>JAOEGL010000003.1:191062922-192317089 GCA_034509955.1 Urosaurus nigricauda | reverse complement strand
GTGCCAACTGAATTTCATTGGATTTCTAATTTCTCCCACATTTCAGTATGTGCATGGTGTTCTTTTCCTATAGTGCTTAGAGGACAATAAACTAACACTGATGCAGAGAGATGTAAGGGACAGAGTAGCTGCCTGAGAGCAGCTGGGCTGGTGCCTGACAGTACCCCTAGCTAGAAATTTCAATATGAGTAATGTCTGTATCCTCCATTTCATGCTTCATA
Source organism: Urosaurus nigricauda (assembly GCA_034509955.1). Taxonomy (NCBI): domain Eukaryota; kingdom Metazoa; phylum Chordata; class Lepidosauria; order Squamata; family Phrynosomatidae; genus Urosaurus; species Urosaurus nigricauda. Next base: position 192,316,868 of record JAOEGL010000003.1, on the reverse strand, counting down.
TTTTGAGTTACAGTGCCTATGCACAATGGAACCATTCAAGCACTTGAATCAATGCTAATTGCTTATGCAGCCTCTGTCCAGTGCCTCCTTTTAGGCTCTCATTTATATTACATTTTATAACTGCAAATCAGTCTTTAAAAGGAATAGACAGCACAGAGCAGAATGGGTAAACAGTCTGACCTACTATAAGGCATAAAACTAAAAGCATATTTATTAGACTGATTGTGGCTTGTTTCCCAGGGGGTTTTATCTTACCAGGGTTTTGTGTCCTTGGTGCTTTTGATTTCAGGGGAAGTATGTCCCGGCCTCTAGAATGGAAGCATGCCAACTGAAATTTCTCTTTCTCATAAAGCTAATAACAACCTAAAAACACATTCAGCTACAGATACAGGGATGTACCTTTAGAAATGTAAATCTTCACTTGACTTATTGTTCCAAGGGAGACAGAAACCTAATAAGTGGGCCCTGTTATCCGCTGGGGTTTGGTTCCAGGCCCTTGCGTGGATGACAAAATCTGTGTATGCTCAAGTCCCATTAAATATAATGGCACAACAAAATAGTGTCCTATATATAAAATGGAAAATCATGGTTTGCTATTTGAAATTTATACTTTTGGGGAATATTTTCAAGACGTGGATAAAATCCGCGGATAAGGAGGGCCAACTGTAATTTTTTTCTTCGTCTTGTAAGATGGAGAGACGTTTTGTTTTTGACAAGAGTACTCATTCTGGCCAGAAAATGCTCATTGCACAAACTGCATAATAGTGCAATTCCATATCATCAAATGGCCTTTTCTGTTCTTTTTCAATCAGCCAGTTGCTCGGCAAAGTGAAAAACAATAGCAATTTTCCACAGAGGTGTTTTTGTGCAAAGACTCAGTAAAAAAAAAAAAAAATCAGGGGCGAAACAGACAGGCAGGCAGGGACGGCTTGAACCTGCTCCTTTTGAAGATGGATTGGGGATGCAGCAACCATGCTGCAGCCCCAGTCTGCCCGGAAGGAGCAAGGATTCACTCCTTTTTGTGCCAGAAAGAAAGCTGACTTTTGCGGCTTCACCACAGCCCAAATCTGGCTTCAAGCCATTTCAGTGGCATGCAGTGTATAAATGCTGTTCTGCTGGAGCTTCCTGAAGCCACCCATGTCTGGGCAGCCAGGCGGCTTCTCACCGGATTCTGGGCGTCATTGAAGCAGGCAGCATGGAAGGAAGGAAGGGAGGAGGAAGATCAAGCTCTCTCCCTGAAACTTCCGCCCTAGCTTGGTTATCTCCTGATGAAACACCCAGCAGGTTGCAGAGGGGGGCGAAGGGTATTGAGACCTTTTATCCTCAACTTACTCACTTGTCTTCTCAAAATCCTTAATTTTGGCCCCAAAACCTGCCCTTGACTTTAATAATAATAATAATAATAATAATTTATAATTTATACCCTGCTTTTCAGCCCTAAAGGCTATCAGAGCTGCTTACAATTATTACAGTGGTCTCCCGGGTTACGAAAGTAATCTGTTCCGGGATTACTTTCGTAACCCGGAAGTTTTCGTAACCCGGGGGACTGCTTTGTTTGACGGACCGTGCGGCAAATTTAAAGGGGCCGTGCGGGTTTTTTTTCATACCTCGGGGTTTTTTTTCGTAAGCCAGGGCCGTTTTTGCTGCCCCGGCTCTTTCGTACCCCGGGGTTTTCGTACCCCGGGGGATTCGTAACCCGGGGTACCACTGTATTTTTAATTAGATGGTTCCCTGCCCTCAGGCTTGCAATTTAAAAAGACATGACGCAGAAGGAGAAGGGAATGGTGGTGGGGAAGGGGATCAGATCCAGCAGTTCTTCTCTCCCTCTGATGCCTGGACCAAGGCAGATGGACTGGAGGGAGGGCTCGGCTTCTTAATCTAGGACAGGCCTGATGGAGCTTGGCCTGTCCTTTCACTTTCTCCCAGGCCAGATGGTGTCATGGAGGGATGGCTGTCCCACCTGAGGCCAGGCCTGATGGTGTTGCTAGGCCACTCCTTTCAGTCCCTCAGGCCAGATGGTGGTGTCAGGAGGGATGGCTCTTCAACTTGAAGCCAGGCCCAATGGTGTTGCCTCTCCTTTCACACTCTCCTGGGCCAGATGGTGTTGTCAGGAGGGAGGGCTCTTCAACTTGAGGCCAGGCCTGATATACTTGTGCATAAGTTGACGTCTTTTACTTATCCCACCCCAAACTTTTTGGATGAAGATAGTCAGCAGCTATCCAAGAATTTAGGTTTTTGTCTTTTCTAACCCTACTGCCTGAGTTTTCTTTCACTGAAGCCATTATAGGCTTGAGCCTTGTACTTGTGGACTAGTCTATCAGTCTATCACTGAGTTATAGTTTACCCACCCCAGATCAAAAATGTTGTTTTAATCATTGTGTCTTGATTGATTTTCAGAACTATATCTTTAGAGACTTTGTTAACAAGCATTGTGTATCTAAGATTATGAAATACATGCTGAACTTTGTATACTTTTTCAGTATTTAAATTTCTCTCATCTAAGATGTTTTATGTGAAATTATCCTTACATGGATGCTTTCTTTTTGACAAGTTTGTTTCCTTTGAATCAAAAAGATTCTGATTTCCTAACACAAGGGTTTGTTTTATTTTTTAAAATTAAAGGTTGTGTGTAGATACTTGACATTGACAGATGCACCAACACCACTAAGCTTGCAGTGAATATGGTATTTAAATTGATTTGGAAAAAGCTCCACCTAGTGGAAAGCTGTCTAAATACTTGGTTGGCTTTGCCTGAAATGTAGAAACATTATGCATTATAGTAATACACAGTGTTTAGGTGCTCACAATTTATGGTTGCTGCTGCTCACCTTTTTCCCTTTGTGGACAATCCAGCTGGTTAACTTAAATGCTTTTTCCTGTTGTATTCACCTAATACATGGAACAATTGGCTTGCCAGTATTTACTGCCCTTTAGAACTGTGTGATTTTGACATGCATATGTTATAATAATAATAATGATGATGATGATGATGATGATGATTATTATTATTATTATTTCTTACCCGCCCCTCTGTAAAAACACTCGAGGTGGGGTACAGCAAGATTAAAAAACAATTACAATTAAAATAATTCATTGATCCCATTCCAAACCTCCCACCCCTTAAAATAGAATTAATGTTTGAAGTGCCACATGGTAGATGTGCTTAAAGCCAGCTTGTTACCTCGTCTCCCTTTGCTGATGGAACAGAAATGAGGATGGTGGGGGATATTTGAAGGAGGGAGCAACTTCATCATTCCCACATTGGTCAGAAACCATAATTTTCTCATTAAGGTCCAAAACACATTGCAGAGACTGCTTTAACTTTCCTGTCTCAGTGTGAGGGAATCCTGGGAATTGTAGTTTGTTGTGGCACCAGAACTAAAGCTAAATCTTTCACAAAACTACAGTTCCCAGAATTCCCTAGCACTGAGCGAGTGCAGTTAAAGCAGTCTCAAACTAGATTATTTCTGCAGTGTGTTTTGGACCTTTGTTACAAAATTTTCAGTCAGACCTCAGATAAAAGTTTTCTATTCTTTCAGGATCTTCTGCTGTGCATGTGTATCAAACACAGTGTGCTGCATCTCGACAACTATAGTATGGTATGATGGTATGTGTCATAATGTCACTTCTCTAATAGGCTGCTTTCAAATACATACACTGCTATTCACACTGTGGTATTTCTCATCACAGAACTGGAGTAATGGCTGTGAAATGCATACCTGTCCAGAGAATGCTTCCAGAGCTGTGAGACGTTATATTTTCTTTAAAAAGAGAAGACTTCAGCTGGCCAGTGTCACAGTGTGAACAGAAACAGTATAATTTCAGCTGCTGCCACAGGGCAGAATTAATGCAGTTTGACACATGTTTAACTGCCATGGCTCAGTGCTATGGTTTCTGGGGATTTGTAGTTTATTGTGGCACCAGAATGCTCTGACAGAGAAGGCTAAACGCGGTGTCAAACTGCATTATTTCTATAGGGCAGGTGCAGTCCTAGACACTTAAAAATACCACACAGGTGCAGAATATAAATGTAAAATAATCAGTGTATGTTTATCATATATACACAACTATAAGTCGACCTCATGTATAAGTCGAGGGCAGGTTTGGGGGCCAGAATTATGGATTTTGATATGACCCATGGATAAGTCGAGGGTAAAACTTAGCAGCATGTAACAAAGGATGTAAAGGATGAAACAAAGGAAAATGATGCTAAAAATCTTTAAAACTTTTGACAGGCATAACTGTTTGTGCTCATCTTAAAGGCTGGATGGATGAGAAAGTAGAGGGAGTTAATGATTCTTTTAGGTGCTCCAAGAAGATATTAAGCTCTCTCCTTTCACCACAGCATGCTTCCTTTTTTTTGATAAGAGTTAAAGTATAGTACTTACATTGACCCATGGATAAGTCAAGCCAGTTTTTTTTTGGGGGGGGGGGTCAATTTTTTTACTAAAATTTCTAGACTTATACATGAGTAAATACAGTAAAAAGTGATAAAAACTGGGCAAAGTACAAGGTGTTGGTGATTACCTTTAAAGCCCTACATGGCTTGGGCCCAGAATATTTGAGGGAACGCCTTCCTCCCTATTGTCTGCCCCGCACTCTAAGGTCCTCTGGAAGAAATTTATTACAGCCAAAAAAATCTAGGTTAACATCAGTTTCCCAGAGGGCCTTTTCTACTAATGCTCCAAAATTATGGAATGACCTGCCGGAGGAGATCCGTCACATTTCCACTCTGACAGCTTTTAAGAAAGCACTCAAGATGGATCTCTTCCAGCAGGACTTTCCAACCTAGTTCCCTCCCCAAATATTGAGATGTCTGCCCCTGTATCCGCCTACCCTTCCCCTCTTGCTTCTCTGTCTCTGTCTAATGTTTTTAATGCTTGTAATGTTTTTATACTATTACAGCTTAATTCTATTTTAGTATTGGGAATGGGGGGCGGGGGAGGTTTAGGGTTTGATTTTACTGTAACTTCGGTGTATTTTATTGTTGTAATCTGCCCGGATTCTTTGTGATTGGGCGGTCTAGAAATAAATCTATAATCATAATCATAATCATAATCATAATAATTGGTAGCCATTCAGGCTTGGTGTGCACACATGGCATTTAAAAACAATAATAGATTCTGCTAATGAACCACCTAATTTTGAATTCCAGCAGTGACGTTATTGGGGTATGTGTTAAGCATGTCAGAATCCATATGCATGGTTCTACCATGTTGGCATGATAATATGATGATATTAGGGGATGAAGATATGAGGGCATGGTGCTATGATGATTTATGTTAAATCCAAGCCTGGGAAACAAACAAGAGGGGTAGATGGGCAGTGGTGGAAAAGGAGTTGTAGGGGCTTTACAGGCTGCCCAAAAGGGGTGGTCCATAGGCGCCCAGAGAAGCGCCGGACTGGGGCCTGGGCTACCTCACCGGCAGCCCTTTCGGCCCAATCCCCCAGTTCCCCAGGCCACAGAGAAGCGGCAAACTGCCATGGGCGGTGCTCCCAAGGGTACAAAGGGGCCACTGCCATGGCCCCTTTTCTCTCGGCATCCTTGGCGTGGCCGTGTGAAGGCCGCGCCACAGTCACAAACACTAAAAAGGAGCTCTGTTTCGGAGCTCCTCCTTGCGCTATAGAAAGTGTGCCTCCTGCAGCGTGATGACGTCAGGCATGCACCGCGCTGTGTAAACGCAGTATGTACCATGACGTCATTGCAGTGCACACATATGGATGGCACGCTTCAAAAATGGCGCCTATCCGCGAATACTGCCAGCACCCACACACAAACAAACACTGATAGGAATGGCTCAGTGAGGGAAGCCAAGTAGGCAGCTAGCAAACAGTCTACAGACCTTTCAAGAGTCCGAGAGTAGCAAACCACAAACGAAAGCCAGGGTCAGGATACCAAAAGTCACGGAGGTCAGAACAAGCCAAGGTCAAAGGAGCCAGAAGGTTTGGAGTAGTCAAGTCCATTCCAGGGTCATAGGTTTAAGTCCAACAAAGGTTCAAGAAGCACAGAATTCCAGGAGCCAGCACTGACAGCACCCAATTTCCTTGATCTGCAATAAACTCTGGCAAAGAATCAGCATTCTCCAGGTGCCTTAAATCAGCAAAGACCTCCCTTATCCCAGCTGTTCCTTATCTGCAGCATGTTTGTCTGCCAGTCTCTTAGATCTCCGCAAGCCATCCTTTTAAGCCCTCCTTTGGCTGAAGGAAGGTGCATGCTTGGTTCTTCCTCTGGAGCAAGCGTAGGCTGCTGAGCCTCTGGAGGAGACCCCATAGAGCTCAGGTCTTGCTGATCCTCAATCAGTAGAGCTGGAGGAACAGAGCTAGGATCTGGAAGGGCAGAACTGGGTTCTGGCATGGCTTCAGGTTGCTCCTGCACTTGAGTAGCCACCTCCTCCTCGTCCTCCATGGGCTGGTCATGACAGCGCTGTCCATATGCACTAGGGCTGGGGAGCATGCGGTTACTGCGCGCTCCCCAGCCCTATTCATGCTGCGGGGACGGCCCTTTTGGGCCTACTGTACTGCGCCATATTTTTATGACCCCAATCATCCTTCCATGGATCTGAGCTGTGAAACAGGGTTGATCTTCCTGAAGGGAGATGAAATGATAACACAGGAGGGGAAGGAGGGAAACATGAAGGGGCTTTTTATCTGGATCAAAGGGGAGTAATTGGGGGTTTGAAAGGGGGGCTGGAGGATGGGAATGTATTTGTGATGGTCTGATGGAGACTTTTTCCATTTCTGACACTGAACCTGGGACAGGGAATTTTCTGTCTTGATAATCCAGAAAAAAGTTCTAGTTTCTACTCACTATGATGCTGTCTTGGTTATTGGGAACTGGGTCCTCTGATACTGACATAGCAAACACCAACTGCAGACTGCTGTAGATGGTTTTTACTTTTTGATTGGAATGGAGCTATCCTGGAACATGGTCATATGTAAAATGTTTCATTTCTATTTTAACTTTGAAGGCACATATATTTTCTTTGGGAGCCACACTAGAAGCTGTGGTTGAATATATGATGGAGTCTGAAATAGATTCAGAATATAGCCAAGATCTACATACTCTGCTTGAAAAAATGCAGGAGGAAAATCCTGAAGATAGGCCATATATTGAGGTAATGGAGTGTGGTGCAGAACACTTTCATGTTATGTTCACTGATTCTGATTTGTTGTCTTGAACAGAAACATTCCTTTAGTGTGTATATGTGTATGTGTGTGTGTATTCTTTTCTTTATTTCTTGAGAGATAATTGTTTGGCACCAAGTTTCCATAAAACAATTACACTGGGTTTATGGCTTATAAAGGGAACTGCACAGAAATGCAATTGGAGTTCTGTGTAAGAGATGCATGAGTTTTGTGCAATATTAAAAATTAGCACAGTGGGCCCTTGATATCTGCTAGGATTTGGTTCCAGGATGTCCTGTGGATACCAAAATCCACAGATGCTCAAGTCCAGTGGCATAGTAAAATGGTGTCTCATATAAAATGGCAAAATCAAGGTTTACTTTTTGGAATTTACATTTTTAAAACATATTTTCAAGCTGTGGATGGTTGAATCCATGGATAAAGACTCAATGGATAAGGAGGGCCAACTGTACTGTTGTTTACACACTCGAGAAATTATTCAGTTTCAGACCTTTTTAACTGCCCTAGCACAGTGTTTGGGAATCCTGAGAATTGCAGTTTATTGTGGCACCAGAGCTCTCTGACAGAGAAGGCTAAATGTATTCTTAAAGTACAGTTCCCAGAATTCCCTAGCATTGAGCCAGAGCAGTTAAAGTTGTCTCAAACTTGATTATTTCTGCAGTGTGTTTTGGACCCTAGTGGTCTAATTTCCGTGTTAAAACCCACTCTTTTTTTAACATAAGGGTGAATATTTTGGAAAGATACCTTTCCTTTTGTAGTAGTCATGTATTTGTATTGGGTAAAATTGCTGAATATGCATATTTGGCAGTGTTCAGTAGTGAATGCAGCCTTGCTTCTGGCTGAAGGAACTGGATTCCTGGCCATTTACTACTTTCTAGCTGCTTTTATTGGCCCCTGATAAACTACCATGTCAGGAAAAGAACAGCTAGGTTCTGGATCCAATCTAATAATTGCTAGCCATTTTTCACAATGGATGTCTCAAATCAGTTTGACTGATTTTCTTCTTTTCGCACAAATATCTGGGAACTGATAAGATGTTGACATTGTAAGATCAAGACTGAAGTCTTTGGAAAACTTGATTTCATCTTGATTCGTAACTATATTTCTGTTTCCTGGAAATTATTAGCCCCTTATCAATGTGGCAATTTTGGTTCATTAGAGAGAATACATTTTTACTATTGAAACTTGGTTCATTGCTGTGATGGATGATGCAGCCAGTTAGAGCATTCTGTGAATTATGGTTAATATTACAGTTAGAATTAATATTACAGTTACTCATACTATGTACATAATGAATATTTCAAAATATTGCATTCAAATTAGGCTCTAATAAATCATATAGGGGGATGAAAATTGGGAAGTTACATGATCTTGCATTTTCTTGATAGCTTGTTTTTAAATACAAAAAGCTTACATTTTCTAGGAGGTAATGCTAATCTCTTTTATCATGGTGAAAACATGCCCTGCGTGATAGATAGGTAATTATTAAAGTAGTTATTTAATTATTATTATAGGATGTCATATCTTTGTGTGAAGAGAAACTGAAGCTTTCATCCTCCAATGATATTTGCCAGTGCCTTTCTGCCATTGGAAGAACAGTGCTTTCAATTGAATCATGTGGCATATTTCAAGGTATATTCTGTCTGTTTAGATACTGTAGCATATTTGCATAATAGATCTAATAACTTTTCTAGATCATGATAAAGACCCTAAATATGTTTATACTAGAAAAAATCCCTGTTTCCCCCTAATGTATTATTTAAAAGAGTCTCTTGTTATTACTGCTGTTACGTGTATTCATTGTCTTATGACAAAACTATAATAAGGTTTTCTTGGCAAGATTTATTCAGAGGAAGTTTGCCATTGCCTTCCTCTAGGGCTTTTTTCTAGTTGGAAAATAATTAGAAAGCTAAAGGAAGAAGGAAATTGCAAGGATAAGATGGTGAAATGCTAACAGGGGACAGAGGAAAAGACAGAACTACTCAGTACCCTGTTTGCTTCAGTCTTCTCACAAAAGGAAAAGGGTGCTTAACCTGAGGAAAATGGAGGAGATGATGCAGTAGGGGAAATGCAGCACAGAATAAATAAAGAGGTAGTGCAGGAATACCTGGTCAATCTAAATAAATTCAAGTCCCCAGGACTGAATGAACTACATCCAAAGGTATCAAAAGATCTGACAGACATAATCTCAGAGCCACTGGCAATAATCTCTTCGAATTTCTGGATAACCGCAGACTGGAGGAGAGAAAACAGCCCAAACCTTGGTTCTTGTGTGAACAGACTGGAAGATGTTCAACATGTTCAAAATTTACTAGTTGCTCCAGAGCCCTCAGTTCTTACACTGGTCAGCTATTTAAAATGTGTCCTGTTGAACCACTTGTCACATCCACCACTGCTCCCAGTCACTTGCTCTGAGGTCAGAACAAGGCACCCAGCCATGTGATCAAAGCTGAGTGCCTTGTTCTGAATGCAGAGTGAAGTGATCTGCCACAGCAGCAAACACACCAGGCAGCTTAGCAAGACAAGCATAAGATCAGTCCCCCTGATGTTGAGCGAGGGGAAGGTTTAATGGGGAAAGGTCAGGGCAGCTTGAGGCTAGCATATTCCACAAGCTGCTCCTGGCCAGTGCAAAGAGGAGCAAAGTCATCATTGCACATTATAGCTTTTGATAGCAATCTCCTTTATAGTGACATTCTAACTATAAAGCAACATAGGATACTCCTGTAATATCAATATGAGCCACTTTTTCTTTGGATGTGATGGGAATGTGGAGGGAGAAAAATCTGGAATAGTTTTAATGTCTGTTTTTGTGTCCAGACAGTTGTGGTAACTTGTGGAAAAGACAAGACAATCAGAACATTTCCCCTTATGAACAGTGCACAGATGTAAACTTGAGAGAGAATTCATCTCCAGATACAGAAGATGTGAAAGCTGAAAGTGCGAGAAATTCCTCTGGCATATGTGCTATGAATTATCAAAGTGAAGATATAAAAGGAATTAAAAACAACCTAGTGGATGAAGTATTTTGCCACCTGCACATTTCAACTCAAATTACAAAATGTGAAGAGGAGAAAGAGAGTACAGAATACAAGTTAGAAGCAAAACCTCAAACATATGAATTGGGGACAGATGTGCTTACAAAAAACTGCTTGAGGAAAGTGAAAACCTTTTCAGTATTGCCATTTGAATCTGAGGCAGAACCAAGAACTTTCTTCCCCATAGCAGCAGAAAATGAACTTCTAAGAAGGAATTACAATCAGTTACAACCCAGGTCATTATCATCAAGCAACAATGAAGATACTACTTTAGAAAGAAAGTTAACTGGTGGTGATAGAAATAATCAACCTGGATCAAAAGCAGCCTATTTCCAGGGGACAAATCATTATTTAGAGGAATTTTACTTGAGCCCAAAGCTATCTTGCCTATGTCAACACCATGTGGCATTCTGTGATGACAGTAAAGCAGATTTTCATCCATATAGTCATACTGTTTCTGAAACTCCAGACAACTGTGGTATATTAAATGGACCAGATGAGCCACATCCTGGCTACAAAGCATTAGAAAACTATGAACCATGTCAATATTGTGGTGAAAATTATCCATGTTCAAATGAAAACTGTGTGTTAGGTGTTAACATGATGACTACTATGTTTGCAGAATTTAATAAAAGTGGGTATAGCTCAAGCCTGCTAAATTCTCCAGAACAAAATGACACAGAGAGGAAAGACTATTATACTGAAGATATGCAATGTGAAGGCAGGAAGCTTGAAATGAAAAATAATGAACAGGTAGGAGAAACAAAGCCTTCTTTTAAAAATGTGTTAATTTTGTGGCATGGCAAAGATTTAATTGCAGGTAGATAAGATTGCCTTCTTTTAAAGTCTTGTAGCTTGTGTTTAAACTGCATGTATTATAATCAGCAACAGGTGTTTGCTGAGCACTTTCTTATTACCAGTACTTTGAACAGTAAAGAGCTGAATGATAGCATTTATTTGGTTAAATGTAGTATGATGGAAGTCTTACTATGGATTTAAGCTACACCATATTTTGACAGGTAATTTGTCTGTAAATAGAAATTATCTTGAGCCATTTATTTGCAGTCAGTTTTGTAGGGTTAAATGCCCTAATTTGCTTGTGCCTACAATTTAGCTGGTGCCATGTGGCATGGCAGGCTGTTTAATAAAGTGCCTTCCAATACAGTTCAGTCAGGTTTTATTTCTCCATACTGGACTAAATATCCACAAAAATGTATGAAAAAAAATACCAGTGGTGGTGAATAAGCCCATGTGAATGATTCAAGCCACCATATGGATGAACTTAAAGCAAATTTTTATGTGACTGCTGTAATGTAGCCCAGTCATTAATTCATAGTCAGTTAAAGATAGATTGCTTGCTTCTCATCTTATCACTCACACTGTGCTACAAAAATTTAGTTAATACATCAGGTATGTTTGCTTAGTTTGGCTGACACATGAGAACTTCCATTCAGGTGGTCAGCTAAGGTATTTAGAAATAAATTTTTATTACGTATATTACGAAATAGACAGGTTTGTTTTTCTGTCATGATTTTTCTTTCTGTCTCTGTTGCTTGCATTTGGATGAACTTGAGAAAGCTATGGTATATAAAAGTTACACTTTTTGAAGAAAACACAGCTTACATATTGAACAGTTTGGTTACCCTTTTTCACTTCTTGTTAATTTTTCATGAGTCTATTCCTATGAAGGGTTAAACTGGCAAAAACAGTATTCCTGGAGTTTGCCGATGGAATAATTTGTAAACGCATTTTACGTAGTTCCAAATGAATGTCTGAGGCATATTGGAGACCATTGGAGTTCAATAAGGGCTTCAGTATAGCATATTAGGATTAGGCATCAGCATAAATCCTATAAATTCATCTTGGGGTTGGTCTATACCAGCCAGAATAGCTCAAGGCTGCTCCTAGAGTATTCTGGACTTGATGCTGCCCCAAATTCCAACATCCCATTCCCTCCACATGGCACAGAGACACCAGAGTGCCGTTTACACATCATCCCACTGTGCCATGCAGCACTGCCTCTACTGATGCCGGTTGCCCCTGAGGTTGAAAACAAAGTGTCCAATGTTGATCACATGGTTGAGTGCCTTCTTGTGACCTCAGAGAGAGCAACCCACACCAGTGGTGATGGTGCCAGACAGCACAGTGGGATGATGTGTAAACAGCTGCCTACGTTGCTTCTCGGTCCTTTAGATTTTCTAGGAGGGGTGCAAGGGAGGGATGGACCAGATTTGGTGCAGTACTGGCTTTCCCACATGAAGACAGTCCACACTCAAATCAGAGGGTTAAGCTTTTGATTCTGTTTGTTGGGAATTTATGTTTGAAATCATGCATAGAATGGATTTCAGAGAACACTTTGTGGCAAGGGTCAAAGAAGTATACAAAGGACAATTAGCTCAACTGATTATAAATGGGGAAAAGACAAAATTCAAAATTAATAAGCATACAAGGCAAGGTTTACCCCTATCACCTTTGATATTTATACTTACATAGGAAGTATTAAATAATTCAGTAAGAGGTAATGAGATAATAAGAGGTACAAGAGTAAAAGGATCTGAATTTATGTTAAGGGCTTATGCATACGATATAGTCCTTATATTGGAAGACCCAAGCAGTAGTATTGAATATGCAATGGGAGAAGTGAATAACTTGGAGGGACTCTCTGGATTTAGAATTAATAAAGATAAGACTATCATTTTGACTAAGAATATTGATAAAGAAGGACAAGACAGGTTAGCTTAAAGTAGTTTAAAAAGTCAAATATCTAGGAATTTGGATAACGAACAAAAAAAAAATTAATTTAGGGCTTGACAGACTGCCCCAAAGGGGTGGCGGGATGCCATTCATTTTCTCGCCAGATCGGGGCCGCGGCACCCTCATGCCGTGGCCCTGATCCAGCCTTTGGGAGGCACAAAAAGGAGCTGCAAAAAGTGGCTCCTTTTTGCACCCTCTAAAGGGTACCATTGCTGCGGCGGCATGGCTGTATGGCAGTCCTTTGGCTCTACGTCACATGGATGCAGTGCTGGAGGTGCACTATGATGTCATGTGGAGTGGTGTGCAGTATCAGGGCACCCAGGGTGGTGGAGTCGGCCATGCATCGTAAAGACGCTATGCCCTAATTCTGCCCCCATGCTGGCCTTTTAGGCCAGGCTGTACAGGGCCTTATATTAGAATAATTATAAGGTAATCTGGAAGGAGATTCAAGATGACCTTCAAAGATGGAATAAGCTTGACTTGTCCCTACTGGGTAGAATCCCAGTTGTCAAGATGACCGTCTTATCAAAAATTATATTTCTGTTCTTGATTGATTGATTGATGACAGAGGAGCGGGCTATAAATAAAATTATTATTTATTATTTATTATTAACATACCCATTATTTTGAATGATAAAATTATCAGGGAATGAGATAAGGAGCTAAAGAAAATTGTTTGGAAAAGGGGCAGATCTAGAATTAAATGGGAAATATTTCAGGATGGTAAGGGGAGGGTGTGCTCTATCTAATTTTAAGTTATATTACAAGGCGGGCAGGTTGGTATTGATTTAAGAATTGCTAAAATTGAAGGGCCCTGATTGCTCCCTGGGAAAGTAGAGAGACTCACAAACTCTTCTTGCTGAGCAGCAGCTGAGGAGCTAAGGGAGGGGATTGGGAGAATGGCATGTTGGGAAAAACTTCTTTCTCAGCACTATTACCATATTGACCAATATATAAGTCTACTCAGGATTCTGGGGTCAGATTTTTGGCATAAATTTTTCAACTTATAGATGAATATACAGTAAGCTCTTGTTATCCAGGGAATTTGAGAATGAAATAATTAAGAGTCCTATGGATGAGTGAAATAATTATGAGTCAGGTGGATGCAGGATCTTGGTCACCCAATTGCATTTAGGACTGTGGAAATGCTTGGAAGAAGTTAAACAAATTTATAGTGCCGTAGGATCTTAAAGAAAACTATATGAAAATAATTAATAAATGGTATTGTATGCCAACAAAACTGTGTAAGATATGCAGAAGAGATGACCATAAATGTTGGTGTTGTTTGAAGGGAACAGGATCATTACTCCACATGTGGTGGACTTGCCCAAAAATAAAAAATACTGGACCAAAATATACCAAGAGATTCAAAAAATGTCTAAGATTACATTCCCATTAACATCGGAGTTTTATCTTTTAGATATGACTGTGAATTTATGTAAGGCCTGGTGGCGCAGTGGTTAAATGCCTGTACTGCAGCCACTCACTCAAAACCAGAAGGTGGCGAGTTCAAGACCAGCAAAGGGCTGAAGCTTGACTCAGGCTTGCATCCTTCCGAGGTCGCTAAAATGAGTACCCAGATTGTTGGGGGCAAATAGCTTACAATTGTAAATGAAGCTGTTTGTTTAACAAATTGTAAGCCGCTCTGATAGTCTTGGCTGAAGAGCGGGGTATAAATAAAAACATTATTATTATTATTATTATTATGGCAGATGAAAAAACATACTGGAGGGTGCTACTGTATTTGCTAACAGCAGCAAGACTGATTTTAGCTAAAAATGGAAATTAAAAGAAGCATACATTAAAGCAATGGCTGGAAAAAATTGTGGAATTAAGAGAGATGGACAGACTTTCCCATATGTTAAAAAAGGATTCTAATCAAAAATGGGACAGAGAATGGCTTCCAAATTTAGAATATTGGAGAGAAAATTTAGAATATAGGAGGAAACCCAAGAAAGGTAATTCAGTTAAAGAAGTGGAAGCATAAGGAGTGGATCAGTTTGTTAATTTGAGAAATGAGTAAGATAAGTAAAAGGAATTTTGTATAAGAGAGTAAAGAGTATGTATAGAGGAGTGATGATATGATTTTGGTGAGTTTTTGTGCTTGTGTTTATGTTTGTTTTTTATGTATATTGTATTATGGGTTTATTGTGTATGTAACATCTTTGTGCTAAAGATGTTTGTTTAATAATTTAAAAAAAAATCAGTTGGGTTGCCCTTGATACAAATATAAATGGTATCTGTCATATGGATAGGGCAACGTGATGATGGGGAAAAACTAGTGTAAATGGCTCATGTAGACCTTCCCATCGTCTCCAACATCACAAGCCCTTTCATCCAGAATAATTAGAATTGTCTGGTAGATTTCTGACCAACACTATTGAAATTGAGCAGGCCAATGTTTCCTCATGAAAAAGTGTATTTTTGTAATTATCTAAAGAGTTGTCATATATTGATCAGGGAAGACTATCCAGAAAAGTGAAACCATAGTGCATTAACTTTATTACAAGCAATTCTCCCTTTTCCTTAAATGAAATATATACTGTGATTCATGGTTAGTTGTCCTGAATTAGAGATTTGGGGTAACAAATTATTTTAATGCTTCCCCCTCCCCAATTTATTTATTACTATGTTTTTTCAATTTCTTTGCAAAGTGATGACATGTTGTTATAGCTGGGGGATTCTGTTTGTCATATTTCGCACAATGTATATTCAGTAACTTCAATGGAGCAGCACCTTATGCAGGGGTAATACATATTGTATATACTCATGTATAGGTCGAGAAATTTTATGCAAAAAATTGACCCCAAAAAACTAAGTCGACCTATCCACAGGTCAATCTAAGTACTGTACTTTAACTCTTATAAAAGAAAAGAACCATCCCCAGGTAAAAGCCAAGAGTGCAATCTGCCTTGGAAGCACTGACTGACCCTGTTCTATTCTCTCATTCATGAAGGCTTTACTGTGAGCATAAACAGTTTTGCCAACTGGAATTTTGTAAGTTCTTTGGCATAATTTTCCTTTGTTTCTTCCTTTAGATGCTTTGTTATATGCCCCTGTTTTACCCTTGACTTATCCATGGTTTGTATCAAAATCCATAATTTGGGCCTCAAAATGTGTCCTTGACTTATATATGAGATCAACTTATAGTAGTATATATGGTATGTCTCAGTTTGAGCACTAACTGTTTCCACCATTTCTGTGTTTAGGGGCATAGCTTTGAAAATGCAAGTGGTTGTACCTCTTCTTTTTATGTAGAGCTTGCTTTCCGTCTTTTCCAGAATTCACCCTGTTGCCTTTTATGTCCTCTTTTGTTCTAGCAGCAATGCTTATCTGCCACTGGTATTTCCTTGAAGTTAATGTGTCTCTACTAATGCCATAATTTTGCATCCTTCATCCTTTGCTTTTCCACAAATGTACATTGCCAAACCTGTTTGCCTGCTGGCTTCCTAACTGTATGGTCCAGACTTTTAAAAAATGTCTTTTTCTCTGCAATTCACAAATAAACATTTTGTCAATTCAAGTGTGACTGGGGATGCTTTTTCCTTTAACCTACTTAATTCAAGTCTTGGTGTGTCATTTCTTTTCATGCAATTGCTGTGGCTTTTATACTGGAAAGCTGCAGCTTGTGTTTGCGCTCTATCTGTTGCTTTGTGCTGGTGACTAGACCCTTAAACTGTGACTGCAGTGACAGCCAGATCAGATAATGTGTTTATATGAGGCAAAATACACTGTTTTCAAATGGTAACAATTGTTGTGGCCCTGTAATGAACCTTTTAAAAATAAAGATGCAGTTTTCAGGATAGATTGAAAATTGGAATTCACTCCTTTGAGAAAAAGATGCCTTTTTCCCCAAAATGAAAACATGTTGGGAAATAAACAACTGCCCCTTGGGGCGTACCAGCATTTTCAAAAATGGAGTTTAAAAATCAATGCAGCTAGAACATACAATATTTTCATTAATGTGGGTGATGCCATTTGTATTTGCATGCCTGAGATAGAACCAAATATAATTGGACTACAAAATCGGGTGGGGATGTTTCTGACATTGGTACTATAATGATTCTCATAGGCCGAGTACAGACGGGTGGGAAGCGGCATGCTGATTCTAGGGTTCCGGAGAGCGCAGCAACCGCACACTCCCAAACCCTGCTACATCACAGTGGCGCCATCATGGCGGTCTCCCGTCTACACGAACCTTAGGGTGTGTGTAATTTTTTAAAAAATGCAGAGGTGAGGGTTATAGTGAAGATAGTGTGGCTTTCCAAGATCCTTAGTGGAGGGGCAATGTGGTCTGACCGTTGCCCATTCCTGTTTTAAGAGAAAAGATCAGTATTCAGGCAGGAAGTCTATCAGTGTTTATTTAACAGTTTATCCTACTATTAGACCATATGTTGTTTGTTGAAAGTTTAAATTTACTAGAACATTGATAATAACTCTTCTGTAGCTCTCCTGTTAAGTGAAATTTTAATTTGGACCAGTGAAAATATCACAAATAACAAGCAAGCTTTCGAGTTCCCTGTTACCTTTCATTGTCAAGAATGAATCCAGATATCCTAGTACATACAAAATATGCCCTTTCTCCCTGACTTAGGGCCTGTGCAGCATCTTTTGGCTGGGTTGGGGTCAGAGTCAGGGCCTAGCATCTACATGACACACACCACGGTGCATACTGTCACAGCGCTCCTCTGGCACTGCGTCTGCATGACATGGCATCAAAGAACTGCTGTAAAGCTGCAGCAGCACAGCTATCGGCAAAGGCCAGATCAGGGCCGCGGCATGCAGTTGCCGCGGCCCCAATAAGGCTGTAAATGGGGCGGTCTGCAGCATAGCCCCTAAGATAGGTCTCTCCTCTCTTTGTATATCTTCTATATTCCTTTCTTACTCCCTTTTGTGGTAATGAACCAAGAAAATGTGCCTGTAAGGAAAGTGACAAGTAAAATTTTCATTTTTGAAACTTAATACCCAACTGGTTTTCTTTTCTTTGCCCCCACCTTTTTTCCTTTTTTTTTTTTCCTTTTGGATACTCCTTTTTAACCATTTAATATACAGTTTATGTAGCTCAGATATAAAAGCTGAGATATAAAAGGATGTTATACACACTTGATGTAGCTTAGCTGTAAAAGGACTGAAAGGTCAGAAATATTTTCCACCTGCATTTATGATCACAAGCATACACTGAATGTATTTATGTATTTATTTATATTAAAATATTTCTAGTCCAACACATATCACATGATCTCTGGGTACTGTACAAATAAAATCAATGTAAGCAAATTTAAAACAATCAAAATAATTTAAATGGACTAAAACACATTAAATAAGATTAACAAGTTAAAACAGATTTGAAATATTAAAACAGTTGTAAAACCATGTTCATTCACATTTTGAGATAACTCAGTGAGGCCCAAGGCTTTATAAAACAGCCATGTTTTTACTTGGTGCCTAAAATAAACCAATATTGGTGCCAATTGAGCCTCCAAGGGGAGGACATTCCACAGCTGGATTGCCACATCTAAAAAGGCCCTCTTCCTACATCCGTGTAAATGAATCTTGTGTTATAGAACTACCTGTAATGACAGGTTTTTTTAAATGGGATAATCAGAAAGGATGTGAAAAGAAAAGGTATGGGCGTGTGGATGGGCTAGGTCTCACAAATCACTTTGTATCAAAACCAACAAAAATTTTAAAAGATTGGAGGAAAAGGAGAGAGGGCAAAGGGGGCAACATGTAGCCCAAAACAAATTATTTCTTAGACAATACAATCAGAAAAAAAGGTTTGCCATGTCTGTTTTAAATGTAAGGATGACTTTATAAGCAAGCTACAAAAACTATGGCATCCTAGGATGTTATCTGTTGCTGGAGCTTGTGGTTTCAGACTGGATATCAAATACCACTTTCTCTGAGTTTTTAAAAAATGTACATTAAAATGAGTGTGTTGAGGACAAGGCAAGGATAAAGTCTTGTCCCTGGAATTTTGTAAATACTGGTTGTTTTTTAGATGTAACACATTCCTATACGACTGTTCACATGCTATCTGAAACCCATAAGGGTTGAGTAGCATGTGAGTTGCTGATTTCAAAATGTTAGTGTCTGGTGGGGTAATCTCTCTAAGTATAGATAATACCAGTGTTTGTAGAGCAGTTAAATTACATCCTGCTAAAGTCACTAGTGATATTTCTTGTATTTTGATAAATATGTCTTGCAGCAAAGCACTCATCTTTTCCCTATTATTTCTCCTTGTTCCACAGAAGGGCTCTAAGTGGTGAGGAAGCCTTTCATGTAAAATGTGCAAAGCAAAACTGCCAAGGTAGATCAGACTTTAGAGCTGGCAGCTCAGAGATGACAGCTATAGTTGAAGAGATTTTGACATGTTGCAAAAATGTAGCTGGGATTTTGTTGAGGACACAAACAGTCTCTTCTGCTTCTGCTGTCCTTTGTAAAGTTTAATTTGGGTATAAATATAATTCTGAAATTGATGACACTGAAATGCCACTGTATTTGGGGTTGAGGTTAGGTTGGGTAGAAATGCTAACATTTTCTCTTGAATAACAGCCCCCAGTTAGGTATGGTTAGGTACTTCGTATTTTCTTCGCACTTTAATAGCTGGGAGGGTTTCTTAGTAGTTATTGTTGTTGTGTTTCTTCAAGATGTTTCTGACTTATGGTGACCCAAAGGTGAACCTATTGCAGAGTTTTCTGCAGCTGAGAGCGTGCGGCTTGCCCAGGATCACCCAGCAAGTTTCCATGGCCAAGCAAGGAATCCAACTCCAATCTCCAGAGTCCTAGTCCTGTGCTCAAGCCACTACACTATGCTTTCTCTCACATCACACTGACTCTCCCCTTAGTACCACATTCTGCTGTGTTTTCCCGAAGAGTCACACATGACAGTTTTTGTTTTATACAGCTGTTAAAAAAATAAAAAAAATTAAAATCGCCAGAATAATCCTTCCCCTTAAATATTTTTTAGTCATCTTAACATGTTTTGTTGGTTGAATTCTCTGCTGGTCTTTACATTAGCTTTATTATTTGAAGTTATGAGGGAAATTAGTCTTGTGTGCATCAATAAGTTATATCAGCTGTGATACTGTGGGTTCTATAGCAAAATCTGAAGAACTTTACAAGTTTGGGGTTAAAAGGGTGAGTCAGCATACTAGTATGACTCAATGGTCAGTTCCTCCATGTTCTGGACAGCACAACCAACTGATGACCGTGGATTCAGAAATGCTTTTTTTATTTCTCATCTTGTCTTTACATTTTGTTTTCAGTGTGTGTTTCTTAAACATCTCTTAACATGGTATGGTAAACCGTTGAAAGACTATGAACTCTGGGCTTTATGCCATGAATGCCTGCTTACTCTGGAAACATACACAGATTATCCAGGTAAGAGCCTCATTATGTCTGTCTTTTAAAGTAATATGTTTCTTTATGTTGACACTAAGAGCATTCACTTTACTATCATTCTCTGCAACACTGTGGAAAATTTCTTTATATATCAAGCCTTCTACAAGTTCACAACCATTTTCTTCTACCTCTTGAGGTTCTGAGAATGTTGAAATATTTTTTAATAATTCTTCAGTTCCTTCTGCTAGAATATCAACAGATTTAGGGAAGAAATTTATTACCATTCCAGTGACTTTTGAAGCATTTAATACCTGCTGCTGAAAGGGTCCAAATTAGATAAGCTTTGCATCTTTTGTGCTTTTAGTAAACCAAACTATAGAATTAACATTGGGGATGGAGCTAGGTGCTGAAGATACCACATTTTATGCATCCAGATGCGATGTAGTGATCTTCTTCATCAAATACACATAAGCACACAAAAGAATAAGGGGAGACTGATACGTTGCTGATAATACCCATGGAAGGAGGACAGAAATGAAATAAGCACTGTGAGGAACAATGTAGGAATTGCATTTGAGCTTCCGTCTAATCAGATTGAGCTTCCGTCTAATCAGATTAAAAGTGGACTGTGACCCTTTTGATATCTTCTGAATGCACCAAGCGAGTACTGCATCCATTGCAGTAAGCCTTTCTTCCTGCTCTACAGAGTGACTTACAGATGATCTGTTGAAGATGAATTCATATGCCTATGGTTTGCTTAAAAGAAGTTTTAAAGACCCCATTTCATTCTTCAACTTAGCAAGATTCTCCCCCAAATTGAGAGGTATTTTCTTTAGTCCATATCCTTTAGTCTTAGTCCTCAGCTGTGGCTCAGTACAGTTATTAGGTAGCTATTCCACTCACTGTGGATGAGATTTTGCATCTTGGGTAGTATCAGAGGCCTTGTCTACACTGGTCAGGATACTCCCAGGCAGCCTGGGATATCCTGTCCTCACAGTTCCCCCATTTTTCTCTGTTGCTTTGGCCTCCATCCCTGCACCATGGCAGATGTCTACACTAGGGGTATGAAAGTTTCACAACCTCATACTCCTGTATCATTTTTCGATGAACTTTTGTGTAAAAACGATTAAAAACCTATTAATTCTTCCCTGTCTTAAAAAAGGTCATCCCCCAAATGGAAAAGAATGGAATACATGATTTTTCCATAGAAACAACATAGTAGCCTATTTATTTATCACATAGCAAACATGTACTGTTGTACTATAAACATTTAAACACTATACCTTTACAAAAACCAACATTTTTCATTTCATATAATTTAAAATGAACCGTAGTTACAGTTTGTCCATGTCTTTTCAAACTTCATACAGTTCTTGCATCACTTTAACAGCAATTTTTCTGCACACTGATTACTTCTTGGTATTTCTGTAACTGATGGCTCCTATTTCATCATACTGGTCTCACAGTTGACCTACAAAAGGGGAATTCAAGTTTCAGATATACAAGCAGTAAGTTCAAGATCATAAGATGTTGATGGTAGTGATAGATCTTGAGATTTTTATCTTTTTGATGGGTGGATTGTATCTTTGCTTGCAATTTTACCTGTTGAGTACCCAACTACTTTCCACCTGTAGAAGGTACTTTTTTTTTCCTTCACTGGATAACCATTCCCCTTCTATTTTTGTAATATCAAAAATTTTATCCAGGGCATAATATTTTCCCCTCTTAATACATTCATCATAAATCTTTAGCACCTTGTCAAGCTTTGATCGTATCACCTGATCCGACACATGTGGGAAATGTAATTTGTTTTCCCACAGTTTAGTAATTTCCTTAGAAATTTCTGCTATTCGATCCTTTCTATCTTTAATTTCTGCTCCAAGCAATTAGTATCTCCCAATAATTTGTGTTTGCAGTGGTATTCTGCTTTTATTTTCTAGAGAAAATTCTAGTAAAGGCACATTACTTCTTTTTTGTTTTTAATGTGACTGCTGAACTTGAACAAGATTTTTGGTCCAAGTATGTTTGTTCTTCTATATGGTATTGTAACTCTACATGTGCAAATAAAAAAAAAGTTTAAAGATGTTCTAAACTATTTAAATCATGTTTATAAAGCTCAAAATAGGAGTTCTATAAATGTAAAAATTGTAAAATTATGAACAATTGAATCTAATTGCATATATTGTATACTTGTATAGCCAGTTATACAATATATACTACATTTTAAGTTCCACTTTCATATGCCTAGTAAGCAACCTGTTCTTCTCACATCCTTCACCATTGGTTATGCTGACTAGGGCTGGTGGGAGCTTCAGTGCTACAAGTTTGGGTGGGCTGTGTGAGGCCTCCCACGGCCTCAGTCCTAGCTGCTTTTTTTGAGCACTTTTCTTTCTTTCATCTTCTCTGTAATTTTTTTTTTTAAAAAATGGTGCTCATAGCAACATTGCTAGTTCCTGGATACCTTTCAGCCCAGTCTAACAAATCTCTGGCATCAATAACAATGTTAGGCATTCAAATAGGGAGAGATAGTTTCAGGGTTAAGACTGAAGAGTTCCCTGATTGACCCTTAACTAAATGGTGATTAAGCCACTCAGGGAACTGTTAATTGCTTATCCTTAGTATATTCTTCAGGAAAACCTTCAGTAGCACCTGCTTATACCTTTGCTATGATATATTTACCTGATGTGAAGGAAAAAAATACCTTTTGCTCTGAAAACAGTGAGCAATTCAGGAATAAGCTCAACCAATTCAGGATCTTTCAGAGCCTTAAATTTCTGAACCTGTTTATGCATTGCCAGGGAATCTGCACACTCCAAGTTTATGAAAAGTTTTTATTTCCCCTTTCTTGACTATTCTGGCTATTTATGCATAAGTCCTTACTAGATTCTTGACTATTTAAATATTTCTATTATATGTGTTTTTCCCCAGAATATTTGTGTCTAGACTCTGTCATGATCAACCACAATGGAAGCATTCTCTTTGTTCCACCTAAAAGTGAGGGTAAATGCAAGATGCTAATCTATTTTATTTTAGTGATTATCAATTAATTACTTGCTTTATTATTTTTTGTTAAAATTAAAGTGGATTCTTCTTACTCACTTTAGGCTCCTATGATATGTTTTATTTGGCTCCTGAGATATCAGAAGAGGAATTTGTTGCTGAAAAGGTAACTATAGTTTTGTAGCATAATTAAATATTTAAAGAGAATGTTAATCACATGTGTTTATTTGAACAGATCAATTATCATTTTATATTTACTTTGCCCTTATTTATTGCACCTTGGAACACAATCTCATTCTTTAAAAACACTAAAATGCCACTATTTTACTTGTATCTGATAAGCTTTTTCCAGATAAAAGTTTCTGTTAGCAATCAAAAGGTGAGCTATTCCATCGTTGCTTCTAAGAACTGATAAGGAGAGTTAAAGACTGAAGATATATCCTTGTAAATTTCTGAATGAGGCAGGCTGATTGTTTAATAAAAGCTTCATCTGGAAACACCCAATATCTCAGTTATTATATAGCTGAATGCTAGCATAAATCAAGTAATAACACAAAATCCTGTATTAGATCAGGACCATGTATTGATAGAGGAGGGATTTTACCTTTTTGTGGTCATAATCCAGATTGGGGGTTTGAAAAATCTGACAATTACTACCTGTATGAAGTATGTCTCATCTATTTTGACCATAAGCTTCTAATCTAAACAGAACAACTTTGCCACTGACATGAGACTTCATTTATTTAGTTCAACCTGAAATTGAAAATACAAATCATGGATTAGATGGTGGATATTTTATAGATGGTGGATTTATGGTTTTGCTGGATATTTTAAATACCCTGTGAAATATCCCTCTGCATGGTTCCTTTGAAGTCTAGTTGAAATTATACTTGTAAAGATTTAAAGTAAGGAACATTCTTTTAACTGAAACCATAGCTATATAGAATAATAAAGGAATTGCCAGAACTGGAGCTAAATGAATGAATCTTCTGAAACAAGTGGAATATAACAGTTAGATCCTTTGTGTCCAAAGAGGAAGTTAGATAAGCCCTTGCAAACGTTGTACTCATGCAGTCTATGCATTCTTTTGATTCATCAGTGGAAGGGTGCAGCTTGAAAAGCATAGCCATATAGTGATAATTCAAATATAAGACATACCATAGATACAGAATTGAATACCATATTCCCTTGTACATGATCCATGCCCAGATTCATTTTAAATATGCAATGTGATGAGTCTATAGTTACTATTAAGCTTCCCTATTTCTTCCCAGATCTTTTCTGATTCTTTACCTACAGGGCTAGGCTAGCCAGTCTGTGGGGTTTACAAGAGCAGTAAAGGTAAAGGTAGTCCCTTAACATGAATGTCTAGTCATAACCGACTGTAGGGGGCAGTGCTTGTCTCCGTTTCTAAACTGAAGAGCCAGCATTGTCAGAAGACTTCTTTGGTGGTCATGTGGGCAGCATGACTGCACCAAATGCTGTTATCATCCCACCAAAATGGTACCTATTTATCTACTTGCATTTGCATGCTTTCGAACTGCTAGGTTGGCAGAAGCTGGGACTAGTGATGGGAGCTTACCCCATCATGCGGCACTCAGGCCTCAAACTGCCAGCCTGCTGATCTTGCAATCAACAGAGTCAGTGTCTTAACCACTTGAGTCACTGCATTACAAGAGCACAAAAAATGTATTCTTTGCATTTTGAAAATAATTCAGGTTATTTCCTTTTTTGTCTCTTCTGGAGGGGAAAAATGTGGTAGAACAATATAATGTTGTCCTTATTTTCTGAGTAATTGTGGTTTCTTCTTCATGGTCTCTGTGCCTCACACAATAGGGTACTGCACCTGCGCAGAGATTCCATTCAGATAGCTGAAAAGCTGAGCAGATTGGCAGGGCGCCTTTCCCATACACTGAGCATGCCCACTGAGCATCCCACCAATGTAGCTCCTCCTTCAGTTCTCTTTCATCCACCGCAAGAAAAATATTTCCTTCGGGTTGCTGAACATTTCTTCTAAACAGCTGAATAGAATTAACTTAGTGACTTTTTTATTCCTTTTTTAGTTTATTTCTTTGTTAGCCCCTTTTTATTGTTCAAGTGAGCTTGGCATGGTTTTCTTGGCTCAGACGGGGCCCTCACCACTCTGAGGCCTCTTATGGCCTCCACCTCACTTTTCAAGAAGTACTCTGTTTGCCCTAACAAACTTGCCCTTAATGATAGACATTCTGCCTTTTTTGTTTGGGCAAAGCTCATATCCCTGATAGATATGTCCTTTGTAAGGCTTTCACCCGGTGACTCTCCACAACAGAGCTAAAAGACTCAAAGCCTTTTTGTGGAAGAAAGCCCTGGCAGTCGCACAAAAGTCAGCTCTGCATTCAGATCTCCTGGGCAGACTTCCCATCTCAAGTTCCCGTGGATTCCTAAGCTCTCCCAGAAAACCCCGACGTCAACATTGACATCGACACACTCGACTTCGACTCCATCAACATCGAGAAATCCGTCTTCAGTTTCTATATCGATGTCTCAATCGGCCTCCAGCCAGTAACCTCAAGAGGTACCTTCTGTGTCTCAAAAGGCCAAAAAGAGGTCTTCGCATCATGACAGTGACAAGCACAAGAAACGGCACAAGGCAAAGGAGGCTATTACTCCCACCACCATTCCAGCCACTGCTCCGGCCTCGGTGTTGATGGCGACAGCCCAACTTGACTCCGCCATGACTTTCCTCACGCCTGGCTCGATGTCGGCATCTGGCGTTCCTGCCCCAATCCTGATCACTGTCTTAGACTTGGCATTGGAGGCTCTCAACTTGATTATGATGTCAGCAACATTGTCTGCACCATCTCAACTCGTGTCGCTCCCAACATTGACATCTCGCCTCTACTCTGGCCTTCGGCGATGGTTCCTCAGGAGATTTTGGCTACTCCATTGGGAGCCTACAGGTTGAGATTTCCGCCTCCTCCACCACCTCCTTTTTTGTTGTCATCTTCTATTTGTTTGCACTGATAACTGTAATAGTTCTCTTTGTCCCTGCGTTCAAGTGACTGAACCATTTCATTCAGGCTTTTGACCCTATTATTGTTCCTTTCACTTTTGCTTCTCATTTTCCCTTAACTGCTTAAAGACTTTGCTTTAAGGAAACACTAAGGCTTCTCTTTCCTTTTGGCTGCTATTACTACTATTACTAGTACTACTACTGTTCGTTTTTCTTCTTGACAATGTCCCTGGCTTCAGTCCAGAATTCTTCTGGTTGTCAGTCAATTATGGTTAATAGTGTAAATTTATTTTTTCATTATCTTTAAATATTATGGGGATATTCTTCAGGCTGTATTTTGGCATAATGATTGGTTTAGTGTTCTTCTTAACTTTTCTCTAACTTGATATCAGTACTTCATGGTTCATGCCTCAATCTCCTCCTCCTTGTTTTTGCAGAGAGAAAAGTACTTCTCCATCTTTTGCTTCCAACCGTGTAGTCTTTTTCATCTATATATTGGCTATCAGATAATTTCCATGTATACAGTTGTCTCTCTGGTTGCTTGAAGAATGTGTTTGTGGCATCACAAAATTCAGTTAATCACTCTCCTACTTCATTTTTTGATGCTAGGCCATATTTAAAACATCTTTGGTTCTGCTCTGCTTCCTACCTTTGCAATCCAATTGCCTATGATTAACAAGTCCTCTGTGCCACCACAGTTCAAATCTCTGTTTAGCTGTAAATACCTACTGGGTGATCTTGGGCAAATCACAGTTCCTCAGGCTCAGAGAAAGGTAATGGCAAACCTCCTCTGAATAAATTCTAACAAGAAAACCCATGATCAGATTATTTTAGGGACACCATAAATGACTTGAAGGCACACAACAATAACAAAAAGATCCATTAAATCCATGAGATTTACCTACATGTTGATTCATCATTCAGCAGTTGCTTCAATGGGTTTGCTCAAACTGAGGTCTACTACAGCTGTTGTGTTTTTCCAGTCATCTCAACATTCTAATTATTTTGGCTGTTATTGTTGCTATTTTCTTAAATCCATTTCATCAAAAGTATCCTTCCAAGATAAAACTGACTGCATCTTCTAACTGCATTGGATTCTCATCTGGTCTCATCTTCTCAGGGCATCTTTCTTCAATCTGTAGGATTTAGCACCATCTTTCCTCACTCTTCTACCCTTCCTGAGTAGATTTTTGGAGAGCTTAGCAATAGCATCTTCATTTCATTTCATTCATTTGGTGCTTAGGAAACTGCAAGAATCATAGAATCATAGAATCACAGAGTTGGAAGGGCCATCCAGTCCAACCTCCTGCCATGCAGGAACTCTCCATCAAAGCATCCCCGACAGATGGCAGAAGGGGGTCATTAAAGGCTCTGAAGTTGCATCCTTGAAAGTTTTGTGTGGAGAGTAGGATTCTAGTTGTTAAAGGTTTTAAGGCACATAAAGAGATATTTGGTGTGTGTATGTCAGAGTGGTGGTGATATGTTTGTGCTCTAGTAAAATAAATTATTTATGATAACATTGCTGTAGGGCCATTCAAGGAGACTTCCACTAGCCTGTGGTACTGTTTGGCATTGCCGCTGTTTTCCAAACCTTTACAGTTTCTTTCCTCAAGAGACCATCTACTGTGATAACACCCATCATTCATATCTGCATAGCATAGTATAAAGGCATGTTCCATCATTCATATTTGCAAAGCATAGTATAAAGGCATATCACACCTGCTGGCTTAGAGTAATGGAGAGCCTCAACCAGATGATGTTATCTCCTGTCACAGTATCTATAGATTATCAAAGCAATATGAATTTCATGAGCAGATGATTGTGTCAATGAGGGCATCATCTTCCTTTGTAGGGTTTTTATTTTATTTTATTTTATTTGGTTCAAGGATTGCTGTTCTGAGGTCCAAGGTGGAATGCCTAGGAAGATTTAAATGTTCTGCAACTGGCTTTTGTGTATTCCTGTTCCTAATGGTCTCTGGTCCCCTAATAGTCTCTGGTCTCCAGACCAGATCTCTCTGGTCTCCAGAGTCATAGTCCAACACTTAAACCACTACACCATGTTGGCCTTCAAGTTCACATTTACCTGAATTTAAACTACTCCCAAATCATTATCAGTAGCAGTGTTTTCCATCAAAGTTGGTTGTGGCATGTGGAGTTGAAGGCTTTCATGGCCGGCATCCATAGTTTTTTGTGGAGCTTTCAGGCTATGTGGCCATGTTCTGGAAGAGTTCCTTCCTGACGTTTCGCCAGCATCTGTGGCTGGCATCTTCAGAGATGCCACATAGCCCGAAAGCTCCACAAAAAACTTTGGTTGTGGCATTATTGTCACTGAGAAGTCAGTTCACAGAATATTCCACCAGTGGCTAATTAGTGGTTAGGGCATAGTTTCAGGAATCATGAGGAAAAGCTCACAGTAACATTGCACTGTGTCATGACCCCAAGGTAGACTTGGATACCTGTGCTAATACTAGCAAGAATGTCAGCACAGCCATTTGTAGATTATTATGAACGGAAACAGACTGCTTTAAGTGTATTATTTTAAACCAAGGTGCACTCTAAGTGGGAGTTGTCCAGTGACTTACTTGCCTTTGCACTGTGCCATTTCCAACAGGTCTGTATTTACTGTATTGCTGCAATTTTGTGGAGAGCAGCAAAATGTAATTTTCCACCTGATCGCAAACTGGTGTTGCCAAGGAAACTAAAGAATTTTCTTCTGCATATGGCAAGAAGAAAGTCAGAAGACAGGCCTTCTCTGGCAGATGCAATTAAGGTGAATTGAATTAAGCTGTTAGAGATTTTTAAGTGTTTTTATCCTGTTTTGTAGTGAAGATGAATTTCAAATATTTTAGGTCTGAAATTAAGTGCAGTCTTGCCTTAATGGGCCCCTTGAGACTATGTGTGTGTGTGTGTTTATAAATAACATTGAAATTTAACTGTTTCAGATTAATTGTAACAAAGTAAACTTCATAAATTATAACACCACTTTTGTGTAGTTGAAAGTACCACTTTCTCACTTAACATGATTGTGATTTTTCATGTTGCTAGACATGCGACAACTATCTGCTTGAACAAAGTATAAACAGCAAGAAGGTTCTGGCATTTTTAACCAAATATGCCTTTCAGGTATTCATTTTCTTTTTTTTAATGTGTATTTGTTTGTTTAACTTTTTTCAATTGTTACTTGACTCAAAAAAACTTTTCTTTTCTCTTGTTTTATATCAGCTCAGTAAACAGTTTTCAACCATTGTCTTGATTATATTGAGTGATAAAGGAAAAAATAAATATCAGACTCTTCTTTAATTGCATCTGAAGATTTGTCAGACGTAATGTTTAGAAAATTAAGCATGTTCTTCTGTTTATTACTATGTCTGACCTAAATAAAGATATTATACTGTGCTGGGTATATTGCACAAAACCACCAATTGTCAGATGTATAAGAATAATTTTAAATGTCCTTTGTGTATCTGGTTTTCTCGCCATTTATAGAATTCTTTCATAGTGAAAAATAATATTTATCTGTTAGTATGTACATCCCTACAATATTTGGACATTATTTAGGTATTTGTAGTTTACATATTGTTACAGAGGAGCTTCAGACATGGAGATGCTTTGGACCATACAGTATAATAATAATAATAAAATTTTATTTATATACCGCCTTCCAACGATCAGGGCAGTGCACAACATAAATAACATATACATGGTTAAAAACATTCCAATAAAAACACAAACAATATAAAAACAAAACTATATAAAAAATATGCCAGGCCAGCTTGCAATGCAGGGAGAGGAGGGGGGGGAGGGGAGGATCACAATGGGGGGGAGGGTAATCAGGGGTATGCTTGTCCAAATAAGTATGTTTTTAACCCCTTTTTGAACAAGGGAGGCAGCCAGACAGATACAGTGGGCCCTTTCCTTACTTGGGGGAATCCGTTCTGGACCCCCTCCCCCCGCATAAGGAAAAAATGTGTATGCTCGAATCCCATTGAAAACAGTGGGGTGTGTGCATGGGGTGCAGCATGGTGTGTGCGCCATTGTTTTTCCTGCCGTTCGGTTTCTGCATAAGCTGAAAGCTCTATATGGCGCACCCTTATATGGCGCAGGTGAACTGTATATTGTTAGTTCTGTTACTTTGTCATTGTCCTGACATCTTGCTGCAAGAATCCATTTTGTTCTGGAAGACAGCCTAGAAAAACTTACAGGAGTCTGGGTAGAATACTCTAAAGGAAAAGAAGATTAGGTTTCTGGAAAAGGAGACACTGGAATCATGTTGTGTGTTAGACTATGTGTATACCTACAAAATTTGCTAATCTTGACATTGGTATAGTTTTTTACATGTAATTTTTAAACTATGTTTTATACAAAGATTTGTGATCTCTATCAGGTTGAGTATCACTTACAAAGAATTCCAAAACTCAAAATATTC
Source organism: Urosaurus nigricauda (assembly GCA_034509955.1). Taxonomy (NCBI): domain Eukaryota; kingdom Metazoa; phylum Chordata; class Lepidosauria; order Squamata; family Phrynosomatidae; genus Urosaurus; species Urosaurus nigricauda. The sequence continues at coordinate 192,286,172 of JAOEGL010000003.1, read as the reverse complement.
CAAAATCCAAAGTTGTCCACATGAGTGGCTGAGTTAGTGACAGCTTTGCTTTCTGATGGTTCATTATACACAAACTTTGTTTCATTCACAAAATTATTTAAAATATTGTTTATAAAACTACCTTCAGGCTATGTATATAAGGGGTATATGAAATATAAATGAATTTCATGTTTAGAATAGGTCCCATTGTTTGCCAGAGAAAGTGGCAGGAGAGACTGGGGGAAATTAGCTTTTGCAAAAGGCTTGGGTGATCTTTAGAACCATTTGCACCTGCGTATACCAGTAATAATTGAGGAGAACGCAAGGCATGGGATGAATTAAGAGAGTTTTATTTAGAAAAATGCAGTGTGCAATTACACACACCAGATAGCAAATTCAGACAGACATAGCTTTCAGAGCTAACCAAAATAGAAATACAGAAAAGTGATAGCAGAGTTTTAGGGATTTGTGGTGGGGTGATACCGTATATACTCGACTATAAGTCAACCTCTTGTGAAGTATAAGCTGAGAACAGGTTTTGGGTCCAAAATTATGGATTTTGCCACGACCCGTGGATAAGTCGGGGGTAAATCTTGGAGGCTCCTTCAGTGTGTGTATGTGTGCGCACAGCAAGAGGGATTCTAACTGAGGATTTTTGCTTCAGTGTTTCAGTTTCACCCCTGACTTTCCAGACAACAGCAGCCAGCACGGGCAGGAGAGAGACTGTTTGTTGAACAACAGTCAGTCACCCAGGACTCTTTCTGCTTCGCTCAAGAGAAAAAGAAACTCTCTCCCAAGTGCATGGGGAAATCTGAAAGAGCCGCTATCATATTACCATACTGACTCCTAAATAAGTTGACCTGGGATTTGGGGGCAATTTTTGAGCATACATTTTTAGACTTACCTGTCTAGAGAGTAGACCACAGAAAGCTGGAGTGGCTAAGACTGGGAGGCCTGAGGGCAACACAGGAGGAGGTGTATGCTGGCTGTGTGCGGGCTGTGTCTGCAGAGGTTAGGTTTTGGAACCAATACTTATATCTAACATATAGCCCTAAGCAATGGGCTATCTTGCCAGGTAACAAACGCTGGATGTCCTTTCCCAAGAACTGACAAAGGAATTGACAAAAGAATTCCAGATTGGTTGATGGCTTTAACTTCAGTTGTGACAAAAACAGCAATTGGATCAGGATATCTCCAGGATGGATGGACTGGGAAGTCTGAGAATACAACAGGGGGTAGGCAGAGAATTTGGTTTACTGCTTTGGGTGCAAGAAAATTCTTTGTCTCAAGTTGCAAGAGCAAATGCACATGACTTAGGGGAAGGAAGGAGCACTTAATACACCCATCTCTATTTAGTTGTCTTGTTTACTTGGGTGTGCACATGCCTCAGGACACACACCTTTTCTTCTGAGAAGGTGACCCAGTGTTCCTGAGAGGTCATCAATCTCTCAAAAACATGTTATCTACAGATATGAGATATGAAATATATGGACCCAAAATACAGCTTGGGGTATTCAAGATGTGCTAACACCATCTCCAAGGTATCTCATTATGTATATGCAAATATGCCAAAATTAAAAATAGAATAAAATAAAAATCTGAAATCCAAAACACTGGTCCCAGGTATTTCAGATAAGGAATATTCAACCTGTACACATATTGGCCTATGTTTTCCTTTTGTCCTGACTATAATAGACCCATTAAATTCATTAGATTTACCTGTGTGCTGACTTAACATTCAGCAATTGATTGAATGGGTCTTCTCTAGTTGAGACTAACCAACAGGATTCCAGCCACTATTATTCATGTGTGATAGAAGATACATGTATTCTGGCTGGGGTGTTTGGTTTTAAAGATTTAAGTACAAGTATTCAAGCTTCTTTATAAATCAAGAAAAGCAGAAATGAGGAATTTGAGGCTTTTGTGTATTGTTTTAAAATTTAAGCAGTTATTTATAAAAGTATAACTATTACCCTACAGAGAAATAAATCTTAGCATGGTTGGTATGACTTACATAGCATTATGTTCTGTGAAAAAGTTACTTCTCCTCTGTAAAGCAGTATGAATTTAACTAGTTCAGTTGTGGGTGTGTAAACAGGTTTTTTTTGTGTTATCTGTTCACCAAAAACATGTATTTAAAAATTATTGAGGAGAGTGTATTAAGAAGTGTAAAAGAGGTCAAGAAAACAAGAAAGACTCAAATAGTGTTGCAGTTTAATTTAAAAATAAAGAAGGGGCAGGATGGATTTCAGTAAATCAGCTGTCAGCTTAGGGCAGTTGGCTGTTGCATCATTCTGAACTGGAATACAGTTGTAGATCTCATCCGGGCCATTCTCTGGATTCAAACCTACTGCTGGTTGAAGGCTGTGCTGAACGTTAGTTGTAGCTCTGTCCTCCAATGGCTTCTCTTGTTGGTGCTTTTTATTTAAACACTCTTCTTCCAAACATTCTCAGATTTTCCTCATATGAGTGTAGAAAATGTCCTCTTCAGAATTTCCTGTGGTATCTCCTTGGGGGTAAAATAGCTTATGCTCTATGCAAATTAGCCATACCTAAATAAAGTGAACACCTATTCATTAGTTCACATACACGTGTTCCTTCTGTTCAGGGATAGCTGTACATTTGATTGGTAGTCTTGATCTAAGAGGATTATTCTGCCTTGGTACAAAATAGGAATACACATTGGTACAGCGATTCTCACAGATATTTGAATATGCATGTATAATATGAACACATGTACAGTGTGATGTGTCAACAACCTTCATTTCAAATTGACTAATAAGGAAATTAAATGGAAATGGATTGTAAAACATCAAATTACTTTAAGAAGAAGCCTACAGATGCAGCTAAGATGCCATTACATCACATGGTCCTCCACTTACTTCCTTTTCTCCCTCAAGAATTTGGTGGAATGCTAAAAAATATTTAGTCAGCTCTGTATATTATACTTTGCCATGATTCTGAGCAGTCCTAGGCAGCTCTAACTGTGTCCTCCAGCCATGTCTTTGTAGAACCTGAAAACTGCCTTTCCAAGTCCTGTCTGCTTTCTTATCTTTGCTAGCCTGGCTTTCTACAGTTGAGTCTATGCTGTGTGAGTACATTTTGGAAACTGACAATTTCAAACTGAGTCTATCAGGACAGCATTGGCTTGTGCAGTTCATATTCCATTAATTATAAATATGGGAGTCTCATAATATTAAATTATGTGCCTTATGAAGGTGGCAGGAATGTGGGAAGAAGGAGGGACCTCCCTTGATTTTTCACTTCTGCTGTTGTCATGGCATCAGAATAGGAGCATGTTGGAGTATAACCAAGAGATGCTTAGTCTTTTTTCTGATCATAGTGATTTTAGGATAGCCTTGGACCTTTTCAAGGCTATTTTGTTTGTAAGTTGGGTCAAATAACCAAATAAAGTAATGCTCCAGTAACCTTATTTTATAGCCTGGTTTTCCCTTCTCTTTCCTTGTTGCATTTGGAAAAACTTAATGCCTTATTCCATACCTTTATTTTGAATGCATTTGAGGTTTGAGGAAGTCGTGGGGTTAAAGTGAGACTATGCGGAAAAGGCAAAACCACCTCTTGAGTATTCTTGCCTAAGAAAACCCTATGTAATTCATGGGGTCACTATAAATTGACCGGTGATTTGAAGACACATACATACACATGCATTTCTTCCTGGGCATTTCCATGTGCATTTAAGATAATTATTAATTCTCAGCAGTTCTCATTTCCACTAGAAGTAACACTTATGACTGTTGTAGAAATGACATTTGGTTCAAGGTCTATACTTGGTGCTTTTACTGTTAAAACATTTACTGTTGAAATTTGAAACTATTGAGTTGAGCCCTTGGGACAAAGGAATGCAAAACATGAACAAATGAATGCCTTTATTGTTGCAATTTTTAAAGATGCGTTTCTGATACATTTTATATATTTTTATATTGTTTTGCTGCTAGGCTTTCAAAGAAGTGGATTCTTTTAATGGTAGTTTGCCTCTCGAATTTCAAAGTGAGAACAATTCAGTAGATGATAACATGGGTGAGTACTTCTGTAGACCGGCCAGTATTCCTCCTATGTTCTGTGAGAACACTGGTGGCCATCGAGTCCAGTCCTCTTGGGGGGAAAAAATATTGTATGTCAGCAATTGTTTATTCTGTCTGCTAAATACATTATTCTGTCTTGTGTTCATCCTGTTTGCCTGTTAGGATTTTTACCTATGAGCAATGAAAGTAAACTGATAGCGGTGAAAGGACCTGTCCCCTGCCAGCTGCCTATAAACAGAGGAAGCACTTCATTGCCAAATGCTTTCACTTCTTCAGCAACACACTTTAAGCCTATTATCCTGCATCAAAATACAGATAGTAAAAAGTAAGTGTGTCCCTGTGATGTCTGGACAGTAAAAAGTCACATTAAATGTGAAACAATTAAGCATTTCTTAAAACAATGGTGCCTACTTTTTGACCGAAGTAAAGCCAGATATATCCCAAAGACATCTGTTTCTGTCATAGTTAGTCATGTGTGGCTATGTAGCCTGCTGTAGCAGATGGGGGCTCTGTTTTGCTACTGGTGGCTTTTGGACATCATGCTATAATTTATAGCCTGGTCCAGATGTTAGACTGCAACTACAATCAACCTTAGTCAGGATAGCCATTGGTAAGGAATAATGGGAGTTGTGGTCCAGAAACATCTGAAAGGCCTGCAGATTCCCAACCCTTCATGAACAAGTCTTCATGCTGAACTTCCCCTCACCTCCCTCCATTTTCCTCATTTAAAGTGATCTGGAGGAGAAGTTAAGAAGCTTTTCCTTCCCACTTTTAATTAATCCCAGCTTCCTCTCTCATTGAACATGGCAAAATGTGGTTACTCTTCATCATGGTTGGTGTCAGATAAGCCAAGTTCAAGCTGTGGCTGATTTCTTTAAGCTAGCTATAATTAAATTAACCACAGTGCTGGGTTTGTGCAACATGGCAGGTTGTGATTAATGAAAAGCAGAAGCAAAAGTTTCCAAGCTCATCCTCATGGCTATACAGGAAGAAGACAGTGGGAGCATTTGAGTCTATGAGAATTGAATATGGCCATGTTACTAAAGTATCTAGTTACCTAATGCATACCTATTTTAGTCTTACACCTCCTTTTTTATGTGCCCTGTCAATTAAAGGGTGGTGAGTGGCAACTAGAGAGAGGGCTTTTACAACTATGATGTGCTATATATGGAATGTCCTGCCCAGGTAAACTCTCCCAGCATGTTTCCTTTGGTCTCTTCTGCACCAGACAACAAATTATTTTTTGCCTTAGTTTATTAAATCTTAAATGGTTTCTAGTTCTCAGTAGAACTTTTTGTATGTCTAGAGTTCTGAAATATGTGCAAATTTTCATTGCAGCTATTAGTCTTGTTATATTGGTTTTACACTCTGCTGCTGTTTTCTTCTCTGTTTAGATGTTGTTTTATTTTTTTTATCTTTTTATATGACTGCTGTTTTACTTTTATTGTTAGCTGACTAGTGAATTATCATTATTGTGTGGTACAAAAATGTAAACAGATGATACTCAAATGCAACTATTCTGTTTTTTGGGAGCAAAGAGTGCTAACATTGTGAAATAAGTGGCTTAATTTTACATTGCTGAAAGTGTGCTACATCAGAAATAAATACCATGCATTAACAGATCCAATGCATGAATTTCTAATTTTTTATTGTTGGCATTTAGGCTTGTCTCCTGTATCTTATATGTAGAGTTTTTCCAGAAGTTATACAACAGAAAAATTCTTTACCTCTGTAGTGAACACTCTTTCTTATGTGTTACCTGCTTTTATAGAGGGTCTAATTACAAGTTTCATCTAAAAATTATTTCCATCTCAATTCCCTTTTTTCATAATCAAATTATTCTAACCTAACACAAAATTTTCTAGTTTTTGTGAGCTTTTCTAAGACTTCAGTCTGTGATTCCAATTTTTATTTTATGTACGAAGAGCATAGTGCATCTTCTATACATCAGAAGAAAACAATAGGGCTTTCTAGACTGGCAAAAAGAAGTGTGTTCATGGCTGCATGAAACTCTAGCCTTTAGATGAGAAAAAGGGAAAGTGTGCCATGAAAATGCTTTTTTTGTGTGTTTTAGGGGAGAAGAAGCACCTTTAAAAAGGTGCTGGTTTTCCCAGCTTCTTTTTTAAAAACTGCAGAACAGCGCAGCTCCATCTAAAGGCTGTGGTGCAGCTGCTAAGCATTAAGGAAAAGGCAACTTCATGTCACACTTTCCTGCCCATCTAGAAAGCCCCAATTTTCACTTAACTCCCATATTCATACTCAATGAGGAGCATCACCCAAGAAATCCACTGTCAACCCCAATAGTGGTTTTTGTACTTACTCAATGTGGTTTTGTCAGATCTGTTTTAAAGCTACCGAGACTAGTGGTGACCGTCACTTCTTTGGTAAGCAATTGCATTGTTATCAGTTCTGTGCACAAGTGTTTTCTTTTTATCTGTTCTAAATCTGTTCCTATTCATCAGGCTGACTGAATTATTTTGCTTCTTATATTGTGAAAGCTTTTTTTCTTGCTATGCCATTCATAATGCTATAAACCTGTATGTCTTTTCTTAGTCGTATAACCTTTTTCTTTACTGAAGCAAAAAGCCTACTTTTAACTTCTGATTGTTCTGACTCATAGTTGCTATTTTCTTTTCTTTTTCTTTTTATTTGAATATATAAAAAGTATACAGATCAAATCATACAACACAATACACAGAAATACACCAACATACAAATAAAACAACAAAATACCAATACATCAACATTCAATCAGCTCCGAGACAAAAAGATTAATAATCCTCCCCCCGCCAAAAAAAATTCTGTTTTTTACTTCCAGTATACCATATGTTACCTTGCTTCTCTAACTTAATTTATCCCTACAATTATAACAGTATTTGATTACCTCTGTATATTAATAAAGATCTTTAGTATGTTTTATTTCTTGTTTAAGGCTCATTTCAAATTATAACCAAACATTGTTCTAGAACTTTATATCTCTTAAAGGATTAAGGTGAAAGGGTTTAGTTCAGATTATTTTAACATATTAAACTGTTTATTACCTTGTCCATATTTATGATATCTATGTGATGTCTTATTATATGTACATGACCAAAGATAAGAAAACAAAGACAGGAGACAAATCAAAATAACCAAATTTATATCACTCTTATACCACAATAAATATCTAAACACTCTGATTTTCCACTTTTTCATTTTTTAAGATTGTGGTGAGAATATGTAATCTTTTACCTTCTCTGAGTTTAACTATTGCTATACTATTGCTATTTTCTGCCCTTCAGTCCTGTAAAAGTGAATTCAGCTTATTTGAGACTGGATTAAAATGATATGCATCTTGTTGCAAATCCTATACTATGGACCAGGTGCAGACATCTTCCAGGGGGGTGCATGTACCTGGACCATAAAGTTAAAGAAAGAAACTAGCTGCTTCTGGTTTTGGGGGGAATGTAACATTTTTATTACAGATGGAAAGGCCGAGGGGGGGGGGGGGAGATCAGGAAAAAACAGTTTTTCCCCAAAGTCTTATTTTTTGGAAATATTGAAAAGTCTGGATAACAAAATATTTTCTTTAAGACTGAAAAATTAAAAAAAATTAAGACATGGTGTTCATATATTTATTCCAAACCCCATCTTTATTTCCAACATCTATGTTGCAGGTAGACCTTTAAGTAAGACAGTATGTAGCAATGTTACTGAAAGTGGTCATCTGTAGACCCACTGGCTGTTGGTGTGTGGCAAATTTCCAGGAAAGAAAGCAACAGTTGTAGCTAATGGGCATAAACATGGTATTTGTCACTGGAACCTGGCACATTGAAAGGGAAAAACTTGAGTTTGCTTGTATCAGATAGTTTGAGAAGCACTGATGTAGAGTATCAGATTATTGTAATTCTTGACCCTGGTGTCCTTTCTTCTCTAGGACTTTCTTCAGTTCTTTTTATAGGATGGGTGCTTTATGTCCACTTGACACAGGCTAGAGGAGATAAAATAATCTACTTTGTTTTTGCTGATGTTGATGGTTCCTTCTGTTCATACTGGGTTTATTTGTTTATTTTCTTTTTGCTTGATTACCATAAACTAACAAAACAAAGAGGTCCCTAGTCTTTCTTACAGTTCAGGACTTTGTAGCTCCTTTTATAGGAAAACATAAAATTTTAAAAGAGGCTTCAATTTGTGATTATTTTCTGAATAAACTGTACCTTTATCATACCAAACATATACCAAACCGCATCTTATGACTTTCAGTCTGGAAAGGCTGTTAACACTGCTCCCCACCCCCCTAGTTTCCTTTTTTTTTTTTTTTTTGCAACTTTTCTGTCTAGCTAAGTGAATCAGTTTTCACTTACAGCAAGATGCACAGAGAGCACCCAATTTATTTTTAAATAAAATCACACTTTCAGGAAGCTCTTGGGATCATGATTCTGCTTTAAAACTGAAAGTCAAAAAATTTAGTTAGCAGCTGTGTGGAGCACATGTAGTCTACACTTTCTGTTTTGCTCACCCTGCTTCTAGGTGGACAGAGTTACCATTTTGAAACTTCACATTTTATATTGAATCTCTTAATAGGTGCTAAGAGATGGAAACCTGCAACAAAATTTGAGAATTGTCCCTGGACTCCAGACAGACTGAAACTGAAACCTTATTGTATTTTTGAAGAAATCCTTTCCTACACCCTCTTAAAAACTTTCTGCACTGTGCTAGTGTTTAAGGGCTCAGCATCATGGCTAGCCGCATGTCCACCCCTAAAAAAAAATCTAAATGTACATTGATATAGTTGTGTGCCTTCAAGTTGTTTCCATCTTACAGCAACCCTAGGGTGACCCTAATTTGGAGTTTTCTGGAGCTGAGAGTGTTGACTAGCCCAAGGTCACCAATTGGGTTTCTGTGACTGAGCTAAGAATTGAACCTTGATTTCCAGGGTCATAGTCCAGTGTTCAAACCACTACAACATGCAGCATAAGCAGGAATGAAGGAGCATGCCCAAGGGACGTATAGAACAAGAACTGTCACTGTTAAAGAGGCCTTTAAAAGTCTCTCAATAGTAGGGGCAGAATGTGGATAGGGAGTGGTACCTAATTTGAAATTATGCACTTAGAACAGGTGGATGGTTGCATGGGATAGGTCTAATTGACACAGCTGTTCCATGTCTCCTGTAAATTAAAGACACTTGTTGAAATTCTTCATGTTTTAGACATGTTTGGGTTCTGATTGTCTCTTACAAAATATGGTGCCTATTTTTCAGAAATACCACTGCATCTGTGATGGTACAGCATGAAACAACTGTGGAGGGAGTGGTACCTGTGAATAAGAAAAAATCAATGCATTTACAAATTGACACCGAAAACCAGGAAATTGAACACTGTGATTTGCCAGCTACTTATATGATACCTGATATTCTGGCATATGATACGCAAAAATATTCAAACAGTAGCTCTTCTATGGATAAATTACCATTGCTCTCCAAATCTTCATGTGTCTCTAAAGAGATATGTATTTCACAATCACCTTCCTCCAGCATTTCAAACTGTACTGTGCCATCTAATATGACATTTATAAAGAACTTTCTTTGGAAGCAGGATCCAGAGACAAGGGTCTTAACACTCGTACCAGTACAGATAGCTGTGTCAGAGCAAATACCAAATAAACCCCTCCATTCAAAAACAGCTTACAGTTGTTCCAGTTTGCATGTCCTCCTCTCAGATTCTATAGTGAGCTATACTGCTGACAAAGCCCTACATCATAAATCATCTGTAAACAACCTTAGAAATTGCAAGCCTGCAAATGTCAAAAATGAATTTTGGGACACAAAAGCCCAGATTAACAGTTTTTCCCCAACAACAATTAATAAAGAGACTCAGACAAAGTGTTCTGAAATGGATGCATCCCACATATTTAGTAATGACTCCAGTACAACTGCAGAGACCAGTGTCCCCTTATCAGATCATACATCACATACCTACATGGATCAGAATTCTACTTCTCCCATCACACGAAGGACATCATATGAAAATAATGGGATAAATGAAGCTATCTTGAAGAACATGGTACATCTCATGAAAGAAGAGTTCTCTTTTAATGGATTCTGTAAAAATACAGATGAAGTTCTGGCTATAGGTATGCAAAAAATATGATATACCATCTCAATAGATAGATTGTCATTTAGGATTTATAGAAGCAGTTTTTATTTCTAATTGACAGGTCTAACTACCCTAAGATCCTTAGTACTTTTAGGGCTAGATCCAGCTGCAAGTATCAACTAGAGTAGAACAGAATCAATGGGGTTTACTTAAGCATTGACTTATAATGTTCTCATTTTATGGATTAAGTTTTATATACCGTAGAAGGAAAAGTTTCTCTTGCTGGGGCTTACCACATACTATAGCTCTATATAGAATTTAAAACAAAAAAAAAATCTTTGTCTCTGTCTCAGATGTTCTTTCATTTCCTCCAAGAACTTAAAGTTTGTCCTTCCAACAGAGATTAGTTGTTGTTTTTTAATATAGAAACTAAATTCAATGTTCTGTTTCCTAAATTAGGTAAATATATTTTTGGTTTAAAGGATCTGCAATATAACACCTTTTGTATTGCAATCTCTGAAGAATTTTGTGACTTTTACTGGGAAGAAAAATTACTAGCAAACCTTTATGATGCAGCAAATGGCAGATTTCCTCTGTCTGTAAAGTAAGTGATTTCAAATGTCATTAACTGTTTCTTCTGACTTCATACAATAGCAACATCTTTTTGATATCAGATATAACTAGAAATGAGTAGCACACCTTCTCCAGAGATGTTTTGGGCTTCCTTGCTTCTGCCTGTGAGAACAAATACAAATCCTGCTTCCTGGTATATTGAGTTTACACATTCATGAGTATGCTTTTTTTCTCTGTGGAGCTCTGAATAACATAACTGGGATTATCCCATTTTATATTCACAACAGCCCAGTGAAATAGGTTAACCAATGGACTTTACAGCTAGCTATGAATAGGAAATTTCTGCAGTTTATAGAGTGCGCCCACGTCATACACAACAGAACAGGAAATGGTGCTTGTCCACAGCACTGCATGCATGAGCCCCATTGTTTTCAATGGGGCTCATGCATATGCAGTATTTGCCTTATGCAGGGGGTCTGGAATGGATATCCCGCATAAGACAAGGGTGCACTGTATATAGTTGGCTCACTGCATCATCTCACCATTTTAAAAAATACCAAAGAGAAGTGAAGGTGAAATTAACCTTTGTCATTCTGTACTCTTGCTCAGTTTTAACTCTGTCTTGTCTGGATTCAGCTTCAATTTGTTTTTCCTCATCCAGCCCATTACCTCCTCCAGACATTCATTCAGAAGAGACACACTGTCTTTAGTTGAGTCTGATTTGGAGGCATAGAGAAATATATTTAGATATTATCAGCATATTGATGGAACTGCTGCCCCAATCCTCCAGATGATGTCTCTCAGTGGTTTCATGTACATGTTGAATAGTGTTGAGGATAGGATGCCACCTTGTGATAGGCCATATAATACCTCTTTTTTTGAGGAGCAGTTATTCTCAAGTACAGTGGTCCCCCGGGTTACGACAGTAATCTGTTCCAGCTTACCTTTCGTAACCTGGAAGTCTTCGTAACCCGGGGGACCGCTTTCTTTGTAGCGCCGTGCGGCAGATTTAAAGGGCCGGCACTTTTTTTTTCTTCGGAACCCGGGGTTTTTTTCGCAAGCCAGGGCCGTTTTTCCGGCCCCAGCTCTTTCGTACCCCGGGGTTTTTGTAACCCGGGGGACCACTGTACCACACTCTGGAACCACAGAAGCACGTTGCCTCCAATCCCAGAAAGATACCATGATCAATGGTATCAAACACCACTGAGAGGTCCAAAAGCACCTGCAGACACACACTCCCCCTGTCGATGTTCAGGCAAAGATCATCCACTAAGGTGATCATATGTCCTGGTTCACCAAACACCCACACAGGCTGGCTGGGAGGGAACCTCCAACTGATAATGAAGGCAGAGGCAACTAATCAAAAGCAGATAGTGTCCTTCCCTGTAAGAGTCGTTAAGATAAAGGCATGGGTCAAGCTGTCCAATTCAAGGGAGGCAATAGGAATCAAGGTCAACATGGTCCAAAGGTCAAACAAGCCAGGAGGTCTGAAGTAGGAATGCAGGTCTCTAGACAGGTAATAAAAATGCTAACCAAGAAATAGACAAATTGCTTCCAGCAACTCTTTAGGCAAACTCAGCTCTTAAATAGCCTGATACCAGCTGGTTCTAATCAGAGCTTGATTGCTTGCTTCTTAGCCTGCAGCCTAGCTGAGCATCTTAGCTCTATCTTTTGTTGGATCCTTTTGTTACTCCTCCTTGATTGAAAACTTAAGACCCCAGCTGTGTTCTCTGTCTCATCAGCAGGTGAGTCTTGCCCATGTCCTGCTGGCTGATGCTGCAACTCCATGGAATGGGCTGGCTGGAGCTCTTCAGCAGGGAACCCTGGCTGTTCTGCAAAAGGGAGAGCTGTAGGCTGTTCCCTGTCTGGAAGACTTGCCTAGGCCCCTTCCTCAGCATTCAGGTCCCAGTCCTGTAGCTCTTGGCCCATGACACCATAGCAGTCTTGACTCCATATCCTGCTCTGAAGCTGGTTTGAAAAGGATCTAGATAATTTGTTTCATCCAAAACTGTCTGGAGTTGGAAGGCAACTGTCCTCTCAACTATCTTTCCCTGAAACGGGAGATTTGATATTGGTCTATAGTTGTTTAATGGTCTTACCACTTCTTTTAAACAAGATGGAAAACTTCTCTCCCTAAGAGATGTGTTAATAATATATTTTAATTGAAATTTAATTGCATCTCCTGCCAGGATGACCAGCCAAAGGCAGGGATTGAGGAGACAAGTTGTCTTCCTTATTTGCCCCAGAAGCTTGTCCACATTGGCAGTATTCACCAATTGGAACTGATCCAGTGTAATCCTACTCACATACTTTCTGGAATCCCCATTGTTGACTTCAGCTACAATAACAGCATCCAAGTCAGCTCTTATCTGAGAGATTTTATCTGTGAAGTGGTTATTAAAAGCATCACAGCAAATTGCTGAAGGTTCTAGAATTGGATTTGGGTAGAGAGGACCTGAGTTAAATCCTTCACCACCCTGGACAGTTCAGCTGCAGTTGCAATACAGTACATACAGAGTAGAAAACTTCCTTCCTACATGTATTGCCACCCTATAAGAACAAATATGTTCTCTACAGCATGTCTTGTTAGATATAATTTGAGTTTTCTGTAATTTGCACGCTAGTTCTCCTTGCCATTACAGTTCCCTGAAGTCACCTGTATATCATAGGACCCAATTAGTAACAGGCCGGGGAGGATGTTTGGGAGCAATTGTGTCAATAGCCCTAGTCAAATCTTGATCCATTTATTGACCAGGACTTCAACAGGATCATTGGTGGTATCGGCCATCTGACCCTCTAAGACTTTCTAGAATCCTAAAGGCTCCATTAGCCTTTGAGAGCTGACCATCTTAATAGGTCAACCGCTCCTGCAGGGATGAATAGGAGTCATGATATTAAATGTAACCAGAAAATCATCTGTCCACAACAACTTGGAGGTGTTAATCATCTCCACCACAGATTTGTATGCTCTGAGCTGAAAACAGCATCAAGGGTGGACTTACATGTGGACATAAACACGATTAGGCCCATGATAGACTATAAAAGACTCAGTAGTTGTTACTACAAGTTGTTGTAAAATAAAAAGTGGAGCCTCTTTTTCACACAGTGAACTTCCTTCTTTGAGGAGAAATTAGATACAAATACATTAACCAATATTATTTGCCTTCTTACCTTTAGCAAGAAAAACTCAATTTCATAGCAGTTTATATCACAGAATGCCTCTTGTCTGATAGGCAGAAAGGTATAATACAGAATACTGGCACCTATTTATTAACACAATGTGCTTTAGTAAATACCTGTTTCTATGAAAAAGTAGTTATTTGTGAGTTATAGGTTCTGAAGTATTGTATTATTAACCTTTTTTTAGTATTAGGGTATTCAGTGAATACAACTATAGATACAACTGAAAATGTGTTGGGAATTGATTTTTAGCAAAAAGCTTGGAAAATCTCAAAGAATTTGTAATGCCTGTCTAACACACATGCACACTATCTCTTTAGTATCTTGTTTACTTTGTTCTGTATTCTTCAAGGGAAGTGGTTTTCAAACTTTCTGTTTTCAGGGAACTTTTCCATTTACTTGTCTCCCACATACTTTTTGGTGCGTTGCAGAAGACTCTCTGGGGCATGTGCTCAATTGGTCCATGAGGTGTGCTAGTCCATGTAGGTCTGTTAGGCCTTATTTTTTTCCTTTGTGAGCGAAAACCTTGGAATATATTTAACACTATTTTGTTGCTAGGCATTTCAATAGAATATTAGTAATGATAATTCAGGGAACCTTTTTCTGCCATTGCTGCTCTTCTCATTGAGAGGCTCTGGATGTGTGTCTAAGCAAACCCAGAATTTCCCAGAACGCTTTTTAAAGGCCATTGCTCTAGTAAAAATCTCAGAAGCCTCACACATAGTGATTTTCATAGGCATCAGGAAATTCCTGCCAGATTTCTTGGCTATATTCATTTGAACCTTTCCTCTGGCACAAATGTTTTAACTCTCACTCTGTCAGCTCACATAGCCATTTCACTCTATAGTATCTGCTTTCTCCATTAGCATCTCTTTAACTTCCCTGAGAACTATATCAGGATATCCAGAGAATGGGGCCCATTCACATGATCACATAAAGCCATTTACAGTGTCATTTTCTGAAGACTCACCATTCACATAATTCCCTGCTACATGTGCCAAGCGTTTTCGTCCAACAGATATTTCATTTATAAATGGGAAAAGGTTGTTGCTTTTTCTTCTGTTTCTCCCTGCTTTTCAGAATGGATGAAACAAAAAATGGTGGCAAGACATTTCAAGGCCAAAACAAACCTAAAAGCTTTCTGAGTACCAATGAAGAAACAAATGGTAAGAAAAGACCAGTGGGCATATTTTGTGTTGTGGATAATGAGACCAGAAGGTGTTAGCTTGATATTATTCATTTAGGTTAGCAATCTCCACTTCTCAAGTGTCTATACTCTAAATAAAGCAAAGAGGAGAGGTAATAGAATTTCCAAGGCAGCCAGGTGATCAAGCTCATAAGAGATGCTTAGTATATAGAGAACTGGCAGAAACTCCTCCTAATCAAAGGTGAAAGCTTCCTCTAGTGTGTCATCACCTACCTTGAAATACCCACCAGAATGGAAGCTATAGCTTTTCTTCATGTTAAGGTAATGCCACATGTTACAAAGATTTAGACTTGCTGATGTCACTAGCAGTGCTTTTTTGTGAATTCTGATAAAACTGTACACCTTATGGAATTAATGTCTGAATCTGAACCTATCAACCAATATTTGCATTTTTGAATGTTCAGAGCCTGCATAATTGGCTTTAAAAATGTATTGAATTGAGTTTAAATGCATATTTTGATAGCAAAAAATGTCTAAAATGCATAGTGAAATATGAATTGTGCAGAATTGTTAAAATGCAAGGTTAATGTGGAACAAGTTGGAATACATTTACTGATTAGCACTCAGAAAAGTGACCATTGTTGAAAAGAGATTGATTTTACCTGCCACGTGCAGAGAACCACTCGTTCATATTATTCCAAAATAACTGTGACACCTTACAATTCTGAGTTCTAAATCAAATTGCCACCTCACCTCAATTATGAAGGTTATATTGGAAAAGGTGAGCAAAACTCCACCCTTTTGCCACTTGAATTTAATCATTCTGGTTTTGTTGATTACTTAGCGCAGCATATTTTTGTTTTGATTACACTTAATTATTTTAAGTGGGTACTCTGCCTCTTCCTAGCTTAAACTGGCTTGATGAATCTGTCTTGATGAACTCATGCCTTCCCCCAGTATTTCACAGATGAAAACTGGGATGTAGGTAGCCAGGCAACTTCAGAGGGTGGTCAAGATGGCAAATGTTATTAATGAAGAAGAGCACACAAACTAGGAGAAGCTGCAGCAGTTTGCTTTTGCTTCCTTACTGGGAAGGGCAATATTCTGTCCTGTCTTTTCCTTTTCCTTCCCACTACTTTTGCACTTTTAACTCATTTTGTACCAGTTGAAGCAAACTGAGGACAAAAGGGGAAAGTGGGAGGAGTGAAAATGGGACATTTTAAAAGCAGCTGAAAATGTGGGACAACAGAGAGTAATCAGGAATGTCCCAGCCAAATGGGGAAGGTGTGTGACCTAAAGATTAGATGAGAGCATTACAGTTTGCAGCAGAAGAAATACAAGGCCACAGTGACTGTAAGTTTACTATTGGACTGTAAGCTTACTATTTTCCAAAAAGCCAGAGGAGTAGAGCAACTTTAAACTTCATTGGGAAAAGCCATTCTACAACTTTTATTCAGCTGCAATTCAGAGATGTGCAAGATGTCCTCCATTAAGTATAAGTGTACCCCGCAGAACATAAGAGTGTATATGCTCACATGGGAAAAGGTGGTCTAGTCATGAGAGTTTCCAGCTATGAAAAGTTGTGAAACCTGGCATATATAGAAAAGAAGTATGAATGAAAATTCATGTACAAATCAATTTGACAATGATTGCCATTCATAGGAACATAATGCCATTCAAAATGTTATCCCTTCTACCACTGTCTGCTGTAATTTTGTGTGTGTGTAGTTTCTGTTGCTGATGTGGATACAGATGACCTTCCACGAGATAATACTGAAAATGAAGTCGGAAGAGAAATGGAGGGAGAATGTTTGCAGACCAATACAACCTACATCTCTCCAGGTTTGCCAGAAGACAATCAAAGCCAAGAAGAATTCTACTGGGAGGAAAATATTTACACTGGATTGTCCTGCTTGTCTGAACTCAGTGGATTTTGTCCTGGTTGGAGAAGTGCATTCTATAGTTCAGAATGTTTTAGTTTGGAAGTTCATGACTACATTAGAAAACTTGGAAAGCGAAAGGCCAATGGGACTCAAAACATAGGTGCAAAAATAATGGTAGGTATCTTGATTTTCCAAGAGTGGGGAAAAAAACTTTTTTGATCAAATTTAGAAAGCTTTTGGTTCTTCTTAAACTAAACTAGTGCCTGCATATATATTTTCCATAAAGAGCATATTCAGTCCTTTTAATATATTAGATGTCCTCTTCCATTTCCTTCAGTCTTTTTTTTAAGTCTGGCTTCTCCAGAAGCTACAATCCACACTTTTCCAAGGCCCATTTGTGGTGCAGTGTAGGGTGTATAGTCTGCTGTATCAACCCTGTTGATGTTGAATGATATTGTTTGTAGAGAACCTTTGGTCCTTATTTTAATTATAAGAAAAATGGAGTGATGGATCTATTGTGAATGTATTTAAATTTTTCTCTCTGAATATATAGGTTGGCAGATTGGTTTGCAGGAGAAAACAAGAGCTTTTGAAACTGCTGTCTTGTTTATATTCTGAATTGTTTAGTAGAGGTTCGCAACCAGTTACCCTGTACTTATAAAGAGGATTTTGTGTATTCCTACAATGAGACTCACATTTCATCTGTTGAGCTTACAGAACTTTTAACACGATCTTGATACAGAAATCTCTGCCTACAAGGCTGAGTATTTAACTGACTCATCATTTTAGGGACATGTCTTGAATTGATAGTAATTATTTTGCTTGACTTAAATGTCAAGTTTGTTCATAAGAAAAACGGCATTAGTTCACTTAGTACTTGGTGTTATTATCAAAGAAACAGAACAATTTTAGCCTGCAGGCATCTGTAGCTTCAGAGAGAGCTTAGCTAGTCAGACAAGAAAATATGGCCCTGACTTTAACAGATCAAAAGCTTATGTTGAGTTAAACTTAAGGATTTTTTCCCAACCCAGAAGGCTTACTCTTGACTTGTGGTGGGTGAATTCTCATATTTACTTCATCTTACAAAGCACTTTTCAACATCCAGACAGGCATATACTATACAATACCACACTAAAAATACTATAGCTATTTCCAGTAAGCATAACCCTCTGCCCCATCAAACTACTGTATTGTGTTTAAGAAATCATTCTTCATACTTCGCTGCAATGACACAGGTTTATAATATAAAAAATTAAAATCCACTTTTCAAAGAAATAAAACAACATGTTTGTTGTCCATACTACTCTACTTATTATTACTTTTATGTTAAGGCCACTATCCAGAATGTTTAGCAGAGGGAATGTGCACCAGGGCTTCCATACTTTCATTTTTCTATCAGAATCCATGCCTGCCACTTCCCAACCTACTTTTCACAATCTATTTATTTTGTTAAATAATAAATGCATACTGTTAAAATAAATAAATCATTATTTCAGGATTCTAAAGTACTAAGGTTAATTTTAGATATACCGGTATGCTAAAATGCTTTTAACTTTTACTGGCCTTTCTTTCTGGTGCAATTACATGATTTTGACCATATAGCCATAGTTATATGGTTATATAGCCACTGATAAAAAGCCATATATCTGCACACTTCCTCTTCATCTCTTCACGTCCATCTTTCATCACATGTCTGGCTTGGATGAAGGCGCATTGAAACCAGTTTCCTGTGATTTCTGAACAGGAAACTATGGTTTAAGGAGTTTCTCTCAGCCAAGATAGAGTGATCATATCTTTCTTTGGAGCACTGAAAATTACAGTTTCTATGTTATGATGCCATGGGATGTGGAATAGTGATCAGCTCTGAGAATACTGCATGTCCCTTGTCTGTTGAACTTAATTAGACTGACATAGGATGGCTTAATGAGGCCTATATGGGTAACCATGAGAAGCAGTCAGTAATTATGTGATAGCATTTTTTTCTGTTTTATATATGACTTTGAAAAAAGATAAAGAGGCATACTAAAAGGCATGGGCATCCTGAAAGATTTGATGTTGAATGATGGTGATGATTTCCCCTCCTCTTCCTCCTACTCTTCCCTTCTGCAAAATAAATGCATAATTCTATTACTTTCATTCCCTTCTGCATCTCCCACCAGGAACTTGAACAGCAGATAATGATAGAAACAAAAAATTATAGTAAGAGCAGAAGATTCTACTACAGGCTGCTACATAAAGAGAGGAGGAGTAAAGGTATGTTTGCACTTCTCAAACTGCAGAGCTATTCTATAAGCAATTGTATTGGTTCATCAAATAGATTCTCATTGGACTCTTTAAATCTTGAGGTGGTGAAGTGAAAACTATCATACCTAAACTGAGGGGACAGCTAGAAGAAATGAGATCGAAGGTGCAGTTTCTTGAACTTGTGAAGAAATATTTACAGGTAATTTTTTGATTTGTCAGAGGAGTTAAAATCAAAATTAACATCTGTGCAAGTGGAATGATACTTGCACAGTGACACTTCAGTGTTTAATGTATTTTAGTGAAAGTGTAATCATTTTCACAAGCTGAAGGTGTGGAGTTCGATTCCTTTTTCTCCAGATACCACTTCTTGTAGTGCTTTAGGTAGAGGAATGCTACAGTAATTTCCACAGAGATGAATGGGAGCCTTTACGAATGGATTGACATAGCCTTGTCCTTTCTGGTTTTTGATTATGCTATACTGTGTCAGAATGTTAGAAACTCTGCCTTGTCTTCTTTTGTTGCAGATTATAAACACAGAAAAATGGGGAGTTGAGTCATGCAGCGTTCTTACAGTGATTAACATGGCAAGAAGTGAAACACTGGGTATCAGCTCCTTGGACTGTATGCTCCTTTTCTATAATATAAATAAAAATCTGTATAATACATCCCAATGCAACAAAAGTCAATATCAGCCAAGAAATCTACAAGCTGGAACACCACTTGGGCTAATGGCATATCTCTACTGCAGGTACAGCTCATTCTACAAATCCATGAGAGCTGAAGTTTTCCTTATCCTGCTGCCTCATAGAAATGAAGAGGCATTCTAAGCTCAAGGCAAGCTGATATGTGTTATGCTGCATGGAGAATATAGTGAGTGAGAGCACTGGTCCATTTAGTTCAGTGCTTTCTATATTGAGTGGCAGCAACTTTCCAGGATATTGGAGATAAATTTCTCTCAGTCTTATTCTGGACTTTAATAGGACTGTGTTCCATTTTGTCACACAGTGGCCTCAATCCAACATTCTCTCAGTGTAATGTAAATATAATGTAGCGTAGACCTATGCTATGTTAAACCATATACCTCACCCCTGGACTTACTGAAAAACCCTTGAAGGCATCCTGCATAGCTATTCCATGCTTTGTAGCAAGCAGGCAGGATTGAAGAAGGATTGCTTAAAGAAGGTGAGCTCCCTCCCCCCCCCCCCCCGCCCCCAGAACTCCATCCAGCCTGGGAGGGATTGAAAGAAAAGGCAGGCCAATGCCATCCAGGCCTGGCCTCAATTAAGTATAGCCCTCCCTCCAATCCATCTGCCTTGGTCCAGGCCTCAGAGGGAGAGAAGAAATTCTGGACCTGATCCCCTTCCACCATTTCCCACCACCAATCCCTTCTCCTTTTGTGTCGTGTCTTTTTAGATTGTAAGTCGAAGGCAGGGAACCGTCTAATTCAAATGATTTTTGTACAGTGTACAGTGCTGTGTACATTTACAGCACTATATAAATAAAGCAGCAGCAGCAGCTGGCTACACCCTCATAGCCAGACATACAATTATTATAGCACTACTGAGACCCCTGAAGAACCCCTGTAGCATTGATGTCATCATTTTATGCCTGGCTATGGGGGTGCAGTCAGATGCTTCTTTAATTTTACTCACTTGCTTGGAAGATGGAATGGCTATGCAGGGTAGCTTTGAGGTCTTTTCAGTAAGTCCAGGGGTGGGTTATATGGTTCAGTACATGGGGTGGGGGAACTCTGGGTGTTGCAGGAGGAGGAAGGGAATATCAACCCCAACAGTGCCTGAAAAAAAAAACCAATTTACATATGTAAGTAATACCTACATGTGCATTATGTCCCTAACAGAATTTCAGGCAATGAGGAAAAAATGGATTACGGGGCAGAAGTGGGGAAAACAAACTTGGGCATGAGTTCTTGATGTTCAGCATCCTGCTTCCCCATGCTTTCTGATACTGATAATGGGGCAACAGGGAGCTATCCTTAGACCTTGTCTAACAGGTGGACAGAGAACAGCCCAGCTACTTGAGTTACACCCTCTTTCAATTACTGTAACATTCTGTTACAGTATGTTCCAGGGACCACAGCTAAACTGTTGACTGAGACTGGTTATACTGAACCTGTGTCTGCCTTGTAAGAACAGTTTTACTGGCTGCACAGTTAAAAGTCCATGTTTATGATACCCTTGAATCCAAGCTATTTGAATTAATTTATTTTCCAATACGATCCTGCCCAGCCCCCGAGTTCTTTAAGGCTCTTCTCTTAGTTCAAACACTCATAGCTATGTTTGTGGGGACACAAGAGAGGGCCGTATTTATGGTTGCTCAAAGACGGTGAATGTACCTGCCATTGCAGGCTTCCTTTTCTTCCTTTTCTGTTTCATTAGCAGACTTAGATCTTCTGGGCAACAATTGCTTAGAGTTCCAGTGGCTAAATTATCAACTACCACGAAGAGGGCCTTCTCCATCTCGGCCCCCAGCCTCTGGAACTCGCTGCCCGTCGAGCTCCACCTGGCCGCCTCCCTTAATGTGTTTAAAAAGGGGTTGAAGACTTATTTGTTTGAACAAGCGTACCCCTGATATCCTCCTCCCTCATTGTGACCTCCCCCCCCCCCCCGTATTGCGTGCTGGCCGGCATACATCTGATATACCATCACATCGTCACCACTGCCAGATTGCTGCTTAATAACATTGTTTTATCTTGTGATTGTTTTTAATTATGTCTTGCATTTGTTGGTTTGTTTTTAACTTTGTACTGTATATGTTGTACACCGCCCTGATCGCTGGAAGGGCGGTATAAAAATAAAGTTTATTATTATTTATTATTATTAGATAAAGGTCATTTTATTCAGGCAGGCATCTGGCAATTGACTGGCTTTTGAGACAGGTGCTTTTGATGAGCTGATGCTTTCTATGTGCTTTTTTTTTTTTTTTTACAGTACAGTAGTGTTTTAGTACTATAATTGGATAAAGTGATTTAGCATTACATTTGTGTTTTACATTACAACGTTTGTGTTTTTATTTACACTTGTCTTACTCTTGTGAGCTGCCTTGAGTTTTAGTCTTAGAAGAACCATGGGGATAACTAAGTAAATAGTTTCAGTCCCACTTTTTTGAACATGGGATTTGTGTTCTTTTAAAAAACTCTGCTTTTTTCTTCAAGTAAAATAGAAAATGTGAGAAGTCAAGTGACACACAGTAATTGAATCCATTCCTTTTGCTTCTTCATATTTGCTGTGCTTGATTCCAAAAAGGCACATTTTAGCTTGCAAAATTGATTTTTTTTCCCTTGTTATCTGCAGAAATTCATTTTTAGAAGGCTATGTACAACAGTTCCTCTTCACCTTTCGGTATTTCTGTGCACAAGAAGAATTTTTACAATTTATTCTTGATAGAATCATTATTTCCTTAACCAGGTATGTATCAAAATCAAGTTGAACTCAGATAAATTTCAGCTGAGTAGTATTGATGTGGAGCCTTACATTTGTCCCTACATAATTATGAATGGTAGCTTAATTTTTTTAAATAACTAAAAGCATCTATTTAATATTACTTAGGTGGGACTTTTTAATGAACTGTAATTTCAAGGTAGAAGAAACTTCTGTCCTTGACAGAACACTTTCTTCTTGGACAAAAAAATAAAAAAAAATGCATGCAAATTTCCATAGCTTTTTATTAAGTGCTGACAAAGGAAGATATATTTTGCTGTTTTGTATTCTTGAAATGATAAACTGAGGCAATCCTTTCAAGTATTTCAACATAATAATGCTCGAAAGTATACATATATCTCCATTTACTGACCAGCTTTCTGTTCTTCTTAGTTCAAGCCCAGAATCCTGCTCATTGCTTAGCAAAATATACTTCCGCAGTTTCTCCATTCTGCAGGCATGGATTGAAGACTGTTATGCTGTAGACTTTGCAGTAAACCCTGACTTTATGAGTACTCTAAAAGACTTTATCATTTCCAAGGTAATTCACTGTTTTGACAGGAAGCTTGAAGTACATGTCAAATCAAAGTAAATTATGACATGCAAGATTGCAACAGTATTATAAGAGAATTTCACTATAAATATAATTGAAATGAGAGGGAGAACATACTTTAGGGATCTGTATATTTTCTTTGCTAAAACAGGATTTATTTTAGCCATATTAGGACATTAACAATTTGAAATATAAATCCATAGAAGCCTATAATCAAGGATTCTTTGTAGGTAGTTCCACTCAGTGGCTATGGCAAATGGCTTCTATCATGGCTTGACCTCATTACTAGGAAGAAGGAGAGTGATGTTTCTCAGTGCTTGAGAAAAGAAGACTGGGAAGAAGTAGAGGAACCCAGTGAAACACAGTCCTTACGCTCTTCATGCAAAAAGCTCTCAAAAGGTATTTTACGAAAGGTATGTGCTTTTTTTCATTTTCTTTCTTCATGGCATGTGCCATATTAATTGTACTTCAACGTCTTTCCTAACCTAGCTGAAATCTTAAGATATACTACTAAGGCCTTAATTCAGTTGTCAGTCCCAAGCAAAGTAAACCCATTGAATCAGTGGAATGTATGGCAGATAAACAAGTGTTACCAAGCTGCCATTTATTTATTGAGTTTACAGGAAAGACTAATCAATGGGTTTAGGTCGAATATATCTGTGTGTATTAAGAAAGTGACCTGGAAAGGGCATCAAATGAACAACAATTTTAAATCTCTAAATGGAAGATCAGTTTCTCCCTATACTACTATAGGATAGGATAGTCCCCTCTAGTTAGATTAAAGCTGCCTAGAATGTCTTGGAGCTACAAAAATTAATTTATTTCATAAATGAGCAAAACACACTATATACCATGGACTCAGCCATTGCCAAACTAACAGTAGGCATTATATCAATTAATATGATTAATGAATCAAGCATATTTGTAGTCTCCTTCTGTGACATATTGTCAGCTTATACAGACAATGGGTGTCCTAATTACCGAAACACAGAAATAGTGTATGAACTGTACTGTAGTCCTGAACTGATACAGGTTGAATGTTCCTTATTTGGAATTCCAAAATCCAAAATACTCCAAAATTGTTCGTATGGGTGGCTGAGATAAGTGGCATCTTTGTGTTCTGATTTTCAGTTAGCTTTCCGATGGTTACACAATTTTTTGTTTCATGTACAAAATTATTAAAAATATTGTATAAAATTATCTTCAGGTTATGTGTATAAGGTGTATATGAAATATAAATGAATACAAGTATCCAAAATATATGAAAATCTGAAATCCAAGACACCTCAGGTCGCAAGCATTTCAGATAAGAGAGACTTAACCTGTAAAAGGATAAAGTATCTGGTTTAAGTTTCCTTCCTTTTGTCAGGGTTTATGTTCTTTTTTCAGTGGCTTCAGTATTTTGCAATACATTTTACTTCTTGATTTAACAAAATCTGGCATTGAAAAACGATATACTAGGCTTTGATTCTAAAAGTGTTTATCTGCCATACATACCTAGGATTCAACAACTTTGTATTAATTCTGTTGACAAAGTAAGTAATATAATAAGACTCTTTTTAAAACAACTAATGGCATAAGATAACAAAATAGAACAAAAACTCTAACATTCATTTTAACACAGCAAAATTATAAAGAGGTAATGTTCAATATTAAAACTTAGCTGTGAGATTTAGTAATGTTAACTGGAAGAGTAGAGAAGCAGTAGTGGGAAACTTGGAGCAAATGCAACAAAGCAGGTTATATCTATTCTCAGCTCTTGTTCTACATCTGTGACTGCTGCACAGAAACTTTACCATCACCAAAACAGAGCTGTTCCAGGTTGTGGAGGGCCTATTACAACTTGGTCTTCATAACAAAGTGGCAGGAATATTCAGAAGCCTGCTATGACCAGTTTGTAACACATTCTGCAGGAAAGGTTCCTTGGCTGTAATCTGATGCACACATAGCAAGTGGCACTGGGTACAGCTTTTTGTGTTTCTTGGATATTTTTCATCTTGTTGGCCCTGATGATATAGACAGAATCCTTGGGGGAAACTTTGTCAACTGTTTCCGTACTGAATCCTTGTCCTAGCCAATAAAACTATTTGGATCAGATTTACCTATATGGTTCTCAACCTTCCCAAATGCCGTGACCCTTTAATACAGTTCCTCATGTTGTGGTGATCCCCAACCATAAAATTATTTTTGTTGCTACTTCATAACTGTAATTTTGCTACTGTGAAACGGTCGTTCAACCCCCAAAGGGGTTACGACCTACAGGGTGAGAACCACTGAGAGAAGTGGTAAATAAATCTCTTAGTTGTGTTCTCCATTAACACTGGTAAAAGTGGTAGCATGCCATTTTCTGGAAAATAATTAGAGCAATCTGATTTGAAAAGTTACTGCCTTTTTGCTGGGGGTTGGGTGGGAGATGTCAAGGTATGTGAACTTGTGGTGGTAACAAAGCTTCAGAGGTTTTTAGATAATATTATTTCTTTTTGGTCTGGCTTTCAGTTTGATGTTAGGATGCAAAAATGAGTTATATGGTCATCCTGGTAGAAGAATTGTGCCAGATGTTACAAGGGGCATTGAAATGAGTTCTCAGTGATCATCAACTGTGCTGTCCTTGTAGCTGATGAAGTGTTCAGTTGGTTGATTTTCTTCCTGGGAGGTCAAACCTGAAGTACTACTGTGTGGAAACTTGGGCTCTTGTCCTACAAAGCTTTGCATAGTTCCGTTTTATTCATGCATACTGTTCAACATCTACATGAAACTTCTGGGAGAGGAGATTTGGGATGTGGAATAATTAGTGAGCAGACGAAATCACAGTATTTGTGATTTACATATCTTCCTGTGATTTACATTTCTCATTTTATTTTATTTATTTTTTTGTGTTGTTAAGACTTTTACATTACACATCTTGTAAATCACCTTAAAT
The DNA here is from genome assembly GCA_034509955.1 of Urosaurus nigricauda. NCBI lineage: Eukaryota > Metazoa > Chordata > Lepidosauria > Squamata > Phrynosomatidae > Urosaurus > Urosaurus nigricauda. The sequence goes on along the minus strand of JAOEGL010000003.1, from coordinate 192,260,139 downwards.
TCATCTTGTGGAAGAAAAACATCCAGGTAACATTTTTACACATAAACCCCTTTAAGACTGCAGTTCTAAACACACTTACTAAGAAATAAACTCTTTTGCATACAGCAGAACTTGCTTCCAAGTAAATATGCTAAGATCCCATTAGACATGTAGTTTGTGGTCATAGGATTTTTTAAAAAATCATGCGAACAGTCTTACAGATACTGGAGTCAAACACTACAAGATAACATCAGATAGCCAAAATATCACACAATTTGCAATTCACAAGCAGCAAGAACTTGGGTCCTCATAACAACAAACCTCTTGTTTTTATGGTAAAAATACTTTTTGTAAGTTAATTAAGCAGTTTCAACTGTCTTAGATACATTGAATTTGCTAGACAGAAAATAGTCATTTTCCTATCCTTCTTTCTAGCTAATGTTGTTGGCCTCATAATAAAGATATAAGTAGACTAATTACTTCTGTTGTTGTTGTTGTTGTTGTGTGTCTTCAAGTCATTTCAGACTTTTGGCAATCATAAGGTGAGCCTGTTGTGAGGTTTTCTTCTTGGCAAGGCTTGTTCAGAGGGGGGTTTGCCTTTGCCTTACTCTCTGACTGAGAGAGTGTGACATGCCCAAGATTACACAGTGGGTTTCTTTGACTGTAGTCCAACACTCAAACAACTACACCATGGTGGCTGCAACAGTTAATTACTGCTACATTCTTTTTAACCTTCTTGTAAAATGATTACGTAACCTAAAGTAAAAAAATAAAATAAAAAAAATGGCCACATACAGTTGATGGTCGTTTCAGAAAGCTTTTCTGATCCATATTGATGGAACTGAAAAAAACACTGAGCTGAGCAGAGAAATAAAGAAGTTGTGACATTTTAAAAGAAGCTTTTTGACGTTGCAATAATATACATGAAGACAAACTCAGTATTTTCTAAGATAATGGTGCAATAATAGTGGTTTTGACTTGTCCAAGATGATGGCTGACAGAGTATGAGAATGCTAACAATGACATTTCCATATCTGGTCAATTTGAAAATCTTGAATCTGTCTACAGACAAAAGACTTTGGGTGAGTAATTGGTTGGTTGCTGTGTGCTAGTCAGCAGGTGCTTTTTAAACTGCCTGTGTTAAAAACGTGCCAGAGGTTAAGGCCTCTAAAGATAAGGTGTGGTAGAAAGAAAGGAAAATGGTTCCACTAATGGGGTAATTAAAACAAAAAGATAATCCACCTGGGTTGTCCATTTTGTTGCTCATAAAAGCTAACTTGTGATGGATAAGGCAAGGCATTTATTGACTGCACACAAAAGGAAAAAGTAATCAAGGAGCTCATACACACAATTAAGCAACAACTGTATAAGGAAGGGATGGTTTGTTTTGTGGCTTCAAGCCATTTCCAACATGGTGAACCTAGGGTGGTTCTATCACAGGGTTTTCTTGGCAAGAATTGTTCAGGGAGGGTTTGCCTTTGCCTTTCTCTGAGGCTGAGAAAGTGTGACTTGCCCAAGGTCACCTAGTGGGTTTCCATGGCCTCTCAGGGATTCACACTATCATCTTCAGAGCTGTAGTCCAACATTCAAATCACTACACCACACTTGGCTCACAAGGAAGGATGGTAGTTACCAATGTTATCGCTGTGGTTTTGACATGTTGCTATTCTAGGAGGATACTAGTTGACATATCACCATTCCATGTAGTATGAGCAAAGTTCTTGCCGCAAAACATGCCCAAGGATGCTGGCTCTTGTACTTTTCCCCCATATATCTCAGTCACTTGTTTAGGCCCCTCTTTTTGCACCTTCCATTCAGTTGCCTTGGCCACATACAATCTATTCAGCACATAATCAGTGAGACATGAGTTCTGTTATACTAGTCTGTAGGTTATGCTCTTGTTGTGTTCCTCCAGAGGTGCAAAGGTTTGTGTCATTTTTTGGTCTGAATGAAGAAATGATCTGCCCTATTGTTTTTAAGCCAAATTTCTTACTATACATTTTTTCCCTTTCTAACCTAGTAGTTAATTTTGCTTTGTTGTTTTGCTAAGTATCTTTTTGTAGCTAGTCATATTTTGTTTAAGATGATTTGCTAGAACAAATTAGAAATTGCTTCTCTTCATGTGGCATTTTTAGCATTAATTAATTCTTAGTACTTCTACCATTTTTATAATTTCAACTGTATGAAGCAAAATTGATACAAAAGAGTGAACAGCTTAGTATAATATCTAAAGAAAATCCCCTCCCTTTCATATACACAGACGACAACTAGAGAGCTAAGAACTGTGTCATGTGGAGCCATTACAATATAGAAATAACTATATTACTATAGAAAAGTGTAAATATGTACTGAAAATAGTTGATATACATAAAGTATGACAGTTGAAAAATACTTCCAGATGTGAATGAGAAATTACTTTGAGACCTTGAATGGGCTGACTCAGTGTGAATAAACTAACATTCAGTCCAGATGCTGATGGGAAATACACAAGCTATGTCATGCTTTCCATGACAGATGACTGTTATAGCCAGAAAGTTATTCTGCTACTTTTAGGCTTATATAGCAGTTACACCTCTAGGATATGATGAGCATCATCTGTAGTCAGATAGTCTCTTGAATTTGACTACTGGAATATATTGAATATATTGAAGACAGTCCAGAAAAGCCCAGAAAAGTCAGTTGTTCTAAATGTGGTAATTTATCTTTCATGTGATTTCAGATATACTTTAACACCAATTCCTTCTGTTCCTTAATGGCTAGCAGCTAGCAACTTCTTTCTGGGCTAAACTGAAGGTCCACATAATCATGAATGACTTGTGGCTTGTATAAGAATGAATTCAGTTCTTCTTGAGTTAACATATTGGTGGAGTAAATGGTTTTTATTTTATTTTTTTTTCCTTGTACAGAGCTTTAATTGGAGGTCCTCAAAAGGAAATAAAGCTATTGTACCTTACCAAAAAGATAAACAACATAACATTGCATCAGCTTTAGCAAAAGAATGCTTTACAAATGGAACAGACGGTTTCTGTGCTAGAATAGATGGAGGACAATATTTCTTAACAGAATATACTGCACAACAACTTTTTTGTCAGCTGACACTGTTGCAACAGGTAAACTAAGATTTTTTTTCTTATTAATGGAAAGGAATGATATGCCATCATTTCTCTTTCACTGCTTAAACGATAACAATTACACAACCACTGACATTTCATGGGAAGTTTCCATATCAAGCTTCTTGATAAATGTGATGTAAGGGCAATACTATTGAGAACCAGTAGTATTTGGTTGAGGAAGAAGAACATTTCAAGCCTACCAGTGTAATCAAGAGGTGCTAGTGATAGAAGAACAATATCTCTGCCCCTTGTCTCCCCATCCAGCTGACATGTTTCCTGGATCTATATTCCAGTGTGCTGTTGAATATGAATGCTCGTTCTATCACCTTGACATTAACAGCATAATGTATAAACTGTTACTACTGGCACTCCTGTTGTGAAATCCTGATTACTCTGTGGAATGCACAGTTCACTTGTTGGAAAAATGGATTTGAAGAGCCATCTCTTTTTGAGTGCAACCTATTGAACCACTTGGTACACACCTGAACTAAGGGAAGTGTTGTAGTCTGAGAAACAAAGTTCATGAAGGGTCCAGTCCAGCAGGACCTCTCAAAAATGACTCCACTTCAGAGTAAGGGCTGGAACAGACTTGCAGTTTCAGCCACCTTCAAGTCAGCTTGTGCACCTGGTGTTTAGACACTCCCCCAAATTGGCTGAAGCTGCAGTGGGGTGGCTTCAATCTGCCCCGAATAGGAGCAGCTCTTTGCCACTCCTATTTGGGCTGGATTCTGGCCAGATTGGGGCTGTGGTGTGTGGTTGCCATAGCCCCAATCCAGTTTTGTCAGGGGTAGCTTGAAGCTGCCTCTTCAGGGCAGTCTGTTTCACCCCATGAGTGTTCTGGAGGTATGATCTAGCCTAGTACAAAATGTGGCAAAATCTTTGATTAATCTGACTCTCTGAAGATAAAATAAGATGCATCCTCCGCAATCTAAATGGCATGGTTTAATGCAGATCATCTTAAAGAGTTAAAGACCATCTTTTCCATTTTTGAAAAATGTTTCAGTTGGGGATGCAAAAAAATGCTTGGACTAGCCTAGTTAGCAACCTTTGTGCTCAACCCTAGATACTCTTGCCTGCTTACTGCATGTAATAGGGAAGGAGTGGCCAACCAGTGGTAAGTGCCTCTTTGAGGGAAGGAGTGCTCACAGTTATCTTCAATGAGACTGTAGTATCACGGCCTTAATTGTTTTGTGCCTGGGAGAGGGAAGGGCCTATGTGACCCTATTGGTTCCTCTTGATCTCTCAAAGGCAGGTCACACCATGGATGATTCCAGTGATGCTGTCTGATTTGGGGTTGAGAGTCAAAAGTATAAAAGTGCCATGATCAAATTTATCTTGCATATCATATTTTTGTTAATTTGTTTAAAAGGAAATGTTCCATAAATGTCATCCAGTGCACTTTCTCAATTCAAGATTCCTTGGAGTAAAAGACAAAAGTGTGCCTCTCCAGAAGTAAGTTTGCCTAGTCTAGTGATATGCTGTGTATTATAAATGTATGCTGGGGGTGTGTGTTGCATGTAATATGTACTATGAGAGAATTGGTTGTATACATCAGTGTTAACTGTGTTCCACATACATGGGAGTCTTGAACAAGGAATAACAATCAATGCACTTCGAAATACAATATTAAATGTATAGCATTTGAAAATAATTACATTAGCAAAACATTTTTACACAATGTATTTCATAACAATGAATATTTTACAAAATATTTTATGATAGAATATTTTTATTGGTTATTAGAGTAGTCTGAGACAGAAGATTGGATACCAGAGTTAGAAGCAAATAATCTTCTTTGCAAGAAGCTGTGGCTTGGGGGCAAAACAGACGGCGGATAAGGGGCAGCTTAACACTGCCCCTTTGAGCACTGGATCTGGGCCACAGCAACCACATGCCATGGCCCTAATCCAGCATTTTTCCAGCCCCAAAAGAAGCAGCAAAATGCTGCTCCTTTTTGGGGTGTAAAAAAGCCACCCTTGCCACCACCACTGCAGATCTGCATTTCTTCAGTGCAGCGTGTGATGTTGCCCGCCATCTGGGCAGGCGGGCAGTGTGACACTGCTTTGGGGGCAGAATTGGGGCACCATACCCCCCACTCTACCCCAACACTGGCCGTTTTGGCTGGGCTGTACAGCTTGATCTCTCAAAGGCATCCTCTCAAGCATGGTGGTTCTGCTTCTTTTCTTCCAGAGTACATGCACTCAGGATCTTTATCCTTTACAAGCTCCTTCCATGCCTTCACCAATCCAAATTGAAAATGGCAGCCTTTGCTGTGTAGTTCTCATGATTAGCCATTTCTTCCTAAGCAAAGAAATGACACTTCTATCCCTTACTAGAGGATTCCTTTCTGTTCCCCCCCCCCTTCCCCATGTGTTTACTTGAACACTTCTAACAGCATAAGTGTTTACTTGAACACGTATGCCCCAGGATCAAAACAAAACAAACAAACAAAAACAAATCTCGTGTTGAGTTCTAGTGTATTTTCTAATTTCATTGGAATTCCACTGTACTGAGAGTTCACAGTAAAACATGGCACTGGTTAGGATTTAATGCAGACTTCTTGCATTTCCTGAATCAACTGAGTAGTCTAGTGCCATGTAAACTCCATGAGACCAACCTGCTTGTCATTTCTGCTTGGCTATATAAAGGCTGTGTAAAAAAATAGCATGAAACTATATTTTATGGACTAGGATTTTAATTATTTAAGGAAAAAAGGAGTGCCCCCAATAGCAAAAGGTAATAAATTGGTTGGGTCAATTTTGGTCCCATTTTTGTGCTGTAAAAAATCCCAGAAACTGTTAGATGGCAAGCAGTTGATACTTGGAGACAATTCTTTTCAGATCTTTGATGACAGAGTTGTAGAATACATGTAGTATAGGTCTAATTTTGTTGTAAGACATTACTTTGGGAGTTTCTTAAACTGCCATGTTAGGGCAATTTTCATGAATATCCTGGGAACCTGCTGGTGTAGAAGCTTAGTATTACCAGTATATTTTCATTCCTGCTTGAATTGAAAATACATGTGGAGATGAATAAAAGACTATTCATCAACTCAAACAATCTGAGCTGGGTCTAGCTCTACTATTTATTTATTTATTTATTTATTTATTTGATTTTTTTAGCAGATAAAGGACGGTAAAGTCCTTTATTGTGAAATAGAGAAGAAATCAGTAGGTTGATTCTCTGGAGAACATTCTAATAAAATTCCAGTTTAGCCCTTTTCAGAGATGGTTTGGCATGTTAGTCAAGAGAAAAGATGTAATGAAAGTAAAGTGGAATTTAGTAAATAATCAGAGAGCCAGTGTGGCATAGTGGTTTTGAGTGTTGGACAAGGACTTTGAGAAACCAGGGTTGAATGTCCGCTCACTGTGGAAAACCCATTGGATGACCTTGGGTAAATCAGCTTCAGAGGAGGGCAATGGCAAACCCCCTCTGAACAAAGCTTGCCAAAAAACAAAAACAAAACCATGACAGGTTCGTCTCACAGTTGCTTTAAGCTGGAAATGACTTGAAGACACACAACAACAAGTAAAACCACTGTTTTGTATCCAGTTGTTCTGTATCACTGCTGTTCTGTATCCAGTTGTTCATCCCAAATATGGTTGGTCCATTTTGTCAATACTTGTGTAAGTTCCATTGTTTCATGGGATCTACTCTAGTTATGGTTAATAGATGGATTTGGGCCATCTATTTTGATCTGGATGAGACATGAGCTAACAAAAACAAAGGGAGAATTTCAGAGAACAAAATAAATAAAATAAATATAAAATAAATCAGGAGGGTGTGATTTTTAAAAAGTCTGGTATTTACTTCTGGCATAAAGTGGTCTATGTGACCCCTGTTTTGGCAGGGTTACATTCTTTGTCTTAATGTGGAAACGCGAAACGGCAGATAATAACCCTAATGAAATGAAAATTCTGAGACATCTTCTGCTTATTCTTATACAGTTGGCCCTCCTTATAAATTGATTTTTTTATCCACGGATCTGAGCATACACAGCTTGAAAATATTCCCAAAAAGTATAATTTCCAATAGCAAACCTTGATTTTCCATTTTAAATATGGGACACCATTTTGTAGTGCCATTATATTTAATGGGAATTGAGTATACACAGATTTTGTTCTCCATGGAGGATCCTGGAACCAAATCCCAGCAGATAACAAGGGACCCACTGTAATTGTTTTTTATCAGTTCTGAGAATTATTTTTGGTTTGATAATAGTGGCCCTTCACTTTTTTGAGTATACTGTAGATCTTTCTTCCAGGAGATAAGTTCAGTTGGAGGCAATTTCCATATGTTCCTTATGTTCTTCACAGTTAATTCTGTTAGCCTTTGCCTGGTTATAATTAGTCATTTAATTCTGGAGATATTTGTTTTTTTACAGAACTACTTCCTCTGAACCAGTGCCTACTCAAATCTATAACCTTTTTGTTGAAAACTGTGTCCAAGATGATTACCTCTTACAGCTTTTGAAATATGCGGACAATGTCAGTACTTGGGTTGCAGCTGAAATTGTAACAAGCTACAGTTCTAAGGTTTGCAATCTTTTCTTTTCTTTTTCTTTTTTTTTTCTTTTTTACTTTTTCTATTCCCCATACTTATTCTTTTGGTGAGGTAGTGTAGTTGCAGTGATTTTTTTGAGTGTGACATCAAGGTGAATCCCTGCCTCCCTTGAAATTCAAATACCTTCCATCCTAGAGGGTTTTTTCTTTCCAGTTCTTCAGTAGGAAATGAAAGACTTAAACTTTCTTCCCCATTCCTCAGCATCTCCAAACTACTCTGGCTGCCTTGTGGCTCCTATTTACTGAACACAAAATGTGCACATTAATTGCTGTCATCCAGTAATCTTTTGGCCTTCCTGTTGAGAGTAGGAAACAAGACTGTTGCAAATGAAATGTGAGGCTGCCATCCAATGCATGAATATTATAATAATTTTTGATTTTGATACCATGTTTTCTGAGTAAACCGTGCTGAAAGCACATGTTAGATAGAGGTGCATAATATTGCATCATTTCAATCTGATGCTGGATTTTTTAAAATTTATCATGCAAATATTACTTAACATCTCATATTAATAAACATATACAAAAAATCAACAACCCATTAATATTTCACTCTGTAGGTCCTAGATAGTGAAGGGGTGCATTTGATTCATTTAATATGGTGGAAGCTGTTTGAGTCATCCTCTTCTGGAACACTATGACTAAATGACTATGGAAGGAAACACACAGAAGTACTTCTTTCTGTCCAGATTTCCCTGGAATGGGTATGAAATGCACTAGCAGTGAAGGAGTCTCTAGTGGTGTTTTATTACATCTTCAGATATAATAATCATCATCATCATCATCATCATCTTTATTTCTAGCCCGCTCCTCTGTGAGTACAATCGGAGCGGGGTACAACAAGATTAAAACATACAAATTAAAACACTTCATTGACCCATTCCCAGCCACCCACCCCTTAAAAATAAATTAAATTAGCAATAATTTAAAATCAACAACATTAAAAGCATGATTCATCCTCCATAGGTCTTACATTGAGGAAAAAAATAGCACCAGGCAAGGGGTCAAATTCAATTTATAGGTCCCATTTGGAGCTGGGATCTAAGAGGTGTCAGGGAAGGCCTGCCGGAAGAGATGCGTCTTCAGAGCTTTTTTAAAGCAATCAAGAGATGTTATAAGGCGCATCTCATCCGGCAGACCATTCCAAAGTTTGGGAGCGGTCGCGGAAAAAGTCCTCTGGGAGGTCTGCGACAGCCTAGTTTTCACAGGCTGTAGCAGGTTCCTCCCAGAGGATCGGAGTGTGCGGGGGGGGGGGGTTCATACGGGGAGAGACGGTCCCTGAGATAAGGTGGACCCAAGCCATGTAGGGCTTTAAAGGTTAAAACCAACACCTTGTACTGCGCCCGGAAACTAATTGGCAGCCAGTGGAGAGCCTTGAGCACAGGTGTTATGTGCTCTCTCCTTGATGTTCCAGTTACAAGCCTGGCTGCCATATTTTGGACCAGTTGAAGTTTCCGGGTTAAGCACAAGGGTAGCCCCATGTAGAGCGCATTACAGAAATCCAGGCGTGAGGTTACCAGAGCATGTACCACAGTTTCCAGGTCCCTCGTGTCCAGGAAAGGGCACAGCTGGCGTATCAGCCGAAGCTGATAACAGGCACTCCTGACCGTCGCATTCACCTGACAGGTCATGTGGAGTGATGAATCTAGGAGTACCCCCAGACTGCAAACATAGTCCTTAGAGGAGAGTGTGACTCCATCCAGGACTGGAGACTGTATTCCCAAGCCTGGTTTCGGGCCTGTGACTGTTAGTACCTCCGTTTTGTCTGGATTCAGTTTCAATTTGTTTTCCCTCATCCAATCCATTACCGCCGCAAGACAGTCGTTAAGAGGAGAGACGCCATCTGAAGTCTGTGCTGACGATCTGGACATGGAGAGGTATATCTGAGTGTCATCAGCGTACTGAAGACACTGAGCTCCATGCCAGGCAGGTGTTCCCTTTTTCCCCCCAGTCATAGCAGGAAAAGAGCTAGAATGAATTTAGAACAGGGTGGGAATCATCCAGTGTACAAAACTGGACTGCATCTCCCAGCCTTCTTCATCATTACCCACCCTGACTAGGGTCAAGTCATGGGTCATGTACATGGGTCATTAAAACTGGTTTCTCTTGCCCTCACATTATCCTGTCCAAATGACGCAGGGCCAGAACTCCATTTGGGTGTAGACTGTTTTGACATGGGAAAGCTAATTCCACATCAAATCCAGGCCATCCCTGCCTAAAACTGGTTTAAAATAATTTTGCTCCAGATTTTCCAGGAAAATCTGAAGTGGTGCCAGGCAGCTGTTTACACAGTGTCCTGCTGTGCTACATGGCATCACCACTGCTGGTGTGGGTCACTCTCTCTTAGGTCACAATGAGAGACCATGTGATCAACACTGGGTGCCTTATTTTCTGCCTTAGAGACATCAGGTGGCACAACAGGATGCTGTATAAATATCCATCCAGGAGTGCTCCAGAATGTGCAAGTACCTGGAGGAGTTCAAGGCCACTTCAGGGCTAGAATACTTTGGGAGCAGCCGGGAGTATTTTGACCAGTGTAGCCCCACCTGGTGTAGACCCACTCTAAGACTGCTTGAGCTTTCAGTCCAACAACCTCTGCAGGGCTGCATGATTTAGACATTTATAGCAGCAAAAAATCAGGTTCATTTTCATTCATGTACACACTCTTCTGATGAAGGACCCTTAGGTATACACCGAGACTGTATCTCCTTTAATTCATTCAATTATTCCTTTGCATGGTGGATGAACATCTATACTTCCTGCTTATGCTTTTAAATACATTAGTATGTGTTTGTATGCTTGAAAGAGAGAGCAAATTTTTAGCAACAAAATCAAACATCTTTAGAGGCAGATAAGCAAGAGCTGCATATATGCTCCTGTAATTTTTTGAACTAAGTATTAGAATTCATTCTTAATCTTGCCTTCTGCATATGTTCCTACCAGCAAGGGGCTTTTTCCTACTACGAGATAAAAATATTTCCACTTAGTGAAGGCCCAGGTTTATAAGAAGGTTATTTCACACTAATTTGGTCAGGTCTGCAGTATTTAAGATAGCCACAAGTACATGGTTGCATGCATCCATCTGTCCCTTTCATGATTCAAGGCACAATTCTGTTTTTCATCAGATCCCTTTTATTGGGAGTATATCTTATGTAAATATTTGCTAAAGTATATAGCTGGCATAGCTTTGCGCTAATGGCCAAAAGAATATCTGGGCTTGAGAGTAGATCTCAGGATAAAGTTCCTCAGGTTGCTTCCCTGTTGCAATCAATTTCTTATTCAGCAGGACATGGTAGTTTCTAAAGATATTCCCCTCATCCACCTCTGGACATAATCTGCTGACAGTGGGCATAGATATTTTGCATCTATGATATAATTAGGACACGAGCTCTGTGTTGATGTTTGTGTGCACATGAATGGAGCTAAAGTGTGGAGTTAATGTCTGTGCACAGGTGAAACCCACCTCATTTCCAATGTCTTTGTGAGCTCAGCTGCATAAAAGCTGGAAGATATTCAAAGGGTTTTGTTGGAGGTATTCAGTGAGTCCCCAGATAAGGGAGTATTTTCAGTTGCAGGAGCTCTGTAAATGTACATCTTACAGAATAGTTTGCAGCCATTTACATTGAACCCATGGGAAATGAGTCCTTTTATCTGCCTCTAAATATGTCTATACAGCCCCTAAGTTTCCAGGATTGGTTTTGTCAAGGCAATCAGCTGTCCATCATTACTGTTTCCCCCCAGATATTGTCTTTCAAGGCTGCCAACTGGGAGTGCTCTTTATTGGAGAGCTATTGTGATGATGCTCTTTGCAGTTATCCTTGCTTCTTATATGCTTTCTGAACTCTGATAAATGCACAGTGCCTTCTTTGCTAATTGGCTTAGAGAGGTCATGCACTGCCAGCCTTCTAGCAGCATAATACAAAAAGAGTATAGTATGACCCCTGTATCTATGGAGTATACATTCTCACACTTGCTGTGGAAACGTGAAACTGCAGATGATAGTGAACCCTATTGAAATGAGTAACTTCCAGTGGAAGTTGACCATGGAGTTCCACTGTGGGACCTAGAGATTCCTAGAGATAACACCTCTTTAGACATTTCTAGATCCTTCATCATAATATTATGTTCAGTTTCCTCCAGAAGCATACCATACAATTGTGCTAGAGGTCTAGAAAATGCTGGGAGAGAGCATATTTTTCAGACATGGGTAAGTGAAACATCTTACCAGTCTGACAGTCCCCAAATCCCTGATATTCCTCATTCCTAAAGCAGTACCATGGATATGAGGATTGTACTGTACATAGGAGGATATTCATCTTTAGAGATGATGTTCTGATATAAATATAGATACTGACACAAAGAGAATGAATACATTTGAAATGTGGTACTGAAGAAGAGTTCTACAGATACCATGGATTGCTAAAAAGAGAAATAAATGGGCCTTAGAAGAAATTGAACTCTCACTAGAAGCAAAGATGACTAACCAAGAGTTTCATATTTTGGATGTATCATGAAACAGTGTTTCTCATTGGTAAAGATGTTAATGATGGGGAAAATGGAAGACAGTAGGAAAATAGAAAGAATGTATTATAGATGAATTGATTCAGTGAAAGTCACTCCCTTGAGTTTGCAATACCTGAGCAGGCTAGTTGATGACTGCGGATTTTGGAGGCCCCTTGTTCCCAGGATCAATAGCAACAAAAGGTTCATGTGAGGCTTTGATGTTGTTTGCCATTGTAAATAGTGGGGTGCCAGTTGAAAATAACACTAGAAAAGGTTTAAAATTACTACAGGGGGTAAAATACCGTGCAGCTGATCTGTTTAAAAAGGCACTGTCTCAGAATTTGGGTTCAAAGAAGGATTACAATGGAGTTTCTTCAGCTAATGCAGCCCCAGTGCATTTGGGCTGCTGTAGCCAAAGCTCTTGCCATCTTGCCAGTCTGACAGTCCCCAAATCCCTGATATTCTTCATTCCTAAAGCAGATTATCTCAACAGCTTTGCCCTTCCTGGTCTGCTTCAATAGTCCCATCAGATTCTATTCAGGGTGATGGTACGGTGTCAGCATAGCCTGACTTCCAATCCTGTACTTCCATTAGAGCAGAGATAATTCTTCATCATGTCACTTTCGTAGGATTGCACACTCCAAGAAGAGAGCATATTTGATTGATTTTTTTTTACTCAGCTTCTAAAGCAGAAAAAAAGCTAACTGTTCATTTAAAAGCATTTCCCGGTTATGTCTATAGCACTTCTTAGAAGTACACATTATTGTTAATTGGTAACTAGAATACAAGCAATTAGAGAGAAGTTGTTTTTTGCTGCTGTTAAATGACAAGGTTGATGGAGACAAAGTTTCACAGAACAAAGATGCCATAAAATGAATGTTGATACCCTGCTGCATCAACATGTAGATCAAAATGTCTTAGCTGTAGTATTTCATCTAGTGTGAAACCACCAGTTTCAGGGTTTAAGGCAGCTTTTAGATTTGGACACTGATGGATAATGCATTTCAACTCATTTAAATAGTTTATTTACTTGGTACTTAGCTATTCCAAGTTGCCTTCCTATCACTGGCATCCTCTCCACTGTGTCACCCACTGTGGGGGTCACTGCTGGAGGGGGAAAGGGGGTTGTTGAGGGATGGCCAAAAATGCATGCTCGGCCCTTCCCTTCACTGCTGTGGCATTGGCTTCTTCATGAGGCAATCAGTAGCGCCGCAGCAAAGTCAGCAGGGGTCTACTTGGTCCTTCTCACCCTGGAGCAGGATGAGGGCTTGACCAGGTGTCACTCCTCTTCTGGGGAGTCACCTGGTGTGATCCACATCCCCCACACCTCCCTAGTGATGCCACCGCTTCTTATTGCAATGCTTTTCAAAGCTGTATAAAAAGAAGCCATATCTTTACTGGCACCAAAGTTAATATAATCTCAGTCTAACAGATTTTATACCTTCATTACAGAATGAAAATGCATTTTAAAAATACTTTTTTTTCTAGGTGCAGGTGAACTTACTAACAAAACTTCTCTGCATTGCAAAGTGTTGCTATGAACAAAGGAATTTTGCTACTGCAATACAAATCCTAAATGGCTTGGAAAATCTTGTTGTGAGACAATTGCCAGTGAGTAAATCTTTGTTTTGTAGCTTGTGTGATTCATGATCGTTTATCAAGTGAAATTATGAATTCTTCAGAGGACTAAAATATTATTTTTTTCTTAAGGTTTGGAAATGTTTGCCTTCTAAGGTATTGGAAATAATGGAAGAATTAAAAGCTGTTGAGGTACAGTAAAAGTAATAATTTGTGAACTCTGAATGAGTATGGCAGTCAAATTCTGAGGAACATTATTAGTGCAGGGAGTGAAATAGTGGCTGCAGAGAGCAGTGAGGTCTTGACATTTGCTGAAGCCCTGATACCAGCAATGGATAGCGAGCAAACAGCACTGTCATACTTACTTCATATGGAGCACTAAACAATAGATGACATAATGATGGAATTCTCAGTTTCAACAGTCCCATCATTTCGGGCTAAGGGGGTTGACTGCTTATAGAAAGTGCCTTGTCCAGGTGTCCTTTACTCATGCCCTCAGTCTCCTGGAGGTAGACCTGGGACTGTTGAATACTTATTTTATACTGGAGAATTGGCACAGACATGGTTGTTGTGGGCCAATGTTTTTGTTCAGACCATGCAGAAGATTCTCCTAGTCAGACCCAAGTCCTTCTAGATGGTATAAGATCATTAAAGAGAGTGAGTGTTCATGTCTTCCTCCATTTCTGCTTTCCCTGCTGTACTCCATTTCTTCCAAGTTATCTAATATTAGGACTGTATTTTCCAGCATATAAGACAACTGGGCATATAAGATGACCCCCAACTTTTCCAGTTAAAATACAGAGTTTGGGATATGCTCACCATATAAGACTACCCCTCTTCCAATGCATACCAAATAATTTTTTTAAAAAAATCAGTGATCTCTTTCGCAGGCGGCCATGGAGCACAGGGGAGGAGAGGAGAAATCAGAGAATCATAGAATAGGAAGGGACCCCTCAAAGTGTAAGAAAAATGTAGGACATGATGTAGGACAAAATGTAGGACATTCAAGAAAAATGGAGGATACAACCAACTAAAAGCCAAAAACATTAATAAAAAACAATAGAGACTTAAGCTACATCCACAGTCTAAGAAATAACCCAGTTTGTCACCGCTTTCACTCTGTCCTGGCTCTAGGCTATGGAATTCTGGAAGTTGGAGTTTGTTGTGGGGCCCACTCCCAGAATTCCATAGCCTAGAGCCAGGAAAGAGTGAAAGTGGTGCCAAAACATGTTATCTCTCCAGTATGGATGCAGACTGGAAGGCGCACCAGGAGGGAAGAGGGGAAGAAGCAGCTTTTCCCCCTTCACTTGCCATGCAGCCAGCAGAAGTGCAAGTGGTGCCTGGGGGATTCCTGGCCATGCATGCGTAAGCCTGGCACCCTTTGGCAACTGCAACTCTCTCTCTCCAGACTGCAGGCAGCGGCCAGCAGCAGCCAGCAGGAGTGCCAGTGGTGCCCAAGGATTCCTGGCGCCCTTTGAAGGCAGATTTCCCCTGGCTCTGCTTGCCTCCCTGTCACCCCCTAACTTTTTGCATCCTATATAGACAAGCTGGCCTTGCAGGGACCCCAAGAAGGGTCCTGATCCTTGGAGGCCTGGGAAGGCAGGAGCAGGCCAGGCTTAAGCCGGTGTATAAGACTACCCTCTACCTTGAGAATATTTTAAAAGGGTTAAAAATTTGTCTTATACACCAGAAAATACGGTATGTAAATGAACATACTGTATATACTCGACTATAAGTCGTCCTCATGTATAAGTCGAGGGCAGGTTTTGGAGCCAAAATTATGGATTTTTACATGACCCGTGGATAGGTCAAGGGTAAAACTTGGAGGCTCCTTCACTGTGTGTGTGTGTGTGTGTGGCAAGAGGGACTCTCATTGAGGTTTTTTTGCTTCAGCATTCAGCTTTCGTTTCAGCCTTCAGACAGCAAGGCAGGAGAGGGATTCTTAACAAACAGCAATATCAATCGATCACCCAGGACTTTTTCTGCTTGGTTCAAAACAGAAAGAAACTGTGTGGGGAAATCTGAAAGAACTGTTATCACATTACCATAGTGACCCATAAATAAGTCGACCTGGGGTTTTGGGGTCAATTGTTGGGCATAAATTTTTAGATTTAAAGATGAGTATATATGGTACTTTCCTTTGCTCTGAAGGGGGCTCAGTTTATGGAAGATTGAAGACAATGCAGTTTAAGCCCTTCATATTCAGAGCTTATTTTATATTTTGCATGTGTATTCTAGCATTCCTACAAGGAACCCAGGTTATCATGCATAAGGTCTGTCCTGTTTTGTCCTAAATCAGACTTTGTGACACTGAGCAAGACGTTTTCAAAGAACAGTCAACTTTGTGGCTAATTAGGAATGTGAGCGAGATCTCCCTGGTCAAAGACTGACATTCTGTCTCTTAGATCACACTCTGTATGTATGTACCCTCAAGTCACCTGTCAACCTAGGCAAGGAATACTCAAAGGTGTTTTATTGTGGCTCTTTAGCCCTTCCCTACTCCATTTAATACTTCTACTGCTCTCATGCAAACTATAATCTCCAAACTGTTTTTTAATGTAGAGAACATAATCACAATCTATTTGGATTGCAGCTGAAGGAGAAACTAAAGGATAATCAGGGTAAAATGTAAAAGAAAGGAATCATAGTGCCCCTTTCTTTACTGAATTTAGTAGAGCTGAGAAGACAGATAACATAAAAATACACCATATAATTGCTTAATTTGATTTCATTGCCTTCCTGTGTGCTTTTATTTGTCCTGCTGTACTACATGTAGTTATGTCATTTCACAGTAAACTGGAAACACTGAAGGGTGTTGAATTGTTTTTAAATAACACCTGTCGATTGGCAGCTTAGAGGAAATATTTTGATTTTGTACATTCCTAAACCCAGAAATGTTAGCTGTAATGAGCCTGGTAGTAAAAGGTAGTAATTCCCTTGACCTGGTGGCAGCTTCAGCATTGAATTCCAGATAGGCTTCCTTCTCAATAAAATACGTATTCTTTTGCATCTGTAGTTGAAGGTATGAAAGTTCCTTGTCCAGATGAGCTGAACTTGAGATAATGTTATGTTTCCCTGGATAGAAATAACCTCCTAGAATAAAGACCCTTCTATATAGAAACTCCATTCTGTATTCCTGTATAAGCTTTGTAAATAGTACAGCAGTGAATTAGATGGTGCTATAAAAAGAACTGGGAGACTGCTGTCTCTTCAGAAAACCAACTAAGGGACTTCAGGGAGTAGGATTGAGTCCTATCAATAACTTACATATATTAGTTCCTTCTCTAATATAGAATTTTTCTCTGGTACTGTAGTAGTACTGACCATGTTCATTGCAATCTATTAATGCAAAGACTTTACCAGCCGCAAGCAGTTCTTTAACATCATAGTCTAACATTATCTCTTTGCCTCTGCAAATTATTGCAGGTATTTTTAAAAAGTGACAGCTTATGTTTAATGGAAGGAGAGAGGTTTAAAACTTCACCTACAATCCCATCAGCTCATATTCTGGCAATGCACATTCAGCAGCTAGAAACTGGAGGATTTACTATGAGAAATGGCACGTATAAATGGACTAAGCTTAGGTAATTTACAAGATTTTCTTTAAAACTGAATATGAACTTTCAAGCAAGCACAGAACAACAGAAACTTTAAATATAAACTCACTAATCTGACCTCTTGTTAAATGTTGTAAAATAAAAAGACTTAATTTTTTGTTTTGAAGTTGTTATGTGCATTTGTGGAAAATAATTTTAAATGTCATATGTAACCTGTGTACTTGGATGTTATTCTACCTTATTAACTGTGTTTTCTAGAAGAATACCAGCAACTCCTAACCCATGTATTTCATCTCTTCTCTTTTAAAAGAAACATTGCAAAAGTTGTGAGTCAGGTTCATGCATTTCAAGAAAATTCCTACGCGTTCCCTCCAGATCACCAACTGCAGTCTTTCTTAAGACACAGAATAGCCTTTTTTAATGATGCAGACATCTCTGCCTTAGCAGCTGTCAACTCTGCCAACTTTTACCAGATACCAGCTGAAAAGCAATCTCGAAAAATCCAGGACACATTGCACAGGATGAAGACAATGTTTCAGTAATTGTTTACACTTTGTCTTTCTGTAACATTGTAGGTTTAACGTAATTTAAATTTCTGGGCTGGTGACCAGATGGTGCCACATGTGTAATTAGCTTTACAATACAATACTACAGTATACAGCTTTGCTTAGAAGTAAGTTCAACAGTGTTTAATGGAGCATGCTTCCAGGCAAATGCATATAGGATTGCAGCCTTAAAAGTGTAATCTCCATTTGAACTCAATATTGACAATGCTTTCTTCACAAATCAATTTGTATTTGAAAATTCAAAGCTCTGAGCAAAAGGTGCAGGAGCACTGCTGTGTTGTTTCCTTGTTTAATAACTCATTTGTTTAATAACCTTGTCAGATTCATGTGCTGTGTAAAGAAATGTAATATTTGTTCTACATCTTTATTTTTCGTTTGGAGAGTAGAGGTGGTTGCACAGCATATGGTGAGTTGTGAAGTGGTATCTTGAATTGTGAATTATTTCTTGAAGCAGAAGTACTAAATGTGAGGAAGCAAAAGACTACCTTTACATGTCAGGGCTGTCATCATGTTGTCTGCTTCCAAAGAACAATAAGAAGCCATATTTGAATTGGACTTATTATGTATAATTTCCTGGAGAAGGTAATTTTTTTTTCAAGGTTTCTTGTGAAATGATGGTTATTTACCAAAAATGTGGGTAGAGCATTAAAAAAGCTTGCCCAGTATTCTATAACTGTATTCCTTATTCCGTATTCATGATTGCCACTTAGTCACAATTGTGGCTCTATTGCCACAATCGTAACTCCCCCCATCTACTTTAGTGAGTATCAGCTGCATGGGGGAAAGGAGGTCCATTCTGGAAGCTATTAGAGCATGGGTGGATGATGTTTATTTCAGGTTTGATGCAAGTATTGGGCCAGGAAAGATTACATATCCATAGCTAAATAGCTGTAGAACACTTGCCATTCTTTTTTGCTGGTTTTTCCAAGGCTCCATAAAGAGGGGTGAAATTATTCTTCTCACTGCCCCACTGTGTAGGGCAACCTTTATTTTGAATTAGCACTCTGTGAAGTCAGAAATACACCCTTGTTAACAAGGCAGGCCACACCAACACTTCTGTTTTGCCATACTGCAGTACAGTGCAGAAGAATTGTCAGTGTAGCATTGTAGTTGGCTGGTTGCCCCAGCTATAGTGGTTGTGCTTCCCATTCAGTATTCATTCAGATTAAGGTCAGGGAGCTGGTTTTTCAGCTGTTGTTGGCATGATCACATTGCCAGTTCTACTTTGGCCTGAGCTTGGTTCCTTCCTCTGGAAGCAAGCTGAAACATAATATTGGAGGATGGATGTAAAGTTGATATCTGCTGGGGTTTGATTCCAGGATGCATGTTGATATCAAAATCCACAGATGTTCAAGTCCCATTAAATACAGTGGTATAGTTAAATGATGTCCCTTATATAAAATGGCAAAATAAAGGTTTGCTTTTGGATTTATATTTTTTAAAAATATTTTTAAGCCATTGATGGTTGAATCTGTGGGTAAGGAATCCGGAGATATGGAGGGCCATATCTGTATTCTGTTTTCCTTGTATCCTCTCAGCTCAAAGATGAATATGTTTTTTGGATACTGAACTATTTTCATATAATCTTGCAACCACATTTTGAAATATTTTGAGCTTTCATTTAATGGGTCTGCTTTTTGTGTTCATTAAGTTCATTATGTCTCTTGTGTGCCATATCTTAATTGTAAGGACCCACTAAAACAGTAGCTTTGTACAGTTTCCCTATTAAAAA
The DNA here is from genome assembly GCA_034509955.1 of Urosaurus nigricauda. NCBI lineage: Eukaryota > Metazoa > Chordata > Lepidosauria > Squamata > Phrynosomatidae > Urosaurus > Urosaurus nigricauda. The sequence continues at coordinate 192,240,549 of JAOEGL010000003.1, read as the reverse complement.
AAATTAAGGAGTATAATCCAAGAAGTATTTTGAAGTATTCATTAAATTTCCTTGTTAACTATTTCTCTATTGCATTATAATAAAGTTTGTGGGGTTTTTTCCCCTCTTAAGTTCAGTTCAATCAACACCTTTTTGCAGAAAGAAGTGTTTTCTGAAACCAATGAAAGTTAAGAAAAGGTCATTCATGACTAGATTTAAGCAAGTGTGGCCTTGCTGTAAATTTACAATGGATACATTGTTTTCTGAAAAAGAATCCCTTTTTTTATAACTAAGTTGTACTTTGTTATTGAGCTAAATTCAGTATAAGTTTCTCTTAGGACTTTTTCACACTGAGACTTAGGTGCTTCCATCCCAAAAATGGCTAAAGTGTTGGCATCCCAGAAAAGCCAATTTGCTAATGGTTATCACACAGAGAGCACAACAAGGGGTTAAAAGCACATTACTTAGGCAAGAAAGAGGGTCAAGTGCGAATTTGGCTATCAAACTGAGGAGGACAAATCCCCATGACTAGCTTAGAAATACTTTTTCTGCATATGCTCCAAACTGTCATCTCCACAAGTGCATTCACACACACATGCTCCAGAGAGGGGAGGGAAACCGGGGAGGAAAATCCTCTTTGCCAGAGAAGCTGTTTCAGAGGAAGACATCAAGGCAGGCTGAGGCTTTGCTTTGCAAACACCCATAAAAGCACACACACACACACACACACACACATATACAAGAGAAAGGAAGAAGAGGGGGCTGCTCCATAAACTTGCCAGATTCCAGTGATGGCTGAAACTCCCAAATGCCCTCCATTTCTCCCTCTTGTCCAGGAAGAATGCCAAAACATCCTCTCCCTCTGCCTTCTCCCAGCAACACTTCCCTTAGAGGCTACTTAAAGGCTCCACTACAGGGGGAGACAAGTCAGAGGGAAAGAGGTGTGTGTTTCCCAAGGAGGAGGAGGAGGAGGAGGAATAGGAATAGAGAGGGGAAAATCGCAACAAAGGTTCATGGGAATTGTAGTGTGTTTCTAACAAAGGAAATCCCATGGCCAGTCTAGAGATGCATTTCAAACTAACACAAATTCAAATTGATTGCGAATTCACAGTGGAAAAGGATTTACAGGTATAGATTCAATCGTTTTCCGAATTTACCAATTCCTGGGATGACTTGTGATTGCATTTGCATTGCCTGCGACATTGTTTGATATCCTTTTACGAAATAACGTGAAACACCATGGATGACCCCAGACTGAGTTTGTTTAACCTTCCAATTTTCCCTGTATGAAAAAGTCCTTAGAGTAAATACAGTGAAATAAATAGATGTTACAGATCCTCTTCATTTCAGTGAAATTATTCTGGTTATGATTAATACTGAATTTAGCTTATCGCCTTATACCAGTAAAACTTGCTAATTTTAAAAGAGTCTTTGGAATTCTTTTTGATGAAATCTTCTTTCTAGTTCAATATTTAACTTAGAAGGCAATACAGTAAATTCTTACATTTCAGATGGTTGTATTTTTTTAAATACATGAAAATAAATGACTTATTTGTATGAATCTTTTTGTATGTGTATGTGTCTTCAAGTAGATAGTTTTTTTCTTAGGTAAGGAATACTCACAGGTGGTTTTACCAGTTTCTTCCACTGAAATATAGCTCACAGCACCTGGTATTTGTTGGTGGTCTCTCATCTAAGCACTAACCAGAGTTGACCCTGCTTAGCTTCCAAAGATCTTGTGCCTACCTAGAAGTTTTTCCTATTGAAGTTTCTGTTTCTGTTGAAATTTCTTATGTTATACAACTTCACTCCATTTTTATATAAATGGTATTGTGAAGGGAAAGGACACTTTTATTTGATGAATAAAATCCCTGTTTTTGACAAACTGAGATTTTAAAACTACAAAATTCAGTCTCTCAGGGCTGCTGCCACACTGCAGAATTAATACAGTTTGACATCACTTTACGCACTATGACTCCATTCTGTGAAATCCTGGGATTAGTAGTTTGTTGTGGCAACTGAGCTCTCTTAAAGAGAAGGATAAATAGCTCACATAATTACAGATCCTAGAATTCTATAGCACTGAGCCATGGCAGTTAAAGTAGTGTCAAATTGCATTAATTCTGCATTGTAGATGCTGCCAGACTATTTCAAACTGAGCTACTCTACCTATGACCATGCCTTGTCATCAGTACAGTATTAGCAAGGCCAAATTATAATGGTTCAGTTGATGCAACTAATCCAGTATCCAGTCTTTTGGGGAGCCTTTGGAGCACAATTGAAGGATGCTTACCAGTCAGGGCAGTAACAGCAGCAACTGCTGCAGTGAGCAACCCATGACTGCTGGAACCAAGGCTTTGCTTTATTTCATGTGCTCATTCTGTCTTCCACCCACCCACCACACAGTGAAGGAACCTCCTGGATACTTAAAAGTAGGGTTGCTATATTCCTGCCCTTCATATCCAGGCATCTAATTTGCATATTGTGCAAATTATGATTGTGCATGCTACTAAATAGTATTCTAATTATGCAAATTCAGCACATTAATCATGGCACTTTTTCTATTGTTATAACCTCAGTACCACTTTTTTTTAGAATGACTCTTCCAAATTAACTCGTATATTTATTTATATATTAAACTGGCGGATCTGGAACAGAGAGAGGAACAACACTGAGATAGACCATGTGTTAGTCAACAAGCAAGTTCCACCATTCTGCCTAGCCCTAGGCTCAAGCAACCAACACACTCAACACACAAGGCCATCTCTCCTTGCCTCCTCTCCTTTCCCATCTTTCTGGCCTATCGGGGAAGTGGGGAGAGAATGAAAGAATAAGGTGGCAGTCTACTCCTGTGCAGTAGTAGCTGGAGCCTACAGGGTTCATTGAGGTTTCCAGGATTTACTGCTTCAACTAGCCCAGACAACTGGGACAATTTTTAAACTCTTCAGTCTGGGATTTTCCCATTTTCCTGGGACAAATGGTAATCCTGCTTAAAAGGACAACAGCCAGAGCTCATCCATTGGAGATAGATCACTCAAGAAGCAAGCTTTGATATTTGACAAAGGGGGGAGATTTCCATAACTTTTTGGCAGTACTTGCTCTGCCCCTTCATCCTTGCCTCACTTTCTCATGCCACAGAGCCAGTGCACATCTATGCCCTGGGCCAAGCAGGAGAAGAGCTGTTGCCACTATTTCCCCTTCCTTTGCTGTCCCATCATTTTTGCCTGCCCAGAGCTGACTAACTTTGAGAGGGCTTTGTTATCCTAGTTTGGATGATAAAAGGAAGATTGCAACTAAAAAAAGGGAGGCGGGAGAGAAAAGAGAGGGGGGAATACCTCAATTCTGTGTAGGAAATCCCATTTAGCTGGGAAGGGGGGAGACAATGTGTGTGCAAGACTTTGACGGGAAGGGAGGGAGAAAACCTTCCTGTTAGATGTCACAGTAGGGGATGGGGGTGAGAATGAAGGGCTGAGTTGCAAATGTTAAACTTGAGGGTTTTTCTCATACCTCCAGATAAAACATGGTCTACTGCAAAAAGCGAATGTTTTGCTGTGTTAAGAACTGCTTGGTCTAACTATACAGGACTTTTTCCAGGCTTCCATTAAAAGAGCAAAGTAATTCATGTATTGTACATTCATCCTCAATACTGCGCCTGTCTCACTTACAGAGGTGTATGCAATAAGAACATCCATAGCTGATCATGCTTTTGATTTTTACAAAGTTAAAAGCCAGAGAGATATTCATTATAGGCCCTTTGTCTATTTTTTACTGTGCCTTCAAAGTAGAAAGGAGGAGTTAAGACATTAACAGTGGCTGGGGAAATACAACCCTTACTTTGTTAAACATTCTAAATTTTATGTTCTGAACTACATGTTCTAAATTTTAAAAGAAGAATGGGCTATCTTGTATGTATTTGATAACACAGTTGCAGGTTTTCTGCTGGCAAAAATGGGATAATAGCTATGGGAGAGATTAAAGCCTGGGGGAAGTGTGAGATGTTGAATTTTAGTTGACAGAGGGTGTGTTAAGAGTTTATTCTGATATGCTTTTTGTTTGTAAAGTCAAATCATTTTTCACAACTAACTGGAGTTGTATTCATGGTGTAATGGTTTGAGTGCTGAGAGAGCAGGCTTCAAATCCCTGCTCAGCTGTGGAAACCCATTGGGTGACCTTTGGTAGGTCACACACACTCAGCCCTCAGAGGAAGGCAATGGAAAACACCCTCTGACTTAATTTGCCAAGAAAATCCCATGATAGGGTCACTTTAGGTCACCATAACTTGAAGATGAGATGACATAAAGGCAAATAGCAGAACTGTAGTTTCCCCTTGCTCTTTTGCTTAACAATTCTTCTGCAGAAGGTGGCACTAGAGAGCCTTTGCAGTTTTGACTAATGACATGCTTCAGTGTAGAAGCCCAGATAGTCTGTTACATCATTTTTATCTGTTATTTTTTACATATTTTGTGCCATATATAAGAACCTTGTGCCATTTGTAAAGACTAATGGATTTATTAGAGCTTAGGTTTTTGTGGAAAGTTTATATTACCCCCCCCCCCCCCCGATCTGTATTAGTCTTTCAGTGTGCAACAACTTCTCCTTATATATACACACACATGCACACACACAGCAGATGGATAATGATTTTGCAGCTTTTAGGAAATCATGAAGATCTATTTTACCATATTCAAGATGCAATAAAATATATTCCCTGGTTTCTTTATTAGGCTATGTTCTTTAATGTGACAAGTAAAATAACACTCTCATTCCCACCCATTCCTGCATGCTTTCAAAACAGCAACATAGATGCTTTCCAACAGGGTTGGGGAACCTGCGCCCTTATATGTGTTGGAGAGCAACTCCCATCATCCCTGACCATTACCTGTAAATGATGGCACCTGAGTCCAATGACAACTGGAGGCTTTAGGCTTCTTGTGCTCAGTTTATAACATGATCAATGTATCCTGTACATTTTTCTTCTGGCATGTTGGAACAGTATACCTTAATCTTTTTTGAAGAGGCAGGCTACTACCTCCATGGAAGAGGTAAGAGAAATCCTTACAAATCTATTGCCTTTGTCTATCAAGAAGGGTAGTGCTCTTATGAATCTGAAGGGTAGCACTCTTATGACAGCACTCTTATGAATTTGATTTTTTTTAAAAAAGCATTGATTACAATGATTAAGAACTGTCTGTGTTAGATGGAAGCCATTGTATATGGTATGGCACATGTGCCTGCTTAAGAGGGCCAGCCCTATTATTAAGCAAAGTGAGGACACTGTCTCAAGTGGTACTGTAAATGATGAAGGAACAGCAGTGGACCCCATGTGTCCATATTTATTTTTATTTTTATTTATTTTTTCACAAGGAGAACTATATTCTGCTCAACTTTTTTTTTCTTCATCTCAGGCAGGAAAACATCTTGGGATGGACCTGATCTATACTCACAGCTTGTAGCAGGTATGGCACCCACTGTTCTTGTCTCCCAGTGTTAAAGTAGAGCTATGTTCAGCTTAGGATGGAAAAGCTGAAAGGGAATGAAAAGCAATTAGGAGCAAATGTCTTTAACAATGGTATCAAGCAGGCCCTATTCCAGGCTATAATGTTTGACAAATAAGAAGCCAATCCATTACAGGAACTTGCCTGGACATGCCAGGGCAGCACTGGACGACTAAACTATTGTGTGTCAAGCTGAGGAGAAAGCAGGAAGAATGTCATTTACAAGTCCTGTGGGGTGATTCTCCAAGCAAACTCACAGAAGACCAAAACCCATCTATTCTGCAATCTCTTATTCCTACAAACTGGAGGGAAATCTATCCCTGATCCTAAACTGACACCCTCAAAATGTATTTATTTTTCTCGATTACCCAAGGAAGAGCTTACCCATGATCGTGCCTGAAGCATAAAGGCAAATACTGTCACCATCACCTACCCTGGCCAAGGAGCATAGTACCCAAAGCCAGGGAAATTATTCTGGCAAGTGAAGCAGTAAATTGAAAACACACTTCTCACTACACTTGATAGAACATGTAAAACAAAATATAACATCTTGACACCCTTTCATAAAACCTAAAATTTGCCTGAGGCAGTTGCCTCACATACTTGTCAAATAATAAGGCTGGACTTTCACAATAAATATCGCTTGTCATCTGCCATTTTAAGACTTTAAGAAGCATATGTCCCCAATACTAAGACAAATGTCTTACTCCTGGTTCCTGCTCTACTTCTGGACACAGTCTAGTAGTGTCTTTACCATAAAGGAAGACCAGAATATCTTGGGCTGTGATTGCTGAAATGACTATTGACTTACATATCCACTTGCATGAACCATCCATTCTGTATCTGATAATGTTTTTGGATTCCCCTTCCCAATCTAAAAGTAGTCAAGGGGATACTGCAAAGAGGACCTCCTTGACTATGCAGAATAGAACATAAGAATACCTATAGTGAGGTCTATGTAGTCTAACATTTTGTCGCCAAAAGACGTATCAAATGACAGTGGGAACCGCGCAAGCATGTTACCAGAAAATAAATGTTGGCACCGCAACTGTAATTCTGCCTCATTATATCACGTGGTGGACATGCTCGAAAGTAACAGTATTTTGGATAAAAATACATTTAATTATTCAGAAAATTTTTAAGCTACAATATAACATGCAACCAGAATTATATTTATTGAATATAGCATCATCCCTTCCAAAAGAAGTGGAAAAGAAACATTGGAGGGTGTTCCTATATCTGGTAACAGCAACAAGATTAGTGATCACCAAAAATTGGGGAAAAACCCCACCTACATTCAAGGATTGGATACTCAAGTTACAAGGTTTAAAAGAAATGGACAGATTGACCAACATGATTAAGAATAAGGGATAGATTAATAGAATAATGGTTCCCAGTATTGCAATATTGGGAAGATTGGGGAATCAGAAAAAAATCTAATGATGTAAATTAAGAACACAGAGGAAAGATGGTTAGAGGAAAAATAAGTTTAAGAAACTTACGGTAAATGTGGCTAAATCTTCGAAGAATACAGAGGTTCTTTTTTTCCCCTTTCCTACTTTGCTATAACTGACAGTTCATGGTTAGAAGTTATAAATTGGAAGACTTTATTGAAAATATTTTTTAGCTAAATAAGAAAATGTGTCTTATGCTTTTGTTGTCAATAAGATGTACAATGCTGGAATTTATAATCAACAATTATTATATTTTGTGTTTTAATAAAAACAATAATAGAACAAAAAACAGGCATGTTACAACATATGCAACATGTAATATGTGGAATTACTACTTTGTTCTATTGGTATTCTTATACATTTTAAATATAGATAGATTTATAGATAGATTTCTTAAGCAAAAATAGTACAGTTCATCAGTATACAAATTCTCGACGAAGCATATAAAAACTATTCACAAAATTCATCAACAGATTAACAAATCAACAACACGTGAGTATAATTATGAGAAAAATATATCTAAAAAAAGACAGAATGTATGAAAGCCAGACGTTTTTAACACTATCACACTGGCTTACTATTTTTACATACATGTTCAATACATTATTTATTGTTCTATGTCCTTTCATTGGTTATGGTTTTGTTTGCTATGAAGTACTGGTCAGCATCCTGTTAGTAGTTACAAGATCGTAAGGCAGATTTACAATCTTCTAAGTTTTGCAATTCATGTTTATGGTTGTTAATTACCAAACATAGGTAACCTCAAAAACCTCCCCCTCCCCCCAGCACCACACCGGCCGCAGAAAAAGGTGCTGAGAAATGCAGGATGCATTGAGAGAAGCAGTTGAGCAAGACTCCAAGCGGTCTCTCCAGCTGCCTGTTCTCAATGCACCCTGTGACTGGGAGAGTGCTGCAGATGTCATTTTCCAGTGCCCTCCTCTGTAGTGCCTTGGAAATCCTTCAGTTGCAGTACTGCTTGGCTGAAAATGAAGGTTCTGGGATAGTGGCATCATCAGAGGTAACTACAATAGAGCTCCATCATCATAATTGACTCTGACAATGCAGCATCTTGGCCATTGTATTTGAGACTCTTCCCTTTTGTTTCAATTCACAAGCAGGACATGAGGGCAACAGTGTCCTTCCAATCATAATCCCCAGCAACTGGTATACAGAGGCATACAGCTCCAGTCCATGCATGGAAAACCTCCAGGAGAACAGCTCACTTGGCACTAGTTTCTGGTTCTGTGGTTTGATTTTAATTTTAGTTTGATTAGATCCAAACTTGCGTTCATTGTATTTAGGTTCTACTGAAATCAATGCATCGTAAATCATGACTGACTGTGTAAATCACCTTCTTATCATTATTTCTTTCTGAGACAAGCTTTTATTTGCCCATGGGTTCCAATAAGTTTTAGAGCTGGCTTTAATTTATTTTATAGATTTGCTTTAAGACACTACAGCTTTATCATGGGTTTCATTGTCAGATCTTTTCTAATTTTTGGTTCAGTGGTATTATTTTAATTTGATTGCATCCGGCCTTAAGTTAGTTGCACTCAGATTCTACTTAAATAAATGAGCCTTAAGTTGCAATTGACACTGTAAATCATCTCGTCTTATAATTATTTCAGTCAACCTTAATAACCCCCTTCTTAAGTTTATAGTTTAACAAAAACTATGATCTTGTTCAGGACCAAGCACACTCAAATCTCATTAAAATAAAATCTGCTTCACTCTGTATGCAATTGTGGCTCAAATCTTTGCTGTTTTTAAACACCTTGGTGAATATGCTAGGTGTAAAATCAGTGAGTGTGCAATATTAATTATTTCCATCGTGTGCTTGGAATATGTTGTTCTCTTATCTTTCTGCCAGACTTTAAAGAATCACTACACCCATCAAATCCTGGCAATATCTGGGATATCATTTTTTGACAAGTTCTCCTAAGACACCAAAACTGTGCTGAAAATCAATGCCCTAGCTTTCTCCATCTGTGATATGTGAATAATGGATGGAAAATGGCATTAAAAATAATTACAAGTCTTGGGTCATATTTCACTGCTATAAGGGTGAGTGCAGTAATGAAAGGCGCCAGATTGGCATGCAGAAATATTAGTTCTCTGGGTGGTCCTGTATTTACTTAATATGCTGTGTGAGCTGCTTAGCCTTGGCCTCAGAGGTTAACCAGCCAATATATCCACTCACATTGTTGTACTATGACCACCAGGTGGCATTTTGTTTCTGATGCTTTGCTCCCATCACAGCATGCCTTTGCACCTTGTAATTTGGTCGTTTTATTATTCACGCAGAATTTCTAACTGCACAAATGCATGGGTGGACCTCACACTAAAAATAAAAATAATATAAAATAATGCTGAGCACAAAGCTTGTGTTGTTCTTTGCTTACGCCTTGTCTTCAGCATATAAGATGTATCTCTTCCCCCCCCCTCTCAGTTTTCCAATTGCATGTCTTGAGCTAAATCTAATTGTTAATCCCAACTAAAGTATATCCATGGAATCAATACAAGTAAGGAATGAAGTGATGTAAGTGTTGAGTAGCCAAAATCTCATCAGTTCTATGGGTTTACTCTAATTAGGAATAATAATTGGATTTAGGCTTGCCTATCCAGCTGCATCCTTAAACCTTTCCTCCTTTATATACATACTATATAACATACTATACTCTCCCTACTTTTGTATGTATTTTTCCAATATATTTTAGTCATGTAAGCCGCCTTGATTGCTGCAGTAGAAAGGCGGGGTATAAGATTAAAGTTTTTTTTAATTTTTATTTTCCTTCTCTCAGCTTTGCTTCTGCTTTTTCACTGCTGAACTTTCCCTTTTTCTAGGACATATCCTCCTCCAGAGATGAGAATTGTGTGAACCACAGGCCACAAACAGACCTGGGGAGAGGGCTGTGTGGCTCTTCCCTCCACCAAAACCTCTGCCCGTACAACCCCCTAAAACATTTTTGTACCTTTCCCCCTAGTTACTCCACTGGGCATGATTTAGCATTTTAGTACTGTTTTTTCCCTGCCCTGAAAAAAAAAAGGCCATCTCTCCCCAAATCACCCAGAGAGGTGATATGGGGAGACACCCCCAGGAACCTTTTGGTTTCCAGAATGCTGCTTTTACTCCCATCCCCCTCAAAAATGTAGTGGTGTTGACCACCAAGGAAATGCTAACAGTCACCCTGGGGGTGTCTTCACCCCTGCATTAGAATGCAGTGTAGTAGGTGAGTGCCTAGTTGTGAGAAGAGTTGCAGGCTGACCTGTATATCTGTCTGCAGAAGGCACTACAGGATACGTGAATATACTGCAGAAAGGATGTATCCATACTGCAGAAATAAAGCAGTTTGATACCACTTTAACTGCCATGACTCTATCCTACAGAATCCTGTGATTTGTCATTTGGTGAGGCACTAGAGCTCTCTGACAGAACAGGCTGAATACCCCTTGTTGTTGTTAGTTGCTCTCAAGTCAACCTTGACTCATGGAGACTTGTGTATGGGACATCTCCAACCCCACCTACCCTCCACTGCTCTGTGTAAATTCAGGCCCATTACCTCTTTAATTGAGTCTAGCCATCTAGCATGTGGCTTTCCTCTTTTTCTACTGTCTTCTATCCTTCCTAGCATTATTATCTTTTGGAGTGAATCATGCCTTCCCATGATGTGGGCAAAGCATGACAGCTGCAATTGAATGCCAGGGAGAGTTCACAATTGATTTGTTCTGTAACCCACTTGCTTCACTTTTTGGCTGTCCACGGTATCCTCAGCACTCTTCTCCAGCATCACGTACCAAATGAGTTTATTTTCTATCTGCTTTCTTTACTGTACAGCTCTCACACCTGTACATGGTAGTGGGGAATACAATTGGGTGGATAATTATCACTTTGATGCTCAGTTGTATATCTTTACTCTTTATGATCTTGTCTAGTTCTTCCATCACTGCCTTTTCCATTCCTAGTCTTCTACTTATTTCTTGACTGCAGTCTCCATTCCTATCAGTGTTTTATCCAAACAGGAACTCTTTATTTAAGTATGTTGATTTCCTCGTTGTCTAGATTGATTTTATGTAGACACACCTCTACCAAACTACAAATCCCAGATTTCCACAGGATGGAGCTATGACAATTAAAGTGGTGTCAAAGTGCTTTATTTCTGGAGTGTGGAAATAATATTCAAGACATAGCTTCAAACCAAAGCTTGTAAAGATTATTTAAAAACATGCTCCCCTTCAAATTATTTTAACTGTGGCGCGTTTTTAATTTCCAAGGTTAGACCTAGACAACATGAGTGATGGGGTGTGGGTGAAGAAAAGAGGCAGAGGAAGAAATTAAAAAAACTAAAGAAGAAAGTTGCTAGCCAATCATATCTGCAGGAAAAACAGTTGCCAGACCTATGGAAAACTTTGCAAAATTCACCCACTCACCCCAAATTACATTGGCTGGAGGGCAAATACTTTTCTGGCTAGATGAGTGGCAGTCTAAATTGCATTTGTCTAGTCTTTCCTTATTGCTTCAGAGAAGAGAGGTGTTAAGATGGGATCTACAATGTAAAATACATATCTGGACAAAGCACCCTTTTGTCTGGAGGTAAATGGAGTCATTAAAGCCTTGTTAGGAACAAGGGCTGGGACTAATTTTATTACTCACAGGCTTTTAAAGATCTTAAGCATTCCAACAGGCTTGACACATCCAACTGTAGGAGGCCATAGGGAAAGAAAAGAAGCAAAAGGATTCCATTGTTTTTACTAGGAAAAGAATAGTTTTCTTTTGGCCTCAGCTGTGGCCATTCTAGTAGGTTGCTTGAACTATTTTCATTCAGTCATTATACAAATTGTAACCTGAAGTTGTCCCCCCTCCATTCCCCCTCCCCATCCTGTATTCTTCATTTGTCATGTCTTAATTTTAGATTGTAATCTAAAAGCAGGGATTGCCCGACTTCTATGAGAACTTTGCGTGCTAAATGTGTATGTGTCCCTTTGCGTTGTATGTCAACTTATGACAACCCCATGAATGTCACAGGGTTTTCTTTGGCAAAGAATCCTTAGAGATGGTTTTGCCAGTTCCTTCCTCTGAAATACTGCTTAGGCATATCCAAACAAAAAGCTAAAAGCATAAAAACGTAAATCTGTGCTTCTTCGTCCTGCTCAAAATGGAGGACATTTTGGAAATTCTTCCTGGACAGAAGGATGAAATGGAGGACATGCCCTGGAAAAGAGGAACTCTGGTCACCCTGCCCCCATACCTCTTAAAATATATCTATAATCAGAAGGGCTGTTGTCCAAAATCTCTCCAGAGGGACTTCCTCCAGGGGTAGTCATGTTGACCATATAGCAAAGTACAATAATATCCAAAATCCACCAAACAGGGATACCTTTATTGGACGGACCAAAATACATATTGTGTATGATACATATTGCAAGCTTTTGAAGCTCCATTGGCTTCTTCATCAGGCACGGTGTTGCCCATCCTTGCTTCCCTTTCTCCAGCTAGTAAAAACATTTTTATTCAGGCAGGCCTTTTAAATCATGACAGGGTGGCTTTTATACGGGGTGTGTGTTTCTGATCTGTTTTTAACATTTGTATGTTTTATGTAAATACAATAATAATAAAAAATTAATAAGAATTTTTAATTTTTTTTCTTATATATTTTATTGGTTTCCAAAAACGTTGAAAAACAAATATACATATAAGTCTTCTTTTTATTAGACATTCACACAATTTTTTTTCCAAACAATATCAGACTTAAATAAAATTTACAAAAATGTTAATCAGCATATTACTTCCTTAAGTAATCCCTGTGGCTCCTATTTCATCCTTTTAAATCCAGCTTCTTATAAGTCATAGAATTTTTAGAATTTTAAATTGGAATATGTAATGTTTTAAAACGTTTTGAAATAATTTAATTATGTTTTTTAAAAAAACTTTGTAATTTTAATGTTTTGTATTGTTTGAACTTAGATGGTTTTAAATTCTGTTAGCTGCCTTAAGTCCCTGTACCAGAGGAAGGCAGGATATAACAACAAAACATTTTTACAGTTAATTTAATAGTGTTTTAACCAGATTATTTGAATTGGATTGTTTTGTGGTTTTTCTTAATTTTATTTCATAAAATTTTGTAGTAATGATCTGTATCATTTGAACTTGGACTGTTTTAAATTTTATTGACCTCCTTGAGTCCCTGTACCAGGAGGAAGGCAGGATATAAAAAGATAAAGAAATAAAAGTAAGGTTTTTTTAATGTTAATTTAATACTGTTTTAACAAAATTGGTTGGGTTGGTTTTTTAAAAAATTTAATAAAACATTGTAATTTAAAATGCTTTGTATCATTTGAACTTGGGCTGTTTTAAGTTTTGTTAGCCACCTCGAGTCCCTGTGCGGGGAGGAAGGAAGGCTATAAATAAATAAAATAGTAATAATAATAATGTTTAATGTTAATTTTCGACAGTTTAAAACTGGATTGTTTGAATTGGGTGGTTGTTGTTTTTTTGTTTTGTTTTTTAAATGTGGAAAGTTTTTCTTTTGTGAGCCGCCTTGGGTCCCTTTTCAGGAGAAAGGCGGCATAAAAAAATGAAACCAAAAAATACCATGGGGGGGGGGCAGAAACCCTCCAAGGAGTTTTCTTGAACAATCCTGGCTTGCTAAGGCCCTAAGGAGGGTTTGAGGGGTGTGCGAGTGGGCAAAGGATGTGCCAGCTCTTGCCAATGGCTTGCAACTCAAGGGAGTGCCCTCTCAGTTGGCAGACACTGTGGAGCCAGCTTTTCCCTAGACTTTGGGTGTGTGTGTAGGGGGGGAAGGGGTAGTGCTAAGGGCCTTATCTCCCCTTTGATGTCTGTTGGGATGGGTAGGTCTGCCCCTAGGAGGGAAGGGGGCAGGGATTGGGGAGGGCTGCCCTTCTTAAAGAAGCCCTGGCCTGCAGGCTCCTTCTAGTTCTTTCTTTCCTCCCTTCATTCACATTCATACATACTTTCCCTTGGGGACTGCAAGAAAGCAAGCCATGACCAAGGCCCCCTATGCCTCTGTGGCCTGGCTTTCCCAAAGCAGCCGGGCCACCAAGGATGCCCCAGAGGCCCCCAACTCTACTAGCCCCACAGGGCTGATCCAGGGCCAGCCAAGGGGGGCAGAAGGGCCTCCAACCCTGGGGCAGGTCCCCCCCAAGGCCCAAGGGACCCCTCCCTCTGGAGCCCAGACTTTGGAACTCTCTGCTTCCTCTCCTGCAGGTAAGGGACTCTTTTTTTACCCAAGTGCATTTGTCATTATAATTAACTTCATTTTTCAATTTGTGACTTGCTATATTTTTATTTAGTATTATTATTATTTGATTCTGCAAGGAAAAGGCAGAATATAAATGATTCTTATTTTATTTTATTCTGATTTTAGCTGATTGTATGTAAAGCGCTGTGTAAATTTACACAGTGCTTTATGTACAACTATTTAGGCAGAGATGGGGAAGAAAATCATTTAGCCTTGTCTTATCTTGGGTCCCTTGCTGGGAGAATGACGGAATCAAAATAATAATTCTTATTCTTATTACTATTATTATTATTTTGATTTCGCCATTCTCCCAGCAAGGGACCCAAGGCAGCTGACAAGACAAGGCTAAATGATTTTCCTCCCCATTTCTGCCTAAATAGTGATCTACAAGAAGATCAGGGACCATTCAAGTCTGTCTTCTGTTACTGCACATTCATTGATTTGGTTTAATTTTTGACTTTTTTCCTTGTTGTTGTGTGCCTTTGACTCATACTGAGAGAGTGTGACTTGCCCAAGGTGACCCAGTGGGTTTCCGCATCTGAGCAGGGTTTTGAACCCTGGTCTTCAGAGTTCTAGTCCAACACCCAAACCATTATACTACACTGGTTGACCCATTTAACAGCTACAAAACCAACAACATCCAGTCAACAAATCTCAAAACCTCAAATCCCAAAACCTAAAGCCAGTTGCTTGTCTCAGCTTTAGCAAACCTACGTATTCATTTGCTGAATAATCAGGGTTCTCTCTCAGCCAGGATTCGAACCCTGGTCTCCAGACTAGTACAGGGCTCAAATCATGAAGCCACACTGTCTCTCTGAGATTTTTATATCCCTTTAAAAAATAAATAAATATTAAACCAGAAAGTAAATCCAAAACAAACAGAGCAGAGGGACGAAAAGGCAAAAACAAGACAATTTCCAAAAAGCTGGGAAATTGAATGATTTTCACAGAGCACAAAAGCAGCCTTTGGACGCCAGAATTGGTGTCCCCTGCTCCCCCTTTCAACCAGGAATCTACAGATCTACTGAATTTGTTTTATTTTATTTAGTAGGCCGCCTTTCTCCCCAATGGGACCTAAGGCAGTTCACAAAAGGAACACTGTATCAAGTGCTATGAGGTGTTAATTCCATTGCAACATATCATTATAATTACTGTATTATTATGCAGTTGGGACTAACCATTGGATGTAGATCTTTTAACCCTACAGGTCTTTGGGGAGTTCTCTGAGAGCAGGGCTTTCCACTGGACACAGTGGGCCTTAGTTCTGGATCAAGGCTGAAGGGATAGGGCTCAACCCTTGGCTTGGATCTGATTCATAATAATGCATTAGTTTCCTTCAAGGAAAACTCAAGGATGGACAGGACTATCCCTGTGTTCCTGCTTTCTTCACCTTGATGCTCTCCAGAATCCATTTCAAGTTGTCCCACAGCCATGCACTGTGCTGGACAGGGGATGATGAGGGCCGTAGTCCAACACCACTGGAAGTGTCGCACTCTCCACCTCAAGGGGTGTCAATGGCAAACCTCTTCCAAATAAGTCTTCCCTAGAAAACCCCACCAAATGGTCACCATAAGTTGGAAAGGACTTGAAGGCACCCAACAACAACAACAACGACTAGCAGCTGTGGCTCTAACCTCAGTGGAAAGTCATTGGGTGACCTTGTCTGAGTCACACTCTCCCAGCCTCAAGGGATGGTTATGGCAAACCTCCTCTGAACAAATCTGGCCAAGAAAACCCCAGGATAGGTTCATCTTAGGGACTCCATAAATTGGAAATGACTTGAAGGGACCCAACAGCAACTGGAGGCTGTGGTTGGAACCCCAGCGGAAAGCCATTGGGTGACCTTGGTCAAGTCACACTCTCTCTCAGCCCCAGGGGAAGGCAAAAAGCAAACCAGACACATCTAATCAAGAAAACCCCAGGAGGGGGTCAACATGAGTCAGAAGGGACTTGAAGGCACCCAAGAACAATAACTGGAGGCCATGGGTCAGATCCCAATGGGTGACCTTGCCCACGTCACACACTCTCAGTTTCGGGGGAAGGCATTTCCA
The DNA here is from genome assembly GCA_034509955.1 of Urosaurus nigricauda. NCBI lineage: Eukaryota > Metazoa > Chordata > Lepidosauria > Squamata > Phrynosomatidae > Urosaurus > Urosaurus nigricauda. The sequence goes on along the minus strand of JAOEGL010000003.1, from coordinate 192,224,314 downwards.
AACCTCCTCTGAACAATTCTGGCCAAGAAAACCCCAGGATAGGATTGGATTGCCTTTGAGTCTCCATAAGCTAGAAAGGGCTTGAAGGCACCCAACACCAACACCACCACTCTTATCTTCTATGGGACATTCAGGGGGAGGCTTGTATGGTATGGATGTAGTCCTTATGTCTGTTTTCCCTTCCAACAGCCCTGAGTGCTTCGGAGTGCGGTTCTGATGGGGAAGGCAGCCTCTCAGAGGTCCAGAGGCCAGAGCCTGGCAGCAGTGGCGGGAGGAGCACAGGCAGCCGCCGGTTGCGCACTGCCTTCAGCCTGGAGCAGATCAGCACATTGGAGAGCTCCTTCAAGCGGCACCGCTACCTGGGTGCTGCCGAGAGACGCAAGCTGGCCACCAAGATGCAGCTCTCTGAAGTCCAGGTAAGGCAGGAATGAAGGAAGGGCCAGGGGCTGTCCACCTGGAGGACCTAGGAGATAGTAGTAGTAGTATTAGTAGTAATAATAATAATAAGAAAATTTATTTATATTCCACCCCTCTGTGCAATGCAACTAGGGCGGCTTACAACATTAAAATATACAATCCAACATTAATATATACAATCTCATGACTCCCAGTCCCGCCCTGCCCCACCCCTTTAAAGTACAATTAAACATGTTACAATTTTAAAACACTATTAAAATAATAACATTAAAATAAACAGTAGACAATACAAGTAGCAGGATCGGGGGGGGGGCAACAAATTCAGCTTTCTTTTTAGTGGCTGGGTATCGATTCAGGAAAGGCCTGCCAGAAGACATCCGTCTTAACAGCTTTTTAAAAGCTGTTTATGGTGATAATATGACAGATCTTATCCTTCAGGCCATTCTGGGAGTGGTAGCCAAAAAGGTCCTCTGGGTGGTTACAGACAGCCTGGTTTTTAAGGATTGCAACAAATTCCTCCCAGAGGACCTGAGAGATGTGATGGGAAGGAGGAATGACAAAGGCATTGCTTTTGAAAGTTTCCAGAGTTTTAAAATGGTTGATAAGGTTATAGGCTGGTTATGGAACCTCTCCTCCTAACTCAAGGAGTTAGGGGGCTGGGGATGTTTAGCCTGGAGAAGAGAAGGTTAAGAGATGATCTGATAGCCCTTTTTAAAAAATTGAAAGGATGAGGATGGAGCAAGCTTGGATACAAACTATAGGAAAAGAGATTCCACTTCAACATTAGGAGGAACTTCCTGACAGTAAGAGCTGTTTGACAGTGGAACACATTCCCTCAGAAGCTGGATTGCCATCTGTCAAGCGTGTTTGATGGTATATTCCTGTATGGAAGCAGGGTGGACTGGATGGCTTGTGAGGTCTCTTCCAACTTTATGACTCTGTGATTCAAGTCAGACCTATTTGTTGCTGTTGTTGTTGAGTGCCTTCAAGTCATTTCCAACTTATGGCAACTCTAAAGTGAATGTGACATGGGATTTTCTTGGCAAGATTTATTCAGAAGGGGGTTGCCTTTGCATCTGTCTGAGGCTGACTTGCCCAAGTCGTGACCATGGTAAAGTGGGTATTCACATCAGAAACTCCAAAGTCTAGTGACTAGTCCAAAGCTCAAGCCACTACTACTGGATTTACACAAAGGTTATAGACACAGTAGACAGGGTGTTGGGACTGGCTAAAATGGAATCATAGGGCAATAACAAAAGGGCCCCTGGATTCAAATCCACTCTATATATTTGATGAAGCAGGCTCTAGTCCATAAAATGCATGCTATAATTCTGTAAGTCTTTAAGGTGTCACTAGATTCTTGGTGGTTTCACAGCTTGGTCTGTGTGAGGAAAAGGTGTCATGAAGGATTTGGGTACATCCAACTTTTTTTTATTTGTTACCCACAGATCAAGACCTGGTTCCAGAACCGGCGGATGAAGCTGAAGCGCCAGATGCAGGAGATGAGATCAGAGGCTTACCATGCAGTTCCATTTTACACTCCTCTCCCTTTTGGCCCCCAGAATGGGCCCTTGTCCTATGTTTATCCACCCCACCAGCAGACATTGAGCCGGAGGGAAGCTCCCATCCCTTCAAGCCTGCCTTTGCCACCACTACCAGCTCCTCTGGTTGATCCCAGAAACACCTCAGCAGGGCAGCCAGGGACTCTTTGGCCACTGCCCTTGCCCTACGTTATGGGATACCAAGACCCTAGAACTGTATTCATGACCCTCTGATGCCAAGCAGGGGTGCTGGTGACTCCCAGAAGAATTTGCACTATAGTTTGTTCTTCCGCTGAGTATCCAGAGCTATAGAAATTCATGGTCCTGGATACAAATGTTGAGAAGATATTTTGCACAGGGACATTTACATGTGGGGTGAGTGGGAAAGGGATCTATTAATATAAGGGTAATATGTTGAATAAAACGAATACATTGAGCAAGGCCTGATTGGGTCTTCAGTTGTCATATAACTTAGGGATTGGCAAAAACATTGATCAGTTCCAAGTTGTCTGTTTTATCTTTGACTTAAAGGAGGGCGGACTATACTACAGGGAGGGGAAAACAGTATCCAATTTGGTCAGATAGCTTATCTTCCTATAGAGTTTACAAGTCTTTTGTTCTCAGAGTTGTGCAATGATCACATCAAAACACTGTGATTAACTTCTGTCATTGTAAAAACACTCCATCAACAAGAAATATGATGGAAAATGCTGGTGCTGTATTCACAGCCCACTGATTTTCAGTTTGGTTATTTGCAGTGAGATAAAGCACCCTTCGTTGTAATATGTAAACTAAAGACTCATTGGAATATGCTTATTTTCATTTTATTACAGTCAGCGGCATTCTGTGGAAGCTAATTTATTGTTAAATATGCTTAGTGAGCTGGTGGTGAAAGTTTTTGCCCTAGCAAATTCAGAGAATAAGGGTAACCACTTGTAGTAGTAAACATGAAATGCAAGCACAAAAAGTGTAACGCAATGCAATATGGAAAAAGAGCTATTTGACAATCATAATATTTAACAGTTACATTGAGTTTGCATTGTGTCCCAAGCATTATATAGATATAATCCTTTCAATTGCCTTTGAAAAGTGTTCTAGAAACTTTAACTAGTCCAGAATGTTATAAGCAGTATGCTGATTTATAGGGAGTATGTGATCCCGTGTTATAATTGCTTTGCTGGCAGCTGCTCTGAATCTGTGCCCAGTTCAAAGTGCTTCTTATGACATATGTTTTATTTTATTTGATTTTTATTGCTGGCCTTTTTTTGGAGAAAGGTACAGTAGATATTAATTTAACCAACCAATTGGGAAGGTTAAACTAATGTTGCAAATGGTAAGGAAATTGAGGCAGAAAGAGAGTCTTGGCTATGGTCCACTAGTGAGTTTATGGTAGTGGCAAGATTTGAATCAGGGACTTCCTGTTTTGTAGCTCTGTTTCTTAAACACTGCATCTGAGGAAGCAGACCAAGTCTACAAAAGGTTATGCTACAGCCTCTTTCACACAGTAAGTCCCAAAGGTGCTACAAAATCTCTCTAAAACTTGGACACTGTTACAGCAACTGTTGTATGAAGCAAACATGATACCAGATGCACACGAATATTGATTAATATTTAGCATTTACATAGTACTATTGGCTTTTTCATGTACTTAAAAAATAATGCAAGTTAGGTCAGTATTACCTCTGTATTGCAGATATTGAACCATAATTAATGATTTACAATCCACCATACTTCAGTTACTGCATTATATTATGTCACCCTCTAGTTTTCATCACCTCAGTGGCCTCATCATAAAAATATTAGCACTTTAAACAATGTGGGCCCTGCATCAATGCCACCAAATCCCTATCAGTTAATGTTGTATATTAGGGACGTTTTCCAGAAACATTCTGGGGAAAAAGACAATGATTGTACTACCATCAGACTCAACTTTGATTTAATGTTGTAGTATATGCACAGATATTGAGTAGTGATTTTCAATCCGTTCAAACAAATGTGTCAAGTAAAACAGAATGTTAAAACATTAAACAATTTTCACCAATATTTTGGATATTTCATCTCTTCACTTCATGCAAATGTTAATATTTTATATGTTTCTTAATAAAAGTGTAGCAATCTGATTCAGCCACTTCCTGTAACCTTTTGTATTTTCTAAATTAGCATAAGTATCACATAATTGGGTTCCATCAGTATTTTTTTAAGAAGCACATCAGTTACATTTGTATTCTCCCCTTCCTTCTGCGGGTCTGACATAGGACTATGATATTTTCATAAAGAAATATTTGATCCAGATCCAGGCCAATTTGAAGCCCACATGTAACAATGAGGGAGCAAACCTGGGCTGACATTTTGTCAGTTTCCTACTAAATGTACTTGTATATTATGCATCTTTGAGAAAGGGAGGATCGATACAGATATAAGGCATGTGTGAATGAGATGACAGGAACAGGCTTTCCTATCATCTCCCTATGGCATTCCTCCCAAACTCCCCCCAAAGATTCTACGCAGAGGAGTGGACATGGCTGAATGGACAGATTGCAGTTCATAGTATATATCTATGTGGTGGGAAATGGGACCCCCCCCCCAAAAAAAACCCCTATGTCTCTTTGACAATGCACATAGATGTTTGCATTCATATATTTTAAAATTTAAATTTGTGCTTTGCATTTTTAGTAATCATATTTTAATTGCATGTGCACACTAAGTGCATTGCAAATACAATACATGGAGCACATTAACTTGACAGTGCAGATCCCATGTGGCTTATGGGACCCCAATTTATGGCATCTGGAGCTCCCCATAGTTCCCAGACCCTGCTTTTTTCCTGTTTTAGGTTAACTGTCTCACCCCCCCCCCAAAATAATTTAAACTCACTTCAGCTGTTTGGTCCCCAAAACCACACACGCACACACATAATCTGCTGAAAATGAAACCAGATATGATGAGATATAGCTACACATCATATCAGGCATGTCAGTGTGGCTTTCCATGGGAATAGGGGGAAATGCTACCTGCCCACTGCAGTTACACAACCCTCATCTAAAATAACAAAATTCAGAAATTTTATTCAATCTAAGTGAGGGGGGCATTTGATGTCAGAGTATAAGTAATTTTCTGGGAATTCTAGGTATCCTATTTTGAATTTCAGCATAGAAGAACAGTGGGAGACAAAGAGCAAGTTACAACTGTGATGCTCATTGATTGAGAGAATGTTTACCTTTTAGGCCCAAGACATAAACTACAAAGATGGACTGAACATGTGCCATTCAGTGGTAGGCTTTTGGACTCAATCCTATTTCCAGTTCAAAGCAGAGTATGTCCATTGAATCCGTGGAATTTACCAATGTATTGACTCACCATTCTGCAATTAATTCAATGGGGCTACTCCATTTTACATACAACCAGAATTATCTGAGAGACAATGCTTTTCTAAATCTGTCTGCAAGAAACTGCTGTTGTTCTTGCTTCTCAGGATATTTGTCCATAGAGACTATATTTGAAACTTTGGGCTTTTCAGATTATTGTGTACCTTCAAGTCATTTCCAGCTTATGGTGCCTTTTCTTGGCAAGATTTGTTCAGAGGGGGGTTTGCCTTTGTGTTCCTCTGGGGATGAGAGTATGACTTGGACATGGTCACTCAGTGTGTTTCCATGGCTGGGGATTCGAACCCTGGCCTCTACAGTCAGTCCAATGTTCACTACACCACACTGCCTCCCATCTTTAGATTAGAGGTGGAGAAACTTTAGCTCTTCAGATATTCTGGACTTTGACTTCCAGAAGTTACAGCCATCATGGAGTTAAAGAAGTTGTAGTCCAAAAGACAACATTAGGAGAAACTCAACATTAGGAGGAACTTCCTGAAAGTAAGGGCTGTTCGACAGTGGAACACACTTCCTTGGAGAGTGTTAGAGTCTTCCTCCTTGGAGATCTTTAAACAGAGGCTGGATGGCCATCTGTTGACTATGCTTTAAGAGTTCCTGCATGGCAGGGTTGGACTGGATGGGCTTTCTGCTCTCTTCCAGCTACATGATTCTATGAGAGATCCTATCACATAAAAAAGTCCTATCACATGAAAAGCTGTTGGTATGATGGAAAGTTTATTAATTTTAATGATGGACTGGGGAGCCTATAGGCTTTCAGATGTTTTCCTCATCTTGATCATTTGCCACATTGGTAGAGATAGGAGTGTTGGGAGTCCAACAGCATCTGGAAGAGCACAACTTCCTCAGCTCTGCTATAATAGGTACATGCATATAAGCCACTGACTATAGCTATCCTTGTTCATTCTCCTTCCTGTTAAGCCTGAGTTACTTAATCACAGAAGCCACAAGGAGGGCAGAAGGGAAGAGACCAGAGTGTCTTGTTTTATTTCTTACATTGATTTTGCCCTAAGAGTCAGTACTGGCCCTACAGTAAAACTAAGTTAGGTGGTTACCTCAGGTGGCTGTAAGCAGAAGGTGGAAAACAAGACATTGTAGGAAGGAGACTTGCCATCCAGACTATCACCATCTTTCATGGAGTAGAAAACAATGCGTGGTTGCCAAGAAGTTGCTGTTGTTGTTTGCCTTCAAGTTGTTTCCATTTATGGTGATGCTAAGGCGACCCTATCATACGGTTTTCTTGGCAAGATGTGTTCAGAGGAAGTTTATCATTGCCTTCCCCTGAGGCTGAGAGTGTGTGACTTGTCCAAGGTCACTCAGAGACTTTAATGACCAAGATGGAATTTGAATCTGGTCATAGTCCAACATTCAAACCACTACACTATGAATGAAGATTCATTTGCAAATCCAGTCAGGTTTTGTAATAGAAAAGAAGGAGGGCACACACTTAATCCATGGATTTAGTCAGCAAAATATTTTGTTCACACGATATGCTGCAGAATCAGATGTTCTTTTCACATACTATTCAGTTGCACACGCACTCTCTCTCTCTCTCTCTCTCTGTAGTAATACAATGATTGAGAATATCTGAAAATGGACACTGAACGTACCATTTCACAGTTCACTTACCTTCCTCTGTGTGAATCAATTACTCAGAGAAGAGGTAAGAAGAGTTTCTGGTGTTATAAATCTTATCTCTTCAATGTAAGGAAGGATTAAGGTGTCTCCAAGGCCTGATATAAGAGACTTGTTCAGACATACAGGAGACCCAGTCTGGAAAACAAGAAATCAAGTTGAAATCAAATACAGTGGGCTGGGAGTTTCTTCCAGGACCTCCTGTGGATACCAAAATTTGTGGATGTTCAAGTCCCATTACATACAATGGGGTAGTAAAATGATGTCCCATATATAAAATGGCAAAATCAACATTTTGGGCTGTATATATATGTGTGTATGTGTATGAAATATTTTCAAACCTTGGATGGTTGCATCCATTAACTCAGAATCTGTGGATATGAACTGACTTTGGAACGTACCGCTCAGCATTTTAAACTGGCTCCAGCCTCCTGGGCTGGAGCCAGGATACAGGATAGATGCAGGGATTATCACACACTAAATCATTGTTTTATTGGCCACGATCAGCCTGGGTCCCAGTTGTGCTCTGCCAGCACTTTTTAGAAGTTGGAAAACTTTCCGCCTTTTAAAAAGTGCTGGCAGAGTGCAGCTGGGACCCAGGCTGATGGCAGACAGCAGTTCAGCAGCGATTTAGTGTGTGATAATTCCCACTTCCATCCCACATCCCGACTCCAGCTTAAAATGCAGAGAGCCAATTAAAAATGCTGAGCAATAAGCTTGTGTATGCATAGATGCAAATATACCAAATTATATCTTCTCTGCAGGTGTTTCATATTAGCCGTGTTCATCTATCATCATGCAAAGAATTAATCTGGAGAAGCTTCTCAGTTCCTCACTTTGTACAATGGTGGTGGGCTTTGCAACTGGCTGTGAACTAGTGATTGGAAAGTTACTTTAAAGAAAAGTGGTTGGCAGCCTGCTCAGCAATACAATTTTATTATCTGGACGTAAGGTAACTACACATGAACAATCGAATGTGACCCAAAAACCTACTTTCAAAGACTGGCAGCAATCAAAATTAAAAAAAAAAAATGATAAGGTTAGTCACAAGCCTGCATTTTATCAAGGTGTTCTTGGTGTGTTTTTATGTGTTGAGATAGCATGGAAGGATATCTATGCAGGCAGGCCCCTCTTCCTTCTGGCCATGTGGCACTGGGAACAAAGCATTCTAAAGTCTAGGAGATAAAATCTGAAATAACAATGTATTTTTATTTTAATTCTACTGTATGATTTTTTTAAACACATTTGCCTGATGACAAAGCCAATGGAGCTTTGAAAGCTTGTGTCATTTATTTTCTGCATTTCGATTGACCAAGTAGAGGTATAATTGTTTTGTGAACTATGTAGATGGAACTCCATCATCATAGTTACAATGGCAACGACAGGGTCTAAGGTGACAAATATAAGAACGTGCTGGAGCCCACCTTGTGAATCTTAAAAAAAAGAAAGGAAGGAAAAAGAAAAGCAAGCCACGTTACGTCAGACTGAAGGCCTATTTATTTCCATGTCATGTTCACACAGTGACCAGTCAATTGCCTATAGAGGCTGAAAAGCAGGACATGAGTGCAACTGCACCTTCTATGCTACTTCTGCTAATGGAGATGATATAGAACCATACTGACTAGCATTAGTAACTCAGTCCTCCATTAAAAGATCTAACCTTTGAAAGTCATCTAAACTGAAAGCCATCACTATAGCTTGTTGTAATAAATCCCACAGCTCAGCTGTGTACTGTCTGCAAAAGTATTTCTATTCATCTGTCTTGAAGCTCCCATTGGTTAGTCTCAGTGCAAGACATTAGATTTCAGTATTATGAGAAAGGGATAAAACCATCTTACCAGTATCTATCCCCCCCCCCCCAATATTATTAATAATACAATTTATCTCTGTTGTGTTCCCCTTGCTTTTTTTTCTAAGAGCTAATCCATACTGTAGAAATAAAGCAGTTTGACATCATTTTAACTATGGTGTCAAACCTGTGGAATCGTGGAATTTCTATTTCAGTGAGGTTTTTCAGCCTAATTTGTAGAGAGTCCAGGTGTCTCATCAAATTACAAATCCCTGGATTTCACAGGATGGAGCCATGACAATTAAAGTGATGCCAAACTGCTTTATTTTTGGAGTGTGGATGCACACTAAGGTAAACAGCCCCAAACATTGTAACTTTTTTCATAGGACGTTGATCCATATCCTTCATCATTTGGATTGTCCTTTTTGGTGCATTTCCCAACCCTACAATCTCTTCTTTAGCTGTAGTGAACAGAACTGTATAAAGTATTCAAGACATTGTCTCTCCATGGATTTGTATAAGGGTAGTCTGGTATTGGCAGCTTTATATTCCCTTCTTTTTCTAACTATGTCCAGGTTGAAATCCTAGTAGAAATCTATACCTGTGATAATTGTGCTACATAACTCTTGCATTAAATGGCACATCCTATGCAACTCTGTTTCTATGACCCTGAATTGAATAGCTGTTCCTCATGAAACAAAAAGGTCCAATTCCTTCAACAGGAGGAATTATAGTGGTCCCTCCACATTCAGTAGGAGTTGGTCCTTCCACATTAAGGACCCCCATGAATGTGGGGAAAAAACACAAATAAAAAATACTATTCTTTTTACCTAAGAGAACACATCTCTAGGAATTTCCATGTCTTCCAGTGCAACTCTATGGTCAACATCTGCCAAAAGTTGATCATAGAATCATAATGGAGGGCCTACAAGTGCCTAGAGAAGTGTTTTGTATAGGCACTTCTAGGGTTCTCCAGCACAATTCTGTGTCAACTTCTGGCAGAGTTGCACTGGAGGACATAGAAATCTAGAGATAACATATGTATCAAAACTGCAAATAATCAAATCAACAAAAGTCAAAACTGCAAAGGTGGAGGGCCAACTGTACATACTGAACAAAATGTGCCATATTCTGATCAGTCTATTCCTCCTTTTTTTCTTCATGGTTTCAGTGCCTATCTTTCTTTTCCCTGCTGCTGACCTTGCCTGTTTTGATATGGTTATTCAGTAAGGCATAGTGGTTGAGTATTGGGACTATGACTCTGAAGACCAGGGTTCGATTCCCAGGTAGGCCATGAAACCCACTGGGAGAGCAAGGATAAACCCTGTCTGAACAAATTCTGTCAAGAAAACCCCATTATACGTTTGCCGTAGAGTCACCATAAGTCAGACATTACTTGAAGGCACACAACAACAAAGTGAAGGAGACCTTTCAGCTCGTGAAAAAAAATGTATCCCTCTTCTTGCTTGACAATGAAGGATTACTGGATCAGGACAATTAATCTACAGGCACAGAGAATTAAGAGGTTAAAGTCTAACCTGCCACAATAGTTGATGGAAAGAAGAACAGAGTATAGAAAGCACTGGATGTCTTATCAAATGGATTATATATTTATTTCTTTTCTAGCCTGATTTCAAACCATCTTTATCTGTGGCTGATACTAAGGAGAAATGGGGAGATATATGTCTTTGTTGCCTTCAATTTATACAGATAGAGAATTCTGAGCCCTAAATAATTGAGAGCAATAATCTGACCATCTGAGTTCTAAGTCTCCAGTGAATGAAGTATTCAAGCTTACAAATGGTTGATTGAATTAGTTTATGGGTCATATGAGGCATTGCAGCATGTTGGGAAGGAGGCTAAAGAACTGTAGTAAATAAGTTGCCTTGAGACAAGCATTTTATTTTTTGACCCAATAAAGGTCATAAATACAAGGGAGGTGACTCCCAAAGTACTTTGTTGCTGGCATTCTATTATCAGGCAAGGCACACAATAATATATTCAAAATCCTCACTCATGGTGGAGAAGGTGCCCAGGGACTCATATACTTTTCCTTGTATAGTCCTCATGTTTTTCGATTGAGATATTTGGGAACAACACCTTCACAAACACGAGTGATATTATCAAACAAAGCATGGCCAAGGCTCTAAACTGAACTTATTCCAGACCTTTGAAAAATTTGTTTTGGACTACAATTGCCAGAGAGTTTCTCACAATTCTGGAAGCAGCAGTCCAAAAAGTAATGTTCCCAAGCTCTGAATTATTTGGACACCATTGGTGTTTATTATGAACTGATTTTGCCACAGATTACAGCGGAAAAGCATGATATAAAGCAACACGCAATACTTGCAGTTCTGGGTATTTTTCCAAAAGACATCCCAGTATTTAATACACAGAGATTTCACTTTACAGCAAGGGCAATAACTGCAAACCACTGGAAAAATTCAGTGGACTTATCTCCCTAGGGCTTGGTTTTACAGGCTTTGAGAAGCATTTCTTAATGAAAAGGGTTTCCCAACACATGAAAGTGGTTGTAGATCATGTGAAGCCTGAAATATTTTCTCAATATAGAACCTGTTAATATGGTTTGTTGATCCTATTTTCCAAATCCAAACACCAGCTCCAAATTATTGTAACTTTTTACACTGAGAAAATTTCGGATCTCTTCTCTGGACCCTTGAAGCAGTTGTCCTGTGTTGTTTTATTTAAACTTTCCATATTGTATTATTGTGTGCGCTGTACTTTAACACACACACACACACACATTAAAAATGTTTTCCCCTAGGACTGCTTCTGATTTTCCCTAGAGTATCCATTCTATCTGCATAGAAAATAAAAGAATATGTGAGTGTGGCTGTGTGAGACACACAGTATATGTAAAATGTACACATGTTAAGTACTGAATTGATTTAAATAAAACCACTCTAATTTGGATGATGTTGTTTCCTTATAAAAGGTTAAAAAGTGAATATACATGAATGTACAAACAAAATATGCACACCAAACAAACAAAAAAAAAATGTTTATTCATATACTATGTCAAGGGGAGGGGAGTCACAAGGGTTATAAGTGTGTGAACCACTGGGATATTTAATATTCCAAAGAAAATTTGTGACCTTTGTTATCTCTGTATCACACTAATAAATGTTGATGGTTATACAATACTTTAATATGCTGACTTTTAGCAACAGTCTGTTGAAATAAAAAAAAAATTATAATGAACCATGTTTCAGAGACCTTTCAGAGATCCAGGCCCAGGGGATTTTGTCACCCCAACCTCTTTCTCCTTAGTCCCAGGAGCTGAATGTTGTCCATATGGTGACTCAATACCTTTAAAAAAATGGCTCATAAATTATAACATCCAATTTCTATGTGACCAGGATTTGAAGCCACAAACAGTCAGGGTGCCTGGGGAACAGGGCATCCACACATCTAAACAGGACATTCAAATCCCACCAAGAACACATGGAATGACTGGGTTTCAATCTTACTTTTCTACAGCCTGCTTACTTCAGCATGTGATACATTAAACTAGCCCATCTCTTTCACAGAAGCTGCTGTTTCCTGCTGTGTTACCACCAAAGGACAGAAGACATGTGGCCTTAAGCTAACAATGCACATCAGAATCCACAAAGAGCAATATCTCTTTTGGGCCAACTCCAAAGCATAAAATACATCATGCAGTCTTTCAAAGCTTCCCTGGCTTCTTCATCAGGCAAAGATGTCAGAAATCATACGGGATTAAAATGGTGACAGTGGGGCTTGACAGACAGGCAGCTCCATGACACCCATCTTTGCCCCAGGTTGGTGCTGCAGCAGCCACATGCTGCAACACCAATACACTGCCCAAAATAAGCTGCCTAGAGCAGCTTCTTTTTTGTGGTGCCGCAAACAGGAATGGGCACCGCCATGACGCCACTTCCTGCCAGCAACGTCTGGACACTGTACAGTGCATGCAACATCATGCCCCCCCCCAATGCAAGACTAGTAATAAAATTTAAATTTCCATTAGCAACAGAAAAGCAACTTCTCTTGAGATCCAGATGTCCCTGTCCTGTGTCAAGGTAACTTCTCCTTTCTTAGTCAGAGAACAATTGCATATTTCAAGAAGTCTCTGTGCTGTTACATCTGGAAACATTTTTTGGGTGCTGTATAGATAAAAACTTGCCAAATTATAGTCCCATATTGTAGTCCAATTAAAGAGTTTTACCATTGCTGGAAGTAGAAACATAAGTCCCAGTCCTTGTTCAGGATTCTCTTGTTACAACTAAATTTGTTATGTTGAAGTCCAGGGGGGAATATATATTCAGGAGTTGCCTTATTGGCTGTGCAGCAAAATACAACAAAATAAAAAAACTACATGGAGTTATACCATTTTGGATGGCAACACCAAAGCATAAAAATATGCCCCCCCCCCCCAATATATTTTTATCCTGCATTTCAAAGCACTTGAAAGAGAACATGGCTAACTTGGAAGGGAGACAATTGGAGGAGAGGTGAGATAAACTAACAACAGAGAAGATGGGATGAAAAGGAAGTAGAGAGAAAATCAGCCAGAAGGTGATAAGTTGATTAACTCGTGTATTTTTCAGTTAGAAGTGCATGTAGGGCCTCTACAGTTTGGTTAACATCTTAGCTAACTTAGGAGCATTAATTTTGTTTTTAAAAATTGTTTGTCCTAATACAACAAAGAAGCTCTGACTTTAGAGCCAGTGTGGATGTATATTTGAATAGCAGTGTTTGTCCAGGTCCCAAGGAACATGATGCTTGGTTAATTGCTTTAAATTTAAATGAGGGTCTTTATCTAAGTCATGTAGAGCATATGCAATTAGAGATAAATAGTCATGTACAACAGTTATGTACATGTCTAGATATTCATGTGCAACAAAGCCAATGAAAAATAAGCCAGAGGCACTAACTTTTAGAGGGCAAAGATCTACTATCAAAACAATATGCAAGCTTCACAGTCACACAAAACCCTTCATCAGACAGAATGCAATGGTCATTTCAATAATGTCTACTCCTACACCAATTTGTATTGTCTTACAGTAACAGAAATTAGTGAGATGAAACAGTTTATTTTGTATACAATTACTTTTCTTAATTTCTAGGGCCAAAATGTGCTGTTGGGTACTTTCTTTGAATTACTTATTCAGAGAGGGTCTTCCCTTTGCCTATCTGGGGCTGAGAGAGGGTGACTATCCCAAGGTCACTCAGTGGATTTCCATGGCCAAGCAGAGACTTGAACTTTGGTATTCACAGTCAGGGAGGCCAGTGTGGTAATGGTTTGAGCACTGGACTGCATCTCTGGATACCAGAGTTAAAACCGCTACTTAGCCATAAAACTCACTGGGTGACCTTGGGCAAGTCGCATTCTCTCAGCCTCATAAGCAATGGCAACCCCCTTTGAAGAAACTTTCCAGGAAAACCCCATGATATGGGGTTTTATGGCCTCAGAGCCACCATAAATTTGAAACAATTTGAAGGCATACAACAACAACAACAACAACAACAACAAGAGCAAACAGGGTTGTAGTCAAATGCTCAGACCACCATACTGGCCAAGGTGCTACAGCTTTATTTCATATTTTTCAAGATAATTAGTGGCAAGGAAAAAATATATTTACTTTTCTTAATGATAGTGAACAATTTTTTTTAAAACATGTTCTAATTTTCCCCTTTGCTTTCAGTCACTTGAGACCATACTAAGACTTCTAGGCAATGTATGTTATTTTAAAAAAAGTATTTGGTGGTTGAGCCTATCTCCTTACAATGTTTAAAGAGATAAGAATAGGGAGCATTTAGATTTGTCTTTGAAGCAGAAAAATGCCTAGAACACTTCTACTCAACCCTACAAATGTTTACAAAGAGGAAATTTTGTTGCATTTTGTAGTGCAGTGGTGGGAACAGTCCCTCAGATGTTACTGGACTGTCATTCCTCATCATTGGATATGCCACCTAAAGTTACTGGGAGCTGTAGGAAGGCTGCACAATTCCCACTGTTGTACTAAGTTATTCCTAAACTAGTGCATTCTTAATAGGCCAGTTGTATCCAGCATTGCATGCAGCAGAACATCACAGGCAATCTCCCACCCATATGTAATTAATAGCTTTATTTTTCCTTTTCTGTTTTTTCCCCCTCTGTTGTGAGACAGAACGAAAAACAGAGATGAGAAACATTTCAGTTGCTGATTATATTGATCTCATTGTTGTACTTTCTGGAAAACTTTAATAAATGTCAAGGATTCTCTCGGACCTCCCCCTTAAGCAAAGAGTACAATACCTTATTAAATGCCTTAGTGTTTTCACTGGTTGCTTATTGCTGTAATCTTTAGACCAAGTCTTTGATCAAGACAAGACTAGAGAAAACCCGTTGGCCAAAGCGAAGGAACATCCCAAACTTCGTGTCTCCAGCATCTTTTAGTGCCGTGTTTGAAAAAGCATAGCTCAAGGCTGCATGTCAGCCCAGAAAGGCTTTAAGGTCTCACAGGTTTCTTTGTTGTTTTAGAATCAACAGACTACTACAGCTACCTTTTTGGAAATCAGTCTCTGGCCATTCTGGCTGGGGGATTTTGGAAGATGTAGTCCTAACTAGTAACTTTCCCATGATCAAATTATGAGTACTGTGGTTGTATATGCAGTGTACATTTTCCATCTCACAAGTAACTGTCTGTCTCAACAAAAATAATGATTCCTCAGCACAGACCAAAGCTGCTGGGAGTTGCAGTCCAGTAACATCTGGATGACCACACAATTCACAACCCTGACACGGTTTCTGGATCAAAAGGCCGACGGTCCTGATCCCCTTTTGCAGAAGCTTAGACCCCTACTGTCTCTCATTCATGCTTAGCAGACAAACTCTGGGAAAGGA
Organism: Urosaurus nigricauda; assembly: GCA_034509955.1. Taxonomy (NCBI): domain Eukaryota; kingdom Metazoa; phylum Chordata; class Lepidosauria; order Squamata; family Phrynosomatidae; genus Urosaurus; species Urosaurus nigricauda. Next base: position 192,208,681 of record JAOEGL010000003.1, on the reverse strand, counting down.
TAAATTATCAAGGTGAGTTGAGTTACTACATGGCCAGTCAGGAACTAGGCTACCATTTGGCCAGGCAAACCAGTGGGGAGTTGAGCAGTTGTGGGTCAGTCCTTCTGCTCCCCTGCTGTCCCCAGACTCCATGGAGCCAGCACCAAGAGCTATCACAACTCAGGGGAACTAATCCTAGGCCTGCTACTGTTGCCTGTTAAGCAAGAGAGATCTCACCCTACTTGGCCATTAGGCCTAATTGCTGCCTATTATCTTTTCCTTTGATGCACAATTAACTGTCAATTAACTAGGAAACTCCCCACCCCTTCCCAAGGAGCTCACTTTTTTTCTTCTTCAAGGCAGCAGTTTGTAATGGGAAGCTAAGGAAAAGAGAAAAGCTGTGGGTTTCATCCAGCTGTTTTCAACACATCTGCAGCTCAATGTGAAAAAAGGAAGGAGGATGTAAAGGGAAAGATCTGGCTTTGAAAAAGAAGGGATTGGAAAAGAAAAAAGAAAAAGAAGGAGGGGATAAGAATGTGAAAGGAGGGTATAGAAATTGCCCTGTGTGCATGTTAAAGGGGGAGGCATATTTTTAAATTATAAAATATGAGAACTAAAAGAAACGATTGAGGAAAGAGAAGGGAACAAAGAGCTTTGTGCATAACCTAAAACAGAAGTAGAGAACGTGTGACATTTAAGATATGGTTGGATTTAATTCGCATAATCTCTCATCATTTACTATACTGATCAAGATTGATGGGAACATGAACATCTGGAAGGGCACAAATTGTCTACCTCTGTCTCAAAGATTAACACATTTAATATGGCAAAAGCTTGGAAACAGGAAAAATAAATTGCTAGGGGATTCTGGGAACTATAGCTCAAAAGGTAATTTTCCTGAGCTGCTTTGATGGACCACAGCCAAGAAGCCTTCACTTTTCAAATAGGGATTCCTACCTCTTTTCTGGCTGGATTCCTTTGTCTTTAAAAACATGGTGACAGACGGAAATTCAGTGGATTATTGGTACAGGATGAACAAATCTTGGCAAGAAAACCCTGTGATAGGTTCACCTTAGGGATGCAATACATTGGAAATGACTTGAAGGCACACAACAACAACGTTCATGCAGCAACATCTCCAGGTCCACATCTGATTGTTAGCCAGTTTAAAAAACCCAAAGTGGGAATCCTATAACCAACCTACCCGTTTTCTGTTCAGATTATCTGTCAGCATGGCTTGCAGCCAGGGATAATGGGAACTATAGTCCAGCATATAAAGAACCACAAATTACCAAAATCTACCTTAAATACAGAAGAACTGTGTCCAAGATATTATTAAATGACATACTAGATCATACTGACCATCTCTATTTTTTAATGTGGGATATACCCCATTACCCAATGTCTTCTGTTTAAAAACCTCAAGGCTTCCCTTTGCATTGAACACTGTTAGGGGACAGGAAGTTCTTATTTTCTGGTGGGCCTCTTAATTATTTTTATAGATGTATACCATCAGAAATTAAAGACATGATCCTTTTGTAGCTGTGTCTTCACCAAAGGAAAAACTGTTGTGTTCTTGCCCTTTAGGCACTTGCAAAAGCTAACAGAACCCTGACAAGACAAGATAATTTCATATGTTTTCAGTAGGGTTAAATCTTGCTTGAGCTACAGTGATGATCAGTTGGACTACTGGTACCAAAAATATCTGAGGTGAGATGAGTTGTCCAACACCAGCACATGCAAAGGATGCCAGGCTAGCAAAGGTACCTAAACAAAATATGTGTGTAGTGTGTGTGTGTCCAGGTGCAAGCATGTTGTACACACTCATGTATTGCAAAATGAGCATATATTTGAGATTTCAAATTGGAACAATCCAGGTAATCTCTGTTAAGATTTCTGTGATTGGCTGTTGGCAGAGAAGGCTGAAATCTGTCCACATCTGCAAAACATTATATAAATTAAGTAGATGCAATAACCAAGGATGTAGATTCCACTTCTATATTCTTAATGATTCTTTCTGATGTGGCAGACCAACAGATAATGTTTCCTCACACGTCAGGTACTGGCACCATATTTGTTCCCATTGAATACAACTGTTTCTTTGTTCCTGGAACCTCACCATACATCAGGAGCCAAAGGCTTGTGGATCAGCATTGCTCTACTGACCATAATATTGAAAAGGACTGATTTTATGTCTTCTATCACCAATATACTAAATCTCAGTCGACCTCTCTCTTCACAGATGAATCAAAAAGATATGAGAAATAGTAAGTGTGTGTTAGAGAGATAGGTCTCATCTGCTCTTTTCTTTTCAGTTCTTCTCCATGGATTTCATGATCCCTGCCTTTTGATCCTTAAATCTTTTTCAAAGAGTTAAGAGACTTACTCAGATAAACCTAGCTTTAGGTTCCACAGCTTTATTGTTATTTGAAATTAGTGGCTACCACTGTGGTTTGATTTTCCATATCAGAACAGAAAGGATGAGAGAAGGGTCCTAATCTGTAAAGTGATGAGTAACCATATTATAAAGAGACTGGGACAGTGGGTGGGTGGATGTAAAGTGATCCCATATTTTTTTTAAAAAAATGTGTGAGTTACATAGTCCTTTTAGTATGAGTCCAATGATACCACCACCTCCTCCTCCTCTTCTTCTGACTCTCAAACAAAGCAAGGAAAAAAACAGGACATGAGACAAGTTAGTGGTCATAGATGCTTCAAACAAAAGGTCTTCTTACCCCCAGTTAATCTCATTGATGCTTAATTGACTATCTAATAGCAAGGATCAGGACATCAAAGGCCTGGCTAAATAAACTTGTTAGCATTTCCAAAGAGGGTGGAGAGTGTTACAAACAGCCATCAATTTGCTTATGGTGGATACTTAAAAGGGAAACTGCCCCTCTGAGTAGATAATGATGTGTGATCTTAAATGAAGCCTAAGAAAGGGGTGGTAGTAAGGGAGAGGTATTGTCTCCCATGCAAAACCTAAGAACAATGGTAGTCTGGAGGGAATGAGGTGGGAGCTGCCTGACTTCAGATCTCTTTGATCACCAAAGCCCATCCCTGAGTAGTTGGTGATCCTGTCAGACTGCTGGCGCCTGGCCTGTAGGGCTGTCTTCTTTTACAATCTCTCTCTTTGCACAGTGGATTGGGTAAGTATTCTCCAAGAGGGAATAGTCCACTTGCCAGGTAGTTTATGGCCTAAAAAGGAAGGGAAAAAATGGCTCCTCTTCTTGGCATCCAAATGGAATCAAAGGGTACTTTCAAGTTGCCTGTTGATGTAAGGCAACCCCATCTATTTTCATATTGTTTTCTTAGGCAAGGAATACTCAGAGGTGGTTTTGCCAGTACCTTCCTGTGAAATATAGCCTATAGCACCTGGTATTTGATCGTAGTCTCCTATCCAAGGCTGACCCTGATTAGTGTCCAAGATCAGATGAGATCTGGTACCTTTGACCTGATGTGTTATTTGCATCTCATATGTGTAGGAAATAGAAAAGATTGCCATAGGTGGGTGGTAGACAAGGCCTCAAACCCACATCTGAAGATTACCCTGTGTGCCCAAAGCTAAATGCCACAAGTATGTGTGTGTTCTTTCAAATTGCCTGTTTTATTTATAGTTAAAATTAAGTGTATACATGTTTTTGAGTGTGCTATAGCTGTTCATTAGGCTAGGTGATGAGTACAGGGAAGTTCTTTCCTTCCAATGGATGAATACTTTTTCAGAGAAGATCAGAGTGTACATACTCTCCAACATTTCACAGATCAAAATAAACACACGTGTGGCCAAGCAACATCCAAGTGTGGTCAAAATTGCAAAAGTAATGAAGGAGGAACACACAAACTAGGAGATCCAAACAAAAATCCACCAAACAGTTATACCTTTATTGGCTATCCAAAATGCACACAATATACATGTTGCAAGCTTTCAAAGCTTCACTGACTACTTCATCCGGCAAGGGGCAACAAACCAAACAGGAGGGGGGGGGGATTTAAAGATGTTACTCATAGGCCTGCATTTTGTTGTTTCTCTTCTTAGTTAAGATGGTATGGAGGGGCGTATTTTGCAGGCTGGCATCTTCTCCTTCTGGCCATTGGCAACTGGGAGATTCTGAAAGTCCAGGAAATTTAACATCTATGTAACAACCTGCAAGATATGCTCCTCCATACCATCTTAACTAAGAAAAGAAACAGCAAAATGCAGGCCTATGACTAACAGAATTTTTTCCTCCTGTTTGGTTTGTAACATATTACCTGATTAAGAGGCCAGTGAATCTACAAAAGCCTGCAACATGTATATTGTACATTTTGGCTGGACAATAAAGGTATTGCTGTTTGATATTTTCTTCTTCTTCTTGGATTTGCTATATGGCCTGCACAATTATCTCTGGAGAGGCTGTGGCAGTTTGCTTTTATCTGAGTTTACAGGGAAGGGCAAAATTCTGCCCCTCTTATATTTTATCTCCACTGAGTCACTTGTGTACAAACTATTTTTGCACTTTGAACTCCGTCTGAACCAAATTAAATAAGCTGAGGACAAAAGGGGACAGTGGAAGAAGAGAGAGGGGAAAGAGAAACTGGGGCATTTTAAAGCAACTAAAAAACTAGGATTACAGAAAATTAATTGGGACTGTCTTGACCAAATCAGGACAGTTCAAGGGTTTGTGTGTGTAGGAGACAGTGTGGTGTAATGGTCTGAGCGTTGGCCTATGACTCTGCAGACCAGTGTTTGATTTCCAGCTTGGTCATGCAAGCCACTGGGTGACCTTGGGCAAGTTACATGTTCTCAGTCTGAGGGAAAGTCAATGGCAAACCTCCCCTTAACAAATCTTTCCAAGAAAACCCCATTATAGGGTTGCCATAAGTCGGAAACAGCTTGAAGGCACACAGCAACAAATGTGTTGTGTGTCTATGTGTGACTGCATTCCACACATATGGTTCCACAAATGGGTGGGCCGACAAATACCAGCATATTTTAGAAATTCTGACTGCCTGCAGCTAAGCCTTAGGAAAGACATTCCAAGGAGGTGGGTAGGTAGGGGGGAATTGGTAGGAAGGGGAAACCTACCTCCATTGTAACCATGGCCTGTGGTTGTCCACCAATGGGTGGCGGGAGGGGGGATATAATGGCTCAACTTCTGAGAAAGGGTGAGGAACCCTTACTTGCCAACCCAGAGGAAAATCACTCTGAGGAAAGAAACCAAATCTTCAGCTGTTAGCCCTTTTAAATAATGATTGGGCTCCCACTGTGTCTGTGTATACATATATATATGTATATTTGTGGGTATAATGTGTGTGTGTGTGTGTGTAGCTAAGCTGCTTATTTTTTATGGTGTCTCAGATGGTTTTATAATGCTACAATTTGTTGTTTATTTTGAATGACTGTATACTGCATTTCAATACTCTAGCTTGTTTGTCTCGAGCCCCAGTATGCCCAGAGAATGTTTGATGATGAGCATCCACATACATGTAATAAACTAGATTCTTTACATTTCAGAATTGCAGTCAGAAGCCAGCCCAGCCCTCGAACCTCTGCTTGCATTGCCAAGAATCCAATCTTTCACACTGTTTAATAGCAATAAGGAAAGCATGCACAGCCCATGTGCAGAGTATTTTCTCATGAGTAACAGTTTATGCCTCCCACTTAAGGGGCTTACAGAACAGGTAGAGCTTTCTGTTTAAAGTGGAAGCATTCATGTAGGACTAGACCATAATTATTTTCTTGAATTTCCACTGAGATTCCTGTTATTCCTCCAAATAAAGGTCACATTCAAAATCCTTTAACAACCCAGTAGTGTGTGTTTGCTGTTGTTTGTGACTCATTACACGTGGAACACAAAAAGAAAGTGATTAGATGCCACTCATTTGCTGTTAAGCATTGACATTTAATTAAAACTTATTTCTTTTATCACACTACTGTGCCCTTGTCAGCAGAATAATATAAGCTCCTTGTTTGGCTTTGGTATGTGTACCACAAAAAAGACAAGGAAAACAAGTGCTGAGAATAGCATCTCATGCTAAATTTAGAAAGGAATAGGAATAAAAGGGGAGGGAGTGAGAAAGAAACAATAAAATAAAATAGGAAAAATGGGTAAAAAAATATTAAGGAAGCTGGTTTCTGCATCCCACAATCAGATATGAGACAAATCTATACTGCGTAGCCAGAATTCTCTACTATGAGAAGGTCTAAAGTTCCATGCAGTCCAAAACTTTTTGTACATACAGGGCCCTGTCAATCATGGCAACCTATCCTGACTAGAGCTTAAAATAAGGAAAATAATAAGGGTTTATGCTGTGCAATATATAATGAGCTTTGGGCCATTCCAACTTATATACTCATACATCCAGGAGAAAAGCCTTTTCAGTGGATTAAGAGCCATTTTCTACCATCACCCAAATCTGCTGCATGTGGCATCCACTCTCTCCTGGTAAAAACTGAAAGGTCTTTTTTTGTTAAGCGTGTGTGTTTGTACTGCGAAAACAAGGCGGAAGGCTCACTTTAGAGAACTGTGCCTCCTAGAGGCAAGACTTCCTTGCCCCCCCCTCCAAAAAAAATATTGGAAGGAGAGTGATGTGGAATTCTGGGGATGAGGGGAAATGATCTTAGTGATCACATGCGGCCCATGGGTCACAAGATTTCTGTCCCAGCGTTTTGGGGGTGCTGAGTTGTGTTCAACTCAAAATTCTTGTAGCCATGGGCACTGCCAAACATGATCACCAGGATCAGCTGAAAGAGAATAGGGAACTGGAGCTTTACAGATCATATAAACTGAGGGCACCTCTAGATGAGAGGTTTTGTTCCTGCACAAAACAATTTTATTTTGGTGACCCACATGACATTTTCTCCATCCTAAAATATGTATTGGGAGCTGCCAGATTTACCAAGGACTTATCATCCCCTCCCCCCAAAATCCATTTAGACCAGGAGTAAATGGACATAAAGGTGCTGCAAGATCCCTTTGAATATTTATATTCTAGACTAACACAGCTATGTCTCTGAATTTAACTAGTGTAACACTGCTAAAGCTCCTGAATAAAAATTGAAAGGTTCAGTGGAAATTGGAAACCAATTTCTGATGTGTTGCATGACACTGGATAAGACAAGTGACCATGGAAGGGATGGGGGGGGGGGGACACAAACTTGCATATTTCAAGAAAAGACTGGATGCAAATTGTACAATAAAAACAAAATGAACTGGAAACTCCTGAGATTTTCAAATACTCCATCCCCCCCCCCCCAAAAAAAAATCAGGAGGTGTCCCGAGCTGTTTTGAGGTTCTTCACATGCAGCAAGCCTGGAACAAGAAACAAATTTCATCGTTATTTAAATCTGAAGCCTAATTTAGAATGTTTTCTTTCCCCAGAAATTTCCCTTCTTGGCTCCATAAACTGCATTGGTCTACATATGGTTTGTAGGTTAATGTAGGGGAAGCAGGAGGTGAGATGCCCTCCAAATTACGTTTTTTATTCCAGCCAAACATAAGAGTCATACCATGGCAATCGGTACACCTTCATGTTGTTTAACATTTCTGATTTTTTTTTTTTTTTTTTTTTGTCACTTGTCTTGAGGTTGAGTCTAACTTTGTGGCAATCTTCTCCTAGGGTTTTCTTGGTAAGATTTCTTCAGAGATGGGTTGTCGCTGCTTCCCCTGAAGCTGAGAGAGTGAAACTTGTGCAAGGTCACAGCACTCAAACCACAAGTGTTATCTTGTTATTTCCTCTTTTATCACACATTTGTGTGACAAAGGACAAACCATTTTCTGTGAAGGATATTTTGATGGGAGAAGTTTTAACTCGATAAGGTGAACTCAGAGCTTGCCTTGATGAGATAACAAAAGTATTCAGAAGGGTCAAAATCCTTTTTGACCTAAATTTTCTTTTCTCCAGTAATTGCAAGATGAAGCTGGAACAGAACCCATATCCTGACTTTTGGCTATAAGAAGAAAGACAGCTGCCTATGTCAGTGTTTGGTCCTAAATCCAATTGTTAAAACCATCTACTGAGAGAGAAATAATGCTGATTATTCAGCAAAATAATATGTAGGCTTGCTAAAGCTGACACTAGCAACTGGATGTAGGTTTTGGGATTTGTTTACTGGATGTTGATAGTTTTGTAGATTTAAATGTGTCAACCAGTGTGGTATAATGGTTTGAATGTTGGACTCTGAAGACCAAGGTTCAAATCCCTGCTCAGCCATGGAAACCCATTAGGTTTCTACCTTAGGAAAGTCACATTCCACCTTGGGCAAGTCACACTCTCACAGTTTCAGTGGACAGCAAAGGAAAACCTACTCTGAACAAATCTTGCCCTGAAAACCCTGTGGTGTCAGAAATGACTTGAAGGCACACAACAACAACAACACATCACTTGTGTCTTCCTGAAGCTTCAGTTTAGATTTGTGTTCAGATAAGGATATATGGCTGAAATATACTATGGCAATTCACAGTGGGGATAAATGTGGAATAATATTAAATGCATTAAGTTCAAAGGATGCCAGATCAGGTCTGGGATCTTGAGAGCAATTTACTTCAGAATAATCCCAATCAAGTTAAGAGAAACACTCCCAAGAACCTGGCTTCAGGGTGATGAAAGCAATAGTCAGGGTGGATTGATTTCAATCTAAATAAAAGCTAGGGCAATTTAAATCCAGCCTCCCCACAGATACTTAACATTTCTAGACAATGAGGCAGACTACTTAGTTAATTTGCAATTGTTTTATTTATTTAATTTTTACTTCACCTTTGTGCTGAAAAATAGCACTAGTTGGGCAGCTAACTAGGAGGGAAGTCAAATTTAAAAAGCACTGTTAACACATTCAAATAAACACAGTTAAAATACATTAATAAAAAGAAGTAAAAGGACTCTGCCTATTAACAATGCAGAGATTTGTGGTAGCAAAGTATCTGCTCTGGGCCTCTGGTAGTTATTGGATTTCACCTCTCTACACAACATATGGTAGCTGAAAGCCAATGTGGTGTAGTGGTTTTAACATTGGACTATGACTCTTCAATTTCCTGTCTGAGCATAAAAACCCACTGGGTGATCTTGAGCAAGTCACACACTCTCAGCTTCAAATAATAGCAATGGCAAACCCCATCTGAAGAAAAATGCTAATAAAGCCCTGTGATAGGTTCACCTTAGGGTTGCCATAAGTCAGAAATTACTTGAAGGAAAACAGCACACACACAGAGCATAGCTAATAGTGAGGGATAAAGGGAATGTCAGTCCCACAAATTTTTGATTGCCATGAACTGCATCTCCCTAATTAAATGTAGGTTAATCTGACCTTTTAATCATATTTAATGTGCACTAGGGTTGCATCTGCATTGCAGAAAGAATGCAGTTTGACCTTGCTTTAACTCCCATGGCTCAATCTATGGAATTCTCAGATTTTTTTGTGAGATATTTAGCCTTCTCTGTCAGAGTGCTCTGGTGCCACAACAAACTACAAATCCCAGGATGGAACTATGGTAATGAAAGTGGTGTCAAACTGCATTAATTCAGACAAAGCTCCTAAATATAGTTAGATATATTTAAATATTGTTAGAGCTGCAACCTGTGATGGGAACAGAAAAGAGAGGCCCCAGTTTTTAAAAAATTAATATATATATATATATATATATATATACTGTTTACATTTTATTTAAAAACATCCCACCTTACAAAATTTTCACTTTAATCACATGAAGCAATGTATGTATAAATGCACTTAGGCTGTGTGCATTATATTGTAATTTAAAGGTATAATTTTAATTTTCTTAGTTGTTTATGTCAAAACTATTGCCATTAGATTCAGTGATATATGGAAATTATGATTTATGAGTAACATCATAAATAACATTTTTTTTTTCCCTGAGGGATCTGTATGATCTGATATGGGAGGAGGTCAATGAGGGGAGTGACATCATGAGTTATTGCACCAGGTGATGCCAACCCCAGTGATGCCTCTGCACATCCCTAGCGGTGTAGAAGACCTGAAATGAAAAAGGACATTGATAGCATCTACATAAAGCAGATTTACGGGATAGTTCTATGGGGAGGTACTAATTCAATCCAATTTGATTTGTATTTAGAAAAAGAAATTCTGACTGTATTCAATGTCTTTATTGTTAGGTGAGCCAGACAGGTATGATCCCAGTTCTTAAACATGCTGTAATCTGCAGATATGACTGTATCTTTAGATATAAGTTGGCTGGCAGGTGCCCCCCCCTACTTATTTCTCCTTCTGTTCCTAACTATAAATGGTTTCCATTTTCATCTAATTATTTCTTTCAAAAAGGGACTCAGTGTTATTTTCCCACAAGGCTAATGGAATCTGTGTTACATATTGTGCTATCACACTCATAAACATCCTATCTTGGAAGATAAATAATCACAGTGGGCCCTTTCATACTACACAATTACAATAGTATGCGTCCACTTTAACTGAAATGGTAACATCCCATGGAATCCTGGGATTTATAGTTAGTGAGGCTCAGTATTTTAAATATAAATGATCTTGGCTACACATTTCCCCAAAGGTTGGTGTTATACAAAGTCCGACACCAAAAGGCAGATTGTGATGTGAATTCAACACACTTTAAAGGTCAAGCTACCTCTCTGTTGCCTGTTTCTTTTACACTCTCTAAGCTAGCAAGCAGTAATTCCTACAGACACCTGCGGGGGAGAGGGGGGGAAAAGCCCCTACCCTGCTCTTGTAAATCTACAAATAGATTTTTCATTAGCTGTGACAGCTTTTGTTTTCAAACATTCTGGCTGAATGCTCCTTGCAACTTGCAACATGTCTTGGTACAGGAAATAAACCCCTTCCTGTCTGGAAGCTGGTTTCAGCCTGTCTTACTAGAGAGGCTATAGGCTGATGACCTTGGCTGAACCTCTAGCTGCTAGGCATTAAAAAGTGTTGGAAAGCTCTGCCTCTGGGTGGCTAGCTCTGACACATTTTGGGCTCGCCTGGGCAATCAATGGCTAAGATCCTGTATGGCTGTGCATATTGTATGAGGATTGTATGCAAAACCCCAGTCACCAGTCCCCTGGACTCACTATCACAACAGCTCTTTCACAGCCATTCCTTTGCTGGTGTTGTTCAGGGGAAGGGGGAATTGGAGAAATAGCTGGTTATGTTCTCTTAGCCAGGCATACATTGTGACCATTTTCCTTTGAGATCTATCGGGGTCCTTTGGAGGTCTCAATGGATGATGTCATTGTTATGCGGCTTGCTACAAGAAAATAGCCAGATACTTCTCTGATACCCCCTGCTTTCCAATGGCAATGGAATGGGGACACTGAGAGCAGCTATTGCAGCAACATAGTGAGTGTGAGTGCAGGCGGGTTGGGATTTGGCCATTGCAGAGGAATGAAGAGAATACTCACCTCAACCAGACATACATTAAGAACATTTTCCTCTGAGATTTGTTGAAGCCTTCTGGAGGTCTCAGTGAATGATGCCATTGTTATGTGTCGGGCTGTGGGAACATAGATGCATAACAATGGGGCTTTCTAGATTGGCAGGAAAGTGTGACATGAAGTTGCCTTTTTTAATGCTTAGCAGCTGCACCACAGCCTTTAGATGGAGCTGCGCTGTTCTGCAGTTTTTAAAAAAGAAGCTGGGAAAACCAGCACCTTTTTAAAGGCGCTTCTTCTCCCCTAAAATGCAAAAAAAGCGTTTTCATGGCACACTTTCCCTTTTTCTCATCTAAAGGCTAGAGTTTCATGCAGCCATGAACACACTTCTTTTTGCTAATCTAGAAAGCCACAATGACATCAGCCACAATGGCTATGGGAACATAACTAGATAGATGCCTCTTTAATTCCCTCTGCTCTCCAGTGGCAATGGAATGGGAATTGGGAACAGCTGTTGCAGCAACAGCGTGAGTCCAGAATTGGGGGGCAGAGAGAGGGAGGGCTGGGATTTGGACATTGCAGAGAAATGAAGGGAAGATCAGCCTCAGCAACCATCAAAATGCATACAGAAATTTAAGATGGAATCATGCTTATGTATGTTACTAACAGGATGTCAACCACTGTGTGTGCACATGTGCATACATCGGAGTGCTCACCAGATGCATCCTCCAATATGGTATTGGATTGTCTGTGTGGCTTACAAAGCTTTCCCTAATAGGAGTGTAAATTTAGGGAGAAAAGTGGATGTCAGGAAGTAAATGAGTTGGACTGATAGCTAGCCATGGTTTTACATAGGTACCATGGTGTCTATTCTGTTCTTTAGTGCTAAGGGATGGCAACTGTACTTCTTTTTTAGAACTGTGTAAAGGAGCATGGCTCATGGCCTCCTTTGGCCAAAAATGGTCAAAGCAGAGACATCCTGCTCTTATAGGATACAGTGCTCTGCCAGCTGCAGCATGCTATGGTACCTGAATCTCTATGGGTTGATGTGGACCAATCCATGGTCAGCTAAAACTTTGGAAAGAGCTTTACTTGTTGTTGCTAATTGCCATGAAGTTGATTTTTGACTTATGGCTACTCTATGAATGAGAGACCTCCAAGTTACTCTATTATTAACAACCCTGCTCAGGTGTTGCAGACTCAGGCCATGACTTCCTTGATTAAGTCTATCCATCTGGAATGCCGTCTTCCTCTTTTCCTACTGCCGTCTACCTTCCTGAGCATTATTGTCCTTTCTAGTGAGCTGAGTCATCTCATGATGTGATCAAAGTATGACAGTCTCAATTCAGTCATCACTGCTATTCATAGTAGTGGCTATTCAAGGCATCAGTCAGAGTAATCACATGACACTTCCCTCCCAATGTTCTTAAATACCACTGGATGGCCACTTCATATACCTTCATATGCACTCGTCTAGCTGGTCCTTGCCTAGGTTCTCACTTGGTAACTGAACACATTCAGCACCATGGACAACTGCCATGTCTCACTGAGGACCTCTCCCCTGGCCCTTGTAATTAGGCAGCTGGACTGCTGCAGCTTGCCAGTCTCCTTTTGTCATAGGCTAACTGATTCTGTATGGGGTTGCAGGAATTAAGCAGAGTAGTGGAGGACAGAGGGTTTTGGAGATGTCTCGTCCATAGGGTTGCCATGAGTCAAGATCAACTTGAGATCAGTTAACAACAACAAAAAAACTGATTCTGAGCTGTCTCAGCTTGAAACAGAGTTTGGAACCATTATTTTTTTTTACTATATCTCCCAACCAGTCTGGTACTTGTAGTCCAGAATAAAAAGGTAGGGGGAGGGAAGCCCTGGCTAAAAGTAAAAACAATAACATGCCAAAGTGTATTCCCTGACTATGGTGCCAAAGTGTACTGCAGGCTCAGCCCCATAGACTCCCTGATTGGATCCATCCACTGGCATGCAGTCTCCCTCTCTTTCCCCTGCCCTCTACTTTTCCTAACATCATTGTCTTTTCTAATTATTCATGCCTTCTCATGATGTGGCCAAAATGAGGCAGCCTCAGTTTAGTCATCCAGGCTTCCAAGAAGAGTTCAGGCTTGAGCTCTTCAAGGTCCCATTCGTTTCTCTTCTTGGCTGTCCATGGTATCCTCGTCACTCTTCTCCGGCACCACATCACAAATGAGTTGATTTTCTTTCTGGCTGCTTTCTTCATTGTCTAGCTCTTACATCCACACATACTGATGGGAAATATGATGGCTTGGATAATCACTTTAGTGTTCAGAGTTATATGTATGTATTTTAGAATCTTGTCTAGTTCTTTCATAGCTGCCCTTCCCATTCATAGTCTTTTTCTAATGTTTTGACTGCACTTTCCATTTTGATCAATGTTTAATCCAAGGTATGGGCACTTTGACTATTTTAATTTTTTTCTTATCTAGGATTAATTCTTATAAGTCTTTCATTATCATTATTTTTGTTTTCTTAATATTCAACATTAAGCCTACCTTTGCACTTTCCTTTCCTCCTGACCTTCTTAAGTAATTCCTCCCGGTCTTTGCTGGTTTCTGCGAATAGTATTGTGTTGGCTGCACATCATAGATTGTCAATGTGCCTTCCTCTGGTCTTCATTCCTCCTTCTTCTGATTCTAAGCCTGCTCTGCACACAATATTTCCTGCATACAGGTAGAATAGATAGGGTGATAGTATGCAGCCTTGCCTGACCCCTTTGCTAATTTGGAACCATTCTGTTCCTCCGTATTCAGTTCTGACAGAAGGAATTGGCAAAACTAGCTTTAAGTATTCCTTGCCTAAGAAAACCATATGAAATTCATGGGGTTACCATAAGTCAAGGAGCAGCTTGAAAGCACACACAGTGGATATCCTGGCATGATTCTGGGAGTTGTAGACCAGAAAGGTAATATTTCTAGATTCTGCTCCAAATGTAGGTAGACTGTAGCTCCCGCTGTCCCTATATTCCAAATGGGCCCAATATCTTGGAGACCTTCTTTAAAGTTCATTCTAAAACCTGGAGTGAATTTGCCACACTTGCTGACAAGGGATCCACCAGCAGCCACAATGTATCTACTCAAAAACAGTGGTGATCTTTGATAACTTATTGGAGACACATATACTCCCAGATAAGTGTGTATGAGACTGCAGGGCTAGTGTTATGTTTGACTTTTGAAGACACATAAATTTGCATAGATGTTGCTGTGTGCTTTCGATTCATTTCGACTTATGAAGACCCTAAGATCATGGGGTTTTCTCAGCAAGATTTGTTCAAAGGGGGTTTGCCCTTGCCTTCCTCTGAGGTTGAGAGAGTGTGACTTGCCCAAGGTCACCCAGTGGATTTCATGGCTGAACAGGGATTCAAACCCTAGTCTCCAGAGTCATAGTCAACTCTCAAACAATCACACCACACTGGCTTTCTGCATATCAGTGTATGCATATATATCAGCGTCTTTCCCCCGTTGTCTTTTTTTGGTGATACATGCCCTCTTGTGGCATGGGATGTGTAACTGCTTGCTAATCTTTTTCATGGAATATTATGGAGCATCCTTCTAGTAAACATGCAATGGATGGATTGTGCTTTAGAAAAATCAACAGTCCCAAACAGAGCAGACACATATGAGTCAATAGTTGGATGGTGAGTCTACATGTAAGTAATTAAATAAGTATATTAACTAGAACTAGACATGTTTGTGATTCAGTAGGTCTCTCAGGACATATCCTCCATTTCTGTCCAGCAAGAATTCCAAAATGTCCTGCATTTCAAACATGACTAAAAGACATATTGAGGGAACACCACCTTTGCTGTTCCCCTCTGAGAAATGTGTCTACTTGGCAAATAGGATAGAATGGATAGGACAGGAATAACTTCCTGACAGTTGGATAGCCATCTGTCGGAAATGCTTTGATTGGGAGTTCCTGCATGGCAGGGGGTTGGACTGGATGGCCCTTGTGGTCTCTTCCAGCTCTAAATTTCTATAATTCTATGATTCTAGGAGGATAATTTAACAAAATAAAAATAATACAGGATAAGAAAATACAATATCTGTAATTTCATGCAAATTTCATGTCATTTCATGCAAATGAAATAAATAATAATAATGTGGTTTCATACTGTTTTTAGAGTATTTTAATTGTTTTGGATTTTTCTTATATATATTTTTAAATTTTTTAAATCTGTGAGCCACCTCAGGTCCCTTCTGGGAGAAAGGCGGCATACAAATGAAATAAAAAATAATAGGAAAAAATTGCTGCAATTAATGATATGAAATGAATTTATATTAGGGTTTTTAGCTTTTATTCAGTTCTGTCCTACATTTTTTTCTGGAATGTCCTACATTGTGCTGTGCCTTTTCCTCCTTTGCAGTTGTGACATCTGGTCACCCTGCCTGAATATGTATCCTAGGGACTAGGGTTGGGGCAAGGGCCAAATGGATTGTTTTCCTTGGGCATGGTGAAAATTTGCATTTCAAAGAAAAGCCACCCCTAGGTGGCCATTTGGGGAGAAGGCAATGCATTTCAAAGCAGAGAGCCCTGAAAGGGTTTGCAGAATGTAGATCAAAAGGCACTGCATAGCAAGGAATGCAGCTCAAGGGCAAAGCCTCTGGAAGAAGGGACCTGGACAGGGTGACCAGATGTCTTAACCACAAAGGAGGACAAAGCACAGTAAAATGGAGGGACATGAACAGCTAAAAACACTCATATAAATATAAATTCATGCTTCTTAGTCATGCTCAGAATGCAGGGCATTCTGCAATTCCTCCTGTGGAGGGCAGGTCCTGGAAAAGGAGGACCTCTGGTCACCCTGGATGAGGAGAAAGGTGACAAAACCATCCCCTTTCCGTATTTTTGGAGCTGCTTGGAGTGTGTTGGAGGTGGTACTAGCTTCAGGAAGGTAAGGGGAGCCAGCAACACATCTGCACTGTAGAAACAATTTGACATCACTGTAACTGTCATGAGGAATTCTGGGCACTGCTGTTTGTTTGGGGCCCAGAGCTGGCTTGAGTCGGAGAAAGCTAAAAGTCTCACAAAACTATAATGGCCAGAATTCCATAGCATTGAGCCATGGCAGTTAAAGTGGTGTCAAAATGGATTATTTCTGCAGTGTGGATGCAGCCCTATGGTTGCCCCATTTGTTACAACTCCAGGCAGGTCAGGTAGAAGAAGGTGATTGGGACTGAGGTGAGAGTGGATAAATCTTCAGAATTTCAGGGGAGATTCCTGCAACTCAATTGATCTTAGAGCCAGAATTGCAGATTACAACTCCCATTGGCCTGTGATCTCCTACTAGACATCTCATTGCTTTTGTTGCTGTGTGCCTTCATGTTGTTTTTGACTTATGCCAACCCTAAGGCAAACCAATCACAAGGTTTTCTTGGTAAGCTTTGCTCAGAAAGGGTTTGCCATTGGCTTCTCCTGGGGCTGAGAGAGTGTGACTTGCCCAAGCTCACCCAGTGGGTTTTATGGCCAAGCTGGAAATCAAACCCTGGTCTCCAGAGTCACATGGCATTTAAAGTTTTTTAAAAATATTATTGACAGAGTTTTCAATCCAGGTTTCCAAATAACATAGCAGGGCTGGGAATGTTCCCCTCTCCAGATGTGTTAGACTACAGTTTTTCAAACCCCTTCCCAGTAGCCATTCTTAGAAGGACTAATGGAAGCTATAGGCCCAAACACCTGGAGGCAGATCAGCAGCCTCTCATTCCCTGTGATTTTGGGACTGAAGCCAGAGACCAGAGGCAGGTCATTGTGTTGCCATAGAGGCGAGGCAGTCAAGGGATGTGGGGAGGGGGAGAAGAAATTCTTCTTGGCCAGTTGACTGAGTAAGCAGACATGGGGAAATCTGGGTAAATTATGATTGCCAGTTCAGGATTGACCCAAACCCTGAGATTTCTGGCCCTAAACCTGGGACCTAGGGTCTCTCCATCCTGATGAGAGCTATGCATTAAACACCAAGCACAGTTGCTCACAGCTTGTCATTTAGAGACAGAGAGAGAGAGAGAGAGAGAGAGAGAGAAACATATTTTCCTGTTTGAAAAATAAGACAGTGATTTTAGTTAAGGGGCTGTTCTCAAGGCAAGCGGAAATGAGAGGATTATTCCTCCTCCCCACTTACTTAATGGGATGGATAAAGAACATCTAGTTTACTTGCTCTTAAAGAGAAAGTGGATGCAGAGCAGAGCAGAGGGTGAGCCCTTGCACCACAGTAACTGGATAGAAGGAAGTTAACTGAATAAATATATAAACTAGTAAGTACATAAATCGTCAGTCAGTGTGGTATTTTGGTTGGACTGCAGCTCTGAAGACCGGGGTTTGATTCCCAGCTTGGCCATAAAACCCACTGGGTGACCCTGGGGAAATCACACTCTCTCAGCCTCAGGGGAAGGCAATGGCAAACCTCCTCTGAACAAATCTTGTTTAGAAAAACCCCATGATAGGGTTGACATCAGAAATAACTTGAAGTCACACAACAACAAAGTTTATACACAAGGTCTTGAGAATCTTGGCACGGTGCAGAAACAAACCAGTAAGCCTTGCAAACTGTAGCTGCTGTAATTTTTGAAAACGGAAACGGAATTCTGCAGTTTTATGTGTTAACTTGTGAGCTGTGGCCAGAAGGAGTACCATTTTTAGCCTCTTATTATAAGCTTGTGTGTGTGTGTGTGTGTGTCCAAAAGTTATTCATTCAAATAAATACTGAGAAATTGGGACACAATATAAAATAATGTGCTGCTTTGGCTTTTTAGCATTTTCTCTCCCCAAAGGATAGCTTGTGCTGTAATGCAAAAAGAAAAGAAAAGGCAAAGTAGAAAAGCAGAACTACTTTGATTAGATAACTGATGAGTCAAGGCTTGATAATATTATCTTGAGCCTTCCAATCTGAGAGTTGCAATTAAAGAAGGAATTGTTATTGTGTTGCAATTTACTGTCAATAGTGGTGTCATAAAATAATGCCTCCAAACTTGATTACAAGACAAAAACAGTGGATATATTGTTGTTGTTGTTTTAAATACCCCATATCTCAAAGGCAATATACCTGTTTCTAGCCTAAAACTATGCAGGGAAACTCTATCGCCTAAGCAAAATTACTTAATTGGTTTCTAGTTTACAAGATGGCCAACTCACTCCAAATCTCAATGCTATTCTGCTCCTTTGTCAGTTTGGTGTGGGGAAAATCACCAGGTGAAGCTACTTCACATGTGGAGGTGAAAGTAATCTCATTATGGTATACTTAATTGCATATTCAGCCACTGTTAAAAACAAAAGAGAGCCAACTGAAATTCTGGCAACACTTGGGAGTGTATCTCCTTTGTAGAAACAATGCAGTTTGACACCACTTTAAATGCTGTAGCTCTATACTAAGGAATCCTGGGATTTGTGGTTTTATAAGATCTTTAGCCTTGTCAAAGAGTGCTGGGGCTTCAGAAAACTACAAATCCCAGGATTCTGTAGGATGGAGTCATGGCAGTTAAAGTGCTGTCAAACTGCATTGTGCCTATAGTGCATATGCACATTTACATTATGAAACAGCAGCAGTTAAGTGTGCTGGGGTACATTGGATTCACCCATTGGCCATGCTGGCTGGGGATAATGGGAGTTGTAATCTATTATATTTGAATGATGCCAGGTTGAGGTAAACAAATATAAAATAGGATTCCTACAGGGCATTCTACCCCCCATCCCAGATTTGTTTACTCTACAACAACAGGAAAGGATTAATACTGCTAGGGTGATGGGAATGGTAGTCCAATAATCTGGAAGATATCAAGTTGGAAGAGGTAGTATAAAGTGTAACTGTCTTGCAGTTTTACAATCTGTTGCTGAACACTGTAGTTTTGAAACAGTGGGGAGGGCCCATAGTTCCATGGTGGGACATGTGTTTTGTATGCAGAAGGCCCAGGTTTAGTCCCCAGAATCTCCAGTCAAAAAGATCTAAGGCAGGAGTCAAGAAACTTTGGTCCCTTAAATGTTTTGGGCCAAAATTTTTATCAGCCCCACGCAACATACCAATAGCAAGGGAAAGCAGGAGTTATATGCCAAAGCAACTGCAGGGCCAAAAATTCCTTCAAACCAGTCTAAGATTAGATAAAGAGGCCTTTCTTTGCTTGAGACCTTGGGAAACAGCCAATACATGGTAAGATGGGCAAATTGTTTGACCTGGTGTAAGGTGGCTTCCTCTGTTCCTAATGAAGTAATGCTGACTTGAATTTTCTTTGCTTCCTGAATGGTACATTTAGGGTTGCCATCTTGACAGAGAATTCTATATCTGGTGAATCTGTTAGTATGTGCCTGCTGAGGGAATCCAGAAGGCACTGGTATCCAGCATTCAGCTCCACAGGGGATGCTGGCCTGGGTTCATGGAAGTTGCAGTCCAACAATATCTGGAGGACTGGTCTTTGCCCAATGCCGTGGTAATCCAATAAAAAAGTATTTATTCCTACTGAAGCCATAGGTGAGAGCAGAGCCATTTGATGAATCCTTGTTCAGCTTTTTTCCATTGGAGTCTAGCTTTGCGGTCCTGTTGTTCAAGAACAAACCCTCTGAAGTCATAAACAAGAATATCGTAAGAAATCAGTGTTTCCCTAGTCATTTTGGAATATTGCCATTTCTGATGTTGCATTTGTGTGTTTATAAATTTGCAGAGACTGCCATGTTTGCCCAATGGTGAATGCACAGGGGCATTGTGTGTGTGCTGCGTGCCTTCAAGCTGCTTCTGATTTATGGTGACTCTAAGGCTAAACTATAGTGGGGTTTTCTTGCCAAGACGAAATTTTGCTATTGCCTTCCCCTGAGGCTGAGAGCATGTGGATTGGTGAGAGTCACCCAGTGGGTTTCCATGGCTGAACTGGGAATTGAACTCTGGTTTCCATAGTTGTAGTCTAATGTTCAAACACTACGCCATGCTTGGGCATTTCTGGCCTATGATGGTATAGATCACTTCGGGTGATGAAAGTGGGCCCATTCACACTACACAATTATACCTGTATTCTTCCATTTTAACTGCCATGTCAATGTCCTGTGGAATATTGGGATTTGCAGTTTGCAAGGGCCATTTACAATGGTCAGGCAAAAAACAAACAAACAAACAAACAAAAAACTCCAGTGCCTCACAAAACTACAAACCCCATGATTCCATAGGTTGCAGCCATGGCAGTTAAAGTGGAATGATAACACTATAATTGTGTATAACCTTTGATATTGTGGATAATATTTCTAAGCCAGAATAGATATGGGGACAGAGGCCATAATTGTCTTTCTGATTTACACTTGTATTACTATGGTTTATATCAGTGTAACTACTTTTTTCAGATAAATGTGGGAGTAGCTGTGTTGACCTCTATCGCTCAGTATGGCTGCTGGATTTTAAGGCAGGTTTGTAGAGTTGGGTCAGGAGATGGCACATAACATATTTGTAACTATACCTGTGATGTAGGCTCTTGGGCATTATCTTTATTTATAGTCTACTCCCCCCCCCATGAAAATTTTGCATGTTGAACACGGAGGGATCTTGCATCTCCCCCTACTCCACAAAGTTTTTTTTTTCTTAGCTGCACAATGAAGCTGCATGATGCCTGGGCACAGCTCTGCCCCCTGTATAAAACAGACAATGTGTGGCCATGGGCATGCTGGATATCTGAGGTGAGTTTGATGAGTCCCAGGAGTTCCAGCTCAACTATGAAACCAGCTGGATGACCTTGGGCATGTCACATGCTCTCAGCCTCAGGGAAAGGCAATGGCAAACATCCTCTAAGCAAATCTACTAAGAAAACCCCATGATAGGTTCACCATAAGTTGTAAACGACTTGAAGGCACAGAACAATAACAACAACAAAGACTGTATCCTAAAACATCATAAGAAACAGGCAAGTCCAGTCTGTCAAGCAACAGCTAAGGAACACAAAACTATTCTGCTATGCTATGGTATTCATTGGCAGTCTCCCATCCAAGTACTAATCAGGGCTGACCCTGTTTAACTTCCAAGATCAGACAGGAGATCCAGAGTATTTAGGCTTTGTTTCCTCTTACATTTTAATGTAATAAAAATCTTGGAAAGAAAATATTTTGTAAATTTTTTTTTTAATTTAATGTGTGAAATCTAATGTATCTTGATTTTTGTTTAGAATTCAGCCACTGCTTTGTACCACTGTTGGCTGATGATCACCACCAGGTGCCATCCACATGCAGTTCCTTGGAGGGCATGAGTCTACAACAACATTCAAATGTGGAACATCTTTGTTCTTTTAAGTTACTTAATAGCAATGGTGAAGTGATGGGCAGAAAAGCATGCAACTAAATCTAATTGTTATTCCCAACTACAGAAGACCTATGAATGTGATGGAAGTGATGTACAGATTGATTTAACAGATTACTCCTGAATGAGTGGCTCTGCTCTATTTAGGTCTAACAATTGCATGTAGACCATTCATTATCCACCCAAAGACAGTCCACTGGGGAATGTCAGATGATGTGTCTGATGAACTTTTTAAATAAAATTATGCCTGCACATGCAGAGACAATATTTGCCCCTCTGTTTCAAGAAAGAATTGCTTTTGCTGGGGATCTAAGAACCCATTCAGTGACCTTGGGCAAGTCACACTCTCTCAGGCTCAGAGGATGGAAATAGCAAATCCCTCTGAAGAAACTTGCCAAGAAAACCCCATGATAGTTTCGTTTTAAGATTGCCATGATTGGGAAATTACTTGGAGGCTGACAACAACAACAAAGTATACTGTCAAAGTATACTGTATGAGTTGTCTGCAAGAGGGAAGAGATGTATGTATACAAGAGAGCAGTGTCAGCAAGCCTGAGTGAACTCCAAGATTTGTGGAAGTACTTAACAACTTTGAGGGGAACAATCCCCAGTTGGGAGCCACCACCCAACAACTCTGTTCCTACAATAGAGTAGTGGAGAGGTGACCTATCCTTACAGAGATTTGTTCCCATTGTTTGCCCATGAAGCAAGAGGATCCCTTGGCTTCCATGTCAAGATGCAGACAATTCCCTCTGGATTTTATCCTAGAAACTGTCCAAGGTGCAGAACCTATTTTTGAGCTAGCATCTTGCGCAGTTCCTTTAATCTCGTGGGTGTGCTGATCTCCCCCAATAATGTGATTTATACACCACAAATGGGGGGAAAACCCAGTTACCTTTCTCAATCAAATCTTACAAAAAGAGTTTTTTTTTAAAAAAAAAAAGCAATTGGAGTGATAACATTTGGGGGGGGGGAACCCAGTAATTCTCTGTTCTCTTTTGGAATAGCCCTTAAATCATTTATTGAAAATAATTGCCACCCTGAGGATTGAAAAGGTAATTGGACCATTTCTTTTAGAGGAGAAACTCACAGCTGAGTTAACCCAATCAAGCACTCCTGAAGTGCTTATCTTTCTGATACACATTTGAGGCATCAGTGATGGCCCTACTTAAAAGGGCAAACAGTCTATTGTATGTTTGAATGCTGCAATCAATTGCATTGTCTCTGTTTGCATTTTCCAGAATCTGTGAAAAAAATGCAGACAAGGATGGGAGACAGTTGACGGAGGGGTAATCAGTTGAATAGTTCTCTGATAGCTCAGATCCTTGATCAAATTAAGCAGATTGTAAATGCCTTTTCTACAGATGCAAGCATATGGCAGCTGACAACTCACTGTGGAAGCTGCCTATTTACCTGGAGAAAAGTTTCACTGAACTAAGTGGGGTAAACAAATGTCATGTCCCTCCACTTCAATATTTTCAAAACCTTACTGGGGATAAATGGAAACTTTCTGTTTATGAAAAGTCAAGTGGGAATCCAGATGGAAAACAATGCATTGTGGATCATTACTCACTTTATAGGCCTGTTTCCTCTCCTCATCTCCACCCCACTCCCAATTATCAAGTCTTCAAATCTTGGTAGTTGTGTAATCAAATATTCAACTACATCAAATTAGATTTTAGGGCACACAGTGGACCTCTTTGAATATAAAACTAAGGACAAATTGGTAGAAAGGGGAGGAGAGATGCCCCCCCCCCTTTTTGCACAGGATAGAGACCACTGCAACCAAATGCTGCAGCCTCCAGGAGGCCTTAAAAGAACCCGCTCCCTGGATGGTTCTTGTTAGGTTGCACATGGGGTGCCATTGGCACGCTTGCATGCCATGACAACATCCACGTAGTGTGGCTCTGTGCCACACAGAAGTCATGCTGGCATATCCTGTATGGATGGGCACACACTGTAATGATGGCCAGGGTGTGTGGTAGGGTTAACTGCCATTGAGTGGAACTCATGGCGGCCATGTGGATGAGAAATCTCCAAAAAACCCTATCCTTCACTGCTCTGCCTAGCTCTTGGCCTGCCTGATTGAGTCTATCCATCTGGCATGTGGGCTTCCTCTCTTTCTACTGCCTTCTACCTTTCTTAGCATTATTGTATTTTTTAATTAGTTGTGCCTTTTCATGATGTGACCAAAGTATGACAGCTTCAATCTTGGCTTCCAGGAAAAGTTCAGGCTCGATCTGTTCAATGACCCATTTGTTTGTCTTTTTGCCTGTCTATGATATCCTCAGCATTCTTTTCCAGCACCATATCTCAAATGAGTTGGTTTTCTTCTTACCTGCTTTTTTCACTGTCCAGTTCTCACCTTAGTACATAGTGATGGGAAATACAAAGGACTGGACAATCCTAAATTTAGTGTTCAGTTTATACAGTATATCTTTACTCTTTAGGATCTTGTGTAGTTCTTTCACAGATTCCTTTTCCATTCCCAGTCTTCTTCTGATTTCTTGGCTGTACTCTTCATACTGATTCAGTATCAGTACAGAAATTTTCAACAATTTCAATTTCCGCAATATCTGGGTTGAATTTACATTGCAGAATTAATGTAGTTTGGCTCTGCTTCAACTACTATGATTCATTGCTATGGAATTCTGGAATTTGTAGTTTTGTTAGATATTTAGCCTTCTCTGTTAGAGAGCTCTGGTGCTACAACAACTACTAATCCCAAGATTCTATAGGATGGAGCCATGACTGTTAAAGCAGTGCCAAACTGCTTTATTTCTGCAAGTGTGACAGCAGCCGAAGGTTCCCATCTCTGTGCCATAGTATGTCTTGTTTAGCATTACAGGAATAAACAGCAATAAAATGAGTCTCTGGGCTCCTATGGTTGCTCTATTCCACTTCAAATCTGGGTACCTAATTTGCAATTTATGAAAATGTTCTGATTATGCATATCATCCTACTTTATAATTATGCAAAGTCAGTACATTAATTGTTGCATTTTTTTTTCTTCCACTATGTGGCACCTTCATACCATTCTAGCAGTTTAATATGATAGAAGTAGTACAGACCAATGTTTAAAATGCTGGACATGGAACAGAGAGAGTCAAAAAATGCTGCTTAGTCATGGAATTGACCATGGTTGCTTCCACACTATAGAAATAATGCATTTTGATACCACTTTAACTGCCATGGCTCAATGCTATAGAATTCAGGGAACTATAGTTTGCTGTGGCCCCACAGCAGAGCAAAAAAAACAAACAAACTACAATTCCTAGAATTTCATAGCATTGAGCCATGGCAGTTAAAATGGTGTCAAATCAGATTATTTGTGCAGTGCAGATCTAGCCCATCTGTCCTCTCAGCAAACTTACCTTTCAAGCCTTGCTTCTTGCACTACTCACTCTCCCTTCCCTTATACACCTCCTCCCTGATATCCTTGCAGTGGGCCTCTTCTCTTCCTCATCTCATTCCATGCCCTTGGGGTGTACTCTTCCCTTTTACTCCAGCACTCACTTCACTCACTCTTCCAGTGCACCCTTCACTTTTTTCCTACTTTCTCATCTCATTTCACTTCACACTCTTGCAATGCACTACTCCATTACTTCTTTCACATGGCTGTTGCTCACACAACTCACTCTCTTTCCCTCCCTCATACCATGTCATGCCACTGGAGTGTGCTCTTCCTTTCACTCCAGCACTCACACCACTTACTCTCACTTTCCTCCTACTTCCTCCCTCATTTCACCTCATAGCCTTGCAGTGCACTCCTCCCTTGCTTCTAACACATTGTTGCTCACACACAGCTCACTTCCCTTCCTCCTGTCCTTGCAATGCCTCTTACCATTTCTTCTTACCTCCTGACATGCTTGTTCAATCTCCCTTACCTTCTACCATCCATGGAAAATAATAATAACAACAACAACAACAACAACAACAATAATAGTTATTTTCTTTCCCTTCCTCTTACCACTCTCTCTTCCTTTCTGCTCCCACTTCACCTTATCTCACCCTTCTTTGCTCTCGCTTTATTGTTTCCTTGTCAGTTTTATTAGTAGAACAAATCATAAGACAGCTGTTGTATGCATGGATAAAGAGAAAGGGGAATAAATACATCACATATAGTTATATCAGATAAATTATAAAGCCTGAGAGATCTGTATCATAAACCATAAAACAAATGTCTAGCTTAGGAGCAGTTGACTATCAGTGCACCGTGGTTGTCCATTTGCCAGATCCTTCATTTTACTACCTTTCTTTATGCTTTTGATGCAAGTTCAAGAGCCACTACTTTGAAGAATTTATACTGAGTCTTGAATTCAAAAAGCAACAACTCCTACTTCCAAGCTTTGTTACCTTTTAAAACAATGTTTGATCTTCCATGTGGACTAAAGCACCATTTAAATCATTATCTCCAACTCATCATGAGCCATGTTTAAAATAGATGGTAGTTTACGCCTTTATATTTAAGGAATATTAATCATAATTTGAGGGGCACCTGCTGGTGAAGGCATACACAGATTGGTATATATATTCTTCTTTGGTGGAAATGGTCAGTTACAGTAAAATTTTGGACAGTTGTATTCTTTAAAATGAATAAAATCATGGGACAACAGTTTGTCTCACCAGCAGTTGGTCTTTTATCTTTCCCCCCTCAAAAACCATAAACAGCTATTACACAAAGATGTTATTATATTGCTATGCCTGGCAGCAAGATTAGAAATTGTCTAGTATAGAAAGATTTTAAAAGATTGTCATACTAGTATCTGGAATATTGCTCATGCGGGAAAACTAAGAGCACAAGTAAAATTTATTTCAAATGTAACTTTAATCAGGTAACTTTTATGGTACAGTTAGCCTTCCTTATCTGCAGATTTTTTATCCATGGATTCAAGCATCCACGGCTTGAAAATATGTAAAAAAAAAGTATAAATTCTCAGTAGCAAACTGATTTTGCCATTTTATATAAGGGACACCATTTTGCTATGCCACTGAATTCAAAGGGATTTGAGCCTCCATGGATTTTGTTATCCACAGGGGTCCTGGAACCAAACTCCAGTGAATAACAAGGGCCCACTATACATACTTTCCATAATTTTGTTGATTATGTTGCTTATCCTCTGATGTCCATAATTTTGTTGATGATGTTGCTTATCCTCTGATGTCTCATGAAAATTGTGTGTGTGTGTGTACCTTCAAGTCACCTGTTGACTTCTGGTGAACCCATGAATTCCATAGGGTTTTTTTAAGGCAAGAAATACTCAGAGGTGGCTTTGCCAGTTCCTTTTGAAATACAGTGTATCCTTCCTATTCTCAGGGATTCAGTTCTGAACCCCTCTCTGGATGATAAAAACTCTGTAGGCTCAAACCCATTATAATCAAAGGGTGGTGATGTGAACAAGGCTGCATTGGTACGGGTGTGTGCACACATAAGGCAAAGTGATATATGGATGTGCAAGTGTAGCCCGCTGGTACTGCAGGTCTACTACAGGACCTGGTATTCATTGGTGATTTCCCATCCAAGTACTAACCAAGGCTGACACTGCTTTGCTTCCAAGATCAGACAGGAAATGATGCCTTTAGGGTATTTAGACTGCTACTGGATGTACCTTATTGAAAAAATGGGTTATGGTTTGTATGTTTTTTAATGATAACTTTTTAGAAAACTGCTAAACTTAAAGAGTTACTGCTTCGTCTTCATGTCATTTCCGACTTATGGTGACCCTAAGGGTTATAATGGTTTTTTTCTTGGCAAAATTGGTTCAGAGGAGATTTGCCATTGCCTTCTCCTGAGGTTGAGAAAGTGTGACTTGCTCAGTGGGGTTTATGGCCAAGTTGGGAATCGCACCCTCAGAGTCGTAAAATAAATAAATAAATAAAAATACGAGAGTCATCCTTACTCCTCAATGGCTCCTTCTCACAAAAAATGTTGCAGATTTTCCCTTCCCCTTGTATGTGACATATTTTAAGAAAAGAGACCTTTGTTTTTGTTATGTTTTATAGTATCAAAATTAAATATCTGGTCTTTAGAGTATGGCCAGAGCTGATCCTCCAGTGCTCTCTTCTGGACAGCCTGAACACTTACTGAGGCTAACTTCAAGTATATGTTTGTTGCTAACTGCCCTTAAGTCACTCCTAAGTCATGGCAGCCTGTGGTTGAGACATCTCCAAGACTGCAACCATTTATTTCATGGGTCTGGGATTTCTGAAATGTTGCAGCTTAACTATGGGCTGAGGGCCAGGTTGGACTATGATTCTGGAGACCAGGATTCAAAGCTTTGTTCAGCCATGGAAACCCTCTCGGTCTCAGAGGGAAAAAAAAGACAAGCCTCCTCTGAACAAATCTTGCCAAGAAAAACCTGTGATAGGTTCATCTTAGGGTTGCTATAAGAAATTATTTCATAGCAAAAACCCTCTGATTGAATGTTCAGACCTGTAAAGGGGCATTTGGCAGAATTCTTTGTCAGTATCTCTTAAGGCACTAGCAGGCACCTTGCAGCCCTCTAGGTATTGCTGTCTACAACTCTCACTACCCCACATCATTGCCTGTGCTGGAGAGGGCTAATGGGAGCTGCAATCTCAAAAAATGGTCCACAAAGTGCTCACTCCTGCTCTAGAAGATAGGCTGGAATCTCTAGGATTTATATGCTGTTGTTGATGTTGTAGTTTGCCTTCAAGTCATTACTGACTTACGATGACCCTAAGATGGACCAAACCATGGGGTTTTCTTGGCAGATTTGTTCAGAGGGGAGTTGCTGTTGTTGGCCTCTGAGGCTGAGAGTGTGTGACATATCTAAGGTCACCCAATAGGTTTCTATGGTTGAACAGGGATTTGAATTCTAGTTTCCCAGTGTCCTAGTCCCACTCTCAAACCACTACACCATGCTGGCTCTTATGTTTATATGGTAATACACATTTAAAGTAGTCCTGCTATTTGTTACTAGTTTGCTGCAAAATAATATCACTGATGGTGGGTATCAGTTGGGAGGCTCCATGTACTGTATAAGGGAATCATTACAGATCAATAGCTGTGGAAATATTTTTGTATCATTGAATGAACATTCAAATAGGGTGTTTTTCAGTCAATCCAGTGCATACAGCCCACCATGGTGGTTTATGACTGAAATAAGCTTTATTCATTCGTGCGCTCACTCACTCATCCAGTCAG
The DNA here is from genome assembly GCA_034509955.1 of Urosaurus nigricauda. Taxonomy (NCBI): domain Eukaryota; kingdom Metazoa; phylum Chordata; class Lepidosauria; order Squamata; family Phrynosomatidae; genus Urosaurus; species Urosaurus nigricauda. The sequence continues at coordinate 192,179,915 of JAOEGL010000003.1, read as the reverse complement.
CTCCCAGACACCATAGAGAAATAACTGACAGGAGTGAGATCTGATTTATAATAATTTACATGAAAGTAGTTCTAAATACATGAGAATGAGCAAATGAGTCTTTTGCTTCTTACAGTTTTTTTCCACTGTATGCTAATGCACCCTAAATTGTATCCTAATTTGTAACTGGTGAAAATGTATACCAGATTTTGAAAGAAAATATTCAAAGTAGCACATTCACTGGCAGGATGCTCTTTCTGGATACAATTACTTGCTTCTATGAGTTGATAGCACAATTGGAAACAGCAAAGAGGGTTGCCAGGTACTGCAGATCATAAGGTACCATCCCTTTCTATAATAATGCGATACTTCAAATTTCCCCTTATTTCTAAGCACTCTAGAAACCATGCATTACATTCGTCTACCTTTTCCAATTTTAGGTCTTTATGTAGGAATGTTTAATTATGGATTACTTTCAAGCTCTTAATCATACTCTCTGTACTTGCAATGTGTTTGCTGTTGTTGTGTGCCTTAAAGTACTTTCTGACTTACAGTGACCCTAAGGGGGATTTTTTCTACTGTTGAGAGAATGGGACTTGCCCAAGGTAACCCAGTGGGTTTCCATAGCCAAGTGGGGATTTGAACCCTAGTCTCCAGAGATGTAGTTCAACTCTCAGGTCACTACACCATGCTGTCTCCTCCTGCAGTGTATACAGTTTTAAATCAATAACCAAGGCACAAAGATATCAGTTGACAGAGTAATTAAGAAAAATACACAGTGGTTAAATGCACTATAAACTACATTTAAAACACATATTTTCAAGCAATTTTAAGCTGCCATATTTTCAAGTTGTTTTAAGCACAGGGAATGCTTTTTATTCTATCAGAAAATTTTCCACAAATTTATGTTCAGGTTAATTCCTGTTGGAAAATATCCTGTTTTGAAACTAAACATCCTTGGAGTGATGTAGCAAAATTACCCCCGTATGCCCCTGGAATCGCTGAGGATGATTTGGGAGCAAAATAAATATAATAAACTTAATTAATTAAACACCTCCCATTTTTTTCAGGGTGGTGGCAGTGGCAGGTGTGAATGGCACTCTTTTGACTTCTGGACCCTCTGAACAATAGAAACTGAGGTGCCTCTAATATACTGATTTGACAGGGATGGTCTTGTTTAATCCTCTGTCTTCCCACTTTTCCAGCTGCTTTGAAAATGTCCCAGTTTCCTTCTCCTTCTCCTCCTCCCACTTTCCCACTTCCTCCTCAGTTTACCTCAATTGCTGCAAACTGAGTCCAAAGTACAAAAGTAGTTAGCATGCATTTAACTCAGCAGAAAGGAGAGGAGAGAAGGGGTCAAAATCATACCCTCCCCAGAAGGCTCAGGCAAAAGCAACCTACTGCTCAGCCTTTCCTAGCTTGTCTTTTCTTCTTCATTAATAGCTTTTGCCATCTTAACCACACATGTGTCCCATTTTGAAATGTGGCAAAGGGAGGGTTTAGAGGAAGCATTTAGAGGCACTCTGGTACCTTTAAACACTGGGAATGGAGGGAGTTAAGTGGAAACTGCAATTTGGAGTGCTTCTCTTACTGGCTGCCTAGAGCTTTGCCCTGTCCCAGTATGCACCATTCCATATGCCCCTTCCAATGGCCAGTTGGCATACCATAGCCTCTGACTACACTTGGTCTTGTTTTGTGTGACATCCCTTTCGGCAATTTTTTTGTACTTCTGCAGATCTTGTGGTTTAGGGAACATACTGATATACTGCCTCTCTCTTGCTTGTGGATGGGGTTGTTTTGGCTATGTAAGGATGGGTGCTCAAAGAATGTAGACTGATATTAGTACAGAAAGAATAATGCCAATGACTGTGATACAAAAACAGCAAAAACTGATTTGATTTTCTATCCAAAAAGCAAAGCAAAGATAATGTCCTTACTATGTCTTTGGTGCTGAGAACAGGTTGGCATGGCAATTATCAGAAGACCTTGAACTAGCAGCATCCGAGGCCCCATTGATGGGTTTGAAGTGTGAGCCTGGAATGTGACAGGGATTGTTAGAGTTCTTAAGAAGAACATACACAAATCTTAACACTGGTGTTTTGACAGGGGGGGGGGGGAAACGCTTTGAGGGTTGCTGTTATGAGAACCTAGAAGCTGGTCACAGTATTTCCTTATCCAACCTGGCTTTCCTCCAGCTTGCTTGATTTTCTCTAGATGTGTGAGATTGAAATCCCAGCCATGGGAGCTGTAATCCAATACATCTAGAGTGTAGCAGGTTCAGGAAGCCTGGTTCTTATAAGTCCAGTAATGCCTGATGGGTTTTCTTTTGGGTTTTAGCCCAAACTTTAATGCACCAGAGTACAAGGATCTATCCAACCTGCTGAACTCTATCTCCATTTTATCAGCACTTTGGATAGACCAGATTAAAACACACAGTTGATTTAGCAGCCTATTGGCCACCAGCTGTCTCTACTTAAGGGATCTTCTCTATCATCAGCCCTCATTTCCTTTGGACTGGGGATACTAGGAGCTGAATCAGGAACCTTTTGTACATGAAGCAGGTAATTTAACATTGAGCCATGGAGCATCCCAAGGCTTTGAAATCTTACATTTGGGGATTGCAACTCCCATAAACTGTCTGAGGAGGTTGTTGGAGTTAGATTCATACATTTGGAAGAAACCACAAGGCCTATCCTGTCCAGCCCCTTGCCATGCAGGAATACACCATCAAAGCCCACCCATAAACTAATTTTCCAAACTGTTGCTTCCTCAAAAGTAGATCCTTCCTCCAACATCTATAAATCTGATCAGGATTTGCACCTGAAGAGTTTCTTCACAATTGTTTCCATTGCTGTGTGCTTTCAAATCATTTTTAATTTCCGGAGACCTTAAAGTGACCCTATCGTGGGGGTTTTCTTGGTTAGATTTGTATTTGCCATTGCCTTCCTTGGAGACTTTCTCAAGGCCACCAGTTGGTTTCCATGACTAAGTGGGGATTTGAACCACTCTAATACATCTAGAGGGTCTCATGGAGTTCTAGTTCAACATTTAGACTATTATACCAACACTGACTCTAATTTCTCTGCATTACAGAATTTTAGCAGGCAATATTGTTTTCTATAAAGGATTAATTTTTTCTTGAGCATACAAGGTCATGTTAGGAACCAGATATAAACACAGCCACTTAGGAAGAATACATCGTGTCCTTCAACTTTATGCTTGCTTTCCTTTTGTTAACACATGCATACACTAATGTTATTTTTCCCCTCCTCTTTATTCTTAGTTGGCATTCAGACAGCTGTACTGTTATCATGCCCTTTCATTTCTACACCCCCTAAATATTTTTTTCTGTTGCTTGAGGGAAAAAAAAAACTGATGTGGAATAACAAAACTATGGCAGGCATCAGTATGGCCGAAAGCATGAGGAAATCTGATGTATATGTTGTAGTTGTTGTTGTGTTGTTTTCAACTTATTGCAATCCTAAGATGAACCTATTACAGAGTTTTCTTGGCAAGAATTGTTCAAAGGAATTTTTGCCTTTGCTGAGTATGACTTGCTTAACACCATCCAGTGGGTTTCCATGGCTGAGCTGGACTTGAACCCTTGTCTCCAGAATTAAACACTGGTACTCCATAGTTTGTTGAGCTACAGCTTCCTCATACTTCATTATTGGTTATGCTGTCTGGGGCTGTTGGGGGCTGACAACATTCAGAGGATTACTTTTCCCCATCCCCAAGACATGATGCACAGAATGATGCAGTAAATCTGATATTATAAGAAAATGCACTTAGCATAGTTTATTCTTTAACTAACATACCTCTCAGTTCTAGGCCTATTAATTATTAGTTCAATAGCTATATCCCACATTTCCAACCAATCATATATACAAATTGAGAACTCAGGCGCTAAATTATGACTACTGTACAGCTCAAGGCTGGACAGACTTAGGGCTTGTGAGATTCACTTTTTTGTTAACTAGAACCATAACATTAACCAACTGGAGGCTGGAGCAGAGACATACTTTAGGAATTCTGAAGCTCAGACTTTATTTTGAGTAGCAGAACTTAACTAGGGGTGCATCTACACTGTACAGTCTAAACAATAATGTTTGACACAGCTTTAAGTGCTGTTGCTCCATCCAATGGAATCCCAGGATGTGTAGTTTTACATGGTCTTTTAGCTTCCCTGCCAGAGTGCTGGTGACCCACAAAACTACAAATCCCAGAATTCTGTAGGATGGTGCTGTGGTAGTTATAGTATTGCCAAACTGCATTATTTTGACAGTGTAGACATACCCTAAGAGTGAATTTACACTACATAACCAATTCTAGCAATTTTGCAACATTATAAATGATGTGACTCCATCCAACAACATCCTGAGATTTATATACAGCAAGGCACTTAGAATTCTTTCCTAGAAAACTTTAGTGCTGGCAGGGGACAACACTAGAAACTCACTAGAAGGAAATGTCTAAGTTCCAAACCAAGCAACAAATTCTAGAATTCTGTAGAATGGAGCCATGGCAATTGGTATTAAGCTGTTATTTTTGTGCAGCTTGAGACACACTGAGTTTACAGTCCTTCCATATAAAATCCCTCTCCTGGTTTCCTCTCAGGTTTTCTTCATTTGAATATAAATGAAGGCATGAGAGGGAAGAAACCATTTTCTTGGTTAAAGAATTTTTTAAAACCACTACCATGTAACACTAGGAATGGATCAGTGTTGAAAAGCTACTTGCTGGCATTCTACTTCCAATGCTGAGCCAGCAGGGCCATGGTCACACTGGCTTGGGGATTCTGCACATTGTAGTCCCCCCAAAAAACCTTTATAGGCTCTGGTCAAAAACGGTTTAACATACAAACACACTGGTTCTAATATTTTGTGGGCTGTGTTTGAAGAAGTGTGTCTTGCTTTTGGAACATCTAAAGCAGAATGCTGCTTTAGGCTGCTGCCACACTGCAGAATTAATGCAGTTTGACAGCCATGGCTCCATCCTATGGAATCCAGGGATTTGTAGTGTGTTGTGGCACCAGAGCTCTCTGACAGAAAAGGCGAAATAGCTCACAAATGTACAAATCCCAAAATTTCATAGCATTGAGCCATGGCAGTTAAAGCAGTGTCAAACTGCATTAATTCTGCAGTGCAAATGCAACCTTAGTCCTCACTACTGCTTATCTGGTCTGCTCCCATGCTCATGATCTACATTTTAATGCTTCTGTATTGTTTTTAACTTCATAGAATCCTAGAGCTGGAAGAGACCACAAGGGCCATCCATTCCAACTCCCTGCCATACAGGAACTCTCAATCAAAGCATGCCCGACAGATGGCCATCCAGCCTCTGTTTATTGTTAGCCACTTTGAGTCCCTATATCAGGAGAAAGGCAGGATATAAACAAACAAACAAACAAACAAACAAACAAACCCTCTGAGGCACATACAGAATTGCCTCCTGCTAATCATACATTTTAACTGAGGGCACACAGGCAAAATAGCTGTTTGCACCACTGTGCTAGATGGAGAAATCTGCAGGCACATCTGAAAACTTCCATCCCCTCTTGTTGATGCAAGAAATCCACAGGGTTATTGTTTTTGAATGAGTGACGACTAAATAGTTGGTGCTTGAACAGGGAAAACATTCTGAAAGGAAAGCAGCAAAGCCCATCAGATGACATGACTTTCAGTGCAGTCCAAAATGAGATTACTTAGAAATGATTTCCTGTAGGACTCGCTTTCAGCCATGAGTGCTCCAGATTGCTACCATCATCATGTAATGGAGAGATGACAGAATCATTGTTTCATTTCATTTGGGCTGTAGTTTTGGTTTTAGCCAATTTCTTCAACTGAGTACTGAACAAAGGTGAAGAGATAAAAGGAGACCCTGATGCCTTTGCCAGTTCTCCCAAAGTGGGAATTTTATCAGATGCAGGCCGCTACTCAAGGATCACAGAAAAGTGAACTCTTGGAAATTTGCTTTTTTTAAATACTGTAAAGGATTAAAGGAGCAGGCACTGTACCTCCCTTTGCATCTGCCAAGACTGATTTCTGGGAAAAGGCATAAAGGAATTCATTAGCAGCTTTGGGACTAGGGGCCTTTTCATGCAACACAATTATACATAGCATGGTTGTTTCAGTTTAACTGCCATGGCTATCCTATGAAATCCTAGGGCTTGCAGTTTGATGAGACACAAGAGCTCTCTGGCTAAATTCTTCAAATATAGTCTCATCAGTTACAAGTTTGATTCATAATCTCATGCCAAATTGAATTCATGGAGAATCTGGATTTGAAGACTAGTAAGAAAACATTTTTATGGAAGACATGGGATTGCCACCTTAAATCAAATACATGGTGATGACCATGTGTTTCTGCCCTTCTCAACTCCGCAAGACTGATTTAATTTTTCTTTATCAGCTAAATGGCAGTGTTACAACATTTATTATAATTCAGATTTGGCCCTGCAGACCTAAATTCTTCCAGAGATCTCATAATATTAGAAACATTAACTGAGGCTGACCAAATATCTAAAACAATGATGTGTGTGTGTGTGTGTGTGTGTGTATATATATATAGTGTGTGTGTGTGTGTGTTGTGTACACATACATTTCTGTTATCAATAAATAAATAAATATAATATGTAAAGCTTACAACAGGATTCTGACTAATCAATGGACAATTATTTTAATATCTATAAGAAGAATGGAAACATGTAATGAGCTTTTATAGAAGCCTGTTACTCATGTGATTGTTTTTATGTTATTTTCCTGCATTTATTGTACTGGAATATCATAGTAACTTGCAACCTTTTTATTAGAATTCAAAGATATAGCCGTGTTAGTCTATAGAATCAGTATATAGAGAGATCTTGTAGCACCTTTGAGACTGACTGAAAGAAAGAAATTGGCAGCATGAGCTTTCATTGAATTCAATCTACTTCCTCAGATGCATATATATGGCATTGGTATGTGAGGATGTCAATTCAAATTACATATTCTTTGTGTATGGAAATGAAGTTGCAGGTCCAATTTTAATGATGGTCATTATATAATCTTTTAAAAAGCTTTATCGAGTTTATTCTACTATTAACTTTTGTTGATCTAAATCCACTTCTTCAGATGCACAGATGGATGTAAGGGCAAGGTATATAGACATACAAAGTCATAGGAGTGGAAAGATGCAACTGGTGACCCAAGTCAACAACCTTAAGGTGGTGTGAAAGATAAGGTCTGACAAGCACCAAGTCTGAAAAATTTGAGTATCAGACTTCCAAATTATATGGTAAGTCAGTCATAATTCATTTAATATTAGTAATGGTGGAGTTTTTAAAAACCCAACAGATAAAGAAAGGTGCCAAGCCTTTTAAACCCAGAGATAGGCAGTGGTGTAGTGGTAAAGTATGAAATGCAGATGGCAAGCACAACAATCCCCATAGCTATACCCCCAGGGAGAGACCACAAAGACAGACTAATCCTCATCAATAAACAAATTCCATCAGTATTAATCTCTTCCAGGAGTGGGCTTTTTGTACCATTAATGAGTTTTAATGGTGCATTCAAGTCTAAAGCCATTCAAAAATGCTTTGGATTGCAAGAGGAATTGCTGAAAAGCACACATTGTTTCTGGGGGTAAATTATTCTACAGTGAAGATTATAAATAAGCAAAAACCAAAGAAACTAATGGGGCTTCCATATCTGTTGGGCAATAAGGCCACTAAAAAATTCAATAAATCCACTCAAATTCTTAAAGAAGCATTTAATAAGGTGCTGAAATTGACCCCCCCCCCCCCCCACCAACATGTTCAGCATCTCCTCTAAAGTTTTCACTAAAACCCAGATTGGATTCAGTGTTATTTCGCTGTTATCAAAATGTTCCAGTGTTTTGATCTCTCAAGCCCTGACTCTATTGTATAATTTAAAAAGGCAGAGAACTGTATTTGTAAAAGAAAAAGGCCCTATGCATATGCCCCAAAGCTCTGCTGCAGGGGTGGGAATTGTGTGGTCCCTCCAGAAGGTGTTGAGCTGTAAATCCCAGCATTCTTCGCCAGTGGCTGTTTGGACTGGGGCTGCTGTGACTTGTAGCTCAGTCACATCTGGAGGGCAGTATGATTCTCATCTCTGCAATACTGGTTAAAATGAATAAATACAATTAGGGGGAAAGTCTTTTGTGTTGTTGTTATGTGTCTTCAAGTTGGCTTTGACTTATGGTTGACCCTATCCTAGGGTTTTCTTGACAAGATTTATTCAGAGGAGTTTGCTCTGTCTGAGGCTGAAATGAGTTGCCCAAAGCTATCAGTGGGTGTCCAGGGCTGAGTGGAGATTTGAACCCTTATCTCCTGGAGTCCTGATCCAACACTCAAACCACTGCATCACTTTGACTTGTCAGTCTCTTGTATTTTGAAACACTATATCAGCCTCACAGGGTGGCAAATGCAAACCCCGTCTGAACAAATCTGGCCAAGAACCCGCCTCCTGCAATAGATTTGCGTTGTTGTTGTTGTTGTTGTTGTTGTTGTGTGTCTTCAAATTGTTTCTCACTTATGTCAACCCTAAAGTGAACCTATCATGGGATTTTCTTGGCAAGATTTGTTCAGAAGAGTTTTTGCCTTTGCCTTCCTTTCAGACTGAGAGACTGTGACTTGCCCAAGGTCACCCAATGGATTTTCATAGCTGAACAGTAATTTGAACCTTGGTCTTAAGAGTCATTGAACCTTGGTCTTAAGAGTTCAGTACTCCGACCACTACACCACACTGGCCCTTAGGTTTGCCTTAGGGTTATCATAAATTGGAAATGACTTGAAGGAACATAGCAGCAATGCTACTGCAACAAGAGTTTATACCTCTTGGTAAAAGAGTTTAGCCTGGAGGACAGCAGATTAAGACATGACTTAGTTGTTTCCCAGTAACTGAGGGATTGTCATGCAGAAGATGGAGGTGATAAGACGTTTCTTGCTCTAGGCTCCCTATGGGTTGTCCATCCCTTCTCTGTGGTGTAGAACTAGAGAATGGAAAGGAAGCAGATTTCAGTTTAGAGTTCCTTGAGAGTGCCTCATGAGGTCATTGGCATTCCTTTGCTGAAGGCCTTAAAGCAAAGCTAAGGTGGTCCTCTGAGGGTTATGCTGTAGTTGTAAGGTACCTGCTTTGAGCTGGAGGCCAGGGATAGATGACCTCTGAGGTTCCACCTGATTCTTCCTTTTGACGATCTGGTCACCATCATTCTATAAGAATATTAATGACCAAGTACTTATACATTTGGCCCTTGTAAAGTATTTAGAAAAGAAGGGAAAGGCTGGTTTTCTTTCTTTAAATATTTATATATATATATATATCCAGTTAATCTCAATTGACATTTTAGAGGATGGAATTGATCTTAGCCAAAATTTTGCAGGATGGCAGCAAATGCACATCTCCCTGTGAGTACTTCTTCCATCATTTTGCCATCCAAACCAATGTTTAGATAATACCTGGGAAGTTCAGTGTTTGTGGGCAGGGAGACTTGTACCTGATTATGTGTAGAGGTTTGTAGCTAAACCATTTTTTTAAAGGCAATCCAGCAGTGGTGTTTTGTCTTCCTTAGGGACTTCCAAACCCTTAAAAAGAGGCAACATTCCTTTGACTTGTCACATTTCATTTTTTACCAACACCTGATATAGTGTTCTATCCGTAAGTGAGCTTTCATTTATTTATCGGCAACCCTGCAGGTAAATCACATTGTGCTGACCTTTGGGAAGTGCTGCTTCATTCCACTACTTTAACTGAAGTTTGGCTTTAACAATGTGTTTGCCGGCAAAGGTTGTGAATGCGTGGCCCTACAGATGTTGTTGACTGCAGTACCCATCATCTCTGCATTGTATATGCTAGCTAGAGGTGATTGGAGTAACAGTTCCACAACAACTGAAGGGCTATGTGTTTTAATTCCTAGTATCGTGTAAGGATGGTGGAGCTGTAGCTTCAGGACTGAGTTCCAAGACATGTTATCCCCTGCCAGCATGGTCAGGTACGATAGGACCCTGTTTACCCTTCTTACGTTGATATATATCTTTCAACCAGGCTTAACCTTAAACAGAGCATTTGGCCTTACCTATGTTCATGCCATAATGTTTCCATTGTGCTTCACCATTGACCAGGCTGGATATGGCTGATGAGAGTTGCAATCCAACAGTATCTGGAAGGCTATACCTGTACCTTCTTTGTCTCTGGTAGCCTCCAGATGATGTTGGGCTCTTGGTCTCATCAGCTGCAGTTAGTATGGCAAATTAAGAGGGATTGTGGGAGTTTGTAGTGAAGCCACATCCCTGTTTTAAGCCTGGATATTTGATGAACAATGTATGAATGCTGAAAAATTATATTAACACTTTATATTTATGTGTCTGTGTATACAGAATAAAAAGAAGACACCCATTTTGTTCCCAGTGTGATTGTTTTGGAGGGGAATGATGAGGTCAGCAACTATACACCTTCTCTGTTGAGCTCCGTGTTTGTGTTTATGTATGTGTATTTGGCTTCAGGTTGCCTATCAACTTATGGAGACTTAATGAATTTCATGGGATTTTCTTACACAAGGAATACTTTGCTATTGCCTTGCTTGGAATATAGCCTACAATGGCTGGTATTCTTTGATGGTCCCTCTTCCAAGTACTGTACTAACCAGGGCTGGCTCTGCTTCGCTTCCAAGATCAGATGAGATCTTATGCTATTGGTGGTGTTTCACTATCTTATTAAGGATAGGCATAAGGTTAGATTGGGATATACTGAGAGCTCTCTGAGTGATTTTTGAGAGAACAGCAATGAGTTCCATCGGCTTTGACTTAGTAATGAAAAGAACCCTGCTACCCACCAAGGCCAGTAAGGCTGCTGAATTCTAGAAATGAGGACAGCATAGTTTCATGTATGGAAAGAATTTGTGTGCAAGTTTTTTTTGTGATGAAACCAAATTCTTGGGCTAAGAGGGTGCTGAGAGGCAACTTTGAATCTGAGGCTCTATGTTGGATCTGGCTGTTGTGAATTGACCTTGCTGTTTGTGTTAAAAACAAAAAAGCAAAACGCAAGATGAACCCTGTAACCTTGAATTTTGCGTATTCTTGATCTATAGCAGAACTTGGGAATCAAACTTGAGGGTGGCTAGAACTACTGGAATTATTTTGCCAACATAGCCTTGGTTTGTATTAACTTTGATTTTTGAATCATTAATTCTCAGGGAGATATTTTGTGGAGCTATTTTTGGGAAGGGAGCAATGCATCAACAAGCACATGGCATGGCATCTGCACTGAAGAAATAATGCAGTTTGACATTGTTTTAAACTGCCATGGGTCAATGCTATGAATTTCGGGGATTTGGAGTTTTGATATTTAGCTTTCCCTGTTAAAGAACTGTGGTGGTGCTCCACCAAACTACAAATCACACAGTTCCATAGCATTGTGCCATGGCAGTTAAAGTGTGGTCAAACTACATTATTTCTGCAGGGTAGATGCATCCTGTGTCTGTGAGCAATGTTAAAATTAAAGCACTGAAAGGCAGAAATAGACTAATGCCCTGGACTTAGCAGTATGTGCTGCTTTTTTATTTGAATCTAAATTGAGACAGTATTATTCAGACCTCCTCTTCTGTGCAGCTTCTTAAAGCAGAGATGGGGAACCTGAGCCTTCCAGTTGTTATAAGACTCAAACTCCTATCATTCCTGACTATTGTCCATGCCAGCAGGAGCAGATAGAAGAGGACATCTAACATCTGGAGGCTCTCCACAAGTTTTCTGTCTTGGTCTCAAAAGTGCAAGAAAACTAGGAAAACTATTGTAATGGAATTCCCTGTTAAGAGTCCCTTATATGTGTTTTCTATTAACTTCTATCCTAAGCCTATTTGAACCTTTTGTTGCAGTTGTTGGTTTGGTGTACTTTGAGGAACTGAAATAAATTTTAAAAAATTTTTTAAAAAGAAGTGCAGGAGTTCTGTTTGCCCTTTGAACAGTTATCCTGAAACATCTAACACCACAGAACAAATGGGAGGTGAACCATTAATATTTTAAAGGACATCTCTTGGTTCTCTACCTTTGTTTGCTTCTAAATGTATCCCAGTGAGTTCCCATGATACACCTTCCTGAGCAAATATGCAAACAATCATGGTTTGACTCTTCCTGCAGTTATTTCTTGAGGAGTTTCCAAATTGGATTGTTTTGCTTTGGCTGACAAATATCAAGAGGTTCCAGAAATTGGTTCTTTACTTTTAAAAAGAAAAAAAAAATCCAGCTGAATTTGAGTCTATTTATTGCTCCTAATTAGGGGACACCAAGAAATCATCTGTTTGTTCGGGCACCTCAGAGACTTAGAATTTTGCCCACTTTATTTTATTAAGAGAGATTTAACAGATATGGGGGGGATGAACTAAATATTTGGAATTTGTGACTCCACACACAGAACTCGTAACTCAGTAACATTTATCTCTTAACTTATTGCAGCATTACATAGCAAACTCAGGTGGCACAGGATTGTACTGCATATCTTTCAGCTGTTACAAGCCCCAGTTGACACTTTTAGGAAAACTGCACACCCTAAAATTATATTAATTGTGAGTTTTAAGTAAATACAGAATCTCCTTATATATACTATGGCTCGGCTGTTATATTCCCTATAATTACTGATCCTAATGTATAACACCGTATGCCTTAGGACAAAATGGAATTTTACACACTATCTATTTATGAAGAAATATACTATCTGTTTTATCACAGGATTGTCACATTTCCTACAGGCCTTTGCACTTTAACAGTTATGCAGTAAGTAGAAATTCAACAGAAATTCAAAACAGATACACACATAAACACACAAGCTAGCCTTCAAGTGATTGGGAAAGTTTTTAAGGCTTAAATACCCTAAAGGCATCAGACTCTGCCTGATCTTGGAACTTAAGCAGGGTCAGCCAAGGTTAATATTTGGATGGGAGATCACCAATGAATACCATTTCTGTAGGCTACACTTCAGAGGAGAGAACTGGCAGCCCTCTGAAATTAATGGGGTCACCATAAATAGAAGGGTGACTTAAACACACACATACACACACACACACACACACACTAAAGGCACACATTCTCTCACCTTGTAAATAAATAGGCAAAGCTTTCCCTGTTGCTGCATTCTTATTTTTGGAAAAAGTTTTACCCCTTAGTTTCCTCTTATTCTGCTGTTGTTGAAAGCACATTGACACTACCAACAGCAAAAGTGAATTCCAGTGTTATTCCTCCCCACCTTAGAGTCCAGATATTCATTTGGGCAGAGCTTCAAAAATTTACTTTTTACACTACAAATCCCGGAATCCACCAGCCAGGATGGACAATAGCTGAATGTTTTTGAGAGATATAGTTCACAAAAATTAACTTTTCCAAGCTTATCATTAAATAGCAATCCTCTTGAAATGTGAATTTTGCTCATGTTTAACCACAATGCCATGGGTCCCAAACACCACTGCCGTTTACAATTACAACAAGTAAGCTCCCTTAAGAGCCCAAATGGTATGGATTGCTAGTTTTTATTTTATTTGCTTTGAAATAGTTTGCCTTCAGGGATATTTGTTTTACTCTGTACTTTTTAACTTTGCTGTACCCCGCTCCGATTACTTTGCTAGAGGAGCAGGCTATAAATAAACATTATTATTATTATTATTATTATTAATTATATTGGTTTATGTGTGTTGTGTTGTGCTTCGGCATCTGGACTGAAGCAAAACCACCAGAAAGCCAACTTAATGCTTTGAAAAACACCACAAACCTATTTTCTAATCAGGCTAGAGCAAGTGCTCAGTGATGGCTGGTGTTTTCCATGTCGATGGCATGGTGGATCTGCTCTGAGTTTTAATCCACACTTGAAGAGTGTGCTGAACCCTAAGTACAGCATTATGGATGGCTGCTTTATAGTTTGGATTAAAATCCAGAATGAATTCACCATCTCATCACCAATGAATAAACTGTTTGCTTCCCCACCCCATACCCCCATGTTAACCCACCAGCCTTAATGTGAAATAAGCAAGATCCATAACTCCAGGTACAATAATTTTATTTTTCCTCAGCTCAAAGAGAGAAACAAAAGCAGAGTTACACAGCAAATGAAAGCCAATAGAACCATTGAATCCCCCATCCCACCCTGAAATGGACTTTTTGGACAACATTACAGTGTATGCTCCAATTAAATACATTTTCATGCACAGTTCTATCAAAAATAATTAGATTTATTCCACAGCAATCCTAGCTAGTGGAAATAGTAAAGACTGTGGGAAGCTATGGGAAGTAAAGACCACGGCATATAGTCACTAAGTAACACACATAAAGTTGGACTGCTATTCACTTAAGTGTATACAGTTAGTTAGGCTAACTGTCTCAACACCAAGTCATAGGGTAACTCTGTACATGCTTACTGAAGAGCAACTGTGATTAACTGGACTTACTTTCTAATGAGTATAGGACTGCAGACTTAGACACGCTTAAAAATACCTAACTTGTGCTGTCTGGAGGCCTGGGAAAATTTGCTAATTTTCAGCTGGCCACCATTCCATTTCATCCTAAAATCTCTTTCTACAGAATCACATTAGAATTATAACCATATACACATATAATAGTTATAGAGTGCTTGCTTTTCTTCTGTTGGCTAAAAAACAAAACAAGGCAAAGACATGAAAGCAATGGCTTATGCGACTTTTCTTTGAACACTGAGAGTTGCATGAAAAATAGCCTGTGGATGAAACAAAAAAGAAATTGGTTTTGTGTTTTCTTACAAGCAAGTAACATCACCTCCTATTACATCCATGCAGGACAGGAGGACATAAACAGATACACTTAGGTCTGTGTCTACAAACCCATATTGAATGTTGCTTGCTGTACAGCTGTTAAAAACACAAAGCCTCTCTGTCCATTGACAGTCATCTATGCAGGTCATAACATACTCCTTCAAATAATGCCAAGCCATTTATGCAGGTTTAAGAACATATTTCTTATGCAAAAGCTAAGCGAAATGCAAAAGGATATTCTTGTGTCATGATATGCAAAGGCTGGAAACAAGCAGTGCTAACCAGCTGTTCAGGCCACTTAGCAAGTATTAACTTCCCATGGGCAATGCCTCTGAAAGCTGACTTGTAAGGATGAAGAGGGTGGTGGAGGAACACCTCAATTGCCCCATTTTCCCATGCCGTATGCCTCTTTAGATCAGATTCTCAAAGAAGTATATGCATAGGAAAAAGGAACAATGAGCCAAAACCGATGGAAATCTCAGCGCCTTCCACAGAAGTTGACAGGCAACCTAAAGATAAGGATACAGGAAATATATACATGTATAGTCATTGTCATGTAATTAACTACATTCCAAAAGAAGCAATGTTGTTGGCAATGCAGCATTTATTCACTGCATCATGCAACAGCATCTAAAACATTTGGATGGATTTTAGAAATATCTAACAGCCAAACAAAAGGCAACCAAACATGTAGTGGTATCTAATTTTTACCAAGCACAGGAGAGGAAAAACATTTTTGCTTAAAAAAAACCCCCCAAACCCTGCATTTAATTTGTTTAAGAACAGAACAGTAACACCGTAGAACCATCACACTGAAAGTACATGGAACACATTGCCCCCAAACCACCCCTGTGTCTGAATACCGAAGGCCCCAGAGAAGGGCCTACTGTCTTGAATATGAGAAAGTCTTACCTGGTTTGCTGCCTGAGATCCCAAATACTCCCCTTTCCTTTTCATCAGAATTTATGCTTTGCTCAAGACCTTGAAGAAAGAATTAACAAGACAGTGTAGCTGTTTTTCCAAAGTGCACTAATCAGCCTGCTGCTTGCCAAGGCCTCGGCTGCACCTGCAGATACAAAAAAACCTCTCAAAAGTGCTGAAAGCTTAGAAAGTATCACTTTTTTCTGCCAGCCAGAGAGGGGAGTACAGATGACGACAGAGAGTGATAGGAGTAACAAGAAGGCAGGGCCCCAAGATGCTCAAGTTATCTCCTGTTTTTCTTTCCAGACGTCAGCGATTTCAAAAATGTTAGCCTGGGAAAGGACTTCAAGTTCAGGCAAAGTTGTTCTTCATTTCCTCCCATATTTTTTTCAAAGCTTCCTCCGCCTTGCAAGCACATCTATCACGGTCATCTCAAGGCTCTTCCTTGGCTTATCCAGGCCCTCATCAGGTTCCATTCTATGGGCCAAGGCTGCAAATGATCATCCTTTATACTGTCTCTGTATTTCTAGATTTATATAATAATAATAATAATAAACTTTATTTTTATATAATTATCCTTTATAATTCTACTAAATGAACAGAGCTTGGGACATTGGTTGGAATTCTTTTGGTGACATACACATGTAGTCCTACTTTTTTGGCAATGCACATATTCAGCTGATCGTTGTATAAGTGGGATTACATAATAATTTCACATGGGCCTAAATCCTATTGTTGTCCCAATGAGAATAAAGCTATTGAATTGGATTTACCTATCTGTTGGCTTACCAACAGCTGATTTAATGGGTCTGTTGTATGGGGAGGATGAGAATGTTGGGGCCCCCAATGAAATTTTCCTTCAGTCCCCACATTTCTAACATTGCTGGAACTTCAACTGCAGTCTAGTATTTAGAAACTCAGCTTAGGCATCCAAACGAAATGGGCAGTCATTGTTTCCAAGGGAATGACAACACAGCACATAAGAGTTCTTGGGGTGAGCAGTTTGCAGTGTTACGCTCTGCAATACTAGAAATTTAGAGACTGAAGGCAAATTGCACAGGGAAGGCAGATTTTTATTTGGGGGAAGCAATGTCCTCATTTTGCCCTTCTTATAGTTATACCCCTGGGGCTAATCTATAGGATTCCAGCCTTGCAGTTGTGCATACTTGAATGGGAAATAAGTATTTATCAGTGCCTCCATGTGTACCACTTGATTCACTGGGATTGCAGAAACAGCCTTTGTACATTTCACATTGCATAAAGGAGCAATAAACAAGCAGATTGGCAGATACTGTACATAGTTGCACATTGTCTGTACAGTATTTAGTATTCAGCCAAAGTCTAGTACAACCACTGTGTAACTACGTGAGTGTAGATTTAACTATGCATGAAGTAGGATTTTGGCTGTTTTTTTAAAGGTAATGTGTTAGTACTGGCATAAGCACTCTATGGCCATTAGATGTTATTGGGCTGCAACTCCCAGCATCATCACCCCTTGTTATGCTGGCTAGTGCTGCTGGTTCAGCGATATCTAAACAGCTGTACTTTGCTCACTATTACATTAACATATTTTTTTAAGTTTTATGTTTCTTATTACTAAGCCATTGTTTTGCAGTGATGGACTGGTAGTTTTCATGCTGCTGCTGTAAACCTTCAAGTTGTTTTTGACCCTAAGATGACATTATCATGAGATTTTCTGGGGCTGAGAGTATGTGACTCAGCCAAGGTCACCCAGTGAGTTTCCATTGTAAAGTGGAGAATGGAATTCTGGTCTCTAGAGTCCAATGCTCAATCCACTATACCACATATGAGTAGGCAGTTAATCTGCTCTGTGTTTTAGTTTAGAGCTATCCAAGGTGCTGGATTCATTTTGAGACTGTCTTGAATAAGCTATTTAAAGTTTGGAGTAAAATGCAGAGGGGATTCACCACCACCCCAGGCTGCCAGGGCTTTTCAATTAATGTTTATTCCACTCCCTTACCAATAGAAGAAAGGCTAAAAATCCTGAAAAATATTTGAAAGGGACTGCAGCCCCCAGCAGAAAGAAAAGATTTCCAGCCTTATGATACACAATCATTAATTTTTCCCCCCTTGAATGCAACAAGTAGGACTTCCTTCTCATTAAATATGTGTTTTGGGTAAGGCTGTTCAAGGGTTGGAGAGAAAACAGGGTTGCAAATGTTTCATTTAATAGTACCATTTTCCCTCAAGGTGATGTAAATTGTTCTCCATCTTTCTCCCTCCTCTCCTCCATTTTTATGATCATGCCAACCTTGGGATAGAGTTGAAGACTGAAAGTTTTTCATCATCAAGCTTTAAGAGCAGTCAGACTGGCAGGTATCAGGAAGTGAAACTGTTCATCTGCATCCGATGGGAAATTTCACTTTCTGATTTATGGGCATTACACTCTATAAAAGGCACAAGAGTAAGGCAAGCTGAGTTTTTCTTCTATTTGGTGACCTTAGCTACAATTTATTCTCAAAAGGAAGACCTAGTGGAACTTAACTTCCGAACATGGAATCAGGAGAAACAAAAAACAAAATGAAAAACAATTCTCCCAGAACTATAAGCTACTTTATTCATAAAAATTAAGTGGGTTGAACCAGTGTGGTGTAGTGGTATGCTTGCTAGACTAGGATTCTGGGAGGCTAAAGTTTGAATCTCTATTCAGCCATGAAAACCGATGGTATGGGTTTCATATTACCTTCAGAAGAAGGTAGTGACAAGCCTCCTCATAATATTTCTTGCCAAGAAAACTGTATGATAGGGTCCCCAATATGTTTGTTCAGATCCCATTCACATGCATACACCCTCCTTAAAATCCTCTCTTGCATTGCAATTATGCTTTTAAAATCCTCTCATGGTGCCCATGAAAGGTTTTCTGTGTGGCAATATATGACCAAGGAGTACAAGTTTACTTGGCTGTTCATGAATTCAACCCCAAATCTGTTGTTTATAGTTTTAAAAATGTTTACATTTTAAAAATCAGTTTCTAAGGGCCCGAACAGACAAGCCAAATTAAACAATATAATGAGTTAGGGCGCGAACAGACAAGCCAAAATAAAGATGCTTCAGGTCACTTTTGAGGTATGCTGTTTAAACAACAAACACATCTTAAGAGGCCAGAAGCTGCACCAAAGCTGTCCTCCTGTCCTTAGGACTGGAGTGTGGCTTCTGGCTTCTTAGAATGCATGGATAATTTAAACAGCATACCTCAAAAGTGACCTGAAGCATCTTTATTTTGGCTTGTCGGTTCGCGCCCTAACTCATTATATTGTTTAATTTGTTTGAGCTTGTTTAAACTATCTTACTGTTTTTAGTGTGTTTAACCTGTTTTCATCCTACATCTAAGCCACACTGAGATCTCTCGATATAGGGCAAAGTATAAATAAATAAATAAATAAATAAATAAATAAAAAAAACACCTCAGTGAGACCTAGGAAGGCTATCTCCCATATTCCCACAGATTTGCCTGTGAGGATTGCAGAACTGAGAGAAGGGCCTATGAGAAGATGTGGTACTTCAGAATCAAACTTTTATGAGCTAAGGAGTGATTGCAAGGTAAAAGTAAGGCTGGCCCTGCTGTTAGACAGTGTGAGGGCAGCTGTCTCAAGAAGCTGGGGAAGTGCCAATCCTCATGCTTATTTCTTTGAGCCCTTCCAAGCTCTTCCAAAGCTTCTGATTTGGTGATGATCTTTGCATGAAGGCTATCTGTCTCATCTAGTTGCCCATTTGCATCAAGGAAAATTCTTTGACCATGAAGGTAAGCAAAGAGGAGGCCAGCTGAGGCTGTGTGTTCGAGGAGACATTGTGCAAGCCCATGTGTTGCTCTGCTCTTCTGATGCTTATTGCTGTATTGAATGGGCAGTGGGTAATGGATGTCAGGCACATTGAGTGGGCAGCGGGTGCCAGGCACAAAGGATGAGCAAGTGGCAGCACATTTTTCTATACCAGCTTTCCTCCAGATAGCATTTAAAAAGCAATAAAATTGTTGGAGGATCGCACACTGTGTGACAGTCAGTTGCTCCACAGTCTGCGCTGCTGCCCTCAAGGGTGGTGGAAGATGGTAACCTATGGCCACTGTTGTGGTAACCTTCATGGTTAGCTTTTGTGCATGGAAGGCATGGGAGAAGCCATCTGGTCCTGTCCTTCATTGTAGTGAAACATCTTGGCTTGCCCTGGGCATGCCATGGGGAAGTGTATTTAGAAATGGGGCATATGTTGCTTTCCAGATCTTCTTGGACATCCATTCCCATCAAATCTAGCTGGAATAGTTAGCAGTGAAGGAGTGTGGAATTTGCTGTCACAACCTCCAGAATGCCACATATCCCCTTACCCTGTTCTACACAATAAGTATGAATATAATTGGTCCTCTAGATTCTGCATTCACAGATTCAACCAAAATAAGAAAATATAAAAATATTTTAATACAAAAAACAAACCTTGATTTTGTTCTTTTATATAAGAGGCATTATTGTACTACACCACTGTATATAATGGGACTTGAGCATCCACATACTTAGGTATCCACAGGGGTCCTAGAACCAAACCCCAGTGGATATTAAGGGCCAACTGTATAGCACTGTGTCTTCAAATTGTTTCTGGCTTATAGAGATAAGGTCTATAGCAGCATTTTCTTGGCATATTCAGATAAGGTTTGACATTGTGTTCCTGTAAGGCTGAGAAAATGTGACTTGCCCAAGGTTACTCAGTACATTTCCATGGCCAAACGGATTTGAACTCCTTCCCAGAGTCCTTGTCCCAAACCACTACACCATGCTATCTTGAATGCAGCACTAGATTACGGTAAACATTCTTGATTCAGGGAACATGATAGCCATTTCCAGTGTGATACCATCCAAATACTTTATATTACAATGCCCAGAGAGTACCATTTTGAGCAAAACAGGCATAGGATCATTTAGAAAATACAACTAGCACCGAAAGAAATGAGATCTGACTTTTTTCACTGATAAAAATCAGAATCACCACAAAATGTGTGTGTGTGTGCGTGTGTGTGTGATATGTTTTAAAGAAGGATTTCTTATATTTGTGTACAGTATAGATGTCAACTGCTATATGAATTACAACAGGTAAGTTTGTAGCCATTTTGCTAAACAGCTAACAAAGCATATTGTTTCCCACCTTCTTTGTCAGGCAGATCCTCTCAAAGAGCAGAGGAATGGAGCAAAAGTCAATGACATAAATGAAATTGCTGAAATGTGCTGAAAAAGAGCAGAAGGACAGAAAGACTATACGAAAGAAACAAGGTATTGTGTGTCCAAAGTAATGTCTAAATGTTAGAATGTAAGATAAGAGTCTCTATCCTTCCCACTTTTTAATGTAAGATAAGAGTTTCTACCATATCCTTTCCACTTTTTCTCCCAAACTTGGCCCTGAGATACACAAACAATTTATCCAAGGTAAAGAGAAAGCAGCAGATGAGAGGAAAAGGAAAACTCAATTGTCAAAGTAATTGGCTTCCAATCATTTCAAAGCAGGATGCATTGTTAACATTCCTAACCATGGATTCTGGATAGGATAATCAGATGGATGCAAAGAAATGCAGGGCTTCTTTGTACCTTTAAATCATAGCAATGAAGAAGATATTCTGACCACAGATGGACCAGGTTACATTTTGAGACTACAGCTTCCAGATTACTGCAACAGCATAACCAATGGCCATACCAACTAGATTACTCTAGAAACTGTACTATAAAATTGACATTTCCCATCTCATTTTGTCAGGCACAGCTAGCTTGGCACACAGAGCTAACAAGAGCTACAATTTCTGAAATGTCCTCTGCCTATTAGCTTCTGGGCACAGTATAAGGTGTTGGTTATTACCTATAAAGCCCTACATGGCTTGGGTCCAGCATACTTGAGGGAACGCCTCCTCCCATACAATCCTTCCTGCACACTCATGTCCTCTGGGAGGAACCTACTGCAGCCAAAGAAAACCAGGCTGCTGGCGACTTCCCAGAGGACCTTTTCAGCTGCTGCTCCAAAAATATGGAATGACCTGCTGGAGGAGAGCCGCCATCTTTGGAGGCCTTTAAAAAGGCGATAAAGACAGATTTCTTCTGGGGGGCCTTTCCAGGCTGACCTCCTTGTATTTGAGCTCTCCTGTTTTGTTGCTGCTGTTGTCTAGTTGTTCCCACCGGCTATGATGTATTGTATTGGGAACTTCACTGGGAATTGTTATTTTAATACTGTTATAGGGTGGGAGGGAGATGGGGAATTGATAACTATTACATTTTGCAGTGTTTTAATGTTTTAATATGTCAGATTTTTACTGTTTTTAATCTGTTGTTACCCGCCTCGATCCAATATAGGGAGAGGCAGGATACAAATTATTATTGTTATTATTGTTGTTGTTATTATTATTATTATTCAACTGTAAAATATAATAGGAAGAACCAAGGGCTGTCCTAGTTCAAGGGATTTCTACAGGCCATAAAACTTCTGGCATGTTCTGTGATCTGTACTGCACTGTACATTGCAGTTAGAGTGAAAGGCATAACCATGGTCTCCATAATGACATAATGTAATGTGACCTGTTGTCCCAGTTTAAACAAGATTGTTTTGTTACATTTTGCACATTCATTTAAGGTCTGAGATCCCAGGCTGCCACAATTCAAGGAATATGGATTAAACTTTTGCTAGACAGAGATACATATTCTCTGAAAGGTTTGTAGCTTGGGCAAATTCTTGGACTCATCCTTGAATCTGGAGACCCAGGTTTTGGCAGTGGCCAGAAGTATGCTTGCTTCCTCTGTGACCATTTCATGAGAAGCCAGATCTGGTCATGCTAGCACATGCCTTGATTAGATGCTATTTGGATTACTATGCTAGTCCAAAATTTAAAGAAACTATCTGATGTTAAGAAGTTATCTGAGGTTCAGATCCTTTGGGGAGTAGATGAAAACCTGGAGCAGAATCACTGAAGCCCTGATGTAGAAGCCACTGGCCACCCTATTGAAGGGAAGGGTACCATCTCAGGTACTCATTCTAACCTTTCAATGTCAAAATACAAAACAAAGCACACTAAATGCAAGATACATAGGTGAAGTAAAGCAAGCAGATTTTTTTATCATTTGGGGGAGCACTTAATTGGCTATCTAGTCGGTCAATTAAGGTTGAATGCCAGTGTAAACAGGAAGGTTTTTGCCTTGCAGTGGGGAAAAAAGCAGAGGGGAAGCAAACTGAACTTCTCTCAGGAAGAATTATAAGGAACAGCCACCAAGAAGGCTCTCTCTGTGTCCTCACCAGCAGGGCCTGGGAAGATGGTGGGGTAAAGAGAAAATACTCCCCTGAAGACTGTAAGGTAAGTTCATGTGGGGTGTATGGGCTTTCAAACCTAGATCTAAGACACATAGGACTTCATATGTCAGAACCAGCCCTTTGAATTGAGCTTGGAAATAGACCTGCAATCAGTGAAGTTGTTTCAGCAAGAGAGTTGTAAGCTCCCTATCACCAGCTCCAGTCAGCAGTCACCAGCTATGCATCCATTTATCTGTCTATGATTTATATTCTGACTGCTGGTTTCTTGAAACTTAATTTTTGTTATTCTCTTTTTACTGATTTGACATATGATAGCTAAATGAAGCCTGCATGGTCAAAGTAAATATACCTTTTAATATCAACTGCTAAAGACAAAGGGTGCAGTCAGGCTCTTACAGTCTTCATGAGTTGTTGGCCTAAATATACTGTTGGTCTGATCTAGCGGAGAATATTACCTTTGATCCAGGCTATGTGACTTCACCTTCAGCTTTGCATCCCACTCATTTTCATAGGAACTAAACGTTATATTCATGTTGCATAATTATAGCAGTTGGAAACCACTTTAACTGCCATGGCTCTTAGAATGTGTAGCTTATTGAGATATCTGGAATTCTATCTGCTGGAGAGCTCTTGGGTATTCCTCTGAATGGCAGTGCTAGAGTTTTCTAGCAGGCTGTTCCAAGTACCTCCTCAAACAACAAGTCCCAGGATTACACAGGATGAAACCATGGTGGTTCAAGCAGTGCCAAAGTGCCATAAATGTTCAACCAACATAGGCTATAGTCTTATACTAATTTAGCTGGGAGTAAGTCCCACTGAATACATTGAGACTTACATATAGAATTCCAGATGTTTCAACAAGCTACACATTCTAGGAGCAATGGCAGTTAAAGTGGTTTTAATCTGCTGTAACTATGCAACATGAATATAACCTTTAGTTCCTCTGAAAATGAGTGGAATGCAAAGCCTCTCTAACTGGTCTCATCATTTTCACTTTGGACTAAAGGTGAAGCCACATAGCCTGGATCAAAGCTAACAGTCTTCCTAGCTTGGCTAGATCAGACCAACAGTATATTCTGAGTACATTTCTAGTGGATTGCAAAATTAGAATGCAGTCCATAAATCTGACATAGGAAACTTGTTTGACTTGAGAGTTGCATTGGTTATGGGGAGGCACACTGGGATCTGCATACAAGCAGTGGGGTAGAACCATCCCACAGTCAGTATGTGGCCCCAGCATGATTATCCAGAAATTATTCATTTTGCACATATGTAAGATATATCTCAATTAACAAAATAGATGTGTTATTGGACTTTATCTCTTCAACAGAAACCTTGGTACCAGAAGTAGAAATAGCATGGAGAGAATAAGGATAGGTTGCTACACCACAAAAATTAAATAAAAAAATTGACATATCAGTTATTGGATGCCTACTATATTATTTTAAAAGAAACTTAGCTTTATATTTAAAAAAAAAACATGCATAATTAGGGCATTGGAATAATTGTCTTGGAAATTTCCTGCTTAAATTGCACTGATTCTATGATACACTGCCCCCCCCCCCAAAAAAACAAACTTGTGAGAATCCAACAAATGCTACCATTCTCATGCTGAGCTTCATTTGACATTTATTGTACAAAAACTTCAGCCTTCACCAGAAAATTCAAAACTAGTGTCTTTGGCAAGAGAGGAAAAGTTCACATAAAAGGAGGCATGCTACAGATCTCAAAGAGGCTGAGAGGTGGGAAGGGGGATAGCAAGAGACAGAATTATCTCCTTGTTCTCTGTGTGGGAGTAACAGGAAGACTAACCTTGGAAATTAGAGAGCTTTTGGGTGAAAACACTGTGACATAACTGAAGAGTTATGGATACAGCAAAGTCAACAGCCTGGAACTGATGAAGGTCGCTTGTTTTGCCTGCAGGATTTTTATAGTCATTGGCTGAACAATTAGGATCCAAAGAATACTAACGTTTCAGCAGAAAAGGACAGTTAGAATACAAAAGGCTGGAAACCAGGATTTTCCTAAATTAAATTCAGAACCAGCCCTGCCATTAGGTGGCAGAGGCTGAGGGCCTTCTGTGTTGGTCCCCCCTGTTATGAGACAGAGCTATGCATACCATCTGGTTTGTCCTATAATTCTTATAGCTGGATGCCTTCAGGGAAGATGTAAGCCCTGATCAGAGTAAGAGTGGCAGCTTCCTATCCTCGTCCTCTAATGGAGGACAGAGCATCATGTGCCACAAGGCATGTCTTGCATCCCTTAAATTGGCCTGCTGCCCTCAAGTACAGCAAAGCAGTACTACTGAAACAAACAGCTTCATTTATATACCGCTTCATATTGCCTAAGGAGTGTCTAAGTGGTTTGCAACTGTAAGCTACTTGCCCCCAACAATCTGGGTACTCATTTTAGCGGCCTCAGAAGGATGCAAGCCTGAGTCGAGCTTGAGCCCTTTTGCTGGTCTTGAACTTGCAACCTTATGGTTTTGAGTAAGTGGCTGCAGTACAGGCATTTAATCACTGTGCCATCAGGGCTCCTACCTGTCCTCAGCTGCCATTTTCTGGAGAGCTTTTAGGAAAGGGGAAAAAAACGAAACAAATTTAGCAAATGAGCCCAAATGTAGTACTGATGCCTGGTGTATTGGAAAAACAACAAGTGATGGTATCCCACATCAGATAACTTAATACGCACTGCAGTAGAGAATATTACTCCACCATCATTAAAATAAAACTGCCTGTTCTGTCAGTTTCTGTGCGCATGACAGGCAAAGAATAATCATACTTTGTCTCTAAAAACAAAATGCCTTGAATGGATCCTGATTAAGAGAATGCCTTCATGACTGGAATTTCTAGAGAACTGCCTTTATTAGGCCTTATCAGTCTAGGGCAGCAGTTCCCAACCTTTGGTCCCTCCATTTGTTTGGGACTTCAGATCCCAGAAGCCACATACAATTTGGTCAACAGCCAGAAATTATGGAACCTAAAGCATCTGGAGAACCAAAGGCTGAGAACTACTGGCCTAGGGTTGCCAGTCTGAAAACTTTTAATAGTCATGTAGGAATGAAAGTTTCAGCTGGCATTGCTCATCATTGAACTAGGTAACAAGCAATTCCCTCTCTGACACAACCATTAAAAGTACAGTAGATCTTTCCAGTTTTCAGTCTAGCAACCTTAGTTATGACCTCTTGAAACAGCTTAACAAGAGGTGGAAAGACTGCAGTGGAGGTCTGGGGGATGTAGAGTGCATGCACAGGGTGAAGGATTGCAGCTCTAGCAAGCCAGGGGTAAGGCTCATGCAGCCCCCCAGGTGTTGGACTGTGACTCCCAACAGCCTTAGGTAGCCTAGCCAATTGTGAAGAATACTGAACATCACAGTGCAATAATATCTGGAGGACCATGAGGTTCCCATTCCTGCAATAAGCAGAAAGGCTATATGTCACATGTCAAGAAAGTTCAATTGATTTTTCTAATAACTATTGCCCAAAAACTGTTTTGTCAAAACTGAGCAGAGTGGGTCATTCTATAAATTAGGTGTAAAATGGAAGAAAGTAAGATAGCCAAAGAAATGAGTAGAGGGTTAGTTGGCTGTGACAAATGCATTTAAATCACTATCAGCCTAGCCCAACTTCTGAAGGATGGGATCAACTAGATAATGAGAAAAGAGTGTCATTAGGAAAATGTGAGGAGAATTAAATTGCTTTTTAGCAATGGGTATACACTGGAAATAATTTAATACTCAATTGCAATTCCCACATGACAATTCTTCACTTTATCTTGATGACTGTGTGTCTCTGGAAGATAATTTAAACTCATTCTCAGCCCCTGTCCTGGATTTAAAATGAGAAACAAAGAATAGCTTGTCCCAGTCACAAAAGCATTTTCTTCTGAGCCCCTCTGATCAATAATAATAAATAAGTTCTAAGTGGAATTTGGCCACCTTCAGATGTATGGAATTACTTTTCAGTTGCTGTTACTGATGGACTATTCTTATAGGAAGTAAGAAAGCTATGTTCTATCTATCAATAAACATTACTATTATCCATGGGCACATTAGATTGAGGTAGACAACCAATTTCTCCTCACTTACCCTCCATGGTCTGTACCTACCCAGTGGTGCAGGAAAATAGTTTTAGGTTTGGCCATATATTGGCCAAAATGGCAACTGGAAGTGACACTATATCACTTCTGGTCACTAAGTAAACAGCTTGAAATTTGAGGCAGTTCTAGTGGTTGGGGGTTCTGGGAAGGTAAAAGTGTGTGTGTGCTTAAAAATGCACCAAAAATTGGAGGAAGGCTTGGATTGGTGGGGGCTTTGAGGCCACAGAAGTGCAGTCTATGGGCTGCATGTGGCCCGTATGGGCCACATTTTCTCTACCCCTGTGATAGATGTTAGATGGAAATATATGATGTATTAAATTAGAAGTGAGGGGTCCTCAAAGGAGGGCCAAATAAGCATATGCTGTATCACAAACTGAGCAGAATGAAGTGGCCATCTCAGACAGCTGAGATGAAAGAAGAGTCAACTGTTAGTTTCTTAGCTTACTATTATTGTGTCTTTTTTGTTGTTAATTTGGGGGACAGGTACTCAGGTTCCAAAATAACTCAACTGGTCTTGAAGAGGAGATTTGCTGCTCCACTTCAGACAGTAAACATCTTGCACTGCTGGCTCTATTAGAGGAATTATGTGAAGATAAGCATTATGAATCAATGATGGAGTAAAGACATAATGTAAAGGCTGAGTTTTAGTAGAATACGAAGTCTGTCTACACATTCTTACATATTAGCCATGTTGGATTCTGTGTGCATTCCCCCAGCTAAGTTCACATAGGATTGCACATAGAAGTGCAAACTTTTAGGACAAGCTGCATGGATCATTTTGCAATTACTGCATATGCTCAACTATAAGACAACCTCATGTATAAGTCGAGGATAGGTTTTGGAGCCAGAATTATGGATATTGATATGATCTGTGGATACGTTGAGGGTAAAACTTAAGAACATGTAACAATGTAAAGGATCTAAAGCTGTGACCCTTTAATACAGTTCCTCGTGTTGTGGTGACCCCCAACCATAAAATTGCTGTGTCTCGTTTCCTAAAACTATTGGAAATATATGTTTTCTAATGATGCTTAGGTGACCCCCAGGAAAGAGTCATTCAACCCCCAAAGGGGTTGTGAACCACAGGTTGAGGACTGCTGGTCTAAAAGATGAAGCAAAGGAAAACAATGCCAAACAGCTTACAAAATTCCAGCAGGCATAACTGTGCTGATACTAAAGGCTGGATGGATAAGAGAGGAGAGGAGAGCCAGTGCTTCCAGGACAGATTACACTCTTGCCTTTCACCAGGGGATGGTTCATTTTTTAAATAAGAGTTAAAGTATAGTACTAATATTGACCTGTGAAAAGTCTACATAGTTTTTTGTTAATTTTTTGACCTAAATTTCTAGACTTACACACGATTATATACAATACAGTATATGATGTTACTGTCTAAAATACTGTCTATAGTGCACTTAACTGAGATCAGGGTATAAATCAGCTCAGATCAAAGAAATCCTGTTTTGGGGTGATGAGTCATCCTAAAAACTACTAGTAGCAAGTAAATCATGCTTCTTCGTCCAGTACTGTCTTTGGAAACTCTTACATTTGCAACAAACTTGTGTTCCCTTTTGAAAAAGGTTGGGAACGTAGCCATTGGAATGGATAAACCAGAAAGTTTGTACATATTTTCCTTAGCTTTTCTCAGATTGTTATGCCTGGTTCTATCTGTACTGGTGTGTCTGAAGTATCTGTTTCTCAAAAACATCTGTAACAACAGAAGCAACATTTTTGGAAAAGATATGGGAACTTTAAAAAAAAATCCTGCTCTTTCATCAAACAATGACTGCCTTTAGGAACGATATCTGTACTGGACTCTGGCATCACTGGAAAAACCTGCCCTGACAATATAATGGTGCTTGTGGAGAAACAGTAAAAACAGGTGGAAGCAGTAACAGCCCTAGTGGAACTACTGATATTATTACCCCAGTTCTCCAGAAATAGCCAGCAAGATCTAACATGTTCCATGTGGATTATCTATTATCAGATCTGAATTTTCAGTTTACAAACCAAGTGGCAAACTTTTGTTCATCTACTAATACTTTTGATTATGATTAGCAAATATCTGGCATAGTAATGGTTGTTTGTGTGCTTATGTGAGCATTTTGTTTTAGGCAGTGTTCTTTTACCTAGAATGATCTCTTTTTACATATTATTGTATTTGGTTCTGTGGTCTGTAAAATAGTGCTGGTCTCTGATTGTAATAAACGTTTGTACTATCGTGTAGCCCCTGTGGATCAGGCCTGCAGTCTATTTCTTTCACTTTTCAGACAGAATCTGCATGGAAGCCCACAAACAAGGCATGAAATTGGCCTCGCCTGAAATATTTTGCTGCCTTAGGAAAAAGACAAAATGGCAGTCCTCTCCCCTCCAACCTTTCCATGAACAAAAGCCACTCAGGCTGTCAGTATTCTTATATTACGTCTGCCATGACTCTATTGTACAGAATCCTTAGATTTATAGTTTGTTGATGTAGAGCCTTGACCGAACGGCATCAAAGGCCGGCAGCAGGGTGGAGTGGGGGTGTGGCATCCACATGATGCATGCCCCAACTCTGCCTCCATGCCGGTATCATCATCATCATCATCATCATCATCATCATCATCTTTATTTCTAGCCCGCTCCTCTGTGAGTACAATCGGAGCGGGGTACAACAAGATTAAAACATACAAATTAAAACACTTCATTGACCCATTCCCAGCCACCCACCCCTTAAAAATAAATTAAATTAGCAATAATTTAAAATCAACAACATTAAAAACATGATTCATCCTCCATAGTTCTTACATTGAGGAAAAAAATAGCACCAGGCAAGGGGTCAAATTCAATTTATAGGTCCCATTTGGAGCTGGGATCTAAGCGGTGTCAGGGAAGGCCTGCCGGAAGAGATGCGTCTTCAGAGCTTTTTTAAAGCAATCAAGAGATGTTATAAGGCGCATCTCATCCGGCAGACCATTCCAAAGTTTGGGAGCGGTCGCGGAAAAAGTCCTCTGGGAGGTCTGCGACAGCCTAGTTTTCACAGGCTGTAGCAGGTTCCTCCCAGAGGATCGGAGTGTGCGGGGGGGTTCATACGGGGAGAGGCGGTCCCTGAGATAAGGTGGACCCAAGCCATGTAGGGCTTTAAAGGTTAAAACCAGCACCTTGTACTGCGCCCGGAAACTAATTGGCAGCCAGTGGAGAGCCTTAAGCACTGGTGTTATGTGCTCTCTCCTTGATGTTCCAGTTACAAGCCTGGCTGCCATATTTTGGACCAGTTGAAGTTTCCGGGTTAAGCACAAGGGTAGCCCCATGTAGAGCGCATTACAGAAATCCAAGCGTGAGGTTACCAGAGCATGTACCACAGTTTCCAGGTCCCTCATGTCCAGGAAAGGGCGCAGCTGGCGTATCAGCCGAAGCTGATAACAGGCACTCCTGACCGTTGCATTCACCTGACAGGTCATGTGGAGCGACGAATCTAGGAGTACCCCCAGACTGCGAACACAGTCCTTAGAGGAGAGTGTGACTCCATCCAGGACTGGAGACTGTATTCCCAAGCCTGGTTTCGGGCCTGTGACTGTTAATATCTCTGTTTTGTCTGGATTCAGTTTCAATTTGTTTTCCCTCATCCAATCCATTACCGCCGCAAGACAGTCATTAAGAGGAGAGACACCATCTGAAGTCTGTGCTGACGATCTGGACATGGAGAGGTATGGTGCTGTGTACCCCACCATATGGTGGTTGGCATCACGGTGCTCCTCTGGCACTTGATCTAGATGATGCAGTGCCAAAGGAGCACCAAAAAGCTGCAGCGCTGGCAGCTGTGGCATCCTTTCTGCGGTACAAACAGGAGCTGCTTTTTGTGGCTCCTTTTTGTGCTGCGGAAAGGCCAGATCAGGGCCAGATATGGCACTGAAAGGGGCAGTCTGTTCAGTCATGTAGTTAGCCTGATATGTCAGAAAGCAATGCTGTCTCACTAGAAAGCTTTTTTCCAAAACCAAAAGCAACTTTGGGTCATTCCATTTTTGAAAAGAAAGGAGGGGGGGGGGGGAGAGAAGAGCCCTCTTCTGCCTTAACTCACCACTCCTGAAATCATACAGAGATTGTCTATCATGCCCCTTAGAAGGTGCAAAAGGCCTTTTTGAGTGAATAAAGTGGGGGCAGGACAGCATGGGGATGTGTCCTTCTGGAAGCTGTATTGACTTCTGACTTGGCACAAGAGATAAATTTGTACCTTTTTGGCCCTTTAAGAAATAGTCAGCTCTTCTGCTTGTGGGGACAGACAGATTAAAGTAGAGGTGGGTATCTATGGCAGGTCCAGGGACCACTTTTGTGC
The DNA here is from genome assembly GCA_034509955.1 of Urosaurus nigricauda. Taxonomy (NCBI): domain Eukaryota; kingdom Metazoa; phylum Chordata; class Lepidosauria; order Squamata; family Phrynosomatidae; genus Urosaurus; species Urosaurus nigricauda. Next base: position 192,148,559 of record JAOEGL010000003.1, on the reverse strand, counting down.
ACAGGACCTTCTAGGGGCCACATGGACTACCAAAAAATAAAATAAACCAAAGTGACCAGAGTTCCACTTCTTCTCAGAAACTGGTATTTTTAAATAAGTTTAATGGTACAGGGAGGCCTTAAAACCTACTTAAAAGGTATATTGTTATTCTTGGAGGTTTCCAGGATCAGCAGTATATTGGTCTGGGGATTCTGGCAGTGATGAGGGCCACAAAAACATCTTCAAGGAAGCCATACACAGCCCCAGAACTACACTTTGCCCTCCTCTGGAAACCAGAAATGTAAATAATCCAAATATGTAAAAATAAGAGAACCCTGTTTCACTGAGAGAGCACTGCTATATAAGGCTAGGTGCTTAATGTTACTCAAAGTGGTTTATGAACACTCCTCAAGATATCTAAAACATGAGATCGTCTGCTCCTCACTACCGTAATCCTGCTAATTTCACCAAATGGCATCAGACAGCTATGAGTTTGGGCATCTGCCCACCCTTTTAAAATACATTTTAAAATTCTGAGTATGATAAAAGAGGTGAAGATGGTAGGTTATTTTCTTTTTCTTATTGTTGTATTTCTTTAAATGCCAGAGATTTAAAAGTTTGATGTGGTGTTTCACCTTACATTTCAAAATACTCAGTAATGTTGCCAAATCTGGGTACTATGCATCTGAGCTCATATGGTACTATGCTCATACGTACCTTCTTTTCCTTCAAGTAGCAAACTATCTTGGGCTAGTGCCACACATATATGTGTGAATTGGTGTGGAGTGTATGTACGAGAGAAGATTATGAGAAAGACTCTTTGCAAAGGAAGATTCTGGATCCTACAATGTTTGGTCTTCATTCATAGACTAGGTTAAGAAAAACATTAGTACAATGTCTCCTCCTCAAATGTATTTCAATTTGTGGACAGATTCTGTTGTTGTTGTTGTATCTTTAAGTCATTTCTAACTTATGGCAACCCTCTAAGTTGTGTTCCTGGTTAGATTTGTTCATTTGTTTGCCATTGTTTTCCTCTGAGAGCTTATGCATTTCCCAAAGCCTCCCAGTGGCTTTCTGTAGCTGAGCAGGGAATTCAACCTTGGTCTAGAGAGCTAGCATGCATAGTGGCTTGTGTGTTGAATTACAACCCTGGAGACCAGGGTTCAATTCCCAGCTCAGTCATGAAACACACGGGGTGACCTTGAGCAAGTCACACTTTCTCAGCCTCAGGAGAAGGCAATGGTGGATTTCCGCTAAACAAATGTTGCCATGAGAGGTTTGTTTGTTTGTTTGGAGTATTTATGCCCCACTCTTCAGCCACAAAGGCTCTCAGAGCTCACCTTAGAGTTGCTATGAGTCAGAAACAACTTGAAGGCACACAACAATAACAACAAGTCCAGAGTTGTATTCTAACCATCAAACTACTACACCAGACTGGCTTTCAGTGGAATTTTATTATTGATTAATTTGTTTTGTCTCCCACTCTTTTTCATTTTGAATTTTAAATAATATGATGAATCAGCCCATTGTTGGATCTGTATTATGCCCTATTTAAAACTGTTTAAAATTGGTAGCATTGGCTATTTTACATAATAAAATATTTATTAAAAAATCACAGAGAGAGAGAAAAAAAAGAGAAAGAGAGATATGGGGCATAATCATGGGCATAATAAAAATGTGTCTTTCTGTATTGGTTTTCTGCCTCCCTAACTTCCTTTAATTTATATCCCACATTTCTCGCAATTCCAGAACCCAAAGTTATGCTTGTAGGTGATAGTTTCAAAAAATTGCTCTGTGGCCATGGGAGGGCCCATATGTGTGTATGGGTTATTACAAGGATCCATTCAGTACTATCTCCAAAACTCTGAATGCTATTCAACATTCACTGCACTGGTGTTATTTACTTTGCCTCATGCTTTTCAAACACTCACTTGATTTCCTATGATTGTGAAACAGTAATGTGGCAGCAGCCCCCATTGTAGTAAGGCATTTGTGGTGATTTCCTTTGGCTACAACTGTTTCTTATTCCTGGAATGTAACTCCAGATAAGTTACAAGGCTTTGCTGTGAATGCTCATGTTGTGAAAACATTGACCTCAGTGATAAGCCTGACATGCAGACATCGGAAGAGATTGAGGCTCGTTATCCATTGCTTTGGTAGCATGATTAAAAACAGGTTGAAACGTGTAGTGTAAAATAAAGCCCCTCTTATTTTGTTATGTTTTAATGTACTTAATGAGCAGTTCATTGAATGACTTAAAAAATACGTTTTGTGTCTTACATTCCTGGTCTGTTAAATGTGTTTGCTATTCAGACAGATTTGCTGCATTGAGAACTGCAGAGCAGGAAGGGACCCCAAAGAGAATCTAGCTCAACCCTTTGACGATATAAGAATAAGAAATCTGCAGCTAACACATCCCTGACAGCCATCCAAACCCTGTTTAAGAACCTTCAATGAAGGAGAGGTCTTCATGTTCTAAGACCACCTGTTCCAGTGCTGACTGGTTCTTAGTACCTGGAACTTCTTTCTAATATTTATTCAAAATCTGCTTTGTTGTAATTTCAATGTATTGATTTGGGTCTTACACTCTGGAACAGCAGGGGAAAGAAGCTTGCTCCCTCTTCCATCCCCTTCAGATATATAAAGGTAGCAGTCAGATTACTTCTCGGTCTTCTCTTCGCTAGGACTGCATGGAGAATTAATGCAGTTTGACATCACTTTAACTCTCCTGGGATTTGTAATTTTCTGAAATATTTAGCCTTCTCTGTCAGAGACCCCAGGTGCAACAATAAACTTCAAATCTCAGGATTCCATAGGATGGAGCCATGACAGTTAAAGTGGTGTCAAGCTGCATTCAGTTCTGCAGTGTGGAAGCAAATCAGGTTAAGCTGTCTCAGTCATTCATCATAGGTTTCCCAACCCAAGCGGCAAACAGTTTTTCAGAGTGCATCAGGAGCCATCAGTAAGTCACCATGGCAGAGCTGGGAATGTATGGCCTTCTGTATGTCTTATTGGACTTCAACTCCCAGAAGCCCTAGTAAACATAGCCAGTGCTTAATGATAATGGAAATTGCCTTCCAGCAACAACTAGAGGACCACACATTCTACAGCTCTGTTTACAGCACCCTGGAAATTGTTAGTGCTGTTTTTCTACCACAGGTGTAATGTTACAAAGGCAAAGCACTCTGCACACGTAAGCAAATGGTTTGGTATTGTGTGACCTGAACTCTGCATGCCTTGTTTGGGGGCAGGATGCTTCTTTAGATGCAGCAGCAAAACCTTCCACATTCACTTCTTCAAGGCAAAGCCCTAGTATGAGACATTGTAGAACACTCTCATCCCGTGAAGAGGAATATGCCACCTCACCAATACCAGGAAGAGACAGAATAAGAACAGATAATAATAATAATAATAAATCATCTTTATTTCTAGCCCACTCCTCTGTAGAGCACATTTGGAGCGGGGTACAGCAAATTAAAACATACAGATTAAAATACTTCATCAACCCATTCCCAACCACCCATCCTTAAAAATAAATTAAATTAGCAATAGTTTAAAACCATAACAACATTAAAAACATAATACATCCTCATAGATCTTAGATGAGGGTAAAAATAGCACCAAGCAAGGGGTCAAAATAGGTCCCGTTTTGGAGCCGGGATATAGGAGGTCTGCAGTGGCTGACTGTCTTGGAAGGGTCCCTTTCACATTAAGTATAGCACTATGATTTCACTTTAATTGCCATGGCTCATCTTATGAAACCCCCGGATTCGTAGAACACTATAGCTGAGAATTCTCAGTATTCCTCATTAAACTGCCAATCCCAAAATTCCACAAGAAGGAACAATGGCAGTGAAAGTGGAATTACAGCTCAATAACTGTGTAATATTGAAAGGGCTATGCCTACCCTAAAGGCACCAGATCCTGTCTGATCTTGGATGCTAAGCAAAGTTGGCTCTGGTTAGTACTTGGCGGTGGCCACCAATGAATGCCAAGTGCTGTAGGCTATGTTTCAAAGGAAGGAACTGATAAGACCACCTCTCAGTATTTCTTGCCTATTAAAACTGCATCTACACTGCAGAATTAATGCATTTTGACCCTGGTTTAACCGTTATGGCTCAATGCTATAGAATTCCGGGATTTGTGGTTTGTGAACTATTTAGTCTTTTCTGTTATAATGGAGCTCTGGTGCCACAACAAACTACAAATCTCAGAATTCCATAGGATGGAGCCATGACAGTCAAACTACATTAATTCAGGAGTGAGGCAGCAGCCTAAGAAAAACTTATGAAATTTATGCAGTTGCTGTAAATTGGCAGGCAACTTGGAGACACCTACACACAAACGTAAAGGATCCCATGTGCTTTCTTTCTGTTGGACAGGGATTAGCAACTTGCTGCCCTTCAGATGGTGTTTGTACTGGACTTTCATCAGCCTCAGCCCAAGCCTGGATGTAACTAGTCACAAATAATGAGTTAAGTATAGCTAGTCACAAATAATGAGAAATAAATAGTGACAAATGAATTAAGTGTTATTAATTTCTGTACTCTTGAAATGTGTGAGTACAATTGCAATTATAATTGTAATTAACAAGGGATAATTTCACTCCTTTTGCTATATTTAGATTTATATTAAATTTAATTAATTTTATAGTTACAGCATACTATGGAGTAGGAATATTGTATAATTCAAATGCTGGCTCATGCTGAGTTTAAGATTACTGCCTTGTACTTAGTTGTGAGTATTGAGGCAACAAGATGGATAGGAGGATATTGTTTTGGAGAACAATATGATGTGTTGCTTCCCTTTTTAAAAATGGCAAATAAATAATAACCATTTTAGTTCTTTTTAAAAAGGGGGTAAGTGAAAAGGTTTTTTTTAATGTAACGATAACACTATCTAATTGTAATGGTAAGTAATTACTTTTTGCCTTGTACTATAACAAGAGTGACCAATTGCAAGGCAGTGGGGTCAGTTTTTGTTCCCATGCCTGCCTTGGCAGGCTGAACTGGTGCATCAACACCCCGATCTCCTTTAAAAATTGGGTCATTTTTTTACCCCTACTATCCAAATGTCTTAAAAACCCATCAGATAAAAAGTCTGACAATCAGCCAAAATAGAAGAAGGAAGTGAGCAGAATCACTTCCAGTTTCAGCTGATTTGGGGGCAGGTTTGGGAGCTCCTAGAGGTTCTTCAAGACATATGGGAGGGACATTTGGGACAAAACCACTGTGCTTTGATCATTTTGGGGTGTTTGGGGCTAAAAAGTGCTCTGGGAAAAATTAAAATCTGGGTACTTTGGAGAACTTCAGGGGTCACACTTTGGGGCCCTAAGGACCACAAATGGCCCATAGGTTGCACTTTGCCCAGCGTTATATATAATGTCTTGCTTTTTAGAAAAGAAACTTTCAACTTCTGGACATCAGCATAAAGTATTCTGAAGGATGATGGGAGTTGCAGTCCCACATTTGGAAAGCCAGATGTCCCCCCCCCCATCCCTGGTTTGGTTCCAGATATTGCCATCACACTGGTGTCACAAACCATGTACCAAGGCTTTTATTAAGCAGGAAAACGTGAATGCCTATTTGCACATCCCTTGCCATTTATGACCCATAAGTACATTTAGTTGAGTGAACTGTGATCTGTATTTGTGTTTCTTTTCATGCTCTGCTGGTGCTTTATAAATGAATTTCTGCTGAGCAGTACAAAAAGAGTAATTAGAGTAGCAGTGTCGTTGTTCCATTTCTCTGAAACAATTGCAGATAACAAATGGCATATTAGCGACAGAAAGGGTTTGTGCTATGATTCATTATTTACTGTAATGAGGAATTTAATTAGATTGTCGTTTTGGGGAACTTGGCATTAGGGCCCTGTTTTGTTCTTAATTAACTCTGGTATGGAAAACTTTTCTTCTAAAGTTTTCCTATTGACACTTGAAATTAATCAAATGGAATGGCTCTATGAGCAGTCTGAAAGGTGATGGTCCCAAGGGAACAAAGGTCAAGAATGAAATTATTCCCTGGCAGTCGATACATTTCTTCCTTACAAAACAATGAAGAAGTACGTTGGCACGATAATGCTGGCCATGACTTCTGGAAATTGCAGCAGAAAAAGTTCCTTGCATTGCTACATGATTCCAACATAACTGGCATTGCTACATGATTTCAGATTTGTTTTCACTGTGTTCTTGGTTTTTACAATGCCACAATGACATTATGAAGCATGTTCTTCATCTCACCCTTTTCCCCAAAGGCAAAGGATAGCATCCATGCCCTCTCTGTTTTATCCACGTGGCTATAACAGAGGTGAAGAGGAGGTCTTGAAAGAAGGGGTTGGCAACTGAAGTGGGGATAGGACTCAATTTGCACCCCTGTGTACAATGTGTACTGGAGATTATGGCAGCATCTTTGTGGAAAAATAATGCACTTTGATGCCACTTTAACTGCCATGGGGCATTACTATGGAATCCTAGGATTTGCAGTTTGTTGCGGCATCAGAGCTCCCTAACAGAGAAGGCTAAATATCTCTTGTTGCTGTTGTGCTCCTTCAAGTCATTTCTGACTTATGGTGACCCTAAGGCAAACCTATCATGAGGTTTTCTTGGCAAGATTTGTTCAGGGGAGGTTTGCCATTGCCTTCCCCTGAGGCTGAGAGAATATGACTTGCCCAAGATCACCCAGTGGGTTTCATGGCGGAGCTGAGAATCGAACCCTGGTCTGCAGAGTCATAGTCTGACACTCAAACCACTACATCACACTGGCTTTCTCACTAAACTACAAATCCCAGAATTCCATAGCATTGAGCCATGGCAGTTACAGCAGTGCCATGCTGTATTAACTCTGCAGTGCAGATGAACCCAGTGTCTGAAATTCAGCTGAAAATCCAGCCTAACAAAACTGAATAACTCCTGGTTTCCGGGATTCCTTAGGGTTTGGGGGCTTGGAAGGGGTTGGAAAATGTTGTAATGCAAACCGATGCTCTTGGAAAAGTCCAGAAGTGGAGACAGAGGATTTGGGAGTTATTTTCACCCATTTTGGTGCAATTGGAGGAGGGGAGAATGGAGGCTGCCAAGGTCATGACAAGCCTGGGGGTTGAGTTAGCACTGTCTTCAAACACATACCTATGACGAGTAGAGCCACCATCCTATGTGAAAAGGCAATGTTGCTTCCCATCTACATATCACTATTCTCTCTATCCCTTCCCCAGCTGCATCTTTTCTGTTTTCACCATGTTTGATCTGAACATGCCATGCTGCGATTGCCCTGCCAGTCATCTCCCACTGTGATTGACCTGCCAAAGAACCTTTAAAATGCTACTGTTTTAATACTGTGCACACAACATGTCTTCAAATACTATACTGTATTAATGCTAGGAAAACTGAGAGCTTTGGTTTCTGAGCAAATTAGAGCTCATTGGAGCTGTGCAATATTTTTTTAAAAATCTGTTTTGTAAGATACAGTATTTTTTTTAACTTGCTTCCTTTAACTTACATAATTATGCCCATTTCTCAGTAGGCCAAATGTTAAGATCTTCATTTGAAGCCCAGCTTTCGGAGGTGAGCTCAGTCATCATGACCTGGAACTGGGCCTTTTCCATGGTGGAAAATGTTGAGAGACATCCTCTCCAAATGGATTTGCTTAATGTTTGTCCCTTAGATGCTGCTTGGAAACTATGTGCTACATGTTCATGCAAGCTTTTCACAGTTTGGTTGTTTTGTCTGGATCTTCAGCTATACTTTATCTGCTAAGCTCTGGATTGTACCTTTATTCCCTTAAGGTTTTTGTTTGTTTGTTTAGGGATATATTTTAAAGGGCACATGCCACCTTACAGCTTTCAGAAAAAGAGACAATATAGTACAGCTGCACTTTGTTAGCTGGATCACATCACTTCTTAGCTTGTGAACCAAGTCCCAGAGTGTTTTGAAGATAAAAGATGTGAGAGCAATGGCAGAACACCTTGTGTCTTGCCCTGAGCATCTGCATGAAAAAAGAAGGTGAGAGGGCAAGTTTAGAATGCAATAAGACCTTGGAGACCAACTTGGTTGAAAGGCAGGGTGTAATTAAAATAAAAATCAATAAACCTGTAGCACGCTGCTACTTTGAAAGAGAGAGAAGACAAAGTACAAACTCCATTTTGATTTACAAAAGCTTGCCTGCCTGCTCACCTGGAAACGATCTGTACTCCCACGTGGAAGTCTTGAAAGGACCTAAAAAATAAAAATAAAATAAAGAATCTGGTAACGTTAACAAGAATGCTCTGTTATTAGACACAGTACTTACAGACAGGGTTGCTAAATATAGGCTGTTATTCAAGAAAGAGCAGAAAAAGTCATTTGCAACAGCTTCTATTGAAATCTTTGAGTCAGAAGCACCTTCTTAAATGCTGATGACTCACTGATTTTAGAGCAATTTATTGTCTTGAGATACAGATCTCTCTTTCTCTTTCTCTCTGTGTGTATTTGTGTACATGTTGTTGTTGTTGTTGTTAACTGCCCTCGAGTTGCCCTGTGACCCTGTGGATGAGATATTTCTAAGACCCTCTGTCCTCCATTGCTCTGCTTAAGTCCTGTAAATTAAGGCCTGTGACGTGCCTGATGGAGTCTAGCCATCCTCTCTTTTTTCTGCCTTTCACCTTTCCTAGCATTATTGTCTTTTCTAATAAGTCATGCCTTTTCATGATGTGCCCAAAATATAACAGCCTCATCATCTTGGCTTCCAGAGAGACTTCAGGCTTGAGCTGTTCAAGGACCCATTTGTCTTTTTGGCTGTCCATGGTATCCTCAAGACTCTTCTCCAAGATCGTATCTAAAATGAGTTTTTATTTCTATTGGCTTTCTTCACTGACCAGCTCTGACTCTGTACATGGTGATGAGAAATATAATGGCTTGGACAGTTCTGACTTTAGTGCTCAGTTGTCTCTTTACACTTTAGGAATTTGTCTAGTTCTTTCATGGCTGTCCCTCCTATTTCTAGTCTTCTTATATCTTGACTGCAATCTCTGTTCTGATCAATGTTTGATCCAAGATATGGGAAGTCTTTATTTCAATTTCCTCATTATCTAGGTTGAATTTATGTAGATTCTCCATGGTCATTATTTTTGTTTTCATTACGTTCAGCAGTAAGCCTATCTTTGAGGTTTCTTCTTTGGCCTTCCTTACCAATCGTTCTGAGTCTATGATGTTTTCCACTAGTTGTATGGTGTCATCCACACATCTTAGATTTCTGATGTTCCTTCCTCCAATCTTTACTCCTCCTTTTCTGAGTCTAAACCTCCTCTTCATATAATATTTTCTGCATACAAGTTGATCGGGAAGGGTGATAGAATGCATCCTTGTATTCCTTGTATCTGTTATGTGAACACATCACACATGGCTTTTCCTCCAGTGATCTTAATGCAGCATACACAGGTTTCCACCTTATCTTCACAACAACGTAGGTCAATCTGAAAGAGAATGCAATGAATTTCATAGCTCACCATGAACTAGAATCTGGATCTCCTATGTCCTAGTCTAGTACCCTAACCATTACATCACACTGGCTCTCTTAAGTCCACTTCTTATGTTATATATATATATATATATATGTGTGTGTGTGTGTGTGTGTGAGATAGTTTCATCCCATGCCATTTTGGCAACCAAATGAGGCAGAAGTCACATGGAAGGGACAGGATCCTGTGGGATGGTGTGCCAACTAGACTGGATTGTGAGAAACATGAGAGCCATTCTTTCAACAGGCTCCTGTTCTTGTCATGTAATTTCTGTGCTCTGTGTGGGAGGGAGAGAGATGACCAAGAGCTACCCTTATCCCCGAGGTGGGAATTATGCACTTCTCAGAATGCGATTCCCATCAGCCCTCACCTGTATAGCCAATGGAATGCTGGAAGTTGTACTCCAGCAATATCTTGAGGAATGCAAGATTTCTATCACTTAGGCTGAGGAAATGTCCTTTCCGAAAAACCAGTTATCCTGGGACTTCAGTTTACATGTTGGGAATCACATGGCTGAATATCTCAACATGACAGAAATATGAAAATGCCTTCTAAGGGTAACATGTTAAAAAGAAGGGCTGCCATTCTCCACCCAGTGCAATCTTACTTTAACTAAATTGTGCTGACTGTAAAAGTTGTAGTGGTTCAGTCAAAAGCACATGCATTAATGCTTACCAAATGAAGATCTCCATTGCCTGAGGAAAGCCCTTCCACAGGAAAAGTCTTCCTCCAAGTATCAGATGTATAAATGTTATTTCACATTATGCAAAGCATTTCTTGCACATGTATGACACCACTAGATGGCAGTATTGGCTAACATAAATTGGACACTTTTGCCTCAAAGGTATAGCCTGAAATTTATTATTATTTATTATCTATGCTAATCGTACCTAGAAGAGCAAGGCAAGGACTCTGCAGAATAATTTGCTCCAAATTTGTGGCCCTCTTGCTGTCCAAACAATTAGAATTTAGCTCTTCAATATGGTCATTGACCACAATAAAATGACTGATTGATTGAACTTAGCCCTGATTTATGGTGCTGCTGACAAAATACCAAATTAACTTTACTAAAAGCCTTCTGATAAACTGAACCTGCAGACAGGTCACATCTCTTATTTTACGTAAATTTAAGCTGAATCCAACATGAGATATGAGAATCCAGCTGTGAATCTCACATTTTGACCAGCTAAATGTTTCAGACTTTCAGCCAGCGTGGTCCATGGGAGTTGATGTTAAAAAGCTACCACATGTCTAGAAGTCCAAAGGCAGAGTCAATGTTCTGTAAGAGACTTTCCCAACCTGACATGTGAGCAAGTCTGACACAGCTGAAGAGTTTCAGTCTGGTGAAGTCTGTTTCATCTGATCAAGCTGATCAATTCCTCTTTCCTTCAAGCCAGCAAATGAGCCAAAAGGGAGACACCACATGTTGTTGTGGAAATTTATTTTTTAAAAAATATGAGCCATGTCTTCTTAATCTAGATGATCTTTCAAAGCAAGTGAAGTCTACCTGTGGTTTGTGTGTCAAGATCAGCGTCTCCAACAAGAAGTCAGTTGCTGAGAGAAGAATAGATGTTGCCACTCCTTCATCCTCCTTGCAGTCACAGGAGAAACATGTCCAATGTGGAGAGAAGTGGCAGGACAGGCTAATCAAATAGTTTTCCAAGGGTCAGCTTCTATTAAAGACATATGGATGAGGGCAGGAATCCAGGTAGTAAACCTAATCTACAAACTGCATGTAAATTTCTTGGGTGTATGCTGACTCAATGCAAAGGGTTGTACTGTAGATAACACTCAGAATTCTTATGCTTTCATTAATTCAGGCTGTGAGGACACATGAATGAGAATCTTCGAGATGGTATACTGATGACAAGCATAACCATAGCTTTCCTAATTTGTGAGTTGGGAACTACTGAAAATTTGTTCATCACGTTGCCATCCCCAGATTTCAAAATTACTTGGAAAAAAGAATTATTGATTTCCCACTCAGTCATGGAAACTCACTGGCTAACTTTGGGCAAGTCACACACACTCAGCCTGAGAAAACTCCATGATAGGTTCACCTTAGGTTCACTGTAAGTTGAAATTGCTTTGAAGGTAAACAACAGCAACAACAGCAGCAGCAGCAGCAGCAGCAACAGTTTGACAGCCCCAGAGATAGTTAATTATTATTATAGCTGCTGATTAAAAAAAAAAAAAATTTGCTTTCCCATTCCTCAAAAGGAACAAAAATACCTATAATCATGACTTGTAGAAACTACTAGCCTGTAGTACAAAAGACACTCTTCTCCCATCAACCTCATTGTCAATCCAACACATACAGTAGAATATGAGGTAATAACATGAACTAGCACTTGAACCATGTGATATTCCTCCTCCAGTACTTATAATGACAAATGCAAAGTTACCATTACACTGGAAAATCAGTAAAGCAATCCTTTTAAAGTTTGCAATCATGTTTGCAAATTAGGAGGAAAGAATTACAGTGGTCCCCCGGTTTATGAAATTAATTCGTTCCAGCACCCCCTTTTTAAACCGAAAAGTTCGTAAACCGAGGCCCCTTAAACCAGCCCCCACACCATTTGAATTTCCCGCCACTTTCTTTTCTTAAACCGGGTTTTTTTCCGTAAACGGGGCTGTTTTTCCAGCCCCGGCTCTTTCTTAGACCGGGGTTTTCGTAGGCCGGGGTATTCGTAAACCGGCAAAGGCATGGATTACAATACAGATAACTTGTCCAGATGTTTAAAAGTTTTTAAAGTTTGCAATCATATTTTCAAATTAGGAGTAAAGAATCACTGGCAAAAGAATAGATTACAAAAAACTTGTCCAGATGTTTTGCACCCATGGTGGTTGGTAGGCATGAGAGGAGGAGGAGGAGGAGGAGGAGGAGGAGGAGGAGGAGGAGGTTGGAAATACAGTTGCCCCTCCTTATCTATGGATTTGAGCATACACGGCTTGAAAATACTCCAAAAAAGTATAAATTCCAAATAGCAGACCTAGATTTTCCATTTTATATATGGGACACCATTTTGTTGTGCCATTATATTAAATAGGACTTGAGCATCCATGGATTTTGTTATACACGGAGGCTCCTGGAACCAAACCCCAGTGGATAACAAGGGCCCGCTGTATTGTTTGCTCTAACTGTTGAGAACCCCTTACATCCAATGGTGCTGGGTAGGGGCTGATAGAAATTGTATTTAAAAACAATGGCAGCTGGTGGCTTCTACGTCAGCAGGGGACCAATCTACCCTGACTTTTAGTCCAAATTTTAAGGGCTATACAGCACTTAAGCTTATTTTGGTGATAGTGGGTTTAGCCCTTTGGACAAGGAACCTTACTTTCCCAGCATTTCTATTTTCTCTTCCACTTTTCAGCAATCCAGTCATAGTGGGGAGCCATATATACTCTAATAGGGTTGCTGGACAGTCCTTGATATGAATGAGAGCCAAATCAGTCTTTGTGACACTGCTGTGAAGGCCTCTACAAAATTATTCCCAACACAGATCTTTCTTCACTTGTTCAGTTGACTACCAAGTTCTCCATCAACCTACGTCTCCACCCATCGCAGCTATTGATCATTTGCCAAACACACACACACAAACACTCACTGGGTGCTAGGCATGCCATGACCCTAAGCAATTATGTTTCCTTCTTGCAGAGCAGATAGGCAATTTTAAACCATTTTCCTCCACAATCTTGTAGTATAATACCAGAAGAAGACAGGAGGCCATTAGTTACTGTCTCAGTCCCTTTAGGGCACCTCAGAGATTATTTTTTTGTCTGAGTCTGAACTAATAACATTTGGAAAGGCAAAGAGGAAGGTCAGTACCTGCCCCCAGCCGCAATATAAAGTACTCCTTATCGGTGAAAAATGGCTGAGCCAATATTGCTGGCTATTAACTACTCAGGGTTGCATTTTGTCTTGCTACCACTAATGATCTTCCCTCTTCAACTTAAATCCTTAATGTTTTTGATCTCTGTCTTACCATTTCATTGGGGGCTACAAGGCTACATTATTAATCAGTCATTCCCTCTCTGAGCAAAGGAACAGCCTGTTAGGGGCATGAATTATAGGGCCGTTTTAGGTCCAGAGGTAATTAATGCCTCTCTATGAAAGGGAGGGGTCCAGGCTTAATTAGAAGAGCCTAGTTGTGCAGGTCATCCTTAAGAAAGCTTGTTTGCAACCTCAGGATTGTAACCACCTTTGAGTGGTTGCAAATAATTCCTTTCTTACAGAAGGTGCTTGAGAGGGTGGCATCAATGTGAAGCTCAACCAGAGGCTCATGGCAAATTGCTAGTTGTCCACTGAAAATAAAGATGTAGAGGTTTGAGTGCCAGACTATAGAGTTTATCACAAGGGAGGCATCCCATGAAGAAGTGGGATTTAAAACGGGATTTAAAAAAAACCCCAAAACCTAAGAAGACATGTAAAAGCCTGATTGATTTTCAGACACATTGGGGTTAATGCAACATTAACCCAGCTAGAAAGTCGACAAAACATGATTCTTTTTACTTTTGGGATTTTCTAAAGTGCATTAATGCACCTTAACAGCAACATAATCTGAAAATGAATTGTGCTTTTGTGTGTCTTTTCTTCTTTCTGTCTGGGTTAATATTGGGTTAACCTGGACCTCATCTGATAATAAATCCACTTTTGCAGATTTTTTTCACTTTAAATCCTGTTTTTGCATGGGATCCCTCCCATGTGATAAACTCCTTGTAGTGAGCAGACCTAGAAACAGCCAATCACAGAGCTCCAGGAGTCCAGCCAATGAGAAGCTGGCTGGGCAGGGCTATAAAAGAGCCTTGACAGGGAGCGAAAGTGGGTTTATTTTGTTGGAGTTTTGAAGGGAAAGGACACCTTGGAGGGAGGGTGTGCTCTTAGGGTTCCTGAGGGAACATTTGTAGGTTAGTTGATAGACCAGGGAAGGGTCTGAGGAGTCCAGTAGGGACTAGAGAGGCTTGAGAGAGTCTAGGAAAGGGAGGCTCAGCATAAGCTTGTATGTTCTAAGGAAGATTTTGGCCATAATACATGGAGATAAGGTTGCCTGAGAGGCTGTAGTATTATTGTTTAAGGAACTTTTGTAACTAAGGAATAAGACAAACAAAGCTTTAATTATATTTCAATATTTGTTTATTTATTTTATAAATAAACTTCATTCATGTTTGAAGTACTACTTGGCCTCTGTGAACTATTGACACATGCTACCAAAGTTATCAGTGCCTCAGTAGGAGATAGGTGGTGGGCGAACAAGAAAGGGTTTGTTCGGTTCGGTTCGCATCATCACATATAATAAAAGTGGTGGCAGCGGTGGGATCTGAAGGCCCAGGGTGCTGTCATCCAGAAGACGTATGAGTGAACAAGAAAGGGTTCATGACACTCCTATGATTGCAAACTTGGGTTTGAATCCCGGCTCAGCCATGGAAACCCACTGGCTGAATTTGGGGAAGCCATGCTCTCTCAGCCTCCAAGGATTGCTATGGAAAATCCCTTTCTGAAGAAACATGCCAAGAAAACATGCCATGATAGGTTTTCCTTAGGGTCACCATAAGTCAGAAATTACTTGGAAGGCACACTACAATAACGAACATGGGGTGTATATTCAAAGCAGGGGAGGGCAACTGGGTCAGGGTTGAAACTGAATTTTGCCCTTGCCCCCCTGTCCTCCTGGCAAGCTGTACCAGTGCATTCCTGACTGAGTGGAAATGACGTGATGACATGTCCAGTTTAATTTTCAGCCAAAAATTGGCCATGGGGGTGGTGGGAAAATAGTCTCTCCCCTTATCTGGGCAACAAAGTTGAGGGTATAATCTCTCTTCCAGGTAAAGAAAGGGTTAAAGATGTAGTGGGCTAGGTTCCATTTATTAGGGGGTCAGCATTGAGGAGGAACAACAGAGATCATGAGAGAAAATTGCCCAATGAAGGCGACCAGTTTAGGGGAAGATGTGGACGTCTTGAGATGCTTCCAATGAGAGGCTATAAAAACATGGTGCCATGATGTACAAGAGACACTGACTGAAGACTTGAGACTGATGGAAAGCTAGAGGAGCTGCTCTCTGCCTCACCTTCCCTAGGGAAGCTTGGTTTTAGGCTGGGCAAAGAGGTCCAGCTTCCCAAGAACATCTGAAGGAACACCATCTGTATTGTGAACAAAGTAGAAAGGTTCAGCTAGTCATGTTAGAGCGTATGCTTCTTTCTAACCTGGGCTGAATATGACTTAGGATGTTTGGTAACTGCTCCTAAGTAATGCCTGAAGGAGTGCCTTCATGTACTCTTTTGCAAGACTGCTTGCTTAGAATAAAAGCTTTCCTTAAAGATCTCTTATTTTCCATGCTCTTTTCATTTGCCTTTGTTCGTTGTGTGCACTTGTGTGTGAATAGGATTATCATCTCCCATGGGAAGTGGAGGCAAAGTCTCTGCTGAGCTGGTGTGTGTGTGTTAGTGCATGTTAAACCCCACAGTAAAAACCCACTAAGTTACAGAGCCATGTAGGGTAAATCACAATGTGTGTTGATGGCTAGATGGAATTCAGAGGACCTCTCTCCTACTCAAGATGAGGAGATAGGGCCAGAGGCCATCACATGGATTGTTCAAGTGGCCAAATCCAATCCAACTGCCATTGATTTGTGCCAATCTGTGACACTCTGGTTTACTCTAGGATGATTGTCCATATACAGACATTTGTTGAATTTTGAGGGGCATCTATGGGCCTTCGGGGGACTCTTGAGGGCATTGAAGGAAGATGGGGGCACAGGTTTTCCACAGGCTACACTGCTGCTCCGTTTCTGTGCAAATGGGAAATTCTGAACAGTTCTACCACCCCCTAAGGTCTGGTACTGGCCATATGTTTTAAAAGCATAAGAAACACAACTATATTATTTTGCTGCAGCCAAAACAGGAAAGTGTCATACAAGTCTAAAAGGGAATTGTGCAGCTCTCCAGATGTTGCTGAACTGTAAGTCCCACAGCAAGAATAGCCTATGGTAAAGGATATCCCCAACAGAACATCTGGAGGGCTGCTCAATGCTGGCTACTTTGTTCAATGTGGAATAGAGAACAACCTTCCTAGCAAATAATGGTTCCAGAAGCTGAGAAGGTATATGAGCCCCTGATATTGTGGATAGCATCCTTAGGACCTGTATTCATGTTGCCAAAGTAGATATGTGGACAGAAGTGGTTTCAGAGTTAGCTACAGGGTCTGGTTACTCTATATGGGGTTTTGTCCCATGACACAATTATAGCTCTGTTCTGTGGAATCATGGGATTAAATTATCATTTTCTGCCAGACCTCTATTGCCTATCACAACTGCAGATCCCAGGATTCCCTAGGATGCAGGCATAGGGGTTAAAGAAGGGCCAAAATGATTTAATTTTGTAGTGTGTGAGAGACGACTTTCTCATTTCTGGCGAGTAACATTTTGAAGCTGAGAAGCTGTCCACCTAAAACAAAAGGCACCTAAAACAAAAAAGACACTTGCAACATTTGAGGACTAATAAGTTTTAAATGAATCCAACATTTATGATTACAGCAATATGGGCTAAACCCTTGCTGCTTGCCTTGCATTTCCACCTTCTCTTCTTGTGCTCGCATGGATAGAGGTGAGAAAACAAGAACCCCAAACTGAGGTCTCATCTGCACTGCAAAATCAATGCAGTTTGACAATGTTTTAACTCACGACTGCATCTTATGGAAGGGGAAACTTTATTGTTCCCCATCCCCAAGTCATTCTGACCCTACATAAGAAGTCTATAAAATGACAATATATTCCCCTCCCTCTCACATTCTTGCCAATTCTTCAAACCCAAAGAAAAGTAATTACACTGCTGAACCTAGCAGCAGGAAGTTAACATTTCACAGATTTCCAAACTGCAACTTGATTAGCTTTTCAGTGCCAAAATTAAATCTGTGAGAGCTTCAGAGAAACCACCTACTCAGCAAACATTTACTTTTTGTTTGTTTTTAAAAGGTGGCGGGGGGGGGGGGGGGAGGGAGAAAGAAACATATCACATTAAGGCATGTCCAGAGAGAAACCTTATTAAAGGATGAAAGTAAACAGTACAGAAAGCAATTCTGAGCTTTACCACTCTATAAATAATTAGAAAGGGGATTGAGAAGAAACACAGTCCCCGTAATATTGTCAGATAAATGTGCAATGGGATATTTTGCCTTATCTTACCTGAGAACCAGCATAGTGTAGCGGTTTGAATGATGGAGTAGGATTTTGGAGACTAAGTCTACACTTGGCCATGAAAACCCACCGGATGACCTTGGGCAAGCCAGTCTCTCTCAGTCTCAGAAAAAGTCAAAGGCAAACCCACTTAGAACAAACCATGCCAAGAAAATCTTGAGATAGGGATACCTGATTGCCATAAATCAGAAACATCTTGAAGACATATAACAAGAATGATGAGAATATGGGGCTTGGATGTTAGAAGCTAATTTACTTAGCCATGAAGGGACACATTTGATCCAGATCCATCCATTCATTGTTGATTTCAAATATATGTTTGGATTGCATTTTTATCTAAGTGTGAAAGGTCTGATAGAATTGCAGCAACACTATATTGCATCCCTTGAATTAAGTATTAGCCACATTCTTGCACTTTCAATGTCCACATGGCTCTGCCTATACAGTGCCTTTCTGACTTTCTCTTTTGTTAAGAAGGAAATTCTGCTTGCATGAAAATCCTCTTTTTAGAAGACTGCCTCACCCAGGATTGTTGGATCATATTTGTACACTAAATGTATTTTCACATCCTTTTTCAACAGACCTCTGTCATAATAGCATTGCTACAAAGCAAATCATTTGCCCTCCAGAAATTAACAGTTTAGTTGGATGGAGGGGGAAAAAGTCATTTTCTCCTTTGCTGTTAATAAATTAACCTTAATTCTGGGGTATATGTGAACTTAATCTGACACATATGTCAATGTATTAATTTTTCCTCCTCTTGGTCGCTAATTTTGACAGCAATTTAAAAACCCTGGGAAACTATACAAAGCTAAATTCATCAGCAATGAAAACTGTGGTGTAGAATTACTCACTGGTTACCATTATCACACCGCATTTGAATTGGTTCCCCCTTGCCCCGAATAAGGCACTTGGTTATAATCAAGAGACATTATTTATCAATTAAGAAATATTTTTCTCTATGGAGAAAAACTGTTAAATTTCTCTCCCCCCCCCCACTTTCTCCCCATTCACTCAGTTTTTCAGTACACTTTATCAAACAAGAGATTGCATGATGATCAGTGTATCGTTTCATGTAACATACACATTAAAAAGAAACAGACCTAGCCATCTGTGGTCTAAACTGCACTGCAGAAATAATACAGTTTGACACTGCTTTAAGTGCCATGACTTCTTGCTATGGAATACTAGATCTATGTGGAAAGTGGGTGGATGAAAGGCTGATTAGGATCAGAATGAGTGTACAGTTAAATCTTTATGGACCTGAGAAATGTTCCTTTCTGTAGGTGCCATTTGGATTGAGAAGAACTCCTTCACTTGTGTCAATTGGAGTATTTTCTCCCAGTGGAAACAGCAAGTTCAAAGGATCAGTTTTCATCAGTACCACAGGTGAAGTAAGAGCTAAGTCCAAGTCTGAAAGGTTACTTTTAAGATGAAAGAAGATAATGACCTTCTGAAGCCATCCACAAGTAGTGGTGGTAAGGCTCAAAACAGATAGGATGGTGCTCAGTCCCAGAACATTATCCCATCATTAGTTATAGATAACAGTAAGCTTCCATGGTCTGGTTAAACTCTCTCCTGGTTAGATCAAGGGTGCTTTGGTAGTGGATTCCTGTACTAGCTGGAGGTTGATTAGATAACCCCTGTAGTTCCTTCCAACTTTATACTGCTATAAATCCTGAAAATTCCCCCTCTCTTTCTGGGTCCTTTGGGGCCATTCAGACTACCATATAAACCAGTTTGCAACCCGGATTAAAATCGGGAAGTTCATACTGGCGCAGGTTTTTCACTAGGGAATCTGGATCTTGCTCACCTGATGCGGCACAAATCCCCCTAAACCCGGGTTTTCCGAAAGCGGGGTATTAACCGTTTCTTTTCAGGAAAAAATGGTTCAGTCGAATGTGAACTTGGCTCCGATCGTGATCGGGTCAAGTTCAGGGGAGGGGTAAAGGCCAGGGGGTGGAACATGTCTCCTCTCCCTGCAACTACTGGATTTAATCCAGTGCTGTCTATTAGTTTTTGCCCCATTCATGTTGAGCATTTAAACAAAGGGAGAGGGAACCCCAATCCCTATATGGAAGCAAACTGTCCATGTATGGACTTGGGGTTTCCTCTCCTGTTTAAAGAGCCCCATGTAGAATGCACATAAGCTGTCAAATTGTAAAAATAATAATAAAAAATTCAGAAGTGCCTGATGAAGCACTCCTGGTGCTGGGAAAAATGGAGGAGGAGAAGGAAGATGAGGAGAAGGAGGAGGAGGAGGGGGGGGCAAGAATCCCCACAATCTGGACTGCTCCCAGCCCTATGCTCCATGCGCACAATCTGTCAAATGTAAAAAAGTATTAAAAAAGCGAAGTGCCTGATGGAGCACTCGCACAGCCAATGGCTGCATCAGACATCACCATGACATAATTTGATTGACAACTAGGAGGCTCCATCTTGAATCATTACTTTTGCATGTATGAACTTCAGCAGGGTAAAATGCACCGGGAAGCAATGATTGGGGCAAAGGGTAAAACATCATGTGTTGAGACAATTTTTCCTCCCAGAAAAAGAACTTGATATGGGGAAAGCACGTGTAAATAGAAAATTTGTTACAAAGCCAAAGGAAACTGGGATAAAATACATCTTATTAAGGCTATCTATTCTGTTCTGTTCTGTTCTGTTCTTATTGGGATGATTTTCTTGCCTCAGCTGATAGTAAGTTTAAGAAAAAGCTCCCCCCCCCCCGCCACCACCAGACAAAAGTTAAATCAAAGAAGCAAATGTAAATGCCCTTCTGTTGACTCAATACAGATGGATTTGTTCTGGGACATTTTAACTACTCCAAAATATGTTCAAATTTGGCTGGAGGTAATGAAATGTCCCCAAAATCATTTATGTGAGCATTTCTTTGAGGCTGTGTTTGTATGTGTGTCCCTCCTCATGAAAGTTACTGTCAGATCTATTTTTGCCCTTACACTAAAAGTATGCAAGGGAGGCCAGGGTTCAATTTTTCAGCAGGGAGCTGTGAATAGCTTAATTCTATTTTAGTGTCAACCTTTGTATGTTTTTAGCTATATTGTACTTGCTTTAAATTGTAAGTGGACTTGACTGCTAATTTTAGTGAAAAGACATGGCATAAATAAACATGATGATTACAAAATTTAAAATAAATTTGATCCCATCTGCTCAGAGCTGGTGCTTCCATTATTCCTGAAAGAATCAGAATGTGCCAAACATTTTAAATGTTCACAGTGCAGACAGCCTGCATGCTGTAGTGGTTTGAATGTTGGACTATGGCTCTGGAGAACAAGGTTTGTATCCCTGCTTGGCCACAAAAAGCAACTAGGTGACCTTGGGCAAGTCACACTCTCTTAGCCCCAAAGGAAGGTAAAGGTAAACCTTCACTGAACAAATGTTGTCAAGAAAATTCCACGATAGATTCATTTTAGGGTCACCATAGGCTGGAAATGATTTGAAGCCACACAAAAATAAAAGGCAGAAATTTAACTTTGACTAGGTTTCAAAACTTAAAATACTTCTTTTTTTATCAAAGCAATCTATAGGAATTATATTTTCAAGAAGACCCTTGCTCTTCTTCTCAAGTATTCTGGATGGCCTTATTGGAAATGTGGGACATCAGACCTGGGATTCTGAGAGAGACATGCCACTGGATAAGTTACAAGGAATACTGAGAAGTGACTTGACATTGTCAGTACATAGTGTAACTGATATGATTCCACTTTCATTGTCATGGTTCCATCCCATGGTATCCTGGCATTGGCACTTTAAGGAGGAAAACTTAGAATTCTCAACTAGAACTACAAGCCCCAGGATTCCCTGTGGAGGTTAGAGTATTGGTGTTTTTGTTTATTTGTTTGTTTGTTTGTTTGTTTAATTTTAGGTCCTTCTGACCAGTTTCAGGGGAATACCACTCCCCCAACAGCTTTAATTTGTGCTTAAAATGAGGTCATAAGTGATGAGATGTCACTTCTGTGCTATCAAAATGGTGCCCGTGATTGGATTTCTGGAGGAGCTCACAATGGCAGCCTTTTGTCCTTCAGGGTTCTGAATTAACTCCATCCGTATGTATACAGTGTTTTGCAGAGGTACAAAACTAAGAAAAGGATAGGTTGTGAACTGAAGGAGTTTACAGTGTGAATTTTGGTGTCAGAGGAAAGCAGGGATAGACGGCGATTAATGTGAGCAAATGTGTGAAGGTCCAGACTGGCTGCTGAAGACATTTTGCTGCCTGAGGTTTATATATATTATCACTATCTAAACATTTACAGAATCAATACTTCTGAAAATGTTATTTGCCCCTTGCTTGCAGCATATTTTTTTTGCATGCAAAATCTGATTAGCCATTCCCTTAAGAGAAGAGTAGATTGTTAAAGTAGTTGTTATGTCATCAAGGGTTTTATCACAGCAGCCTGTTGACTCACAGCAAATGTGGTGTTTAAGCAAACGGAAACATACCAGTATGAAACAATCACTATCACAATAAAAAATAGCTGCAATAGCGCAATGGTGCTGCTTTGGTGATGCACAATTGTGCAATCAGTCTTACACAATGCCTCACTGACCCTTCCTTCCTGTGTCCAGTAATACATGCATACTGTTTGTTTATTTTGCTGCAATTGTGCAATTTAGATGCTGTCATTTCACTCTTCCAGTTGAAATCACACACATACTCAGTTAAGCTGATACACTGCCCTCCTCATTCACATGTTTGTGTAGTGATCTATTCATCGTTGCCTATCCAATGGCTGCTTTTACTCTGTTCCTCAGTATTTTTAAAACATTTGTTTGCCATTATTGCATAATTGTGGCATGGTGGTGACCTGCCATGGTAGTGCAATTGCACAATTGCAGCAATTAAAAAAAATACAGGGCAATAAAATAAAAGCAATGCTGTTCCTGTTCACCATGATGATCTCTTTGTCCAGACACCAGATGTCAAGTGACTTCACCCTGCTTGCAGATAGGGAGAGGGAGAAGAGAAGAAACATGTCAACTCACACCACTGGACTGCTGGAATATTGCAACTACAAATGGATTGAAACTATCACACCAGAAGGAATAGCCAAAGAGCAGCAATACTGGAGCCATTAACAAGTTTTTTCCATCACTGAAAAGATGTGATCCAATGACGATGCAAATGCAATGCTACAATGGGAGAACCACAATATCATTTGATAACAAAAGATTAAACATGGAACTTAGCCAGTGCAATCATGCCACAAACCTATTGTGTGATGAAGCCCTACATTCAAGTCAGTTTCCCCAAAGAAATGATTTCACTAAACTATGATTATAAATGCTGTTCTGGATGGATGCTATAATAGGATGTCATTTGAAAACAGACCACATATTTGTGGCCAGTGTTATCTACAGGTGTCCTTTGAATAGCTACTAGACAGAGGGAGATTTTTAAAACCCTTGCTGATCCAGGGCCAACCATATTAATTTTGACAACCCCCAACTACTCCCCCCCACCTGAGCAGGTCAGAAATTAATAATTAGTAACAATCAATTCCTGCCTTTTTATGACAGCAACACATACATTCTGAGCCATGCAGACCTCAGTCAGTCTAATAAAAGAGTTGGGCTTGCCTCTGAGGCATGGTTATTATGGTCAGAGATCGAAAACACACTGCAGAAATAATCCAGTTAGAGGGTTCTTTCACTGCCCTGTAATCCTGTTGGGGAATCCTGGAAATTGTAGTTTGTTGTGGCACCATAGCTCTCTGGTAGAGAAGGCTAAATGTTTCATAAAACTACAGTTTCCACACGTCACTAGCACTGAGCCAGGTCAGTTAAAGCAGTCTCAAACTGGATTATTTCTGCAGTGTGTTTTGAACCAGAGTTAAGGAGTCATGATCTTGGAAAAGTGACCTTTTTTGACAACAGTTCTCACAATTCCCCAGCCAAAAAAATGCCAGTAATGTAGACAAAGTTGGTTCTGAGAGTTGTAGTCCAAAATGGTAGTTTTCCAAAGGTCTTCTGATAACTAAGCTATTTTAAAGTATTAGCTTCACAGCAGAGTGGGCTCTGATGATAAACCTGATAGGGAGATGTGGAGGTTTTAATAGAGTGCCAGTTCAAGAAGTAGTAAAGAAAACACTGATCCAAGAGGAACTAGGTATTACGGATCCCAGCACTGGCAGTGGAGCAATAGAGACTTCAGAACATGCTTGGTTACTGGCGTTGTGCTACCAGTAACAAAGAGGGAGCTTAAAAATGATTCCTCGGCTGTCTCCACTTTTTCCACTTTTATTTTGCTCCTGAAGAAAGCTGATGTCAAAGTTGGGCTGATTACGTTTGCCAGTGAATCTGGTTCAGGAAGTAATGAGGCTATCACTTTTCAGAGATTTGAAAAGTGACTTCCACCTTTTCTCAGTTCTGAAATGTGAAGCCCCACCCAATTAATGTTGAATGACACTGTAAAGAAAATGTTTAACTGTTCTTAGAGCCTGTCGGTGGTCCCTATATTATGGAGACCACAAGGCTTAAAATGAAATGGAGCTGTATGCTTATTGTGCAGAAGACATTTGATTTATTCTCGATCCATCACTTGACTAGGAGTTGTCATTTCTAATCAATATCATAGGAGAAACCCCAAAGCTCAGATGAACCAAGGTGACTGCTTGTTAGAAAGATCCCTCCAGGAGCTGGGCTGATTATCTGCCTTTGAAGGGTACACTAGCTTTCTCAAAAATGTGAGGGAGTGTCAGGATCAAGGCCAGAAGGCTTTTCCAAATTTATCTTGGAATTAGCATAGACGAGCTGCAGCAGATGTATACATACTTCCCAAAGTTGATCTGAGCTTCAAATAAAAACATGACAGGCTATCTTGGTGGAATTCTTGTCAGACATAGACAGCTTTGTGTCAAGTGGGTATCTGGAGAAGATGTTATCTGACAATTACATAGAACAGAATCTGCTACCAGGGCAGAGTCTGCAAGTAGATTTTAGGAAGCACCTCTAGGCTGGTTAACCTTCGCTAGGTTGATTTAAACTGCCAAGTGCAATGCAGCACACGCAACTTATGCTGCTCTACCAAAATCACATGCAAGTAGGTCACATTAATTTTGATGGAACCTATGATCGTTTTGTGTTTAGAATCATGACCATAAATAGTATGAAGGCATGCATCCAGTAAAATAGTGTACAAACTGGGGTGGGTGAAAGGAAAATAATTTGTCAGGTCATAGTGTTTATAGAGACATTTGGATAGTCCATATTGATATTCAGTAGCAGTTGGTGAATTCCATGTCAGTGCCTTAGTGAATCTGCTCTGGATTTTAATCCACATTTTAAGGTGCTGCACCTATTTTGGAATTCTGCATTTGGAATAGTTTTGTGAAGTCAGAAGCAGAGCAAGCCTGCTGTCTTGAACACCAGTTCCCATCATCCCCTGGCCAGCATGGTTAGGGTGGTAGTCCCAATATAGCTGGAGGATGCCAGGATGGGTGAAAGGTGCCATATATGATTTGTTTCTGGAATCTGCCATTTTTGTGTTCAAGATAACAAATTATTGTTACATTTATTCTGTTCAGTGGTTTGGGAGCCCTGAAGTTTTTGTTTCGAATATTGGCACTCTTCTGATCCTGTACACTTTCATTAGTTACTAAGCCAACCATTTAATTGATCTGGCAGAGCAGCTCATCATAGATCTCTTCCTGTAACAGATAATCAGTGCTGGTTCAGAAGAGGGCAAGGAAAGTGAACACAAACACTGGCCCTTTCCCTCTAATAACTGGTACTGGGAAAGTTATGATCAATTTGGAATGGGTAAGTGGGGCAAAGGAATGGGTTGGCTGGTGGGCCACCTTTCAGGTAGGAGCTGCAGATCTCTTGAGGTTTAGGTCTTGAAATATAGGGGCAGAGCTGCTAATGGCTGGTAGGCATTGTTCAACAACAGCAGTCTCCAAGGGCCATCTAGTTCAATCCCCTGTCATGCAGGAATGCACAACTGAAATACTCTCTGGAGATTGCCATGCAAAGAACTCCAAAGCAGGAGAGTCCACCACCCTCTGAAGCTGTCTATTCTGCTGCTAAACAGCAATTTCAGTGAAAAAGTTCTTTCTAATGGTGAGGTGGATTATTTTTTCTTGGAATTTGAATCTGTTGATCATGTTCTTGTCTCTGGAGCAACATAAAACAAGCTTGTTCAATCCTCTACGTGACATTCCTTCAAATATTTAAATATTGTTGTCATATAACCTTTAAGACTTTTCTTCAAATTAAACATACACTGCTCCCTAAGCCATTCCTTATACAGTATGATGGCATGGTTTCCAGATCTTTTACCATATTGGACTGCTTCTGCACTGCAGAATTAGGGGCTGTACAAACAGTCCTCCAGGGGAGGCTCGGTGCTGCCCCTTGATGCTCAGGGTTGGGGATGAGGCAACCAGATGCCACCTCCCCAACCCACTCAGAAAAGAAGCCCTAAAAAGGGGCTTCTTTTTATGGTGCAAGCGGATGCCAATGCTGCCCTTGTGAGCAGCAATGATGCATGCGTGGTGCGGTGACATGTGGATGCTGCGCCATGCTTGCGTCATCATGATGGCCCCCATGTGGACCAGGCTGAGCCATGATGGCGACACCAGCACACAGTAGGGCTTGGGGGTGTGTGGTCACTTGGCACTCCCCAGTCCTAATTTTGGCCCCAGGCCACTGCAAAGTGGCAGTCTGTAATGGGCCTTAATGTACTTTAACACTGCTTTAATTACCACACCTCTGTTGTATGGAATCCTGGGATTTGTAGTTTTTTATGGCACCAGAGCTCTCTGCCACAGAAGGCTACAAATCCTGGAATTCTATCACATTGGTCCATGGCAAGTGCAGTGCAGATGCAGCATTGGTCATCCTCCTCTGGACATTTTCCATCTAAACAATATCCTTCTTAAATGGTGGCGCTTCACAGAACTGTTGTAACAGTGAACATCTGTACATGTATACTTTCTTCAGTTCATCAGAGGAAGGATCAGCTAGGAATTTACCAAACATGTTTTAGTAAATGAAAATGTACTGAACAAGAACATATTAAGTGAGCTTCAAATTGCCTATGCCCTGGAATGGTTTCCAGGACTTACTCCTCACCATGCTTTCATAGAAATCCCTTTCACTCAAGTCCTTCTGTCAAGGTTTTCTGTGACCTGCTCCATGTACAAAAGCCTCAGATGACTCTTTCTTCAACACTGGCAACTGGACAGGGTCCTCTTCTGCATCAGAAGGCAGTTGAGTAGCTAGGGCACGCCATGTGGCACACATAGCTCTGTTCTACAACCAAAGGATGTGTCCATAGGGCTCATGGAGAGTTGGCTATCCATATGCCACTGCTAGCATTCCCTGCATTTACTATCAGAAATGATTGCCTCACTTTACCTAATGATAGGGCTGGCTCTGGAAATTGCTGCAGTCCAGCCAGCCAGCCAGTCAGCATAAGGGAACTACTTACCTTTCTATGGGAGACAAGGGTTTGGGTTCTGACTCACTCATGAAACTCACTGGGTGACCTTGGGCAAGTCACACTCTCTCAGCCTCAGAGGATGGCAGTGGCCAACCCCCTCTGAAGAACCATGCTAAGAGAAACCCATTTGGCTTACTGTCACCATAAGCCACAAATGTCTTAAAGTCACACAACAACAACAACAACTACTACACCACACAGTTATAACAATTTGATAGCACTTTAACTGATGCGACCCCCCCCCCCATCCTTTGAGATCCTGGGACTTTCCCCATCACTACATACTTAGAATTTCGTGTTCAGGAACAATAGTGTTTTACTAGAACTCTCTTCTAAATACTTCACTCAACTACACATTTCCAGGATGTTGTAGGAGAAAGCTGTGGCAGATTATTTTTGTTTAATTTATTTGTTTAATTTATATACCACCTTTCTCCTTGTACAGGACTCAAGGAGGCAGTTAAATGCTCTAAATGTGTTATGTGTCTACACTGTGATTGGAATGCAAAAAAGAAAATGTAAACTCAAGTGTAGTAAGGTGTCCTTTTTCCTTGGGAAGCAAAATGACTGAAAAACAACAACAACCAGGAGATTATTATGAACCAGAGCAATTGGCTTGAGTTACCACTTGATGTCATCCTGGTGCTACCAAATACAGCTGAAAGGCATTTACAAAACCTTGACTTGTAAAGGAAACAGGTTGAATGCAGACTGAAGTGGGAAGCTTAGCATATTTCTTGTCTTAAGGCTTTTCTTCTTCAGCTCTCTCTGTAGAACTTTGTTTCAGTCTCACAACTTCATTGGAGATGGCTTAATGGAAATTTGGCTCTATTTTTCAGGCAGGGCTTCAAGAAAAAAAGGACCCAGATTTTTCCTTCTCAGAAAGAATGATGTGTGTGAAGACAGCATTCTGCTGATAGATTGTTCCCATCTCTGAAAGTCAACTTTAGGTGTTTGCCTTGCTTGGCTGCTATATCTATCTGCAGAGAAGGGTAGGAAGTGTGATACATGTAAAAAAAAAAAGAAGCGCCTTTTTAAAGGTCTTTCTTGATTCTGCAGCACTAAAATATATTTAGGCTGCGAGTATCTGGAACTTTTTTGGGAGTCATCACCACTAGACTCAATAAGGCTGATTTCTGAGTGCCTGTATAAAACATTGCACAGTTTGTGATTGAAAACTATTTTGTTCATACTTGAAATCAATGTCCAAATTAGTGATAATTGGGAATGTCCTTTTAAAAAGAAAAATAAGAATTTTCTCCAAATTCATGCATTTCTGAATTAAGAGTTACCACTACCTTTTTTTCCTGAAAGGCTTCTCATCTTTAAATGTTGAAGGGCAGGCAGATAAAATGTGATCATCCCCATGCAGAGAAAGGTTGCTTGTAGTTATTTGCCACCCAGCTGACTTCAACTTATGGTAACCCTGTGAATGAGTGACCTCTAAGATCCCCAGTTATCAGCTGCCCTGCTCAGTCTTGCAGACTCAGGGCTATGGCTTACTCGATTGAATCAATCCACCTGTAATGCTATTTTATTCATTTTCTACTGTTTTCCACTTTTCCAGTGTCATCTCATGATATTTCAAAAGTATGAAAGCCTTAGTTTAGTAACCTCCACCTCTACTGAGAGTTCAGGGTTGATTTGCAATAAGATCCATTCACTTCTCTCTCTAGCATTCCGTGGGATCTATAGAATTCTTATTCAGCAACACATTTCAAATGGGTAGATTTTCACTGTTACTTCATACATATAAATTGGAAATACTATGGTATAGATTGGTGATGGAGAATGTTTTAGCGACTGAGTGCCCAAACTCAGTGCCGTTCCTGCACTGGGTGTCACACAGTGCTGGCGTGGTGGGACTTCCACCTTCTGGGTGGAAAAAACCCAAGGCACACTCTTTCAGCCTTAGGCCTGTAACAACAAACCCCTTCTCTGATGAAACTTGCCAAGAAAGCCCCATGATAATTTCACCTTAGGGTCAGGAACAACTTGAAGGCACACACACACACCCACACGCACACACCACCTGCCTGCTGCCACCACTCCTCCTCTTCCTCCCTCCCTCCTGGTTCTCACCAATGGGCAGGCAAGTGACTTGCAAGCACACAACAACAACAACAACAACAACAAGCATTTATAAAAGCAGACAAGACACACAACAACAACAACAAATGTAATACAGGGAGCCAGCATGGTGCAGTGGTTTGAGCATGTGACACAGGAGATTGGGGCTCAAATCCCAGCTCAGCCATAGAAACCCACTAAGTAACCCTGGGCAAGTGGCACTTTCTCAGCCCCAAGGGAAGACAATGGCAAAAAATCCCCTCTGAACAAATCTTGCCAAGAAAACCCCATGATACGTTTGCCTTAAGGTCACCATAAGTTGGAAATGACTTGGAGACACACAACAACAGCAACAACAACAACATTTAAAAACCACAGAAGCTCTTTTTCAAGTCTCCCCTCCAGAGGCAGTGGTGGTGGCAGCAGTAGCAGCATCTGAGGCCAGCGAGGCTCCCCCAGGGCTTGCTTGGATGATTGCTTGGAGGAAGGAAACAGCACTTCCCAGCCACTGAGATTTTCAAACTCCTTGTCCTTCAGCCAATAGGAAGCCAAGCCACAAGAAGGAAAGGAATCTTGGCCAATCATGTGTAACCACAGAGACAGTTTCCCATGCCCTGTCTGGCACGTGTGTCATGCGTTCTACAAAACGGGCATAGATTCTGACTTTGGTATTTAGTGATATATCTTCACACTTAAGAATCTTACCTAGTTCCTTTAGAATTGTTTTTTCTAATCTTAATCTTTTGATTTCTTGTCTACAGTCTCCATTTGGATAATGACTGAGCCAAAGTGTAGGGCATCTTTAACTATTTCAATATCTTTGTTACCCATTTTAAAGTTAGGTAAATCATTTACAGTCATTATTTTGTCTTATCAATATTCAACTGTAACCCTACTTTTGTACATACACCCGTAACTTTCAATAGCAGTCATTCCATGTCTTTGCTATATTCTTAAAGTATTTCTTAAATAAAGAATATGACATGTTTTGCATATAAATGAAACAGATAGGGCAATCAAATGTAGCTTTGCCTTACTTTCTTGCCAATGGGAAAACAAGCTGTTTCTCCTTATTGTATCCTGACAATACCTTCTTATCCAGAGTCTAGGTTCTGCATCAGGAAACAAAGATGTTGAGTACTCCTATTTCATTTAGAATGAACCATAATTTCTCATGATCTTTTTGTTGTTGTTGTTGTTGTTGTTGTTGTTGTTGTGAGTCTTCAACTTATCGTCAGACTAAGGCAAACCTAGAATGGAGTCTTCTGAGACTGAGAGTGAGTGTGTGACATGCCTAAGGTCACCCAGTAGGTTTCCATGTCCCTATGGGAATTTAAACTCTGGTCTCCAGAGTTACACTCCAGTGCTCAAACCATTATGCCACACTGACACCAATCAAAGTACTTGCTGTAAGATATAAGGCACAGGTTGATTTTCTTGTGAAATTATTTGTTGTATTCCATTATCCAACATATGTTTGCAATATAATCTCTAGTGCCACTTCCATTTCTGAACCCAGCTTGGATACCAGGCATATCCTGCTCCACAGAATAGTTGATCTCCTTAATTTGGCCCATACAGATGGTTGAGAATTTTTTTTCAGTCCTTTTAAGATAGGAACTTTATGAAAATCTGCAAGTTTCTTCATAAATCTGATGGAGCAAGCCTTGAGCCTCCAAACAAGTAATAGAGCACAACTGATAGATAAATCCATATGTAGTCCAAAGACACACATATAAGGAATATTTTCTCTTTCTCCTTCTGTTTGCTTCTGTCTTTTCTTTTTTCCTTATATAAACTGCTTCATTGTTCAGATTATGTGATGTGGTACATTTCCACTTTGTTCTGGACTAATCGGACTGGACCTGGAGTACTGTATCCATATCTGGGTGCTACATTTGAAGAAGGCTGTTGGCAAATTAGAGGATGTTCTTAAGAAGGTGTCCAATATGATGTGGAAACTACTCCTATGGTGGGATTGTTGAATAAAGTGGGTATATCGTCTGGTGAAGATCAAAGATAGATATGATACATATTTTGCAAATACTAAAGGCTGAAGATGGAAAAGACGTACTCTAGAATGTAGGGCTAAATGTAATGGATGGAATTAAAGGAAGCAAATGTCAGATAAACACTAGAAGAAACGATAACTTGGAAAAGTTATTGGCAACTACAGCAGCCAGAATCCACCCAGCCAGCATGATTACTTAGTCCAAAGGTAGGTCAAGATTTTGCATTCACAAACTTCCCAATGATAAGAGGTTTTTTGTTTGTTTGTTTGTTTGTTTGTTTTTAAATAATGGAGCAGAGTGCTTAGGG
This sequence comes from Urosaurus nigricauda, assembly GCA_034509955.1. Taxonomy (NCBI): domain Eukaryota; kingdom Metazoa; phylum Chordata; class Lepidosauria; order Squamata; family Phrynosomatidae; genus Urosaurus; species Urosaurus nigricauda. The sequence goes on along the minus strand of JAOEGL010000003.1, from coordinate 192,117,052 downwards.
AAATATGGGTTTGCTTTCACTGGAGGTATTTAAGCAGAGACAGGAGATCCAATGGCAGTGATTTTTTTAAGCTGTGTCCCGCATTGTTGCAGATTGTTGTTGGGCTGCTGCTCCCATCAATTTGATGAGAGCAATTGTGAGAACAGACACCCCAATGGTATTTAAAAGCCTAGACCTTCTCCAGTCCTGGTTTTGTATGGGATGATCTCCCAGGTCCCTTCCAACACCATGTATAAGAGGGGAGGTTATTGTGTAGTCCTTCAGACTGCAGCTCCCAGTATTATCACCATTGGGTAAGAATGATGAGAATTGCAGTCCAGCAACATTTGGAAGGCCATGTGATTCCCATACCTGCTATAAAATCAGTTTGAAAACTAACATTTGTGACTTCCCAGCCTTTTCTCATGCTTCCTGCCTTTGAGTGAGAAGAGGAAGGAGCTGCAGACACCAGCGGAAGAAACAGCACACATGAAACAGTGAAGAACAACTGTTACCTGATTTCCTCTAAAGGGATTACATTGGAAGCAGTTACATTTCACTAATGAGCATGAGCAGTTAAGTGATCTCACAGAAAGAAAGGGAGAAAAAAGGAGCAGGTTGTTCGGTAATGCAGTCATGCAGATAAATGAAAGTTGTGCGGGTGGGGAAAATCAGCTATAATTCTCATTCTGTCCTGAGATTAACACGAATAGGGAATAATATGTCCAGTGCTATAACATTTTGCCTTTGTCAGTGCTAAAATCCATGCATCATCATTAGGCTAGTTACTGAAAGCTGATGAAAATTCGCTTTCTCTTGATGGTACATTTTAGTAACGGTTTTCATCACACTTCATCAAACTCTTCTTTCTTATTTTCAGTTGCTACACTGATAAAGGAAAAAGATGGGCTTTAATCACTTTTGGTTGGAAAGAGACATGCTTGTTTTAAATCAAACTACCTATCCAATCTCTAAGACACCAGACACTAAAAATACAAAGCATTCATATTCAAATAAGAATAAACTAAGCTAATAATTTTTAAATATTTATTTATTTGCTCAGATATCCATTTCAAATTTTTGCATTTATTTTCCCACAACCAACATATGGCTCAAAGCAATTCACAGTAGTAGCAATGACAACATATCAGTCAACCTAAGTCCATAAGGATTTCCACTGCCCTGTCCTGGATTCGTCCCTTCTCACTTGCTGCCCCTCACTTCTGGAAACTTCTTCCCCCACATATGTGCCTCATCACTTCTCTAACCAGATTCAAAATTAAATTAAAGACTATATTGTTTAGGGAAGTGTTCCCAGGATTGTGCCATCTGCCCCAGGATGCCTCCTTATAACTATGTATTAAGAAGCCATGCCCTCCCTCCAGTCCATCTGCCGTGGTCCTGGCCCTAGAGGGAGAGAAGAACCACTGGACCTCATCCCCTTCCCACCACCTTCTCCTCTTCCTTTTGTGTTGTCTCTTTTAGACTGTAAGCCTGAGGGCAGAGATCTGTCTAATTTACTATTGTATGTACAGCACTGTGTAAATTTACAGCGTAATAATAATAATAATAATAATAATAATAATGTTCCCACTACTGTGTTGTTGTTGTAGCTGTTGTGTGCTTTCAAGTCATTTATGACTCATGGCAATCCTAAGGCAAACCTATTATGTAGATTTCTTAGCAAGAGTTATTCAGAGGAGGTTTGCCATTGACTTCCCCTGAGGCTGAGAGCATGTGACTTGCCCACACTGCTATATCAAAAATATAATAACAAGCCAGTGAATGTTTTGTATCAAACCAGCAGCAATCATAATTCAAAGGCCATAAATCACAAACTCAGTTAAACATGACATGTTTAATCTTAGTGGTGTTCACATGTTATACTCTACTTGTGTTTAGACTGTTAGGTCACTTGTTTAGATATTGGTTAAAATCTGCTTACCCATGATTCATTTTTGATTTCTACTCACAATCCATTTTAATACAGAGTACAAACCAAGAGTACAGTTGTATTTGGTTAGAATGTACAAACATTATTTTGTGGGAATTGATGTACACATTTACTTTAAATAAGCTTTTAGTGCAGCCTTTTACAGTTTAGATGGAACACAACCTTTTCTGTCCCCAAAGACCTGCCTTGGAAAATTCTCAGAAGGACATGTGTGTGTGTGTGTGTGTCACTAGAGCCAGCATGGTATAGAGGTTTGAGCTTTGAAGTAGGACTCTGGAGACCAGGGGTCAAATCCCAGCTGGGCTTGGAAAGCCACCTTGGGTAAGTCACACTCTTTCAGCCTCAGAGAATGGCAATGGCAAAGCACCTCTGAACGAAACTTGTCATGAAAACCTCATGACAGGTTTGCCTTAGGGTCATCATAAGTCAGAAACATAAGGCAGAAGGCACACAACAAGGAGTGTGTATCATTAGTATATTTCTATTTTTCCAACTCAGGGTTTGAGGGTGATTGGCATCTCTTTATCACTTTACTCCCACAGGGTTGCATTCAGAGTTAGTGAAAAAACAAACTCTTAACACAGTAAATATGGTCCATATATATAAAAAAGGCTTTAGCAGGTGGTATCAAGACATTTTGTAGTCTTAGGCAAAGGACAAGATGGTACTCACCCACACCACATATAGTAAAAAATCTGGCTGGCAATGGGGAGAATGTCCTATAACTTCCCTGAGGGGAACAGATTGCTTTAGGGTCTTTAGGTACAGACTGTTGCCCTGTCAGCTTGCAGCACATTTAGATCTGTTTTCCAAGAAAGGGGAATGGCCAGAGGACTCAGGGGAAATGCATACATGAGTTCATGTGTGTAAGTGCTCTCTTGCAGATCTCTTTTATGGAACTTGACCTGAGAACATGAAGAAGAACCCCACTGTTATCAGATGTATAACCAATTTTTACCCCAAGGCCAGCCCCCCCACACCCTCTAATTTTGATATCAATTTAATATTAAAAAGGACACTGGGGTGGGTGCCCTGGAAAGGCAATCCCACTGCAGAAACCTGTCCATACCATATTTGGAAAACTGGTTGACTCTAGCAAGGGAGGAAGCAAGGGCACCCTCCACAATGAGATTACACAAAGACATCGGTATAATCCATTTGTCTATGGAGGGTGATGATGGGGTCCCGGCCAAAGAAGGTGGCCATGTGTACACAGACAAAGGACACTTCTCTAGTAGTAGAAATTTTCCTTTGTCTGAGATATTCACATCAGTTGTCTGAACATTTCCTCAGTCTCCCAACCATTCTTCTGTCTTGGAAAACCATTGAGCAGTGAGTTAATCCATCCATTCCAAGATTACTCCCCTGGGATATAATTTTGAGTATATATACCACCACTAGACAATATCAATTTGGTCTAGTTTGGGACTGGGCAGACACTTTGCTTGTTCTACTAGCCTCCTTAATAAGCCAGACCACTTACCAAGGCAGATGTTGAACCATCTCTGTTCCGGACGCCCATTGATTGGAACCATGCATCAGGATTGATACTATATTACCACTAGCAAAAGTTCTGCTTTTCCCATTGTCCCACCTTTGCTTTGTTAGTTCTTTTGTGTGTGCACACATGTGCACATCTGTTTGTGTTGTTATTTTCTCAACAAAACTACAAAGCTTATTTGGAATAGCCTCGAGAGTTCTGTGTGAGTGAGGCTTCAGAGATTGTTCAGTAAGAGGCTGCACAGACTGGCACTTTGTGCTGGCCTGTATGTGCGATGAGGGCTGCCTTACCACACTGCCCAGCCACCGTTATGGTGTGCGCCTGTCCACATGGTGTATGCAATGATGATGCACATCGGGTGATGCTTGGAAGGGGCATCATGAAGCCATGTTGTGGTGCTTTTGAAACCCCTTCCAGGAAGCTACCTAGAGCAGCTTCTTGTTGCTCCCTATAGGGAGTGGATCAGTGTCATTGCATGCGGCTGCAGAGGCACCGATCTGGGGCAAAAAGGGGTGGTGTCCCGCCACCCATCTGTACAGGTCCTAAGTCAGGAGAGGTAGTATATGGCACAGCCCATATTTGGTCCACATCTGGACCTACTACACTATACTGAGCACACAGGATCACAGCCATTGTATGTTTAAATGTCTTTGGCTTGTGCAGAATGTTTGTTGCTTAGTAACATCCAATTTGTTAGCACTGGCCTCCTTAAAGTTCTGTCTCTTCAGCAATTTATGCAAAGCTGTTCTAGGCTTATGAAATATTTGTATGTCTCCTTTGGTAATATGGGTCAGGCAAAGTTTGGATGAGTGGTCAGTAAGAATACATATGTGAGTTTACTGGTCCAGTTTATGGCATTTTTATATTTTATATTGATTCATGTACACTTTATGTTTTTATTCTTTACTGATAAACAAATATTACTATATACTTTTGCTTTCCTGATGTGCATTGGTTTGTTGTGTAGGGACTTAACCCTGGAGCTCCCAGTCCAACCCTCTAACTGTGCCACACTAGCCCTCATATTGACTCTACTGATGACTTCATTTTATGGAGAAGTAGAGCTGAATCTAGGCACCAATTTTCACTTTTTCTCTTCTGATGCTTTGATGTTTTAAAAGTTGACACTGACAGTGATCTCTCTACAGAGGAGAGAATTGTCACACACAGCTTGTTTCTTTGCAAAAATTGATGTGATATGGGCCATAAGGCATGCTGAGCCCCATCCAAAATCACAATATAATTTGGGTTATACTCGTTTAATCTAGCTTCTTTCAATCTGATGACCTCCAGAGACATTAGACTACAGCTTACATCATATCCTGGTGGTGGACCAATGGCAGCATGGTCTGATCATTATGGACTTCTTCACCCAACACATCTGGAGGGTCCAAGGTTGGATGAGGCTGGTCTATGCACAGAACAACATAGTGGTTCCTTATTTCTCTATACAGACTTCCTTTGAGTGACATGGTTGTATGGTGGGTTACTTGTGTGGTGAAGTGGCAGGGGAGAATTTCAGTGAGTTACATAGTGAAATACTTTTGAAAAACATATTTCAGACCTTTACGTAGGATGCAATCCTGAGCCAATATATGGAGTCGCAATGAATCATTTTCTTTGCAAATTAGGGAAAGTTTTAACTTCACCCTTGACTCGTCACAACCTCTTAATCTACTGCTTCAGGTTGCATCAGTGGTGACATCCTGCTAAACAAAAAGAGCTAGTTTTTAACTTAAATTCCTGGAGTAAGCGCATCAGTATCCAGAGGAGCAAGGAAAAAATCTACACAGTGTAAAACTATTGAGTACATTGTATGGTCTTGCATAGGAATGAGAAATCTCATGATGGTAAACATTTTTTCCCCAACTGGGTGCAGATGCGGTTGGTGGCACTGGTGTTGTCAAGCAATGAATCCATCCTCAGTTTTAAATGCAGACTGTTCTGGAGTTGTAAATCAGACCACAGAGCTGACCTGATTCTCTCTTGCTATGCATAATCTCCCATCACTCCCCATCATCTGCCACTTCAGAGAACTGCCTCTTTGTACTCAATCATAGGACCAGTTTTGTGTCACAGAGAAGGAGTTTGTGTCTGCCAACCAAATGTTTCTCAGCCCATGGTGGGACACAGAAGAAACTTCTCCATTTGAACCAGAGAACAAGCAGGTCCACATATAGGGAGATGTTCCATAACATATCTGAGTAGTATCCTAGATAGGTTGTGGCAGCCACACTTATTTAATCTAAAGCCTGCCCTGTTCAAAAACTACACTAAATGGGTCTACTTTTACTTGTACACACACACACACACACACTTTGTGTATGTAGAGGAGGAACTGAACTCTCCCTGTCCCTTTCTTTAAATTCTGCAGTCCATTGCTCAAATGTTTTATACATACCAGCTTGACTCTTATAGTGGAAGTGAGTCAAACCTGTATGAGAGTTTCTAAGGGCAGAGATGAGGAACCCTGAAGTGACCCCTTCAGATACTGTTGAACTACAACTAACACCATCCCTACCCAGCATAGCCAATGCTGAGGAATGGTGGGAATTGAACTGCAAGAACATTTAGAGGGCTACATATTTCTCATTCATGATCTAAGGTTATGGAGTGTGAGGAGAGGGATGGTGAGGTGTTTCAGTTACTTGCAGCTTTGTGTTTGTTCGGATGGTACAGTTGGGTCCGCTCAGCCTCTTTTATGTAAGAATATGATTACTGTACATAAATATGGCTTCTGTTATTGGTCCATTCCCTAGGAGAGAGTTTTATGTTTCCAGACTTTGGGCTGATTTCACATGTAGTTAACCTGATGTTTCTAATCACTGGACAACTGGCACCAGAATATGCAGTCTCCATGGGACAGTATTGCACTTATGGTGATATGAAGGTATCAGATGTCCTATGGCTTATTTGCACATGCAAGCTTTTACTTAAGAGAGCACACCATTGCTTGACATTTATTATAAGACAACCATAGATTGTCTTACTGTCTTTTGTAGCTAAGTCTACAGTGGCTACAGAAGATGGCTGGCCACATAAGGAACTGAATAGCTCTCTTTGCCGTGTATAAAATCTGTGTGGGTGACAGAGATAAAAATAAAAGTGTTATATATATTAATAGGTAAATATGCAGGGTGGTGGGTGGTGATATGGGGGTAATGAGGGTGTTTGGATTAATTGTAATTGTAATGTAAGCTCAGAGTTATGAAAGGTGTGAAAGTGTATTAATGGTATGTATGATTTTAATATTGAATAAAGTTATTAAAAAATTAAAAAGATTTTTCTAATTAGGAAAAGTTTCTACTATTCTTTGCGTTTGGTATCTCTTCTAATTTTGGCCCACTGAGTGCATTCAATCTTATCTAGAGATGAACTATGTGAATATCCAATTGTTGTTGACTACAGCCCCCATCATCTAACTACATGTCCAACTACATATTCCCCATTGGCCTCACATGGCCCAAGGTAGAATGATGAGCTTGGTCAATTTCTTACTCTTATCAGTCTTGTTCTACCAAACTTTTCCAACCTGGTACCTTCCAAATGTGTTGGGCAAATCTAGTACCTTCCCCAGGCATGGATAGTGTTGGAGTTGTAGACTAATATAATTGCAGGGTGCTGGGTAGATGGAAGGCATGCTCTACAGATGTCTGTAGCACTTTGGTGAAATGAGCAAACTTTTTCCCATGACACACTTTATATCACTGGTGCTTGCCAGCCTCTGTTGCTGTATTGTGTTGCATTTCTACAACTTGGCAAAGTCAGGTTGTTTTGTAATTCAGAAACTTTCACAGACCAAGACTTGTGCAAAAGTCCATGATGGGCAGTGTGTTGGGTGAGCACTGAAGTTAATATGAGAACACACCAGCTTTTGTGGAAATGGTTTATGGCATGACTGAGTGAGTGTGTTGTCTCACATGTGTGGTCAGAAGCCTTCAGCAAGCTGCTGTCAATCACAGTGCTGTCTTTATGAGCAATTTTGTCAAGCATATATGATTCCAATGAGTTTTTAACAGCTGTGGAAGACAGATAGAGAAAATAGTGAAAGCCTCCAGGAAAGTGTGGGGGGAGGGGGGAGAAAAGGAAAATGGATAGAAATATGACTGCATTACCATAAGAAAAATGAAGACACACACACAAGTCCAGGAAAATTGAGTGCAAAGGGGAAAAAGCAGGGCTTGATTGAGGTGAACAATATTGTAAAGTACTTGGGAAGAACTGATTAGCTTTCTTTTTCAATTCATGCCTCAACGCACAAGGAAGTGAAGGGAAAAAAGGAGAAGTGTCACAAAGCAGCAGGTAGCTGCAATCTCATGCATACGTACTTGGAAGGGAGACTCCCCCACCAAATCTGTGGGTCTTACTTCTGGGTAAATATACATACGACTGAGCTGTGGATCCTATAGGGCTGCCTCTACTCTTCCCAAAACTTTATGGTGCCTCTGAGATGAGTACTGCAATTAGGTCCCCTTAGACTCTGGATTTAAGAGTCATGCAGTTGGAAATGGAGAAGTGTAATAATGCTTGAACAAATAATCATGTGCCTATGGAGCCTTACTATACTATGCAATGCTTATATACCACTTCAGTATAATACTATATACTACTATAGTATGCTACTATACACTCTGTGTCTTGCCTGTTTTATTGCATCTTTGTGGATAGTCAGGTTCAACTTCACTTCCTCTCACATTTCCTCTTTCTTCAGTCTTAGTCATGCAGCCATAGTCAGAAGACCATTTTCTCTCATTAAAGATGCTTTTTAATACTCTCCAAGCAATCAAATTCTACACAAGCCAACACATATTGGTCACAATCCCACACTGTCTTAGCATAGTGTCCACTGAAGGAGTTATGCTATGCTGGTACGATGCAGTCCCTATACTGTGTACCATCATAGCATAATGTTGGCTTACACTGTATGAGATACAGTGAATGCATATAACTGTCACCTCATTGTGCAATATTCAATGCACAGATGGTGTACAATGTCCATTGGCACACTATCTTAAGTGTGTTATTGTGTGCCTGAAATGGTTCTATATGTGCAACTCTTCTCCTGCCCCATCAGCTGGATACACCTGTTTCATGTTGGCCAAAAAGTCACTGTGCATGCACAGGGTAACTTATGTCTGCACATGCCACCAACAGAATTCTGACTGTTGTGTTTGTGTGTGTCTCTGCATGCACATGTGCTAAAGATGTGCATCATTTCACTTAATGGAATGTATAATGTTTCTCTTAATTTACACCAGCTTGTGGTTAATGAGGACCTAGCTGGGGATGGTGGGAGGCCTAAGCCTAACTAAAAATAATAATAATTGTAAGCTGCTCTGAGAACCTTTAGGGCTGAAGGGTGGGTTATAAATACTGTAAATAAAAAAAAAAGCGAACATACATGGAAAGCATCAGATTGGAGAAGGATGCTTCAAGGATAGGGATGAATTGCAACAGTTAAAATTCATATGGAGATACTCATTAATACATATTTGAAATAATTCCTAATACTCTAAAAAGGGAACAGGAGCAGAAGAATGACAAATTGATATATGAGGAACAATATATGTGACATGGCTGATAAATTTTCTTCTGATATGTTAATGAGTTTGAATTAGAGAAGCTGGCAAGAGTAGATTTATTCAGACTTTTAATAAAAATAAAATAAAAATGAAATTGTATGTACAAATGAATCTGTACTGGAATAAGCAGATGGATAATATTCGAAGGGAAGTTTATATCCTCCAACTTTCTATATTCAGAAAAAGAAATGCTACTACAGTTTTGCAAGCATTTCAAATATGCATTCATACTTACTTCATTTGACTAATTAAAATGTATGAAGAAACCTGCAGATTTTGATAAGTTATTCTTGAAAAAGAGCTGAACAAAATTCTCAGCCACTGTCACCTGCCAAATTCAACAGGTACAGCTAATATAGACAGGACATCTTCATACTTTCCTCTCATGTAACAGTTAAAGATGGGGGCGGTGGGGGGGGGGGAGAGATTATAGCTCTTATTTAGTTGGCCATACTGGCAGGGATATTTTGAATTCTGAAAAGTAACTTTTCCAACCTTTGGGCCACTAACTGCTTGGACAGCTTTGCTCTGAGTTCTAGTTTCTGTTCACCTTATGAAATGCTGGAGGGCATGCCATGGGAGGACATGTTGAAAATTGGCTTTTAAGGACCATAGGTTGGAATTCTTCTCCAGTTTTGCTTGTATTTGTTGTGGAAGAAGGTATTCAGTACCTCTGTGTGTAAGGACCCTCCTCCACATACACAAGACAAGATTTCCAGTATGTTAAAGGTCTGGGAAAGCAGTAGCTCTTCTTTCCCCAGCTGCAAAATGACAGCTAGATAGTGTCCAGGAAGTGATTGGCCATAGATGTGAATGTGCACTGTCCTGAACAGAAACCTGGCTAAAATCTTTTCTCATGAAAAATCTAATTTGGATCCTTTTATTGATTGCAAAGCTTTCCATGATAATGAAGAACTATTTCAAGAAATTCATGATTCACCCCCACCCCAACTATGGCTTTTGTGCAATTCTTACATTGATTTTAGCAGATTCTGAATGCAACACAAAATGGTGGAGAACAGGGGCCATTAAGAGGGCAAAAGCTGTTCCATTTCACACACATCCAAAGATTGTATTGCCCTATTTAAGTTTAACTAATAAATACCGCTGTTCTCATCCAAATTTGGCGGAAGTCAATGGGTGTTTGATACTGGAGTCAATTGAATTAGCCACAAGCATGCTATTTTGGAGTTTCTCTCTCCTCCAGGAGGAACAGCATCTGGTCCTGGTGATTCATTCCTATTTTGGGTGCTAGTGTGTTGCATCTTCTCCATTTGACACATTGTATTGGACAGCAGGAGCAAGCCCTGAAGGCTTTCTGAGGACAAACTAAAGAGAGGCTGAATAGGCTTCAAGAGTTCCGTGCCTTCCTCCCAAATGAGAAGTGTCAGATATTTGAAAATAATGACTTATAACACCCTCAGTTAGTGACATCTGCAGCTTGTCAGCAAAGAATTTGGGTACTGCATCCAGTTCCGTTAATGCTTGAGCAGCTGAAGCCAGGATTCTGGGAAACGCAATTCAGGTTTCAGTTAGCTCAGCCTGAACCTCACCAATATCTCCTCTCATCCAAGGACAATTCAAGGTATGTAAAGCAGTGCAGGAGGCTGGTTCTTTAACACTGGTGAGGCAATGAATCCACTCTGGGGTTTTCTCTTATTTGCACTCATTTAACTCACTGGGGTCAAAGGCAGATAAAACTGCTGTAACGTTTCCTAGTTTTTCTGTTTGTCCTCATTAATGTATTGATCATCCTCACTAAATATGCCTATGAAGAGAGTGGAACTGAGAGTAAATAAGAGTATTTTACATTAGTATGGTCAGATTCACAACAATTTTATTCTAAAATTGTGATGCTGAGGAACAAAACATTCACCACATATACAAAAGACAAAAAAGTATAGGTAGTTGTAGTAGTGTGCTATGCACCCAAATTATGACTACACAGCAGTGTGCAGCCTGTGTCCACTCTCTGGAAAAATTCATATGAATGCCTACATACAGCAGGACAAGCTCGGTGATACAGGCAAAGCTTAGGAAAAAATTGTTTTTAAAACTACAACATCTGGAATGCACAAGTCAACATGGCCGGTTGTAGTCTTAAAAAAGGGTAACTTCCCAATCTGTTTAATGACCATCGTTAAAACTGCACCTGCAACTTCATTTCCATGCACAAAGGATTTGTAATTGCATATATCTATATCTATATCTGTCTGTTCCTGGCTTCCACTCCACCAAATGCATCTGAGTTAGTAGACTGAAGTCTACAAAAGCTCATGTTGCCAATTTCTTTCTTTCATTTAGTCTCAAAGGTGCTACAAGGTCTCTCTACATCCTTTCCCAACCTGATGCAGGCCAGACTAGGGGAAAAAAATTGGCCTTTAGCCAATCTGAGCTGGTGGACACTTTTATGCTAACTAATATGGCAGCTGTGAGCCTGAAGTGAGGCCTGCTCTGTGCACATTTTATTTATGGGGAGAGGAAGTTTTGGACTCCAAAGGAGCATACAATGGAAGGGACAGTGGCTTACTAAAATTATTATAATGATTTTTGGGACAAACCAGGCTCTCAGTCCTCTCTTACCTTCTTTTCCTGTTCTGGACATGGGATTCCTCCACTACCAAAACATCCAATCTTCTCCTTTTGGACTCCCCTTCACTATACAACAGCAAGGCTGTTCTGCCCTGAAAAAGTGGGATGATCATTCCTCTATTTTTTTTTTTTTTTAGCTGTTCCAAAACAATTGGCCAGCAAAAATCTTCAGATTTCTCTTACATGGTTTTCTCCAGAGTGTTCTATAAATAGCTATTGTACTTGGTGCCTGCTTCTGTTTTGAACTGAGAAATGGAGCATTTCTGACCTGAAAGATTTACATATTGGGGTTGCATACATTATAACACAGTGCGCCAGTGACCATCTTTCTTCTTGGAAACATTATCTAAAACAGTGTTTGTTGCAAGAGAGACTGCCATTCCAGACAAATTATGGCTGGCCCTACCCAGGGCTCTTATGGTCTTTATACAATCCTGCCCACTGTGTTTACACAGCTACAACCAAGGCTGGCCCTACCATAAGGGATAGTGTGACAACTCTATCAGATGGTGGATGCTGGGTTGAGCAGGAAGAAGCAGTGTTTTCTTTCCTCCTGAGCCACCTGTCCATTTATGTGTCTTTCCTGCATGCTACACCTCATTGCCACATTTCCAAACCTATCCTTGTGCTTCAAGTCCGGAGGCAGATTCTGTGAGGTAAGATTCAGTTGTTGTCCAGTTCGCTTCAGTATATGGAATGCAGAGGCATAGTCTTCCTTGCCTTGAGCAGCAAGCTAACTTGGGATGCTCTGCCTACAACCATTCTAATTTACTTATATTCCTATCTTCCGATTGCTTTCAAAATAATACAGCTTTTGGCCTGCAGTTCTTGGAGGAGGCTTATTTGGACTTGGATATTGTGATTTCCCCTCTGCAATATGGGCCTGAATGCCTCACTGCTATGAGCCATGTGGGATGGTGGTTTTCCATGACAGTGGAATGGTGAATCTCCTCTAACTTTCAGTTTGAACTTTAAAAGGTGCAACTGAACATTGCTCCTCTGGGTCAGTATCTTGAATAGATCCCCTAAAATTCATACCAAAACCCAGAGAGGTTTTTATGCCCTTCAGACAGACAGCCCCCAGCCCCCACTACAGGACTGGCTTGGCTTTGACTTAATATATACCTCTATCTCTATCTCCAAATTTCCAAATTTGAAAAAAAGAATAAACATTACAATGTGTGAAAAAAATGCAAGACTGGCATATGTGGTCATCCAGGTTGGGACTTATGAAAAGTCTGGCTTTGAATCCATTTGTAGCCAACCAGTGTGTGTTAGGGTTGATAGCCCTTTTTACTGGAGAGAATTCATCTCTTTAACATCTTTGCAGCAGGCAGGTTCAACACTCTATGCTTCGAATAGGCACACATACCAAATAGGATCAGTGTGGATGGTTGAGAATTTTGTTCAATTCACCTTTGATAGGATCTTACCAAAATCTCTGAGTGCCTAGTAAAAGAACTAGAGATTTCTTTGAGACAAAGAAGGGTAGACAGATTTATCCCATCCCTGTAAGGGCAGAGGTTAGTTTAGGAGATGGAAGAGAGGATGTGAGAAGCATGCAGCTCCATCCTCCAAGAGAGAAGAATTGCCTCGACTGTTCCTGTCACAGTACCTATCATCTCCTATTGATTTCTTCTGGCCATGATAATGGCCATGATCATAGGCATATGCACAGCTGATGTCACTGAACTGCTAGGCTTCAATGTACTTCATTGATTCCATGAATTCAAAGTTCAGACTAGATGTGTGGGCAATAGACACAGTCAGCTTTAAAGTTTAAAGGAAACAGAGGGTTGCTGGAGTCAGGAAAGACACAAACAGAGACTGGAGGGTGAAAACAAATGGCAAGAGATAGAGTGGGACAGAAAGCAAGATACACCAAGGGGATCGAAAAACAAGACAGATCCAGGACAAGTGGAGATGGGGAGAGGGAGGGAAGGGAAGGAGAAAGCAAGGGCATTTCTTTTGCCTATGCTTGTCCTGCTTTGCCAAGCAGTACTTCAACTGCCCAGGCTCTATACCTTGCTCGGGTGGTTATTAGTGGGCTGCATTAATGGGGCTACAGGTTGTCCACCCATGATTTAAAGAGAAGGGGCTTACCTTAATCTCATACAAAAAAAAGTTTGGGTGCTGATATAAAAACAAAAATGTACTTATCTGGGCTATTCCCAGGAAGAGAAGACCATTCTTCTATTACTGTATATTAAGCAAAAAAAAGAAGAAGCATATATTATACACGTAATATTATTTTACAAATCTTCAGCTACAGATTTTCACCAAAGGGAACCTTTGGAATTCAGCTGCCATCATCTTCAGACAATGTAGTCATTGACCATACAGGCCGAGGATTGTAGGAATTGTCCAACATATTGAGAGGGCATTGGATTGGAGAGAAGGCGGTTCTGTTAAAAAACATTCACCATCGTAGATGCAACTCTGGACAGTAATACTTTTTTAAAAAAAGTTTTAAAATGGTCCACATTATAAACCAGTGAAACACTGAAAACGGAATTGCTACTAGCAAGCATGTGAACAGTGAAAACAGAATTGTTAATGGGAAGCATGTGAACATACCATAATAATAATATATAATAAATTTTTATTTATAGCCCGCTCCTCTGTCAAGACAATTGGAGCGGGTTACAGCAGATAAAAAATTACAGAGTAAAACAATTCCAATAATCCACTACCCAACCTCCCACCCTTTAAAATTAGATTAAACTAGCAGCAAGTTAAAACCAGAAAGACAATTAAAACATAAGCAATATCAGAAGCAAACTAACCATTCCGTGGACAGTGTAAACTGTGACATCATAGGTCAAGGTATCAAGAGCTGATGGGGGAAAACATATCCCAATACAAGAGCCGGGAATTAAGGGGTTTCTGGGAAGGCCTGCCAGAAGAGATGCATCTTTATAGCTTTTAAAAAGCAATCGAGAGATGTAATAAGACACATCTCGTCTGGCAGGCCATTCCATAGTCTGGGAGCGGCGGCAGAGAAGGTCCTCTGGGAGGTCTCGCGACAGCCTAGTTTTCATAGGCCGCAGCAAATTCCTCCCAGAGGACCGGAGTGTGCTGGGGGGATCATACGGGGAGAAGCGTTCCCTAAGGTAAGATGGAACCAAGCCATGTAGGGCTTTAAAGGTTAAAACGAAAACCTTGTACTGTGCTTTATTACCAGTGTAATAAATTTTTGAACAAATCAAGGTAATTTAAAATAAGCCAAATCAAGATAATTTAAGATGTAACAGTAAAGCAAGCAGCTATATAAACCTTTCACCACTTGTGAATCTTGCAGTTTCATATTTCTCTTTTATTAGTTGTTGAGTGGTTACTTTTCAAGAAAATGGAAAAGTGTTTGCTGACCCACCATGGGAATTAAGAGACCAGGCACAAGAACCTGGGTTGAATAAGGGTCACATTATTGACTGATTAAACTATTTAATTTAAACTCTGTGATACACACAATTGAGGTGGAAGGCTTCCACTAGACCTCAGCTCCACCTGGACAAACACCAGAGATCTAGGGAGAACCCAAATACCTGGGTTGCTCCCTGGCCAGCCCTAATAGAAGGCAAACCTAAAGAATCCTTCCCTTAAATTGCACGACTTAAAGTAATGGCACAGGCCCCTAGCTCCAAGGGAAATTTTCCCCACCCCACTGATCCCAGGGCTTAAAACAGAATTTCCTGAGGTCATCCCTTCACCATAATGGGTGCCATATGTGTTAACCATAATTCACAAAGGAAAAGTCGCACCCACACCTGCCCTAATCAGCACAGACCAAGCCAATAAAAATTTAAAAGCCTGAGGACACAATAGGCCCATGCCTCCTCAATAACAGCACACATTCTCTGATGATCTCACATTGATTTTTGGATTAAAAGAGGAAGGGGGGGGGAGACAAAGCCCCATAAACCCTGTGGTCCTGTCCCCATCACATTTAACACCATGGCACTGCACACTTTGATCTTTTACTAGGGTCTAATCTGCACTGCTTTAACTGCCATGGTTCAGTGCTATGGAATTCTGTGACCTGTAACTTTGTGAAATATTTTTCCTTCTTTTGTCAGAGAGCTCTGGTGCCACAACAAACTACAAATCCCTGGATTCCATAGCACTGAGCCATGGCAGTTAAAGTAGTGTCAAAGTGCATCAATTCTGCAGCGTAGATCAGATCTCAGTCTTCTTCCCCTCTGGCCCAGCAGAATCAGTTCCTCTCTGCAGCGCTATGCACCATGGTTCCAGAACCGACTTTGTAATGTTTTAGTTCAGCTTTAGGCAATTAGGTGATTGAGCATAATTATTTTCTTATTTTTTTTTAAAAAAATTCAAGATTGTAATAAATGTGTCTTCAATTATTTTTTAATTTAAAAAATCTTCTCTGGATCAAATTAATTTCATATTAATTTATTTTATAAGTGCCGGAAACATCATCCTATTATTATTAAGTTGAAACAGACAGTAGGAAATGGAGAGCCCCTCCTTACCTTGCCAGAATGTATCACTCCATGTATCCAGCAATCTGTGTGAGATGTTGACAGAACAAGGACAGGGCTGCAAATAACAGCAACTTTTCCCTCCTTGCAGTAAATGTAGCCATTTATATTTCAAGATAAAAAAGAAGCACACATCTTCTCACTTGTCATTTGCTAACATACTGAACTCTGATTTCTGCTGAAGACCTAATTGGAAGGGGGGGGGGAGAAGAATTACACATTACTATGAACATTACTATCAGATGTTTAATTTAGACATGAATGCCAAAATGATGCTCATTATGGAAAGTCACACTATTATGCATGGGTTATACATTGTGAGTCATTGTGGATCCTAATGTGCATCTTTCCCATCAAATTTAGAAAGGTGGTGCCATCGAGATGATATCTAGGACCCCCTTCAACAGAATGAGCAGGAGGGCCCCCAGGCACAGGAAGGCTGGCTTGTTATATTTTGAAATTCATAAAATAATAGAGTGGCTGGAATCTTGCTGGTGTCTTACACATGTGTAAGTTCTTCAGCAGAAGCAGCTGGACTTTTTTGTTCAGTGTGGAATATCTGCATTTAATTCAATATTGCAAAAGTGTTGTTGCATATGCAATATCATTGCTCATGTACATGCAGATGTATATTTGTGTGTTGGGTTGCAAGCCTACCATTCAGTGCAAAGATTGTGTAGTAGTAATAGTCAATGTAGTCATAGCAGTAGTAGCAGTAGTAGTTGTTATCCAAAATTGGGAAATCTACATGCAGAGGGTTATGCTATTCAAATCCAATTTAAGATATCAGCCATAACTAAACTAAAACTAAAGAGCAAGTTCCTCCATAAGACCTTTAAGTCTACAGATTAAAGTTCTGTAACTGCCCAACTGCTGGTGAAAAAACACAACCTCCAAATGGTTTAATAACCAACCAAGAAAATCCAGTCAATGCTGTGCTCAGTGAAGGACAGGAGAGACCCCCTCAGAACTGCAGGAGTTTACTGCATACTGTGCAATTGCAGAGAAGTCTACATAGGGACCACCAGATTGAGTGTTCAGTCCCAAATCAAGGAACACAAGAGACATTGCAGACTGGGTCAGCCAGAAAAATCAGCAGTAGCAGAACATGTTATAAACCATCCTGGGCATAAAATGCTCTTTGAAAATACTGAAATACTGGACCATGCCAATAACTATCAGGTCAGAATGCACAGGGAAGCCACCCAGGATGAGGAGGATTCCCAAAAGACAATGGATCATTAAGTAAATGGACACCCTGTAGGTCTTGCCATTCAACAACAGAATAATAAACGGATTAACATGCAAATCACCTCCTCTCAACCAACAGTATATATACCTCATTCTCTTCCATGCCAGCATTCTCTGAAGATGCCAGCCACAGCTGCTGGTGAAATGTCAGGAATAAACTCTTCGGGAACATGGCCTCATAGCCTGAAAAACCCACAAAAAACTATGGATGCCGGCTGTGAAAGGATTTGACTTCACATTGGACATCTCTACGGGGAGAAACTGTTCCAAGAATCTCTAAGCAGTTTACAATGATAAAGAATTATTTCACGTAATTACAACAATGATGGATACTGACTCTTTGTGAGGTGGATGCAACTGTAATTAATTTGTCTTTAAAAGTGTCTGTTGTGCTGAAGAAAAATAATGTCAATGGATAATTTACATAACTTTAAAGTAAATGATAAAGAGATTCGAGATATTCTATACCTTAGCTCAGTCATGAATCAATAGAGACTGTAGTCAAGAAATTAAAAGACTAGAACTTGGAAGGGCATCTATGAATGAACAGATGGATTGATTAATTAATATCTCACCTTTCTCCCAGATAAGATTCTCAAGTCCAATACCAATACTGACTACCAAAGTCAGAATCGTCCATGCAGTTTCCAGTTTCTACATATGGTTGTGAAAGCTGTACATTAAAGAAAGCCGACAGAAGGAGAATGAACTTATTCAAAATATGGTTTTGGGGGAAAGTTCTATGAATATCATTGACTGTCAAAATGACCAGCATGTGCATCTTAGAGCAAATCAAGCCTGAACTCTCCCAAGA
This sequence comes from Urosaurus nigricauda, assembly GCA_034509955.1. NCBI lineage: Eukaryota > Metazoa > Chordata > Lepidosauria > Squamata > Phrynosomatidae > Urosaurus > Urosaurus nigricauda. Next base: position 192,098,877 of record JAOEGL010000003.1, on the reverse strand, counting down.
AGCCAAAATGACCAAATTGAGGCTGTGTTAATTTGGACAACATGAGACTACATGACCTTTAGCAAAGATAATAATGCCCAGTAAAGTAAGAGGTAGTATTAAAAGAGGAAGGCCACATTACAGATGTGTTGACTTGACAAGGGAAGCTGAGTTTGCAAGAAGACCTTAGCAGGGATGTTCCTCACTGAGTGTACTGAAAATCTCTTATTGAAAGAGTTTCCATAAGCCAAAGCCTACCTGACAGTAATTAATAAGAATATTAGTCTTCCTTCAATAGTAAACTTAGGTGGTGAGTACCAGCAGAAAGGAAGTCTGAAATGCAGCCACTATGAGGGAGGCATCTGAATATTCAGGAGAACAATGAGGTTTGCTGACAAAACCCAATCCCAAAGGACTTCCCCATTATACCCTCTTCGATGCTTTCCCAATTTTTGTATAGGATCCTCCTCTGCTCAGTTTGAAAAGGCAAGTTTAATTCCTTTCCTGAGGCTATAGAAGTGCTGTATAAACTTTCTACAGAGTTTTGTACAGAGTTTTAAATTGCTTAATGTGTAATGTTTTTAACTTTTAAAAACTGTTTGTTTTTTTAAACTTTGTATCTATATTTTAACGTTTTGGATTGGATTGCATCATTTTAAATTATTTTAAACCTTGAAATCCTATACTGAGAAACGGGCAGGATAAAAATAAAAAATAAAATTAAAAATAACAATAATTAACATATCTACTGAGAACAATTTACTGAGAACAAGATTCTGGACATCACCAGAATATTTATAGGGAACCTTTTGGAAATGGAATTCAGCTCTTGTCATTGGTGGCTATGCTGGTAGAGGTAATGGACCTTGTGGTCTGGCAGTATCTGGTGGGTGTCATGATTCTTACCTATGCTAGAAGATGAAGCTAAAACATTTTGTTGCAGGTCCCACTTGTCCATGTGATCTGACTGCCACTGTGCCTTCAGTATAAACCTGACTGCTATAAAAACATTCAGTTACAAGTGAAACTGGTAACAGGGTTTGTTGTTGTTGTTTTTATTCTCTCAGCTTTGGGAGAAGCATTTTAAGGTCAAATCTCCTCATTTCATGAATTAATAAGGTTGGAATTAATTCAGAATTTCAAAAAGACTCTGTAAAGGGAGACAAATCAAAGCCAGGCATTGAGTGACAGTGAAGATGTGTTTATGTAAAATAAACACCTTGGGCTTCAGTATTAAAGTGGAGAAACGGAATCCCGCTTCCTTTGATCACAATGCTCAGAAGGGTTACCAGATCAAAATTTCAAAAACAAGAAGCCGTCTTGGAGCAGAGGTGTCTGTTCAGCACAGCTGGATTCTGAATAAAGGAATCCGTTATGGGATTGAGAAACCTTGTATTCCAATAGGGACCTTAACTGAGGGTTTCCAAACAATGTCTCAAGGAGGTCAGAAATTTTTGATGAGGAGAAGATGGCCCACTAGGAGGGAGGGAAAAATGCAATGTTGGGAAATCACTTAAGAAGTGTCCAAATATATTGGTTGGCATTCTGCTTGGGAGTTACTTTTTCATAAATGACCTTGTAAGTGTGTGCGAAATTGAATTCTGTATTTGAATTCTGTATTGAATTCTTTCTCTTAATTCACCTAGGGACTGCTGTTATGTTACTTACAGGTGTCCATTACACAATGCTAGCTAGTGGAATGACTGATGTGCTCCCCAATGCGCATCTAGACACCAGCTAGGAAGTGGCAGAGCACAACAGGAACTCCTGATGTGCATCAGAAGTGTCCCATGCATATCAGACATGCCGAATACACATGACATACTCTTGTTGGTGTCCAGATGTGCAGCATCATGATTCAGTAACAAGGTGTTGTTGCATGTCTACAATGTAGTACCTACAGATTCATAAAGTTGTGAAATGAAGTGTGATGTAGGATCTTGGCCATTATTTATACTGATAGGTAGACAGACAGACAAGTATAATATATTTAGTTATCATTCATAGGCTAATATATTCCTCTATAGTTATTATATTGTTACCACCATGGTATAACTAAATTATATAGTTATTATATAATAATAATTATTTCTTCACACTTTTTTGAGAGTGTCTGTTCTCAATTCATTGACAAAGCTACAGAAGCTGCATGATGCCAACAGAGGAGCTGGCATGCCCTGCTGTCCGCTTGTACTTGGGAGTCTGCCTTGGCATGATGCAAGTATGAAGAGAGGATTGTTTGAGAGCTGGATGCCCAGGGAAGCTTTATTCTCCTCACTTTATAGAAGCCTAATACATGTGGTAACATTGAGGGTGGGGGGAGATGTTTTAGGTATTCTCACAATCATTTAGACTTTGCCGTTTGTTTTTTCAAAAAGTCATCCCAAGTAGGGAAAAATACTAACACTCACAATCCTGAAATTAGCCATTCTGAAAGCTATTTGAAAGAGATCCATGGTGGTGTCATGATTTGAGTGTTGAAATACGAATCTAAGAAGTTAGGGTCCAAATTGCTGCTCAGCCATGGAAACCCATTGGGTAACCTTGGACATTTTCTTAGCTTCTAAGGAAGGCAGAAGCAAACCATCTCTCAATAAATCTTGCCAAGAAAATGCTATGATAAGATTGCTATAAGTCAGAGCTGGCTTGAGAACAACAGCAATTCTGACATGAGTTTCCTATATCTATTATAATTATTTTAAATTATTAATGGACCAATATTATTATTATTAATGGGCAAATACTTGGAACAGTGTTATGGAAAAAGAAAACCAAAATGCTGCTGCTGCTGCTGCTGCTGCTGCTGCAGCAGCAGCAGCAGCAGCAGCAAAAACATCAATGCTTGTAATAGGAATAAGAATAAGAATAGAATCATTATTATTGGTGGCCAGAATCCTCTATGCACTACGTTACTATACAGTGTGCCCTTGTTATCACCTGGAGTTGGGTTCCAGGATCTCCTGTGGATAACAAAATCTGTGGATGCTCAAAGGCCATGAAATGGCATAGCAAAATGGAAAATCAAGGTTTGCTACCTGGAATTTATATGTTTTTTGAATATTTTCAAACCATAGATGCTTGAACCAGTCAATATAAAATCTGTGGATAAGGAGGGCTGACTATATAAACATGGTTTTTGTTGTTGTGCACCTTCAAGCTGTTTCCAATATATGGTGAACCTAGGATGAACTTATACTGGGGTTTTCTTGGCAAGATTTGTTCAGAGGTTTGCCATTGGCTTCCCCTGAGGCTGAGAGAGTGTGATTTGCCCAGGTCACACAGCTGGTTTCATGGATGAGCTGAGAATTTAACCCTGTTGCCCAGAGATATAGCCCAGTACTCAAACCACTATGTCACACTGGCTCTCATAATCACAGTAGTGGTTACTGAATTCCATAGTTTCATAGAGTTCAGTAGTTAACATAATGAATTTAGGCCTGATGTTGCTCCCAGTCCTCACTTACTAGTTAGCGACCACTGTGACCAAAGGGGGTTTGTTCCTTTGTCTTTTGGGAAGTGATTATCTGAGGTTCCTATTCCTCACCCCACTTCCCACTTGTATGAGAGATCTTTATCTTGGCAGGCAGAAACAGGGTCCCTGTCACATTCTTTCCATGCAGCAGAGGTTACTTGTGTAAGAAGGGAATGAGAGTGTTAGATACTTTCTATATGACAGGGGAACGGACCCTTGTTGGTTGCAGCAGATGCTGACCTGTAAGTAAAGTTTTTTTTTCAACTTTTTCCCAAAGGCAGCTTATTAAAAAAAAAGTTAAATATGTGAGATCCTGCATGAAGTAGTGGTTTTAATGTTGGATTAGGACCCTGGGAGACCAGAGTCTGAATCCCTGCTGAGCCATGGAACCACACTGGGCTAGTCACTTTCTCAAGTCATTCACTCAAACTCGGGGGAAGGCAAAGGCAAGCCTCTTCTGAATAAATCTCACCAAGAAATCCCATGATAGTGTCAGCATAAGAGTTAACTTGTAGGCAGACAACAGTAACAATACCAACACCTGTAAAAACAGCAACAAAGATGCTCAAAGTGTTTGGTCACTTGTTGAGATAATGGCAACTAGCCACAGCACTCATTTATTCAAAGTTGTCAATGCTCCTCATTATTGATATTAATTCATAAAGGAGTGCCTTTTTACCAGTTGGAATTAAAATAATTGAGGCTTGAGAAATAACACTCAGGACTACAGATTGGGGAGAAAAATGAAACATGAACTCCATACCCCAAAGAATCCTAAAAGGGTCTCCTTCTAATATTACACCTGTGATATGACAGGTGCACCAACATTGCTGGGTTAAGATCACACTATGGAAGGTGCTACTTCTTGTGTCCTCCTGATGTGAGTGTTCTCTCTCCAAGAATTGGATAGTGCTGCATTTGTTGGGTGGCCTTTTCATATTAGTGGCACAGGAACAGCATTGAAACAGCACTCATACCACGCTGTTGACATAATGCAAGAATCTGAAAATGTACCCCAAGAACTCTTCCATGTTACAATGCACAGCTGTGAACTCAACTGGTGCATGGAGGCCAGACTCTCTCTCTGCATGAAGCACATCTGTTGCGGGGATACTGCATTATTAACAAAAGGTTTGTGTCACAATGTATAAAATGGGATTCTTCCTTAGACCTTGGCACTTGCAGGTTATAGAGAATGATGCTACCTGTAACATATTGCTTTTATGGTAACAAGGGCGTTAGAGTGTTGATTTCACAAATTAACATAATAATTGGTATCATAGTTATTTTTAAAAAAATATTTTAAGTATAACACACAGCCATGGAATAATATCACTCAACCCTCTCTATTCACCCAAACTGTTGGTGTCAGGATTCATTTGGGGCCATTTTATATACCTGTTAATATGCAACAAGTATAGCAACTCATGCTTTCCCAGGACCATATGAATTTATATTTATATTAGTGTATTTAGCTTTTATATTATAATGTCCTATATTTTTATTGAATGTCCTATGGTTTGTGGTGTCTTGTGCTTCCTTGTAGTTATGGCATCTTGTCACCCTGAGCACATGGCTTTCATGGCAATGTGGGAATGAAGCAGGTCTCAGTTTGAACTTCATAGGGGTTACCCAAGGTGCTAAAGTGTACCCCCAAATAAATTCAGCACCTTGGAAAACAATTTTAAGAAGATTTAAAAGACAGACACCATTTTGCAGTATACATCTGCTAAAAAATAAGGTAAAGGTTTTGGCTTGACATGAATGTCTAGTTGTAACTGACTGTAGGGAGAGGTGCTCATCTCCGTTACCAAGCCAAAGAACCAGTGTTGTTTGAAGCCAACTCCATAGTCATGTGGCCAGCATGACTACATGGAATACTGTTACAGTACCTTCCTACTGAAGTGGTACCTATTTATCTACTTGCATTTGCATGCTTTTGAAGTGCTAGGCTGGCAGAAGCTGGAAGTAGTGATGGAAGCTCACCCCATCATACAGTACTTAGGCCTCCAACTGCCAACCCTCTGACTGTACAATCGCCAGAACTGGTGTCTTAACCACTAAGGGGAAATAGGAGATAGTACACAAACCCTAACCCTTCTTCTGTCTTTTACATGTGGACTGATTTTAAGTCTGAATTTGTAGAAGTGTGTACAATGGTTAAAATATGGGAGGGGAGACTCTGGAAGAGCCAAGTGCTAAGAATATTTTGAGAAAAGGAGTAACTTGGCAACATGATAAGAACAAAATGGGAGACCTTAGGCATAAAGGTGTGATAAATTCAATCCACAGTATGAATAGACTAAACATTTACCCTTATCAGGAAGATCAAGAAGGAAGAACATGAAAGACAGCAAAAGACATTGCAGAACTTTCTTTAGTTATTTATCAATACTGATTCTGCTACAGTTAATAGCCAGAATACTGATGGGGACTTACTTCTTTGTAAGTGGGCCTACATATGTGAGAATTAGCTTGTCTGTATCCAGTAGAGCAGATCCAACAAAGTGTCAGGTCTCAAGTAACTGAGCTGAAAAAACTGTGGCAGGGCCACATTGGCTCTGTTTGCACCAGGGCCTCAATGACCGCACACATCTGGTTGCAGTCTGAGGCACGGCAGCGGCTTTGAACCAGGTTGGCAAAAGGAGTGTTTTTTTGTCTGATCCTTTTTGGCCTGGGTCCTTTGTCTTGAAGTGGCATTGGGGTTGCTTCTGGCTGTGTTTGGGGCATGCATTATCTAAACGCCACACTTCCAAAGTGGCCCAACAGCAGCCCTTTTGGCCTGTTTCAGGCCCCAGATGCACAATGGGACTGATGTGCATCGGTCCCTATATGCACATTTGTCCTGCTGTGAAAAGTCCTGATACACATAATTATCAGTTCTGATGTGCACCTCAGGCACTCTTGCTGATGTCCTGTTACACATCTTTGCAATTCAATAAAGAGATTTCTTAGTACCTTTGCTACATAGCTTAGTATACGTAAAGTTACTGAACACAACAGGTCATCTAGGATTCCAGCACTTACATAATTAAAAGGTTTTGTATCAACTATGGAATCTGAAATTCCAAACGGGTCTTGTTAGAAATAAATCTCCATGTTTACAGTGAAGCTTACTCCTAGGGAGGCTAGGATTGCAGCTTTAATTTTTTAAAAAATCAGGTGAATGCCTTGGGCATTTAATGAAATGTTTGGAAGTGCTGATCCAGAATAGTCTAAGTTCCTGCATTCCATGGGAGAATGCACAGACAGGATCCATAGAACATCTGTGGAGAAACATTATGAACAAGATAAAGAGAAACATGAACAAGAGCAACATGAAGTTGTGTGAATGGCCTCTTAAGCATTAGATTAGGTTACAGTGTCCAAGACAGTTTTCTGGGTAAATGGACAAGGGAAAAAGAACTCATTTTATTATCACCATGTATAGCTTTTTTTTTGCAAACTGAGTGAAAAAGGCAAGCAGCATCTTGATGGCTGTATCTTAGCAACAAGAAGGGGAATCAAATTAATTTTTAATAAGCAACAGCTTAAATTTTCAGAGTGCTAGAGAGTTATTGAAGACACAAACTCAGGATTCATTCCTTTCCTTTCCCTTCCCCATCCCCCACCCCCTTTTGGACAAGAAATTATGCTGAAAGAGAGCCAAAAGGTCATTAGGTACGAAACCTTACCCTGGTCAGAAAAGTCAACACTTGCATCATAGCTGGATAGTTGCTTCTCTTTTACTGGCTTTTCTTCACTATCCTCCGAAGATGAAGATCCCTCATGCACTCTCCAGGTAGCTAATTATATGGCTGATGTATTCTTATAGGAATAAAACTTTCTGCAATACTTCTTACAGTCTTCAGGCTTGACCCATTGCCTGCTGTTTGTCCTGAGTGAATATTCACTCTACTCTCTCTGAATTTGGGGTGAGGATCAAGGGCTCACAAACTACATAATGTGGCATCACTAGGGTTGGCGTAACCAGGTGCAGTAATTCACGGTGTCACCCCCCCCCCCCCGGCCTCCTCCCACACCACACCACACAGAATCCTTGTCTCACTCACACCATTTCATCAGCATTTTAAAGGTAGGCAGGCAAATACCATAGCCCCTTTCTGCCAAAGATGTTTGGGGAGCAGTGGTGGTGTTGCCCCTCTTAGGGTGTCACCTGGTGCTGTCTGCACCCTCCCAACCCCACTAGTGATGCCGCTGGCTGCATACAAATTTTCAAAAGATTTTTTTGCAGAGGCTCCCTCCCCACAATATTTCTGAACAGTAGCTTTGGGGGAGAAATGTTTCTCTAAAACAAGGCATAAGAACCCCCTCATCTTGTCTGAACAGCAGAAACAGGGGGGAAATCCCCGAAACCTGTCTTTTCCAAGATTTTTCTTAAATTGAAAGTTACCTTCGTTTGGAAGTCTGGCTTCCCCATTTAAGGCTCGACATCTCACCATCCCTATTTGACATGTTGGCTGGGGGTGATAAAAGTTGCAATCCAAAATACCTTGGATGCACCCCAATGAAGGAGGCTGCTCTATCAAGTGTTGTTTATTCAGAAGATGTTTTTGAACTGCACCATTTCAAGACTTCAAGTCAGCTAAGCATCATTTTTGAAATGTTCACAGGCAGCAATAAAATTTGCAGTTTTCAGTTAGATACTTGTGTTAATGCAGCTAAAATCATATTGTGCTATAGTATCATACTTTGTACATATCTAGTCAGTTCTTTGGCTGTAGTTTCTAGTGCTGCAATCACTTAACATGTGGAATAAGTCCCATTGAGTCAGTCAGTGTTGCTTACATCTGAGAAGTGTTTACTGTAGCTCAAGTTCCCCAATCTCTCCTTTATAAGGCAGCAGCCACTGTAATTCATTGGTTTCCCTGCCGATTGGGAAGATTAATTTTCTCACCTGCCCTTGTGAGGTACAAGGGGGAATTGTGACAGGGTCCCTGATTTTCACTGAAACACCAGAGGTAACTATTGGGATGGATGGGAATGCCAGCCAGGTGCTTCCTTACTAACAGGGGAACAGACATTGGTTGATGGCAGTGGATGCTGTCCAGTAAGTGGGGATTGAGGAAGGAGGGCCAGGAGATACTAGATAACTATGGCAGTTATACATTTGTAATTTTCTGAGTAAATTCTGTCCACTATTTTTTGGAAAGTTGCTAAGGAACGTGATAACTCACATGTTAAAGCTGTTTCTGTGAACGCAGATTCAAATACAACCTGAGAAATTCAGGTGTTTTGGGTGTTTTTTTAAAAAAATATGGCATGCAGAGGTTTACTAAAATAATAGAATTCTCTCTCATATTAGCCAGTTGTTTAATCAGGTTCATTCTCTCAATGTTTTCTCTGGAACTCCTGAGCAAATAATAACAGACGAAGGCTCAGCTGGCAAGGCTGGTATATCTATGCATTAGCTGACAAGACCAGTAAGTAAATCTATGCCTAAATATCCTAAAGGCACCAGATCCCATGTGATCTTAGCAGCCAAGCAGGGTCAGCCCTGATTAATACTTGGATGGGAGATCATCAACAAATACCAGGATGGAACTGGCAAAACAACTTCTGAATATACCTTGCCTAAGAAAAACCTGTGAAATTAATGGGGTTGCCATAACTTGAAAGGAGACTTGATGGCACATATGCAACAATCCATGAAGTCACCATTCTATGAAAAATAAATTTTTAGAAAGCTCAGACATCTAACTTTTTCACAGAGGCACACAAACTTTTTCCAATGAGTGTTGAAATGCAACATTCTGGGCTTGCCAATCTAAGGTTGGAGCCACATATATGAATCTGAAGCATCTCTTGTGTTATGTCAGAGTAGCAACCACATCTGTATCAAGTAGACAGAGCTTTGCCTTACAATGTGTACCAATGTTCCATTACCATTGTTATTGGAATTTCAAAGAAACAAAGTAAACAGCAATAACAACAGATGAAGCTTTAAGCCTGATTGACAAATTATTATTTTTTTTTTAACTGTGGAAGATGTGTTTGGCTTGAGCCAGTTCTTTTTTTTTTTTAATTTTTTTTTATTTTCCATTAAACATAATGATAAAAAAGACTTACATCAACTCTAATTACATATATGACAGAATACATTGCATGTCAAGTTGTTATCTGTTATTTATAGTTTCCTCTAACTATATAACTTCCTAACGTCTTCCCAGCAAGTGAGACCATATATTATCAACCCTTCTGGCTTCCCAATTTCAGTCACAAACAAAATGTTTTCTCCATTCATTGGTGTCATCATCAAGAGATAAGAAAAGATAAGTAAAAATCACCAAATAGAAGCATCCTGGTATCTATATGCAATGTGACTTCCTAATCACTCCACTATATCTTCCTTGAGAATTTCTCTGCTGTTGAATTATTAAAACCATCTCTGTCTACAAGCAGTAATAATAGGAGACCATTGATTCTCTATAACTTCTATTCCCTTATTGCTCAAAAGAGCCGTCAATTTGTCCATTTCTGCCATCTCAATAGTCTTGGTTAACCAGTCATCTACCCTAGGAGCTTGGTTACTTTTCCAAATTTGGGCTACTGTCAGTCTCGCTGCCGTTATCATATATAACAAAATACGCCAGTGTTTCTTTTCACAGTCAGTCGGAATCTTATTTAACATGTTCAAAAGGTATATTTCTGGTTTAAATTCAAAATGTATTTGCAAAATGGAGTTTAAAAACCTGTGGACCTCTTTCCAAAATTTCTGTATTTTCTCACATTTCCACCAAACGTGAATCCATGAACCTATAGCGGATTGGCACTTCCAGCATTTATTAGATGGTAGGTTATAAATTCTTGCCATTTTATTTGGGGTAAGATACCACCTGTGCTCCATTTTAAAGAAGTTTTCTTTAAGACTTTGTGATTTAGTAAATTTTCTTGTTTTATTTCTTGCGTAGCTCCAACTCTCCAAGTCAATAACTCTACCACAGTCCGTTGCCCATTTTATCATCTCTTCTGTTATTGGTTCTTTCTCCTGTTCTGAATTCCTTAATATCTCGTATATTTTGGCTGTCTTACTGCGACATTCTTCCGTTAATAGTTTGTCTAGATTTGTTGTCTCATTCTCAAAACCTTCTAGTTTATCGTCCATTTTATATCTTTCTTTTAGTTGCATATACAACAACCAATGCATAGTTGGGTCTAAATTTGATAGTTCCTCTATTGATTTCATCTCATATTGATTCTCAGCGTTTTTCTTTAACAAGTCTTTATATGTAAGCCATCCGTATAAACCCTTCCGTCTACCCAATGTCGCTTCTTGGGGCGAGACCCACAGAGGAATCTTCCTATAAAGTTTCTTTTTAATCTTACTCCACACTTGAAACAAAGCCCGTCTTATTATGTGCGTTTTAAATTCACTATGCACCCGCGTTTTGTTATACCAAAGGTAAGCGTGCCATCCGAATCTATTATCATGGCCTTCTAGATTCAAGAGTGCATCATTGTCCAATTTTATCCAATCTGATAACCAATTCAAAACGTTGGCTTGATAATAAAGCTTCAAATCCGGGAGACCCATTCCTCCCTCTTCCGGGGATTTTATTAAAGTATTCCACTTGATTCGTGCTTTCTTGCCGTTCCATATAAATTCGCTAATGTCTTTTTTCCATAGTCTGAAAGGAGCTTCATTGTTGATAATCGGAATTGCTTGAAAAAGAAAGTTCATTTTAGGGAGTACCATCATTTTGATTGTTTCTATCCTTCCGGAAAGAGATAAATTCAATTTATTCCACTTCTTCAAATCATTTTTAATTTCTTTCCATTTTACAATATAGTTATTTTCATATAAATCTGTGTTTTTGGTTGATAGCCAAATTCCTAAGTATCTAATTTTCGTGGAAACCTGACATCCTGTTAATTCCAAAAGTTTATTCTCTTCCGAATTCTTTAGATTTTTTGTCAAGATCTTAGTTTTGTCTCTGTTTATCTTAAATCCAGATATTCTACCAAAATCCTCAATTACCTTGAATAGAGTTTTAATTTGCTGGATTGGTTCCTCTAGTATCACTACGAGATCGTCAGCAAATGTCTTCACTATGTGTTCCTTTCCTTTAACCCTGGCACCTTTTAAATCCTTTTCTTCCCGAATTTTGTTATTTAGTACCTCCATAACTATAATAAATAAAAGTGGCGAAAGAGGACAGCCCTGCCTGGTTCCTTTTTCTATGTGAAAGGTGTTGGATCTCTTCCCATTTATTATCAACTGTGCCTCTTGTTTCTCATATATACGTTTTATCCAACTCAAAAAATTCTCTCCAACTCTCATCTTGATCAAAACTTCCATCAAACAATCCCAATTAACATTATCAAACGCTTTTTCCGCGTCGGCAAAGATCATTGCAACTTTCCTGTCGTTATTCTTCTCATAGTATTCCAATAGGTTCAGTATAGTTCTCACATTATTTTTTAAATGTCGATGAGGCAGAAATCCTGTTTGATCCTCATTAATATGTTCTTGGAATACTTTTTTACATCTTTCCGCCAATATTGAAGTGAAGATTTTATAGTCCGTGTTCAATAACGATATAGGTCTATAATTAGTAATATACTTGGGGTCTTTATTTTCTTTGGGAATTATAACAATGTTAGCTGAATTCCAAGAATCTGGTATACCTTTTTCTTTAATTTCGTTTAAAGTCTTCTGGAGGGGTATCTTTAATTCTTCTTTAAATTTTTTATAGAACTCCACCGTGAAGCCGTCAGGACCTGGTGTCTTGTTTACTTTCAATCTATCAATAGCCTCCGAGATTTCTTCTACTGTGAAAGCAGCGTTCAAACATGTTTGTTGTTGTACTGTCATTACTGGTAGATTTTGGTGTTGCATATATTTTTTAACATCTTGTAGGGGTATGTCTTCTTTCTTATAAAGATTCTCATAGTAATTTTGGAAGGCCTTCTGAATTTTTTCTTGATTAGAAGTCCTCTCTCCATTGTGCATAATTTCTAAAATTAACTTTTTCTCCTTTTCTTTTTTTAACCTATACGCTAAGCCTGATTGACAAATTAAAAATTAAATCACAAGGGGATTTTCACCTGACAACTCTTAAAGAACTCTTAACAAAAAAAATTGTCCCCAAGATTGGACTCTGTATCTGGACAGGACTGGAAAGAAATCAGTGTCACTCCAATTTATAAATGGCTAGAAAGCATAATTGAAGATACTATTAACACTGTAGAAGAACATATTTTTGCTGAAAAGTTAATGTTGCTTTTGAAAAGGGAAGAGCTACAAATAAGTTCTGAGGTGGTTGTGTTTGCAGGCACCAAATTATTCAGAGCGGTGAAATTCAAAAACAATTGTGAGTTCTAAAGGGTTTATCTAAAATGGATGCAGTGGACAATAAACTGGCAAATGCAGTTAACTGTACATCAGTGTAAATAAATAAAGCAGTGCATATTGGGACAAATAAAAATATCATGATTTCTCATACTCCTGTTGCTGAGTAGGGACTTACCCGGGAAGGGATCTTGGTCATGCTTTGTAGCCCAGCAATGAAAACAAAAATGCTAATTTCAAGCTAGGGATCATTGAGAAAAGTATTGAACCAAGGACTGCCAATACTGCAATGCTATCATACAAATGTATGATGCAGCAAAATTTAGAATACTTGGTTGGATTCAAACTTAGTCATACTGAAAGCAGAGCAACTGGAATCAATGTGGCTTAAGTTAATTATGACTTTCAAGAGAGTTTCTTTTTCCCAATAGGAAGTGACACTGAGGTTGACTATAGGTCACCATCTGTTGGGAAAAAAAGTCTCCTCTTGGGACTAAAGTGACCCAGAAAGAGATGGGGGAGAAGCAAAATTGTCCCCAATATCCTTCAGGGGCATCAGAAGGCATTTGTGCATACCCTCCAAGATCCTGGGGAGAGGACAATGTGCCTCCCTAACTCCAAACTCGGGCTCCAGACTGAGAGCATGCAGCCAGGAGCCAAGGAAAGAAGGAAGGAAAGACCCAGTAGCAAGAGCCAGAGCAGGATGTGCAATGAGAAACTGGACCTCTCGGAGGTGGATACGTTCGACAAGAAGAAGCTGAAGAAGACCAACACCAAAGAGAAGAACACGCTGCCCTCCAAGGAGACCATCGAACAGGAGAAAGAGTCGTCCAAGGCCTCCTAGAGAGATGGAGCCTCCTCCCTGCAGCAGAGTTCGCCTTGCCTTCCCCCTTTTCCTTTCTTTCTTGACCAACTGACCTTTTTTAAAAAAATGCTATGTACCTTTGTATATTGAGAAATGCTGCAACCCCTCCCTTGGCACCCTCCCCACCTTCTGATGCCACCTGAAGAGTAAGACACCCAGGGAAAGAGCTGTGGTGGCAGGTGCAAGAGGCGGCCTTTGTTCTTCTCTCCCAACCCTATTTCCTTCCTTCTTCCTAAATGAAGCAACCTCATCCATTGAGGTCTACTGAGCCTATTTGCTCATAATGGTTTCTGCAGCTTTACTTGATTTTGTTTCTAACTCCAAACTCTTGCTCAGCCCAACTCAACAGCATAAGAGTCAGGAGATACAAGGATCAAATGATAGCAGTGAGTGATGCAAAGACCACCAGTAACATTCAAGCTCTTGCATTATCCATCTTGCCCTCTCCTCCAATATTTCATGTTTAGTGGTCTTCCAGCATTAAGAATATGAATGTGATATAATCTCTTAACCTTGATGTGGTGTGTTTGATGAACTTTATAATGATCACTTCAATGTTTCCCTGTGGCTGAACCTGAAACCTGACAGGTATGCCTAGCAGCTGATCTCTTTGAGCTTCCTATCATAGTTGTGCTGTTCCTTGCTAATCCATTCCTCTTTTTTCCCCCCGCTAGACATTTGATCCCCTTGTATAGACACTGATATAATGGTGTTGTCTGCAGTATTTTTGAGAGTTCCTTGGTCTTCCAGCAAAATAATAAACTGTTCTCTTAGGGTACCAATGAGTTTTTCATGCATGCTTTCTCCTGACAAGACTTATAGTGATGTGACAGGAATAATGGAAAAGGTGATATGATGGGTATCTTCAAATATTTGTTTCTTTGAAGTGTACAAATGAGCCAGAGGGTTCACATTATGCACACCCCCAGGTGGAATGAATTCAACTAAACATTAAGAAGACCTTCTTACTGACTCTGAAAGCTCTTCTTCAGAAGGGCTTTTAAAGTAAAGTCTGAATAACCCCTCATCAGAGAAACTCAAGGAGTGAATTCTTTGCATCAGCAGCAGGTTAGACTAGATGAGTTTTGAGGTCCCTTCCACCTCGGCAATTTTATGTTAGCCACTTATGACAAAAAGACAAAAAATAACTTTTTCAGAAGCTTCTATGCTTGGTTCCTCTGGTGACTATAAAGGAACTGACTGTAAGTGGTTTGCAATCCTTACCTTTCTGTAAGCATGATTGAAGACCTGTAAAGCAAAAGGGCCTAGTCTGTATACATGTTCATATTTTTCAACATTCTGTGTATGTAATTAACACACATAGACAGCCAACAATACATCCATCAATAAACTGTCTATGAATTTCCAAATAAAAAGTAGAATATTTCAAAAGAGAGAAAGCCATGACATTGTCAAATAAAAATATATTATAAATAAACAAATTCTAATGCATCTATGGAGATTTATAATTTTATAGATAAACCAGAAACCCATACTTGATATTTTGAATATTGTGTGTATAGTATACAATACCACATGAAGTTACTTTGCACTCTGAGTACATCTTATGATTTGTAAATAGATATTACAAAAGTTACTCCACACATTGGAGAGCAGGCAATTAATTCTTTTTGCTATAAACTCTGTGCCAAATTAGTTATATAAACTATTGGAACAAATGGTTACAAAATACAAACAAGACCAATAATTGTGTATTAATGAAGGGTACATTTAAAAAAAACAACAACCAAACAGTTGGCTCTTTTTTTCTTTTTTGGCAATTTAATTAATAGCTGTGTGATTTCTGCTGTCTATTGTGTAAAACTAGACATTTTTTGAGCCCTCGTTTATTTGTATTGGGGATATTAAAAGCTTATCTATTGTTCAATGAGGCTGAGCAGTTTTCATACCTAGGTGGGTAATAATTTTCTTAATGCAAATAACCTTCATAGGGAGAGCCACAACAAAAAAGAGAGAGGGGAAAAAAACAGCTCTTCAAGATCATAGTTACCCTTGAGGCTCATTTAAGTTGGATATACTTTATAATCTTCATTTCAAAAAAGATTTTAAAACTATAAAGGAGCCAGTTCAAGTCACCCTTTTCTTCAAAAATTAAATAATAATAACAACAACATTTTCTAGAAATTCAGTCCCATTGTCATGGGAAAAAAATAAATAAAAGCAGCCAACAAACAAAACCTAAAAGTTAGAATAATACCATTTCAGCTTCACATTTTTTTTTATAAAAACCATCAATTAAGGAATGGTTTCCTGTGAGATTCCATTTGCTCATACATTTGAATAAAAAGAGACAAATGAGTCAGTTCAGCTATACAAGTGAAATTCTGAAATAACTCCATTGAAGTCAGTGGCCTTGGACTGGTGCAATCAAGTTCATTACAATAGTTACAAGCCAATATTAAGCCTGCAGACTAAAGAGTGCTTGTCATTTAACATAATAGACTCCTAGTGTTATAACCCAGGGAAGCAAACTCTGGTCTTCACTTCAAGGCAAATGCAACCCAAAGTTTATCAGGAAGTGCTTGAAAATAAATTACAGCAGACTATATATAAAATCCTTTCCTTCAAAAGAAAAGTTGCTAATGCCAGTCAAAAGAATGTTTAATCATTTTGTAAAATTTTGCATTGTGCTCTCTGAAGTAAGAGTACAGTTGCTCTAAGACAGTACTATTGACAATAGGATGGGGGCGCCCTTTTGATTCATGTAAACATCTTTCTCGTCCATCACTCCTAATGCAATAGAACCCCTTGGTCTGGTTAAAATAAAAATTTGAAGACATGATTCTGGAAGGCAGGTTAAGAAATCTTTCCACTTTTTGCAATTCAGGAAGAGGGTCCTTGATCAAAGTATTCCCGTCTACTATGTGAATTTGATCCAAATGGAAATGTTTAAGCCACCTCTCCATATGGATGTCATACAGGCTCCTCTGGATAGCCTTGTATTTGGTATTAAGTGCTCCATTTTTAATAACAATGTCTTCAAAGAGCTGAACCGGCTTGTGGCTTTCCAGTCTATTGTAATAGACTTGGGTATAATCAGAGATAACTCTCTCTGTGGGGTCTCTGAGAATAAGCAGCAGTTTAATAGAGCTATTCATATCATGAATCCTTTCGGGAGCCTGTGGCGAGGTAAAATAGCCTGGTGTTTTTTCAATGGTTATTTGATTTTCATATGAAAATGGCATCAGGCTCCTATACCAGTCTATTCCTTTCACATAATTCTCATCCCAGTCAAAAAAGTGAACTTCAGTAGCTGCCACCACAATGTTTGGGTGAACATCCAACATTTCAAGTAAAGCCCTTGTCCCTCCTTTACGAACGCCAATAATGATTGTCTGAGGTATTCGCCTGCTTGTTCCAGGAGGTCTCACTGGTGCAGAGTAGTGTTCACTCTTATTGCTGAACAACATGACTTGTGACTTCAGTGTCTCCATGAGGGCCCCATTCTCAACTGGAGCACAGTGGGCTGGGGATAGCAAAAGGTATGCTGACACAAGTAGAAAGGCCATGTGGAGACGGAGAAACAATCAGTGCAAAGCGCTGTTGTGCTTGGCTGGTGAAGCAATAAGCAGGTTTCCACTTGATGAGGGAGCTGATGGAACTAGGGCCAAAGCAGCAATGGATTTCTTAAGCATCTGCAAGTTGAAAGAGAGGGGGAAAGGACAGTAATTAGTATCTCTTTGCCTATGCATGATAACCAAAGACTCCTATATAAAATTTATAATCTCTATAGGCCAGGTGATAGGGGAAAACTAATACAATGAGCAAATCTATGTTTTTTACCATCCATGCTTTTGACGTCTAAATAGTGTCACCATTTATGGAAAATATGTCTAAACATAGCAATGAACTGACACACACACACACACACACATCTGCAAGAAACATCACAAAAAAGGCAATCACAGATACAGTTATTTTGGGGGCTATCAAGGACCCGAAACGTGTCAAGGTGGAGATGTTTTGACAAAGACACAATCTGTGGTGTCAAGCAGACTGGCCAAAAGGAACGGCCAGATGCTGCTCCAGCTGTGCTCGGGCAGAGACTGTGGCTACCATATGGCCCTCTCTCAAAGTGGGCCACCACCATGGTCCCGAATGGCAGGAGTGACTTTTTGCCAACTCTTTTTGTGCTGGCTTTTCCTGGCTTGACACACTCTCCACATGGCTTCCAGCTGCTTTGGGGGTGTGCGTTATCTGAATGCCATGCTCCCAAAGTGTCTGGAGCCTGCTTTATTTGGCCTATTTGGGGCCTGTATTGTCTTTCTTAATTAGTTTCCTTAAGTAAAATTGCATGGACAGATTCCATCCTTGATTCAAAATATGACTTCCCAATAACTGATATTACCAGTAGCTTTTCCTCGCTTGCTTTTGTTGTACAGGTATACATATGTAAGAACATTTTAAAAAAATTCCTATAAACGTGATTCATCTTATCCATTCCCAATTTCTAAATGTGGATTGAGTATCTCTTATTCAAAATGCTTGGGACTAGATGTGTTCTGTATTTCAGATTTTTTTCAGATTTTAGAATACTGTACTTGCATATCCATAATGAGATATAATAAGTCTGGAGACAGACTGAGCATCTATGAAATGGCAGGAGGCATGGGTTTCTGACCTTTCACAGATACCCGTGTCTTTCTCCAGCCGTATCAATCGTCAGCTTCGCAATTACAGTAAAGGTACGTACAATGCTTCTTGTGTTGTAGCTCAAAAGGTTTTAGATTTTGGAGTACTGAAGAATTCTAGATAAGGGATACTCAACCTGTAATTTTAGCATTCTGTATCCACCAGGAAATCAACACTGCTTTTTAATGTTCATTTAATGTTCATTTTTATTTATTTATATTTGAATATTATAATAATATTTATATTCTATTTCTATATTCAAATTATTGCAAGGTCTCAAAGGAGTTGCAAGATCTACTGCATATTCTCTAAGTAGTCCCCATTAAATACAAAGCAATATAGGAACAATTTAAAATACTTTAAACATTTAAATATTAAAACATTTAACAGTGAGAACAAAAGAAAAGCAAAAGTAGTAACTGAGAAAGAAATACCTACATAAACAGATACCCTTACAACATTTAAACAATAAATTTGGATAATATCAAAAGACATTGTATATTTAAACCAGAGTTTTAGAAGGCAAGCACATGCCAATACTGTACATGTGTAATCATCCCCCATTGACAATGTGATAGAGAGAGCCTTACAACCCACAAAAAACTCTCACTAAGTTTCTAGTAAAGCCTGTGTTTTCAGATGAGGATATCATTTATTCCTCAAGCTCTAAGTGGTCTGTATTTCTCTCCAGTCTACTGCTTTTCAACTCCTTATGAATAAACAAAATCCCTTTGGAGCAAGCACTTAACCTCAAACCAACAGAAAATTGGAGCCCTCTCAAACTTCACAATTATAGGAATATGATTAACTTTTAGTTCCATCCAAGCTGATCATGGGATTGGCAGGTTAGAGAATTACATTTAGAACTCTCAGCCAGAGAGTTCTAATGCCTTACCAAACCACAAATCCCATACAACCATGTTGGCGAACCCATGATATGCATGTCATTTTTAGCACACGGCCTGATCTGCGTGGGCACGGCAGCCACCACTGGAAGGGCCAGAAGGGTGGGACACAGGTGCACATGCATGGTCCAGCTCCTTGTCTCAGCCCAGTTTTCCCCAGCACAAAGGGGCTGCCAGGAGTCGGTTGGCAGAGCCGGCGTTCTGGCTGGAAGTCCTGCCCCTCGCAATTGGGGTTCTGGGAACTGCAGTTGTTTGTTGCTCTGTATCTTCAAGTCATTTTGAACCTATGGTGACCTTAAGGCAAACTTATGGAGGTTTCTTGGCAAGGTTGTTCAAGGACAGACAGACAGCTTCATTTATATACCACTTCATACCCTTAAGGAGTGTCTAAGTGGTTTACAACTGTAAGCTATTTGCCCCCCAACAATCTGGGTACTCATTTTAGCGACCTCAGAAGGATGCAAGCATGAGTCGAGGTTCAGCCCTTATGCTGGTCTTGAACTCGCAACCTTATAGTTTTGAGTGAGTGGCTGCAGTACAGGCGTTTAACCAGTGCGCCACTGCGGTTTCGCAGGGGGGCATGGAGGAAGAAGAGGAGGAACGGAGGAGGAGGAGGAGGGAACTGGTGGCAGTGAGGCATGGAGGAGGAATGAAGGAGGAAGGGAGGAGGAGGAGGAGAAGGAGGAAGAGAAGGAGGGAACCAGCAGTAGTGGTGGCAGGAGGAGGAGGAGGGTGTGTGTGTGCAGGGGGGTTATGTGCCTTTAAGTTGTTTCTGGTGACCTTACCATGGGTTTTTCTTGGCAAGTTTTAAAGAAGGGGTTGCCATTGCTTTTCCTCTGAAGCTGAAAAAGTGTCACTTTGGGGTGTAGAGGCATGTTTTGTGCCTTCAAGTTGTTTCTGGCAAACCTACTAAAGGGCTTTCTTAGCAAATTTTGAAGAGGGTGGTTGCCATTACTGTCCTCTGAGGCTGAAAGAGTGTGTCCTGCCCAAGGTTCTCTTGCAGAAGGTTTCATACCCCACGAGGGACTGCATTTCCTCAGTGGGTATGAATTCAGAGAACCAGCCCTGTTAGTCAAAATATCAGTATGTACTGGGTGTTCTATGGCGGACACTTGAGGAAAATGTAGGGCGTGATCAAATAAATGCTAAATAAACACTCATATAAATTTATGTTTCTTAGTCATGCTAAAAATGGAGGATTTAAAGAAAATAGAGGACCTGTCCAAATAAAAGCTAAAAACACTCCTAGAAATGTCAATTCATGCTTCTTAGCCATGCTCAAAATGGAGGATATTACAAAATAAATGCTAAAAACACTCCTATAAAAATAAATCTATGCTTCTTAGCCATGATCAACATGGAGAATATTCAAGAAAAGCCCAGGACATGACAAAATAAAGGGATAAATCATCCATATATAAATGTAAATTCATGCTGCTTAGCCAAAGTAGTGTGAAAGGGCCCTTAGTCCATACTAGCAGAAAATATATAGGTTGAAAAATGATTGATCACTGTCATCCATATTTAAAATACAGATGAGTGCAGGTTAAAGGATAAGTACAGGATGGGCTTGATAACTTTGGAAGTCAGATATACATTTCATGTGCACAAATGTGTCCTTACATTCTATCTTATAATGATTTATTATTCTACAACCATGCTAACGTATCCTGTTTGTTGACTCAAAATGTATACAGTGGTCCCCCGGGATACAAAGCCCCCGGGGAATGAAATCCCCGGGACCCGAAATGGCTGGGGCCAAAAAAAAAGCCCCCAGGATCCGAAAAAATCCCTGGGTTGCGGGAAAAAAAAGGCAACCCGGGCCCTTTAAAACAGCACGCTTCTGGCGCGCTGTGCATTAACTAAAGCGGTCCCCTGGGTTGTGAAACATTTCCGGGTTACGAAAGTAATCCCGGAACGGATTACTTTCGCAACCCAGGGGACCACTGTATTCAGAATTACTTTGGGCCACTGTATTATTAATGCCTACAGTATTATACAAGAATTAAAATAATGAAAAAAACCAAAAAATTAAAAAAGAAGACAAAAGGAAAATGAATCAGTTCACATGAAATTGCAATACTTCTGAAATCCTGACATATGCTTGCCATCCTACAAAGTTAGGGGCTTTCCTCATCCTTATGGGTGAAGAGTGGGATATGGAAGCTCGTCTTTTGCACTCAAAACATGAACTTTGGGTGTTCTCACATTATACATAGGCCATGTTCCAAAGATATTCTCAGGACCTTTTATCTTTTAATAGCAAACCTTCATGTCATAATACACAAACTGCTTTTGACAGTCTCCTTGATTTCATAATAATTTGCTGTGCAGCATGAGGAGAAGGCTGCCATTCAAACTAAAAGCTCTGCTGGAACAATCTACTTGTGCCGTTCTTTGGATTTCACCCAAAGATTGCAATTCATAGTAATTATAGACTTTTAATCATCCAGGCTGATTCAGAGCATCTGAGCCCTCATATAGGTTCACCCATCCCCTCCTAAATGTACCAAATAGTACAATGAAAATATTATTTGTTATTGGTTTTGTACAGTTGCATTGTTCACAATTTTTCATTATATACAATACTTAAATCTCAGGGGAATGTGTTTTACTCCTGGTCTTGTGATTTTGATTTGCGATGTAAGAACAAAGTTGCAAGCACCCTGAACTGCCAAGACAACGCTCTTTAGCAGAGTTAGCTGTGTTTCGCTGTTCATTTTTCTTATTATTTTCAACCTCTGTGATCATTAGAGTTAACACTGCAAGTGTAGTTCAATGGATCTAGACCCCTCCAGGAGCCTGTAACTGTCTTTGGTATTGCAACTTGGTGGTTTTTAGAAGTTTCTCCATGTGGTAGGTCACAGACTCAGAGAATAAGACCCACACAAAATGTCAACACAAAGAAACCCTCATCTGTTATTTCGGGAAGGTTACATTTTCAATTTCAGTAGGTCAGGTTAAGACTGTAGCTTTGCTGAAGGTGTGAAGCACATGATAAAACAGCGATAGGTAAAAGCTAACTTGGTTTCAGCCACCTGAACAACAGTCCATAGATAATGCCAGTTTGCCACACAGTGAAACTTTTGTCTGTGCAGCTTGACAAAATTGTGTATTTATGCAAAAATGAAAGATACTTCTTTGAAATGGAAATAAATGCTCTCTCTGTCAGTATTTTAAATGACAGTTTTCCAAAGGAAGATGGAAAAGCCACTGAAAACAATGTTCAGTCATTTGACTTCAGATGTAAACAAGAGCTGATCTCAGACTGATTCACAATGTCCTAATTAAGACAATGGAGAGACAAGTCATTTGCACATGGGAAAACATTTCCTTTTCAATATCTGAAGGAACAAAATCATTCTTATTCAGAGTAAGCACCCTCACTGCAATAACAAATATTTTATTACCACTCCACAAGTTTTCACATGCATTTTAGAAACATCCATTTATTATTTACTTAACATCATCAGGAATGTTAACACAAAATGGTGACTCATCATGAAATGAATGTTAATACAAAGTGTTGACTTGCAAGTATTGTCTATAACGGAATTGCTTTCTAAAAGTGTTACCTACAGCTTTCTTCATGTGCACTCAACAGCACTGTGAATTCTCCTAAAGATTCTGCAATGTCATCTAGTTATGTTACTCAGATGAACACCAGAGACAGACAGATGGGCCAGTTAAGAAGTGTTCTCTCATTTTGCTGATCCTAGCATGGCTCAGGTAGGGAAGACCACCCCCCCTCTGGCGCACTATCCCCAATCCATGCCTCTCAGACCTGCTCCCATGTTAGATGACAGCAAAAATTTGCACCATGGGAAATATTGACTTCCTGAGGCATTTGAATAAGACCTCACAAGTAACATATAAAATACAGTTTACACTTTTCCCCCCAAAAGGCTAACAACCTATCTGCGCTGTAGAAATAAAGCAGTTTGACACCACTTTAACTGTCATGGCTCCATTCTATGGAATTCTGGGATTTGTAGTTTGGCGAGAGACTCAGCCTGGTATGTCAGAGCACTCTGGTGTCTCACCAAGCTATAAATCCCAGTGATTTATAAAGTTAAAGTGATCTCAAATTGCTTTTATTTTTGCAGTGGTGATATACCCTCATGTAGTACATATAGACACAGGAAACTATTGCACTTCCTTTCCTCCCAGCTTTCGCATGGGCTGAAACTTTTGAATTTTTTTAAAAAAACAGGTGTTTTTACACACCTCCGTGCTCAGTTTGGAGGCATCGCATACCCAATCTTGGCATGCTATCCCCGATCTGTACTTCTCTGGCACTTTTTGAAAGAACAGAGGAACTCCCATTCTTTCAACATGTGCTGGAGAAGTATGGATTGGGAATGGGATGCCAATATTGGGTACGTGATGCCACTAGACTGGGCACAGAGGTATGTGAAAATACTCCCCCCCCTTTTTTTTTTTTAAATCAAGTTTCAGGTTGGGAGGAAAGGAAGTGCAATAATCTCCACAGTGTTGGATTACATTTTCCTTAGCTTAATTCTGCCTTTTGACATATTCACTTCTTTCTAACTTTCTGTGAGCCAGAAACAGAGATAATTTTTTAAAAAATTAGCTGCCTGGTCTCAATAGATGCTGCTCTGGAACATAAAACTTGCTTTGCTGACTGAGCTATGATGTCCTTGGCTGTTGCCTTTACCATCATAATGTTATATCCATGGGATATAAATAAATATTTATTCATAGAATCATAGAATCATAGAGTTGGAAGAGACCACAAGGGCCATCCAGTCCAACCCCCTGCCATGCAGGAACTCCAAATCAAAGCATCCCTGACAGATGGCCATCCAGCCTCTGCTTAAAGACCTCTAAGGAAGGAGACTCCACTACACTCCGAGGGAGTGTGTTCCACTGTCGAACAGCCCTTACTGTCAGGAAGTTCCTCCTAATGTTGAGGTGGAATCTCTTTTCCTGGAGCTTGCATCCATTGTTACGGGTACTGTTCTCTTCAGCAGCAGAAAACAAGCTTGCTCCCTCCTCAATGTGACATCCCTTCAAGTATTTAAACAGGGCTATCATATCACCTCTTAACCTTCTCTTCTCCAGGCTAAATATCCCCAGCTCCTTAAGTCGTTCCTCATAGGGCATGGTTTCCAGTCCCTTCACCATTTTCGTTGCCCTCCTTTGGACCCGCTCCAGTTTCTCCACATCCTTTTTGCATTGTGGTGCCCAGAACTGGACACAGTATTCCAGGTGGGGCCTGACCAAAGCAGAATAGAGTGGCACTAAATGTATGGGGAAACTCAAGAACAAGCTCCCTCCTCCCCACATTCTTTCCCAATCAATCTGGAATAACACAAATATATACAAATAAAGAAATAAAAGGGACAAACTTAATGTGAATATGAAGTCCACATACCAACTGTCCCATTAAGGCTGATTATGTTCCTACTGGGGCCACCCACCTGCATACTCTGAAATTTGCAAAGTATAGAATTCAGGATCTGGTCAAGTGGGCAACAACTGCAGACTATAAACAAAAGGACTGTCAATATTTCAAGCCAGGATTTTCAAAAACCTATTGTCCTCCCATTTGTCTGCCCTCCAGACCCTTTCCAAGATCTAGGCTGCATCCATAAATGAGCCATCACCTTTCAAGATGTTTATCAAGGAAGTTACTTTTCAAAAGCACTTATAGCTCCAGTGCCATCAATAGTTAGATAACATTATAAATCACTTATTCCTCCCCCCCCCCAAATGTAAGTAATTAACCTTCAAATCTTTTTTTTAAAAAAAATATGAATACTACAAGTTGCTGGTCTGTGTACAAAACATGATCTCTTCCAATCCACCTCAACGATGCTTTCGCACAAATAGAGCACAAGGCAGCCACATCAGTACAAGAGGAGGCAGCACTTGAAACTTGTGACATGCTTCCTCCATCATGTAGTGAAGCCATATTCTTGTAGCTATAAAAGGAACTAAATGTTACAGTGCAAAACAATTCTTTGTTACTGGAAAATAAATTATTTAGTAGTTATTTGTAACTAGTTACTTCCAAGCTGTTTATTCCTCATCTCTGTTTTAAAAAAATGTCAGACTGTGAATCTGAGTATACATTATGCACATATTTGCAGAACTTACTGTGTTTCCCAGAATAAGGTATGTACAAGCATTTCTCTCAGTCCCTGACGATAGTATACACTTGCTCATCTCCTACTCTTGTTGGCATTTTCAGGCTCTGATATTAGTGGGTTGGTCAATCTGCTCTGAGCACTCCAGATAGCTCGTATAAACTTTGCACTAGAATCCAGAGTGCATCAACGTGGAGCTGCTACTGGGTTTTAATAGCCACATGTTTTCAAGCTAACATTTTCGAGCACAAAGCATATACACTTTTTCTTTTAAATGTAAACTAAGGACTAAACAAGATGCTGTATTAAATGCATAGTATGCAACTGAAGACTTTCTTTCTTTCTTAAACCCACAAGCGTATGAATAAGGGGCACTGCATGTGGACTTCTTCCCCCTCCAACAATAGCCCTCTCTCCTAAATAGATCCTGATGAATTGGAGCAAATGGAGAATTTTCCTGTTCTCTTTATTCCCTGTATGTATTAGCTAGCTAAATAAATAAATAAGTAAGAGCACCATTAGGGGAAACATATAAACCAGGAGTGGGAATCATGGAGTCCTCCAGATGTTGTAGGACTGCAAGTCCTGCCAGTCCAAGACAGCATAACCAATGGTGAGAAGTACTAGGAACTGTACCTCAACAAAATCTGGAAGGCTGTGCGATTCTGATTCCTGATTTACACCTATTTTACCACCACACAGTGGTCTTGATACTGGTTGCTCCTTCCATATAATTGTAAGGGGAAGAAAAAGTGAAGCTCAGCTGCTTACTCCACATTTAACAATTGCATATGGTTTAGCATTGGGATTACTCATACAGTGCGCCTGCGCCATACGTGACTTTCAGCTTACACTGAAGCTGCACCATGGGAAAAACAATGGCACGCACACTGCACCATATGCATGTGCCTTATTGTTTTCAATGGGGATCTAGCATATGCATTTTTCCCTTATGCGGGGGTGGGTGGGTCCAGAACGAATCCCCCATGTAAGGGAAGGGTCCATTGTATGTCCTGTGCTTTCACAGGCTAACAACAGAAGGTATATACAAAAGGGCCTAGCAAGTCTGCAGTAATTAATTACTCAATATGGCAAAAATTGCTGCCAAAAGAAAACTTTACCTAGCATCATACTGCAAAGGATAATCAGATTCAGAATGCATTGTAGAACTAAAGCTAAATGCATTACAATTGCCTTTGGAAGTAATTCCATCTGAATAACATTCCAGATTTAGCCCAAGAAAATTGATTGATTCTGATGAATCTTGGGGAATGTCAGTTCCTGTGGTTATACCATAATTGGTACATAAACCTAAAGAGGGTTTAAACTACAAGTAGAATAGGTAATTGGGACATGTTATCTAAATAAAATCCATCTTGTGCTAAATTTGTGGAATCAGATGTACAGTTTTATAAAACAATCTGAGTGACTTTGTATAATAAAAACAAAGGCTCTGAAATGGCAATATTGCATTTTCCCTATCTCACAGATCACTTGAAATAGTTTCATGGTATATAATTTAAAAATTAGTTCTGTCTCTTTTCCCTCCAGCTCACCAGTATAGCATCCAAATTATAGCACCTTATTGCATGTTATGTTTTTCCATTATTTCATAATGTTGTTGCTTGGTAACAAAATGATACGGTATGCATTAGGCATAAAGAAGAAGAAAAAAACCCCCAAACTTATTAGGAAACTGAGGCCTTGAATAAAGAACTGAAATATATTTTGAACAGCAGGAAAATGTTTGAGTCAGAGTGTATACAAGAATGAGATCTGCAGTGCAATCTCAAGTAATATAATACTGGAAAGATCTCAAGTCCTACTGGTCCAGGTCAGAGTTTATATGCTTCTGATAAACATGTACAGGTTGGCACATTTTACTGTGCTGACAGACTCTCTCCTTCCAATGGTCTCATGAGATAAAAAGAATATTCACAAAGAAAGACAAATAACTTAATACAGACTGTGCAAACAATGGAAGAAAGCTGGGAAGAGAAGATGCCTGGCTGATGTCACTTCTGCCTGGTTTACTTTAACAAGAGTGGGGAAAATGAATGCAGATTATTAACTGCCTGTTGCACAAAAATGGTATATAGTGCAGTGGTTCTCAAACATCATGGGTCTTCCTCTTTCTTCCAAAATGGCATTATTCTAAAATAACACTGCAACAGTCTCAGGAGCTCATCAGATGAACTTTAAAACTGGCTTAAGTGTTCCAGGCAGCAGTCAGGATGCGGGATGGGGGGGGGGGATTTTTGCATGTGAAACTGCCACCTAATCACTACCTGCTATCAGCCAAGTCCAACACAGATCCCAGCTGTGCTCCACCAGCACTTTTTTGAAGTTGGAAGCTTTCTTGCTTCAAAAAAGTGCCGGCAGAGTGCAGCTGGGACCCAGGCTAATGGCGGGCGACAATTAGGCGGTGATTTAGTACGCAATAATCCTTGCCTCCATCCCGCATCCCAGCTGAAGCCGAGGAGGCTTGAGACGGTTTTAAAGTTCATCTGATAAGCTCCCAATTAAATTAAAGCATCAGG
This sequence comes from Urosaurus nigricauda, assembly GCA_034509955.1. Taxonomy (NCBI): domain Eukaryota; kingdom Metazoa; phylum Chordata; class Lepidosauria; order Squamata; family Phrynosomatidae; genus Urosaurus; species Urosaurus nigricauda. The sequence continues at coordinate 192,071,058 of JAOEGL010000003.1, read as the reverse complement.
TGAGAAGAGAGCAGGGAGACAGAAGGTAGTAAGGAGTAAAATGAAGGGGGAGGGGTGAGAAAGCATAGGTTTGACAGACGCCAAAAGAATGAGGGAAGGAGAACTAAAGCCAACCTGACCTGCTATTACTCAGACAAGCAATGCAACAGTGTTGTTTAAGATGGGGAAGGGGATTGGAGACATAGGAACATCAGTCACAAGCTAAATAGGATAACTGTACAGTCATCACCAATCATATCCCCTTTTTGTCTTTCAGGGACAGAAAATTACCATGCCTGGCACAATATTTCTGCTTTGATAAATGATTTTCCATTCATTTCCCCACTTTCCAGATCTGTCACTTCCCTCTCATCATTGCCACTCTCATATTACAAAGCTGCTTTTTATTGAATCAAACATTTTGATCCACCCATCTGAACAGTCTTTGCACTGACTGGTGGTGACCTTTCATGGTTTTAGATAGAGTCTCTTCTGATCCAACATGAAGATGCCAGAGACTTTCTATAAGCAAACAGGTTGTTGTGTGAACTGAGACATTGGTCCAAAATGCACTGAAGAAATAATCCAGTTTGAGACCACTTTCATTTAAGACAGCTTTAACTGCCCTGGCTCAGTACTAAGAAATTCTGGGAATTGTAGTTTTGTGAGGCATTTAGGCTTCTCTATTAGAGAGCTTTGGTGCCACAACAAACCATAATTTCCAGGATTCCCTAATTCTGAGCCAGGACAGGTAAAGCAGCCCCAAACTGGATTATTTTTTGCAGTGTGTTTTGGACCATTGTCCACTTCTGAATAGATTTTTATGCTAAGGTAGGGGAAACACTGGCTAGTAACACTGATTCCATTGTGCAGCAAAAGAAACTGTTCTCTGACTGGATCTGCATGGCAGAAATAATTTGCTTTGCTTCTTGTGCCACAACTCATTTCCCAGAATTCTACAACACTGAGCCATGGAAGTTAAAACAGAGTCAAACTGGATTATCTCTGCAGTGTGGATGTGGTTTCTGTTACAGTGCCCATGAAGAGTAATTATTTTTCCATTGAGAGTAGACAGGCTCCCAAGTGTTGGTTGTTTCTGCTATCCGCTGAAGACCTATCACACAAAGGACCAGCCCCCTCTCAGGGAGTTAAAATTACAACATGAAATGATTTTCAGATAGTAAAAACACAGAAAATGGTTACAGGATTTTACCCATTTCAACTTTTCATTCAGTTCCATTTAATTTAATTTAATTTATAATTATTTACCTCCCACCCTATACCTCCATACAATGCAAGGCAGCATAAAATGAAACCTGTTTATATTCTAAACTAGCAGAAAGCAAAGAAACTATGCCAGCCAGTCATCAGCCTAGAATCCAGGTATTTATTCTGATAGACCCACTGTGTATCTCAGGAGCTAGAATAATGGATGAACACTTCAAGGAAGCAGCTGTAACTAATAAAAGCTTAAGGGCTCTTAAAATGCGCCAATATATTTTAACCTTTTTTAAAAGAGGAAAAATGTAAGACTTTAATATATACTTGGTTAGCCTTTGAGAAAAGCAGGGCATAATCGTTACAATCACAGAGAAACTGAAGTGGTACACTCAAGCACCAAAAGTCTGTAGTGAAGTTACTTGGTTGATGCTTGTATTAATGAGGCAGCATTTCCATTTCCATTAAGAGCCGACAGTCATGAACCTTGAGGAACAAAAAGAAAAGGGTGAAAAACTCAGCTACTTGGTGGCTACAGATATGAGCTGCAAAGCAATTGCAATTGGCTTCAGGCTTCCTTCTTACTAGGTGCACAGACTAGAATAGATTAAAAAGTAATGCTGGGGAAGGTTAGCATAAACTATAAGTACATTAAATGGTTGGCAGGTGATGTTTCAAGATATGCATTTGAGGAGAAAAAAAGATTTTATTTGCCTAAGGCTAGAATTATTTTTCTCTAATTCCTATTTCTGATAACTTTAGGTAGAAAATTTCTTGATGAAAGTATGGCTTTGAGGAATGCTCATTCTCTCTGCCACCCCTTTCTAGTATGCATGGATGCACACATCCACACAGTTGTCTACCGAACTTCAAAGAGTTAAATGAGATGCAAACAGTCTTTTCAATCTTCATTTACAGTTCTGAAGCAAATTACAGAAACAAATGTAAGTGGAATTTACCATGTACAGGTCATATCGTAAGTAAAGTTAAATTGGCTTAATGACATTCATTATTTGCAATGATGTCAATTTTGAAACATGTACTTTACTGTTGGTAATTATGGACAAACCTATCTGGCTAGAAAGGCTTTGATACAGCAACAGGTAAATGTTGTGCATGCTACGTGATAAAATTTTATGAGCAGTTCCATAACTGAAAGAATTTGGGAAAAGCTGCAGTAGACTATCTGGAGAAGCACCATTTTTACCCATTTCCAATGTCAAAAATTCTCATCGAAACATACAGAATCCATAAATCATACTGAACCTTAAGAGGATAAAGGAAAAAAAAAAGATTTACAAACCTTCACTGCATACTGTTACATGAATATGTTGGCTCAAACAACTGTAATGATGGAGCTGATGCTTTTCCTGCCTAACCAATATGAAGTGCAACTCGAAAATATAAACTCATATTGCATCATTCTGTTGTGCTGTCATTCCTCTACCATTACATGTTTGGAAAAGCAGTATAACAGAAGGCTAACATACAGAAGATATGGCCAGGAAAGCAAATGATACTTACTGAACATCAGAGGAGTGAGCTTCTAAATCTCTCTATCATCCAGTTTTTCTTAGGTACATATGGCATGATTGTGGATCTAGCATGTTCACTCTCATTAACTCCTGTCAGTTTGATCACTGGTGAGGGATAATGGAAATTGTAGGCAACACCTGCAGAGGACCAAGGTGGACAAGACCTGCCTCTCACTGGAGAAATGTGGTGGTTTCTCAACTACTCATAGTTTAGGAGATTAGTAAATTGGACTATTAACAAGCAGGCAGTTCAATCCATTATTGAGAAAAAGGTTAAGTTCTCAAGGACACAGAATTTTACATTGACAGAATTGGCAGACACTACCAAATATTGTCCAGTTAAGGGTATATGTTATGTCATCCACAAAATGATTTGAATTATGTTTCTGTTAAAGCATATCTAGCAAAATATGTCCTGGAATAAAGAGCACGAAGGACAATAACAGATGTTTTGATACATTTAATATCTTTGGCCATGGTTCTACATCACAGCCTTTGTTTTATATAGATACAAATCCACAGCTACAGAATTTTGTTAGTGAATGGTAAAGATGACCATCAGGGCACCAGCAAGAATGTTCCAATGGATGCTGATTACTTCTAGTGAGCGTCAGGTTCTTTTAATGTGCGTGTGATATGCATCACGTGCTTGTGATACACACTGGGCACTTTGGATTTATGCTGGACATATCTGATGTGCACTGGACACAATGGATGTATACTGGACACTTCTGACCTGCAGTGGACACAATCTCATTATGGCAAAATGGGATGTGGCTCTCCTGTTCAAAGTACAGTAGCTCCACCCAATTCATGGGGGAATCCGTTCTGGACCCCCCCTCCCAATGGCAACTTCCAAATATTCAAGTCCCATTGAAAATAATGGTGCATGCACCCAAAGTGCGCATGGGGGGGTTGTGGGCACATGCCACCATTTTATCCCTCCTCTCTTGTCCCTCCAGTGAAGAGCGAAACTGCAGACTCCAAGTCCGTGAAAAGCAAGGAACAAATGTAGAATTTTATTTCACCAATTTTGGTACTCCTACCATCTCCTTTCCAACATGTTTTCCTGACTTTGATAGTTGCTTGAGACCCAAAGCTTGGGCTGGCATAATACTCTTGGTCCAACCCATCCTTAGTACATAGCAATTGATGGATGCCTCATTTCTTTCTTTAATCAGATCTATGGACTATTGGCAAACCTTTACATTTGTGCTCCATGGAATTGCTGCAGAATAACATTTGGCTCCTAAACTAGACTTGATGCCTCCACAGAGGTTTTCCTGATTGGATTTTTCTGTGAACAGAGCTCTTGCCTATCAATCAAGTGTCAGGTTTAACTGACTAAGATTAAGTAGTTGCTGATACGTACCACGCAGAGTGCAAGCGAATGGACAAGAGACTACACAGGACTTTATTTTAAAGTCTGAAATCAATGTTTCTGACACCATGTTGTATCTCAGAAATATACTCTACTTCAAGAAATGAGAAGGGTTAATAGAAGAGGAGCACTGAGGCCAAACATCCTTCTCATGAGCTTGGTGTAGAGTTGCTTCAAGTAGCCTATGCTAAAATATATCATTAATCCCATATTTCAATTATTAAAACAAAAATCAAGAGTCGAATAACTTTGTATAAAGCCATGATGTGCAGCAAATAAGAAATTATCAGTCTGATAAAATAGTTTTAATGTATCTTTAGTAGATCTTTAAAACACACACTGTACAAAGTCTCACTTGCTTGAAGACTTACAGATAAAGTCAAACCTGAAATAATATTTCACTTTCAAGTCAGTAGATGCAATCTAGAGGAACTGTGGCACTGGGATATAGCCTGCTCATTTCTCTCACACTGCTTCTGACTTGCTTTAAGATTTTAGCATTCTGAACTGTATGCTGTTTAGGACTTTTTTGTTGTTATTGTGTGCCTTCGTTTTTTTCCCTGACTTATGGCAACCCTAATGCCAGTAGCATTACTGTGTGTGTGTGTGTGTGTGCAGACTGCACTGGGTGACACCACAGAAGGGGGTTGATACTGCAGGATGGGGGGGGGGATGACGCCTGGTCATCTCCCCACCCCCCACAGGCATTATTTTGGCCTGTGCAGGGGCTCCTCAGCCACCCGCAGGAGTAGCTTGGTCCCACATTGGCTCTCCCCAGGCCACGCTGGGTCTCCTAGGCCCAGGCGGGCTCTTCTTGGGCTCACTAACTCTCCCCAGGCTGCACCCGCTCCCCAGGCCCATGAGGGAGTAGCTGTGCCCCTCTCAGACATCTTTCCCATCCTGGACTTCCAGAAACCTCACCGGAAATCTGGGGCCAGAATTTCCGCCCATCCCAGAAGTCCTGCCCCCCGTACTGGGTGTTATCCATTGTGAGGGCACCATTGCCTAAGGCAAATCTATCATGGGGGTTTCTTGGCAAGATTTGTTCAGAGGAGGTTTGCCATTACCTTCTTCTGTGGCTGAGAGAGTGTGACTTGTCCAAGATCACACAGTGGGTTTCATGGTTGAGCTGGGAACTGAACCCTGATCTCCAGAGAAATAGTCCATCACTCAAACCACTACACCATGCTGGTTCTCTTATTTAGGACTAAAGAGGCTTAAATACTAGGAATTAAATTCACATAGCTTGTGCTTTGTGGTAAGAAGCCAAATGCTCCATTTGTTCCACAAAATTGCAAATATCTAGGCCAGCATGAACTACTGAAGAGTGCATTCTCATTCTCTATCTCTCTCTCCCTCATTCTCTCCATATGTTTTAAAATGTATTCTTTCTGTCATTATATATAAAGATCTAATATATTTTGAAAACAAGATGGAGGAGATGAAGATACCACATTTAAAATGTAGACTGTAATCAAGGCATAAAACTCTATGTGTTAAAGAGTTTCTCTACAACATCATTGCAGAACTACTTTATATGCTGAGTTTCAAGTTGATTTGAATTAATATCCTAGAATTTTAAAACACTCTGAAATTGAGTTTATAAAGTGACAAGAAAGACCTCCAGCTGTATGAAATCCATGGGGTGCCATATAATTAGAGCTTGGGAAACTTTTAGGTATGACAAGTAATTCTGCTGACACCAATACATTTTAACATTGAGGTAGTGAAATTTTGGAGTGAAAGTATTCAGGCAACATGAATACTTAGCAATTTAGGGTGTATCCACATTGCAAAAATAATGCAGTTTGACACCACTTTAACTGCCATGGCTCTGTGCCATGGAATTCTGGGATTTGTAATTTTTTGTTAGATATTTAGCTTTCCCTGTTTGAGAACTCTGGTGCCCACCAAGCTACAAATCCAATAATTCTATAGCATTGAGTCATGGAAGCTGAAGTAGTATCAAGCTGCTTTATTTCTGCAGTGTGACAGCAACCTGAGTTTCTTAACTGACTACCAAAAACATGCCAGAGGTGACTGACTAGTTATACTAGAAGATAACCCAAGAATTAATACATTCTGAAGAGGTTTAACAGTTTTATATATTGTGCAAATTTGAAATAGATTAAACTGGAATTTCTGATTTTAATAATGTATTTTAAGGACTTAATTGCTAGTTTTAACTAAAGTACAACTATTGAATCAATACAATTTACATCACTGTTGGACATACTAAATTCTCATTGATTTAATGGCTCTATGTCAGTTGGATTTCTGCCATTATAAGTAAGGTTTCAGGACTAGGGAACTGAAACACCCTCTTAGGAGATTATCAGATGTGGGACAAAATCTCCTTGTCCCATCTTTTTCCCATTCTAATAGCGTGATCACAAGAAGATTTTCATACTGCATCATGCTTATCCTATCATTGTCCTGTCCAGAAAACACGACTGACTGTGATAGTGCAAAAGACTTTCAAATGATGTTGTGTAGATCCCGTCCTTTACGCGGCAGTGCTCAGCATTTTGCATTAACGGGATTTTAATGCAATGCCACTACAATGATGGGACAATAGTGTTTTGATCTGAAAGTCTTTTGCAGGATCGCAGTCAAAGACAGGATAAATACAGGGGAGCAATCCTTTCCTTATCCTGTTTGTGTGTGATAATCTCCATTGACACATTCAACACAACACATGCATGTTTACACAGAATTGATTCCCCTAATGTCCAAAGTATCTTACCTTCTAGGACACATGCTTAAAATTACACCCAGAGTATGAACTGCACTTTTATTCCCTGATCCAATGAAAATTTTTTAATTATTTATTTATTTTATTTCTATGCTGCCTTTCTCCCAGGAAGGGACCCAAAGCAGCTTACAAGATAAAAACATCTCAAAACTTTATTCTGAATTAACAGGTTCCTTTCTCCCTCACCATCTCCCATTGTTTCCCACTCCTGTGTCTTCTTCTCTTCCAGCACATTATCTTATTCTCTCCCTATTCCCACCTTCTTCTTGATCCCCTATCACTTGTTTCACTCCTAGCTTAGTAGTACCTCAACAGTATGATTTGTTATATTCTGCAAACTACCATTTGTTCATAAATTTTAGGAAGGAGCACAGGACGATGCCTTATGCTGAGCCACCTAAGTAGCTACACTGAGTGACAGTAATCACAGGGAATATGCAGGGGTAGCTGTGTTAGCCCATAAGCAAATTCAAGCAAAAATCCATCTGAAGATACCAGCCACAGATGCTGGTGAAACATCAGAAAGGAACTTTTCTAGAACATGGCTATGAAAGCCCCACAAAAAACTATGGATGCTGGCCATGAAAGCCTTTGACTCCACAAACAGTGATACCTTTATTGGCCAACTGAAATGCACAATATACTTGTTGCATTTTGTTGTTTCTGTCCTTAGTTAAGATGGTATGGGGAGGATAAATTTTGCAGGCTGGCTTCTCCAACTTCTGGCCATGTGGCAAATGGAAGGTTTTCAAAGGCCAGAAAATTTAAAGTCCATTTGCATATCAACAGGACTCTGCTCTTACAATCCAATACGTCTCTATTCTTTTGAGGCCACAAGCCTCTTTGTAGGCAGAGGACAATGTATTTCTCAAGAAGCTTCCATATTTCTGCATCAGGAATAATTTGGTAGGTGTAGAGGTAAAACTTGCTAATTCAGTCCAAATTTAAGAAGAAAAAATATAGTTTTACCTTGGTTGAAGGCCCCAGTCCACTGGTTCACTCTTTAGCATTCCCCAGTTGCAGCTACAATGTGGTATCCCACAATCCAGAAAATATGCATACAATAATAATCACAGGAGTCTTTAATGTTTCAGGAAATGGTGAATATTTTAATAATGGCGAATATTTTGTAATCTACATTTGTTAGAGATATAGGTCGGTAATTTTTTTGTTTCCAATCTCTATCTTCCTTGTGAATTAATACAATTAATGCTTGTTTCCATGAATCTGGAATTCCTTCATTCTGAATATCATTTAAGGTGTCCCTTAATGGGTTGATGAGAAAATCTTCAATTTTCTTATAGTGTATTGCCAAAAGGCCATCAGGACCCAGAGTTTTATCTAATTTCAATTTTTAATTGCACCTGAAATCTCTTGGTTTGAAATACTTAGAATCATAGAATCATAGAATCATAGAGTTGGAAGAGACCACAAGGGCCATCCAGTCCAACCCCCTGCCATGCAGGAACTCCAAGTCAAAGCATCCCTGACAGATGGCCATCCAGCCTCTGCTTAAAGACCCCTAAGGAAGGAGACTCCACTACACTCTGAGGGAGTGTGTTCCACTGTCGAACAGCCCTTACTGTCAGGAAGTTCCTCCTAATGTTGAGGTGGAATCTCTTTTCCTGCAGTTTGCATCCATTGTTTCGCGTTCTAGTCTCTGCAGCAGCAGAAAACAAGCTTGCTCCCTCCTCAATATGACATCCCTTCAAATATTTAAACAGGGCTATCATATCACCTCTTAACCTTCTCTTCTCCAGGCTAAACATCCCCAGCTCCCTAAGGCGTTCTTCATAGGGCAAGGTTTCCAGACCCTTCACCATCTTAGTTGCCCTCCTTTGGACATGCTCCAGTTTCTCCACATCTTTTTTGAATTGTGGTGCCCAGAACTGGACACAGTATTCCAGGTGGGGCCTGACCAAAGCAGAATAGAGTAGCACTATAACTTCCCTTGATCTAGAAACTATACTTCTATTGATGCAGCCTAAAATTGCATTGGCTTTTTTAGCTGCTGCATCACAGTGTTGACTCATGTTCAGCTTATGGTCTACTTGGACTCCTAGATCCCTTTCACATGTGGTCTCATTCAGCCAGATGTCCCCCATCCTATATCTGTGCATTTCATTTTTCCGCCCTAAGTGCAGAACCTTACATTTCTCCGCATTGAATTTCATTTTGTTAGCACTGGCCCAGCTTTCTAGTCTATTCAGGTCATTTTGAATTTTGATCCTGTCCTCTGGGGTATTAGCTACTCCTCCCAGTTTAGTGTCATCTGCAAATTTGACAAGTATGCCCCCAATTCTGTCATCCAAATCGTTAATAAAGATGTTGAATAGCACTGGGCCCAGGACAGAGCCCTGTGGGACCCCACTGGTCACTTCTCTCCAGGATGAAAAGGAGCCATTGTTGAGCACCCTTTGAGTTCGGCCAGTCAACCAATTAAAAATCCATGTAACAGTTAACTTGTCTATCCCACATTTTGCAAGCTTGTTTGCAAGAATGTCATGGGGAACCTTGTCAAAGGCCTTACTGAAATCATGGTATACTATATCCACAGCATTCCCTTCATCTACCAAGCTGGTAATTTTATCAAAAAAAGAGATCAGGTTCGTTTGGCATGACTTGTTTCTCTGAAACCCATGTTGGCTTTTTGTGATTATGGCATTGGCCTCTAAGTGTTCACAGACTCTCTGCTTAATGATCTGCTCTAGAACCTTTCCTGGAATTGATGTCAGACTAACTGGACGATAATTGTTGGGATCCTCTTTTTTTCCCTTTTTGAAGATGAGGACAACGTTTGCCCTCCTCCAGTCTGCTGGGACTTCTCCTGTTCTCCAGGAGTTCTCAAAGATTATTGCCAATGGCTCTGATATTACATTTGCCAGTTCTTTTAATACTCTAGGATGTAGTTCATCTGGTCCTGGAGATTTATATTCATTTAGGTTAACCAGGTATTCCTGTACTACCTCTTTACTTATTCTGTGCTGAATTTCCTCTATTCTGTCTCCATTATCCTTAGGTTGAGCACCCTTTGTCTTTTCTGAGAAGACTGAAGCAAAGAAGGTGTTGAGTAATTCTGCCTTTTCTCTGTCCCCTGTTAGCATTTTGCCATCTTCTGCACGCAGTGGCCCCACTGTTTCCTTCTTCTTCCTTTTGCTGCGGACATATCCAAAAAAGCCCTTTTTATTGTTCTTAACCTCTCTAGCAAGCCTGAGTTCATTCTGCACTTTAGCTTTTCTGACTTTACCCCTACATGTGCTGGCTATTTGTTTGAATTCCTCTTTCGTGATTTCTCCATTTTTCCATTTCTTATACATGTTCCGTTTAAAACTTAGCTCATTTGAAAGTTCCTTAGTCATCCATCCTGGCTTCTTGAGACATCTTCCATTTTTCTTCCTCATTGGAACTGTTTGAAATTGTGCCTTCAATATCTCCCTTTTGAGAAACTCCCATCCGTCTTGAACTCCCTTTTCTTTTAGTATTCCTGACCATGGGATCACTCCCACTATTTCTCTAAGTTCATTGAAATTAGCTCTCCTAAAGTCTAGAGTGCGTGTCTGACTATGCCTAGCTTCTCCCTTCCACTGTATTACAAACTCCAGGAGAACATGGTCACTTCCACCTAAGGATTCAACCACTTGCACCCCATCAACTAGGTCTTCCCTGTTGGTTAAGATCAGATCTAAAATGGCTGATCCCCTTGTTGCCTCTTCCACCTTTTGGACAATGAAATTGTCTTCCAGGCAAGTGAGGAATTTGCTAGACTTTGAGGATTTGGCTGAGTTTGACTTCCAGCAAATATCAGGATAGTTGAAGTCACCCATCACTACTACATCTCTCTTTTCTGAGTATGTGATTATCTGTTCTAGAAAGGCATCATCCAATTCCTCTGCCTGAGTCGGGGGTCTGTAGTAGACTCCCACAGTAACATCCCTGTTATTTCCCTCTCCTTTAATTTTTATCCAGATGCTCTCCACCTGGCTTCCAGTATTGACTTCCTGCATCTCTTCACTGGTGTAAATATCCCTGACATATAATGCTATTCCTCCTCCTTTCCTGCTTGGCCTGTTTCTCTTAAAAAGGTTATACCCCTCTATTTCTACATTCCAATCATGAGACTCATCCCACCAGGTTTCAGTGATGCCTATTATATCATATTTCCCTTGTTGTGCTAAGAGTTCAAGTTCATCCTGCTTATTTCCCATACTCTGTGCATTAGTGGAGAGGCATTTAAGACCATGTGTCCTCTTTACTTGCTGCTTTTGCACATTTTTTTGCCTCCTACTGTTGGGTCCTTGCACTGTTTGCCTTGTTCCCTCTATGCCACTTGGACTATTCTCTCCATCCCTTTTGCATTCCAGTATAATGTCTCCCTCCCCCACATAACTCAGTTTAAAGCCCTCCTGATCAGATTCTTCAGACTGTTGGCAAAAACGTTTTTGCCAACTGGTGTGAGATGCAGTCCATCCCTTGCCAGAAGTCCCTCCTCATGGAACCGCAGCCCATGATCCAAGAATCCAAACTGTTCTTGGCGGCACCATCTACGGAGCCAGTTATTCACCTCTGCTATTTTCCTCTCCCTTCCTGGACCATGCCCTTCTACCGGGAGTAGAGATGAGATGACAACCTGTGCATCCATCTCTTTCAGCTTCCTTCCCAGAGCCTCATAATCCCTTTTGATATTCTGAAGGCTGTGCCTTGCAGTATCATTGGTTCCCACATGAATCAAAAGAAGGGGATAACGGTCAGTAGGCTTGACAAGTCTTGTCAGCCTCTCCGTCACATGATGGATCTTTGCCCCAGGGAGACAACACACCTCCCGAGACATCTTGTCAGGCCCACAAACCACTGCTTCTGTACCCCTCAGCAAGGAGTCCCCCACCACGACCACACGCCTCCTCCGAGGCTTAGCAATGGCTGTTCCTTTTCGTGATACTCTCAGGCTCTCCTGCTCTGTCCCTGATGTCTGTCCCTGCTGCTTTTCCTCATCATCTCTGACAACAGAGAGAGATTCAAAGCAATTCTGTAGCTGCAAGACGCTCACAAAACGCTCCCTGGTTTCCTTACTTCTGTGTGTGACCTTCCTCCAAGCATCTACCTCTGTTGTATGTGGAGTGACCTCCTCCACCCCAACAACTTCCTCTCTCTGTTTCCCACCCAAGACATTCTGGTCTGACCTGTTCAGGAGATTCTCCTGCTCTCTATGATGCTGGAGTGCAGATATCTGCTCCTCTAGCTGCTGTACTTTCTCTTCCAAGAGGGCTACCAACTTGCACTTGTGGCAGGTGTAGTTCCCCACCTCTGTAGGCAAGAAGACAAACATCCCACAGGTGTTGCAGGTGACTGCTGCAGGGCCTTCAGTGTCCATACTGAGAAGTCTTAAGGAGGCACTGAAACAAGACTGTGGGCTTCCCTTGCTAGACTTGGCCTTTATTCCCAAGCTCTGTCACTGAGTTCAAGTCATGGGGCCTATAGTTATGTAGAGAGCTCCTGGCTAAAAGCTCCTTCCAAAGGCAAGTCTCTGATTCACTTCCTCTGATGCTTCAGGCCGGCTCCTCTACTATTCTCTAAACACCTCCTTGACTAGAAAAAAAAATCAAAATTCGCGCACATGGACTAGAACCTCCTCCTTTTCTTTCTCCTCCTTAAAGGAAATGAAGCTTCTGCTAGCCTTGAGTAGCCTTAAGTAGCCTCCCAGCACTGGCTCCCAGAATGCAATGGCTCAAGTGTAAATTAGATTAGATCTCACCCAAGCACATGGGCTAGAATCTCCTCCTTTTCTTTCTCCTCCTTAAAGAAAATGAAGCTTCTGCTAGCCTTGAGTAGCCTTAAGTAGCCTCCCAGCACTGGCTCCCAGAATGCAATGGCTCAAGTGTAAATTAAATTAGATCTCACCCAAGCACATGGACTAGAACCTCCTCCTTTTCTTTCTCCTCCTTAAAGGAAATGAAGCTTCTGCTAGCCTTGAGTAGCCTTAAGTAGCCTCCCAGCACTGGCTCCCAGAATGCAATGGCTCAAGTGTAAATTAAATTAGATCTCACCCAAGCACATGGACTAGAACCTCCTCCTTTTCTTTCTCCTCCTTAAAGGAAATGAAGCTTCTGCTAGCCTTGAGTAGCCTTAAGTAGCCTCCCAGCAGTGGCTCCCAGAATGCAATGGCTCAAGTGTAAATTAAATTAGATCTCACCCAAGCACATGGACTAGAACCTCCTCCTTTTCTTTCTCCTCCTTAAAGGAAATGAAGCTTCTGCTAGCCTTGAGTAGCCTTAAGTAGCCTCCCAGCAGTGGCTCCCAGAATGCAATGGCTCAAGTGTAAATTAAATTAGATCTCACCCAAGCACATGGACTAGAACCTCCTCCTTTTCTTTCTCCTCCTTAAAGGAACTTTGATTCAATCTATCTTTTTGGAGCTTACTTAGATTAGAAAGTTTAAGTCTCTCAAAGTAGTTATTAATGTCTTCTTTACTACATTCCTCCTTGTTTCTATATTTGTATAAAGCTTCAAAATATTCCTTAAAAATTCTCTTGATATGATCTTGGTCTGTGCAAAGTTTACAATTCTCTCTCAATTCAGTAATTAATTTTTTCCCTTATTTCTTTTTAATTTGTTAGCTAGTAATTTCCCCGCTTTGTCACCAAATTCAAACTCTTTTTGTTTTATGCTTCTCAATTTATTAGCTATTTCTTTTAAAGTCAGAGATTTTAGTTGTTGTTGTAATAACATCATTTCTAATTTCATTTTCTTGTCACCTTTATCTTTTACAGACAAAAAAATCATTCCTACCTGAACTTTTCTTATTAAATATAATAGAGAATAAAAACCTTAACAAGAGGGAAAAAATATCTTATATATGATAACTTCCACCACAATTCTCTTTGCAAGTTATTGGACAAAAACAGAAATCCCAACAAAGGAAAAATGGCTCTTAAAGTTAAGGGAAAATATGGATATGGATATTCTTACTTCAATAATGCGAAATGAATCTGCAAAAGGTTCAATAAGAGATTGGGACTGTGTAAATGGCTTTAATTTAAAACCAGGCTGGAAATTTAACCTAGTGAAGTAATCCAAGTATTAATTAGAAAGCATGATAGATATTATTTTAAAAAGATGAAATCAATACTAATGTAGAAAGAAATTGTCTAATATAGAGTTCTACAGATTCAATAGAATTAAGAAGACAGGGATACTTGTTTTTAGTTAACATTTTTGTTAACATTTGATTGTTCAATTAACTACAGATGAAGAAAAGAAGATTTGGAGGTTATTAACAAATACGTTGATGTCTAGTACTAATCTGTAAGTTTTTTTTACATGTACGAGATTGAATGATTGTATCTTTCTTGTATATTTTTTAAAATAAAAAAAATACTTTTTTAAAAAAAAGGAGTGTTTCCCAGCTCTTCCATACAGGAACTCTCAACCAAAAAACCCCCAACAGATGCCCATCCAACCTCTGCTTAAAGACCTCCAAGAAAGGAGACTGTACTACACTCTGAAAGAGTAGGTTCCACTGATGAACAGCCCTTACTGTCAGAAAGTTCCTCCTAATGTTGAGGTGGAATCTCTTTTCCTGTAGCTTACATCCATTGTTCCATGTTCTAGTCTCTGGACCAGCAGAAAACAAGATGCTTTTCTTTTGAGGTATGTTTTCCTCCCCTAAAAAGTGTACTTTCCTAATGAGCCAGACCATTCAGATCAGTATTATTTTACCTTAACTGGCAGCAGCTCTCCAGAGTTTTGGGTATCACTCCTTCCCAGCCCTTTCTGGAGATGTCAAGGACTAAACCTTGGATTTTCCCATGGAAGACACCAGGTCTAATGCTTAGGTCACTGGCAGTGTGTGAGCCAAACTATGTGCTTGCTTCATTCCACCATTTCAGGGTACGATTGCCTCCCTAGTGGAGCATGATCCAGCCATGAATGAAGTACCATGGTGAACTAGAAACTGTATGTAACACAGTTAACAACAAAATAAATTACTGAGAGTATTTTACTCCAGTTCAATGCCCTGAGCTAGATGGTACAAGTCAGTTTTATTTAGAGGACAATTGAGAGTGAGGTGCAGACATGTAGTGATGGAGTTGTGGTGGTAAATGGCAACATTGCACCCAAGTGATATTTCTGCCCCCTGACTATAATTTCTTCAGTAAACCCTCTATCACAGAGACAAATGACCCAGTCCTTCTCTGCCAGTATTTTTGTCTCTGCTCACCCAATGAAAATTGTCTCACTATATCCCTGATGGGAAGTATTACTGAAATTCATTACCATTATATAGGCATTGGAAATGATGAGAGGTACTGGATGACCTTTTGTGCTTCTGCTCTAAAATCAGAATGAAATGATTTTAGAGGCCTGCTACCCTTGCAAATAAAGCTAGGAAAAAATCATGAGTGTCAAAAATGTACAGTAACTTGACTGTGCATGCAGACACATTTTAATCATATGAGATTTAAAATAAAGTAACCAAGAGAATGGAGAAAGCATAAAAGATTAGTGGGCAGCTGTTTAAAACCACCTGCAATGGCAGAAAGTCCTTGTTTCCCAGGAAGTTATTTATATCTGTTTCAGGACAATAGACAACTGGCTCCACCTTTACCACTACTGCCACAGGGAGATATAGCCACATAAAGACAGCTTTAACCTGCTCACTATAGTGGTTGCTTCTGTGTGGAGTATTTTTTTTATTTATTTACAATGGGTCATGCAGAATGGCTTCCTGTAACCCTGGCACACTGCAAACCCATATTTGGGGCATGTAGTTAACACCTTTTAGGATGCAAAAGGGGGTTTACAAACATTATCTCATCCACTCCTGGCAAAATCTTGACAACTTGGTATTTTAAGAGGTTTGTAAAGCCTTTAGCTTCTTTCAAAAGGAAAGTTACAAGTTCATCTGCCCTATTTTCTCCTCTCACAGTGCAAGAACAAGTTGTGAGAAATGGGGTATTTCTGCCTGATTGCTTAAAAAATTTTCAATATGACATTTCGGTTAAGGAGACAGATTAATGTTTCTGCCTTTTATGGGCACAGAAATGTCACTGTGGTTATTATCTGTTTGTATGTGACTGTTCTATTTGTATTTAAATTTTTGATATATGGAAGACACATGAATCAGAGCCTCCCTTTCCCATTAAGACAGACAACTTTGCAATAGTTTTGAATTAAGGCAAGCATTTCTTGAAAGACCTGGACTTTTAAAATGAAGTATGTACCAGTTCCTTAAGAAAAGTCACAGCTTTTCAGAATATCTGACTTTTGTGTTCGAATACTTTGAATATGCAAGCTGGGTTCACATTGGCTAGTAATACTTAACAGCAAATCTATGAAATCAATAAGACTTTAGTGAAAACTAATGTCCCACTGATTTCAGTCAGTCTACTCTAAGTATGACTAAATATGGATCCAACTAATTGGCTGAGATCCTATATTATGGAGATGGAGTACAGTATAACATTGTGCTTACCGGATTATATGATGGTTACAAATGCTGCCCTATTAGTGAATTGCAACGCCTTGCAACCAAATGCATTAGAGTCTTCATGCACAATTATATGTAAATACACATGTACATCTACACACAATGTGGAATCATGTACATCTGTGTGCAGTGTATATGCACACCCATGTACAATGTGTATGTGTATCCTTCCATTTCCACAACCAAGAACACTGCACAAGGATCTCCAACCAGTTCCACACTGAATTTGCACATGCATAAGACATCAACAGGATTCCAGCCATTATGTTATTTTAACTAGGCTAAATATCTGAAGACATGACTACCTCCTGCCAAAATTATCACCATGAAGATGATAACTGTGGCACTTTCAGGGGAAAAAACCTGGCCAAACTAGGAAAAGTAGGTAAGAAACTATAGGAATCACTGATTGTAGGTATGCAAGATGTCTTGTTATCACACCTCGCAAAAGTGGCCACCAGAGGTCTCTAAGGAACCATGACAAACAAATGACGGGGTGGGGCCATGGACAGTACTGTGTGCTTGAGTGGAATGCATCATAGCCTACCTCTGGCTTGAGGGGTGGCTGCTTCCAGCTACACCAAACTAGAACCAGCAATCCAGGGTTTCAGAAAGACTCCTGGAGATAATGTTGGACATTGAGCACTTTACCAGGTAGCTATAGCCATTGTTCTCTCCTCAGCTTTCTTCTTGTTTTCTCTTTAGCTGAGCTTCAACAAGAGTAAGCCCGACCTATGAAAAATGGCCCAGAGGCAGAGGTAGAAGAAAAATTCTCATACCATTGCTTTCTGAAAAATTTCCCCATGCTTTCTCGTTTTTCTACAAACTTGGCTTGAGACCCTGTGCTTCATGGGGTAACATGTCTAGCATTTTTAGCTCAATATACATTACCTCTCCTCTCTCTCTCTGCTTATCTCGTGTCTAATTCCCAGCTTTATATAGTCATTACATTATTGGCACTTTATGACCAGAACAGGACTCTACCTCAAACTATGAGGTAGATGCTCCCTACCTAGTCCATGAACCATGCCTGCATTTTACATAGCAAAGTTGCTATTAATTGGGTATTATGGTGTAAAACATATACAGTACGTGAACTGTTTGCAACCTTAAGACCTGCATAAGATAATTATGATATAAAAATAAGTCCTGCTAAGTGTTTATGTGTCACTGTGCCCAGAAAATGCTACCACACTATTTTAGAGTACACAGGTAAAAATAACCATGTACATTCATGAGCTTGCTTCTATAGTAAGCAGAAGAAAAGTAAATGTTCATATTTTGAGATTAATTTTTCACTCCAGTTCATTAGCTAAAGTGGTAATAAGGAAACTGTCTCATAAAATGCTTCTTATTTTATCCCTCAGATGAGTATGCTTGAAAATGACAAAATCTTTGGTGTGTCTTTGGATGGTATTTAATTTTCTTTCTTGTACATAACAGACCAGGAGAGACACAGTTTCTATTGTAATCCACTTCAACTAACGTGCACTCAGGCTTTTTGCTAAGGAAAGTGATAAATTGGTGGGAGACTCTTTAATCTAGAAGCTGTAGGAAAGGTGACAAGTGGATGAGAGGCAGCCAGGTCAGACAAAAGCACATGTCATAGATGCCAGTAATACAAATTGACTACTGCATTTCTGGAAAGAAAAGGCAGGAGAGAGGTTAATGCTGACAGTGGAAGGCAATAGGCTTAGATCAGAAAGACATTTTAAAAATAGAGAACAAGCTATACCGGATGTACAAGGAACAAAATTTTAAAGGCTTGGTGCTTTAATCATGTATCAGTATATAGAATACAGAATCAGCAAATGCTGCATTTTAGTACTGTAGGGATCCCTTGACAGAGTGTTTGCCAGGTCATCTGAGATACAAGAGGTGCTGTGTAATTGGATCATGTGGACAAATTCATCCAAAGTCACATGAATACTTGATTTACAGTGAGATGTTCTCGTGTGGGCAGCAGACATCCATATTTGTGCTTATAGCTCTTACTGAATTGGAAGCAGGAATGTCTCACACACTATTCACATTAGCTTTTTTTTTCAAAACAGCATGGCCAAATTGTGTGAACCAAAGTATAGATTAGAAATGGTGTAGAGACAGAAGATTTATCCATTTTTCAATCTGTGGTAGATACACTGTTTACAGTCGTGAAGTAGATCTCACAGTAAACAATTTCTGTGATCTTAACCCAGCTACTTGTTCATATGCAACAAGCTTTTAAACAGGAAAAATGAACCTGGTGCAGGTAAATGACATGGAGCAATTATAAAACAAATCAAAATGGCAAACAGTCATTACTTTGCCACAATCAGCTCAACAGTGAAAACAACATAAACCACTGTTTGTGATGGATAAATGCTCTCAAAAACAAACAAAAATGGCAGGTGGTTGTGTCTGCCCATTTGGGGAAAAATCCAAAAGGAACAGTAGTACAATACCTTTATTAAGGCCCAATAGGACATCCCAACAAAGCAGTGAATGAGTTTAAACTGGCCAGATCATTTTTCCAGGCTGTAAATTAGGCAAAATGATAGCAACAGTGAGCTGGGCATCAGTGCTGCAGAAACAGATGCCGTAAGCCTTCCAAGTGCTAACCAGTTTGGCTTCTATTGAAAACCTAGTACACAACTGAAAATCAGATTTCTTTGCCAACGTAATGTTTCCTGTTTCTTTTCACTTCTGCTTTCTGCCTCACAAGGGATGCTTATAATCTGCTTAAATCTTGAGAGAGATCCAAACAACTTAAAGTATTGGTATTGTTTTTAAGGGGGAACAACTCTCGAGTCTTTGTTCTTAGTAACTTTCAGGCTACAACCCAGGAGATTCTAAATGAATGAAAATTGCAATTCCATAAACACCTGCCTGGGGGGTACGTCCACTTGAAATCAGTAAGAAATACTTTGAGCAACTGTGTAAAAGATTGCACTACACATTTGCATAACAACGCTCATTTTCCCCCTCCTATCTACCCACTGGTTATTTAGCTTAACATCCCACTTGTGGAAGAATTCTAGAGAACCCCAAATCTTCTTGTTACTTTGTGACATTTTAGTTAGTTCAGGAAGGATGCTATGGTACCTTTCAATGTTTTCCAAAGGAACTGATGGAGCAGCACACAATTGGAGAGGTGTAACCCAGAATCCCTTCAATGTTTCTTACTGATATTACCCTTTTCAAGATTGTGTTCAGGCATTCCCTGAAATAGCTTGAAGGATCCTGAGCTGCACCTCTCAGAGCACACAATTAATTAATTGAGTTTACATCTTATAACTTCTATGCCCCTGCTCAATCACTGGGATAATCGGGAAAGGCACTTTCATTAGAACATCATGTTCTCTTCATAAAGGTTGGAATGTTAAGTTTGAAAATTAATTTGATACTGTTAACCATTAGAATCTGAAAAATTAACTGACTACCATAAACACCGATATAAAAAAGATTTAATTAATTGAGCTATTGTTAATTAACTCACTGATCATAATGGTATCAGGCCCTAGACTTTACAGAGAATGGCATGGAGGTGTGAATGCTGACCTGAGGGAGTGCACATTTTGTCACTGGCACCTTTAAAAGGGTTCTTTTGCTTTTAAGATTGCTTTTTTTTTCCAATCCCCCCTCCCACTAGACTACAAAGCCTATAAAATAATTGTTGCTGTGGAAATAGTGGGAGTCCTCAGTTCTATTTCATTCACCTGACTCTTTCTGTTCTTGCCACCCCTATCAATATCTATAACTCACTCACTCTTAAAATGCCCCTTTCTCTAAAGGTTAATAAAGAGTGATTTATTTGATATTAATGATACTGATCCACCAGGTACAGAAATATATGGATAGCCGCAAAGACAAGGCACTGAAACAGGGGTGACTCAAATCATGAATGAGAGCCTATAAGCATACGGATAACATTTTACTGCACAATTTAATCCTTTCTGCCTTCCTCCTCCCAGTCAAGATGTGTGGTCTACAAAGAACAGTAGCAGAACATACATTTCACAAGCTAGAACCAGGAATCCAAAACTGAATTTGTGGTATCTCTAAAGATCACATATAAGTACACTCTCTGTACTTATCTTACCTTAACAGTTATTTGTTAACTCTCCGAACTATTTGTTTTGAATGAATGAATGAATCCTCACTCTAAAACTTGGAAAACATTTCATCCTGCAACAAACCTTTCTTGTGGAGAAAGGAGTGGAGTCATGTAGCATTCCAGATGTTGCTGGACTGCAACTCTTGCATTTCTCAACACTGGCTATACCACACAGGACCACAGGATCTTGCAGTCCAAGATCACCTGCAGAGTCACATGACCTCCATCTCTGAATTAAATGTCTGATGGCAATTTACTTGTTTCTGAAAGTCCTACCTGAAGTATGACTCTAGCTACTTGTGTGTTCAATATACTGTATAACGTTCCAAGCATCAGTGCATTTTATGTTGCAGATCACTTGGCTTTTCAATTTTAAATGGGATATAAAGGTAAAAGTAAAGGTATTGCCCATTGACAAGGTTGTCAAGTTGTGTCCAACCACAGGGGTGGTGCTCATCTCTGTTACTAAGCTGATGAGAGCCAGAGTTGTCAAGAGTACTCTGTGATTGTGTGGCCAGTATGATTGCACAGAACACTGTTTACCTTCCCACCGGAGTGGTGCCTATTTATCTACTTTCAAATTGCTAGGTTGGCAGAAGCTGGGTCTAGTGATGGGAGCTCACCCCATCATGCGGCACCCGGGCCTTGAACTGCCAACTTGCCGATCTTGCAATCAACAGAGTCGGCGTTTTAAGCACTTGAGCCACCATATCCCTGGAAAATAAATAATAGCACAATTTTATGTTCACAAGACTAAACGGAGACACAAAAAGAATCCAATAAAAATGCACACATAGAAAACCTTAGCAAGGTAACATTAGCAGTTCTTAAAAGACTTGGAGAAACAAAAATAAATGTGCTTGCCAATAATTTGGGGATAGGCAATGACCCACTTGGAGCCTTAACTAGATGGCAATTATTAATATTTTTTGTGACAGGGAGGATACTGCTATAAAGAGTCAGTGACAGCTTCCTGAGACTATTGTGTGTCCTATCCATGCATGTACTTTCCCAGAAGAACAGTTGGTCTTGCCAAATCAGTGAAGCAAAGGAGGGAAGTATAGCACTGTGAACTGTTTTAGTCTCTTCAAATATTTTACAACTTTCCATCATGGCCATTTCTGATCCTACATTTCTCCCTGCCATAATCCATGTTCATTGGTACCAGCGCCTGCTAGCGTATAAGTGTTTTGCCCCCGTGCTGCCAAATCTATGAAATATGGTGGGGGTGGTGATGGTGTCTCATGATAACATATCATTCCTAAAAAATGCTAAGAAAATACAAAAGACCCTTTCTCACAACTGCTGTTTGTTTTTGAATGGTTTTTCTTTTTGAATTCTGTTCAAAACAGTTCAAAGTGAGGAACATATGCATCTCTCAGTCAACCACCCATTTTTGCAGCCTAGTTATGGTTGTTAGCTTAATCTTGTTGAGTAAACTGGACGTTACTGCAGGTCAGTTGGGTGATGTATGAAAAAGGACTGGGATGAAACTAGCAACTTTTGTCAAATGTCCTTGGGCTATTTCAAGACAGTAACATGTCTTCTCTAAAACAGGCTATATTGATGCTCCTTTTAATCCTACTTTCCAAATTGACTTATTGTTGATTGATTTATCTTACTATTTCTTCTAAATCTTCTTTGGACGTTCCTTTCTGAACTAAAATTGCTTTTTTGTGTGCATGCCTCTTTTCTTAGACTTAAAAATGTGAGGATTAAAGGCTTATCAGTCAGCTAAATATATTTTCAAATACAGCAGTCTTCCATAGGGCATTCATATCATCTTTGGATCAAAAAACGAAGGTTATAATCATTAAACATTAAAAGGATTAATGTCAAAACTATTTTTGAAACATATGCTTAGAAATGATAATTGATGATATATTTTTTTACTTTTAGAATTTTTATAGCTCTGTTCCTATGATTAGTAATAATTATTATATACTTTGTAAATTATTCTAATCACCCTATAATTATTCATTTAAAATGTTCGATGATGAATTTTGTCATTATAAACTCTCACTTAAAGATATAAAAGATACAAACGCTACACCTTCAGTAATATCTGCATAGGACAATAAATCATGATTTGAAATTGAATAACAAGTTTTATATATAGACATAGATGAGTTATTTCTGTTGAAAACCTACCAAGAAAGCAACCAAACTGATGAATGCATGTAATTAGTGATAGCATTTTTAAAAAATAAAAATATGTATCTCCCAGAAATACATTTGAGAATACAGTGTAATCTTTTTTCTCAAAACAATAATTCTTTTATTTTTGCCTTTTTCTTCCTAATGCTGTATTATAATTGTAGGATGTATTGTGGGTGTCAAATTTTCATTTGAAAGTAAAACTAGATTTAGGTCCTACTTGATATTCAGAGTTTGTGTGTGAAACAGCAATTCATTAATAAACCACACGCAAAATCACAAGCAAAGCCAAACCAAACCAAAAAGCATGCAGAGAGAGCCTTATATTACTCGCAGATACCCTGTTTCCCCAAAAATAAGACATCCCCCCAAAATAAGACCTAGTAGAGGTTTTGCTGAATTGCTAAACATAAGGCCTCCCTCAAAAGTAAGACCTAGCAAAGTTTTTGTATATAAATATATATACAATATATAATAAATGTTCATAATTTTTGGTTCAACAATAAATGTGAATTCTCCTTCATGGAAAAATGAGGCATCCCCTGAAAATAAGACCTACCGCATCTTTGGGAGAGAAAATAAATATGAGACACTGTCTTATTTTGGGGGAAACACGGTAGGAGTGGACTGAAAAGTTGAGCACTGTGAATCAGGAAACAAAGGAATTCTGGGTTGCAAGCTGCAAGATTTGTGTATCTCTTTAAAATTATTCACAAATGAATGTAGATAGCGGCTACACAATTGGGTTGTAAAAGTGGATTTATCAGCTCCTTCCTTCTCTCAGTCACCCTTCTAGTTCCTTAAAAATATACAAAGACTGGGAAGTAAAGAAAGGGAGAGTGACATTTCAAAACAAAACAAATACATCTGGACTGGGTGGACTATGGAGTGAGAGAGAACCAGTGTGGTGTAATGGCTTGAGTGTTGGACTATGACTCTGGAGACCAGGGTTTGAATTCTCGTTTGGCCATGGAAACCCAACTGTGTGACCTTGGGAATGTCACACTAGCTCAGCTTCAGAGAAAGGCAAAGGCAAATCCCTTCTCAGCCAATCTTACCAAGAAAACCTTATGATATGGTAGCCTTAAGGCTATCATGTCAGAAATGACTTGAAGGCACACAGCAACAAGATGGAATAAGATCTCCAAGAACTGAGGAGACAATTTTTTCAAACGGTTCCATTTAACCTTCAAAAATTTCTGCTCTTCTACCATAGCCTTCCACATTCAGCAGACTCCCTTGGCCCTATTTATTTTGAAGCTGCTGGAGGAGCTGCCATGAAACCTATTATTATAAACTTTAGTATTATGAACAACCCTTCAATATACTGAGAAGCATTATCTGCTGTACAACATTACATCAACTGAAAATAATGAGACCATTTGAACTAGTCTTACAAGAAATTGTCCCTCAAAGAGTGAAATGCATAGAAGCTCATAGAGCCAGAGTGATTGTGCAGAGTTATCTCTTTATGACAGCAGCAGGGAGGAAATATAACCTAAGGTGTCTGGAGTGCCAGTAATATCAACGAATATCCACAAAAGAATCAACGAAGTCTAAATATTGTTCATCACTTGCTTAGAACACATTTAAAGCATTCTCAGTAAAAGGATTAACTAATTTGCAAATTTCAGTTAACAAGAGAGTAGTTAGGAACGTAATAGTAAGTGAGTTAAAATGGGTAGGGAAGTGACATTTTAATAGTTGTGGCACAGTGGTTATATGCAGGTACTGCAGCCACTCATTCTCAAACCACAAGGTTGTGAGTTCAGTACCAGCCAAAGGGCTCAGGGATGACTCAGGCTGCCATCCTTGCAAGGTTTTTAAAATGAGTACCCAGCTTGTTGGGGGCAATTAGCTTACACTTTGTAAACCACTTAGGGAGTGCTTAAGTGCACTGATAAGTGGCATAGAAATGTGTTTGCTATTGCTATTTTAAATAAATAGTTCGTGCCTCTTTTACAGGGTCCTTCCTCAGTTTGGTCAACTTTTGAAGAATCTACATGGGCCAGAAATATTGATATGTATTACACATGATCTATGTCATTCACAATGGAGGACTCAGATGGTTGGAGAACATACAAAAATGAAATAGATTTTTGTACTGGTCACTGACCATAGTAAATTTCATTCATTCAAATAGATTGGATTCAGTATATTATCATGGTGACATATACAGCACAGATGCTGTGAAGAATTGCTAGTTCCTGAGAACTGCTTGACCCTCCTTTTAAATCTCATTGTGATTTAACATCTTTGCAAAATATTTCCAAGAAATTCCTGTAACATGCCCATTTCCCTACCCACAGCCCACATATCAAATTTTACATACCAAATATGGTAGGAATCACATGTGGAGATATAATGGAAAGGTTGAAATTTGGCATGGAAGAGATCTCAGGCTTTACCATTAAGTATGGACTAATAGCAAACAAAACTGGGAACACCCAAGACTGTAGCATTATTAGTACATGGGCAAAGAATCTGGTAATTATCTTAAATGTATCTTGGTATATTTTCCTTTGCCTGTCAGCTTTCATCTGTCTAATTGCATTTGTCCTATATTCATTTAGTTTACTGACACTGCCTTCTAGTTATAGACTTAATCACCTTGGCAATTCGTATTTTCTTTTAGCCTCATGTCATCAGGTAAACAGATTTGGAGTCTACACTAACCTGTGAGAGTCAGTTTCTTGGATCTCCTCCTATTTATCCTTGCTAACACTTCAATAGCATGGCTTGTTGGCAAGATACGGACTTGTGCTCCTCAGTTAGTTGCTTGCAATCTCAGCATTATTTAGCCTCACAGCCAAAATGAAAGACATCTTGCCTAGTTTGTCCAATTTGTTTAAAAGTTCACACAAGAATTTTTCTATGAAAACTCTGTAATCATGCACTTATCCTGTGGTCTTACAGAGAAAGAAAAAGTACTGTTATTCACTGAACATTGTTTATACCACCACAAAGATAAGGCAATTTTTACCTTGTGTTTCCTTTAAGATGATTTAATAATAAGCCTGTATCAAACCAATAATTATAGGACTTTCATAAAAAATAATTATTCTAATTATAGTTGAGTGTTATATAGCTATGTATAGGTTTCAGAACAAATCTCTGTATGACTCTGTAGGCAGCAACAAATATACACATGGTATTAAATAATTAATTGTCACACTCAGAACACTTGTTATATACAGACTATAGAAATGTTGATACTATATTTAGGAGTCAAGGCAAGACAACAAAACATTCTTTAGGGTGCATAAATTATATCATAAAACACATTATAAGCCAACAGTGTAACTTACAAAGAATGTTTATGTGCATTGGAGTTCCTTTACAAAGACACGGGTTGAAACCCTAGAAGCAATTTATATGCATATAAGGAACTATTTGCCTCTTTAGAACTTTCTTTGTGCTATTCACCATGGCAAATCATATAGCCAGGAAAAGAGTAAAGGCAGGCCATTTTAAAAATAAAATATGTTTTGCTTTGGTTATGGAAAGTCTAACAGTGAGAACTATAGAGAACTATACTCTTGCTGCATGTGTAGCTTGCTGCCTTTCATCTATTTAGCCAGCCTTTTTACTTCACAGCCTTAGGGCTACTTCTCACTTAACACTAAGCTGCTTATTTTAGTTTACATACAGTGTATAAACTTAGTGAAAAAACCACCCAACACTTTTGTTATTGTAACAGGCAAGTACACTTTATGTCTGCATTGATAATCAAAACATATTCACTTAATCCTTCCTTCATTAGAATCAAATAGGACATGCTACCTGCTTTAGAACTATTCAGTTTTATTATTTCTTCTTATCTATATATGTCCTATCATTTCTTAAAATGGAATCTCATCTTTCCAATCTCTATTACAAAATTCTGTCCTTGAAGAGCAGCTCACTTTTAATGCAGTCTAACTAAAACAAAATTTTATGACTTTTAAGTTAATTACTTACATTTACACATGTTCACACACACACAGGGGCAAAGGCAAAATGGGGCGTGGCAGCAGCGATACTAGGGTTAGGGAGCGCACACCATCCACACGCTCCCTAACCCTAGTCCATGGTGGCGGCAGCAGCATCATGACAGCCTCCCGTCCACACAAGGGCCGCCATGATGCTGGTGCTTCTGCTGAGTGTCCAAACATGGTGCACAAGAAGTGGTGTCATAACGTTGCCACTTTCTGGTTGTGGCACTGCAACAAAGGAACTGCTCTAGGCAGCTCCTTTTTGTTGCAGCGGCACAAGCTTCGTTCCCATGCAGCAACCAAACAGCCGTGGGAATGAAGCCATGGGAGAAAGGGGCCAGGCGTACCCTTTCTCCCATCGCGGTGGCTCTTGGGGTTTCCGGGGGCATGAAGCCCCAAGGACACCCCTTTCCAGGCCATGGAGAAGCAGTGTTTTGCAGCTTCTCCGTGGCCTTGAAAAGTGCCAGATTGGGGCCTCTGGGCTGCTGGTGAGGCTACCCTGGCCTGCTGTTGTTGTTGCCTTCAAGTCATTCCAACTTATAGCAACCCTAAGGTAAACCCATCATACTTTTTTGTGGAGGGGGGAAGATTTATTCAGAGTCGGGTTTGCCTTGCCTTCCTTTGAGGATGAAGGAGGGTGATTTGTTTATGTCATCCAGTGGGTTTCTATGGCTGAATTCGAATCCAGGTCTCATAGTCATGGTGCAATGCTCAAACCACTATACTATGATGGCTTTCAAGTCATGGACATGTTAAATAAGTGACTAGTAGTTAGTGGCATTGACCCCTTTCACCCAAAGACTAACTGTACAGCCAGTGACAGAATCAGAATAATTTCTGTTTGGAATATTTTTGTCCATTACTTGATAGATATGGCTGTTCAAAGTACAGTATATTTAATATTCAAGACAAGGTTCAACAATTAGATTAGAGTGATTTTGGGATATATTTAATATGTAATTATGTCAATGGGTTGGTTCACTGCGGATGTCTCTTAATTCAAGAAATAGAACAGTCCAGGAATGAAATATTCCTATTACTTTCTCATTCAAGAGATATTGGAAGGGGTCTGAGTACTCCATTATACTGTGCTGATATTTACTACTTCTTTTGTATTAATTAATTGTGTGGGAACCAAGACCGAATAATGTTCTGTTATGTTCAGTCAAAGCAGAGAAGAATTTAGGGCACTTTCACACTAGACAATTAAAGCACAATGATTCCACTTTAACTGTAATGATTCCATCCTACTGGATCCTAGGATTTGCAGTTTAGGGAGGAATACTTAGAATTCTCAGCTAGACAACTCCAGTGTCCCAGTAAAGTACAAAAAGCATGATTCTACAGGATGGGCATGATGTTTAAAGAGAATTCATAATGTTCTTTTTAAAAGTATTCTTATTATAAAGAATTTCCAAATATAATGAAACTACAACTACAATAGATAAGGAATATAAAATATAGTCCATAAAATTACAGAAGGAATACAAAAAGAACCAATAGAAAAACAACAACAACAACAAAAAGAAACAAGAAAAGAGTGAAACACTGACTTCTAACTTTCTAAGCAATGGTTATACAGTATATGTTAAAAAAATTACTTCTTATTTCAAAGTATCTTCTTCTACTTATTTGTTACTAGTAGTTATCAAAACCCACTGTCCACAGTGTACCCTCCTTTTTCTGCAAAAACAAAAACCAATTAAAGAATCTCAATCTTTCCTAAAATGGGCTGTCTGCATCATGTGGAGTCAAGCAGCATTGCATGTTATTTTTTTCATATCCCCACCATGCATGCATGCTGTTGTACAAACACACCACCTGTGACTTCCAATTACCTCCTTCTTTCCACTCAGGAGCCATTCCATTGGATGTCTGCCTATACGGTTGGCCACACAGATGCATGTGCCATGCACCACCTATACAGTGCATCAGTGCATCAGTGTGCTGAGTGATACATTGGCAAAGCACATCTTAGAGGCTTCCATATACAGTATGTCCCCTTCACTCCATGACACTGTTGGACTGCCTGGTTTGTGTATGTTGTAATCACATCCATTGTTGTGTATGTTGTATTTATATCCACTTTCAGTTTTTGCTTTGCCACAGTTCCACACTGGTACCGGGCTATTTATATGTGGATGATGCACATTTTCCGTCTTGAGTCGGATTATCCCAGCTTCTTTTTGCTCTGGAATTTAGTCCCAGAGCATGGCTTTATGCTGATTTCCATCCGGTTTTGCCTCATGCATTGTCTCAAGTGCCAGGCTTCAAAGCGGTTAGAAGCCGCTTTATTTGGCCAGTGAGGACAACACCATAGTTAATTTACCCATTTTGGCAAGCTAAGACAATTTCATTTACCACTCCTCTTCTGCTGGAATTATGTCTTTCCATATTAGCTCATATAGCAATCTTGAAACTGTAGCCATATATTCTTTTGCATTTCTTCTTGATCTGATCCTCCATCAGTCCATGAGTCCCAGTAGAAATACTTCTGAGTTTAATTTAAGTTTTATCTTAAGAATTTCCTGGATCAAATAAACTATCATAAACTTTTTCACCTTCTCACAAGTCCATCACCTATGACAAAAAGACCCAACTTGCTGCTCACATTTCCAACATACATTACCAGTACTTTTGTACATTTTAGACAATCTCT
The DNA here is from genome assembly GCA_034509955.1 of Urosaurus nigricauda. Lineage (NCBI taxonomy): Eukaryota > Metazoa > Chordata > Lepidosauria > Squamata > Phrynosomatidae > Urosaurus > Urosaurus nigricauda. Next base: position 192,041,819 of record JAOEGL010000003.1, on the reverse strand, counting down.
CCGGATTCAAATAGCAGTGAAACATCATCTTATAAAAATTATCTTTAAGATTATAACACAATGTAAATTTCAGTCCCTTAGACTACGTTTTCTTGTATTATTCCATTGGTATATTATGACCAACATTTTGAGCCCATTTTATCATACAGCCTTTAACTTGTTTGTCCTCCAGTTCAATTTCCCGCTGTAAATTATACATCTTGCTAATCATATGTTCTTCTCCCAGAAATATTTGTGATTCAAAAACTGATCTAACTTGTTCTAAACCATATCATTTCTTGTTCATTTTAAATCATTCATTTATCTGTAACTATGTATTCCACTGCAAACTAAAACAAAAAACAAACAAACAAAATACCAATTCTAATTCTTGGTTTGCCTTAATTTAACAATATGAGATCTCCATATGTTACCCACTTTTCTTTCACTATTGTTTCTTTTCGTTAAAAAACTACTTGTGTTGAATCCCACAATAGCATTTTCAGATATAATCTTAATTTAAATCTATTCCAAATTCTTAACACAGCATGTCTCATGTAATGATTATTGAAATCAGCATTAGCTTTCACTTTTGTCATACCACAAAGAACCATGCCATTCAAATGTCATATCATGTCCCTCCAACTCCAATAACCTCCTTTTTTTTTAACACAGGGGCTCGACAGACAGGCAGCTCCATGCCACCTCTTTTAGCCCCGCGTCGTTGCCACAGCCACCAAATGGCACAGCAATGATGCGCTTCCTCTCAGGAGCAAAAAGAAGCTGCCTAAGATAGCTTCCTGGAAGGGGTGTGATTGGCACACGTGCATGCCCCAATTGTGTCGCTTCCTGCCAGTGCCGTTTGAGCACTGCACAATGCTCGTACAATCATGGTGCTGCCCATGTGGAGGGCAGCAAGCAATGATGGTAGTGTCCTTGCGCACGTAAATGCCCAGCCACATCTGGCCCTAGTTCGTGGTGATGCTGCTGCTAAATGCCTTTCTGTACCAGGCCACAGTCCATATCTTTAATCAAACCAAACAACATGTGGAAAAATACAATTTTAAATCTGGTAACTCAAACCACCTCCTGTCAAATTTTACAATTTATTCTCAACTTCTTCCTTCCAGATTAATTTTGCTAAATGTTTCTGCCATTGCTTAAATGGCAAATCATTAGTCAAAATCAGCATAGCCTGAAATAAAAAAAATTGTGTTTTTACATTTTCCTCATCTTTGAAGATCTTGTTTAATTTCATTCCAAGTCTTGTCATATTATTGTAAAATAACAGAGTTCTTATTCATCACCATACAGCTAATATTCAGTGAGTAAACTGACTCATTTTTTAAAAAACAACTACTTAAAACAAATATAGAAAATCAAAGTGGAAAATGGCAAGTTGAGTGAGTTGTATGCAAAGAGACTTTGAGTTTTTAATTGAAAGAATATTTTAAAAAGAATTAACAACTGGATTTAAAGGTAGAACTGTGGGAAAGTTATTAATTTCATTTTGGCAATAAGGACAAGGTCAATTCCTTGTTGTGTAAGCTGTGGGAAGCTGCTGGAAAAAAAGTTTTGAGTCTATAAAGTAGAGCACTATAAATAAGACCAGCTGAGTGTAATGCAGAGTAATGAGTGAAATGTAGTAATGAAAATGAAGAAGGGATTCCCCCTTTATTTTATTTTATTTTATCTTTATTGACTTCCTCCTAGCTTGAGTGTCATCTGTTAAAATGAGTTACAGGCACAAGAGTGAAGTTTCATGATAGAAGAAGAGGCCCCATTGAACAACCAGTGAAGTCTGTGGATATAAATCAGAAAATATTGGATGAACTGAAATCCATTAAGCCACAGATGAGTCAAATGGAGACTGATTTTAAAAGGGATTTTAAAAGAGACTTAAAGGCTCAAATTAAGAAAGATTTGAAGATGAGGCTCAAGGAAGTGAAACAATCATTATCGCAGATAACCCTAGAAATGGAGCAGGTGAAGGAAAAAGTACAGGCTCTGAAGGCTGAGAAGTTGGAAGAAAGAACTGAGAGGTTTTCTTTTTGTTTTTAACCAAAGCGAGTACTGTGCAATAATACAAGATGTGTAATGGATACCGTATATACTCAACTATAAGTCGACCTCACGTATAAGTTGAGAGCAGGCTTGGGGGCCAGAATTATGGATTTTGATATGACCCACAGATAAGTCGAGGGTAAAACTTAGCAGCATGTAACAAAGGATGTAAAGGATGAAACAAAGGAAAGTGATGCTAAAAATCTTTAAAACTTTTGACAGGCATAACTGTTAGTGCTCACCTTAAAGGCTGGAGATAGTAGAGGGAGTTAATGCTTCTTTTAGATGCTCCAAGAAGATATTAAGCTCTCACCTTTCACAGAGCATGGTTCCTTTTTTGATAAGAGTTAAAGTACAGTACTTACATTGACCCATGGATAAGTCAAGCCAGTTTTTTTTGGGGTGGGGGTCAATTTTTTTACTAAAATTTCTAGACTTATACATGAGTATATAGAGTATTTTGGAATATTTGGGAAGACAATGAAAAGCAAATGGTTGATGAAAAGCTGCTCCGTATGTCAGGCCAGGTAGGCAAGAAGGAGGTGGTGAGGATGATAAAGGGAAATATAACAGTATTTGGAATTTGGGTGAACAGAATACAAAAGGCTAGTGCAATGCAAGCAAATGGAGCCCTTTCACACTACACAATTCTATTAATCTATTTTATTTAATTTCATTTTTATTCTGCATTTCTCCCAAAAAGAATCATAGAATCATAGAGTAATAGAATCATAGAGTTGGAAGAGACCACAAGGGCCATCCAGTCCAACCCCCTGCCATGCAGGAACTCCCAGTCAAAGCATCCCCGACAGATGGCCATCCAGCCTCTGCTTAAAGACCTCCAAGGAGACTCCACTACACTCCGAGGGAGTGTGTTCCACTGTCGAACAGCCCTTACTGTCAGGAAGTTCCTCCTAATGTTGAGGTGGAATCTCTTTTCCTGCAGCTTGCATCCATTGTTCCGTGTTCTAGTCTCTGCAGCAGCAGAAAACAAGCTTGCTCCCTCCTCAATATGACATCCTTTCAAATATTTGAACAGGGCTATCATATCACCTCTTAACCTTCTCTTCTCCAGGCTCAACATCCCCAGTTCCCTAAGGCGGTCCTCATAGGGCATGGTTTCCAGTCCCTTCACCATCTTAGTTGCCCTCCTTTGGACACGCTCCAGTTTCTGCACATCCTTTTTGAATTGTGGTGCCCAGAACTGGACACAGTATTCCAGGTGAATAGAGAATAGAGTGCAGAATAGAGTGGCACTATTACTTCCCTTGATCTACACGCTATACCTCTATTGATGCAGCCTAGAATAGCATTGGCCTTTTTAGCTGCCGCATCACACTGTTGGCTCATGTTCAACTTGTGGTCTACTTGGACTCTTAGATCCCTTTCCCATGTGGTCTCATTCAACCAGGTGTCCCCCATCCTATATCTGTGCATTTCATTTTTGCGTCCTAAGTGCAGTACCTTGCATTTCTCCGCATTGAATTTCATTTTGTTAGCGTTGGCCCAGTTTTCTAATCTATTCAGGTCATTTTGAATTTTGATCTTGTCTTCTGGAGTATTGGCTACTCCTCCTAATTTGGTGTCATCTGCAAATTTGATAAGTATGCTCCCAATTCTGTCATCCAAGTCATTAATAAAGATATTGAATAGCACTGGGCCCAGGACAGAACCCTGTGGCATCCCACTGGTCACTTCTCTCCAGGATGAAAAGGAGCCATTGTTGAGCACCCTTTGGGTGCTGCCAGTCAACCAGTTACAAAACCATGTAACGGTTACCTTGTCTAGTCCACATTTTGCAAGCTTGTTTGCAAGAATGTCATGGGGAACCTTGTCAAAGGCCTTACTGAAATCAAGATATACTATATCCAAGGCAGCTCACAAATAAAAACAATTTAAAAACGATATTTAAGTAAAATAACCCAGTTAATACAATATAAAATTAAGATTAAAAACATACAAAAGTTAAAACACATAATCTAAAACATCTTCCCCATAAAAAACCCCCAACCCTGGTATGATTTTAAAAAGCCTGCCTGAATAAAAACATTTTTACTTCCCAGCAAAAGGTCAGCAGGGAGGGAGCCAGCCTAGCCTCCCATAGAAGGGAGTTCCAGAGGGTGGGAGTAACCACCGAGAAGGCCCAAGCGAGTCTAGGATGGTGGCAGGAGTGAGAGAAAGCCTTCTCCTGAACATCTTAGGGCTCTAGCAGGTTCGTATGGGAGTTAATGGCCAGACAATTTTAGGACTATAATTCTATGATAGCTCATATGGCAATATCTTACAGAATCCTTTGGTTTGCCATTTAGGGAATGGTCTTTAGAATTGTCAGCAAGAAAGCTCTAGTGCCAAACTAGAGATCCCAGTTTTTCCCATGATAATGCCATGGTAGTTGAAGTGGAATCACAGTCATATAACTGCAGTGTGAAAGGTTCCCTGTCATATATCCAAAGAGGCTAGAGCAGCATCAATCTAGCCTCTTTGGATATATGACAGGGAACCTTTCACACTGCAGCTATATGACTGTGTTAAGACTTCTCTTTATTATAAATGGCCCAATTTATACATCCAATTTGTCTCTCTGGTCTCTTTATTTCACGGTGGGGTCTCAATGTGATGTTTTCTGCTAGTAGTATGGTGTCATCTGTATATTTTAGGCTGCTGATATTCCTTCCTCCTATCTTCACTCCTCCTTCTGTGTCCAAACCTGCTCTTCATATGATATTTCTGAATACAAGTTGAACAGACAGAGTGAAATAATGCAGCTTTACCTGATATCTTGGCTAATTGGGAACCATTCAGTTTCTCCATATTCTGTTCTTATAAAAGACTATTGTCCTAAGTACAGATTCCTCATCAGGACTATCAGGTGTAGTGGCACTCCCATTTCTTTAAGAGCATTCCATAGCTTTTTGTGATCTATACAATCAGAGGCCTTGCTGTAGTGTATAAAGCACATATACACTATCCATTATCCGTTGCATGTTTGTGATGTAGTCCTGAGAGCCTCTCCTCTTCCTGAACATCTGGGAATTCTTTCTCCGTATATGATTGGAGTCTATGCTGAAGAATTTTGAGCATGATTTTGTTTGTATGGAAAATTAATGGTATGGTCCTACAATTGCTGCAGTCTTTTGTGTCTCCTTTTTTGTGGATGGGGATGTATATTGATCATTTCCAATCTTCTGACCACTGTTTTGTTTTCCATATTTGCTGGCACATTTTGGTTAGCATTGGGATTTATTCTGTTTGTGTGATTTGTAGCAGTTCAATTGGATATTGTCTATTTCTTGTTATTTATTCTTTCCAATTTCTCTAAGTGCTGCTTCCACTTCTCTTTCTAAAATCTGGGGTTCATCTTCATATGGTTCTTTATTCCATGTGTCATTCATTTTTTCATCTCTTTTATATAGATCTTCCATTTATTACTTCCATTGTCGTCTTATTTCATCTTGATCATTTAGTATATTCCTCTTCTGAGTGTAGAGCATCTCCATCCTTGGTTTGAATTTCCCTTTGTGATTGCAGATCTTGTGAAAGAGATCTCTTGTTTTGCTTTGTTTTTGTAGCCTTCTATTTCTCTGCATTGTTTATTATAGTAATTCTCTTTACCTTTGTGCACTAGTCACTGAACAGTTGCATTCACAGTTCTCGTTCTGTTCCTATCTCCTTTTCTTTTGCTTCCCAACTCTCCTTTAATGCCTGAAGTGTTTCTTCAGTTATCTTCGGGAATCTCCTTCTAAGGAATTCCCAAACTCCTCTTGAAGATCTGATATATATGCTTCTGTTGCCTTACTGCTACTGAAATTTTAATTTAGAAGTTGTTTGAACTGTGGGATTTTAATTGGTAACTGATTTAATAGTTTTTTAAGGAGATGGGAAATATTTTGATGTATTGGATTGTATTTTATTGCTGTTAGCCACCCTAATTGATCTAAAAGGGGCGGGATATAAATAAATGTTATTATTATTATATTTATTATTATTATCCATCGTTTCTTCTCTTGCTTTTTGGCCACAGATAATGTATTTCTGCATTTGTCCTTGATTGTGTCCCTTGCTTCCATTCATAGCTCTTATGATTCCCGGTTGATTATGCTTAATACTTTATACTGCCAATAAATAAATAAGTAATGATAGCCCTGTTCAAATATTTGAAGGGATGTCATATTGAGGAGGGAGCAAGCTTGTTTTCTGCTGCTGCAGAGACTAGAACGTGGAACAATGGATGCAAACTGCAGGAAAAAAAGATTCCACCTCAACATTAGGAGGAACTTCCTGACAGTAAGGGCTCTTCGACAGTGGAACACACTCCCTCGGAGTGTGGTGGAGTCTCCTTCATTAGAGGTCTTTAAGCAGAGGCTGGATGGCCATCTGTCAGGGATGCTTTTATTTGGAGTTCCTGCATGGCAGGGGGTTGGACTGGATGGTCTCTTCCAACTCTATGATTCTATGTGGTCTCTTCCAACTCTATGATTCTATGATTCTATGATTCTAATATACAAGGTAAATTGCTTATATCCACCATCTATGCTGGACATGACAGGCCATATGAAGCAGTTCAGGGGATGACATTGTTTTATTTCCAAGTAATGAATGGCCCAACAGGCCATTCAGTTGATAATTACTAGAATTAAGTCATAATGCACCAGTTTTATTCACCTACCCAGCCCCACCATTGCCTAAAACTTGGATACTGTACCTAAATTTTCTATTTTGCAAATGGGGTAGCATAGCATGGCAGATTTTACTCTATTAAAAAAACCCTCTGACCTGGGTCAATGTCTTTTTGAAATAGAAAACCAACCCCATCTTCACCCCTCTTCACCCCCCTCTACTTTTATTGAGCACCATTTTTTTTCATCAAAGTTGTGTCCTCAGATTTATTTATACACATTTTATATCAAAAGTGTTTTATAATTAAAAAGCCTCGGAACAATAAAAGCAGCTTAATGTACAATATAAATATGTCAAGCATGATAGAGAGTCCAAGTGAAATTACATAACAGCCTAAATGGAATGATCAAGCAGAAGGCTGTTCATAATTCTAAGATAAAAACTATCCTCATATTTATGTAGGCATCTTCATCACTGTATACATCTCCACAGCATCTATTACTCAGAAGTCATTTCATATTTTTAACACAGGTATAGCAGTACAACATTGTTTATAAATATGAGACATAATGTATTCCTGCATAAAGGATACACTATGCCTCATATGTGAGAGGAGAAAAGAATCCAAACACTGAGCAGATGTTTCCTTTCCCACCTCCCTAATCCTCAGCTAGAAGTGATGATACCCATCACTAATTCCAGGTTGTCTTATTATACCTTTAATAGAACAGTCCAGGGGCTCCTCTCCTCTCCATGGTCCAGCACACTAGCTACTCTCATGGACAGTCTGAGCAGCTTAACAAACCAAGTGATTTGCATTCAGTGGGATACCAAAACAACACCTTCAGTCCATGTTTGTTGTTGTTTGCCTTCAAAGTTGTTTCTGACTTATGGTGACTCTAAGGTGAAGCTATCATGGGGTTTTCTTGGCAAGATTACTTCAGAGGAGGTTTGCCATTGCCTTTCCCTCAGGCTAAGAGTGTGTGACTCACCTAGTGAGTTTCACGACTAAGCTGGGAATCATGTCCTGATTTTCAGATGCATTGTCCAACTCTCAAACCACGGCATGCTAGCCTTTAAGAATTCCCTCTTGAACACAAAAATGAATGGGCACTTAGCTTTCAATTTCTATTATTCCGTAGTTCTCAAATGCATTTTGTAATTCCTACCACATATTACACTAATATTACCTTTTGCAATGCTTCTTTTGCAGATCATCTTGACTTAGAAGTATGGTACTGTATTTCCGCAAACCATTAAATGTGTGCTGGCCATAAAATGACTAAATCTGACCTCCAGATTTTGTGATACATTTTATATGTGAAAGATACAAATGACACAGTCAGCTTTCGTGTGAATTTCAGCTTTCCTCAAATTCACAAGGCTGCAATAACACATGGAAAGGAAACTAGTCTTATTTATTTCAGTTACTTTTTACAGCTTGTACATGCACACAAAAAGGAGAATATATTAATTGATTTTTTACCTTCTTATCAAAATGTTCAACAGATTTGTCAAGAAGTTGTTAGAATTTTACCTCCTAAGCTTTTACATATTATGATTCTAAACGTCTTGGCATTGATCGGCATTCCTGATCATTGCATTACATATTTATGATGTTCAACCTTTAGTTACTTTTTACTTCATAAAAAAGGAGCTTTGTAAACCATTTCTTCACTGATCTACCCATAAAAATTCCAACTTGCAAAGAATAGCATTGAAAAAACAGAAGCTAAGTAACTTTCTTGGCTACTAAATACCTTAAAAACACCAGATCCTGTCTGATTTTTGTAAATGAGCAGAGTTACCATACTTGAATGAGAGACCACCAATGAATGCCAGGTGCTGTAGGTTATATTATAGAGGAAGGAAATGGCAAAAATGTCTCTGAGTATTCTTTGCTAAAGAAAACCCTATGGAATCCATAAGGTGGCCAAAAGTCGACATGTAGCCTTAAAAAAACATGAACTACATGTAGCCTAAAAAAAGTTACCAGAAAACAATCAAAAACTGTAGACTCAAAGAACAGTCAAAATTGAAAGGGGGAGACACAATGAAAATGAAAATACTCTACAAAGGCAAACCTACCAAGACAGATGGGACAAGCTCATGAACATATAAAAAACAGCAACAGTTAAAGCAGCTTAAATATATTAGATATTTCAGACGTTGTATACAATAAAATAAAACAACCTGCTTAAATACCTTAAAGGCACCTGATCCCATCTGACCTTGGAAGCAGGGTCAGCCCTGGTTAGTACTTGGATGGGAGACTGCAGACAAATAGCAGGTACAGCAGATGTAGGGCTGAAACAGACTCCAGAAATAAACCATCTTGAAACCACTTTAACTGCCCTGGCTCAGTGCCAGGGGATTTTGGAAACTGTAGTTTGTTGTGGCACCAGAGCTCTCTAACAGAGAAGGTCAAATGTCTCACAAAACTACAGTTTCAGCATTCCCAAGCATTGAGTCAGAGCAGTTAAAGTGGTTTCAAGCTGGATTATTTCTGCAGTCTGTTTTGACCCTATATTTCATAGAAAGCAACTGGCAAAACTACCTCTGATTATTCATTGCCTAAGAAAATCCAATGCAATTCATGAGGCTGTCATAAGTCAACAGATGATGTGTGTGCGCGCGCACACACACACACACACACTATAAATCACTAAACACTGAGTGCCAAAATGAAATACCTTTGGAAAAAGAAGAATCACAGAAACCTTGCATAAAATTTTAATTCAATAATTTCAACAGTGGTGCCCTATCCAGAAACTTTAGTCATATAATGAAGAAACTTAGATTATGTTGTTGTTTTGTGTCTTCAAGTAATTTCTGACTGATGATAACCATATGATGAGCCTATCCTGGGGTTTTCTTGGCAGGTTTTGTTTAGAGAAGATTTGCCATTGCCTACCCCTGAGGCTGAGAGTGTGTGACTTGCCTGAGGTCACCCAGGGGATTTCATGGCCAAGCTGGGAATCAAACCGTGATCTAACATAGCCTAAATACCACTGTACTAATTATATTTAGCTATTTATCATTAAACAATTGATTCAATGAGTCTACAGTACTTTAGTCAGGACTAACAATAGAATTTATGCCAGCAGTGGAGACTAACCAACAAAATTGCAGCCAGTATCTCCTTCGCAACTCCCAACGGGAAGTTGGTCTAGTGATAAACAAACAGGTTATTTCCTCACAGACATTCTGCTTTATGAGAGCCACTTTGGTGTAGTGATTTGAGCATTGGACTATGACTCTGGAGACCAGGGTTCGATTCCTTGCTTGGCCATGGAAACTCACTTGGTGACTTTGGGAAAATTACAAACTCTCAGCCCCAGTAAACCCATGATTGGTTAGCCTTAGGGTTGCCATAAGTCAGAAATAACTTGAAGGCATACAGCAACAATTCTGCTTTATAATCACTTTTGTACAGGACACTAGTCTTCCAGCTAAGTCCCATTATAATGTTAGTGGATGAACATCATACTCCAGTGTGGTTCTATTTACTACTCTCTCCCCCCCCCCCCATCTGCACAACAACACTACTAGATGCAGCAGTTTTGGAACTGGTTACGAAACCCATTCTGTACCCAGTTATATAGCTTGTGTCCAACATTTACACCAGTGAAGTGAAGTGAAGTGAGTAGACACTGGTCCTTATTCATTTTGCAATGTAAGGAAGCTAAACTATTTTGGAAGACAATTTTGCTCCATATTGAATTGACTATAGGTTACAAAATCACAGAACAAACCATTGCTATCTTCAAAATTTCATTCTATCATTGGCAGGTTGAAATGGGGAAAAAGTTTATCACACCACAGCTTGAATCCTATGGTTAGTCCCAATTAGATACTGAATGATGCTTAACACAAGTAGGGCCAGAACAGACTGGCAGCATTTGGTGGCTTCAAGCCAGCTTGGGGCATGGCATTTACACACGCCATGCCCTCAGGTCACCTGGAAGTCGAGCCAGTGATTAATGCCAGGAAGATTCTACTACCCCTTCCTTCCCAATTCAAGGATGCTTTTGTGGTCCTGAGCCAGTGCTTGCTATCCTTGGACTGGATGAGAATAAACAAATTGAAACTTAATCCAGATAAGAAAGAGGTGCTCTTGGTAATCATAAAACAGATTAGGGAACTGGGATTCTGTCTGTGTTAGATAAGGTTATACTCCCCTTAAAGACATAGGTTTGGTGTACTATTAAGGTTTGAATCTGGAAGCCCAGGTTTTTGCAGTTGACAGGAGTGCTTTTACACATTTAAAGCTTGTGTGAAAACTGAGCCTGTACCATGAGATGTTAGATCTGACCATGGTGGCACAAGCCTTACTGGTAGTTACATTCCTTGTGGACCAATTTAGTGCAAGCCTGAAACACATTGGCCAAAAGAAACAGCTTCTGATCATTTTGGGCTCAAGTCTAGGCTATCTGGCAGACCATATCTCTCTGTATGAGCTGGCCCTCAGTGTCCGTCCCTAAACTCTAGAACTCCCTTTCAAGGAAGGGTTTGTTGTCCTCCCATTGGCATGCTAAAACTTTTTTATTCAGACAGGCTAGGGGCTAATGTATTGTTTTTACTAAACTGTTTTAAGAGCTTTTAATTTTTTATTGTATTTTATTCTTTTAAGTTGATAGTGAATTGTTTTAATACTACAAATAGTTTAATTCTATTTTATTGTTCTCTTTGTATGTTTTTAATTGTATTGTGATTTTAAATTTTTTGGGAAAAAGTGGAATACAAATAATTAATCATCATCATCATCATCATCATCACCACCACCACCACTACCACCACCACCAAATACTCTAGAATCCTCCCTTACCTTTGCCCTCTTAAATTCTTGGTTCTAATATGTTTCGATTTTCATTAATTCTTAATGAATTTGTTTAAAGTCCAAGTGTCTTGAACTGTTGTTTTCAATCCAATTTTATAGAGGTTATGAGTACCTAAAAGGTTATTAGGACTATAAGGAATAATCTGAGCACAGAGGACCATTTTTTTTAAACTAGCCTTAAAGAGGTAACTAATGCCTGTAAGATAAGGGGATTTTTGCCGTGCAGGTCAGGTGCCCCAATAAACACAGAAAACTGGTTGGAGGAAAAAAGGCCACAACTTTTATTAACTGTTCCACATAGCCAAAACAACAAAAAACCATAAGGTTGGCCCAAAGCATAAGGTCTGGATCTGGACATCAGCAACACCCTGGTTGGTTGATGTACGCTTGGTAGCAGGGGCAAACATCGGGATGACGTAGGTGCCAGGTTCCACCCTGTTGCGCAGTTAGGCAACTGCTCTGCTTCACATCGAATTGCGAGGCATCCTAGTCACCGGGTGTTAATCGATTGTGGCCCCCGCAATGGCCACAGCGAATCGCTCCTTACCTGGGACACGAGGACTCTCGATCCAGTGCCAGCGGGCCCTGGAAACCCCTACCCCAGATCCAGGCCTATGCTGATGCCCAGAACGGAAGTTGTGACAATCAACTCCCAAGACAGGGAGGGAGGGTGGGATAGCAGAACTGGCAATGGTGCCGACGCGCACCTTACAGGGCCTTAAATAGGCCCAACAGCCAATGAGGGCTCAGGAAGGACGGAGGCACTGCCCTCCCCGAGCCTTCCACCAATAGGAGGGCATGCCATACCCTGCCCTGGCCAATCAGGTGGGTACCTTTCCCGCTCCTCCCGGGGGCCAATCAGTGTCGAGCCCGCGCTTGCGCAGGCCACCGGGGTGCCCAGGCCTGGCGTGTGGGAAGGAGAGAGGCCTTCCCCCGCGTGGCAACAGCGCCGGCCTGTTAATTTTGGCGGCGCCATATCTCAGGGCATGGAGCAAAGTGGGATCTGAAGTTTGATTATTTTGAACACTTACAATGAAATATGATACAATCTACTCTAATTCAATTGCTGTTCTACAAGAGTGACATTCAGTTATATAACACTTAGTGATGCTTTTGGCAAAATATGCTTGCATCTAGCTTTTGCTGTTACATACAAACGTAACCAATTTTTGTTTTAACGGATATACTACAATGGCGGCATGTTTATTTCCATTTAAAATTCACAAGGATAGGAAAGGGGTTTGTTTAAACAAAGCAGGTCAGCAGAAGAAACTTGAACACCTGCAGTGAATAATAAAACTAAAGTGGTATGGGAAAATGCAGAGTCAACATCAATCAATGTACTAATTCTCCTGAAATCTGACTCATAATAGCAGAACTTGTGTGAAGTCAATGGAGAACAGCAGATATAATGGGAATAGTTACCTCAACAATATTTTCCTCCAGTATTTATTTATATAGCAATTGAAACATGTGATTTACGGAAAGAAAGTGATAAAATATAAGGCGAAGGACTATCCCCTTTGCCCAACATGCATACACAAATTATCTAGCCCACTGAAGAGTGCCTTTTAAATTAAAGCTAATACTTCTCATTCAACATTTTCAAGCATCAGAGATACCCATGTATCAGAGTACAGAGGTGCTCCTGGTCAGTAAAAAGACAGATCTGGGATTGGGGATTCAGCCTGTATTAGATGGAATACACTCCCCCTGAAAACACAGGTTCACAGTTTGGAGGTACTCCTTGATTCAGCTCTGTAAACGATTGCAGCCTAAAACAATATATAGAGTAGCACAATGTTCTAGCTTTTATGTATCATATTTTCATTGTCTGTAGCCTATTTCTTCATTAGTCAGCAATGTACTGTCTCTAGTTAACAAGTATGATACTAGGTGTGTTGAACTTAAGATCTACTGTATATATTCATGTATAAGTATACATTTTAGTAAAAGAATTGATCCAAAAAAAACTTGTTGACTGATCCATGGATCAATGTAAGTACTGTATTTTAAATCTTACTTTAAAAAGGAACCATCCTCTTCTCTAAATAAAGTGGCAAAATAGAGCTTAGCTCATTCCAGATGCACCTAAAAGATGCACCAACCTCTTTTCCCTTTATTGCCATAGAGCTGCCAGGCAGGAAAATGGTGGTGGCAGCAGTTCTTTGGTGCTTCCCCTCAAAGGATTGCCAAGTGGAATTGGGCTTTGAAGGATCTGAATAACACATTTGTTTATGTCTGTCAGCTTTTATGGGTTAAAATCAGGCAAAACGATCACATTACAGTAAATTTAAATGCTGTAACCACTGCTAATATAATCACCATTTTATATGCTTTGCCTTCACATCCTTTTTGACATTTTTAAAGCTCCACCCATGTCTGGTTGCCTTCCCTATATATCACACATCCACCATTTACTATAGTTTCCTCCTTATCATTCCAGCCTTTAGGTTGATCACAGTTATGCCTGCTGGAATTTCCTAAGTTTTTCAGCACCATTTCCTTTTGCTTCATCCTTTACATCGTTTGTTACGAGCCCTTAAATTTTACCCTAGAATTATTCATGTGTCATATGAAGAGCCATAAATTTGGCCCCAAAAGCTGCCTTCAACTTATACATGCCATTGACTTATAGTTGAGCATGTATGGTACAAATCACCTAACAACATAATTACAGGAATGACATAATTATAGCAATAAATGGAATTTTATACCCAATATAACCTTTAATACAGTGCCATATCTACATCGATAATCCCACCAAAGGTGTACGATAGTTCTCCTAAATCATTTCCATCTCAAAGTAATGCTTGTTTGGTCATACAGTCTTTGAAATCTTACAGGCACAAGTAGTACATAGATAATATTGTATTCAACCCCCCCCCTCCAAAAATCTGTGTTAAGGTCATATTTATCTGTATTTTTGCATAAATTTTTCCCATCTAAATCCATAGTCTATTTTGTTCCAAAGCTTCTATACTTTCTATTGTCCACAATTATTTGTACATTTTGAATAATATGTTATTCCTCTGATTTTTATTTATAGTGTTGTCAAAGGGTGTACATTTCCTGCTCAAATTAGTGCCTGAGATCCTGGTTGAATAAAGCTCCTATTTGTAAGCATTGAAAAATACAAATATATTTGGAACTCTCAGTCAATAGAATATATGAAACAATGTTTGCTTGCTCTACAAAATCAATGAAAATTGACAAAAACATAAATCAGAAATCAAACCTTCCACAATCTCTGAAATACCTTGCTGCAAATAAACATTCACCCCAAGACCTAACTTGAGCCACATGATGCCTTCACAGTATTAAGATACCTATTTATTAAGAGTTGCTCTTTTATATAAGTATACAAAACCTAAAGCTAGGATAACCTGTTTAACCATTTTTTTAGCATCCTAGTTAACTCCAAGAGACTGTATGGAAAGGAATTCTAATAAGAAAAGGTACAAACAGTTTTTTTCTGATATTTGCATGCTTGATTTGTAGTGTTAGAAGTCAGAGCACGTAATGTGAGTTACATATAGTCTAAGTTGTAATGAGTGGTGAGAATGGAAAGGGAATATCTGTGGCATAGGATTTTACATAAGCCAAAGGAGGAATATGATTTTGCATTAGCACTAGAAATTTTGTGCTAGCAGAATAAGACCTGAATACAAACCTTTGACCCTGATAAACAATATACAAATCCCTAATTAAATAAACAAATAAAAATATTGCAAATCAGAATGTTAATTATTTGTAACAGAGATCTAGTTAAGAGAATTGGTCACTAGACACACTATTATTGAAAAAGAAACATCCCATATGTTACCTTGTGTTATAAATATAGCTTTTGTTATCTGTGGAAACAGTTAAAAGATAGCATGCTATTAGAAAAACACTGACATAAATAAATAACATTCTGCCACAACAAGCTGTTATTAATTTGAATGGATACTATGAACTGCACAATTATACACTCTTTAAATTATCAATTAAGAAATAAATATGGTATTATTAGTAGCTCTGCTTTAGACCTCTTGGGTTATACACAACTCATACTGCAAAACTTTTTCTCCTGCTGCTCCTCACTGAAGAAGATCCTTTCTGCAGTGAGGAGTAGAAGAAAGGAATGTCCTTTTGTAAAGTCTGATCTGGACAGATAAGAAAATCTGATCTGGACAGCCCATTCCATTTGTGAAGCAGATTTCATGGGTTTTGGAGGTGGGGGATCCATTCTACCCACACTGCTCTTTCACCTGGTGGACAGACATCACTGAGTGTAATACTGGTTTTACTTTTTTATTCTTTTATTTTGTGTTTTCTCTTTAATTGTCATAATCTGGTACAGAAATACACTTACCTGGATTTATAAAGTAGTTGGCATTAGGAGGACATGGAAATAATGAACAATGATGCCAGCAACAGTACTGTGACAGGAGGGACTCAAAACATCATTCCATAGAGCAGTGCTTCTTTTTGGATGTAATAAAACCTGTAATAATAGAAAAATGCATAACATTTTTGATCCTGGTTCTTGTTCTGTGGACATTAATCTCTCTTTTTTTTTTACTTAAACATTTTTATTTCCATATCAAATAGTATTCACATTACTGACACATAATATAGACAGACAGAGATAGATGAGAAATACAGGAACACACTTATGAAGCTCAAAAACATAGATTTGAGCAAATGACAAACATGACCATAAAACAAAACTTCCTGTTTACACTGGTTTCCTATTAACTACTGTATCCTTACAAAGGTTTTGTCATTTCTTGCGTTAACCTAATATCAATATTGGATCCCTAGGTGGGGTATTCGCGACAGAGGGGTCAATATATATATATATATTTATCTGTGTTGCTATTGCCTTTCTACTGATTTCAACTTTTCTTTACAAAGTATAGTATATTATCAAAAAAGTAATCTTCCCTGTTCCCTTCAAAGGGATTTAAATTTACACATATTACTGTTTTCAAGTGCTTGAACCACATTTATATTACGTGTGTTTACCAGTTTTTCAAGAGAGTTGCCAAACCACCCCATATTTTTTCATAGAAATCAAACACAGGCTTCCATACATTAAGAAATTTGTTTGATTTTTCATCTCTCAATTTCCTTGATAATTTGTCTAGTTCAACAAACTCATGCAGTTTTACTAACCAATCTTCTACTTTAGGAGGTTTTTTTTTGTTTTTCCAACAACTTGTATAGATCAATCTAGCAGAACAAAACATATAAAATAAAATACATCCATATCTTCTTTCCAAGTTGTTGCTAATCATATTTAACCAAAATACTTCAGGTTTATTATCAAGTTTTATCTCTAACATTTTGTTGATAGTTTTACGTATATTAGACCAAATTTTTGTGCCCTTTTACATTTCCACCATAGATGGTATAATGTTCCTCTTTTCCTCCCACATTTCCATCATTTTTTACTAACATTGCCATAGATTTTACAAATTCTCACTGGTGTTAAATACCATCTGTAGTGGATCTTATATAGATTTTCTTTCAAATCTTGACATGAGGTGTACTTGATTCTTTTTATCCAAGATTTTCCCCTTGTTCCATATTCAGCGGTTTGCCTGTCTTGAACCCAAGCTATCATGTTTGTTTTAACTGTTTCGTTTTCCATATAATATTTCAATAAACATTTGTATAAGCTTGCTATTGTAACTCCTTTCTTTGCCCATAAAATATCTTCCAATTCAGACTTTTTAATATTTATTCCATTGGATTTTTGTTCAATTGTAAATCTTTCATATAGTTGAAAATATAAAAACCAATTATTAACTTTCCCTTCTGATTTTAATTCCTCCCTGGTTTTCATAGTCACAACTCCTTGCTTTAGATTAAGTAAATCCTTATATTTCAGCCATTTTTCATTACTCAATGGATCATTTCTAAGTAATGCTTCTTGGGGGGGAGCACCACAATGGGATTTCTTCACAAATTAGTTTACCATATCCTATAGATTATGTTTCTTACAAAATGATTTTTGAAATCTCTGTTTGCTTTAATTTTGTCATAAAATAAAAGCGTGTGCCACCCAAACCTCAGTTTTGATCCTTCCAGTTTGAGCAAAGCACTGTTTTCAAGATCTAACCAGTCTTTAAACCATATCAAACCACTTCCTTCGTAATACAATTTCAGATTTGGAAGTGCTAGACCACCCCTTTCTGTAGAATCTTGTAAATATTTTAATTTGATTCTCAGCTTTTTCCCCTCCCATATGAAGGCATTAATGTCTCTCTGCCAATTGGAGAAAACTGAATTGTTTTGATAATTGGTATATTCTGAAAGATAAATAACGTTTTTGGGAGGATTGTCATCTTAATAGTGGCAATCCTTCCTAACAGTGTAAGTTTAAGGTCTTTCCATCTATGAAGATCTTTTCTTATATTCGCCCAATATTTTTTATAATTATTGTTAAATAAATCAATTTTTCTTTGTCAGCTCTATTCCTAAATATTTTGTTTTTTTACAAATTTGTAAACCGGATATTTTGTTTAATTCCAATCCTTCTGCATGATTCATATTTTTAGTCAAGATTACAGTTTTGTTCATATTTGTTTTTAAACCAGATATAAATTCAAAGCTTTCTACCTCCTTTTGTAGCAATAAGATATCTTTTAGGGGATTACTTAGTGAAACTAACAAATTGCTGGCAAAAGCACGCATTTTAAATTCACATCCTTTAACCTTTATCCCTCTTATATTCACACTTCCCCTTATTTTGATTAACTAAGCTCAATAACCATAATAAACAATAATGGGGAATGGGGACATCCTTGCCGTGTGCCCTTCTGAATGTCGAGTGGATTCATTCATTCTTCAGTGATGATGACTCTGGCTCTGTGGACATTAATCTCAATTTGAATCCTATATGAGAATAAGTGCTAATGCCTAAATCCAATTGCAGTTCCAAATAAAACAGATACATTGAACTCAGTGGGCTTGCCATCAAGGAATTAGTTCTGTCGGTCTCCTCTATGGACATGCCAAAAAGTTGTGCAAATAATCCACTTAGGGACATTCTCTGAAGATGCCAGCCACAGATGCAGGCGAAACGTGCGAAAGAAACTTTTCCAGAACATGGCCACATAGCCCAAAAGCTCCACAAAAAACCTCCTGAACACTTTCTCAGCAATACTCAGTGTCATAATGCACAAGACCTCCTGACTGAGCAAGAACATGCTAGCGTATGCCTCAGAAGCATAACATAAAATTAGGATCAAATGTTAAATCTTTCCCCATGCAGAGTTTGAAAACCAGTATTTCATTTCATATGCCAATTGCCACAGTTGTCTTCCTCTGCTAAAAAGATGCTTTTTTTTTTGAAGTTTATATATAGGTTGCATTTCATTTTAAATGGCCAGTCAAGACTAAGTAATATTACACACACACACACACACACACACACACACACACAGTGTTTCCCTCTGCCCATGAGAAAGTTTTAGTAGGCCAATTAAAATTTTAACTGAGGTAGGCAAGAAAGAATCTTGCTGTTATGGGAAAATGATAGCTTCAAGGGTACAGGCCTGATGCATGAAAAATTGTCTGTGCAGCAGCAAGATTAGAAATACAGATTATTTTCTCAGAGTTCTTCGATGGACATTTCTTTACACCTCTAAGATTTTCATAGAAATTATTGTTTTTTAAAATGCTAGCCATCCTGAAGTACTGACAACATGGGACTGATGAGATATTTTTATAAAACATCTAGAATATTATTAATAGAGTGCTGAAATCTCCTAAATGGCATCTCCAGAAAAAGATATAATAATAATAATAATAATAATAATAATAATAATAGTTTATTTATAGCCCGCTCCTCTGTACATACACTCGGAGCGGGGTACAAGTAAAAGAAACATAGATTAAAACAATCCCATGACCCGTTTCCAAACCTCCCACCCCTTAAAAATAGATTAAACCAGCAGTGATTAAAACAGTAATTATTTAAAAACATATAATGACATCCTAACCCTTCCTTATGCGGCCACGTCATAAGTGGGGATCAGAAACATGGGAGTAGGCAGGAAATCAAAGTCTGGAACTGAAGCTGGGGATAGGGAATTTCAGGGGAAGGTCTGCCGGAAGAGATGCATCTTTAGGGCTTTTTTGAAGCAATCTAAAGATGTCATGAGACGCATCTCATCCGGCAGACCATTCCAGATATATGTTTCTAATATACAAAGCCAAACAGCTTTCGCCATCCTCCCATGATGGTGAAAAGAATATGCTTTTTGGCTCCTTTCAGTACACCATGATCTCCAGACTTTACATGTCTTTTTTGTCAATAATCACTGGTCATAGTAGGTGGAAAAGCAGGTTCTCTTACTATGTGATTGCTAATTAAGCATGCCAATGGCCATTCAAGGTAAACATGTCAATGCCATCATTCAAATAAGAAATAACACACTTTCACATAACAGGAAGAAGGATCACATATATAATCATAAGAGTATGTTGTTTTGAGTGAATGCCTGCTTTATATCTTTACTGAGACTTAAAAAAAACATTTAGGAGCATAACTCACAAATTGCACCACTTGTTTGCTGAGATGCAACATGAGCTCTTTCTAGAACAACAAAAGTTAAAAGAATCCAAAGCCAGCAATTTTTAGGCCTGAAGCACACGGATCAAGTAAAGTGCCTTCTGGGCGCTTTGAGGGTGTGATGTTCAAATGATACAAGCTCCCGAAGTTGACTTGATCAATGTTTGCCAGAAGTTGACTCTCTGGTCAACTTCTGCTGGGAATACAGGATTCACTATTATGTGTGATTTTCACTATCAGTTGAAAGTCTGGGAATGTATCCTGCATGGATATGGGGCTTGTACTGTATTACAATATTTGCATAATTATTAAGTGACTTCCATATGAAATACTACTTTCAAGATCTTAGATGTAACCCATCTAAGTAGGTGAAACTATATGATCTGGTTCATCTGTGAAAATTAAATGAAAATTGTTAACAAATAAACTTTTTGCGAGCACTCCATGAACAAGTTAAAGAAGATTACAACTGGGCAAAATGCAACTTTATGTGTCTTGCTGAAATTTATTTGTTATTTGACATCACATATTTTGGATGTTTTCTAAGGGAACTTCAGATGTGACACCATCTTATCCAGCACTCTTTACTGAGGTATGTTTTTCATGTCAACTGATCTGATTTAAATGCCTAAAAATAAATGATGGGCACAATTTTTTCTAAACAGAAACCACAATCTAGACAACTAGGGGATTAGTTAAGTGAGCTAAGTGGGGCTTTTCATTCATTTACTCTGAATAGCTCTTTTCCTTCTTCCACTCAAACAGTGTGGTAAATCTCTTGAAATTTTCCAGAGTTGCACAAGTGAAGTTTACAATGCAGTGGTGGTGGTGGTGGGGAGGGTGGGGGGCTAGTCAATGAGAAAAGACAAAACATCCTGCGAGATATCTAGAACACATTCTATTCTCTTTTGGAGCATATCCAGGAGTTCTTCCAAAAGCTTAAAAGAAGCTCTGTGGGATTGAGGACATTATTAAAATTGAGTCTGCTTTCCTTCCATTGTACTGGAGAGGTTGACCCTACCTGACCCATCCTAACTGCAAAAGACTGCAATTGCAAGTCAGTTCCCCCATAGCTAAGTTGCTGCCCATTCACATTTAATTCAATCGTTTCCAACAAAAATTCATATATTTAATAGTGAACGCCATGCAGTCAGTGCTCCCAAAACTGAGTTGATCCTAGAATTCAATGAGCACATGGTACATTTCTGTTACAAAACTGAAACATCTTGAAAGCTTGAGTGACAGTTTTATCTCTCATGTAAACTTTGTACATCTGTGGCGTTTTTGAGATGCAGGTGTCCTCAAACAAGCATTCTTCAGTATGTATTCTGGGGGTAGTGCAGTCATATATCATATGCTCCCAAATGGATCTAATTCTTTAAAGGTTAAGCCCTGAAATATATTGGTGCTGTTGCTGCATGTCTTCGAGTTGTTTCTGACTTATGACGACCCTAAGGGGATTCTATCACTGGGTTTTCTGGGGGTGACAGTGTATGATTCACCCAAGGTGAATCAAACCCCGATCTCCAGAGTCATAGTCCAAGATCAAACTATTATACCATGTTGATTCAGCATTTACAATCAGGATTTGTAACCATGTAAGGTGTTAGCAAAGGTCACAAGTAAATTACAAATGACTGCTGGGAAAACACATTGTTTTGGACTGTTTCTTTTCTTATGTTCCATGTGCATTGTTTTTACTAATGCAAAATTCAAGCTGAATCACAAACAGAAAAGGAGGAATGTATGATTTTCAAGTAGTGAACATGGTGACTTTATAAAATAGCCAAATCAATTGTAAAACAAATGCTATTTTCTAAATTGTTTAAGACAAAGTGTCTTTTAAAACCAGATATGCATGTAATTAAGATTTTGTTTAACGAACTGAGAAACCATTATGTACTTAACTATGTGTCAACCTTATGGATAATATGAGGGCAGGTTTGATAATATGAGGGCCAAAATTATGGATTTTGTATGACCTGTGGATAAGTCAAGGATAAAACTTAGGAACATTAAACAAACAGTGTAAAGGATGAAGCAAAGGAAAACCATGCTATATAAAACTTAGAAAATTACAGCTGTTTGTGCTCACCCTATAGGATGGATGGCTGAGAGAGTAGAGGAGGTCAGTACTTCTTTTATGTTTTATGTTTTCTTTTTTTTTTTCCTTTTTTTATAACAGTTACACTACAGTACTGACATTGTCCTGTGGATAATTTGGCCCACCTTTTGGTGGGTCAGTTTTTTGACTCATGTTTTTAGGCTTGTAGAATAGAATCACAGGATCATAAGAATTGGAAGAGACCATCAAGTCAACCTTCTGCCAAGCAGGAATACCAATCAAAGCACCCACAACAGATGACCATCCAGCCTCTGTTTAAAAACCTCCAAAGGAGACTCCACTACATTCCGAGGCAGCATGTTCCTCTGTCAAACAGCCCTATCCATCAGGAAGTTCCTACTGAGATTTAGGAGGAATCTCTTTTCCTGTACAGTGGTCCCCCGGGTTACAAATCCCCCGGGGATCCGAAAGAGCCGGGGCCAGAAAAACAGCCCCGGTTTCCGAAAAAAAAACCCCAGGCTGCGAAAGGAAAGCAGCGCGAAATTCAAATCGCGCCAAGTCCTTTCCTATACTTACAGTGGTCCCCCGGGTTACGAATGTTTTCGGGTTACGAAAGGGGTGCTGGAACGGATTACTTTTGTAACCCGGGGGACCACTGTAGTTTGAATCCATTGCTTGTGTCCTAGTAGTCTCTGGAAAACAAACCTGTTCCTTCTTTGATATGACATCCCCTCAAATATTTAAACATGATTATTATGTCCCCTTTTAACCATCATTTCATTGGGCTAAACATACTCAGCTCGCTAGGTCTCTCCACATAAGGCTGGTTTCCAGACTCTTCATTTTGGTTGCCCTTCTCCGGACACGCTCCAGCTTGTCAAAAACCTTCTTGAACTGAGGTGCCCAGAACTGGATGCAATATTCCAGGTGATGCCTGACCAAAGCAGAATACAGTGGTAAAATCGCCTTCCTTGACCTTCTAGACACTATACTCCTGTTGAGTTCTTTCTCCTCAAGCATTATGCATCAAGAATATCTCACTATTGATATAAAGACCCAGATTCTGCATCAACGGCTACAATTCACAACTTGACAGTAACATAGCTAACTCTCTGGCATAATATACAACAACAACAACAACAACAACAATAATATTTATTTATATGCCACTCAATCTACTGGGAATCCAGGCACCTTACACCAGAGGGAATTATACACACAATAGGAATATACATGAATTAAAGAACAAATGGCAATGCATTAAGCAATAACAATAAAATCAGATAGCAAATAACAATAACTAACAAAATACATAATTATAGCAACAAAAATACATAGTAATTTTAGTAACAGTAAAATTAGCAAAGCAAAATACATAACAATTAACAAAGCAAAAATACATAACAGTTATAGCAACAACAAAAATACATAGTAATTATAACAAAAAATAAAATTAACAAAGCAAAGTACATAAAGCAAAGTACATAACAATTAACATACAAAAACAAGTAAGGAGAAAATAATCCCCATTCTCAACCCCCCCATCCCAATCCTAGAAACAATGTGAACTGTACACAATTTTAAAAAGGGGGAGGAGGGAGAGACAAGACTCGTCCTGAAGTCCAGGAGCCAAGGCATGGGAGTAGCCCAGGTGGAAGGAGGGCAAGCAAACACTCTCTCAGCCAGGTCTTCACTGGCAGATGTTGGAGGGGAGGGAAAGAGGGCCACTCCTCCTTAAGTGCAGGACCCAAGGCATGGGAGTAGCCCAGGTGGAAGGAGGGCAAACAAACACTCTCTCAACTGAGTCTTCACTGGCAGATGTTGGAGCGGCTTTATGAATTCTAATGTATTTATCAGAGCATGTATGGTGTCCTAATGGAATCCATGGTGACATGATGCCCACTGTGCAATGGAATCCATGACTCTATGGTGGCTCTGCTTGTGCAATGGTCCCAAAAATATAGTTACACCTCTGTTCCCCACCTGAGAACACCAATATTATATAAAATTCAACTTTATGTGATCACACATCAGTTTACAATAAGGGAACTATCTAACAGGATGCTAACCAAAATTTGTTTTAAAAAGTCTAATAGTGTATTTGCTGTTATTATTTATCAAAAGTGAGGATCTAATTTTTGAGATATAAAAGAATAAAGACTACAATCCATATTTTTGAAAGAACCTAGTCAGAGGAAGCATAGTACTAAAAAAGCTTTTGGTCATCTAAAACACATAATATGAACTGATGTCTCTGCATTTGTGGGTTATGGACACCTGCAGAAGAAGTAATAAAAAGAAACTCAGAGCATTCCAGTCTGACATGCTGTGGACATGAGAAGATGAGCTGGATGATTTGTCATATCCAAAGCCTGACTAGGTTCATGCTGGCAGAAAGTGGAACAAAAAAGATCCACAATAAAATAAAATGCTTTCTACTTTTGAGCCACTTTGGAACTGTAAAAAATGTCCATACATGAGATATATTGACGATCCATTAAAAATAATTATTAGGAATGTGTAAGATTACACAATCAGTTAAATAATTTCATGTTGGCAAATAATGCTACAATATAGATAATGAAGCTGAATAACCTTCTAATAATGCATAACTATTCAGTAGTCTCTTGGTATCTGCTGGGGTTTGGTTCAAATTTTTGAGGGTGAAGATCTGTTAACTTGCTGTAGCAAAACCAACTAGATGTCTTGAGGCACCTTTTAAAAATAGCAAAATTAGTCTTTATTGTACACTGTTGTTCTAACAGGGAAATATCTGGTAGATATTTTCTTTTTGGGCCTGCATACAGTTCCACTGGCTTCTTCATCAGGCAAGATGTTAAAAAATAAACAGGAGAGGGAAAAAAGGAAGATGTTAGTCACAGGCCTACATTTTGCTGTTCTAATGGTATGGAGGGGTATGTCTTGCAGGCTGGAACCTCCTCTTTCTGGCCATGTGTTTACTGGGAGATCTCCAAAGTCCAAGAAATTTAATATCCATTTGCAACATAAAAGTTTTCCTGATGTAAAGCATGAAGGCTTCTTGAGAAATTCAGTGTCCTCTCCCTACAAAGTGGCCTGTGGCCTCAGAAAGGATGGAGACATATTGGAATCCTAAGGAAGTATCTTTTTTTGTGTTGCAAATGTATGTTAAATGTTAATATGCTGAAGCAGTAAAATACATGTGCTCCAACCCACCTGCTATCAGCCATCAAGAATTGCACCATGTAATTATGTTGATTGTTTAGCCAGCTCTTAATTTTGCCTGATTATTCAATGCAGTAGGAAATTCTACTGATGCCTTCTTCGCATTAACAGAATCCATGTAATGCTGTTCAAGTTGATTAGAGAAATAAGAATGCATGAAACAAGACTAGAATTAGGATTAGGATGTATGACTCTCCTTTAGACTCTGGCAGCAACTGAAAACACAAGACAATTGGAATCCTCTAACCAGGTTGCAGGTTGATGCTTGAACATAGAACATAAAAATTGCATTTCAGTCTCTCCTGCTAACGGTTTTAAATGTGAATGCTAATGTAGGACAGAAGGTATCCAAGTGCAATTTACAATGCAAGTTTCATATATGAAACCATGTTCCATGTTAGAACATGAAGCTTTTCAACTTCCCGATTAGCTCCTACAGCTTATTAACTCAAGTAACTACCAACTAAGAGACAGCTGACTCGTATGAGCTTAAATGCCACTGCGTGAACCCCCCAAAGTTTGCGTGTTTGTGTGTGTATCACAAAATGACTAACGTCTAACCAGACACTTAGCCATACGTGAGGGATGGATGGCAGAAAATGTTCAAATATTTCTATCTGTGATATTTTTTCCAGATAAGTTTCTTCAATGATATTACTGTATTTTTTCATAATACCGTAATTTAAAGATTGTGTACATGACAAATATAGAATCACAGTTGGAATTAACTATTTAAAAGTTGCTCTCCCTAGGAAAGCTCATCTATTTAAGTACATAGCTCTTCATACTCACTAAAATTAGTATGTAAGTTATTTTTAGTGTCTTCTTTTTTCAAATTAAAATCTATATCCTGTAAGGAAAAGTGTATGTTTCTACAATACTGTAGTAAATTAATTTCCATCTAAAGATTTGAACTTGTTGAAAAATTTAATCACAGCAAGTGGACTTGATTACCAGGATCCCCCCAACCACAGATTATATAATTTGTTAAAATTTAGTGTGGTTTAGTAAAAGCAAGATAAAGCTATGTAAAATTTCTGCAAAGTTATCTAAAATTCTATGAATTCAAGTTTCCAGAAAATTTCCAATAATAATAATAAATAATGTTAATGATATATAGGAAGTATTTTTAGATAAGGAGCCCTGTTCACCAACAGCAACTCATTTTCTACACGGATCAATCTCTCTCTCTGAATAGCATAAGAGAAATGTTATTTTTTTAAATAAAAGAGTGTGGGGAGAACTTAAAGGAGGGGACAGAAAGAGTAAGAGTATCAGCCCTGGTGGCGCAGTGGTTAAATGCCTGTACTGCAGCCACTCACTCAAAACCATAAGGTGGCGAGTTCAAGACCAGCAAAGGGCTGAAGCTCGACTCAGGCTTGCATCCTTCCGAGGTCGCTAAAATGAGTACCCAGATTGTTGGGGGGCAAATAGCTTACAATTGTAAACCGCTTAGACACTCATTAAGGGTATGAAGCGGTATATAAATGAAGCTGTTTGTTTGTTTGTTTGTAATAGGGACACTCCATTTTTATATAATGTTTCTTAACATACAGGTGGATCTAGCAAATGGCCAAAACTGTAATCAGCTGAAGAAAGTAAAAAGAAAAAGAAAAAAAGAAAAAGTAATCAAAGAATTGTCCCTACAACTATACATTTCCCATTAATTTGCTGAATGAGATTCCCCTACCAGCACACACAATGTTGTAATAAGAGGAATAGACTGAAATAGGGTTTTTATTGGGACATGAATCATTTGCAATAACAATACTGGTGAATACAGAATCTGTAAGCACATTGTGTTGCAAACTGTAATAACTTAATTTATTGCAATATGGTTAATCTAGAGAATTTGTGAAAAAAATATTATGTGCCATCCCATCTCCATTAAATATTTAGGCAACATAGGATGCTGTCTTATGTTAATCAGAACTTTGGTCCTTATAGCCCAGAACTGTCAGCTCTAATTAGTGAGATTTCATGCTGGATTTTTTTTTCTTGTATGAAGAACCCTGGTGGTCTCCCATCAAATAATAAAAACCTGCTTAGCTCCCCAAATCAAATGAGATTCTTTGTTTTCAGGATCGTATCAAACATTCTTGAATAACTAGGTAATGGGCAGCTTTCCATTTGCATTTCATTCACCTTAGAATCATAGAATCACAGATCATAGAGTTGGAAGAGATCACAAGGGCCATCCAGTCCAACCCCCTGCCATGCAGGAACTCCCAGTCAAAGCATCCCTGACAGATGGCCATCCAGCCTCTGCTTAAAGACCTCCAAGGATGGAGACTCCACCACACTCCGAGGGAGTGTGTTCCACTGTCAAACAGCTCTTACTATCAGGACGTTCCTCCTAATGTTGAGATGGAATCTCTTTTCCTGCAGTTTGCATCCATTGTTCCTTGTTCTAGTCTCTGCAGCAGCAGAAAACAAGCTTGCTCCCTCCTCAATGAGACATCCCTTGAAGTATTTAAATAAGGCTATCATATCACCTCTTAACCGTCTCTTCTCTAGGCTAAACATCCCCAATTCCCTAAGGCATTCCTCATAGGGCATGGTTTCCAGAATCTTCAC
Source organism: Urosaurus nigricauda (assembly GCA_034509955.1). Lineage (NCBI taxonomy): Eukaryota > Metazoa > Chordata > Lepidosauria > Squamata > Phrynosomatidae > Urosaurus > Urosaurus nigricauda. Next base: position 192,013,904 of record JAOEGL010000003.1, on the reverse strand, counting down.
CATTTTAGTTGCCCTCCTTTGGACCCGCTCCAGTTTCTCCACATCCTTTTTGAATTGTGGTGCCCAGAACTGGACACAGTATTCCAGGTGGGGCCTGACCAAAGCAGAATAGAGTGGCACTATTACTTCCCTTGATCTAGACACTATACTTCTATTGATGCAAAATAAAATTGGATTGGCCTTTTTAGCTGCTGCATTGCACTGTTGACTCATGTTCAACTTGTGGTCTTCTTGGACTCCTAGATCCCTTTCACATGTGGTCTCATTCAGCCAGGTGTCCCCCATCCTATATCTGTGCATTTCATTTTCCCCCTCTAAGTGCAGAACCTTACATTTGTCTGTGTTGTATTTCATTTTGTTAGCTTTGGCTCCGCTTTCTAGTTTATTCAGGTCATTTTGAATTTTGATCCTGTCCTCTGGGGTATTAGCTACTCCTCCTAATTTGGTGTCGTCTGCAAATTTGATAACTAGGCCCTCAATACTGTCATCCAAGTCATTAATAAAGATATTGAAAAACACTGGGCCCACGACAGAACCCTGTGGGACCCCACTGGTCACTTCTTTCCAGGTTGAAAAGGAGCCACTGTTGAGCACCCTTTGGGTTTGGCCGGTCATCCAATTGCAAATCCATGTAACAGTTAACTTGTCTAGCCTGCAGTTTACAAGCTTGTTTGCAAGGATGTCATGGGGAACCTTGTCAAAGGCCTTACTGAAATCATGATATACTATATCCACAGTATTCCCCTCGTCTACCAAGCTGGTGATTTTATCAAAAAAAGAGATCAGATTTGTCTGGCATGACTTGTTTCTCTGAAACCCATGTTGGCTTTTTGCGATTATGGAATTATCTTCTAGATATCCACAGACTCTCTGTTTAATAATCTGTTCCAGAATCTTTCCTGGAATTGATGTCAGACTAACTGGGCGATAATTGTTGGGATCCTCTTTTTTCCCCTTTTTGAAGATGGGGACAATGTTTGCCCTCCTCCAGTCTACTGGGACTTCTCCTGTTTTCCAGGAGTTCTCAAAGATTATTGCCAATGGCTCTGATATTACATTTGCCAATTCTTTTAATACCCTTGGATGTAGTTCATCTGGTCCTGGAGACTTGTATTCATTTAGGTTAACCAGGTATTCCTGTACTGTCTCTTTACTTATTCTGTGCCGAAATTCCCCCACTCTGTCCCCTGCTCCACTGTCCTCAGGTTGAACACGCTTTGACTTTTCTGAGAAGACTGAAACAAAGAAGGTGTTGAGTAATTCCGCCTTTTCTCTGTCCCCTGTTAGCATTTTGCCATCTTCACCACCCTTGTAATAGCTGAGTGAAATGCATATGGATTACTTTTTAGCTTTGCATCATATGTACAAATAAAATGAAATAAAATAAAATTTGTATTTGATTTCTACCTGCATGTACATTATATGAAAATTACTAATTACTTTACAAGTGGATGTACCAGAAGTAGGTATATACCATGTTAAAATTTCATATGATCCTCTATTATTGTATATTTGAATGGGTGAACCTGCCCTTCTTATATGCCCGATTTTACACTGCATGTTCTGTGAAGAAGTCAAAAAGCAACTAAGAATGTCTTCAATGGATCTTACTGTAGCTGTCCAAGATATAATTTACCTGCTTGTCATTTAAGCCACAGTAAAAGCCTTTCCCTCTTTTTAATTTCCTTGTTGGCCATCCTATGCTAGTTGATTTTGTAATTTTTAAAATGTATTTCAAGGATTTATATCCTGCCTTTCTCTCACAATAGAATTCAATGTGGGTTACAATAATTTAAAAAGACAGAACTAAAACATTGATTACAAAAGTTTAAAAATAATAAAATAGTACCAACATATTTTTGCTAATGACCCTCAACTTCTTGCTTAACTGAATTGGCATGTTCTGTTCTAGCAGTATTCAGAGTAATCTAGTCTTATTCCACATTTTTTTCTGAACAAAATCTCTGTCTGTCTGTCTGTCTGTCTGTCCAGACTGAGCATCCCTTATTCAAATCCAAAGTAAAAACTGCAAAAAAGAAAACTTTCTGGAAATATACAGAAACACATAGAACAATAGACAAAGTAACCCTTTCAGGGACTGTTTAATTTGATTGGATAAATCTTCCTAGGCTTAGGTCCAAGGCAAGCATATACAAGTTCATAACCAAAATGTAACTTAAACATAACATAACATAACCTGTCTTGAAGTGTAGTGTAGGAAAGAAGAATTCACACAATTTAAGGAAAGATATGGATGAAAATGAAAATTCCAAGTTCTTGTCTCCCAGGTATCTAAAAATGTTTCCCTTTTAGAGAGAAATTTCAGAAGTTGGCTTCAGAAACCAATGCAAAGTTAGTTTCTGTTTCTCATCTTAAGAGAAATCTGAAAATCTCAAATCCCAATGGAAACAAATGAGGGGAAAAAAGGAGTAAAAGGGGCTGAGGTTCAGTGAGCATGAGTTAATCTTTCTCCAATTTTTATAACCCCAGCTTCTCATGAAGATTTTCTCGGCAGTTTCACTGGTTCTTTCCCCATCTCATTAAAACTTTATTTCAATTAAAAAGTAGTTTATCTGAATTTATCGTCAGATCAAAATTTTAATTATTTCTGTTCACCCCTATGTATTTCTCAAATCTTTTCTTCAGTTGCTCAAAAAGTCATAAACTTTTGTATTCCATCCTTAGTACTATGTAAATCAGCACTTAATCTGGGATCATAAACTTGTCCTCCTTATTTTGAGAGTTTGGTCATCAAAAGGGTTTGAAAACAACCCTTATCAGGACCAGCTAGCAGTTAAACCAAAATAATTGCCATTGATTGATCACACTGAATAATAAACTTAAACCAACTATTTCAACCCCATACATTTCTAACAAATCTTGTTAGAATTTGTTCTAACACCAAACACAAATTGTCCTAACAAAAAAACCCACGTTTGACTATATTCTAATATTTTTCTATGAAAGCATAAAAGAAAAATGTATCCTTATTTCAAAACCAAGCACATAAACCATTTATTTTAAAGAAAGAAATATATACCCGCAAGGAGAGAAAACATACCAGTGGTTCTCAATCTTCCTAATGTCTCGGCCCTTTAATACAGTTCCTCATGTTGTGGTGACCCCCAATGGATAAAGGAGCAATGTCTCAATTCCTAAACCATCACAAACATGTTTTTTCAATGGTCTTAGGTGACCCCTATGAAAGGGTTGTTCAACCCCCAAAGGGGTTGTGATCCACAGGTTGAAAACCACGGCTCTACACTAAACTTACAGCAGAAATAGATGGCCCTTGACATCACCCCTGACAAAGCCAGGTGGGAGCTGAAGCAACCGCATGCTGCCCCAATCTGGCCAGCAAGCTCATGCTGCAGCAAATGCATGCTGACCCAATCTGGCTAGTTACTGCCCCACATAGGAGTGGAAAAAAATCCGCCTCTATTTGCAGTGGAAAAAAGCCACCACTTTGCTGTTTTTTGCCTGCTCTGAGTTGCTTGGAAGCTGGCCAGTGTGTAATTGTTGGTGCGGCTTCCGGGTGACTTGGGGATGTGCCATGTCTAAATGCCATGCCCCCAAGCCAGCTAGAAGCAGGCTTTACTAGGCCGTCTGTTTCAGCCCTTAATTCACTTAGGACTGAAACAGACAGCCTGGTAAAGCCATCTTCTAGATGGCTTGAGAGCATGGTGTTTTATGTGCCATATGCCCCAAGACCCCCGTAGGCCAACCTGGCTGATGACACGGGGGCAGCTTCAAGCCACTCTGGGGGCATTTACACACTGTATGCTGCTGGAGTGCCCAGAAGCTGGCCTGGGGCTGTGGTGGGGCTGCCAAAGGCGACCCTTTATTGGTCTAAATAGGAGTGGATCTGGGGTGGAGTCAGAGCAGATTGGGGCCATGGCATGTGGTTGCTACAGCTCTGGGGCAACTAGCTCTGGGGTAGCCCCAAACCGCCCTTTTCAGGCCATCTGTTTCATCCCAGGTTTAATCTGCACTGCAATAATAATGCAGCTTGGCACTGCTTTGAACAGTCAAGCTTAATACTATGGAATTGTGGAATTTGTAGTTTTGTGACATATTTAACCTTCTCTGTCAGAGCACTCTGGTACCACAACAAACTACAAATCCCAGAATTCCATAGGACTGAGCCATGACACTTAAAGTGAAGTCAAACTGCATTATTTTTGCAGTGCGGATTAGACCTTAGGCATTCCCCATCTTAGATCAGCATATCAACTGTATCATTTTTAAATGCTTTGTTTGTAAAGATCAAAAGGACAGTTCCCCCCATTCTGACGGCATCCTATTTGGACAACACATGGCCCAAACCCTGGTTCTGGTGTAAACAGTCCAGATTATGTCTGGCATGTTCAGGATCAGAAATGGGATATAAAACCTTAACATTAATTTTTAAAACTTACCTCTTACTCTGGATCTTCCTGGAGCCTTCTGTTCCAGTGTTGGAGCAGCATTCTGCATGGGCATCCTTCTGAACTTTTTGCGCATCCGCCACTTTCACCAGTCATTCACTCTGAGGTAGAACAAGGTGCCTAGCCTTGTGATCATTGCTTGGTGTCTCATTCTGTCCTCAGGAGTGAGTGACCCACAGCTGGGACAGATGTGCTGGATGGCTCTGCAGGATGCCTGTGCAGACAGCTGCCCCTGAACAAAAACAGAAGTTCACATAATAGGGGGAGGACAGGTCAGCTTTGAGGCCAGGATACCTATAGGGTAATAGCAACTTAAAGGGTAATAGCAAATAAAATATAACAGGACATTTAAAATCATTATTATGCTTTTGTGTTTATTCTCTCTGTTATTTCACAGCCAACATGGCAGCATCAGGGACGCAGTGGCTCAAGTGGTTAAGGTGCTGACTCGGCAAGATCAGCAGGTTGGCAGTTCGAGACCCGGGTGCCGCATGGTGGGGTGAGCTCCCATCACTAGTCCCAGCTTCTGCCAACCTAGCAGTTTGAAAGCATGTAAAAGTGCAAATAGATAAATAGGTAACACTCTGGTAGGAAGGTAAATAGCATTCTGTGTAATCATGCTGGGCACTTGATCACAGAATAGTCTCTGGCAATGCTGGCTCTTTGGCACGGAGATGAGCACCGCCCCCCTATGGTCCAACACGATTTGACAACCTTGTCAACTGAGAATACCTTATGGCAGCTTTAAGAAATGGACTTTTGGTTTTATAATTTTAACTGGGAGCCTGCAAGGCTATAAGATGCAGATACCTTATCTTCAAAGGCTCTTCTTTAGGCCATCTGCTAATAATCAACCTGTTCTTCACGGGCTGTCTTCCAATCTTGGGTCCCATATTTCATTTTCAAGGACACACTGGTCATAGCAACTTACTGGATTCAAGGAGCCGCAAAATTCCATCATGGGGTCTGTGAATTAAAGTCTTCCTGAACCAGTGTCTTTGTTCACTGGAGATGGCTAGCCTTTAGGCCTCAGACCATTTTCTTTGCTTCTGCTTCTCCAGAACATCTAATCAACATAACACATCCTTTTTCTCCTGGTAGGCTTTCAAGAGATTTTAGTCAGATCCAGTATTTGTTATCATATGATGTTGTTCTCCCTGTCCAAATCAACCTATATTATCATCACACTGGCTAAATTGCAGACAAACTTGCACTACTGAGATATACCACCTACAAAGTATCACAAACCCAAGAAACTGTCTAAGTAAGTTATCTGGTCAAGTTATCCAGATAATCACCTGATACTATAAAGCCTTAGCCCTGGAGTCAGGTTTTAACAGATGGACCACCAGACTGCTTTTCTGCTTGCGTTTCTTGTTCTGTCTTCCACACACACATGCACAAGTGAATACACTAGTATGTTAGAGTAGCTGCTGCCTCTGGAACATGACTGTCTTCACATCTGGATTACTTTTGTTCACCTTGAATGCCAATTAGAAATCTAACATTTTCCTACTCAAACCATACCTCATGCCTCTGCCCCCAACTTGCCTGCCTGCCTGCCTGCCTTAGGGTACCTAACCTGTGGAGGGTTCTGACAAGTCTCTGGGATAGGTAAATTAAGCTTATGGTTAAAAAACTTAAAAACACAATACAGTAATTCCAAAGCATCTGGTTGTCATAAGTACAATAGCCATGGATAAAAACGTAATTATATTTTGTGGTAGTTGGTCAGAGGAATCTACACAGTTATGTTCTTACAGCAGCTTCAATGTCCTTGAACAGAAGTTTTACATGCTCTTGTCCCCATGATATAAGTGGTCTGCTGGTATTTTCACACAGCTGTTTTTTCCTTTTTCAAATTAATAAATGATTGTCCTTTATTATGGTTGCAGGTAACAAAACAGTTGTTCACACAGGGCTGTTTGTTTGACTTGTATCCCACCTTTCTACTGAATGGTGCTGAAAGGTGGCCTTTGAAAATGGACCCATGCTAACATTTTAGTTGTTAATGGAAGAAAAACCCAAAGCCAGTTTCTCTTAAATTCACACTGAAGGGCTAAGAAGAGGTTATGGTAAGACATCAAGTTATTTTGTTTTGTTTTATATAACACATAAACCAGGGGGAAAACAGAGACATTGTCAAAATAAAGGCAACCATCAGGGAGTCACAGCCCCTAAAATAAGTACATTAAAGTTGAATTGTGTCTTCTGTGGGGAAAAATGCCTCAAGCCGGAAGAGCACTTTTGAGTATCTTGTTAAAATGCCTTAATGCAAGGCATTAAAAATAACTACTGTCTTGCACAAATATGTCCACAAAGCTTGTTTAAAAGGCTTAACAAATAAAGTTATTTTGCTATCTATTTATAAAAAACATTTCTGTACAACATTTCAGTCCTAACAAAGGATCCTCCCGTAAGAAGTTTACATAATGTTTACAGGGAAAGGAATGTCTATGGAATACAACAAACACACAACAGGACTGCTTTGTAATGTATATGCACACTGATGGATGAAGCCAGTGCTGGGCTCCCTTCATAAAATAGATTAATGCAAAAAGAAATATGATCCACATGGGGGTTTGTGAAGCAATGTAACAGACTTAGCAGGTCAACCTGTTTACTTACTATTAGCCACAATAGCTAAAGGAGGAAACTACTACATTCAAAGGCTGTGTATCTCTAAATGACAGGTGCTAGGGACAAATAATAGAGGACAGCTGTTCCCGACATGCCCACTTCTGATCTTCCCAGAGGCATCTGGCAAGCCACAGCTGGAAACAGAAAGTATGTGAACCTTGGTTGAATCCAGCTGGGCTTTCAAGTTCAGCCTCTCAAATGGGTTATAGTACTTCTTAAATTATTTTATTTTAAAAACACATTTGTATCTCACCTTTTTGTCTTTTAAAAGTGGTCCAAAATAACCAAGACCATCTCTATAATAATATTTCCACAAATCTAATTATATCAGCATTCCCAAACAAAGCAAGTCAAAAGCAATATACTGTAAACCCAATAACTTTCAGCTACCCTCCAGCCAGAAAGAGCCATATTTTTAACAGAAGGGCAACACTCACAGTACCAAATAGGTGTTTTGTTTTGTTTTGTTTTCCAGAAGGGCACCGTACTACTCCAGAACTGTAAGTGATAATGTTTATATGTCTGCTCAGATCCTAGGGAATACCCTAGTTGCAGATAAATTAGAGGAGTAGGCAAGTGTAACCCTCCCCATATTGTTGGACTGCAACTCCAATTATCTACAGCTAGTGTAATGAGGGATCATGGCAGTTTCAATCCAAACAAACTTCTTCAAATTTTACTCTCCTGGCTTCCAAAGTGCCTTCTCAAAGAAGAAATGATGTTGTGTGGGAGATGGGATGTTTTCAACCATGGATAAACTAGATCATGGAAAATTTGGTTAAACTGCCATTCCTTCCCCCTGTCCAAAACTGTTCACTCTGACAATCCTGTCATAATGAATAGAATGAATACAGTGAATAGTGGTGGAGGAGTGAGGGCTGAATGGTAACATTGCTACGCTGCTGAACATTTGAAGCGATGGGAAGTCTGGAGCTTTAATTTCTAATTCCTCTGCAGTAATGCATGCATTGGCATCTGGCTTACTGTTTGCATCCTGGTAATGTCCACACATGGGTGCCAAAGTCCACCTTTTCCTTGCTAGCACTCTGTTTACATTGGACTCAAACTATGAACACAGCAGTCCATTAGTAACAGGCCAGAAAATAGTTTTTGTGAGTTTTTCGGGCTATGTGGGTGTGTTCTGGAAAAGTTTATTTCTGATGGTTTGCCTGCATCTGTGGCTGGCATATTCAGAGAATGGTGCCATGGAGGTTATGGAGTATATATACTATGTGACCCTTGGTTGTGGGGGCGGGGGGGGGGGTTGAGTAATTTACATGTTAATCTGTTTTGGCCTGTTGGTGAATGGCCAGTCCTCAGAGTGGGAGGAATATGTGAAAAGGTTTTGTGTCTATTTAATGATCCATTGTCTGCTGGGAAATTCTCTCAATATTCTCACCAGAGAGGAAGGACAAAGATGATTTTCCCTGCATTCTTGTGGGCCTAAGGAAAGGAAGAACCCACAATATAGGGAACAATGTGGGGAGCATGAAAAAAGAAGGGATGGTGATATCTAACACCTTCTAAATTAGCAAAAATTAAGAGGACAAATGAGAAACGTTGGAAAAGTAAAAAAAAAAAAAAAAAAAAGGATGGTAAACTGTACCACATGTGGTGGCAGTGTAAGGCAGTTAAAACATTTTGGAGAGGCATACATGAAATAATGGGAAAAAGTATACAAAAAAACAAAAAACATTTAGTACCGGAATTATTTCTACTAAATATAATTTAGTCAGTGAATGAGAATTTGAAACAGGATGATAAAAGTAAATTACTATACATGTTAACTGCAGCACGCATAGTGTATGTGAGATACTGGAAATGTGAAAGGGGGCCAACAACTGAGGAATGGAAAATTAAAGTTTATGAGCCTGCAGTAATGGACAATCTTTCCATGATAGGGAGTGGGAAACAATACAGCAATATAAGGAGAAATGGGCAGAAATATCAAAGATATGGCTATAAGAGTAAAGTTGGTATGAAGTTTGATTTTTTGTTTTCTGTTTATGCTATTATGGGATTAAGATATAACAAACAGGATATAAACAGTTATATAAACATTGCCACACGGAAAACAATAGTATAACACTAATTTGAAGGAATTCCTCACTGGAGGAATTAATTATAATGAAGTGAGTGACAGGAAAATTATGTAAAGTAATGTCCTAATGAAGGATAAATTTGGCCTTGATTTACATAGAGATACAACTCTTTTTATTAAGAGGCTCCCTTTGTTGAACTGTATAGAAGTACAGTACAATGTAGAATATAAATAGTAAAGGTATGTATGATTTTATTTATGTGTGTTTGAAAATAATAATTTTTTTAAAGAAAAGAAAAAAGAAGGGATGAAACAGAACCAAGGCATTTCAAGGACTGGCAGGCTCCATCCTTCAGGTAGAGCATAGGTTTCAGCTAGGCATTTAAATTCTGGCCTGGTTTGTCCTTGCATGGTAAACTGGATAATGCCAAACAAAACCTTAATAAAGGGGAGATGGAAATATATATTTTTTGTCTCAGAGATTTTGCATTTTCATGACTGGGTTTTGCAGATTTCAATAAAATGTGCCATGTTTTGAAATTCTGACTGCTGCTATTTCCCATGAACTAGTAAAGGTAGTGAGAGCCAGCATGGTGTAGTGGTTTGAGTGTTTGACTATATAACACAGGAGGCCAACCCAGCTTGGCCATGTAAACCCATTGGGTGATCTTGGGCAAGTCACACCCGCTCAGCCTTAGAGGGTAGCAATGGCAAACTCCTCTTAAGAAACTTGCCAAGAAAACCCTGTGATAGGTTTACTTTAGGTGTCATGGCCAGCCACGAGGAGGAGGACTCAGCTCCTCAGGTACAGGAGGAACCTGAGGCTGTGCCAGGGCCAGTTCTACCCTGCTCTGCTCTCCCAGGACCAGTAGAGTTGGCTCAGCCAGACCCTAGCTCTGTGGGATCTTCTTCAGTGGATCCTGGGGCTCAGCAGTCCCAGTAGAGGTTCCAGGCTTGGGAGACATAGAGCAGTAGGGCATTTGAGATTCCTACCTTCAGCTAGAGGAGATCAGAAAGGGCATGCCTTTGGCGTTACAGAAGGCTAGCTGAGAAATGCTCATGAGCTGTGATAAGAGAGCTGGCATGAGATATAAGACACCTGGCAGACCCTGAGCTCCTATGTCAGAGTCTATTTGGTTCCATCAGTGAACGCTGCTTGCTCTGACTCCCCTGGATTCCTTGCTTCTGACTGTCTTCGAATCTTTGACCTCGGACTGGACTCGCTGACAAACTCTCTGGCACTCTTGAACTCACACTGGACTTGTAGAATTCCAATCTGTAATCCTGAACTTTGGACTGGCTTGTGGCTTATTCTGTTCAGACAGACTGGTATTGTTGCTTGTGGAGTTGCTTCTTGGCAGCTTGGTGTAGTTTACTTTTGCCGAGCAGGCTCTTATCAGCTGTGTGAGTGTGTGTTGGCAGCATTCTTGGACATTAGGGTCACCATAAGTTGTAAACTATGTGAAGGCACACAACAGCAGCAGTAAATGGAATATGATTGAAAGGGTTGTATGTATATGTGATAGGTCAGCCTGTCCTTTTGTGCTTGGTGCGCATGCACACATGAATGCTTAGTTCATAGGAAGGGAAAAGCACTAGCTTGCAGGATAGATAGATAGATAGATAGATAGATAGTGTGCAAATTAAAAAAGTCATGACCAAAACAAACAAACAAACAAAACACCTGCTCAGCATCCTAGTCCTGTGCTGGAGCTAGGTTTTCATGAGTGGGGACAGAGTAAAGGTTTTTCAGCAGGCATTTTACCAGGCCAAGACAACATTTTCCAGGAAAATTTCAGCAACTGTGAGGTCTGATTTTTGTTTTGTTGTTATTTGAATAACTCTATTTGCTCAAACTCTCCCCCTTGCAGTTTGAACGGTGGGTTCTTACTTACATTCATTTGAATTGCTTCTAATTCAGTTCTTCTTTAATGTAATAGTTCCTTTACTTGTGTTTTAGTATTATACATTTTTGTGTACCTTTCTCAGTAAACTGGGTTGTGAGCTGCTTTTGAGTCCCAGTTTTGGAAGAAAAGGGGGGATAAGAGAGCAAGCAATTTGTTCCATCAAATGCAGAAAATGTCCCCTTCAAAGGTAGTTCCTCCCTCTTCTCCCTCCAAACTTGCTGGGGATTTGTTATATGCATTTGTGTCATAGGTTTAGATGGGCTCGTAACCCTAGCTTTCAATGAATGAAAATGTTAAGTTGGAGTACATGGAGTACATTTCACTTTCGAGGAGCCTTAGAGCAAACTCCAACACAAAGGTACATGGAAGGTATGAGATGGAAGGTGATGCATAAGAATGAACAGGGGTGGGAGAGGAATGATTTTTGCTTTTAGGAAAGATCAGGAGGAGGAGTTGGTAAGAATCCAATAATATGTGCAAGAACCATCTCTAAATATTTCATATGCTTCACCAATTCTAAATTAACATTTGCCATATTTGTTCCTCTGCAATTTTATTTTGGGATGCTCCTTAAAATTCTTAGTTCTTGGAGCTCTAATTATCACCACATAACAGGACATCATTCTAATAATTAAAATTTGTAGTCATTTATCTTTGGTGAATGAAGAAAACATTCTTCCCAATCTCTTTCCATTTATGTCACATTTTGCAGTATTTTCAACACAGAGAATAACAACTTATACATAGCACTTATGACAGGCATACTTGCTGTTTGTTGCTAACAATGCAAAACAAATACCCAGGATGTTTCCATATTTGAAGGAAATGGGAGATGGCAACTGGGCAAATCATACATTTCATGTGGTGGCAAACGTGTCCAGTCTCTCATAAAGAATATTACCATAAATGTATGTTTCTTGTATCTTCTCTTTGATACAAATATGAAAAAGAGCAGTGTGTGCATATACCATCTAAGAAGTAACGCAGAGAACAATCCTAGTTACACCCAGGACATGGATCCCAACCAATCAGTTCCTGCACAGCATCTTGCCTAGCCAATAGGTTTAAAAGTATGAGGCAAAATAATAACATTAAGAATGTGATCCAGAACAAATTAACCCCTTATATAAGAGGACCATCTTAAAGATGGACTGCTGAGAACTGTGGTGTCTATAAGACCCTGTTTCCTCCATATTTATATAGTTGCCTCTGATTTGCCCCTGAAGGGAAGGTGCATTATTAGTGCCAAGAGTTACTGATTTCCTTCCTTTGAACTTGTATTGAAGTGCATCCTAAAGCTGTTTATTAAAAAATCTAACATGCCTCAATTTAGATATGATTTGGCTCCTTCTGTTTTCTGTGGACAATGGGCCTTTTCCAAAATGGCTGCCATAAATTGGTTTAGAACCTCAGTGTCTAAGGATCAGATGGATATGAGCTTCCATCAAACCAACTTTTGTAAACCAACAGCTTTTTACTCCAGTACTAATGCTGAAAGCAAACTGATGAGGGTTAAAGATAAAGCACTTGGCCAATAAACTGAATTGAACCAAATACTAGTTGTGAACCTCTTCTCCATACACATACAAACCAAACATTCTCCTGCACCACACCACCACATCAGTTTTAAAAAACAAACACACAAAGTAAAATCCCATCCCACTTCAAAACAAACCAGGTGACACACACAGTCAATACACAGCATAGCTGAACACACATACCATACTTAACATCTTACCACTATCTCAAGATATCAGGATAGTTTTCCAACTCTAACTTATCTTTTTCATTTTTCTGGGTAGCTAGGTGTATTTCAAAATAAATCACTTGACTGCAGCTCCCCATCATTTCCATTTCCAAATGATTTATTGGGGATTTCATGGGATTTTAAATGTTTCTGGGTCCATTTCTGAAAATAAAGATCACACTGGCCGGATACAGAAGGTCCAAAAGGGCCATTTGTGCAGAGTGATTAGAGGTAGGGAGGGCGCAGCATCTACACCCTCCCTAACCCTAGTGTGTATGGATGCTGCCATTTTAAAATGGCGGTGTCCATACAGGCGCACCACGTCGTCATGGAGTGTGCCGCATTTAGATAACGTGGTGTGCGCCTGACGATATCGTGCCGTGGGAGGGTGCCAATGGCACCCTTTCTGCAGTGCTAAAAAGAGCTCTTTTGGCACAGGTCTTTGGCGTGGCCTTTAGATGGCTGCGTCAAGGACATCAAGGGGAAAGGGGCCGCAGCGGTGGCCCCTTTCTTCCCTCAGCAACGCTGGGGAAAGCGGGGTGCAGAGAAGCAGCAGTTTGCCACTTCTCCACAGCCTGCAGAAGTGCCGGGATGGGGCCTCTGGGGCTGCCAGTGAGGCACTTCTTTGGGCAACTACAGACCACCCCTTTTGGGTTTTCAGAATGTCATTATCTCAGCTCTCTCTCTGTGCATATAATCCCAAGAACACACATCATCAGGAGACAGGAGCTGTTAGGACCAAGGGCATTTTCACATGAGGAAAAGGAAATCATGTTTCTGTCCTTTTGCTGTCCTTATCACATAATTGCTTGAAAGATTATCAAACAACATCACACTTATCCTGTCATTATCTTATCAGTGGAATTGTCCTGTCATTTTTCATTAACAGAAGTTTCCATTATTGATAAATGACAAGACAGTTCCACTTTGTTGACAGGATAATGATGGGATAAGCGCAACATGTGTGGTAGTCCTTCATGCAATCATGTGATAAGGACAGGAGCAATCTGATTTGTTCCCATCCTCCATCCCCCCCCCCAGTTTGATAATCTCCTAAGAAAATTATCTACAGGCACAACGATGCCCCACAAGCATTATGTTCGGACACACCTATCAAATTAATTTTTACTAGTGTCATCAGTCTGTACTATTGTTGCAAAACAAATATGCTATTTTAGCAATGTTTTCATACTGTTTTTCATACTGTTATGTGAATAAAGTATCTTTCAGTCTTTGATGCTTGCTTTATTTTTTTGTTTTTGTTTTTTACTTTTAAAAAGCAAGATGTTTCAAAAACAATTGTTATTATTTGTTGCCTTCAGAGATCAAAGTTAGAAAAAAATAGAAAAGCATCACAGGTTCCTCCAACTACATTTAAACACTTGTATACATTATTCATGCAATTGCATGGTTATTAAAACCCAACAAATATTGTTAAGTTAAAATTGTATATATTTTGTTTTAATACTGCAGCACAATTGCAGTTTTATTATATCACTACATTTTGTGAGCATTGATTTGTTACTGGCTGCCAGAAAATCTCGCATTTCTACATTATGAATTCCCAGGATTCCCTAGTATTAAGCCAGGGCAATTAAAGCGATTTCAAACTGGATTATTTCTGCAGTGCATTTTGAACCAATGAATGATAAACCTACTGTGTGTGTGTGCCTTCAACTCAATTTATAGTGTCAATTTATAGTGACCCCATGAATTTCATAAAAGTTTTCTTAGATAAATACTCAGAAGTGGTTTTGCCAGTTCCACCCTGTAAAATAAAGCCCTGTAGTATTTGTTGGTGGCCTGCCATCCAAGTACTAAACAGGGTTTCCATGGTCAGACAGGATCTGCTGCCTACTGCACAGAGAAACAACTTTCTGGCTGTCATTGCCTAAAAACCCTGAAGCCAACTACCTTTTCCTCAGTGAGGATGGAGCAAGAAGGGAGCCTTCTTGCTCCATCCTCACTGAGGAAAAGGTAGTTGTCTTCAGGATTTTTAGGGTTTTGAAATGTTATTTCATTAAAATAAAATAATCCTCTAGCTAGCATGGCCTGGAATTGGGTTACAGAAGCAAACAGAGCTTTAAGCACCTGGATGGAAGATGACTTTTTCTTAGTATCTCTGTTATTGTTCGCATTTCTACAGTTTGACTTTTAAAAGCCTGGATGAAAGAAATGATAACTGTGCTAAAAATAATACAGAGGTGGATAAACAGGAAGCCCCTGAGATTCAGAAAGGGTTGCCGGAAGAGAGAAGAACAGGTACCAAGAGTTTCTCTTCTGGTGTCAAGTGCTTCCTCTTCAGCACTGCAGTCTCAGCCTTCAGTACTTCATGTTAAGAGTGTTATTCTACTTTAACTCATCATGAAGATGCTTCTGGGGCATCTGAGGCATGAAGGTCAAACAGCAGCGACAAATTGCAGTATAGAATCATAGAACTGTAGAGTTGGAAGAGACCACAAGTCCAACCCCCAGCCATGCAGGAACTCATCCAGCCTCTGTTTAAAGACCTCCAAAGGAGGAGACTCCACTGCACTCTGAGGGAGTGTGTTCCACTGTCCAACAGCCCTTACTGTCAGGAAGTTCTTCTTAATGTTGAGGTGGAATCTCTTTTCCTGCAGTTTGCATCCATTGTTCTGTGTTCTAGTCTCTGCAGCAGCAGAAAACAAGCTTGCTCCCTCCTCAATATGACATCCCTTCAAATATTTAAACAGGGCTATCATATCTCCTCTTAATCTTCTTTTCTCCATAGACTTCACTAGGGAATGTAAACATTTAGGATACCCATTGGTAATCAAGACTTTTTCTTTTATAGGAGACATCATCATCATCATCATCATCATCATTTAAATACATAATGGATTCAGGGTCACCAGTCCCTAAACAGGGCTAAGGACCTGAAGATGTGAGGGAAAAGCCAGGAAGAGGGAAAAGCTGAATAATGATAGATGAGTGAAAAAAGAATAAAAGAAAGTTATTTATGTATTTAATATCTTCCTTTCCTCCCAATATGAGACCCAAGGCAGCTTACAATGTATGTTAAGGCAAAATACAGATAAAACAAACAAACAAACAAACAAAAAAGTTGGAAAACAAAAGCTAACAGACAAATCAATTAAAGCAATTCAAAACAGTAAAAAACGTTAAAGGTATAATACAGATAAAAAGCATGCACTCCATTAAAAGAGCCTTCTGTCACTATTAATTGAAACCCATAGGACTACAGTATTTAAAAAGAAAAATCGTTGCCTTCCAGTGGAAAAAAAAACAGAAAGAAGGCCAGGCTAGCCTTCCTTGGAAGGGAATGCCACAGTCAGGGAGTAACCACCAAAATCCTCTCTCCCATGTGCTTATCAGATGCAACAGGTGAGGATGCTTGAGAGAATAAAAATCTCACCATTTCACAAGAAGATTCCTAAATATTGCCTCTAATGTGGAAAAGAAATGAAAGTGAAAACAATCACAGAGACTGAGAAGTAAGGGGGCTACACAATAGAAGTCTAGTGCTTGTGCGAAAAAAAGGCTGTTGCTCAGTTCTACAAGGTTCTAAGCATGCTCTAAAGATGCAAAACCAAACAATTTAATCATTTAAAAACAGTAAAAAAAACCATTAAAATTGTAACAGATAAAAAGCATGATGCACTCCATTCTGTCACTATTAATCGAAACCTGAAGGACTATTTAAAGTGAAAAGTCTTTGCCTCCCATGTATGAATCACCGAAACCACAAAAATTAGTATAGATTTTATGAGAGCAGCCAGACATTCTAAGAGGCAGCATTATCAGTCAACAAATCTACTATTTGGCTACTCTGTATTTGTGGTATATGGGTTTAACTGTGACTCTGGAGATCAGGGTTCGATTCCCTGCTCAAGCATAAAAACCCACTTGGTGACCTTGAGAAGTCACACTCTTTCAGCCTTAAATGGCAGTGGCAAACCCCTACCATAAATAAAAAATGAGTTGGAGGCACACAACAACGCAACAACAAACTCTGTACTACAGATGTGTGTGCCTACAGATCAAGTTACCATCAACTTTGCATTCAACTTTATTGTCTGCTTTGCATTTGTGACATCTATATCCCAAGTGCTACATTGCTTAGAGCAGAAGTTTCACACATTTTTCAGTTTCTTTGCCAACTACGAAAGCTTCAAAATAAATTAACAAAACTGAAATGGTTATGTTTCTGACATCTGTCCTAACAAATGATAGTACATACATTTTCATTCTGTAGTATATCAGACATGATGTAGAAAATACAGAAGAATGTATAAGATACAACATGACTACTCTGATTTAAAAGGCATGCATGATGTACGAGAAGATGGAAAACTGGCACAGCAAATTTTGCCCTTTCTCTGTTCTCCTGCCTTCTGCTACTAGTTTTACAAAAGCATATCTCAAATTACTCACTTTCTGTTTTGGCATTGTGGATTTTGTAGGACGACTGGGCATGAAGGTATTGGATTCCCTACCTTATATATGGAGCAGAATTACTTTGATTTTTGTCCTTACAATCTAGGTAAAACTATGAAGTATCAATCAATTTGGCATACATATATGAACATCACTTGAAAGAGGGTGCATCTACACTGTTGAAATAATGTAGTTTGATACCACTTTATGTGCTGTAACTACATCCTATGGATTACTGGGATTTGTAGTTTTGCAAGGTCTTTAGTCTTCCCTGCCAAAGCATGGTGGTGTTTCAAAAACAAGAATTTCCAGGAGTTTGTAGGATGGAGCCATTGCAGTTAAAGTCGTGTCTCACAGCTTTAACGGAGCAGCACCAGCAGAGCACGGGGAGGGGAAAGGCCTCCGCGGCCCAACCCCCAGCCACCACCCACCCCAGCTCCACGCCGAGGCCAGCGGCAGCACAGAGGCCTTAAAAGTCAGCCCGGGAGATCAGCTGTGAGGCGGAGCAGCACCAGCAGAGCACGGGGAGGGGAAAGGCCTCCGCGGCCCAACCCCCAGCCACCACCCACCCCAGCTCCACGCCGAGGCCAGCGGCAGCACAGAGGCCTTAAAAGTCGGCCCGGGAGATCAGCTGTGAGGCGGAGCAGCACCAGCAGAGCACGGGGAGGGGAAAGGCCTCCGCGGCCCAACCCCCAGCCACCACCCACCCCAGCTCCACGCCGAGGCCAGCGGCAGCACAGAGGCCTTAAAAGTCGGCCAGGGAGATCAGCTGTGAGGCGGAGCAGCACCAGCAGAGCACGGGGAGGGGAAAGGCCTCCGCGGCCCAACCCCCAGCCACCACCCACCCCAGCTCCACGCCGAGGCCAGCGGCGGACAGGCTTTTTTTTTTTCCATTTAGCAATGATGAACTTGGCCGGTTATTGTATTGACGGTAGCACCTCTTTCCTTCATCCCCCCCTCTATCACCTTGTTTTACTGTGGAGGGGATGGAGAATTTTAATAAGGAAGGAGAGCGAGTTCTACTTGAGGAGGGAGGGGATAATTGTCCCATCACTAGCGTGGCTCCTATCCAAGTTGTGTGGGGCAACGGGAAGTATGACGGTAGGAGAAAGGACTGGCGTTGCAGGGGAAGGCGAGATCGATGCTTAATATCTATCTCTCCTTCCAGTCCTTCTCCTAACCAACGGGGCCTGAGGGTCACTCCAGCCGTACCACAAACCCTGTCTCTGCTCCTGTGCAATGCCAGGTCCATTAAGAACAAATCCCACATCATACATGACCTAATCGAGGATAACAATTGTGACCTGGCTTGCATAACCGAGACCTGGCTCGGGCCTGAGGCGGATGCTGTGTGGGCTCAGGTCCTCCCTTCCGGGTACTCGGTGAAGGACCAGAGCAGGTTAGGTGGGCGGGGGGGGGTGTTGCCTTGGTGCATAGAAACACCCTGTCTCTAACCAGGAACCATGTCCGTCAGACCACCTATATCGAGTGTATTTACCTGACCCTGAAGGCTAGAGACAGTCTAGGGATTCTGTTGGTCTACCGGCCACCCCGTGCGCTAACAGACTCCCTTAACGAGCTGACACAGTTGGTCTCGGAGCTGATGTTGGAGTCCCCCAGGCTTTTAGTCCTGGGAGACTTCAACATCCCCTTCGCGGTCAACAATGTTCCATCTGGTGCGGCTCGGGAATTCATGGATACCATGGCAGCCATGGGCCTGTCTCAGTTGGTTCTGGGTCCAACGCATTGTGCGGGGAATACACTCGATTTGGTCTTCTGTTCGGACATGGAAAATCCGTGGGCGGAAATTACCAACATTTCCGCCCTGTCATGGACGGATCATTTCTTGGTTGAGGCAAGTATCAAGGCATCTACCCAGTTCCCCTCCGGGGGTGGCGGACCTATTAGAATGGTCCACCCTCGAAGGCTGATGGAACCTGATAGGTTCCAAGAAGCCCTAGAGGGGTTTATGGTTGGAAGTGACGGTGACACTGTTGATGCCCTAGTTAACACCTGGGATACTGATCTCTCCAGGGCTATACACAGTATCGCTCCCAAGCGCCCTCTCAGGCCCGCTTCCAAAAGGAAGCCCTGGTACACGGAAGATCTCCGGGCAAGGAAGCGGGTCCTGCGACGGCTAGAGTATGCCTGGCGGAAACACCAGCGTTTATCCGACAAGGCTCTCCTAGACCTTCATTTGGAGGACTATGGAGAGGCGATACAAGCAGCTAAGAACTCGTTCTTTGCTGCTCGTATCGCGTCCGCGGAGTCGCGTCCAGCAGAGTTGTTCAGGGTAGTGAGGGAGCTAACTCAGCTCCCCCCTGCCCCGAACCAGATCCTTGAACCAACCAAGGCCTGCTGTGACCAATTTAACAACATCGCGGATAAAATCTCTCGGATAAACGAAGGTCTGGACACCAGAGTTGAAGCAGAACCCAGAATAGAGGCATCTAGAGCTTCCGTGGACTCTGTTGTACTGGATCAGTTTGAGTCTGTCGGTACCGAGGATGTGGACAAAATCCTTAGAAGTGTTCGGAAGACAACCTGCTCTCTCGATCCCTGCCCCTCGTGGCTAGTGGCCCAGGGGGGACCGGCAGTAACCTTGCTGTTACGCCAAATTATTAATACATCTCTGAGGGAGGGACAATTTCCTGACCATCTAAAATTGGCCATAGTGAGACCGCTATTGAAAAAGCCCTCCCTCGACCCCCTGGTTCATAATAATTATCGGCCAGTCTCGCTGCTGCCATTTCTGGGGAAGGTGATCGAGAGGGCGGTTGCACTCCAACTTCAATCGATCTTGGATGAAACGGATTTTCTAGATCCATTTCAAACCGGTTTTCGGGCGGGCTACGGGGTGGAGACGGCCATGGTCGCCCTGGTCGATGATCTCCGTCTGGGCATCGACAGGGGTAGCGTGTCCCTGCTGGTGCTCTTGGACATCTCAGCGGCTTTCGATACCATCGACCATGGTATCCTTCTGGAACGCCTGGCAGAGGTGGGAATCCAGGGCACTGCGCTCCAGTGGTTCCGGTCCTACCTCTCTGGGAGGTTCCAGATGGTGCAGCTGGGGGACGTGTGCTCCGATAAGAGGGCCCTCACTTCTGGGGTCCCTCAAGGAGCCATTCTGTCCCCCATGCTCTTTAACATTTACATGAAACCGCTGGGAGAGATCATCCGGAGGCATGGGGCGCGGTGTTATCAGTACGCTGATGACACCCAAATAGTCTTCTCTATGTCTCCGATTGATGCAGTGACCAGGGATGGCATCGCTCCCCTTGTGGCCTGTCTGGAATCGGTAATGGACTGGATGAGGGAAAACAGACTCAGCCTGAATCCAGAGAAAACGGAAGTGCTGGTGATAGGCTCTTCCGGTCCAGGGATGGAGGTGGTTCCACCCGTCCTGAACGGGGTCACGCTCCCCGTGAAGGACACAGTACACAGTCTGGGGGTGCTCCTCGATTCGTCGCTCCATCTGACTTCTCAGGTGGATGCGACGGTCAGGAGCACCTGTTATCAGCTTCGGCTGATTCGCCAGCTGCGTCCCTACCTGGACCGGGGGGACCTTGAAACCGTAGTACATGCTCTAGTAACCTCTCGGTTGGACTTCTGCAATGCACTCTACATGGGGCAGCCTTTGTATCATACTCGGAAGCTACAACTGGTACAAAATATGGCAGCGCGGGTGGTCACTGGCGCTCCCAGGGCCGCCCATATAACACCAATATTAAAAGATCTACATTGGCTGCCGATTCGCTTCCGGGCTCAGTACAAAGTGCTGGTTATTACCTATAAAGCCCTATATGGCTTGGGCCCAGGGTACTTGAAGGACCGTCTCTTCCCATATAATCCGCCCCGCACACTTAGATCTTCTGGACAGCGGTTATTGAGAGTTCCGGAGACCAGACTAGTGACCACGACGAAGAGGGCTTTTTCCATCTCTGCCCCCGGTCTCTGGAACTCTCTACCTATTGATCTCCGCTTGTCCCCCTCCCTTGCACAATTCAAAAAGGATCTAAAGACCTATTTATTTAACCAGGCATCCTGCTGAATGGACTTTTGTGTATTAGCCTGTTGTAATGCCGCCCACTGTTTCGCTTTGCTGCCTATTTGCACTTGCACCTGTAATTGAGAATTGTGATTTTATACTTTTATTGTTTTATTGTATTTGGCTTTTTAACTGTTTTTATGTCATTGTTTTTGTTGTTTTACTTGCTGTGCACCGCCCTGATCTGTGGAAGGGCGGTATAGAAATAAACCTTATTATTATTATTATTATTATTATTATTATTTCTATAGTGCATCTGTATTCTGAATTTCCATAATGTACAGCCGAAGATGTAAATAAACTCCAGTGAAAAATAATTTGTATTTTGCACCAAACTTCCATGGGGTTCTGAAGGAGTATTTGGATTGCATATGCCACTTTATACTGTCCAACCTTCTTGGCTGTACAGTATACTGTCAACAGACTGATTCTTCAAGCCATTCAAGGCATATCAGACCCTATGAAACAATTTGTCTTCAGCATGACTGCATATTTCTTCTTTCATTTTTCTAACTGGGGCATGACCTCTAACTGCTTTTGGCCACCTTACCTCTGCATTCATCCCCTTCAGCTGCCTACTGCTGCCTTGGAAATCAAGCTTATGCCTGGCTCTAAAGCTATACTCTGGTCTTTTTATTTTCATCAGTTCTGGCATGTCAATCAGTTATCTTTCTACTCTTTGCCCACCAAGTTCTATCTTATTTTTGAGATGACACCACCAGAAACTGAAGTTGTAAATTAATAAACATTGATGAGTTAGTGAATCTGTGGAATTAAAGGACCAGGACAAGAGCAAATAGTGCTGGAAAAGGAACCTAATTATGTGGAGAGAATCATAGAACCAACAAGAGGTAAATATTATAGGATATGATAATTATATCCTCTCTCTAGAGTCTTCATTGATGTTCCATCATGTACTGTGAGAAAATTGTAGTAAAAATGGAGAAAGATTGGAAATGATAGTCCATAAGGTCACAATTTTGTCTTCAAAAAGCTATGTTTAAATAAAGAATAAATGCAGTACCTGTAACACTGCTATCAACCCACTGCAATCTTTCTAGAGAGTATAAATTCTGCCAGCTAGTAGCAGACGTAAATCAATGCTGACTGGTTCTTTTCCTTATATGATTATTTTAGAAAGATTCCATCACCATAGCAGTGACCTGCAGATAGTGAAACTTCTTAATGATGGATAAAGATAGGCCTGCCTCTCTTATGCCAACCCACACTTCAAATGGTTCTAACCTGATGTCACATATACAGAAGAAGGATCCAGACTACAGTGTGCTCTTCAAATTTGTGTTACCAAGCTACAGGGAGATGTGGATTTCTTGACTTCCTCATCTATGTCAGGTTATAACAAGTTATGATGAAACAAGGCACATCCTTAGATTAAGTCATTAAAAAAATATGAAGTAGAAATCAGTGCCCTTCCATATTTCACTTAAACTTTCGATCAGTTGGCTTTTGTAGAGGCTATTCAGACACATCAGTAAACCAAGTAGCCTACATTACTGAGACATACCAGTTTTACAGCTAGTATCATTCCAATACTTTAAGAAGTTACTATGAGAAATATTTCCTTTCTAGTCTTTTAAACATAATTGGCTCAGTGGTGTGCTGGACTGCTGAGCAAATGTAAATTATTTGGGGAGGAGGGCATATTGTAGTTTGCTCCTGTACCCCATGATGCTACTACTACAACCATATGATGGTTATTTTTTCCTAGCACCTACTGCGCGTGCATACATTGCCAAACAGTAAATAAAACTAAATGTGTCATGTATTAAAACATTACAGCTAAAAACATTTCAGAGAAGAGCACTGGATAAATGTATAGGGAAACATAATTCTCTAACAAAACATCCCTGTCCTTGATGGAAACTGCAGCTGCTATTACGGTACTACTTTGGCTAGAGAGGCATCTCTTTGTAATGTGCCAAATTTCATGGTTCTAGTTACCCTAAAGCAAAATGAAAGGTCAGAGCTGACATAATTCTTAATGGTGGCAGAAGATTAACTGTCTGCAACCTTGCTAGCCAGCTAATCAAGGATTAGAAGCATCTTTTCTAAAAGGGAATTTTTTCGTTGCCTCTCTGATTATATGCCCACTGTCCCTGTAACACTGTTGCAGGCACATTTCCCTGAAAGCAGAGCCTGACAATCTGTTTTCAAAATCCTCTGTTTTGGAGTGAATACTTGCCAGTAGACATGCTACAATCAGAAAGAACTGCCAAATGCAGTGCTGGCCCAGACTACATCTTTTCATCTTTTTGTACCTTATAAAATGAACAAAAGCTCCAGCTAACCTGATTACAGTAAGGAGATTCAATGTTTGGGATGCCCCTACATTTTATTTATCATCCTTGAAGGGATAAAAAGAAGGAATATGGGAACATGCATTGTTCTTGTACTGTTGCAGCTCTACAGAATATGAAGACCTGGGAAGGCACACATTGTGCAATGAAGTATCTTAGGAGAATTTTAATTATTCAAAGAAGGAACAGCCAGAATATTACAGCAATTTAACATATATTTGCCAGAAATTTTTACAGTTGACAATTCATAAGAGGGATAACTAATCAGCACAGGACAGAAGTGGATCAAGTGGTAGCAGAAACAGGTATAATGAGGATGGGCAGGTTATAAAGAGGACCTTTAAAAAAAACAACACACAGGTCAAACAGACAGGCCTGGTACAACAAAATCCCACAGCAAAAGATACAGTACAATGCTCTAGAGCCAATGGGAGTGCTACCAGAGTAGACCTATTAAACTCAAGACTAACCAGACCCATTCCTTTTGAAGGGCTTACTCTAAGTAGTCCAAAGGACTAGAATTTAGGCCAATAGAAGCAGGCAGAAAGCAAGCGAGTCAAGAGACAGAAGTTATTATGGAAATCTGAGATTTATGAGATTGCTAAAATCTGAAGGAAGTGGAAGAGAAGTTCTATGAAAATTATGAATGACATACTCAAACATTTTAAAACTCTTGCATAGAAGTGAAAGCCAAACCACCAATGAACAGATAAAGTTATGGACTAGTAAGAACTGAATTTAAAATGTGGAAGTCTGAGCAGAACAGAAAAGATATCCTGCAAGTGTCCACCTAAACTTTAATCCAATGCGGTATTTTTTTCATCTTGGCTAAAACACTGAAAGTAAGATCCTTGTGCAAAAAAAGATTAGCAAATCTCTTCTTACTTATGAAACTTCCAATGTGATATTCCCCAAAGCTTCCATTAAATGCCCCTAATAACTAATTTAAAAAGAGAATAAATTGTAGCAGAAAGCAAGATATTCACATAAAAATATACAGAAACTTTGTAACTATTTTTAAAGATTAAGAGAGAAAACTAGCAAGTTGATTTAAGTAACTGATGGACATTGACCCAGCAGTCTGACAGCCAGCCTACCTCTTTCATGGTGCATCATTCTTGCTTAACAATGTTATCTGCTCACCATTTTTGGCAGAATGGTCCCAAGCAGACATACTTCCAGTTAAAGAATACAAGGCAACACTGAGCTGCTCCATGTGTATTTTATAGTTGTTGTGTGCCTTTAAGTCATTTCTGACTTATGGAGACCCTAAGGTGAACCAATTAAGGGGTTTTCTGGGACTGAGACTGTATGACTCACCCAAGGCCACCTTGTGAGTTTCCATGTCTTAGTGAGGAATCAAATCCTGGTTTCCAGAATCATAATGCAACACACAAACCACTACACCATATTCATAAGAGGCAAAATAGTATGGCAAGCTGGATCATGGATGGGAAAAAGAATGCTCAGTCTGTCTATGGGTTGAAGACTCTGGGGATAGATGTAGTTGTTTTGGTGTGGATATGGTTGTTAAGCCCTATGGTCTGGACAGATCATATCTCCCTGTATGAGCCTGCCTGGATCCTGAGATCTACAGAAGAGGCCCTTCTTTCAGATTCACTATATTCACAAACATTATTGGTTGGAACATGAGAGAGGACCTTGCCAGTATTTGAACACCAAAGTGAGTATCATCCAAGTCATCATATTCCCGATGACCATGTATGGAAGTGAGATCTGGACAGTGAAGAAAGCCAACAGAAAGAAAATCAACTCATTTGAGATGTGTGCTGAAGAAGGGTGCCGAGGATACCATGGACAGCCAACAGGACAAACAAATGGGTTCTAGAACAGATCAAACCCAAACTCTCCCTGGAGGTCAAGATAACCAAAGGTAGAGGGCAGCAGAAGGCAGCAAAGGTGGAGGACAGAGAAGAAGACCACATGCCAGGTGGTTGGACTCTGATTGAGTCCACAGTACTCAGCCTGCAGGTCCTGAGCAGAGCAATTGAGGCAGGAGTTTTTGGAAATCTTTCATCCACAGGGTCGCCATGAGTCGAGGTCAACTCAAGGACAGTTAACAACAAAAACAAATAAAGTTTATTATTGTTATTGCTGTTGTTAGTATTTTTAAGTGAAGATTTCAAATCCTAGAGTTTTATATGCAACAAGGACTGTAACAAGGTGTAAGTTTAAAAAGATAAATAAATCTTTTTAATTCACATATAACATTTCTTACATTTTAATGACTCGTAAAAGTGGGAGGGAATAGGGGCATTTCAATAGGCACAAAATGCTTATTTGCAGCTCAACAAAACCAGTCTGAACAGTCTTGAGAAACACAAGGACTGTTGTGACAGACACAGAAATCGAGAATAAGTAAAGATAATTGCACTTCAAAATATTGTATAGAATTAGCTTCTGAGTGTAGGATAGTATTTGTGAAGCAAGTTTCATGATTCCCCTGAATGTTTCATGATTCAGTAGGATAGTGCATTCCACTGTGACCATCACGTAGGCCAATGCAATGCCCTCATAACACTCTGAACACACTGATTTTGCCTAAATTCAGGAGTGAACCAGTGTTAGGTCATGCTAATAGTTGTACGAGGAGCTACTGAGAATATCAGGGATTTCCAGGTAGGAAAGAATCTTGTCTGAAACTCTGGAGAATACTGGGCTCAGTGGACAAATTGTTTGACTTAGTATAAGCAGATTCATATGTTTTATATTGGCTACCTACTATTTATCTCTAGTATTAAATATAGTAGTTGATGCTTTGGGATGATCTCTGATCTCTTCAGCACAGCTATTTATGCTGGCAGAATCTTGGTGATTATTAAGGTTGCATGGCTTCCGAAGAAAAAGTTGGAAATATGACTATGAGCCAACAAAATAGACTTATTACAATCTTTAAAAATTCACTTATCAGAGATCTCCATATGCAAGCCACTTAATGATTGTTTGATGCTTCCATGATGATACTCTTTTTACCTCTTCTACTGCAACTTGGGCAAACTGTAATTGCTCCTGGATGTTAGGCTTCTTGGCTGAGGAAGTTGCAACATATCAGTGTTGTTGTTGTTGTTGTTGTTGTTGTTAATGTTGATGTGTGCCTTCAAGTCATTATGGCAATCCTAAGGTGACCCTCTTACAGGGTTTTCTGGGGCTGAGTGTGTGTGACTCGCCCAAGGTCACCTAGTGGGTTTCCATGGCTGAGCAGGGATTTGAACCTGATCTCCAGAGTCATAATCCAACACTCAAAACCAGTACACCACATTCTAGGTCCCATTCCAAAAGGTTTCTATGATCTAAATGTATATGTTTTGATTTGTACTTTGAGTAAGCAAAAGAAGAAAAGGAAAATTAAAACACTTGAAAACCAAGGACTAACATAATCTCCATATTCTCAACAATCAATATAAGCACAAATTTTAATATACAAACAGTGCTCCTGTGATATGGATCATTCAAGTTCAGTTTTGGCCAAACCTAGAGCACATTTTCAATTTTAAGAATAGGTAGTACTCCTGGCCCAAAGCCAAAGCATGGGAAAGTTACAACTCCCAGGATCCCCCAGCCAGCATGGGTTCTCATAATTTCTTCATTGTATATATAGCGAGAGCTTCAGATGGGCTTCACTGGCAATTCCCTGAGTGGCAGAAGGGTTTCCTAGGCAACTCTTTCTTTCTCACTGCTACACGCACTCCCCAAACTTTTACAAGAAAGAAGCAGTGATAATACTCCACTGTACTGCCTCCTTTCTTTGCCGCTGAAGTAATGCTGCTCCAGTCTCAGAGCTGCCTACTTATGGTAGGGAAAGAATACAATGTGGTTCTAACTGTTTGTAGTACCCAGTTTAAACATTTTATATTCTATAAGGGACATAAAACCTAACCTCTTCACAGACAGGTCCAGAGCTACCTACTGATACAAGGATATTCCTTAGTCACAGAATCATAGAATCATAGAGTTGGAAGAGACCACAAGGGCCATCCAGTCCACCCCCCTGCCATGCAGGAACTCCCAATCAAAGCATAACCGACAGATGACCATCCAGCCTCTGCTTAAAGACCTCTAAGGAAGGAGACTTCACCACACTCCGAGGGAGTGTGTTCCACTGTCGAACAGCCCTTACTGTCAGGAAGTTCCTCCTAAATTTGAGGTGGAATCTCTTTTCCTGCAGTTTGCATCCATTGTTATGCATTCTAGTCTCTGGAGCAGCAGAAAACAAGCTTGCTCCCTTCCCAATATGACACCCCTTCAAATACTTGAAGAGGGCTATCATATCACCTCTTAACCTTCTCTTCTCCAGGCTAAACATCCCCAGCTCCCTAAGTCGCTCCTCATAGGGCATGGCTTCTAGACCCTACACCCTTTTAGTTGCCCTCCTTTGGACATGCTCCAGTTTCTCCGAAGAAGAAGAAGAAGAAGAAGAAGAAGAAGAAGAAGAAGAAGAAGAAGAAGAAGAATTTTTATTTCTAGCCCCCCCTCTGAATGAGCAATCGGGGCGGGGAACAGAAAAAGAGTTAAAACAACAGCAGTTAAAATATCCAATCTCATCTTTTAAAAAAAGAGAGACAAAAATTTTGGATTGCTGTCTGATACATACATGACATTGCACTGAAGCAAAATTAATTCTAAAGCAAAGTAATGAATGGTCTATAACCCAAGGAGTATCCACCTGGAAAGGCTACCAACAAACACACACACTCAGCCCAAGCCATACTGGAGGAAAGACATACATGGCTCTTTATTTGCCACCACATCTCTGGCAAAAACATACTAGTGGGGACGGTGTCCACCAAACAGAAAGAAATTTAGATCCCCCTGAACTGGGAGGATATGGTGATTCTGTGACACAGATACAAGACAAAACTGAGATAACCTTCTCACTTCCTAGCCCTAAAGATAGTTGACTAATTTGTGTAGGCAGTCATAGAGACAGCTTGTATTAGGGAATCCTTCTCAACAGCACACTGTATATTTGACATTCTCAGATAGTAAAATAAGTACATTCCAGTTTCTTTTTATTATCATAATATATACAGGACATATTGTTTCATTATTTGATATATATTAAATAAATATATGGTCAACACAATGTTGAGGACAGACATCAGATGGAGGAAGATTATACTTGCATAACAAACAGAATCATCTCAGATCTGTAACGTAGGTGGTATAGAATATATATTTTTGAAAAAACCTGCTTGAAGAGTGCTATGATCCTTGTCAGTTTTATTCTGTGTACTGCATGTGTGGGTAGATCAAATCACTTCAAAGTGATTTTTAACACATATCTTGTTCTTCACTAATTTTATTTAATTTTCCTTTTCCCCTGTACACCCAAGCAGTGCTTACATTAATGCAAGATCAATCATTATCCTATACAGAAGTTAATTCTAATGTTCTTTCCTTACAATTTGTTTTAGCAAAATATCAAAATCATCTCTATAAAATATTCAGCAATTCTTAACTCAGAGAGGAAAAGAATAGAAAAATTGTTTTAGGGCATCAGTATTTACAAGAATATATATATATATATATATATATAGGTAATATATTAGAAATTACAAATGACTCCACTCCGCCTGGATAGCATATGTGCTTTTCTTACTGAATTACTAACTATTCATGCTGATTAATTTCCATTTCACTCAAGAATTTCTTTCTTGGTTAGGCAGGGACATGTAAAGCACAGGGGTTTCCCAAAAACTAAAAAAAAAAAAAAAAAGCATGCCTAACAGAAAGTACTTTATTATCTTAGACGCAGAAAACTTGGGACAAATGGCTGGCATGATCAGAGCTTAAGAACATCAGGGGCTTCCACAATTCAATGCTTTTACTGACTGTGCGCACGCTAATGCTCTCCAATTTATATAGATTTTTACAAGACTACAGTAGGTTATTTCCGTTCCATGTTTCAAAGAAAAATGCGTCCCAAAAAGGTCTTATAAAAACTTAGCTTTATCTTTTTACTGCTTATGTAAGTAAAAGGGAACAAGAAAGAAAGAAAGAAAGAAGGAAAGAAAGAAAGAAAGAAAGAAAGATACATTACTATGAACACCTGTCTCTGAACAGTTGAAAGTTTCATGATAGCCTTTTAGAGGGCCCATTCCTCTGGAGACCAGCATTGTAATCCTAACTCAAAGATGTGCCAACTTTAAGAAGTTAGAATTAGTCATAAGGCTCTTCTGCTAGTAGAACTGTCTTCTGCTGCTGTTATCAGATATTCACCAAGAGAGCAGTCTACTGGCTGAACTGTCCTACTGGCAAAGATTTGCTATCAAAAGAAGCAAAAAGGAGGCAGTTAAGAATGAAATAGATGAATTATGCCATATACAACACTTTTCCAACCCAGACACACAGCCACATTGCTGGTATAAACAAGGGTAGTCTTAAATAATTTCCAGTTTCCCTACGCTGGGAAGAGTTTGAATTCAGGACAGCTTTGAGTGCCCCAGCATTAATCTACCTTGCCCTGTCCATCTTTGCTCATAAGGAATCCTTAGTAATGTTTTTTGTAATAACTAACTTATAATTTGTAATTCCTATATATCACTGAATCTAAAAGTAATAGTTGTGACATAAACAACTGGCAAAATTAAAATTACCTTAAATTACAATATCATACGTGCAGAATAAATGTGTTTACATATACATAGTTTCATGTGATTGACTCTTCAGCATTTTAAAGAGATACAGCCAAATGCCACAGCCTGTTTCTGCTGAAATGCAGATGTTTGAGGAGCAGTGGTGTCACTCCCCTTAGGGTGTCACCTGATGTGGTCCACACATCGCCAGTAATGCCACTGAATCTAAGATCAGTTGATGAATGAATAGTGTGATGCATCAGCTAAAAAAGCCAAAATGATCCTAGCCTGCATTAATAGGAATGTAGTGTCTAGACTGAGGAAAGTAATAGTATCACTCTGCTCTGCTTTGATCAAATCTTACCTGAAATACTGTGTCAAGTTCTGGGCACCACAGTTTAAGAGGGATATTGGCAAGTTGGAGTGTGCCAAGAGGAGAGTGATGAAAATGGTGTAAGGTCTGGATACTATGCCCTATGAGGCAAGGCTCAAGGAATTGGGTATGAGAAGGTTAAGAAGTGACATGATAGCCATGTTTAAATATTTCAAGGGACGCCATATTGAGGATGGACCAAGCTTGTTTTCTGCTGCTTCCAGAGACTAAGACATGGAGCAATAGATTCAAACTACAGGAAAATAGATTCCAGATAAATAGAAGGTTCCACCTAAAAGGAAGAAGATGGTAAGAGATGTTCAAGCATAGAATATGCAGCCTCAGAATGTGATGACTTTCCTTCTTTGGATTTTAAAATAGAGGCTAGATGACCATCTGTAAGGAGTGCTTTTATTGTATCTTCCTGCATGGCAGGACTGGATGTCCCTTGTGGTCTCTTCCCACTCTGTGATTATATAATTTTCTCTTTTATGTACACTTATCCACTGATTTCATACAGCCTCGTGTGCCATCCTACCTGTTTTCCTATTTAATGTAGATATTGGAGATGTCTCATCAGTAGAGTTGCCATGGGTCGAGAATGACTCTCACTGATTTTAGGATTAGAGTGGACAGGTTGCCATCCTTTTCAGTGCATGAATTTCTATTTTGTTCCCTGGAGGCCACTGATGCATACTTGCATATATGCAATGATTAAATAAACTCAAAAGGAATGTGTATGAGTGGGTGACATTGTTTAGGATTCTTCATTATGCTTTAGTTTAAATTATGTCCATATATACCATCGGCGGTTGCTATCCACTGGGGGTTGGTTCCAGAGCCCTCT
Organism: Urosaurus nigricauda; assembly: GCA_034509955.1. NCBI lineage: Eukaryota > Metazoa > Chordata > Lepidosauria > Squamata > Phrynosomatidae > Urosaurus > Urosaurus nigricauda. The sequence goes on along the minus strand of JAOEGL010000003.1, from coordinate 191,982,541 downwards.
CGTGGATACCAAAATCCGTAAATGCTCAAGTCCCATTAAATTCAATGATGTAGTAAAACGGTGTAGTAAAAACCTTGTAAAAAATGGCAAAATCAAGGTTTGCTTGAATGTATCGATGTGAGAGCTGTACAATTAAGAAAGAGGATAGGAATAAAATCAATTCATTTGAGATGTGGTGCTGGAGAAGAGTGCTGAGGATACTGTGGACAGCCAAAAAGACAAACAAATGGGTCCTAGAGCAGATCAAGCCAGAAATCCCCTTGGAAGCCAAGATGACACAACTTGGGCTGTCATACTTTAGATGCATCATGAGAAGACATGAATTACTGGGGGGGAAATAATGCTGGGAACAGTGGAAGGAAGTAGAAAGAGACCAAACCCACATGCTAGATGGATGGTCTCGATTAAATAGATTACAGGTATCAGTTTGCAGGAACTCGGCAGAGCAATAAAGGCCAGGGGATCTTGATGATGTCTCATCAGTAGGGTTGATGGATCAAGAATGACTCTGTGGATGTTTGAATCTATGGATTAAGACTCCATGGATAGAGAGGGCTGACTGCATTGTAAACCAAAACCAAAATCAGACATGAAAACTTTGTTCTGAAAACCTGGATATAAAAAATTTGAACTGGAATCCTGAAACAAAGCCTGTAACCTCTGAAGAAACAAAGCACATTGGTAGAATTTTGTAAGCAAAGGTTTGTAAGCATCTGTAATTTTAAGTCTGGATTTTGAAAGTTCAAACACCCATAACTTGGCTCATTACCATAATGAAGATGTTATGTCTATGTTACTACTATAGCATATCTGATTAATGAATATGTTTGCACATGCAAATACTTCTGGGATACTAAAATTTCAGTATAATTTATTTTCAGCAATGGCATCCTTTTATTATATTCTAATAGAAAATGATCAGAGTTCATATCTTCTGCATATTCAGAAGGAAGCCCCCCTGAATTTGGTGGAATTTACTTCCAGATACCAATGTGTTGAAGGAAGAGTACCGCTGTGATATACTGATGAATCATTGATTAGTTTCAACTTTATTTATAAACTGGCACATAATTTTGAAATGAGATGTTTTTGATACTTTCTTTTGAAAGGACCAGGGTTTTTCAGCTCTTTAGATCCAGGGTTTTATGCTTCTAAGAACTATGGAACCAGATACACTACACTGATGGTGCTTAGGATCCTGTTCAAAGTCTATACAGACAACAACAACACCAATAATAATAATGATGATGATTTCTATCCTGCTTCTTCAATAAGATTGAGGTGGCTTACATCCATAAAAATCATAGAGCACAATAAAATAAATCCCAATATCCCCTCCCTCCTTAAAATGACTCCACGATACAACAAACTATAATAAATATAGTTAAAATCATTAAAACAGTAGCAACAAGAAGAGGACTTCATGGGAAGTTATTAGAACAATCCATATCAGTGGGGACAATTGTGTCAGTTATTAAGGGAAGACCAAATATACAAACCAAATTTGTTTGTACATACTATACAGACTTCGACCAAGATTCTAGACACCATCAGTGTAGCATAAATATATGGGACCATAGTTATGTTGGATTCCACCACTATGCAATGAGTATCAACAAATTTCACTCATCCTTTGCAAAGTGGCCAATTGACTCTCTACTCATGTCAATAGTGAGAGAAGGGAGGTTTTGTATATGGGTTCACAGATTAACTGGTTGTCACAGGAAGGAGACTTGCTGGATTCCAAGGAAACATCTTCTTTGAATTGCAAAGGGACATTAAATTTCCTTGACTTTGAAAATCTACTAGTGACTGCATGGCCAAAGAGGGAGGTGCCAGCCCACATATCCCTCCCTACCATCTGAACTAAGACCAGAAACAGAAAATGCAGGCCTGTGACTAACACCTTCAATTTTTTTCTCCTGTTTCCAAGAAGACCCTTAACTGGATCAGACCAGAAGAACAGAACTTGGAAACGTTACTGTAGCTATGCTGGCTCTGAGAGCTGTAGACTCCCAAAGTAATTTTTTTTGCCCTGTAGAGGGCAATGGAATCTTGCACAAAGGGTGAACTTAAGGGAAATTGTCTTTTCCTGCTGTTGTGTCCCAGCAGCTGATACACCAAGGTAAGCCTAATGAAGAGATATCATGAATAAAGTCATCATGAATAGCAGCCACTGACAAGCTTATCCCTGAGGGATATATTGCCTCTTTTTTGAACTCAGTGAAATTAGTTGACTAAACAGAAGGCACATAAACCATGCACATTAAGTTTGTAGCTGGTCCAATTAATTTAGGTAACTCTTCAGCAGGTGTTTCCCAATAACATTCCATTATTCTGTGTATCGTAACATACTGTGGGGTTTTTTTTTACCTTTATTATCATATCCCTAGCAAGAATTAGTACAATAAATATGTTATGGACTTCCTTTACCAAGCCATTCATATTCTTCTTCTGGGTACCTCTAACACCTTTCCAATTAAATGCATATATCATTTTTTAATCTTTGCCTCAAGAACTATAACATATTAAACTAAATCTGACAGCTATTCACTTGAACCTGAGTTCTTTAACTGAAAATATGACTGTGTTGTCCCTTCTAATATGGTATAATTTGTGAAATTGATACCGGGATGTCTATCTTTCAATATAATAAGACTAATACTATAAGAAAGACAAATGCTTTCATTATGCAATTTCATTAGTATCTTCCACTTACAAATTATTAATTGATCCTGTTTCCAGTCACTAAGGATGCTGCCACACTGCAAAATGAATGCAGTTTGACACAACCTTTAACGGTTATGACTCCATCCTATATAATCTTGGGATTTGTACTTTGTTGTGGCACCAGAGAAGGCTAACTATTTCACAAAACTACAAACCTCAGAATTCCATACCGTAGCAGTGTGCCACGGCAGTTAAAGTGGTGTCAAACTGCATTAATTCTGCAGTGAGGTGCTGCAGAATCCCTTTTAGGTTTGATATATACCTTTAAAAACTAATCTCCCTTGGTTTCTATATTTTATACATTACCCCGGTTGCCTGTAGTTAAAGCACCAAAATGCCTACATTCTTCCACTCAAAATTTAAACTTTTCTGTCAGAATAAGTCAAGAATATTTTCTGTCAGCTATATCAGATATGTTAGCAAGGATGGCACAGAAGTAAGTTAGAGTAATCAACAGAAATCATGGAAGAACCAATGAAAATCAATCCAAGAGGTTGTAATTTGGGTCCTATGATTGCTGGCAAAGTAGAAATGGAGTGATTTAAGGTGAAAGAGAGCACCATAGTTAGAACAGAAGTAGCAGTGGAACAGAAGGCCAAACAAATACTAGATAAAATAAGCCTTACAGTAAAATCCTATGCATGCAATAGGATTTACTCCCAAGCAAATGTGCACAATATTGTCAATACCATGAGAGAGGAGATAGATAGCATAGGGAAAAAATCATAAATCTTTAACAAAAAGTAGATACAACAGATCACAAAATCCAAAAAAGTAATAAATAAATAAAAACTCTTTAGTCAAGCAGAGTTTTTAAATGCTATGTAGCCAGACCAGCAGGCAACTACTTGATAGTAATACAGTCCTACTATTTCTAAGACACTGTATCATAAGAATGTAAAACACTATTTTCAGGATGAAATAGCCCCAGGTTTAAATTAGTAGGGCTACTAATTCATTGCATTCCAAAAGAAATGAATGAACTAAAAATAAGGAAAGCCATATCCTTTAGAAATTCACAACTCTTTTCCTTGATACAGCTGAATTATGAAATAGCTGCATTACTTCAGAGAGGCAAGTATGAGTGACTATATAAACTTCTAGTCCAAGCTATGCTGATACCACCATATTTTCTAAGCATGTAGCAATATTAAAAGAGGGTGAGGGGCAGGGTTTCCAACTCTTACATTTGATTTCACTAAGGTATGAATGACACTGAAGTTGCTGCTGGAGAACTTGAGTAGACTGCTTTCAATTTCGCATTCCAGTGGCAACACATTTAAGAAGAATGTATTTAACCTGTTAGCTCAAGTCAACTTTAAAAAGAAATGCCAGATGAATTTCTGAGATAGATTTAATCAACATCATATATGTTACACATGTATTTTTTAAATGTTTCTACAATACTGCTTGCTAGTGTCTAAGAAGAGATAAATACAAAAATGTACCTCACTGGGCTAAATAAAATCATACTGGATATTTTTGTATCCCCATTGGCTTTTACTTGATTAAAGGAAGCTGTTTCATTAAAAGAGCAAAGTACAACAATTCTCTATAGGACTGAAGGTCAATTTTCCAAGTGCATTGTCATGGAAGTATAAGAAAGATACAATATCATTTTCTAAAAATAAAGTTCTAAACATTAAAATTGGTTTTTATTGATATTTGGATGAGATGTAAAATGACTGGTTTATCTAAAAAAGATTCAGAATGCAAGACACTCTTGAAGAATAGAAAGGCAATTCTTACATTCTAATCATTTTTTCTCTCCCAATTTTCCTCATGGCAAGAGTATAAAAGCTTTGAAATTTCCTTTCACTACCAATGACATATCATTAAACCATCCCTTCCACAGATGTGTAAAAGAGACATGAATATACCATGCAATGACTGTATTATATTTCTTGAGTAATTTGATTGTATTGGATATGGCACCACTAAGGAGACAATCAGGTACTTTTTAGTTCTCTCTAAGAACTGGGCCTTGGTGGCAAAAAACTAGAAAATACATGATGATGATGATGATGATGATGATGATGATGATGATGATGCAGTGGAGGAGATATGCAGGAAACTATGCATTCTACAGTCAGCCCTCTATATCTGTGGATTCTGCATCTACGGATTCAACCATTCATTGCTTGAAAATACTCATTGCTTGAAAATATCCCCCCCAAAAATCCAAAAAGCAAACCTTGGCTTTACCATTTTATATAAAGGTCACAAGGACACCATTTTACTATGCCATTGTTTATAATGGGACTTGAACATCCATGGATTTTGGTATCCATGGGGGAGTGGTGGTCCAGGAACCAACCCCCAATGTATCCCACTGTATAGGCAGGTTCTTAATCTGCAGTAAGTTAGAAAAAGAATGTGAATTACATCTGCCAATTTTTTATGTTAAGTCACAAAGTCAACTCCAAAGAGCAATCACTCTATACTACCATAAAACAGGAGGTATCAATGGAGTTTTCTATGAGAATGAAGGGAACAAAGAATAAATTGTTTAGTCTGTTCCTTTAAAACTGTGCAGAAATGGAAATCCTATAAGTCATCTCCTGGGCAGAAAGGTTTTAGAATGCTATAGCCAATTGGAAGAGTGTAGCTGCAGATAGCCCCTGACTAACAAAGAAGTCAAGTTTTTCCCAAATACCCTAAACCTGGAAAGTTCACATTTGCACTCCTTAATGCCACATTCTAGTCACCCCCCCCCCCCGATTCACAGTCTTGCCATTTGCGTCTCTCAGTCTTTCACGGACAGCAAACTGGGAGGGACGCATGCAGCAGTGCACACAGGAGCGCATCCTCCTTGTAATCAATGGGGCTCCAATATTGGCGATTTTCCTGATTTGTGGGGGGGGGGGGGGTTTCCCAGAATGGATTCCACCGCGAATTGGAAGGGACGACTGTAATTGCTTGCAGAATTCAAAAGTATAGCTATTTTAGTCTGTAGAATCAGTATGTCAAGAGATCTTGTATCAGCTTTGAAACTAACTAAAGAAAGATCCAAATGCATCTGAGGAAGTAGACTTAAGTCTATGAAAGCTCATGCTGCCAACTTCTTTCTTTAGTTAGTCTCGAAGGTTCTACAAGATCTGTCTACATATTAATTGCTTGCACGGATATAAATTTTGTATTTAATTTGTTTGTTGACTCAAATCAGTTTATAAATCACCCTACTACCTAACAGATGTTTTTTTAGTCAGCTGGAGTATGAATCAACATACTGCCTAACAGGTACTTGAAGAGATATACAAATAATAGAAAACACCAATAAAGCTTATTAAATCCCTGCAAAATAGCAAAAAATTAGAATACAGACCAACAGTAAAATTAGATTGCATCATCTGAAGCACAATTCAAATATCAATGGAAGAAAAGAATGTTCATTGCCTGAATGAAGCAAAATAAAGGGGAAACCTAGAGAGAGAAAATTCCATAATCAGGTTGTTATTACAGAGAAGGACCTGTGGAGTTCCCAGCAATGTAGCCTCCCTGGATGGTGAAACATACAGCTAGGACAGAATAATTTAAAAATTAGGTGCAGATTAATAAAAGAGCAGTCCCGCATATATCCTGCCATTTAAGACTTTATGGGTAAGAATGCGTACCATGAACTGTGTTTGGAAACAAACAATTAGTTAAGTGTTCTGTAAAATGCTCATTTGACAGAGATCTGGCCACCATGTTCTGCATCAGCTGCAATTTATACTAGAACAAGTTTTGCCTTAGCTTTACCATCTGAACACTTTTGAAGGACACCACATAAAGCACTTTATAATTATCTAGCCAGAAGGTGATTAAGGCACACCACAACCCAAATGAACTGGTCTGAGTAGCACATCTTATCTCACAGTGGCAGAAATAGGCATGCCCCCTGCTTGGATCATAGGCTATCAAATGGAGCACATTAGTTGTTAGCCATCAAGTTACAGTAATGAAGCAAGGAACCTGCAAGGATGTAATGAAGCAAGGAGCCTATGTATTGCTGATGGCTGAAGTGGGTCTTGAATGTACAGTGTTTGTTCTGTATGGTTTTGAAAGAGAACAGGGTGTACATTATCTAAGCTAAGAAACTATTGCCAATTCCAAACTAAGTGAAGCAAAAATGAAACAGCACAGCATAACATTGGCCTATTGCTCTATGACCAACCTTAGTCAGAGCCAGACAGTTAGTTTTAAATATTAATTCATACCCCTTACTTACCACTGTTTGAAAAGTGGCCTCTTTTTGTTACTCCCTATATGCTGAAAAACTCATAAAGTTGGTTGCAGTTTTGCTATTTTTCAATTATTATCTGTTACTGTTTCAAGGTAACAGTATAAAACTTGAAATATTCCTGTCAAATTGCCTCTAAAGATGCTCTTTAAATGTATCTTAGGCACATAACATTATTCACTATACCGATAAAGTAACTTTGCTCTTGCTCCTTATGCTATTTTTTTTTTTGAAATATGACTTTTCATGATATCCTCAATATCCCCCAAATGTGACTTTACCCTCTAAATATACTTAGCTACAGGAGACCTATATTATCTGCAACGTGCTATTTCAAAGTTTGGTTACAGCAAAGACCTACCAGGTTCTCCCTACTGTATATATGAATTGTTCAGGGATTTTCTACATCATCCTGTAAAACTACTTCATAGAAATCCTGCACACTCATGCAATTCCTCTACAGGGCTGGCATTAGGCCCTGGTAGGGTTTGGTACTTCCCAATATCAATACACTTGCAAGTGAGTACCCTGAACACTATTTTTTCTTTCCATTTGACAATGAGACCAGCTTGTTAGCCCATTATTTCTCCTTGCACCCCAAAGGTCAAGAGAACAAGTGTAATGAGAAGTAGCTAGAAGGGCAAATAATTCCAGGCTCACTAGCTCTCACACTAGAAAGCCAACCATTTACATTAGGACAAAGAAACAACAGAAGTATTCAACAGCAAATGCAAAAAGCAGCTGACTGGCTCACTAGTGTAAGGGTGCCCTGAGGTAGTCTTGCCTGAGGTCAAACAGATGCTGAAATAAAGTATTACTACTTCAAATAGAAGCAGCCACATAAAATGGATGTTTACAAGGAACAAGAGGACAGGTCCCAGCTCCAAGGGGATTTGGTCTGGCTGTGAAGACTGGAGAAGGAAGAAGTTTAATTTCAATGCATGTAATATCTTGCTGAACATCTGCAGCCCAGTAGAAGTTTAGATATTGTACCTTCCCTAGGAGAGACAATTTACGGCCATGGACCAGAATAAAATGTTATTCATCCTGGATTTGGAATAAAAGCAATGACTGTTGTAACTGAGCCACAGCCCTCTGGTGACCAAGATGTTCAACCTGCCTTCTTTCCAACCCATCCACTTGAAGGGTGTGTATGTATAATCAAACAGTTATGCAGCAATTCCTACCACCCCAACTGCTCCAAAAATGGAGCAGCTCCTTTGGGAGTTGAGTGGTAAAGGCACTTGAAAAGCCCTCACCACACAGGGCCAGAACATCAACCTTCCCACTCTGCAACCTTCGTTCGAATTTCATGAACTAGAATAGGAACTGAGAGAGACAGGTGAAACATGCCTTCAAGGCAGCCCATAAGCATTGGAGAAATCATGCCCAAATATATACTTTCCCTTCCCTCCCTTTGACAAAGGTTGTGTGGAAGAGTATTGGACACTGTTATTAGAATTTACTTTCAGGACGTGATTACCAGCAACCCCCAGGAAGTGTAATGGCACTGGTGTTGTGGTGGCTGTTTGTTTGTTTTTTCCCCTGGCCAGGACCACGAGGTTTGCATGAAACTGTTGACCCCTATCAAGGCCACAGAGATCATAGTCCAATTCTAAGTCACCATTACTTTGTCACATGCCCAGATAATTCTGCTCAAAAATATAGAATGAAAACAACAGCATTTACTTTTATCAAATGGAGCATTGTCAAGATGCTTTCATATGGTTTGGGAAAGATACACTGTTCTAGTTTTGGCAAAATAAAGATCAAAGACTAGCAGTTGCTTTGTTCTGAACTGTAAGAGATGCTTCAGTTCAGACTTGATTGCCATTGCTGACAACCTCACAGTCATTTCCTCCAAATTCTGAACGTTTCAACGTTCCAAAGAGATTTGTCTGCTGTAAAGAACAAACACTGCAACAGTCTTTGTTCTCTCCAAAGGACAATCTATGCACCGGTTTCTAGACATTTAAACAAAATGAGCTTGATATGTAAAACCCAATACTCTTGTTCATAAAGAGATTTCACTGACTTGGAGAAATGAATCCTTAAGTACTAGTTCCTGGGCCAATACTGCTGTCTATCACTCTTTTCTTTTTAAAAATGAGTACACTATGAAGTAATGATAGCCTTTAAGTGGGACTATTAAGGTCCACCTACTCACAATAATCTGGAAAACTATATGGCACTTTTATTGAAAGACTTTTTCCCATTAAAAAGAAACTGGACTGAGACTCCCTCTTAAGCATAAGCCTCTGTTCTTTGGCAGGACATACACAAAAGCCTTCTTCAGATTTCACAAGTCCCTATATGTCCTTACCATTTTTTTTAAAAAAATAGAATTAAATAACAACCACATTAGGCTGGACATACACAAAGGGAAGTACCACCTTTCATTCAACAGAGAAAAACTGTACACAATATCATGGGTACATGTAAAAAAAATGTGCACACACAAAAACAGAAAAAATACAGACAATATATACAGTAGGAGAAAATATACCATTTCAAAAATGCACACACAAAGGCATGGATTACCATATTGGACAAAAAAAAAAGGCTTGCAACCTAATACAGAAATGGAGTGCTGAGGGAATTATGAAAAATGCAATGAAACCAATGGATTGTCATATTCCTAGTGGCATCATGCTCATTGTAGTCCAAATAAAGAGAAGCAGATGTGTACAGGGGAAACTTCATGCAAGTCTGTAAAATGAAAAACATAAACTTTTGAAAGTACAGTATCAAGGAGAGGGAAAATAATGTATGGAAAGGAAGTGTGTGGAAATATTGCACAAATGCACTAAACAAAGAGAGGTGAAAGTAATGGTGTTTAAATGAATTGCCATCTTTCTTCTTGTAGTTTACTTCTAATGAAACATGTTTACATTTAAGTAAACATCTGTGGCAAACTGTAACCTTTGAAAACTATTAGAATCCAGTTTATGATAAACAGTTAAAACTGTTAAAAAGGGGGTGGGAGTGGGGTGGGGCAGATTATGAAGATTGTCTTCACATCCATTTCCCCCTTACTATATATATAGAATTCTGTTTCTCCCCTCTCCATGGATCTTGTACAAAAACATATTCAATTATTTCCCATTTTCTTCTTTGTGACTCTCCACCAATAAATAATTACCATCCTTGTTGCCTTCTCCAATTCATATTAATGTACTCTTATATTTGTCAAATATTTTTCAAATATTCTCAATAAATTTTTGTCTGCTTGCAATCCTAATTGCTTTTATTTCCTTACATAACAAGTATATTTTCACATCATACTACTGTCTAGACTAATTAAAAAACCCGCCCCAAAACCCAGTTGATTGGAAATAATAGGGATGTGCACCAGCCACATCCCTATTAGTTAACTTTAGTTAACTTCCAAATTTGGAATATAGACTGATTGTCTCAAATCAATGGTGAATGCTTTGAGTATGAATCACAGTTTAGAAATCCAAATATTCATGTTTTTTGCTTTCATTGGAAACCAATAAATGGCTACAATCTTCCCTCCCACCTCCCAACTACCCCTGCCAAACTTCATGCAAATGTATTTAACTGGTTTTACACTAGATGTCTTTACATGGCTTTTTTTAAAAAGAAAATTGCCAATATCTTAAAAATATTTCTTGGAAAAATTGGCTGAACTCTGCAGGGATAGCTGGATCCTTACTGAGGGGATCACACCTACCATGTGCCGGATAAAAGTGGAGAGTTTTGTGCAAGAGAAGTCATTGCATTTTGAAAGGAAGCTATTAAGAACTTGGGAGTTTGGAAAGATGCACTTTGATTTTTGGGGGTTTTTTTTGGGGGGGGGAGGATGAGAGTGGTTTAAAAACAAGATCTATCTTATTGCTGGCCATAACTAATAAACATGCAAGGATATGAACAAATAGATGGAAGAGGGGACCTCAAATAGGAGAAGGATGAAATTATTTGCTTCCCCTTGTCCTTCTCCATGGGGGGGGGGGATTTGTGCACAAATACATGTATGTATAGAGGTGTCCCTAAGCAATAAACCTGCAAAATTTCAAATGAATAAGTATAGGGGCTAATGAATAAAAACAGCTTGAGACTTTTTGTTATTGTTACTCTATTCTGATCTGAGATCAAAATCACAGAAAGCGCAACAGAATGGGGTGGATGTTACACATGGCATATACAGCAGCAGAGGTAGACGTTCCTTGGACATTCAATATTTTTCAAGAATGCACACAGTGATATATTCTCCCAGTCTCCATGAACATTTTTAATATTCCTGCCCCTGACAGAGAGATGCAGGAGAAAAGCTACTGCACTAATGAGACCTACAATATGTTACTTCACAAATCTGCCCCCCCCCCCCCCGAAAAGAAAAGAACAGGGACAAGAGAAGCCTGAAAAAAACCAAGGCACTGGGATTTTCTCATCTCAGAGGGGCTACTGAACCAAGATTCCTCAAAGGCCACTTTACTACATGTCACTTGCTTTGTGACTGATTTCCAGTTCCTTGAGTGGAATCTTAATTTAGAAACAGTACCCATTATGCTTTTACTCTGAACTGATATTGTGTGAAGTGACCTGGTTCCTCTGCAGAAATCATCACACTGTTCAGAACCTCTTTTGTTCTAGATCAGTTATCATCATCATCATCATCATCATCTTCATCATCATCATCATCATCATTGTCAGATTGGTGTGAACACTACAACCATATACTGACAAAAGAAAATATTAATACTTTGTATGGCCAAACTCAGCATTACTTCTGTGAGGAGTCATGCAAATCAAATACATATGAAATTGTGTCCCTTTCCCAAGAGGGGGAGGGCAGATTTGGACAAATCTGTACAGAGCTTGAGAAAAAAAACCCACTACTTTTTGGATTATCAGTTCCAGAATCCAATGGGCAGGTTGGATTCTGAGAGTTATAGTCCAAAAGCTACAATTCCCCAACTCAGATAAAGCCATACATAATTCCTTTCTCTCCACAGTTTCTACTTTGGATCATAAAGTACTGTATGTGAGTATCTTATAGACAGGGCACATACTCTAGGCACACTGCACATATGATTTGGAGCAAGGCATTATGTGGGTGTTCTAAATCTTTGGGCCCACACCAGTTCTCCCACTTAGTATCACACTCACTAAACCAGTAATGAAGAAGAAACACAAGGGCCTTGCATTTTCACTCTGCATAGGGGAAGGGGACTTTGTTGTGTTAACGTTCAAGACCACTACCTCTATCTTGCTCCCTACACTAAAAATATGTTCAGTGATCAAATACATAAATCCTATATCACAATTTAGCTAAAATCCCACCTTGGGAGAAAGCTGGGAAATAAATTCAATAAATAAATAAACAAATAAGTAATCCTTATATGTATGCATAGCTTCACTTGTGATGTTCACATCCTCCTACCACCTGTCAACCTGTCTTGGGAGATGCCTTCTGCTATCACTTACAGGTGGGGAAGGGAATGGATGATATTTAGACCATAGAGAAGCAGCTGGTCTCAGCTCTGCTTGGAGAGGGGTAGGATCAAGAGTGTACTTTCAAATGCAGCACAACCACCTTTTTCCTCCTCCAGGAATTCTGAATTCTCACTCTCCCTCCATTTCTCTCTGGTAAAAACAAAAAGAGAGGAACAACAGCTGCAACCACTGCCACCTCTTCCATGACTGACATTGCTGGGTAGGTGAGGTTACATGCCCCTTTATCCAGTCTCATAACTAGAAGTACTTATGTACACACAAGATTCAAATCAGGCTTTTATATCAAAGTGGGTGAAATGGCCCAAAAAGGGACTTGTGTGCACATAAGATGTACTTATGCACATAGAAATCACCAACAGGATGCATGTTTAAGGAGACTGAACTGGGCCTTAAAAATAGCAAGGGTGTGATCTCTCTCTAAGGACCTTATCAGACGGGAGGAATTTCTCTTTATTGCGAATGGAGCCAATGCGAATTCATGTGAATTCGCTAGTTTAGCGAATTCATGTGAATTCCTATTGCATTCGGAATGCGTTCAGAATGACTTCCCATTACCTGAAAATGACCCCCATTGCCTGAAATTGCGTGAGATGCTTTAATCCGAAATAATGTAAAACCCATGATTGCGTTCGGAATGACTTCCCTTTTGCCCAAAATTGCATGAGATATTTTAGTTCACAATAACGTGAAACCCCATGATTGCGTTTGGATTGCCATTGGATTATACTTCCAATTTCCATCATCTGATAAGGTCCTAAGGTAAGGTCCCTTCCTTTGTACTCCATGACAGTAATAGGGTTTTATTTAAATTCTAACCATCATGTTTCAACTGTAATTCCAACTAATCAGTATGCAGGAATTTTGTTCAGGAATTGTAGGAATCAAAATATGAGGATTCTTGAATGAGTCCTTTTTTTCCTTAGTGATTTAAACTACTACTTTAAATTGGTCTATCATAACTTTTATCTATACTCCATTTTCATTGGGAGAAATACACTTGTGATGATAAATCCAACAATAAAACTATATCACTGCATCTCTCTTCAGCGTATATATTACATGGTACAAAACATGTGTCAGAGCTCAACTGTATTTCATTATGACATTGAAGTTTTCTTTAAAAAATAAATCAAATTAAAATAGTAATTCTAAAGTTTAGACCAGCTCTGTAACGCATTAAAAAGAAGATCTTAGAAGGCCACCACCAACCACATCTTGCACACTCATGTCATAGTAGGCACCACGTAAGAAGAAGAACTCCCTCCAAGAGGTCAGGATCTAATGGTGCAGTGCTACTGTCATGGTGCAAGTTTTGGAGCTATCACTTTCTAGTCCAGTTTCCAGGATTGCAATGAACAACTATAGCCAATGGATACAAATATGGTAAAGATCCTTGGCACATTGTAAAAAAATAATCAATCAAATAGCCTAGGACACTTTGGTATATTGTTTCAGTCAGTGCAAATGGGATTTTCTTCCCTTCCTCCCTGTGTCTTCCCTACCCCATAGTAAAGAAATTCTGCATCACAGGATTTTTGAATCCCCTGAAGAATGTTTTTAGATTACACTGGGGGCTGCAGAACATAAGTAGGAAATGCCTCTCTCATGACCTGAGTGGGGGGGGGGGGTAGGTTTTGATTTTTGTACTTGTAATTTAAAAATAAATAAATAAATAATATGGTGCTTAAGTGACATGTGGTAATTTTTTAAACATATGCAATCAACATTTTCTGTTCAGGTCTGTTATGAGTCCATGAAAGCTTATGCTACAACTTCTTTGGCACAGTTAGGAAATTATCATCAGATGTGGGAAAATGTTGGGAGTAAATGGCCTGCTCCCTGCCTAATCATACAATTGCGCTGAAAATTTTCAGACGATGTCACAATCATCCAGGACTTATCCCATGAAGATCCAGAAATGCTCCAGCAACAAACCATTCCTGGGACTCCCGCATGAATGGTTTGTTGCTGGACCATTCCTGGATCTTCACAGGATAAATCCTGGATGAGTGTGATGTGTCTGAAAATCTTCATCACAATCTCACAATTATACAATTATACTCCCGGCTCCCCCCCTGCCCCCAATCTGCTCATCTCCTTAGTCTCAAATGTACCACAAGATCCCTTTTCATATTGATATTCCAGACTAACATGGCTAAGGCTCTGAATTTTACCTCTATAGTGTTAGTTTTGGGAAGTACAAAACAGCAATGCCTTTTTGGGTGTGTGGAAGAACTGTTTTCCTCAACACCATTCATCAAAGTTTTTTTCTTTATAGTCTCAGTACAGGAACTTGCTGAAGCTATTCTCTCTCACCCACTGTCATATAAAACTCTATTAAAGTAGTGAGCTGCTGTCAGCATCACTGAGTGAAGACAAGTCCACAAACAGCTGCAGCAAGTATATTTTCCAAAACAGCAGATACTCTGGAAAGAGCACAGCAGATACTCTGAAAACACCTGAAAGCCAGAGATCTTTCCAGAGCTAAGAAAATTATTTTGGGGGTCCCATACAGAGAGGAAGGTAGATATTAAATAAATAAATAAATAATTTAAGCAAGTTTGACAAGAGCTTACTTTCTGACCACTAATACTGAAGATGCACATCTGCTGGACTTTTCACAAACCAGTTTTATATTACTTTTAAAGAATTAGCATTAGAGAAAATGCCAGAGCAATTGGCTAATTTCTGTCTTCTACCATTCTTTAATATTCCGTATAATAAACTTGTTTTGTCTTTTGAACTAGTCAATGTCATAAATAATGGCTTGTATCAAAAGATTTCAATGTGCAATTGAACTAAAGCAGAAATGCAACTAAATAGTATTTCTGCTTTTCTGCAAAAGCTCTTTGACCACTTAAATTGTTCAGGGTACTGTTCACAGGTCTGAGATTTGGATTAGGACTCTGGAGACCAGTTTTAGATTTCCAGCAACAGAAACCCACTGGGTGACCTTGGTCATGTCATACTCTCTCAGCCTCAGAGGAAGGAAATGACAAACCTCCTCTGAACAAATCTTGTCAAGAAAGCCCCATGATAATCTTAGGGTCACCAAATGTCAGAAACAGCCTGAAGGCACACAACAACAACAACAACAACTACTACAACAACAACAACACAAAGGGAGGGAATACACCAATTAATAGCACTAAGAAACAACAACAAATTTAGATCCAAGCAGACCACTGGCTTATACAACAATTTCCATAACTGTGAAGATGGTCAAACAAAACCTCTCAAGGTGGGTGCTGCATGAGAAGGCATGCTCCAGCTAGCATTAGCTGAAAAAAATGTTATAAATGGACCAGAACCATTGGCCTTAGTATTACACTGATCTGCAGACAATGTAAATGAAACACTTCATCCTGAGAGATAGGTGCAAGAGAGACTTAGGCCCCGTACAGAGACTGACACTTTGTGTTGGCCTTTGGGCAGAGTCAGGGCTTCAGCGTGAAGTTGTCACAGCCCTGATCCGGCCAGGAAACGGGAAGCTGCAGACTGCCCCTTAGAAATGTTGGCCTTATATTTAGCAAGCCACAATTTTGCATTAACAGTACCAATTACATTTTCATCCTTGAAAGCTGAACAGGTGGTATCAAAGGACCTAAATCCATTTGAATCCACAGGAATCAGAAAAAGGAACTGTCCCAAGGCCACTCAGATGAATGGAAATGTGAACCCCAGTCTTCAGGATCTGACACTCTACCTACTGCAGTACATGCATCTGGTCTCTACTTAAAAATACTGTATTACATAAGCAATTCCCTTCCATAAATTGAATGTGGATTATTATCTCATGTAACAAAAAGAAGGAGAAAGAGAATAGGAGAAGAGACGAAATTAATATCTTTATAAGGGATACCAATTTGCTCTAAAAACTAGTTTTTTATTACTTTTACAGTCTACCTAATAAATAACCAGTGGTGTCTTCATAACTTTTTAATTTCTAAAGCTATTTCTTCTACAGAGTTTATCTAATTGTAGAAAAACCTAAAGTTGCATGGGAAGAGGTCATTTCTTTCTATTAAATTCTTTAAACTAAATTGTTTTATGATTCAAGACTAATTTGGGGGTGATTTCTACCTCTCCAGAATCCATGCCATTCCCCATATTGTTCAGGATGGATCCCAACCTTCAAGTGTTTTGTTTGTTTTATTTGTGGGGGTGGAAGGAGGAGATGACAGAGGGAAAATGAATAACATGTTTTCATTCCCCAAACTTCTGTAAGTTCAGTTGTCCTATGCTCCAAGCCATAATTCCCCCTCTTGTTTCACCAGATATGGTATAAGCCTTACTGTAAATAGGATTTCTCCCCATTGATAGTAGAGTACTATTCATGAATTAGCACAGTCAAAATATAGAATATGCCTAAATAATGGTTAAGTTAGATCAAAAGCTGGTTTTAGTTGATGAGTTAGTAAAAGAATAACACTTTAGTAAGGATTGGCCTAAAAAATCCTATGTCAGAAGTAACATATATAATTGTTCATGGCTTTTTAAAAAAATAACTGTCACATAGTTTTGAAATCCCTACCAAACGTAATGGGAAACTATCACTTTACAATAAATCCTACACATTTATAAAATCTGAGTACATCTTTATTTGTTGAAATTATTTTGATTCTACAATTCTGGTTATTTAAGGAATTTCAACTTTAAAAATGAACATAGAAATAGGGTGATCAAGAAGAATGAAGGTAAGTAAAGCATGGGGGTTATACCAAAACAAGCAGGCAACCAACAGTTAAGGAAGAAGCAGCTGTGTAGGAGACTGAAGCCAAATCCAATCCCCATTTCCTTGCCATTATAAAGTGGCAATCAACTAGTTTGAAATCAATATTGGCCCTTTCATATTCTTTGATTACTTGTTGCATTTTAGTTCACAATCTAGTCCAGTACAATCAAAAGCCTATTTCTATTTTGCAAACAAACTATATCATACAATCAGAGGCTAGGAGTTATATTTGGCTGCAAGTAATATATTATGGTATACTATATCTTCTTGAAGATATGTTAAGGAATTTTTTTAAACCTTTAGTGTGGCTGTCTACAAATTGTGTGCAACAGTACATTTACACACACTAAAAAATTCCATTTTTTATAAACTGACAAATGAACACCCCATATGATTAACTTGCTTATGGGCTTAGCATAGTTTGTATGTAATGTTTGCTGTTGTAAACAATTTTATCTTGCATCATGAGTTGCAATGTTTGTTCCAGTGTGTAAAGACAATAAAAAGAAAGGCTATCAAAGAGTAAATAGCTCAGCTAAGCAAGCCAGACCTGTCAGGTTTGCATTTTGAAGACAGATGATGCCATCTAGTAAGGTTCTATGCACACCATTCTTTAAAAATATCAAGATGCAGCTGACCCTTGAGAAACATCTTTCTGACATGTTAATCTCTAAACATACTGGTGTACAATTTATGATGTCAAGCACCAGTGAGTAATATTCAGTCCAACAACAAACTACAGAGAGCATGCTCACATCATCACCAATATGGACCAGCAGTCATAAGGTGAATTGTGTGTCATTTACAGTATCTTGAGCAATGCTGAAATCAATTTTGCCCCGCTCAGCTCCTTTTAAACGGTATGTCATCAGGAAGCATGTAGCACTAAGCTTTTAAGATTTAAAAAGACAAAGACTTCAGTCTGTTGCAAGACTTGAAAAACCAGATGGGACTGTCTTTGACTCACATCATTAAGCATAGACACACTGCCTTACACAAGAGTGTTGATATGGATTAAGAAAGAAGAGTAAAGGGAATACATAAAAGACTATTCTCTGTCCACTTACTTTCAACTAGGATGTAGAAGAAAGCAGGGAAACAACACAAATATGCATACACAACACTTTTATTTTCAAAACAAAAATCCAAGTAGATTCCAGCGGTGAGAAACATGAAGCCTTCAAGATGTGTTTGGATTGCAACTCCTAGCACTCCTGCCCATTGCAGCTGCAGTCTGGCCATACCTGGAGGGTTGCATGATTCCCATCCCTGAGGGTTAGGAATAGAAACACAACAATTAAATAAATTAAATTCCTGTCTCACCTCCATGTACTAGTGATCCACTAGTTTTCTCCATATTTATTAGCAGCACTGCATATGATAGTCACATTCAGCATAAAGCACCAACTATACACCAGTCTGTTGCAAGACTCACTATCTCCAAAGTTATTAGACTCTGTCAGCATTTTTTTTCCTCCAAAGGAAAGAAATTAGTGGTTTGATCATTTCCCAATTATAATGAAATCAAAACAAAGATGAATGCATGAGAATATACTTAACTTTTACATTAGAACTGAGAGATCAGCAAAAGGGGGAAGAACTGGGGGAAGAACTGTTTGAAGGGAAGGAACTTTGGGAAGAAAAAAAGCCAAGAAATTGTAAACACTCTTTTTCTAATGAGTTCCAAACACTTTCAAGCACTATAATAAATGGGAAAGCTGAAATGGCCAGTCATGTAGCGATTATTAGAATACAGGAGTAGGAACAACAGACAGCTCTAGCTTATATTCTAACCAATTCATGACATATCACAGAATAGGGTGGAGGAAGAACAAGAAGAAACTTGTGCTTCACAAGGTGGTCTCCTGTATACTTTAAGAGCATTAAATGTATTGTGAACTACGGGTTAATCCTGACTGCTAACCTTCCCCCCTACTCCCAAACCAACAACAGTGGAACACAGTGATGTCAGTGGAAGGAGATCTGCATCAAAAGAGACAAACAAATCCCACATCTGTTGTATACCATGTGATTCACCATATTGTTTCAATGCTCCAAACTGTGTAATTGTCAGATAATACTGCCTATTTATTATTAGTGACAACAAAACTCAAATCCTACAGAGCCACCACCTGTTAAATCTTTTTCTTTTTAATTAGCATTGCCCAGATGAAGTCATGCTATAGTAAGAGCAAACCACATCATCAATCCCAGTATCCAGTCCCCAAGGAAACATTGGGGAAAGATTTCATTGACAGAAAAAATCCCATGAGATAGTTTCAATATGGATCCCAAAGGAATATGGTCATCCTGAAGTAACAATACCAAATCACACAAAAAGGGTTTTTAAAATAACAGCACAAAGCAAATGAACTGCAAAACCAGCAAGAACATTCAGAAAATGCTTAAAGATATTTCCAAACCTCTGATTGTTCCAAACTGGAAATCAGATTAAAATTGTGTAGTCTCTTACTAGACTGAATTATAAAGTAACATCTAAATCAGGATGATAGTAGAACCATGGCAAAGGTGACTGTTGTTGTGTGCCTTTAAGTCATTTCCAATTTATAGCAACCATAAGACAAACCTATCATGGAGTTTTCTTGAGAAGATTTGTTCAGAGAGAGATTAAATACCTGTATGTGACCTTGGGCAACCGACACTGTCTCAGCCTCAGAGGAAGGCAAAAGCACCTCCCCTTCTGAATAAATCTTACCAAGAAAACCCTGTGATAGGTTCACCTTAGGGTTGCCATACACTGGAAATTATTTGAAGGTACACAACAATGGCATAGGCCACTACTGTGTTCACCTTCAGAGACCACACTCAACATATGCCACATTCAAAACACACCACAGGGAACCCACATTGCTGTTGCAGAAGTATCACATTTTTCTAGGTGCAAAATAAAAATACATGCACTGTTGAGGAAACCTGATGTCCCAGTAACAAAAGAGTAGAATCTGGATTTCTCTACCACAAATAAGTAGCAACAGCACACAGAATGCGCAAACAGCCATCTGAAAAAACTGTTTGGAAAAACTTGTATTTTAGCCTTCAAATATGTTGAGTCTCCCCTATCTGGAATTCTGAAATCTGAAATACTCTAAAATCCAAAACTGTCCACATGGGTGGTTGAAATAGTGACACCTGTGCTTCCTGATGGTTCAGTGTACACACACTTTCATTCACAAATTATTAAAAATATTGTGTATGAAGTTATCCTCAATCTATGTATGTAAAGTACAAACAAAATATGAAGGAATTTCATGTTTAGACTTGGGTCCCACAGCAGGCAACTGTCTAGGCATGTGCACATGAAATGTATATTTGTCACTGTATGATAAGTGTTGCAGTCTGGCTCTGTCCCCTCTGACTCAGGGGTATTGAGTAGAAGGAACTTATTTCTAAGAAGTTACAGTTAGCACTGAGCTCATAATACAATGGGTGGCCTACTGAAATTAGGAAGGATTACACAGACTATCCCACTGAATATTTTACATTCATCTTCTCTCGTTAACTTTCAAGCTTCAGATATGGCCACAACTGAAGGTGACATATCAGATGGATCATGTTAAAGAAGGTTTTCTTCTTAATATGACAGGATGGGTTTTGCTGTCACACCAAGGAGCTGGCTGTCAGCTTTGGTTCTCAAAGAGGGCTAATTTTACAACACAAGGAGACAGTTTTCAGTCTCATTTGGCCCAGGTCTCCACATAAATCCACCATTTAGAGTGGTTCAGTGCCATTGTTTTGAACTGGACCAAGTTAGATAAAATGCCTTTGATCATGGATGGGCACTGCAGGATAAAGAGATTTGCTTTTTTAAAAAAATGGAAATCAGATGTCTACTACCACCTTGTCCTGGAGCCAGGTGTGAAACAGTAGCTTCAGTGGAAGGAATTAAGGGACAGTATGGTCAGGAATGCCTATTTATTTATCAAAATGTTTGTTTTTTGCCACTCAACCACCTGAGTCCTCAAGACAGTCCTTCAGAATTAAAACCTATCCCTGGTTTTCCTCTAAGTTTTCCACAGCCTAATTTGGAAAGGGGAACTTATTTGTTGCTGTTTTTATTAAACTACCAAAATCTATACACCCTTGTGAACAACAGCAAAGCAGCTAGAAATATACCTTTAATAATCTACTCTCCCCTCTCACTCTTGCCCTAGATGCTTTGCAGACTGCTCTCTAAGACATGCCTTTATTTTATTTATTTTTTTAAATCAAATGTATCTTTGCTGATGTCAAACTCCAGTCTGGTTCTCCCTTCTGGATATGCATACTGCAAAACAGGTTTTTAATAGAATGGCCAGGTCAAAATAATGGACTATATATATACATATATATATATATATATATATACCCTCAGCCATAACAGAGACACAATGTAAAGTCAAATTCATTCATTTTAACTCCATCACAAAAGTAGAAGTAAATGGTAAAAATACCTAAGTGGTATGAAGTATAAAAAATTCAAAAGTGCTGAATTTAAGTATGACGTCAAACTGTATGAATATAGCAGCTTCACAATAGAGTACCTCTGCAGGAGTGCCTACAAGTTCTCAGTTATTATATATACTGGACAGCTTGAATGTACATGATTATTCTTTAAATATCCAAGTGAAATTTGCACTCATTAGCCAAATTGCAGCAATCATTCTGTATTTTAAAGCTGAAACAGACTAGTGTTTTAAAGCACTTATTTAAAACTGTCCATTACTAAATTAGAAAAATGATTTCAGTGCCAGGAACAGCAACAGCACAATGGCTGAAAGAGACCAGGGTTTTTAAGCAATTAGTTAACATGAGCCAGGATATGTGAAACAGGGCTTAAATGGACCAACTAAGAAAATTATTTTCCAGCCTAGGTGTATCAATAGTCGTATGGCTCCTGAGTATAAGTGGAGTTCCCTTTCCACACCCAATTGGGAAAACAAGAGGTCAGGTTTCCCAATCAAGACAAATAACTAGTAAGCAGGGTTGGGTTCTGCATGGTTGCTTTGTTAGAAATTAAGTAAGACGACATAAATTACCTGCCTTTGGATAAGGCAAGACAATTCTCTCTTCAGGCTTTCAGTTTACTACAAAATAGGTTAGCTACCCTGTAATTGACATCAGTTTTAAATCAGTGGGAAATTTAAATTCCGTATTTTGGAAATGTGCTGTATGAGTGGGTGAGAGGGGAAAGAGATAACCAAAACCAAATCCTCTATCAGGAACCAGCATAAAACATATTCCCAAGCATCAGAAAACAAACTCCATGGCAAAGATGAGAAACAGAGTGTTTCTTATGGTGGGGGTAAGGAGGCATAAGTGGCTTTCCCTTCCTTCTTCAAAAGCAATGCTCCCAATATGTGCATTGATTAGTAAACCTTCACTACTCTCATGTAAGGGAGGGAAAATGAAGTCAACACATTAGCTATACTTGTGTCATAGCCATCCCCCTAATGACAAGTTTGGATGTGTGTGTGTTGTTTTTGTTTTTGTTTTAATTAAAACGTTTTACTCATGACATCCACTGAAAAAAGTTGAAACTCCAGTCAAAATGCTCATTTTGGGGCAGCATTCAGCTACTGTCTGACTCTGCTGAGAAAATTTCAGAAGCCTGCCGTTCTCACATACATATACACACGCAGGATGGATTTACACGTGGATCCAGTCTATTCCCCACAACTAAAGCTAACCCAAACCTTTCAGTAACCCTGTGTTACCCAGTTCTATTACTCACAAAGGTATGAGGCTTGGAGAGCCTCTACTAACAACAGAAGTCTAGTATGTTGAAGAATGTTGTTTTGGCTTGTAAGAGGGTGGGTAACCTCAAGGACTGGAACCACCGTTGTATACCAGTACTAACTGATAGGGACTCCAGAACTCAGACGGCTTTAATTGGGAAGAAATGTGAAAGAACAAGCACACAGGAATAACATGCTCCAATATCCAGCAGTCCAGAGCTAACCAAAACAGAAACGTGAAAAGGGGATAATGGAGATTGGGAGTTGGATTGAGTGGGATATCTATCTATCCTGAAGACTGGACCACAAAAAAAGAAGGGCTGAGATCGCCAGTGTGAGGGCAACCGTCACAGAGCACAGCTGGACTGGACTGACTGAGTGCCAGGCACACTGAGTGTCAGGGTTGTTGTTTTTTTCAACCCATACTCATAGCTTAATATTTAGCCTCAGGCTGGGTCATGAAACCCACTGGTGATGAGGGGAAACCTTGGGCAACTCACACTCTCTCAGCATCTGAGGAATCATAGAATTGTAGAGCTGGAAGAGTCCACAAGGGCCATCCAGTCCAACCCCCTGCCATGCAGGAACTCCCAATCAAAGCATCCCTGACAGATGACCATCTATCCTCTGCTTAAAGACCTCTAAGGAAGGAGACTCCACCGCTCGCTGAGGGAGTGTGTTCCACTGTCAAACAGCCCTTACTGTCAGGAAGTTCCTCCTAATGTTGAGCTGGAATCTCTTTTCCTTTAACTTGCATCCATTGTTCTGCCTCCTAGTCTCTGGAGCAGCAGAAAAGAAGCTTGCTCCCTCTTCACTATGACATCCCTTCAGATATTTAAACAGGGCTATCATATCATCTCTTAACCGCCTCTTCTCCAGGCTAAACATCCCAAGCTCCCTAAGTCAAGTGAGTGCCAGGCAGACTGTGTGCCAAGGTGGTGGTTGTTTTTTCTCTACCTATATTTATACCTTAATATTTAGCCTTAATATTTAGCCATGAAACCCACTGTTGTTGGTGGTGGTGGTGGGGAGTCACACTCTCTCAGCCTCTGGGGAAGCCAATAGCAAACCCCCTCTGAACCCCTCTTGCCAAGGAAAGCTCAGGACAGTGGGAAAGGAAGGCAGACAACAACACAGACACAGGGTGATTTCATGACAACTCAGTAAATGGGTTGCAACAGCCCTTCTCCCTCCCAGACCTTTCCTGAAAAGCTCTTAAGGAGATAGGAAAAGAAACGGCACCCCTTCAAACAAAAGCACCCCCCCCCTTGGCTGGGCATCCTGCTCACCTCTCCTTAGGAGCCATGGAGGGCGACGATGCTTGGGCTGCAAGGTGCCCCCATCTCTCTGGCCACAGAGGGGTCAATGGTGGGAAGGCGACGAGGGCTGGGGAGAGATGTGGGGAGCTCTCCAGCAGGAGCTCTTCTTCAGGCTGCGGTACAGTCTGCCCCAGATAAATGCATTAACAGCAGCAGCAGCAGCAGCCCCCTCATGATTCATTCATCAGTCCCAGTGACCAGAACCAGAGGCAAAAGAGAGAAAGAAGAAAACGAAGGTCTGCTTGGAGAGAGGAAAACGCCAGCTTTGGTCCCCCCTTTGGCTGGAACTCCCGCGCGCGGACTTCATGAAGGGATTCATGTCTCTTCTTCTTCCTCTCTCATGGCTTGCTTTCTTTCTTTTTCTCAGGGAGAGCAGAGGGAAGGAGAGGAGCAGCTCGCCCCCTGAAAGAAAGGAGCCCTGCTGCTGTTGTGTGGAAGGAGGAAGAAGGAGCCAAGTCCAAGAGAGGAAAGGAGGAGCTTCGGGTGGGAGGCTCAGGCAGGAGGCAGCCCAGGTGTCTCCCAACCAAGCCCTGGTTTGTCAAGGCACAACCCCTGGCTCTGGAAAGCCAGGAAACCCCCCCCCCCCCCAAAGGCTGTCTAGGCTCCCTCCTGGCCCTCAGTGGAGCCAGCCCTCAGTCCAGCTGGGCTCCCTGGGATGGTGGCCCTTAGGCTCCCAGGGTGGCCAGGTGGAGGGCCTTCCCAAATGTGGGACTTGGCCCAGTTCAAAAGCTCAGAACACACTGAAGCATTAAATCCAGACTTTTCCCTCCTCCTCAGAGGGAATTCCTCCTGGAGAAGAAATAGAGGACATGTCCTGGGAAAGGAGGACATGCCTGGCCACTCTGAGCCTGAGCAAAGTGACCGGGGGTGGCCTCACCACAAAGGAGGGCCAGGCACCACAAAATGGAGGGCCTTCCCAAATGTGGGGCTTGACCCAATTTTAAAAAAAACAACTCAGAAATTAAATTAAGATTTAATATTAAATGTAGGGTATTTAGGGACTCCTCCTGGAGAGGAAATGGAGGGCATGTCCTGGGAAAGGAGGACATGCCTGGCCCTTCTGTCTGAGCAAGCTGGCCACCACAAAGGAGGGCCAGGCACCACAAAATGGAGAAGGGCCTTCTCAAATGTGGGACTACCTGACCCAATAAATATTAAATCCTAACTTCTTCAGCCTGGTCAAAATAGAGGGAATTCCTCCTGGAGAAGAAATAGAGGACATATCCTGAGAAAGGAGGACATGCCTGGCCACTCTGTGTCTGGGCAAGGTGGCCAGGTGGCCGCACCGCCAAAGGTGGACAAGGCACCACAAAATGGAGGGCCTTCCCAAATATGGGACCTGACCCAATAAATATTAAATCCTAGCTTCTTCAACCTGGTGAAAATAGAGGGAATTCCTTCTGGAGAAGAAATAGAGGACATGTCCTGGGAAAGGAGGACATGGCTGGCCACTCTGTATTTGAGCAAGGTGGCCAGGTGGCCTCACCTCCAAAGGCGAACAAGGCACCACAAAATGGAGGGCCTTCCCAAATTTGGGACCTGACCCAATAAATATTAACTATTAAAGCCAGGCTTTGTGGTCCTGCTCCACATAGAGGGAACTCCTCCTGGACAGGAAATGTAGGGCATGTCCTGGGAAAGGAGGACATGCCTGACCACTCTGAGCCTGAGCAAGGTGACCAGGTGGCCTCACCACCAAAGGATGGCCAGGCACCACAAAATGGAGGACCTTCCCAGATGTGGGACCTGACCCAATAAATATTAAATCCAGGCTTCTTCAACCTGGTCAAAATAGCGGGGATTCCTCCTGGAGAGGAAATAGAGGACATGTCTGAGTCTCAGCAGGCTAGCTACCACAAAGGAGGGCCAGGCACCACAACATGGGGGCCTTCTCAAATACCTGACCCAATAAATATTAAATATTAAATCTTCCAATTCTGGATGAAAGGCTGAAATGTAGGACATGTCCTAGAAAAGGAGGCCTCTGGTCAACTTGTTCAGAAGGGGTTTGCCTTTGCACATCCTCTGAGGCTGAGAAAGTGTGACTCGATCAAAGCCATCCAAGGGTTTCATAGCTAAGGAGGGTTTTGAACCCTGGACTGCGGAGTTGTGAAACTAACACTCAAACCACTAGGCCACTGCTATCTCCTTAGAAATAATGTTTTTTTTCTCTCCTGCCCACCTTGTCTCTTAATAAATCCAGGTGTGTATAAAGGATATAAAAGCAAGGGCAAGGTTAGGTAATTTTAGCCCTCGAACTTCATAAGAAAGTAGAACAGGCTGAAAAGCGTGTGTGTATCCCACAGAGATACTCTATCCAAGGTAGCATTTTGAATCACACAGGCAAAATTGTGACCAGGAAGGGGGAGCAAGAAGAGCATTTAAGCATAGCTTCTAAAAACAGAACATGCCTTTCGGTGTTCTCTCTCAACCTCTCCCTGTTGTTGTTTTTTTAAGGAAAACAATAACTTGTCACAACAGGAATGTGTAAGGCTTTGTTCACAGTTTATGCCTAACAGCCTATCCAGATTTATGGCTATATATATGTTTTTTGCCACTCAGAAGAGAAATGGTACCTTGCTCCTGAGCTAATGCCAACCCAGGATATTTTACTGCCTGGGGCAGAAAAGCACTTAGTGCTCTCCAAGTCATGAAAGTGCACAGTACCCGACACCAGCCAGCCAAGTTATTTTGGCATCTGAGGAACAGATGCACCTCATCCCTGGCAAGGCTTTCTAAATCCGTGCCTCTCAAGCTATCCATCATGGAAGACCTGCATTTTTATTTCCCCCCCTCTTTTTCCCCAATGTGTCAGGAACTGATATTTCATTTGTCTTCAAACTCTTTCTTTCTCTCCTGGAAACTTTCCAGGAGCTAGCAGCTAATGGATCACGGGCTGGTCATAACCGTGGTCCACTGACCACCTCTTTGACTGCATCTGCTCTGCAGAAATAACTTGACACTACTTTAACTGCCCATGGGTCCATGCTATGGAATCTTGGGATCTGCTGTTTGTTGTGGCACCAGAGCTCTCTAACGGTGGGGGCTAAAGGTCTCACAAAACTACAAATCCCAGAATTCAATCGCATTGAGCCATGGCTGTTAAAGCGGTGTCAAACTGAATTATTTCTGCAGTGCAGATGCAGCCTTTTGAGTAGTACTGTTCTAGATAAACAGCAGATTGCTGATCTTCTGTAACACCACAGTTCTGATCTCTCAGGTTGCCACCTCAGGCAACCTTGTTCACAACACCATGCTGTGCTATGAAAACTTGGAAGCACTGAAACTTCTCACTACTTTTGGAATTCCTCCAAAATCCATCGCAAGAACCCAAAGGAACATACACCAAACCCTTGGCAGAAAAAAAATCAGTTATTATTGGAAAAGACATTTACTGAGTATTTATTCCTGATCTGTCCCAAAGACCTCCTGCAGCACACATGAGCCTAAACCTTATTTTTAATCCTGACTAGAAGAGACTCACTGAATCAATTGAATTAGCCTATATTCCCTCTAATATTTTATTGAATTTTCAGATATAGCACAGACAAAAACATACACAACCCCACAACTCTTCCCCGCCACATACAATTTCTTACATCTAAGACATAATGATAAACCTTTTATGTACTTTTTCATTAGTATCTCTACATCAACTTTTACTCCTTCTGTATAGTAACAGATGTAAACAGCTCCTTCATACTTCAAGACTTAAAAGCTGCATGTATGGTCTTCCCTCCTTTTTTTTAAGGAGCTGAATAAATCATCAGGTGATTTCTGTTGATTAATGGTAGACAGCTGATCCATTTCTGCCAATTCCAAAGTTTATAGGATTTGCCTGTATGTAGATTCTCCATTCACCAGTTGAGTCAATGTGTGTGCTCTAGTTGTGGCTATCAACAGGAGCTGAACTTAGTCTTCCCAGTTTATCTTCATAAATAAGTTTGGGAGACTGGGAAGGCTGGAAAGAGCTGCCACCCAATAAGCTTCAGGATTTGTTTGACCTTGGGGTTCCCAATCTTCCTTTCTCAAAGCCAGTGGGAAGGGAGTCAAGTCTGGTGCAGAGAAGATGCATCAGTACTGAAGTTCTGAACAATGAAAAAGTGTTTGTTGTGGATATTGAAAGCTACTCCTTTCAATCTCCTCACCTCATTTAGAAAAGCACATGAGGGAATATCACTATACTGTGGATTTACTGCCTCTGAAACTGTACGTCTCCCAAGGACCAAGGGGCAGAGTTTCCCTTCCTCTGTTCTGTAACCTTATTGGTTCTCAGTGTGATTATTAATACTCACCACTCTCCTTTTTAATTCTCACTGCTATAGTTTCCAAATAGGCTAGGCTGAGAAATAATGAGTGCCACCCAATGAAGCAGATTCCTGTTGGGCAGGATATGGAGGACCCCTTGGTCTAATATGTAGATCACTTTCACTAGACTGAGTGGGGAGGACTGAGCACATTGGGATAAGTTGTTCCATTGTGCTTGTTGATCCACTCATTAGCACTGCTGGGAGTTGCACCTTCACATTACTGCTTATTTAGTCACAAAGAAGATAAGGAGATCAAGGAATATGTCTGGAGCCAGTACAGATAGTCTTACTGGTCTTTTGACTGTTAGTGAAGCTGGCTGTGGCTGTTGGGAACTGGTGTCCAGCAATTACTGTAGAGCTGCAGATTCCTCACCCCTCTATTTCTGGGCCAGGCTGTAAGATATTTGTTTACCCAAGCAGCAATATATTTATAGAACAGGAGTGGGAATTAAGCAGTCCTCTGGGTGTTCTCAAACTGCAGCTCCCAGCATTCATCTTCATTGGCTTTGTTGACTAGGGCTGCTGGGAGTTGCAGCCCGCACAATTATCACCCTTGCTACAACTACCTAATAATTTAAAGGATTCTCTAGATAAAGGGAATGTTTGGGCTCTACAACATCAGGTTTATTGCACAGACACTATCATCATCATCACCATCATCATTATTTATATCCTACCCTTCTCCCAAACTGGGACTCAGGTTTGCAGAAAATTACAATAAATACAATTATACTTGCCTCTTGTTGTACACTGAATTTTAGGTATGGGATCAAATCAAGTGAGAGGTCAGACTCAGTGATCCTAGCTGAGATCTATTACCAGTAGGAAACCAGTGTTCTTGACAGTGTTGGGATCATTGGGGAATGGAAAAGGTGAAACTGAGCAAGGTATCACCAAAAGTGAAGTGGGTGAAGACTATGGAACAAAGAAAAGGCTGTCATGTTGAAGTTATGAGGCCTGTCTGACCAGGACTGTTGACATGCATGTGGTTTGCAGCTAGGGCTATTCATATCACCAGACAGAGAATATATACAGTCTCTTCCCTCATTTCATCTCAAGACTCGCACTTTTCCCCCTGACCCACTGCCTAAAGGTTCTGCAGATCTTGAAATCTTGCACATTTGCTGACCTTTGTGTTAACCTAATAAAGATAGTACTATAGCACAGAATTTTTCTTGTGGCAAGCACTTTGGTGTGTAATTCATAGCTCTCTGACAAATGCTGTATGACACAGCAAAAGGTATCATCTTACTTTGTACTTTTTTTGACAGCTGTTTTTAGCAGCTGTATGGTACATGAAAGAAAACATTCAGCAGTTTGGAAGCTTGTGATATCAATAGGCTAAAAGCCAGTTCTCAAAACCAGGAGCCATGGTTTAGCCATTGACTGAAGCCCTAAATGTAGATGCAGGTTGCGGGGGTGGGGGGTGGGGAGGTAATGACTCTCCTAGAGCATTGTAGACCTGGAGGGTTGCCAATGCAAGCTTTTTGAACAGACTTCCTTTTCTCCTAAAATCCAAAGATAGCAACCTAGGTCTCAATGGTGATGACACAGTGGATTTGTCAGAGCTGTGTGCATTTAAGTCATTTCTGACTTATGGTGATCCTAAGGTGAACCTATCATGGGGTTTTCTTGGCAGCCCTAGTTAGCATAAGGTGACGGGAGATGGAAATCATTCCAAAAAGCAACTGGAAGTCCACTACTTGACCCATCTAGCTCCCCATCCCAACACTAGAATCATATTACTGTATATACTCAGCTATAAGTCAATCTCATGCATAGGTAGAGGGCAGTTTTTGGAACCAGAATTATGGGTTTTGATATGACCAATGGATAAGTCAAAGGTAAAAGTTAGGGGCATGTAACAAATGATCTAAAGGATGAAGCAAAGGAGAACAATGTCAAAGAACTTTAAAAATTCCAGGAGGCAACACTGTTTGTGCTCATACTAAAGGCTTGATGGATGAGGGAATAGAGCTTCCAGGACAGATTACAGTCAGCCCTCCTTATCCACAGATGTTTTTATACACGGATTCAAGCATACACAGCTTGAAAATATTCAGAAAAAGCATAAATTCCAAATAGCAAACCTTGATTTTCCATTTTATATAAAATACACCATTTTGATACGCCATTGGATTGAATGGGACTTTAGCATCCATGGATCTTGTTATCCACGGGGGGTCCTGGAACCAAACTGCAGCGTATAACAACGTCCCACTGTATATTCTTGCCTTTCACCCATGGATGTTTCTTTTTTCAATATTAGAATTGAAGTACAGTACTTACAATGACCCATGAATAAGTCCACTCTGGTTGTTAGGGCCATTTTTCTGACGAAAATTTCTAGACCTATTCACGAGTATATACAGCCTTTCCTTTTTTCATTCAACTGCTGCATTCCCTGATTTCAAAGTGGCTATAAGCTTTAACACCCAGTATAGTTTGATATTTATGAACCTCAAGAAAGTTCTTCCAAGGACAGTGCCACTGCTCCTGAACTATGGGGAAGATGATTTCTCCCCATCCCATCCTTAAGTTAATCATTGATACTTGGAGTTTTGCATAGCCTGTGGTGGGCACCTATATAGTAAAAGACAAAGGGAAAGACCTCTCTATCAGTTATGGCTTTGCTTGACTTCTCATGTTTAGTTAAGATCCAGCTCTTCTGGGTTTCAAAATGTGGGGAAAGGGCATCTGGAAAAGACAACCCGACACCTTGCTTCCTGTGCCTTTGGTGTTCTGCCTTCTCTGCAAATCTGGCTGACTCAAGACTTCCACCTAAATAATGAGAAAATTGTCATAGAGTTCCCATGCCTTGGATCAAATATCGACCAGAACGCAGACCGTAATCAAGAAATTAAAATTAGAGTAGGACTGGGGAGAGTAGCTATGAGAGAAACTGACAAGATTTAATTCTGTAAAGATATAACTCTAAAGACAAAAGTGAGGATCGTCCAAACCACTGTTTTTTCCTATCAGCAGGTGAGAGTTGGACAGTGATGAAAGCCGACAGAAAGAAAATCAGCACATTTGAGATGTAGTGCTGGAGAAGAGTGCTGAGGATAACATGGACAGCTAATGCAAACAAATAGGTTCTAGAACAGATTGAGCCCAAAATCTCACTGAAAGCCAGGATGACTAAACTGAGGCTCTTCTACTTTGGCCACATCATGAGAAGGCATGAATCATTAGAAAAGGCAATGGTGCTAGGAAAGGTAGAGGGCAGGAGAAATAGAGGAAAACCATACACACCAGATGGTTAGAAAGGCCACAGGCCTGAAACTACAGGACATGAACAGAGCAGCTGAAGACAGGGATACATGGAGATGTCTCATCCATAGGGTCACCATGAGTTGAGGACAGGTAACAACAACTGTTCCTCAAAATGGCAAAACCAAAGAGCTTCCTCTATTATACCTCTATTTGTAACAAAAATATATTTAAAAACTATGTCCAATTTGCAGTTACTTTCTAAATAAACTGGAATTTTAATATTTCAAACACGATACACATGCCAGTTATATATGCCAAATGTTATGCATTTTACGTGCCTTCTAAATAAATATTTTTTTAAAAATCCGATCATAGGTTTTTTAAGGATTGCCATAAGTCAGAAATGACTTGAAGATAAACAACACACACACACACACAGACACAGAGAAGATAATTTTTAGCCAGTTGGAAAAACTGACCCCTCCCCCATGGCTTCAGAATTCCCAGAAATTTTTACATCTCTAGTCTAAACTGTCTTAGTGAGATCAACTTATTACCAGTACTTTAGCAGCAGAAAAAGATCCTCAGTGCTTTGACATGCTATGCAGTACAGATTTACCCTCTGGTCTGTTTGTTCCAGCCTTAAGCCTGTGTGTACCAAAACCAGATCTTAGAAAAGTTACTTTTTAAAGACTAAAGCTGTACTGGGAATTGTAGTTCAGAAAAAAGAGCTTTTCTGTGCTCTATCCATGTTTTTCCCTTGACACCCGATAATCAGGACCCAACCACAATTCAGGCCTGATACATTTCTTTCTCAGTTAATGGCCATAGGAACTGGTACCATTCAGTTGAAAGAAGCTGATCTTTTTTGGCTGTGTGCTGTATTAGCTGAGCTTGTTTTTTTTAATTGTGTTTTGAGGATGTTTTTATTGTAATATTTATTGCTGCTACTATGTTGTACACTGCTTTGGGTGCAATAGTTTGGCAGTAGATAAAATGTTAAATAAATGTTTTTAATGATTGCATATATAATTACTATTATAAAAGAGTAGAAAAAAATGCAAAGTAAGATGCAAAGTAAGATCTCATGGGATGTTTGCCTGTGCAGTATTTATTATTAGCCTTTCATACTTTTCTCTCCTCTTTCCCTCAATATATATATACTTTTTATTTGCTTTCTGTATTAGAGAAAACCTTGGCTAGAAAGCCTACTATTGAATTTTCACATTTATTTGTACCATTAAAAAGCAAAACTGAGAACTCTGTATTTCATACATGAACAATCAAATTTAATCCCATTTTGAGAAAATAGTTAACTTGGAACAACTACTGAGGGAATACTTTTAAATGGCTCTCTTTCTTAAAAATTAATATATTTTCTCTATTTCCCTTTATTTTTCTTTTAATTTCTTCTGAGTTTCACATCTATTCTTCTATGACCTTTCAAGCCATGGTGCTACAAAGAGGCAGAGAAAGAGGACAGAAGAAAATTAGATATATAGCCCTCAAGCACACATGGAACACATTCAAGCATCTCCTAACTGAATGTGTTAACAAAAATCTTTATCTGGAAGTGCACTCCACTGGTTTCAATATAAGTTAGTTGCAAGAAAGAGAATTTAGAATTACAAGCGTATACAAGGTTGGGAATCATATAACAGTATAGATATTGTTAGACTACACCTCTCTGCATTCCCAGGCAGCAGAGCCAATGTTGAAGAATGATGGGAATTACAATCGAATATCTGGAAGGCCACTCGATTCTCAGCCCTAGTGTACATGTTTGTGTACATGTTTACACAAAATAATTATCACTGAATTTAGTGGTGCTTGCTTTCAAGTAAATCTGCACCCTTAATATGGAAGTAAACAGCACTGAATTAAGAGGCACTTATTCCAAATAAAAATGTATAGAATTGTGGTGTTCACTTCCTAACAATAATGCAGCATATGAGAGTGAATCTGATAGACTAGAATTATATTGTGGTTGTTGTGTGTCTTCAAGACAAACCTATCACAGTGCTCTACATGGAGCTACCCTTGTGCCTAGTTCGGAAACTCCAATTAGTACAAAACATGGCAGCTAGGTTGGTCACTGGAAAATCCAGGAGTGACTGGATAATACCTATTCTAAAATCACTTAAATGGCTGCCTATTAGTTTCCGGGCACAGTGCAAGGTGTTGGTTATTACCTTTAAAGCCCTACATGGCCTGGGTCCAACCTATTTGAGGGATTGCCTACTTCCATATAATCCATCCCGTACACTCAGGTCCTCTGGGAGGAATTTATTGCACCTTTAAAGACCAGACTAACTGTAACCTCCCAGAGGGCCTTCTCTGCTACTGCTCCCAGACTATGGAATGGCCTGCCAGATGAGATCCACCAAATTACCAGTTTAAACAGCTTTTAAAAAGCTGACTCAAGACAGATATCTTCTGGCAGACCTTCTCTGAATAAAACTGCTCAGCCACAGAATGATTACCCTCTCACACCAAGTATTACACTGTCGTGTTGTCCATATTCTGTTATTTTAATTAGATATTTTAAAACTCCAATTTTTAATTGCAATACATTTAATTCTTTTTTAAGTGAGGGATTATGTAAGTTGTCTGAAGATATTTTAACTTTTAGCCACTTTGATTGTTTTATCACAGAAAAGTGGGGTATAAATAAAAGTTTTATTTATTATTTATTCATGGCAAAATTTGTTCAGAGGGTTTTGCCTTTGTCTTCCTCTGGGGCTGAGATAGTGTGACTCACCCAAGGCCAATGGGTTTCCAGGCTGAGCAGGGATTTGAACACTAGTCTCCCAGTGTCCTAGTCCAACATAAAAAACACTATACCACACTGGCTCTTAAAACAATGATACAACCTTTGTCAACATACTTGAAAAGGATCCCATAGCTTCTGCAGAATATGCCGAAGTTGTATGAAGTTAATATAATTAATTCATAATATGGTTAGATACATATAATTAATGCATGTTGATTAACTTCCTGATAACTCACACAAGTGCAGAAAGTATGTGAGCTTCTGGTTATTAGGGCCTGAGAAGCAAGAAAATTTTGATTTCAGAATGGTGGCCATGTAAGAGGTAGAGAGATGGGAGAGATTGATTACTACAATATGAAGAGCCCCAGAAATCTACACATCTATAATTGCAAAACAAGTGTTGATGATCTCTGGATATCAGTTTAATACTATTCCAGGGAAATAACCAGAACTTTTAAAAACTCCTTTGTTTTGATATTTTCTTTTGTGCTACATGCAAACCCTTTGAACTACTTGGAAATGGGGGATAACAATGTTATTTGTTCTGAGAAAGTGAATAAAATTCCAAAGCTTGAGAAATGAACCATGTGTTATTAAATCAAGCAGCAGAAGGATAAAGAAAAAGAATTCATCTTTGATGCAACTGAAGCACTGTGGAAGTTTATGCTACAGTAAATTGGTTGGTCTTCAAGGTATTGCTGGGTTTTTTGCTGTCTTTTTATGCAACATAGTAAATTTTGAACAAATATCTGAGTTGGACAAGATGAGAGAGAACAAATTGAAGCTTAGTCCAGTGATTAGGACTATGACCCATTTGGGAACAGGGATACAGCCTGTGTTTGGATGGTGCTTCTAGTAAACTAAACAAATGTGACAAACAATCTGCTTTTTCACACTAGGGGGCAAACAGGATTTAAACAAGAGTTAAACATGAAATGTCATATGATAAACATAGGGCATTTCCTGTTTAACTCTCGTTTAACTCTCATTTAAATCCTGTTTGCCCCCTACTGTGAAAAAGCAAAATGAGACAAAGTACAAATGCTTTCTTTTTAGTTTTCCTAAAATTGCTTACAACAATACTTTGTTTTGTAATTGAACATGCCTCTTCAGATGTTTCTCTTTTCAAGGAGATTTGAAACACACATACATCTTAATGCTGGTTACACTGACAACATGCACTCTATTTCAGGTACAGATTCTTTCTTATTTCAATAAGAAAATGGCTATATAAACCTGAAACTGCAACTGTGAGCATACAACCCTTTGAACGTCAGGGAACACAGTGAGGCTTACTGCTGAGTAAGCATGCATAGGATTGCACTCCATTTAGTTTCAATTTTTGTTAATAATCCTTCTCAGCCAGGTGTGGAGTCTAACAATAGGAAAAGAAAAAGAACCATCAAAGTTCATGTTGTAACATCCATCCCCAGTGTCTGCTTTTGGAATCCATCTTTTGATATACTTCAATTAGTGATAGTGTCAAGCCAGAGCTTACAGAACTAAAGCTCAAGGCCTTAAATAAAAAGTAGACACTGATATCATCTACCTTTCTTTCCACAAATATGGGCTCAGCTGCAGTTCTTACTGCAGTGTTCTGCATGGGTGGATTTTCCCAGTAATGGTAGTAATGCAAAGGTATTTGGGAGTGGCTTGGTCTTGAATGGGCAGTTAAGACCCATTAGGTTTATAGAACACCTGTAGCTGGAAGAGAGGAAAACAGCTATAACTGGTTTCTTGATACTCCTAAACACCGTTGCCTGCCATTTTAGACTCTCCTCTGGGATATGGTTCTGGGGCTTCCACGAGGAACATCTGCATTGCACCATTTATCACTGTACCACTGATAGGAACAGATAGAATTAAATTGTTGGCCTTTAAAAAATATATATATATAGTCATGTATCTTCAATCAGATATCCAAATAGGGTGTGTGGATAGCATAAAGAAATCTTCAAGACAGACAGACTTGAGCTGGTATTTGCACAAGAGCAGGCTAGAAAAAAACTCCAGAAAAACACATATTGTTTAATACTTGTTAATTACCAATATTATAATTCCTGACCTCTTAATTATAATAAAACAATGTTATCCTCAGAAAATTTCCAGATAGTTAGAAAATCCTCTTAATATTAAAGAGACAGACCAGAATTTCTGGGAGCAGGCTAGTGCAAACCCATCTCATGAGACGATCTATGCCTCTCTGGAACGTTTAATGCTACTGAGAAATAATTTGCCGCCCCCTGTCAAATAAGGACCATTGCCGAATTATTGCACAGTTTTGTACTTACTCTCTGTGTTATGTGCCTTCAAGTCATTTCTGACTTATGGCGACCCTAAGGCAAGCCTATTATGTGACTCTCCCAAGGTCACCCAGTGGGTTTCCATGGCTGAGTGGGGACTTGAACTTGGTCTCAAGATTCATAGTCCAGTACTCAAATCACTCCACCACACTGTCTCCAATTTACTTTGTTACCCTCTGAAAAATAATAAATCCTAGCTTTGGACATTCAAAACCAACTTAAACAATGTAGTACGCTGAAAACAAGGTTGAGAGCTAGGTGATATTAGGAAACTGCATTATATTTGGTCAAACTCTTTATCTATCCAGCCAATAATAAACTGGAGCAACTCTTTCAGCCCTATCTAGAGATGCCTGGAACTGAACCTGAGATCTTCTGCATAAAAAGCATGCATTGGACCACTGAGTTACAGCCAACCCTGATGTCCATTCCTCCAGATGTTGAAGGACTGCAGTTTCCATAATCCTTAGCCACCATAGCCAATGTAACTGGAACACCATATAATTGCTGGTTGGATGCAATTAGCCATATGATTGTTTCATTGGGTGTCAAATTTATTACTCAAGCTATATTTTTCTGTAATCAGGTCAAATCTAATTGCACTAGCCTTAATTTTTAAGTTAATTGTAAAAAAGACAAGAAAAGAAAATAATACTATGCTATATTGCTTCTGTGCCAAATAGCTCCAGTCTTCTCAGACTCACAAGTTGTCCTGGGTGTTACGAGCACTAATTTTTAAACTTTGCTCATTTAGATGTTTTATTATTTTGGAAACTTCCAGAAACCCCAGCCAACATAGCCAATGGTAAAGGATTCTGAAAAATAGGTCCAAAACATCTAGAGTACCAAATGGTAAGAGCCACTGTTAGAGGGAAAAATTTAGATGAAAAAGGGGGGGGGGGGGGGAGAAAGAGGGAGAAAATAATATGCAAAATATGCAGTAGGACCTTATTGCATTGTCAAAAAACTTGACTGCTCCCCAATGGGATACAGTTGGGTTGCAGGTTTCTACCAGGAATTATCACAGCTGCTGGTTCTGTCAGGCAATTGCAACTTGGCTGCATCTCAGGTCCCAAGCATGCTTTGGAGGCCGCTTTTTAGTTGGAAAGCTCCTGGCTTGGAAAAAACAAGTTGAAGGCACACAATAACAACAACAACAACAACAACAACAACAACAACAGATAAACGAGGGAATTCTACTATGTCAAAAATATACATTTGAACCAATCCTAGATAGATAAAGCCTCTCTTCAGGAGGCCTTTTGTTAGTATTTGAACCTAGAGGGCTATTGAACCTAGTTGTTCTCTCCTTTCTGCTCTCTTTTCCTTTCTGTAATCACCGCATCTAGCAAACTGATTATACTTCCATAATAAATTAAAATTTGAAGAGATTGGAAAATGCTGAAGTTCTGCAATATGATTACTGTGCGGCTGTAAGGCATACAATATTAACAAATGAGAATTGTAGCAGCATTCTGATAAATTGGCCACAGCACAATCACAGCCTTTTCATTTCACTGAACAGATTCTTCTGTGGTGTGGAATGGATCTGAAAATTAGCAACATAACACAGTCATGAATTACACTTCTTCCTTAGTTAGACTATAGCTACCCCCAATACCAGCTTTTGCAGTCCCTGTTGATGGGGATTAATATAGTAACTTTACGGCATGATACTTGCTTTAATAATACCACATGTTTATAGTTAATCCATAAGTCCCAAAAGTGTTCTGTGCATTAACATATAAATAACTATTGTGTAGCCTTTCTCCTGAAAGAATAGCTCATTCGAGAGTTATGCCATTGTTGAATGTGAATATGAATGCTCTGGCTCAACAGTAAAATTAAGTCAAAGGACTTCTAGGATTAGAGAAGAATTTCTTGTTTAAATGACAAAGTGCCACTGGAGATACTGAAGACCACAGATGATAGTTAACTATGTAAACACTACTAGTGATATTATAACACTGCCTTCCTCAAACTCCCAGATATGTTGGACTACAACTTCCATCACCTCAGCCATCTCAGGATGAAGTGAGTTTTAGTCCTACACACATAAAGGAGTTTATTTTTTTTAGGGAAAGTGGTGGGGCAATGACATAAATATTGTAATATTGTGCTGAAGTAAAAGAAATTCAAACAGTTGTGACATCCCCTGGAACTCCAAATAAATGTCCTTCAACACAGCACACAGACAAGGATTCTCTTCTGTGGCAGGATGCAGAGCCACAAGAGAGACAGAAATTTTGGTTTGTAATATTGTAATTGCTGTGAATCAATAGCATTTAGCACTGCTTATGATAACAGTATTTCACTAATGTTCTGATTCTCTAATCTTTATGATCCCTGGAACTGCTGTTCTGTAGACACCGATAAATAAGTCCCACGGAATTCGGTATACTTACTTATGGCTTGTGGCTTGAAGCTACCTATTTTTGTAGATTGTTTTTTATTGCTAAAGCAAGGGAAGGCAACATGTGGCCTTCTAGATAAGTTTGGATTTTAGCAATCTGCATCCCTCACCATTGATTAGAGTTGCAGTCTAGCAATATTTAGAGGTTTACACAATCCCAAAAGTCATCTTCCAAGTTGGAATACAGAAAAATTCCAGGACAAATGATTTGTTCATTGTCTTTACCAGAGATGGGGAACCTGTGAACAATCATCAAATGTTTTTGGATTCTAGCTCTAACCAGCTACAGCCAGCATAACTGAAAACTAGAGCACTACAGGTTCTCGACTCTTCTTACTGTGGTGGCAACAGCTGATCTGAGCTTCAGGAGAAAGACTTTGCATTACCCTCTACCTGGTACTTTTACCGTGAGATTTCAGGTATTGAAGTTGGGACCTTTTGCATGCCATTCCTGGGTTGTTCCACTGGACTATGGTGCCTTTTGCAGCCAGTGGCTGAGGCAGGCCTTGAATGATGCACTTCTGCTTATAGGCGGCACATGACATCTGCTAGCAGATTCCAGATTTTCAGCTCCGCATCATGCAATGCCCTTGGTTTTTCAAGATGGCTTCCTATCCAATTACTTAGGTGGGCATAACCTTCTTTGCTGGTGAGATCTGAAAAGATCATAGCCCTAGGGTGGTGGGGCTGCTGGGATTCAGCATTTATTCACAAAATCCTAATTAGAGTTTCTTTTTTGTTATGTTGCTTTTCTCCTGATAATTAAAAAATAACAAACACAAAACAAAGAGTAATAGTGAAACTTGACAGCCGGCAAAGTTAAATGCTAAGGAAGCAGCAGTGCTGACATTAGCACTTCAAAAGGGAATAGCTATTTGAAAATTTAACTGCCTAACAAACACTGCAGACAGAGAATAAAATAAAGGATGGAAGAGGGAGGAGGAAGAGGAGAAAGAAAAGTAGAGGGAAGGAGGGAAAGAAAGCCAGTTGCAACTCTATTCATTTCTGAATAAAGTTGCCATGTTAAACTGCTCTGGTTTTTTTTTTAATTGGGGCAAAACTGCAATTTAAAGGATAAAAGAGTCAGTTAATGAGGATAGTCAATGCATGCTTTTGAACAGGGGCAAAAATAAATAAACTCCCATCAGAAAATGAGCTATGATTGGTTTTTCTCTTTGTGAGGTTTCTCTTATTTGCCACTGGATGGCTTAATAAACAGGAAAAACTAAAATGGTCTTTCCAATATGATGTCAGACGAGATGGTGTCTCAGGTACAAAACTCTTCTTCAATGTAATTGGCAAGGAGGACAAATCCTAACTCAATGCAATTACAAGCTCAATTCCTCTTAGTGACAGGACAGTGAACTTCCTGGACACCTAAATCCATGAATTAGAATGAAGACATATTTTCTCTCCAGCACCTGGAACAAACTTTAATCAAAAGAACAACACAGCAATTAAAATGGACTTTGCCTACTCATTTGACTTTATACTTGCCTGTAAAATAATATGGTATCTTATTCTTTTATAGTTCAAAATAAAATACATTTTAAAAAACACGATTATATCATTATAAATATTTGCCTGTTGTTTCCTATTTGGGACACTTCCTTTTGATGTATTGATTGCCCTATGCATTAGCTTAACCACATGCATTGTTTCCGTGCCAGCATTACATGTGTGATGCTTGCTACCCCTTACTTAGCAAGCGTGATGCTTGCTAAGTAAATTCGATATTTAATTCAACGCATTTGCAAAGTTTACACATAAGCTTTGTGAAGAGGAGGGGGAGGAGCGGGAGGGGAAAAAGGAAGGATCAGGACCTCATAGGTCCCATGCCCACCTTTAGCAGCTTTTTCTGCAGAAGGGTCTTTTGGAGGAGTGGGGAAAAGTGTGGGGAAAAAATTGCGGAACCTATAGCAGGGGGAAAAAAACCTGTACTCTGGGAAAAATGCAGGCACAACTTCAGTTTGTATATTGTATATACCCATGTATAAGTCTAGAAATTTAGGTTAAAAGATTAACCCAAAAAAACTGAGTTGACTTATCCACGGGACAATCTAAGTACTGAATTTTAACTATCATATATATATATTTAGAGAGAGAGAGAGAGAGAGAGAGAGCAAGAGTTTAATATGTCCTGGAAGCACTGACACCCCCCCCACACACACACACACACTTTCAGCTATCCAGCCTTTAACGTGAGCACAAATAGTTATGCCTGCTGGAATTTTGTAATTCTTTGGCATTGTTTTCCTTTGCTTCATCCTTTACATCCTTCATTACATGCCCCCAGGTTTTATCCTCGACTTATTCATAGGTCATATCAAAATCCCTAATTTTGGTCCCCAAACCTGCCCTCGATTTAAATATGAGATTGACTGTATAGGATGGGTGGAAATTATGCAGCACTATAGAGCTTGTTGGACTGCAGCCCCCAGCAGCCCTAGCCAGCATAACCAATGGAGGGGAATGTTGTGAGTTGCAGTCCAACACCTCTGGAGAGCAACATGAATCCCACTTCTCTTGTATACTTATGCTTGGGTAAACAAAGATCATTTTTACATTCTCAACGCAGTATAAGAGCTGCATAGCATCAAGCTGTGGATTTTGTCATCACCATCTCTCTCTCTCTCTCTCTTTCTCTCTCTCTCTCCCCCTCTCCTTGCACATGATTGATTCTAAAGTGTCTCACAATAGTTCAAATCAATGGCAACAAATATAACAATCAAAACCAAACAATAAGGTTAATTACAAACAAAGCTCAAAATCCTTTATATTGCTATGTAACCATGGTAGTTATATACCTTAGTAATGAATCCTGGCCCAAGTCCCCTCCTATCCCCACTTACCTGTCAGCAGCCACTGTGACTGATGGAGGTCTGTTCCCCTGTCATTCAAGAACAATCCATACATGCACACTCTTGTGTGAACTATCTAGATTACGACAGCAGAAACAGCGTCCCTGTCAGAATCCCCCCTCAGTGGAGATCGCTCACATAAGGGAGTGGTGAGTGACAGGGGAATGGACCCCTGTCCATCACAGTGGCTGCTATGTGGGTGTTGGGTAACCTTCACTGTCCCTATGCATCCCCTAAATGAGGGGATATTTAGTGATCATTAACATGAATTAGACAGAACAGTGTAACTCTCAGTTATGCATTCGTAATGACCTAGCAGGATTCTGACCAATATTTGTATCAACAGGCTGGTTTTGTTGTTGTTGTTGTGTCTTCAAGTTGTTTCCAAATTATGGCAGCACTAAAGTGAACCTATCATGGAGTTTTCCTGGCAAGATTTGTTCAGAAAAGATTTGTCATTGCCATCCCCTGAGGCTTGAGGGCATGTGACTTGCCAAAAGTCACCTAGGGGGTTTCATGGCTGAGCTGGGAATCAAACCCTGGTCTCCAGAGTCATAGTACCACACTCAAACCACTACACCGTACTAGCTCATGTATCAAGAGGCACAAAGGTTAAAAAGTTTATTATGCCATAAACTGACACAATAAAATATTGATTTTTTTTATAATATAATAAAATTTAAAAACCCCAAAGATGGGCATAATTAAGCATTTTAAGAATAAACATGAGAAAAATAAATCTAGAAAACCCAGAAAAATAAGAAAAGACTAGTGTATGACTGATTGGATATCCCTACCACAAAAGCCAGAGAGGGTTCCTCTTCCCCAGGCATTTCTTTAAAAACACAGTTTTGTGTATTCTTGTTGTAAAGATGAACATGCAATGAATGATCTAATCTGTTTCTTTGTTGTTCTGGAAAATCTCAGAGTCTTGAGAATATTTCCAATGGGGGCATGGACTAACTCTGCACTTACCTAATTGGGAACATGATGGGAGAAAGAGGCAGGGAAACAAGGTAGTAGTGGCATTACACCTTTTTACACAACTCATATTTATTCAGGTCTTCTCCACACAGACGGACCAATAGGCATTTACCATCCTCCCCAAACTAACACTGTCCTAATATAGTGGACTATTATCATCCCTAGCCATAAAGGCACTTGCCAGTAGTGCAGCTTGGGAACTGGCAGTCCTGAACCAAAAAGTAGAAATGTCCCCTCAGTGTTCCATGCTGCTGCTGCTGCCTGACAACAGCCTAATTTTTAGAAACAGCAGCCATTATAGCAGCTCTTCAGTGTTGGTGCTCCCACACTATAAAACACCTAACCTACATATTCCTGATCCATATGTGCACATATGTGCACCATGTAAAGAAGAAGAGTGGAAGGTGGATGAACTCAAGAGCTCTGCTGAAATATAGCCAAGAAAGGAGGAGGCAGGGGTAACCTGATGTATGCCTGATGGATCCAAGTAACTATGGGGCTTGGAAAAGCACTGGTGCCTTCTTTCCATAGTGCTTTTGCTCTGGCAGTCATTAAAAACAATAGCTGAGCTATGTTTTGTCCCTTTGTATGAGGCCACAGCAGCAGCAAGAAGAGCTACCGCCATCGGCACCACTATAATCTTCTTTCTCTCTTCTTCTTCCTTCCTTGACAGGGACTACTGGAGGGTGAGCTAGGCAGCATGCATTGATCCTGTTTAACTGGCATCTCAAGAGCCATGCCCTCTCCAGACCAGCCTAGCTCTGCCCTACCAATTGTCATAAGCTGGTTGGAGATTGCAGAGTGCATAGTCAAATATGCATGAAGTGTGGGCTGGGTCTGAGTATAGCAGAATGTGATAAGATACAAGTCTATGGGTATTAATGGCAATGGGATCATGTGAAGGAGGAAGTCCTATGAAGAGGCACTCAGAATGTAATTCTGGCAATTTTTAATGAAATCATCTTGTGCAATTCAGGCATGAGTGAAAATACACTCAAGCCAGAGGTGCAGGTAGGTGTGGAATACAATGACAGGCATTTTAAAGAAGCTAGAAGGAGATCAAGGATGAGACCACCCTTGAAACCACTGGCACTAGTTGGGAGGAAAACAAAACTTCCTTTCTTACCCTTCAGAATAACTTTTTATTTTGTGTCCTAGTTGTTAAGACAGAGAACATGTGAGGAAATATGTATCCTTACAAAGACAAATTTGTCCTAGTTGCACAAGTTGCCAGAGTTGGAGAAGTGTGATGATAAGGCTCCAAATTTATATGCTTGAACTTTCATTAAAGACTTCTAATGGGAGTAAAGTTTCTGTGAAAACTGCAAAAGAGACTGGGACTAGGGAGTCTTGTTTACATACACAGGGTGTAATTCTTCAGTGCTACAAAGTGGCCCAATAGGAACTTCGAGTGGCACAGAGATATGACCTATATATCATTGTAGTAAATTCCTTTGCATTTTTAGGCACTGGTGTTCAACTGCTGCCTTCTAGGCAAAGTTTACTAAACATGCTGCCTAGATCTGGTGCACTTGTGCTCA
The DNA here is from genome assembly GCA_034509955.1 of Urosaurus nigricauda. Taxonomy (NCBI): domain Eukaryota; kingdom Metazoa; phylum Chordata; class Lepidosauria; order Squamata; family Phrynosomatidae; genus Urosaurus; species Urosaurus nigricauda. Next base: position 191,937,918 of record JAOEGL010000003.1, on the reverse strand, counting down.
TCAACAGTGCGATATAAAGACCTTTGCTTATAGGTCCTGATCTTTCTGGTCTATGTGTTGAGATTGCTGCTGCCATTGTGTTCCTACTCCCTCTTTTCAGATCTCTGAAGGAATCAGAGACAACCTTCCTGTTATCCACATTGGAGATAGTGATAGCAGTGTTCTTCCTTTGACCTGGGAAGATTGGACTCATATCTTTTAGGATTTTATAACAAACTATTTCAGTCTAAGCCTGGTTGTATATATAATTCTTTTTCTGTCTTCTGCAAGAAATACCTTATTTTATTTTTATAAAATGTGCTGAGATTAGTCCCACTGTATTCATCTCAGTGTTGAGAAAATTGGAGCTGGGAATTTTATTTATCCAGGCATTGGGGAATGATCATTATCCTTTTTATCAAGCAAAGCATTCATTATGGTTTACCAGATGACAGGGATAGATACAGGAGAGAGAAATGTGAAGAACAAGGGAAAGACTTGCTAGCCTTACTACTTTCAAAAGAAGGACGTGAAGCTCTATCAATCAGCATAATGGAACAGAGGTTCACTGATAAATGATTACATTTGTGAATAGGCTAATATTCTGTACCTTCAACTTATTCACTCCATCTTTTATTTTCCTCTTCCGATTTATCTTGGGTAGGAATGTTCCTACGTGCAAAAAGCATTTCGATTTCCCATTTGATCTGCATGGTTGGCTTAATCATTGTTTAATTATTTTTTTAAAAAAACTTACAAACTGGGTTTTCATTTTCATGCTTTGGGCTTGATGTTCTTTGTGGGAGAAAACTGTCCTGGCAACAGGATTGGATTTGACAAAAATGTTTGCTCTATATATGTGTGTGTTTTAAATAATAATAATTATAGTAAAAACCTGCACAATTTATCCTCACATACATCAAACATGCCAATGGTAGTCTCCATTAGATAAAAAGCTCTTTGGTTTTGTTTCCTGCTTGAGTAAATACAGTCATTTTAATTTTAATGAAGGTGATGAAGTGTAAAGTGTGTTAAATACATTATGATGGGAAATAGTAATGCCAGTGAATGTGTTGGTTATACTTCCCTGCTGTTAGCATACACAACATATCCTGTGTTAAATTTCAGGTCTACATATTTTCATATCTGGACCCAGACATGATCTTAAGAGATCACAGCGACTTTTGGAACACTAGGAGAATTTCCCATGGGATGCACACATAGACCCAAAGACATGAACAATCCAGGTAATACCAAGGATGGGTTTGCTGATTGCTTTGTCCTTCCTCATTCAAGCTCTCTGCTTATCCTCTCAAACTAGAAACAAATGCAAAGGCGAGTAAGCCAACACTTTCTACCTCCTCCCCTCTATCTGTCCTGGGGTTGTCCTAAATCCAGTCACTGTTTTTGTAACTTCGAGGTTAAGGCCACCAGTTGTTCCAAAATCCCATTGTCAATTCCCTGGGAAGACCACTAGGTCTTTGTTACATTAAGATAGTGTCTAGAACGCCTTAAGGCAAGGCTCTCAAATATATATATCAGTCACAAACCAGCTTACCTACTTACTGTGCCTTCCCTAGACCCCTTCTGAGCCACATTCCACTTTCCATGGTCACCTCTACAGGACAGGTAAATATTACCTCCACTGTGTCCCTAAAACTTTGCTATCCACTTTCCATATCTTTATTTTGGTTAGCTCTGAATGGGTGTTACTACCATGTGTTTGATTGCACTCTTGCATATTTCTAAACAAAAAAACTTCTCATTCACCCAAACTTGAAGTCCTCCACAGTTACTACTGGTGTAAATAGGTGGAGACAATCCTTGATGTTACCCAGCCTCTTGCAAGATTCTTTGAGCTAATCATTTCTCCCACATTTTAAAGTGAGGCTGACACAGTTAGTGGGGAACCCCCACCTTCTGGGGTAATACTGCAGAGGAATCAGTTTTAGCCCAGTGAATTAGACACTCAGTTTGTTTTAGCTGTACTTAATGTGCAGTTTTAATTTTTATAGTGCAAGTGTTAAGTGCTGAGGAGTGTGTAGTCCTCCATATGTGGTTGGACTGCATCTCCCATCATTTCTTATGTTTGGTTATATTAGCTATGACTAAAGGAATTGCAATTTCCCTGGATCACTATACATTCCTTGTTCTTGTTCAGCATAATACTAAGAAAAAAAATTAAACATACGTTAAATGGTTTATGGAAGGGCTTCCAAAGAGAGGAAACATCCCCCTCTCATGATAATATTCAGCACTCATCTGATCCTTTTCCTTTGAAAATATATAAGCAGGACTTGGAAAAATTACTGAAGTGGCCATGCAGACTTGCTGGTGTTCTGGGAGTTGTAGTCCAGAAAAGTAACCCTCCAAATCTCTCAAAATGTTATCACACAGCTACAGTGTGAATTGCAATTCTGTCAGTCTTTTCACATACATGTTTCCTCCATTACAGAATACTGGATGTCTGTCTCCTGTCCTACCTGTTATAAACACAGAGAAAGTACAGTAAAATTAGAATTATCCTCCCGGCTACCAGCTGTCAGCCCAAAGCACAAACATCGTATCTCGCTTTTGGAAGCATGCAGGAAAGAGGGCTTTTCATGTACTAGAATGCAACGCAAGAAGTTTAGCTTAACAGAGCTACACTGAGTTTCTGATTAAAAAACAAATCATATATTAATAAAAGGTCATGAGGTTGAAAGCTGCCTGCAAGGAAATACATGGGCTGCTTCTTTGAAAGTTAATAATGAGAAAAGTATCTCACAGCTATGAATGCTACATGAAAGGCTTCAAATGTCCTAATTTTTTTGGTGGGGGTATCATAATCAGTTTTTTTCCCACCCTCACCTTCTCTTATGGTTATGTCTTTAAAAAAAAACAAAAAACCTCAGCAGCAATGCATGGAATGAAATGTTGATATATTTCAATTAATGTGCATATGCAAATACAGTAGGTGCTGGTTTTTTGATGTTTGGAGGAAGGAGGAACCTTCTAGCAAAAGGAAACAGCATTAGTTTCCAAAGTCAGTTACAGAGCTTGGGAAGCTACTTATAAAAAGTAATTTCTTTCCATTATACTGCAAATGAGAGCCAGAGCAGTGTAGTGGGTTGGACTATGAGCCTGTAGACTGGGTTTTGATTCCCTGGTGAGCCAAGGAAATCCCATTGATGTCCTTGGGTGAGTCATACACTCTCAGACCCAGAAAACCCTGTGATAGAGCCACCTTAGAATCATAGAATCATAGAATCCTAGAGTTGGAAGAGACCACAAGGGCCATCCAGTCCAACCCCCTGCCATGCAGGAACTCCAAGACAAAGCATCCCCAACAGATGGCCATCCAGCCTCTGCTTAAAGACTTGGCATTGCCATAAGTTGCAAATGACTTGAAGGAACACAACAACACAATATTGCAAACACCCCCAAGTAGATAGTTATTGTTATATTTACTTTTCAAAATAAAGTAAAATGTATTTTCCCATTTCTCATAAGTAATGATTTTTTTTAAAGCTTTTAGTTCAGTAAACATTTTGAACACCGCAGGCCACTGATACAAAACACACTCTTCAGACACACAGCTCCTTATTTCCTCAACAGAAAAAATGAGGTAGCAGCATACATCAGCACTGGAACCATGACATATTCCTCCTCTATAATTTAATGAGAACATACCTCTATAGGTGAGCCCATTAGGTATAGTGGTTTGGGTGTTGGACTAGGACACTGGGAGACCAGGATTTGACTCCCTGCTTGGCCATGGAAATCTTTGGGTGATATTGGAGAAGTCATACTCTCTTAGCCTCAGAGGAAGGCAAGGAGACGCTCCCTCTGAACAAATTCTGCCAAGAACATCCTGTGATAGCTTCCACTTAGGGTCAATATGTAACATCAACACAGCTTTCTATAAAAATAACATTTAAGAAATTTCAGATACATGGGTAAAGAGGTATCCTGCTTTATATTTCAAGTGTAAAGACATTTGGCTATGCCTTAACTGTAACTATGTATTTGTTTTTAGGTCTGCTCAGTATCATTATGCTAGTTCCCTTCCCATCTTTGATCAGGAAGCACAACTGTGAGATAATCAGAGCTGGAACAAGCTAATTTGTATACTAAGGTTCACAGATTCCCCTAGATTATGTGGCTAGTCACTAGGTAAAAAAGAATGGGGACTATACTTTCAAAAGTTTTTAATTCAGTTTAAAGTTGTAAACTCTAGAAATAATGTATATAAAGGCCTGCTGCCTAGAATTGTTATACATCTGTGATACATAGCAAGTGACACAGCAGAATGTATTAAAGCAATACTTTCCACTGTAGGTTATTGTGTAGTTAGGCATACACACACTCACATTTTCTCTCTCTCTCTTGCAGATCCACAACTCCATACACACATTAACTCCATTTCTGCTTGATGGCATGAGTTCTTGAAACAAACCACCTTCAAATCCAGCCATGACACTTATTGAAGTCCTGATACTAGAATTAGAGTTTTAAAAATAAAAGGAGATTGTTATATAGTATTTCATAAACTGTGACAGTCTGACTTAGGTATAACCAAAAATTCTGCTTGCAGTAGTAAACAGTAAAGAGCATGGAGTCAAAGGCTTTCATGGCTGGCATCCATTGTTTTTTTCTGGAGCTTTCGGGCTATGTGGCCATGTTCTAGAAGAGTTCCTTTCTGACATTTTGCCAGCATCTGTGGCTGGCATCTTCAGAGAGTGATAGCCTGGAAAAGGATTGGAGATATATATATATATATATATATATATATATATATAGCCTTGTTTACCCTCAGGGTTTCCTCTTTCCTGTTGAAATTGTCCAGGTGTTTATGGATTTCAATGGCTTCCCTGTGCATTCTGACATGGTAGTTGTTGGCATGGTCCAGAATTTCAGTGCTTTCAAACAGCATTTCATGCCCAGGATGGTTTATAGCATGTTCTGCTACTGCTGATTTTTCCGGCTGACCCAGTCTGCAGTGTCTCTCATGTTCCTTGATTCTTGTTTGCACACTGCGTTTGATGGTCCCTATGTAGACTTGTCCGCAGCTGCATGGATTGTGGTCGACTCCTACGGCTGTGGAAGAGTCTCTCTTGTCCTTGGCTGAGTGAAGCATTTCCTGGATTTTCTTCATCGGTTTGTAAACCATTTGAAGGTTGTGTTTCTTCACCACTTTCCCTATTCTGTCTGTGACTCCTTTGATGTATGGTAAAAATATCTTCCCTTTGGGTGGTTACTTGTCTTGAGTCTTCTGGGTCTTTCTGGACCTGGCAGCCCTTCTGATGTCTGTGCTGGAGTAACCATTGGCCTGTAGAGACCGGTCCAGGTGTTTCAGTTCATCTACCAAGAAGTGCGGTTCACAGATCCATTTTGCCCAATCTACCAGTGTTTTTATTGTGCTTCTTTTTTGTCCTGGGTGATGTTTGGAGTTTTTGTGCAGGTATCTGACTGTATGTGTAGGTTTTCTGTATACTGTGTGGCCCAAACGTTGGTTTGGTTTGCGAATGACTAGGACATCCAAGAATGATAGTGTTCCTTCCTTTTCTTTTTCCATTGTGAATTGGACATTAGGGTGGATGTTGTTCAAATGGTTCAGAAATACAGCCAGATCTTCTCCATGGTTCCAAATGATGAAAGTGTCATCCACATATTAGAACCATGTTGTAGGCTTTTTGGTGCTGTTTCCAGGGCTTGTTTTTCAAAGTGCTCCATGTAAAAGTTTGCTATCACAGGGCTCAGAGGGCTCCCCATTGCTACCCCATCTCTCTGCTCATAGAATCCATTGTCCCACTGGAAATAGCTTGTAGTGAGGCAATGTTCAAACAGGGCTGTGATGTCTTCTGGAAAAATTTGTTGGATGAGTGTCACGGTGTAGTTTTTGGCCACACAACTTCAAACCTATATAGGGCAAACCCCCACTACATCAAGGACTCAGCTCAATTCATAAGAAAAATCAACAACCTTGAACTCAAACCCAGAGACATACTAATCAGCTTCGATGTGGTCTCCTTGTTCACCAAAGTCCCCATTCCTCTCAGCCTCTACTGCCAAGACTCTGGTCCATGCTCTAATGGTATTACAACTAGATTATGGTAACCTTCTTCTGACAGGGATTCTTTTGTCTCACCTCCATCCTTTAATCTCTGTCCAGAACCCAGCTGCACATATTATCACATCCGCTCACTGCTTTGACCATGTTTCTCCTCTTTTCTCCTCCCTTCATTGGCTCCCCTTCGCCTTCCGCATCCAGTACAAGCTTTTGTTGTTGACTTTCAAAGCCCTCCCTAGACTGGCCCCTCCTTATTTATCTGAACTTCTTCCTTTTTATATTTCTACCCATATACTCCATCCTGGTAGTCAAGGTCTCCTGTCCCAGCCTAGGATTTTCATAGCCCCGTTCCGGATTCGTCCCTTCTCACTTGCTGCACCTCACTCCTGGAACCTACTTCCCCCACATATGTGCCTCATCACCTCTCTAAACAGTTTCAACATTGAGTTAAAGACTATATTGTTTAGGGAAGCGCTCCCAGATGTGTGCCCTTGTCTGCCCCAGGATGCCTCATCTTAACTATGCATTAAGAAGCCCAGCCCTCCCTCCAGTCCATCTGCCTTGGTCCAGGCCTCAGACGGAGAGAAGAACAGCTGGACTTGATCCCCTTCCCAACCTCCATTCCCCCTCTCCTTTTGTGCTGTGTCTTTTTAGAATGTAAGCCTAAGAGAAGGGAAGCGTCTAATTAAAAAGATTGCCTGTATGGTGCTGTGTAAATTTACAACGCTATATAAATAAAGGTTAATAATAATAATAATAATAGTCAAGGAATCCATATGCCTGAGTCTGCTAGACCTCAGAAGAACTGTTGATGATAACGTGGCTTGGAAGTCTCTCATTCATGAGGTCACCAAAGTCAAAGTTGCAACAACAACAAAGTCTAGTTGCTAGTCCTCTGAATCAATGGAATTTACAAAAGTGTTAACTTACCACTGAATCAATTTATTCAATAGATCTCTTCTTGTTGGGACTAGCAATTGAATTTATTCCTTTGATTTTTTTTTAACTTACTGTAGGTATTTGTTATTTTGACTGGTAGGCCCAGATAATTCAAATCAGCTTCCCTCATCAATTGCTCACTAAATTTCTCTGTAAAAGCTTCTACTACGATTGTACTTGTTTTAAAAAAACTATATTTAAAGGAACTTTTTTTTCCAAAAAAAATCTATGTAATCTTCTAGGTTGCATAGATTTTTTTGAGTTTGCAAATTCCCACTGAAGTCAGTGGTAGTTTTTATATATGCAAAATCAATTGCCTTTTGTTCAAAGAGAAATCGAGGACTTGCAGACTCTAAAATGTAAAATAAAGGCTTAATTCACATTATTATACCTAGGCACAATAGTATTTGATAATCCTATCCTCTTTTTTATGCAGACAGTTGATTAATATAAGTATCATTTGCATATTAAAAAATCGTGCAGCCTAGCCTGAACATTCAATCACAAGAACCCATTCTCTTTGGCAGTGAAATTTTTCCATGTATTTCCATGTAGATCTGTTTTACTGGCTTCACTGGAATTTATTTGGAGGAAATATCATGAGGACTACCTTATGCTGTATCACAGAGTTTCTTCACAGTAGCCTTCCAGCTCAAACCTTGGAATGATGTTCTATCATAAAAAAGTCAAAATTAAGAGAAACAGGGTCACATAATGTAACTATCTCTAGTGAAGAGCTTGATAGTAGAATTTTGGACATATTGAATTTTCCAGTTTCCAATGCAACCCCCCCCCCCTTACAATATGTTGCAGTAATCCAAATGGGGTGTAGCCAAGGCATGTGTCACCATAACCAGGTCTGATATCTCAAGGAATGGACACAGCTGGCACACTAATTTTAACTGTCCTGATCACCACCAAAACCTGGGCATGAAGGCTCAGTTCTGAGTTCACTCAAACTATGTACATGAGATTTCAGGTGGAGTCTAACCTCAGTCTGAGCATCGACAGGGGGAGAGTGCCCCTGCTGGTGCTCTTGGACATCTCAGCGGCTTTCGATACCATCGACCATGGTATCCTTCTGGAACGCCTGGTAGAGGTGGGAATCGGAGGCACTGAGCTCCAGTGGTTCCGGTCCTACCTTTCTGGGAGGTTCCAGATGGTGCAGCTGGGGGATGTTTGCTCCGATAAGAGGGCCCTCAGATCTGGGGTCCCTCAAGGAGCTATTCTGTCCCCCATGCTTTTCAACATTTACATGAAACCGCTGGGAGAGATCATCCGGAGGCATGGGGCGCGGGGTTATCAGTACACTGATAACACCCAAATAGTCTTCTCTATGTCTCCGACTGATGCAGTGACCAGGGATGGCGTCGCTCCTCTCGTGGCCTGTCTGGAATCGGTAATGGGCTGGATGAGGGAAAACAGACTCAGCCTGAATCCAGAGAAAACGGAAGTACTTGTGATAGCTTCTCCCGGCCCAGGGATGGTGGTGGGTCCACCTGTCCTGAGCGGGATCACGCTTCCCGTAAAGGACACTGTACGCAGCTTGGGGGTGCTCCTTGATTCGTCGCTCCATCTTACTTCTCAGGTGGATGCGATTGTCAGGAGCACCTGTGTTCAGCTTCGGCTGTTACGCCAGCTGCGCCCCTACTTGGACCGGAGGGACCTTGAAACTGTAGTACATGCTCTGGTAACCTCTCGATTGGACTTCTGCAATGCGCTGTACATGGGGCAGTCTTTGTATCACACTCGGAAGCTGCAATTAGTGCAGAATATGGCAGCACGGCTGGTCACTGGTGTTCCCAGGGCCTGCCATATAACACCGGTATTGAAAGATCTCCACTGGCTGCCTATTCGCTTCCGGGCTCAGTACAAAGTGCTGGTTATTACCTATAAAGTCCTAAATGGCTTGGGCCCAGAGTACCTGAAGGACCGCCTCTCCTCATACAATCCGTCCCGCACACTCAGATCTACCAGGCAACTGTTACTAAGAGTTCCAGAGGCCAGATCATCAACCACCATGAAGAGGGCGTTTTCCATCTCGGCCCCTAGCCTCTGGAACTCGCTGCCCATCGAGCTCCGCTCGGCCGCCTCTCTTGCCCATTTTAAAAAGGGGTTCAAAACACACTTATTCTGGCAGGCTTACCCCTGATATTCCTCTCCCTGTTTTTATTTCTTCCTCATCCTCCCCCATTGGGAACTGGTTTGGCATATTGTTATTGTATTGTTGCATTCATATTATTATTGCTTACTTTTGGAATGTTTTTAAATTGTTGTATATGTTGTGCACTGCCCTGATCATTAGAAGGGCGGTATAAAAATAAAGATTTTATTATTTATTATTATTTATTCAGCCCAAGCTGAATCCCTATTGCATGATCTGCCTTGTGACTGCCCAGGAGCACCTCTGTCTTGCCTGGATTACATTTTAATTTGTTCACCATCATCCAGCCTATTACTAATGGCAAATGTAACAGCTTCCTTAGAATCAAATGGAAAGGATAGAAAGCATTGTATCATCAACATACTGGTCATTGAACCTTCAAATTCCAGATGATGTTTTCCATTGGTTTCATGCAAATATTGAACAGCATGAGGAAAAGAACTTAGCCCTTAGGAACACCCTAGAGCAACAGCCAGGGTGTCAAACAGACATCCCCCAGCACTATCCTCTGAGTTTACCCTTCCAAGAAGGAGCAGTACCAGCACCAATCAGTATCCACAAGTCCCATCCCATAGAAATGATCCAGAAAGATATTATGGTCGATGGTACTGAAAGCGACTGAGAGGTCTAGGGGAACTAACAGGGATATAGATCCCATCCAGACTGCAGAAATAATCAATTCTCGGACCGTTTTCACTGCCCTGGCTGAATGCTAGCAAATTCTGGGAATTGTAGTTTTGTGAGACGTTGAGCCTTCCCTGTTGGAGAGCCCTGGGGCCGCAATAAATTACAACTCCCAGGATTCCTTAGCATTGAGCCAGGACAGCTAAAGTGGTCTCAAACTGGATTATTTCTGTGGTGTGGTTTGGACCATACTTCCTGTGTTTAGTTCCCTGCATAGGTTACCTACCGAGGCAACCAAAGCTATCTCTGTGCCATAGCCAGTCCTGAAACCATATTGAGATGGATCTAATTAATCCATCTCATCAAGGAACTCATGGAACTAGGAGACCATGTTATGTTCTAGAACTTTGCACAAAAAACATAATGGAGACTGGCCAATAATTGTTTAGTATGATGGGATTCGGGGAAGATCCTTCCCCCCCCTCCCCAATAATAACCTCACCACAGCCACTTTAGGCCAAATGGAAACCAGCTTTGCTGTAGTGAGGCAATCACTGTTCCCTTGGCCATTACACAAATCCCTCTTGAGATGCTTTTAAGACCCATGAAGAGCATGGTGGCAGTCATCTTTCCAAGGATCCTCCACAATAGCCCAATAGCAGTTTATTTGCTGAGAGGTAGCAGTGGTCCAAGGTCACATGGTAAAGTCCATGACCAAACAGAGATTTAAACTCAGGTCTCTCTTCCTAAATACCTTAAAGGCACCAGATCCTTCCTGATCTTAGAAGCTAAGCAGTCTTGCTCTGGTTAGTACCTGGTTGAGAGACCACCAAGAAATATCAGGTGCTGTAGCCACACTGGGGGTGTGTAGTTTAGATGACGCATGCCTCTGGAGCACTCAGAAGCTGCCCTGGGGCAACCCAAATCTAGACACAAAAGGAGCCAATCTTTTCCACTCCTATTTGGGGCCATGGGAGGAGGTGCCCTTAGGGCCATGGCATGTGTTCACCATGGCCCTGGGGTGATCAAGCTTGGACCAAGTTCTTGCTGCTCCTTCCTGCCCATCTGTTCGACCCCTTTAGGTTAGTTCTCTGAAAAAAGTTGTAGCTACAAAATGGCAAGAAGACTGAAACATAATTGGAGCAAAAATGCAATTATTAATGTGCTGAATTTGTATAATTAGAATGCAAATTTATAATATGCATAATTATAATAATCTACATAATGTAATGCAAATTAGATCCTCAGATCTGATGGGATGTAAGATGCCCAACTATTTGCTCACTTCTCCCACATTTCTTTCTGTCCCTAATTCTAAAAAATTCCAGAGCATCTCAAAATATAGGAAACCCTCTCCCAAATAAAGTTTATTTCTTCATTTATTTATTTAAAGTATTTCTGTATTGCCTCACAGTCCACAAGGGCTCCTGAGGTGATGAACAATAAAAACCAATTAAAAAAAATACAAAGATAAAAAAATGTTAAAACACATTGAAATTACTATAGAATCCAGTTCTTAAACAGTTAACACAGCAATTTCAAACTTTGGGGCTTTTTAGATTGGCAGGAAAGTGTGACATGAAGTTGCCTTTTCCTGGGGATTGCAAGCCCCAGGTGTGCATTTAAAAGGTACAGGGCTGCTAGACTGAGGGGTTTGGGAATGACTTATCTGAGGTCTTTTCTGTGGCTCAGCAGCTACATGGGAAGCTGTCAAAACGCTACAAACACAGGCGGAGCAGCTACATGGGCGGCAAGGAACGCGGCTTTTAGCCGCGCTTTAAATTTTTTTCCTTGCCGGCTGCGAACTGCACAATAGCACAATTGCGCAGGTACACAATACAGCGACATTATCATTGCCTGCTAGGAACTGCACAATTGCGCAATTTGCAGCCGGCAAGGAAAAAAAATTTAAAGGTTCAGCGGTTTATCACTGCGGTTCCTCTGCCTTTTTAAACTGTTCCGTTGCACTGGTGCATCATGAATGAACCCCCTTATTTTGTGAAGGAATTGGCATGTTATCCACAGTAGAATAACAGTAACGGCATCCCAGAGTCCCTACTGCGCATGTCTAGGGTTCGGATTAGGGCTGGAGCTAGGGTGTGGGAGCTTTTAAAAACTGCACGGTTAAAACCCAGCTTTTACACCAGCAGGGCATTAAGCGTTTTAATTAGAAGTGAACTCCACACCATGCATGCTCCCAACCCACGATCCATTATGCTCCGCACCTGGAGCGCTGCCTTTAAATGGGCGATTTAAGGAGACAGAGCCCCATTTAACTGCGCAACTACACCTTAGCCTTTAGATGCACTTGCGATATAGCGCACTTTTTAAAAAAAGAGTAGGGAAATCCAGCACCCTTTTAAAGGCGCTTCTTCTCCCTTAAAGCGCCAAAATAGCGTTTTCATGGCACACTTTCCTTTTTCTCATCTAAAGGCTGGGCTTTCATGCAGCCTTCATCACACCTCCTTTTGCCAATCTAAAATGGGCCATGAGGAATAGGCTAGCATTGTTTGGCTGCCTGTGGGGAAACTTAAAAAGATGGGGCAGCCTAACATTCTTGGGTTGGGAATTCCACAGTTGAGTAACTGCTACAGAGAAATGTGGTATATGTACCCACCAACCCAATTTCACAAGATGATGTGGCACTCAACAGAGCCTTCTCTGAAGATTTCTAATTTCTGGTAGGCTCATATGGAGGAGGCTGTCTTTCAGATATCTTGGCCCCAAATCATTTGGGCCTTTGTAGGTCAGCACCTTGAATTGAGCTCAGAAGCAAAATGAAAGCCAGTACCGTTCTTGCCGGACTGGTGTTATATGCACATCTCACACTAGTCTTTAAAATGCACATCTCACACTAGTCTGGCTTCCACATTTTGCACTAGCTGCAGCTTCCAAACACCTTTAAAGGTCAGCACTACATAGAGTGCATTACAGTAGTCTAATCAAGAAGTAACTAAGGCATGAACCACTGCGGCCAGATATGCTTTCCTTAAGAAAGGATGCAGCTGGTGCACCAGTCAAAGATGGGCAAAGGCAGTCTTGGCCGCTTGAAGAGCCTGGCTTTCCTGAGTGCAAGAACATCCCCAAAACTACAAACCTGATATCAGAAAAAGAGTGCAAGCCCATCCAAAAGCAAGCTGTGATCCCTGACCCAGGTTGGTATTCTTACTGAACAACAGCACTTCCTTATTGTCTGAATTAGGCCTGAGTCTATGCACCTGCATCCTTTACTGCATCCAGACAGTAATTCAGTACTACCACAACTACAACCTCCAAAACTCCTCATTCAGCATGGCTAATCCAATTAGAGACAACTAGAACAGACACATTGAATCAATAGAACTTCTGTAGCTGTTAATTTACCAATGATTAAATATGTCTACTCTAGTTAGGATTGGCAATTAGATGTTGGTCTCAAGGACCTGGGTTTGGATAGATATGCCCGCCTATTTGTCCTCTGTTAGGGGTCCCCCTGAATTTTTGGCAAATCCTTATAAAAATGAAAATCTTGCCCACCTTGAGATTTATCCAATGGAAATACCTATTTTCTAAGATATTTTGATCTTGTAACAGACTTTTACTATTTCTAGTTTGAGAGTCAATGCTACTGTGCCCCAAGAGAACCAGTAAGAGCCACTTTAAAAGCAGTTTCTCCATGATTTCTTGGGTATTTTTGTGCTTCCTTAAACTTATGTTTATAATCTAAATAAGAAATACTTTTCAAATGTCCTCTTAGAGAGCTGTTCCTTTGGGCTTTATTCCCAGATTTCTATATTAAAGGATTGGATTTATCAGATCACAGCAATGCCTGTCTATTCACCAGTTCAAAGTACCCCTTACCTGTGAATTTTTCAGCAACATCAGTAAGCTTTTATGTCAACGATCTTAAATCCCCCCTTTTGATAGCTAAGCTTCATGATTATATTATACAGAATAACAAAATCTGTACTACAGTTTGAAATCTTCAAAAAGGCCATTTATTTTACTTAAAATTGACTGTGTTGGCTTTCAGTTGAGTTGGGAGGACACAGTGCCAGTCAGCTGCTGGCTCAATGACTTGACCTGCTGAGGAATGTTATTTTTGCACCCCACCCTGGCAAATTTATCTGATTATAGATCCAAACTGTTAGAAGGTTTTCACAAGGACATGTTAAAGTGACTCTTGCAGATGCAAAAGTGACTGGGAGATTATAGGAGATTCTGGGAGTTGTTTTCCAAAAAGTAACCTTTCCAAACTTTGGTTATGAACTTTGGGTAGCCAAAGTGTGGCTTTCCAATTTGTTATTGAAACTTCAGCTTCCATCATTCCTCACCACTGAGAAAAGGTACATCTACATTGTAGAAATAATGCAGTTTGGCACCACTTTAAATGCCATGGCTCCATCCTACAGAATCCAGGGATATGTAGCTTTGTGAGGCACCAACAGTCTTTGGCAGAGAAAGCTTAAAGATCTTGTAAAATGACAAATCCCAGGACTTCATAGGATGGTGCTACAGCACTTAAACTGCATTATTTATGTAGCGTAGGTGCACCCTGTATTGGCTAGTACTGATGGTAACTGGAATCCAACAACATCTAGAAGAATATGCTTTGCCCACCCACACTTTAGATCTATGAGACAGCCAAAAGAGACAGCTTCCACTGCCACTATGTTGTTATGTATCTTCAAGTGGATTCCAACTTATATTGAACCTATCATGGGGTTTTCTTGGCAAGATTTGTTCAGAGGAGGTTTGCCATTACTGCCTCCTTTTGCTGAGAAATTGTGCCCAAGGTCACCTGATGGGTTTGCATCACTGAGCACATTTTTAACCTCTCCAGAGTCCTAGCCCAACACTCAAACCACTGTACCACACATCCAGTCTCCCCATCACTGTATATTTCTATATCTCTATATATGGTTGTGCATCTTTTTGTTGTGACTTGTGGATTCATCTGCACTTTAGATTTAAGGAGAAAGTATATTTCCACACATCGATGGATTAAAATGCTGCTAGAAGGTTTGACTTCCTAGAATTAAAGCATGAGAATTTGCCAAATATATAGTCGACCCTCCTTATCCATGAATTTTTTTTATCCACGGATTCAAGCATCCGTACCTTGAAAATATTCCAAAAAAGTATGCATTTCAAATAGCAAACCTTGATTTTCCATTGTATATAAGTGACACTATTTTACACTGCCATTGTATTTAATGGGACTTGAGTATCCACGGATTGTATTATCCATGGAGGGTCCTGGAACCAAACCCCAGTGGATAACAAGGGCCCACTGTACTCAACTATATGTCAACCTCATATATAAGCTGAGGGCAGGTTTTGGACCCAAAATTATGGATTTTGATATGACCTGTGAATAAGTTGAGAGTAATACACAGGAGCATGTAGCAAAGGATGTAAAGGACAAACAAAGGAAATGATGATGCCAAAGAACTTACAAAATTCCAGCAGACATAACTGTTTGTGCTCACTCTAAAGGCTGGATGGGTTAGGAGGGAGCCACAGTAAATCATGGCTGTGTGATCTGTGAGGGAGGCAACCAGGCACAGAAAGTAACACATGTCAAAATGGATGAAAAGACAAAAGCAAACTGTGTCAGCAATCATTACAGCCTATATTTTAATGTGATAACATTAC
This sequence comes from Urosaurus nigricauda, assembly GCA_034509955.1. Lineage (NCBI taxonomy): Eukaryota > Metazoa > Chordata > Lepidosauria > Squamata > Phrynosomatidae > Urosaurus > Urosaurus nigricauda. Next base: position 191,922,523 of record JAOEGL010000003.1, on the reverse strand, counting down.
CTGATTTTAATCCAGCAAAGCTGACAAACATACACAAATGTCTTATTCAGATCTTATTCCTCTCAGCTCTCTTTGAGAGGAAGTGCCAAAGAGTTACCACCACCACTATTTTCCTGCCCAGGCACTAAAAAAGGCCAGACGTGGCACCGTGGCAGAGAGAGTAAAGTGGGTTAGTGCTTCTTTTAGGTGTTCCTGAGATGAACTAAGCCTTTGCCTTTCACCACTCTGCTCAGAGAAGAGGGTGATTCCTTTTTTGATAGGAGTTGGAGGACAGTACTTACATTGACCCATGGATAAGTCAACCCAGGGTTGGAGGGTCAGTTTTTTGACTAAAGTTTCTAGAGTTATACATGAGTATATACAGTAAGTCGGACCTGCAACAAAATGTTGCAGAGTGCTGGATTGCTTTTTGTCAGGACATTTCATTCTTTGGAAATTCCCTGCCTCTCAGTTTTCCATCCCTGCTCCCTCAATTATCAATAGTGTATACTGATTAAGGCTATTCAGTCAAGCCCATCTGGGTTCTCACTTGGGGTGCTTCAATCTCCCCTCCCTTCTTCCTTATAGTTTATTTTTCTAAAAAAGAAAGATAATTTCTGCAAATATTAGGTTTCTCAGACTGAGAATTCCCTCATCTGTGCCTCTTAAATGATGCCACTTTAGTTCCATAAGGACAAACAATCAGACAACAAAAAACTAGAGTTAGTACATACCAGTGATATGCCCATACTACCATACTAAGCCTCTTCCAGATATTTTGGATAACCATCCCATTGTCCTGTCTTGGATTTTTTTTTCAGGATATAAATAAAGTTTTATTACTTATTATTAGTCCAATGCTGAGACCACTGTCCAGCACTGCCTCTCATTTCCTGCTGTATTGGGCTTTTCAAAATCAAAACTCTTGGTTGCGGAGATACTGGAGAGGGTTTAAAGCCCCAAGGATCCTATATGCTCACATGTGACTGGAATGCCCAATAGAAGAGCAACAGGGAGCTTGAGAGCCTTGGGGCTGCCACAGAGAAATCCCATCTCAGATCCTCACCAGCCATACCTTATCGAATTTAAGACTTTTTCTATCTTTAAACCCAGGAAAGATCAGAGGAAAGCGCGATGGAAATTGTTACTCAACACATCTGGAATGTGCTAGATTTGGAAAGGCTGGTATATTGGAAAATAGGTGGAGAGATAGATAAGAAGCCTGGCCCAGTTTTATAGGTATATGTGCACTGACTTAGTGTGTGTTCATAAGCCATATTATATAAGCATCATTCGCTCCCCCCCACCCCCGTTTTTTATTGCCAAGGCAATCCACAGCATCACAACTTTCCTTACAGCAATTACTTGCTACTTTATATAGAAACAGCACCTTTAGAAAGGACATTTCTGTAAATATAATACATTCTGTCATTGTAAGTGCTCTGGTTGAGATGATGATCGTGTGGCCTTTTTTCCTCTTTCTACCCCCTTGTTAAAGGTTAATATTTTCATGCATTTGTGAAGCACTCTAGACTAGCTTGCTGGCATGTGGGCTGCTCATTATGAGATAATTGTCTCAAAGATTTGCTGAAAGTGCTTAAATATTAAATATATGCCACTTATAAGCAAATAGTCACCGGAATTTTCAGCACAAATGCTCAAAAAATGTAGGTTAACTGATAATGGTGGCTGAACACTAAAGATAACAAGACAATGAAAAGTACCCATAATAATGGGATTCTGCACTCTATATCTCATTTTGTCTATTTGTTTGTAATTTTTGAATTAACAATTTAAATAAAAAAGTATATACATACATCATTTTAATACAAGGGAAATTGCTTCATTATGTAGGCAAAGGTTGCTACCTGGAAAGGCAAGAAAAGAGCATGATGAAGCATTCCCAGTATTAAAATCATTCTTGAACGTATTTCTTATGTTCAGGCTTTGAAGCATCCATGCACAGAGGGAGGTATCAATGGACATGGGTGGTGATACCTCAGGTTTTGCATAAGTACAAAGGAAATTCTTATTTTAAAAATCTTAAAGGGGAGGAACCCCCAAAATGTCTAATGAATAAAAGTGAACTGACATGACACAGTTATAGCAGTTTGGTACCACTCTGTCATGGCTCCATCCTCTGGAATTCGGGGATTTATGAAGGTGAACTGCTTTGAATTCTCTGTGCTAGTCCATTCTCTATGAAAGTCACTACTAGAGCTCCTTAGCAGAGAATTTTAAATACCATACTCCAAACTACAAATGCCTGGATTCCATAGAGCACTGGTATGACACTTAAAGTGGTGTCAAACTAATAATAATTGTGTAGTGTGTTCTCAGTGGCTAGAGAAACTGCCTCATTGTTGGTAGGGGGGATAAGAGATGGAAAACCAGAAGGGAGGAGAGAGGATGGGTGGATTTGGTAGCAGCTTGAGCAACACACTGAAACATTATAGGTTTCGCTCACTTGGATTGGAAGAGAGAAAGGGGAGGCAGAATGGAGTATTCTTTCTGAGTCATAATTCAGTCATGATATCCAAGTCAAAATGTCTAGACTGTAAAATCTACTGAGCTATGCAGGTCACTGGGAAATCCCTTATTCAAATTCTCTCTCTCTCTCTTTCTGTCTCTCAGATTGACCATCCTTGCAGAATTGTCATGAGGATAAAATTAGCAGGAGGACAGCCACATATGTCACCTTAAGCCAATGGGTAGAAAAATCAGGATATAAATGTTACATAGAATGGAATGGAATAGAATAGAAAGTGTCTTGCATTGAGTCAGCCCTTTGGCCTATTTTGCAACTGCCAGTAACCTGCCAAGATTTTACATATGGCTCTCAAAGGAAAACATAAACTAGCATAATTATCATTGACTGTCTCGGGCCTATGGGTGGGATCTTTTAATTCTAGATGCCACAAATCAGATCTGGGAGTCAAGGCATGCAAACTATGCAATTCCAGTAAAGGGTAGTGTGTCCAGCCAAGCTGGAGCATGGAGGCATCAGTTCTGCTGGCCCTTGCTGCTAAGTGTACATTCTGGTGTTTGCTTAAAATGAATGGTTTTAAATTGCTTGTGGGTCCACTGAATCTCTAGAAGAGAGGTCAGAATCAAGTTAAGTCCATTTCACTCCTAGGCTGACATCAGGAATGGTGGTGATGAAGGTTTTCCTACCTATAGAACTGGTCATCAAAATTAAATGTAACATCTCTGTCTTTTATATTTTGGGTTTTAGGGCAATTCTATACAGCTTTACTTGGCAATTAGCCTACAATGGTAACTGGGATTTACTAGCAGGTGAGTGCATATAGGATTGCAGGCTTAGCATGCTCACATACATTCTCCTGTTCTATACTGTATTCTGTAAAACATGTCAGCATGATTATCTCCACATTGAGGACGGGGTGGAAGACAATGGTTTTCCAAAAGTCATATAGTGTGGTGCTTCTCAACTTTTGGTCCACCAAAACTTTGGGGCTTCAGTTCTCAGAATCCCTGACCACTGGCTATGATGATTGGTTGGGAACAGAATGCCTAAACATCTGGTGAATGAAAGACTGAGAACCACTGATGTGCTGAATTCATGGCAGAGACAAAATCTAAACCTTTAGCCCCTATGCAAAACCTGTGCCACTCCAGTGTTCATGTGATTCTTTTTGTCCATGAAGTAGAAAGTCCCACCAGTACCTTTGGAGATCCTACAAGCACCTCTTCTAGCCTTAGAGGAGGGAAAAAATCCAGTTCTACAAAGTAAATAACTAAAGAATTATTTCCCTTTGATGGCATCCCAAATCTGCTGCCTGAGGCAGCTGCTGACTCTGAGCTAATCATCAGCATTCCAAATGTAGTTCCACCTGCATTCTAAAACTGCTCCATAGACATCAGAAGCCTATGGAATCCCAGGATTTGTAGTTTGTTGTGGCACCAGAGCTAAGTATATCACAAAACTACAACTTCCAGAAATCCATAGCATTTTGTCTGGCCATTAAAGCAATATCAAACTGCGTTAGTTCTGCAGTGTAGATGCAGCCATTCATTCTGTTTCCAATATTCAAGCTCTGATAAAGAGATTGCTTATGTAACCAGGTAATTGCTTCTGCAATCGCTTATGGAACCAGGAGATGTCTGAGGGAAAGGAGGAGTTATATACAGAATACAACTGCAGTAGTTCAGAGCAAATAGTATGTCTGACAAAACAATTTCCTTCTTATTTTTAACTGGATAGGGTCTTCCAATTTAGAATAAAGTGGGCATAATTTTCCTAATTCATCCTTTATGAAATGTTCTGAAGTAGCAGAAACTAAATATAGTACACCTCATCTCCCTCTCATTCCAGAAGGCATATATTATTTGGTAGTTGTACATCTTTGTTTGGGCATGTGTTTGAGAGTGATTTGATCTACATGGATTTCCCTTAGTAAAGGGTAAATCTTAATGCTTTTTATTCAAAAGTTTTACACTAATAATAATAACTTTCTTTATTCCTTTCCTTTATGGCAAAGTTAGATATAACTTGCAAGTAAAATTTTGGGAGTATCTACATTGTACAAGTATAACCGTTTGATACCGCTTTAACTGCTATGGCTCCATTTTATGAGATCCTGGGATTTGTAAGCTGATGAGAGTCTGGATTCTGTAGTGCCTCACAAAACTACAAATATCAGGATTCAATGGTTTGAGTCCATGATAATTAAAGTGACATTAACATGCTGTGAGTGTGTAGTGTAGATGCCATTTGATTTCAAATTGTGTGCCAGATCCAAAATCTAGACACATGAGAAAATGCTTACTTACAATTTGGTAGGACAATACAGAATGGTTAATAGCCCCACATTGTCAAGATTTGGTAAATGGCTTTATTTCTTTCTACTCTTCTCCACATAAAGCAGACTGAAGCTGAGTTGGCACTTGGAAACACTGGTTAAGAGCAACTGACTTCTTTCTTTTTTTTCCTTCTAAAAGGAGCAAAGCCAAGAAACAAATCCCTCATATCTATCATCACTTGTTGAAGATAGACAGGATCACCCTCAAGAATGTGGCACCCAGTGCCTCCCCTATCAATTGGGTGGTGAATCTAGGTATTAGTCTATATGCCAAAGGAGCCATCCAAGATGCAGGGGTTCAGCACTTTGGAGAGCTCCTTTAAGGGCTAAAACACAAATTGGATTCATTATCACCACCACCGCTCCTGACATGAAAGAATGATGCTCTAAGAAGCAGGAGAAAGGAGTTTTCTTTAACTACCATGTCACAAGCAGATCACATCCTCCCAAGTTCTTGACTTATATTGGGACTTTTAGAACTATCAGAACAGCATGCCCTGGAAGCTAATGGAATAATGAGACGCAAGTAATGAATATAAGTAGCATATAGCTCTTCCTAACTCTGATCTAACACTAGTCTGGTTGCTGAGTCTACTCAGTGACAATGACAGTCATGAAAAAGAGGGCATGGAAAAGTTACTTTGAGGGCATACAATTCCCAGAATCTCTCAGCCAGCATAGTAAGTGGCCCTGCTGTCCCAAGAAATTCTAGGAGGAGTAGTCAATATGAGCCATTTTTCCACACTCTCTTAAAATAATAAAACAACTTTTCACTACTATCATTGTCTCCTCACAGTACTGCTCAGTACAGAGACTTTCTGGGTCATCCAAGACTTCTTAGACTCTGTGGATATTAAGGAACATGATTGTCGTGACATTTTTGCAAGACTTACTGAGATTTCTCAACCATAATGGGCCTGGGGTCCAGAGCTTTGAGGAATGACATTTTGGATACTTTTCTGAGAATACCATAGACATAGATTCTGGAGGATTCTGAGAGTTGTCATTCAAAACAGTAAATTTTCCACACTCTGACCTCTGAACCATTTTGATTGATTGTCAAATCGGTATTTATGGTTGCACACTGTGTACTCCTTATTGCACATCTTATGCTTACAAAATATAGCTGCCACACTATTCAGATGAAGAAACAGTACCAGCGATTAGATGAGTTTCACCTGCCACAAGAGGGCAGTCACTCTTGTCGTTCCCCTGCACTGTTGGTGTAAACAAGCAGATGCACAGGTAAAGCAATCTCCGATGCCTTTGGAACTACCGGCGACCTTGGAGCTGTTCGGCTTTATCAGGAATTCCTCCTGCCCACTGCTGATGAAACAGACTGGAGCCAAATCTCTCTCCTCAGAGGTGTTTATTCTTAAAGTTGCTATATTTACAAATATATACACGCCCGTCCAACAAAACTCTCCAACCATCTATCCACTCCGACTACCCAACAACCCACACTGCGGTGTGCAGGCTATTTATAGATTTATGCCATGTGGTCACAAACCCATCCTCTTCTGGTGACTCTTTTTCCTTGTGCCACCAACAATGTTGTCCCTTCACTCAGGAAGACTTTTGATGTTACCCAGGCTTACGTGCAATCAAGCACATGTCTGACCTTGAACACTGTCTGCTGTTCCAGCCTTCAGCTGCAGACAATTATGCCCATGATTCCTGGTTTCCTTTTGTGCACATCTGTACATTTCATAGTTGAGCCTCAATGCCTAACATGCCCCTCCAAAATGTACAGATGTGTATCTTTTTGCCACATATGTGTTTGCCATCTTCCGATGTTTACATTCGTTGAACAGCCAAACTCTGTGTTTATTGTGCCATGCCTATCAAACATGATAGATGTTCATGCCTTTCAATTGGCAAAGCTTTTGTGAGAACATCAGCAATGTTGTCCCTGGTGTCAATGTACTCCAGATTTATGATTCTGTTTTGAACCATCTCTCTCACATTCTGATACCTCACACCAATGTACTTTGTCCTACACTTCAAGTTCTCAGCTTCAGACATTGCAATACATGATTGTGAATCCTCATGGACTACAGTAGGCTCTTCACACTTTTCTCCCAAATCCACAAGCAATTGCCTTATCCACTGGATCTCTCCTGCAATTTCAGACAATGCTGCAAATTCTGCTTCTGTAGTACTTAAAGCCACACAGTTTTGCTTCCTGCTGCGCCAAATTATTGGACTACCAGCAAATCTTACAAGCAAACCTGACACTGACTTTCTGTCGTGCAATTCTGATGCGAATGAACTGTCCACATAACAATCCAGCTGTTGTTCACTGCCCTGTATCACCAACTTTCTTTCTTTGGTTCCTTTCAAGTATCTCAGCACATGTTTCACTCTAGTCCAGTCTTCTACTTTTGGAACACTTACTTTTCTGCTAAGTACTCCAACAGCAAACGAAATGTCTGGCCTAGTGTTGTTTGCAATGAACATCAAGCTACCTACTACACTTCTGAACAATTCTGGATTCTCAAATTCCTTTGATGATTCTGCACTAGAAGTTCCAGAAGTCATTGGACTCTATACAACTTTTGCATTCTGCAAGCCACATTTTTCAATCAGCCTTTCAATCTTTTTCTGTTGGCTCAACAAACACCTGCCATCCTCAGTCCACTGAACTTCAATCCCTAAGTAAGTCTTGAGATTTCCCAAATCCTTGAGCTTAAACCTCTTAGACAACTCTTTCTGAACTGATGTAATTTCCCTCTCTGACTTCGCTGCGACACACAAGTCATCAACGTAAATCACAACGGTCACATCACCTTTTGTATACACGCACGCATCCGCAATGCTGCGTTTGTATCCCAATTTTACCAACTCTTCATGAATGCAAAGGTTCCAGCAACGTGCACTCTGTTTCAAACCGTACAATGCCTTTTTCAACTTGTAAACCTTTCCATCCCTGTCCTTGTCAAAACCTAAAGGTTGTTCCATAAAAACCTCCTCATTAAGATGAGCATTCAAATATGCAGTTTCAAAATCAAAGTGTCTCACTACTTGATTCTTCCTAGCTGCTAAAGCTAATACCAGCCTTAAACTTTCTGGCTTTGCAGTAGGTGAAAAAGTTTTGTCAAAATTTTCAAACCTCTGCTGCGAAAAACCTTTTGCAACCAGTCTTGCCTTGTATCTATGGGTTCCATCCGGCATTTCCTTCCTCTTGAAAACCCATTTGCAACCTACAACCTTGTGGTTCTTAGGCCTCTCCACAATCTCAAACACTTCCTTATCTAGTAAAGACAAGTACTCCTGATCCATGGCAGAAAGCCATTTCTCCTGCTCCTCCTTAGGATATGACTGCAATTCCTCAAAACTCTCTGGCTCATCTGCCATCACTGAACAAGCTCTTGCACCCTGCACTACGAATCTATCTGGAGGTCTCCTCACCCTCTGAGTTCTCCTTGGCACAATCACTTTTGTTCTGCCTTTTTCATCCTCACTGTCAGAACTAGTTTGCACCTCTGTGTCTTTCATGGACACCTTTTCAAACTTTTGTGTAGTGACTGGTGAGTGCAAAGTTGGATGTGTTTGTGTGTGATGGTGTGCAGAAGTACTGGGTTCACTTTCAGTAGATGCTTCTTGTTTTAGCACCCCTCCATTTCCAGTACCTATGTCACTCTGCCCCAGCTTGAGAAAAACCTCGTTGTTGGCATGGAGCTTTTCCCAACCTGAATGTTTTTCAAAGTTGGCACTTCTGGACAGCAAGATTTCCCCATGACCTACATAAAATCTATAGCTGTTCCCAGAATACCCCACAAACATCAACCTTCTCCATTTAGGATCCCCCTTTTTCCTGAAGTTTGCAGGCACATACACATTTGCATACTGCCCAAAAACTCTCAGGTATTTGAGATTTGGTGGTCTCCCATACAGCATGTGATATGGAGTTTTCTTTACAAAAGAATTCCAAGTGCGATTGGCAACATGGTTTGCTGTCAAAATTGCTTCCCCCCAAAGCTGCTCTGGTGCTTCTGCATCGAGCATCATGCAATTTTTTATTTGCTTTAAGACTCCAATGTGTCTCTCCGCTAAGCCATTCTCCTGGGGAACGGCCGCGTTCGTCGTGTTGTGGCGGATCCCTTTCCTCCTCAACCAATTTTTCAGGTTATTGGACAGGAATTCTCCACCTCTATCTGTAACCAAAGATCCTACTTTGTATTCAAACTCCCTTTCAATCATATTGACCCAATTTTTGATGTGTTCAGCAGCTTCACTCTTTTCCTTCATGAGCATCACATACGAAAACCGTGTGTGACGATCTACAATGACCATGAAGTACTGATTTTTGCCCATGGTTTTGGCCAAAGGACCAGCCAAATCAGCATGCACAACCTGAAAAGGTCTTTGTGTGGTGCATTTGCTGCGTTTGGCCACAGGAAAAGCCTTCAGCTTTATCCTGCTGCAAACTGAACAATCCAGGTGGTTTGAACAAGTGGACATTTTAAATTCTGGACACACTTCCCCCAGCTTCCCCAAACTTGTGAAGCTTGTATGTCCCATGACTCTATGGTAGTAATGAGCACAGTCTAAGTGCAAAGGCACATTGTTGACTACTGAACATTCTGCCTTGTCAACCATATAGTACATTTTGTCTCTTTTGATTGCTTTAGCACAAACTTGGTCATTTATGCTAATAGTACAATCATCCCCTTTGAAACTCAATGCATACCCACTGGTGGTTAATTCAGACACACTAACCAAACAGTTTTGCAACTTAGGAACACACAAAACATTTGAAAAGTCCTTTCCAAAACTTGGGATGAACACAGTTCCCATCACTTTTGCCTCCCTTGATGCACCATCAGCCAAAGCAACTGAATGTACATTAGATGGCACCTTATCTTTCAGGAGCCTATCACAATTAATCATATGCGACGATGCTCCGGAATCTAATAACCAAATGGGGTCTACAGCCTGATGGGCTTTATAGTCATTGTTCTTTACCACAGCAACAACGCCTTTTCTGCTCACAGGATCTTTAGGCTGTTGTTTCCTTGCTGCTGCCAGCTTTGTACAGTCCTTCTTGAGATGGCCTGGCTTCCCACAGTGGAAACACTTTCTCTCCCTGGACACAGCTGCCTTCTCCGGTTGCAGCTCCTTGAAAGCCTCGGTTGGGTGTGTTTGTCTTGGTACTGCATGCTGCCTCTGGAGCCCTGCCTCGTACTGCCGACGTTGGCTCTCTTCCAAGACACGTGCAGCCACCAGCTCCGCAGTAATCTGTGATTCATCAAAACACTGAAGACTCCACAGAATATTCTCAAAATCATCAGAAAGACTCCCAAGCAGGATGTATGCTTTCTGCTCAGATGCAAGGACGACACCTCTCATCTGCACCTGGCTGAACAAATCAGCCATGATCTCCAGATGCTTCTCTGGCGATTGTCCTTTCTGCATTTTGCAGGCATACAGTCTCCTACACCAAATCATTCTTGACAGAGCTGTTTTAGATTGGTGAATTTCCCTCAAAGCATCCCAAACTGCCTTTGAGGTTCTTTTCTCCCGGACATGGTTGATCTGCGACGGCGTGATTGTAAGCAAAATTGTAGCTCTTGCTCTCTTATCTTGGTCAAGAGTATCTGCTGTGGGTCCTCTCTCAACAACATCCCACAGTCCTTCTCTGACCAGCAAAGCCTCACAATAGGAACTCCAAGCTGCATAATTAGTTTCATCTAGTTTGGGAAATTTAGCTGCCTCCATCATTAAGCAGTGTAAAGATAGAGTCCTGGCAGTTTTCCCAGCTTCTACTGTCAATTGTGATAAGACACAGACAACAGTCCAAAAATCTTACCATCCAGCCTTCCGGCACTGACAGCACATCACAGCAACAAAGTACCTCTCTCACACAGCCAGTTGAACTCTTCAGCACAAACGGAGATGCCTTATCAGATAAGGATCTGGGCCCATAACCCTTGTTGGTGTAAACAAGCAGATGCACAGGTAAAGCAATCTCCGATGCCTTTGGAACTACCGGCGACCTTGGAGCTGTTCGGCTTTATCAGGAATTCCTCCTGCCCACTGCTGATGAAACAGACTGGAGCCAAATCTCTCTCCTCAGAGGTGTTTATTCTTAAAGTTGCTATATTTACAAATATATACACGCCCGTCCAACAAAACTCTCCAACCATCTATCCACTCCGACTACCCAACAACCCACACTGCGGTGTGCAGGCTATTTATAGATTTATGCCATGCGGTCACAAACCCATCCTCTTCTGGTGACTCTTTTTCCTTGTGCCACCAACAATGTTGTCCCTTCACTCAGGAAGACTTTTGATGTTACCCAGGCTTACGTGCAATCAAGCACATATCTGACCTTGAACACTGTCTGCTGTTCCAGCCTTCAGCTGCAGACAATTATGCCCAAGCTTCCTGGTTTCCTTTTGTGCACATCTGTACATTTCATAGTTGAGCCTCAATGCCTAACATGCACATACACAGTGTAATACACTGGGGTTGTGCATCCCACTGATATTCAGAAGCTTGCCTGTGGTAATCAAACAAAGAACTTGGTGGAGGAGCATACTGAAGTTGTTATCTATTTGTTTTCAAATTGCTGCAAAGGGAAGAAAAAAGATGAAGCGTAAAAATGTCAGCCTCTGGTGTGAGAATATAATATGTGTTGTGGCATTCATTAGCACATAATTAAGAAGGATCCATACTAGTTAGAATACAAACATCATATACATGGAGGATTTCCTTCCCTCCGCCTCCCCAAGCTAATCTGCATTTATATAAAACCACATCAGTAGGCTAGTATGTTGTTTGTTTTCAGAAAAGAGTACATTTAGTTTGCTGGGGAATGGTTTTGTGCCCCAAGGTCAGATGCTAATTTTAAGGTGAATCACACTTTGGGATTAATCTGTTTGATTATTTGATCATTTCCATGTTCTTTGCTAGCAACAAAGCTGCAGTTAACTCCTTGGGAGCTTTCCCTATTGCCTCAATCATCTGCAAATTTCAAACGACAATTATGTTCCACAGTCAGAACCAAGCAAGACATTTTCAACATAATGCTTGTGATAGGCCTGGTCCATATCTTGGAAGAATTACTTTTTGGATACTCCTCTGAGAATGCCATAGACATGGATTCTGGAGGATTCTGGAAGCTGTTATTTAAAAGAGTAATTTTTTCAGATTCTGGTTTGCTTTTATTAATCAGTTCTAGAACAGACATAGCACAAGGAGTTTGTATAGTTTTGTATGCTTTGTTTAGTGGGAGTAAGGGAGAGGCCCTTTTTCATGGTTGCTCTCTGACTTTGTTATGTTTTCTGCATGGTGGATAGGATGGCTCTCTACCATCCTCTTCATTCACTAGCAATGAAACCTTTCTTATTGTCAGGTTTTCAGGAATTTAGTGTGATGGGTTTTTGATGGTTTGCTGTCTTATAGTTTCTGTTTTGATCAATTTTAATTTTTACCTCTATAGATTGTTTAATTGGTTTTAAATTAGTATGTTTTAAAAAGCATGGTGTAGTAGTTGGAGTGTTGACCTAGGACACTGGGAGACCAGGGTTTGAATCCCCACTCAGCCATGGAAACTCACTGAGTGTGACCTTTGGCAAATCACACTCTCAGCCTCTGAGGAAGGGCATGGCAATCCCCCTCTGAACAGATCTTGCCAAGAAAACCACACGATGAGTTCACCTTAGAGTTGCCATAAATTGGAAATGACTTGAAGGCACACAAAACCAACATATTTACACACACACACACACACACACACCATAACAGTTTTAAAACATACACAAACACCTTATATAACAAATGGGATATAAATGAAAGAAATAAAAAAAAAACCGGGAGAGGGAGAAATAGCATTCATTTTGATTCAAGGCTGGTGAAGACCTGTAGAGCAGTGCCTTTCACATATTGGACTGCAAGTCCCAGCAACCCTAATCAACATAGCCAATGGAGGGGCATCTAACATCCTCCTTATGGTGACACAATTGCCCTTTTAGATTTTGGGGAATTATTATTTCAATAATAGTGCAGCCCTATCAATAGAAAAAGGGCAGTCCTATCTCAGTGGGAAAAGAAGTGTAATCTAAATGATCTCCTAATGCCTCAAGGACAATGGAAGAGCAATGATGCTGTGGACTCTTTCAAATGGGAGGAATTTCTCCTAACTCCGAATGGAGCCAATGCGGATTCATATAAATTTGCTTGTTTAGCGAATTTACATGAACCCCTGCTCCATTCGGAAGAACCCCTGCTCCGTTCGGAATTACTTCCCATTACCCGAAAATAACCCCCTCCTGCCCGAATTTGCATGTGAAGCTTTAATTCGCAATAAAGTAAAACCCATGATTGCATTCGAATTGGCTTCCCTCTTGCCCGAATTTGCGTGCGAAGAGTTAATTTGCAATAACATAAAACACATGATTGCATTCGAATTGACCTTAAATTATACTTCCAATTTAGCCTTGTATGAAAGAGTAGTGTGTGATAAACCCCAACCAAAAATGGGACTAACCCAGCATGCAGACAGGAAGTGAATGCAATGGAATAATTTATTTTTATCCAAATGTGCATATGTTTATTACCCTTACAGAAAATATTTCTGACTGGATCCCAATAAAACTGGCACAAAAGAAAAAAAAGTGTGCAAATGAGTTTGTGGATATGAGTTTGTGGTCTATTTTAATTGTCACAATTAAATCCAGTATGTTTCTGATATGTCTAGTTTGTGAAATAACTTCTTTTTAAAGGGGAGTCCTGGACTGATCTAACTGCAGTAATATAAAACATACATAGGTAAAGGTTTCCCCTTTGACAAGGTTGTTGAGTTGTGTCTAACTGTAAGGCTCAGCACTCATCTCTGTTACTAAGCCAAAGAGCGAGCATTATCAAAGACACCTCCAGGCAAGCATGACTGCACAGGATATTTTTACCTTCACGCTGAAGTGGTACCTATTTATCTACTTGTACTTTTACATGCTTTTGAACTGCTAGGTTGGCAGAAGCTGGGACTAGTGATGGGAGCTCACCCCATCATGCGGCACTTGGGCTTTGACCTGCCAACCTGCCGAATTTGCAGTCATCAGAGTCAGCCTCTTAACCACTGAGCCATCGCGTCCATATGAAATATGCATACATTCATCTATATATCTATATATGAAAATGTATGTATATTTCTAAGTTTCTATATAAGCAGGGTTAATTTTTTTACACAAATACAAAAATCTAGGTTTAAGCTCCCCAAAGCTTATTTGAGAAAATTATATTTTGAATTTCATGCACAATTTTGTAATGTAATATAATATTTTGTATTGTAATATAATAAATCTAGTATTCCATTGGTCTCTACGCATCCTATTTAGTTCAGCTGCTTTTTGATTTAATTTCTTGCTTTATTGAATCTAGTTTTTCAATGGTTCCATTTTAATTTAATGAAAACCTGAGGAACTAAGTCATTTTATAGCATTAAAAAACCCACAATCAGCGCAATTGTGGTATAATTGCCTTCTGTGATATTCACATCAACAGTTTGTTCCATTGGTCTCAGTAGAGCTTTGTCCCTGGTAAGTAGTATACAGGTTGAATCCTGTTGATGATGTACACTGTTGTATAACACAAACACCATTGCACAAGTGTGTGTCCCTTTCCAATCATTGCAGTAGGAGAGCTATCATGCACAGAATATCTCTAGGCATGTAACCCTTGCATGCAACCCCATTCTGAAGGCACTGGATGTACTCCCATAGCCAATGGAGATGGAGGATTGCATAGATATAGCTAGATGTCTCTTGTGAGCACCCAGTTCCCCCTGCAATTGTATGGTCACAGTGATGCACCCCAGTGTCTTCAAGCAGATGTTACAATAGCTAACTTTGGTAAAAGCCCAGTAGAATTATTGTTATTGTTGTTGTTGTGTGCCATCATGTCATTCTGATTTATGGTGACCCTAAGACAAACTTACCACAGGGGTTTCTTGGCAAGATTTGTTCAGATTTCACATTGCCTTCTTCTAAAGCCTTGCTCAAGATCACCTTGAGGGTTCCATGGCTGAGTGAAGATTCAAACCTGGATCTCCCAGATTCCTAATACAACATTCAGACCAGTAGACCACACTATGTTGGCAGATATTTCCACCCTGCCAGTTATTAAAACAGTCTCTTCATCATTGCATCCTGAATACAGTCGTCCCTTCTTTTTGCATACCATTAAGGAACCCTCGCAGATAACAAGAACACAGGACCTCAAGCCCTGCCACATGCATGCACCTCAGTTACAAACAATGGGGCTTGGTCATCCATGGAAGCTCAAATCTGTGGATGGTAAGCCCATGGATATGAAAAGCCCACTGCACATATACAGTTAAATTCTCATTATCACAACCAGGGAAAGGGATGCATAGCCTTCTAGCTGTTGTTGAAATGCCATTCCCATCAGCCTTAGTCAGGACAGCCTATAGTGAGGGATGCTGAGAGTTGCAATTCAACATCATCTGGAGGGCCACATATTTTTCATCTCTTATGGCATAGTTTCCATTTTTTGGCCCATGTCACTAAGCCATCTGGTCTTGTTCTGAGGGTTTGCTTTTAATGTGAAACAGAAATGGCTAGGATATGAGTAGGAGCCTCTTCATATTTCTCTGGATTCTTGTAAACAGGTCTATTACATGTTGGCATCAAATCAACAAACCTTCAATTTGCCACTTTGAGATATATGTACACACACACACACACACACACACACACACATTTTAAATGGAACCTATCCTCCCAAAAAGCAATGTAAGTAAATATACATTTATCCTCATCTATATTTAGCAAACTGCTGTTGCCAGGGACCCCAGAGATAAGTGTATCTTTGCACTCATTCCTGCCACTTGTGTTTTTGGATTTTAGCAGTTTCCCAGCACCAGCATCAAGATTTCTAACTTTTAATTGTCCCTTAGTTGCCAGGTCAGGAACATGTCAGATCCTGAGATGTCGGGACCAAAATCTGAGATCTAGGGCAGCCCTTTATGATGTCACAGGGGGGCAGTCCCTAGTGATGTAATTAAGCATGATAAATTAAGCATCAAACACAGTTGCTTAGAGCATTTCGTTCCAATAAAAAGTACAAAGTCAAACAACTGAAAAAAATATTTATTTGATTGAAAATTATGTTCTTATTCCTCTGTACTGAAGAGAAAAAAAGCCAAACAAACCCACAAGCTTCCCACAACTCTGTAACATCTGGCGAGTACCACTTTTAAGACCATTTGGGAGTTGTAGTCCATCTGAAGAAAATTTTCCATGCTCTGCTTTGAACAGATAAACAAAATTTTCCCAGGTCTTTTTTTGTAAGTCTTTGTAAGCATTGCTTATAGCAATACATGGAAGATGTAATCCCATTTTATATGACTTTTAATCTATTTTATAGTGTTTTAATGTAGTGAATTGTATTCAGGTCTAGATTTTTCAAAAAATGGAAGAAAAAACAATGGGTCATACATATATCTCAAAATCCAAGGAAAGTTTTCCAATGAATAATGGTAATGTTGAGAGAAAATAGTTTAGGAGGAGTTGCAGTAATTTTGACAAGTAACTGAGTCGCGGAAAAACATTTTGTAAACATTTTTAATTTGTTGTTATGGAAGTTGCCTTGGGTCCCATCCTGGGAGAAAGGGGTCATATAAATAAAGTAAATAAATAAATAAATAAATAACTTTTGCCAGACTCAGCTTTGAATAGAAAAATAATCAAAAATTTCCTAGCTGTTTTACTACCCCTACCCAAGCTCTGATTTTAACATATGGGAGCTGATGTTCAACCAAAGAATTTTTTTCCAAAGAAAAAACAATTTTTCCAAACTCTGCTTTAAATGTGGTGTTCCTATTGACCAATGAACTTTACTAGTCACATCTTTTCAATACTGTTCTTAGGAGATTACCGCACACAGCTTTTAAACTGTGATTTCACTGGGAAGGAAGCAGCTTTGGTGATACTGATCGCATGACGTTGCCTCCCACCCATAGCTGCCCTGTCCTCCACCCATCCCTTTCCTTTCATGGGCAATACCCGTGAAATTACCATTCCACAAACTACCAGGAGCCCTGGTGGTGCAGTGGTTAAATGCCTGTACTGCAGCCACTCACTCAAAACCATGAGGTGGCGGATCTAATACCAGCAAAAGGGCTCAAGCTTGACTCAGGCTTGCATCCTTCCGAGGTCACTAAAATGAGTACCCAGATTGTTGGGGGCAAGTAGCTTACAGTTGTAAACCACTTAGACACTCTTTAGACAGTATCAAGCAGTATATAAGTGAATCTGTTTGTACCATTCCCAGAATTCCATCACCTTGTGCCATGGCAGTTAAAGTGCGCTCAAACCAGATTATTTCTGCAGTGTAGATGCAGCCCAAGCTGCGGGAACTTAAGAGCAGAAGTCTTATCTGTGGTATTTTGCAGAAATTTAGAGGTCCTCTTAGCCCTGTTGCTTCAGAAAGCCTTGGTAACCCAATGTGACTGAAGTTTGCCTTCACTCCTTCTGAGGACCTCCAATTCTTGATTTCACTTCTTTTTCCTCCTCTCCCACTTGTCAAACCCTTTCTCCAAACCCACACAACTCTCGGCTAAACATCTTCCTTTATGTTCCTTTCTCTCTTTCTCTTTTGCCACTCTATCACCAGGGTTGTAGCAACACTGCAGAAATAATGCAGTTTGGCACCACTTTAAGTGCCATGGCTCAATGCTATGGAAATCTGGGATTTGTAGTTTTGTGAGATATCTAGCCTTCTCTGTCAGAGCAAGCTACAATTCTCAGAAGTCCATAGCATAGATCCAAGGCAGTTAAAGCAGAGTCAGAGTGGATTATTTCTGTAATGCAGCCCTAGTTGCATTCAGCTTCTATGTCCTTTCTTACTCCCCATTCCTCTTACTTTTTCTCTTCCTCCTCCCCACTCATCCTCTCCAGATTGCATGTCACAACTGCAGTCACCCAATTGCACAGTCACACCTGGGGCATTGTGTGACTGCATGATCAAAAAGCTACCATTTCCGGAATTTCATTGCTGTGAGCCGTGACAGTTAAAGTGGGCTCAAAAATGGATTATTTCTACAGTGTGGATGCAATCCATGACAAACGTCAGTGGAGTGCTTTTGAGAGTCTCTAGACTCCAAGAGAAGCTGAACATCTGTACATTTCACTCCATACAAATGTGAGGGTTTTTATTAAAATCACTCCAAATTTGCATATTTGGGATGGAAAAGTTTTTTAAAAAATAAAGGAGAAATTGAAACGGATATATTTATGCATCCTGGTTCCATCAGTTTGATCTCTTAACTCAGTGCTGATATGATTAGTTTTAATCACTAAATACTAACCATATCAGCATTGAATTAGGGTGACACCTTTTTTTCTTTCAAAAGTGCTGTTCATTTTTAATAGCTCTCTGGCATTCATGTACAGTATATTCCCCTTAGATGTACTTGTTGATTTTGATGGGTACAAATGGGGACAATATTGTTTGTTTTCAGCTCCCTAACATTTGTCAATTTCTTCAAATTTGGGATGGAAAAATCCTTGAAGATGAGAACATTTAAATGCAAGAGAAGATGAAACAACATTTCATATCCCTAATTAAAGTATTTGGTTGCTGCTGCTGAATTTTCAAGCAGATTTGTGAATTCCTGGTGCCAGGCATCTTTTATCACTACAGTATTTCTGTTTAGAAAGTACTTAAAGATTCCTCACACTATAAACTTGAATGTTTTGAGTAAAATTATGCAGATCAAATTCTTTCTTCAGTTTCTTCAGGGATATCAGAAGTATAATTCAGGTACGTAGTGAACTTTTGCTTGAGAATGACAAGAAAGAGTGATACAAAAGGTGTTCCTTACTTTGGCCGTAGCAAAATGTCACCAGCTATTCTGATCTGCATATACCTGAGTTTAATTCAGACAGCTGAAAAGCAAAGCTAGGGAGTCATGTGGCTTCTAGAAATGGACATTTTACCCTGAGACACAATGTGGAATCTTTAACATTATTGGTTTAGTGTACAACTGATGCATATGTTATTGTTCTGTGGTTCTGTGTTATGTTCTTATTATGATTTCCAGCTGGAACAAACTCAAATTTGAGTTTTTTAAAAAAATTGGTGTCTGGCAACATTACATTGGCTGTTCTTTAATTCAAGGCTGGGCAACTGTAGAGGGACTGTGGACCACTTTAAAACACACACACACACACACACACAAATGCATCCTGTGGGAGAAGGAAAACAGCAGTACGGTTAATGTGACTGGAAGTGACATTCAGTCACTTCTGATTTAATTTTTGGTGATTTTTGGGTGGGTTGCTTAATCAGTGTGGGAGCCTGGAGGCAAAATAATTACATTTTGCAGCAGTTTGAGCTGCTGGACTTTTTAAGGGGGTGGATGGGTGCGTCTGGTGGCCTTCAAGAACCACAAAACAAGGCCACTGAATTTTTTAATCAAGGAGTTGGGTATGGAGATTTTGAGATGCTTCAGGAACCAGAAAACAAGGCTTCACTGGCTGCATACATGCCATGGGCCCTATTTACCCCACCCCTGCATCAATTGTACCAAGAGACTAGGACTCAAAACAGACGAGTAAAAAGTGGCTTCCAGCTGCTTTGGGGGCATGGTGTTTAGATGGCACATGCACCAAAGCAGTGGGAAGTCATGCTGGAGCCATACCAAGCTCTTTTAAGATTTAATCTGCTCTTGACCGGATGCAAGGTTGGAAGCAAGGTTAGGACTGCAAGGTTGGGACTGCAGCAGCAGATTGTTTTCAGAGTGGGCCATGTGCTTGTCATGGTCCCAGCCCGATTGGGACCTGAGTGGCCGGAGGCCGTTCCTTCCAGGCCATTTGCTTTGGCCTTAAGTGAAGCTGTAACTATTACACTTTCCAGCTTCTGCCAGGATGTGTTTGAGAGGAGTGTGAGAGAGGGAATATGAGAGAGAGAGTCATAGTCATTTTCTTTTCAACAGTGAGGACTTAAAGTCTCGTTTACATTTTTATTCTGGCCAGAGATATTTCCATATTCTGACACATGTCTGCAGTGGCCTGGCACCTGGGGGCAGGGGCAGAAGCATCACTATGTGTGTGTGTGTGTGTGGGGGGGGGTTCAAACTACACCAGGTGACATCCTAAGGGGGGGGGGCAATACCACTACTCCCAAACATCTGCCATTGGGCAGAAACAGTCATTGGCATCCACCTGCGTCTGTTTAAAACACTGAAAAAATTGTGTGAATGGAATAAGGTTCAGTGCAAGGAGAAAGAAGAGGCCCCAGATTTTTTAATTTTTTTTTTTAAATTTAAAAATCAAAAATGCAATTTTAAAAATTATTTTAATTTTTTTTCTTTAAAACTGCACATCTTACTGAATTTTAAGTTTGGCCACATATGTGTATGTGTGCACAATGTGATAATTTAAAGGTGTGATTTTAATTTTTCTAGTTGTTTATGTCACAGCTGTAAGTGATTGGAATTACAATTTATGAGTAACATTAATGAAAAAAATTAAGGATTTTGTATGGTGTGGTATAAGAGGATGTCAATGATGGAGTGACACCATGACTTACCACACTTGGTGATGCCAACCCTAGTGGTGCCACTGCCTGAGGGCTCTGATGTCAATGGGTCTGCACATCCAGCCTGGGTTTTTTTTTTTTAACTTTAAAGCCATTGTCCAAGTTGCTAAGCCTAGCCTCAAAATAGGTTCAGCATCTTAGATAAGCACCAAAATAAGTTCAGCACCTTTAAAGTTTAGACTAAAGCTCAGAAAAAATTAACCATGCCATGTACCTTGCAGCCAACACTCTCCCCCATTAGCACCCCCACCCCTGTGGAATCACAGGAAGGTGAGGCAGAGTATGGACATTTAAGAGACATGATCAAATCCCTAAGCAGAGTTTAAAGAAGAATGAAGCCCCCCCCCCCCTCCAAGTTTCAAGGAGAGATAGCACTTAAAGAGGTAGGGAAGCTCTTTTTAAAAAGCAAATTATCAGCAGAGGATTTCTTGGGAGGAAGGGCTGCTTGTGTAAAGAGTAGTGTTTGCACTGACCAGAATATTTTGAGATTGGTCTGGAATATTCTGGCATCGGAGCTGCCCTGACCACCCTCATCACCTGGAGTCCTCCATTGCAATGTGGGCAGTTGTTTGTACACATGTCCTGTTATGCCACCTGGCATGGCCATCGCTGCCATGGGACTCTTTGCCCTGAGGTCAGAATGAGGTGCCCAGCACTGATTGCATGGCTGGACTCCTTGTTCTGACCTCAGAGAAAGTAGCCCACTGTGGTGCCGACTATGTCAGCTGGCACAGCAGGACACATTTGAAACAACTGCCCAGTGTCAGAACTGGGGGCTATTCTGGGAAAATCCAAAGCAAAAGTGATTTTTTAAAAAGTTTAAAGCAGGTATAACTTGGACTACTTGCACCAGACTTGGGGACTGGGTCCTGTATCATCCAGAGTCCCCACCCAGAGAATGGGAGAAGTACATTTTATTTGGCCCATGCAGACAGGGTCAAGACTTTCTTGCAGCATGTCTTCATTGGCAAGAGTTGTGGGTACTGTCTGTGTCTTTGTCCCGTAGAAAGTCCTGCTTACCAACAGGCAAAATGTGTTTTCTTCTATCTTTCCGGTCCAAAAATTCCTTGGTTCTCCTGATGTCTGACCTTTCTTGAACTCTGTTTCTGGTTTCCCAGCATCTGACTGGCAAGGAACTTTTTGGAACTGATCTGTTCTGTTTCATAGGAGATTATCAAAAGGAATAAGGAGGGAACTCTCCCGTCCTTACCCCCGTCTTTATCACATCTGTGCTTATCCAGTCCTTGTCCCATCAGTGGCCCCATCATTGTGTTAATGCGAGTTTCCATTAATAGAAACGGATGGGGCCATGCCACTTCAGGAGTGGGAGAAGGATGGGATAGGTGCAATGTCATCTGAAAATCTTATAGTGATTGTGCGATAAGAACGTGTCACGGATGTGATAATGATGACATTGTATGATAATCTTTGTGTGATCGGGCAGGAAGGACAGGACAAGGATGTCCCGGACTGTGGCCAGCACTCACCAACAATAGCTGATAAGTCAGTTCCACAAGCCTAAATGTTGATCCAAATAATTGTCCAAAAGCCAGAGCCAAGGTCAGGGTTGGGGAAATCACAGAAGTCAGTCCAGTCCGAGGTCAGGGCAAGGAGAAAGCAGCGAAAGTCCAAATCGTTCCAAGGTAAGGCAAACCAGAGTTCCAAAGACACGAAGCCAGCACACAGTCACACCAAGAAACTTACAATAAGTTCTGGCAAAGGGATGGCGTCCCACAGGTATTTAAGTAGCCGGCACTCTGCCTGGTATCAGCTGAGCCTTATTAAGACCTTGTTTCTCAGCCAGCCTGTGAGATCGACGGACACAAGCACTTTCAGCCCTTCGCTCCTTAAAGGAGGGAACCTCCAAGCCAGATTCCTCCCTGGAGCCCACACTCATCTGCTGAGCCCCTGAAGGGAGCTCCACAGTGCCAGAGCCTGGCTGTGCTTCCACTCCTGGGGCTGAACTGTCAGGGCTAGGGTCTGGCATGGCAGAACTGGGACCTGGCCTAAACTCCAATTCTTCTTGCTCCTGAGGAGCCATGTCCTCCTCCTCATCCTCCGACTCCAACTCTTGGCTGGCCATGACAAAGGACATCCCATCCCCCGTGTGATAATCTCATTGGTTTCCATTTTTTGCCTTCTTCTTTTGTTGACTTTGTTTGATTTGTGCCTTGAGCCCAGCTTGGCTTCTTGCATGCTGTGTCTGGATACTACTGATCTGCTCTGGGCCCCTCACTGGAGCTCTTGGCCTGACTTGGGATTATCTGACATCCTGCCTAGCATTTGCTGTATGGAAATAAGACAGGTGACTATGAATGCGTCTGCATCTGCAGAAAAAAATTGTACTTTGACACCATTTTATTTGCCATGGCTCCATGCTAGGGAATTCTGGGAACTGTATCTTTTTGGTCACCTGAACTCTCTGACAGAGAAGGCTAAACATCTCACAAAATTACATATCCCAATATTCCATAGCATTGAACCACAGCAGTTAAAGTGGTGTCAAACTGCATTATTTATGTAGAATGGACGCAGCCCACATCAGTTGATAGATCTAAGAACATCTAGTCCAACATTCTGTTCACGCACTTACCAACCTAGGCGGTAGCCCACAAATAGAATATAAGTGCCAAATGATGTCCTGATCATGCTACCAAGAGATTGATCTACAGAGGTATATTAGGAATATATAGATAATATACAGCCCTCATGAGTGTTGACCACCGATAGCCCCAACCTCCATGAATTTATCCTACTACTTCTGGTACAGAATCTCACATGTTATCTAATTGGTTTACCTGAAGTGATAGCTGATAGTTTGACAAGAACTGTGATACATATTCTGTATATGGAACAACTTTGCTTTACTCACTTCACGCAGCATTTACCATTTACAAGGCAAAGCGTGTCTATATAGAGGAGCTACAGTGTGGTGACTAATCAGTGAAACAATAAAAACCGCATAAAAAATGAATTCATATGATGGTAAAAGTTCAATGAATACCATGAGCAACTTACTAACATCCTCATCCTGATTCACATTGGAAAACATTGCAACCTTCTGGGTAGTTTTAATATTACATTCTTCTGTCTATATTGAGAGTAGCAATTTATCATAATAGCATGGAGAGGATGCTAAAATCAGAAAAAAATATTTTTTTTCCTCTGAACACTCTGATTAAATTTACAATAAAGCAGCATTATGTGTAAATATTTCAGTTTAGAAACAATGGGAATTCCTGCGTATTGTTCTTCAGTTGTATGAGTAAGGCTATTGCAACACAGTCAATTCCCTTGGCATAGGGTTTGTGCTAGTTTTATATTCTTTTCCAGTCAGTTGAAGAAGAAATATGGTGAGATCTTTCATATGTGTCCAAACTAGTTTTTAATAAACAAGCAATATAATAACATGCCACACATTTTATCCCTTAAATTGTTTTGTTTAATTCCTTTAGATGCCATTGTTTTCTTTGCCATAAGGGTTGGGCTTGACATATTATGTAGATTATATGTAACCCGACAAATTAGAGAGACAGATTAGCAGTCAATAATCTGGTAGTTTTGTTGTTATTGTTGTTGTTTTCAAAGACAGCCAGTATTCCATAGGGTGTAGCCATGCTAGTTAAAGTTACAGCATCATAGAATCACAGTACCATAACAAGGATGCACCTATACCAGTAATTCCCAAATTTTGGTCCTCTGGGTATTTTGAATTTCAACTTTCAAAACCCTAGCCATCTTGGCCAGCAGACAGGTATTTTGGGAGATAAAGTCCAAAACATCTGGAGGACAAAAATTTGGGAACCACTGATCTACATTGTAGAAATAATGCAGTTTGACACCACTTTAAGTGCTGTACGTAGCTCAATCCTATGAAATCCTGGGATTTGTAGTTTTACATGGTCTTTAGCCTTCACTGCTAAAAAGTGCTGGTGCCTTACAAAACTCAAAATCCCAGGATTCTGTAGGATGGCCCCATGGAACCTAAAGTAGTGCCAAATTGCATTATTTCTACAGTGTATACAACCTGAGTATTGCGAAGGGCCTCTTTTTTAGTATCAGATTTTCAGATTTGTGTAGTGCTGGAAAACCCATTTGACCAAAGCCAACCTTCAGGCAAACTAATATTGTATTGCCATGGGAAGCATTGCCTCAATTCTTCAGCCTTTAGCTTTCTCAGAAACAGTTATCAGTCTTCATACCAAGAAAATATTGCAGGATTGGCTGTGTCTTGTTTGCAATGCTAATTTTTCTCAGTGCAAATGGCTCTTTGCCACATCAAAGTTTGCTCCAAGTAACTTGTTGCAGTTGCTTTGCGAAAAGTAGAAATAACAGTCTGTCATGCTAGCAGTTTGCCTTCACAAACTTCCCTGCCTTTGTACCATTAAATTCAAGCTGAAAAGGAAAAATGGTTCTAGATTAATATCAGACAGCTTTTGAAAATAAAATTTATAGACAACCCATAAGCCATTTGTCACTGGCCTATGTATGTTTTAGCAAAGTAGGCAAGTCTTTTAAAAAATATGAGCTGATCTTATGCAGAACTGGTAGCATGTAAAATATAGTTTTGCCTAAGAAGTAAATATGAAATAGCTTAGCATAATGGCTTATTCTGAGCATCAGTGTAGTGTATTGGTGTGAGTGTTGGACTACAACTCTGGAAATCAGAGTTTGAATCCCCACTCCGCCAAGGAAACCCACTGGGTCATCTTGGATGAGTCACACTCTCTTAGACTCAGAAGAAGGCACAGACAAACACTGAAAAATCTTGTAAAGAAAACTCCATGGGCCCATTCCCACTTGCTGAAAAATCCGCATTGGAACCGGGCTCTGCTCCGCTAAGGAAAGCGGTTCCAAAAGGCCCCTCATTCACACTATGAAAAGGGACCTTGTTGGAACCGGTTTTTTTTTTTAGCAGGGAACACTTGTCATTCCCATTGGAGGAGCTGGGGAAGGTGACAGCCTTCCACCCCTTCCAACAGGGGAATCTTTTTTTTTGGGGGGGGGGGGCTGTAAAATTGATTGCAAAAAGCACACACACACACAAATCTCCTCCGGGTCCATGGCGGGCCTTTCTTCCTTCTTCCCTTCCTTCCCCCCTTACCGGGGAAGGCTCGCCACTGCCGCTGCTGCCTGCCTTTCAGCCTGGTGAGCCCTGGCGACCTGGAGCTTGCAGGGCTTGCGGTGTTTCTTCCGTGCCGCTCGCTGCCGCTGCTCCCGAGTCCCACAGGCCTTCCGAAAGGGAATGGAAGGCCCGTGAGTTCTGAGAGCAGCGGCAGCGGCGCAGCAAGAAAGGCTGCTGCCACCGCCAAGCCTGTCCTGCTCCCGGCTAGGGCTGACAGGCCTTACAGTGCTGTGCTGCTGCCGGCCCCAGGGCTGCCAGGGCCCATGCTCCTCCTGGGGCTGATGGAAGCAGCGGCAGTGGCGAGCCTTCCCCGGTAAGGGGGGAAGGAAAAGGAAGGAAGGAAGATTGATTTTGCGATCAATTTTTCTGCCCCCCCCCAAAAAAAACCCACAATTCTGGCCGACATTCCCACTTATTGGGCACGCTTCAGAATTGTGTTTTCCCCAAAAGACCACTTTAA
This sequence comes from Urosaurus nigricauda, assembly GCA_034509955.1. Taxonomy (NCBI): domain Eukaryota; kingdom Metazoa; phylum Chordata; class Lepidosauria; order Squamata; family Phrynosomatidae; genus Urosaurus; species Urosaurus nigricauda. Next base: position 191,896,566 of record JAOEGL010000003.1, on the reverse strand, counting down.
AACAAGTGTCAGGAAAGCCCGGGCTATTTGCTTTTAACCCGGTCCTTTCCTCCACTAGTCGATCCTATGAGGATCAGAAAGTGATTCAGATGTGAACTTCGCAGCAAAATGTAGTGGGAAGGGGCCCATGACAGGTTTGCCTTAGGGCTGCTATAACTCAGAAATGACTTGAAGGCACACAACAGCAACAACAATAATATACTCTAATGGGGGAAGAGAAATTTGTTTTCTGTTGATGATGATGATGATGCTTATTTATAATGCACTTCCCACCAAAGGTGGAACATTGATGTATATAATCAGAAACAGAAGATAATACACAACACTATAAAATGGTAAAACACTACAATGATACACAAATATACTAAAAACAAACTCCTGATCAGTCACCATCTCTTCCAGAGGTGTAGTTCTGGGCAGGGAACAAAATGAAGGCACAGACATCCCAGAAGAATTCTGCCCACCTCCCATGAAATTTTTCTTCAGCCTCCAAATTTCTAGCTTTGTAGTAGCTGAAATCTTCCATTGGGCATTTAAAAATACAGCTTTCAGCATCTAAAGAAACAAGGCAGAGTTACCAAAGGAATATGGATGCAGCAAATAGAAGAGTTCTGAGTATGAACCATTTTCAGTGTCTCACTCTGCAATGCAAGAAATCTGGGTACTGAAGGAAAGTTTCACTGGGCAGACAGAATTCTCATTTGGAGGGGCAATAGCTTCATTTCCCTCTCCCCCAAAAGTACTGACTGCTTTCCTTGGCAGTCTGTTGTGGACAGAGCTTGAAAGTTAATTTTACAAGTCCCAGAAACCCCAGCCAGGTTGGCCAGTGGCTATGCTGGCTGGTGGGTTCCGGGAATTACAGCCCTTCCACTAGAGTTAAAAAGCTCTAGTCATGTTGATGCTGGTTGGGGCTGATCCAGAGGACAGGACTAGAACCAAAAGTGGTGGGTTCACCTTTTCTTTCTTTGCTGGTCACCCCTTTCCTCTCTCTCATTTTCCATCTTCCTTCCTGCCTAGAGGGCTGCCAGCTAAAGAATAGATTGCTGGAGTACTAAATTTATTTATAGCTTGGAAAGAAATTCAAAACCAGCCCATAAGATGTATTTATTTATTATTTATATTTATTTATTTATTTATTTATTTATCTGTTTATTTCATTGGTATGTTGCCTTTCTTTCGGAAGGGACCCAGGGTGACTCACAGGCAAAAATAATTTAGATAAAACAATTATTCTCTCTTCTATTGTTGCTGTTGTTGTGGGCCTTCAAGTAGTTTCTGATTCATGGTGACCCTGTCATGGGGCTTTCTTGGCAAGTTTTGTCAGAGGGGGTTTGGCATCTTCTGAGGCTGAGAGACTGTGACTTGCCAAACATCACCCAGTGGGTTTACAAGGCCAAGCCAGAATTCAAACCCTGGTCTCCAGAGTCCTAGTCCAATGCTCAAACCACTAATCCACAGAAATCATAATCTTTAAAAGTTAAGAACATTATTATTATTATTATTATTATTGGTATTTATACCCCATTCTTCAGCCCTAAGGGCTATTATTTTATATCTTAAAATTATATTATATTTTAAATTATATTTATATTATTATATTATTATAATATTATATTATATTTTAAAAATCAAATCTGTTGTTGTGTTTTGGGTTGTATTTTATGATTCAGGGTAGAGGGAATGTACATATTTTTGTCCTTAATGTTTTGTACTCTTGGTGACATATATGTGGAAACTAATAAATAAATATATTTAAAAAGGAAGAAAATTAAGAACACTACCTTTGCATAGCTGACAGTTTATAGTTTGATGATGATGATGTAGGTCTTTACATTAATTCTTAATTAAGGGTGTGATGGAACTGGAGATCCAGCTCTGACAGAAGGCATCTACTAGTGGAATGAGAAGAATAATGATTATTAGCTAAAGTATATCAACGCTGGACAATTATAACACCTTGATCCCAATTTAACTTCCATGGTTACATCCAAAGGAATCCTGGAGTTTGTAGTTTGAAGACATAGAATCCACCTGTAAAGAGCTCTAGGCCACTCCTCATGATCTACAATATTGCATGATTACTTAGCAGAATATTCTAAGGATCATATCAAACCACAAATCCTAGGGTTTCATAGGATGTGACAAATATTAAAATCATATCCAAGTGTTCTACCTGCACAGTGTGAATCTCACCCTTCCCTATATTTGCTCCAGAAAGTTAGGGTCCTTTTGGAATCTATGAAAAGTGCTTGAAAACAAACTCTTCTTTTTTATGCCACTGGATTATGTCTCAGAGGGGCACTAATTACATATAGTGTATACAGCTTTATATACAGTTGGTTCTCCGGATCCATACATTTCTTATCCACAGATTTGAGCATACACAGCTTGAAAATTTTCCAAAAAAGTATAAATTCCAAATAGCAAACCTTGATTTTCCATTTTATATGTGGAACACTATTTTGTGTGCCATTATATTGAATGGGACTTGAGCATCCACCCCAGAGGATAACGAGGGCCCACTGTATAGGAAACTTTTAAAAACAATTTGCTTTTAAGGCCTTATTTTAGAGGCATTATATACTTAAGCCAAGCCAAAAAAAGAAAAAAGAAAAAGAAAGAAAGAAAGAAAGAAAGGAAAAAAGGAAAAAAAGGAAAAAGGAAAAAAAGGATATTCTCTAACCATTTCTTAAAAACTTAGTGCTCAATATAATTTCCACTCAAATGTAATGAATTCTTACAGCTTATTAGCCTTGTGATATTGTCACTGCTATTAGCATAACCCATTAAATCCAAGTGTTATGGCTATATAAGGGAAAATAATAATGGGATATGTTAAAGATAAAAATCTACCAATGAAACCCTATGGTCCCTTTGATGGCATCCCAAGGGTTATAAGGAATATCATATCTCCTCCTCTAAGGTTGTACTGTACAGAACATCTGACCCTAAAGGAAGAGATGCTGCATAGAAACATTCTCTCACTGTCCCAACAGATAGATAAATGTCCTTCACTTCTGTCATGCAGTTCTTGGAAGTAACACATTAAAAATAGCAATTGTTGTTGCTGTATACCTTCAAGATGTTTCTCACTTATGGTGATTCTAAAGCTCACAGAACTTTTTGGGGCTGAGAGTGTGTAATTCACCCAAGGTCACTCAGTGGGTTTGCACAACCAAGAGGGCAATTGTAGTCCAATGCTCAAACTACAACACCACACTAGCTCTCTAGAAATAGCAATACTGCCTCCAATATGTTACAGGTTGAGTCTCCCTTATCTGGAATTCCAAAATCCAAAATATTCCCAAATCCAAAATTGTCCACATGGGGTGGCTGAGATAATGACATCTTTGTTTTTTGGTGGTTTAATGTGCACATGCTTTGTTTCATGAACAAAATTATTTAAAAATATTGTGTATAAAATTGCTTTCAGGCTATGTGTATAAGGTGGACACAAAACATAAATGAATTTCATGTGTAGACTTGGGTCCCATCTTCAAGATACCTCATTATGTATATGCAAATATTCCAAAATAATAATTTAAAAAAACCCTCTGAAATCCAAAGCACTTTAGATCCCAAGCATTTATGATGAGACCCAACCTGTACTATTTGGAAGTAGCAAGGGCATAATGATGCTAATTTTTTTGTAATAATCTGTAACATCTTCTTCTCCTCACCTCAGTTAGTAATTAGTCCAAAACATTTTTGGGAGGATTGTTTGGGAATAATTCTGTCCCTATTTTTACAGATTTAAAATAATTAAAATATAATACAGTAGTAACACATTACTGGTACAGTGGTCCCCTGGGATCCGAATCCCCCGGGGAACGAAATCCCCGGGATCCGAAACTGCCGGGAGAGAAAAAAAGCCCCCGGCCAATGAAAAAAACCTCAAGTTGCGAAAGGAATTCGCAACCCGGAAGTTTTAAAACAGCGCGCTTCCGGCGCGCTGCGCATCCAAAAATGCGGTCCCCCGGGTTGCGAAAACTTCCGGGATACGAAGGTAATCCCGGAACGGATTACCTTCGTAACCCAGGGGACCACTGTAAAACAACCAACAACACCCAATGCATTAATTTTTCACAAAAAAGCAACAACAGTGCTGATATATCAGCTTGTACAAGTAACATTCTTAGCTCTTCTCTGATATTAGAACTCTATTTTCAGAAAGAGAGGAAAATGGAGTAGATTTGTGAGTGTTTACAGCAAGGAATGAGAGGCTTTGGGTCCAAATGATCTAAATCTTTCGCAGCCTCCAAATGTCTGCAGCCTGAGCTTTTTTACATGAGCTTGGGACTTTGTGTAAAGTATTCCCCCACCCAGTGGAATTAAAAGCAAGCAGCTGCAACAACAGCCTCTTATTTTCTTTGTCCCATTGGCAAGAGCCCAGTATGGCTTGGTTATTTTGCAGGGTCCAATGCTGGAGTTGCCTGAGATAACCCTTAGGTTTGCACTGCTAGTATTATAAATATTTCTCTGAAAGCTGGAAGTGAAGGTAATAGTGTCACAAATTAATGGTGGTTTTTACATTTTTGTAATGACCATTGTCAATATATCTATATTTTATCTAGAAAAAAAATGGAAAAATAAAATCTGCCATACAGAAAATTAATGTTAGGTAATGTTAGGCATACATTTGTTTGTTCTGTAGTCCATCTCAAAATGGAGATAAGAAGTTACAAATGCATTTGGGCTTGCTAGGGAGTGTCACCCATAGGATGGCTCTGGGATGGGGAATTGTCTGCAAGCTCTCACGCAGTGTCCACCTCTACTCTAGATGTTGCTGAACTGCGACTCTCATGATTCCTCATTATTGTCTATGATAGCTGTGGTTGGAGTTATAATCCAGCAACATAAATCCCAACTGCCTTGGGGAAAAAGATGGGGTATAAATTCAATAATAAATAAATAAAAATTAAACCATAAATATAAAGGGTGGGCCATATGTTTCCCACTCCAGCCTTAAAGGAACAATTGCTATCTCCCACAGTTTTGTTCAATAAATTTTGTTGTTGCTTTTTGGTTACTAAACTTCACAGTGTGCTGGTATGTAATCAAATGTAATGAATGAAAACACGGCAGAGGAAATTTAGGTCATTATTTCCACTTCCCAGTTCAGGATTTTATCTCTCTCTTTAAAATGATTTCCACACAAAACAGTATGCAGTGTTACTGAATGCAGATCTGCAAGAAGGCTGTTAATCTGAGAAAATTGACCATTGCCCCATGGTTCATTTCTGTGTGAAATTGTTCATACAAAATCCCAGTAAAATCAGTGGCTCATACCCAAGCCCAAGTGGTGTCAGGACTTATTCTAGACAAAAATCTGGGTGAGAGAAAGGAGATCATTCATTCCCCCTCCCCTGAAAGTGAAGTCATGTTGGTTGTAAGCAATTGACATGCATTTCAGATATTCACATTATGTCACTGAAATACCAGCTTGCTTGAATGCCAAATTAAAAACACTGACATTTACCATGTCATGTTTGTATGACTGCTGCTGCTTCATCACCCAACTGGCATTAAGAAGCTGAGTATAAATAACACAATTTTGCATCTTTCATTTACTTTGTTGCACACTTGACTGGCACAATCTTTTATCAAAACCCAATTCGAAGTCTTTGGGGGAAAGACCTTGAAGAGATCTTATCTAGTTCTTGGATAAAACTTGTCAGTTGCAAACACCAGCAGTTTCCCACCTACCTATCCAGAAATAGGCTCAGAATGTTGTGTCTTAACATCATCATGCCTGGGGAATATAAATAAATCATATTGTCTGTTAATGGGTTTTCTACCACACTGGCATGAAATATTACTGATGAGTATATGAAATCTTCAGAGGTTGTATTATGGAAAGACATGTGTGTCAAGAGCACTGCATATTTCACCTGATAAAATTATAATAGAAGACTCCACCACAAAAACAAATTTCCTCCAAAAGTTTTCTCCTACAGATTTTGCTGTTGCAACTTCTCTGATTATTCATCCAGTATTTGATATCAAATACTGAATATCAAATACTGTCAAATATGGATAAATATGAAATATCAGCTATCAGAAATAAATATCATTAGGTGTGAAATACTGATTATTTACCCAATATTTGATATCAGTATTTGACACATAATGATTTTTCTTTCTGAGAGATGATGTTTGATATTTATCCATATTTGACAGACATTATGAAATAGTATTTTCTTTGAAAGTTGTTAGTAGAATTGACATGCAACACCATTTCAGCATTTCACTATATTTGATGGTTGAAATACCTTGATATTTCATCTTGCATCAGAGAGGATCCCCCACCCCTGTGAGGTCATACTTATGATAAGCAATGTTGGGTTTATCACATGATGCTAAAAAAGCAGAATTTTAACAGGATAAAGTCTTATTGTCTGGTACTTTTTACACTACATCATGTCCGTCTTGCTGGTAACTTGCATTCTATTTGTTACTGTAGTGTATCTTTTCAATAATGGCCAAAACCTGCCACTAGACTCTCTGTCTCACTGCTATTCCATTGTTGACTTTTGTATGATTGGTCCCTTTTGCTGCAATTCTGCTTCTTGGATAGTCACATGGTGTGAGTAGGCATGATTCTGTTGCCAATGATGCCAAACCACTACACTTCCATTCTTAAACTAGTGTGATTGTTGTGGGACAGCAAGCTAGTGTGATAAAGTCTATTTAATTGTTTTGAATTTTACTGAGGTTTTAAATGTGAGCCACCTTGGGTCCCACCAGGGAGAAAGACAGCATATACCGTAAATGAAATGAAATGAAAAGTCCATAGCCAGATGTTTCTTCAATGCCCCCTGCTTTTCATCAGCTCCATTGTACAGAGGCTCCAGGAATTAAAAGTTTTTGGGGGTGGGGGTGGGGTGGGAAAATGTTGGTCACTGCATTCTTAGTTTTATGTGGAGCTTTAGGGCTATGTGGCCATGTTCTTTCCTTTCTGACGTTTCACCAGCATCTGTGGCTGGCATCTTCAGAGAATTCTTAAGACTTAAGAACATATCTCACATATTTGATTTCAATCTTCAGTATTGTATATGTGATATTTACATTGTCTTGTTTTATAAACCTACACATATAGTCTTATAATTCAACCATCCATATATTGATTTAATACGTTTGCAAATATTCTCCTAGGGATGGGACACTTAACTAAGGCAGGGCTAAAGCCACTACTATTAATCCACTATTACATGTTTCTGCCAAGTAAAGTGTGAGGGGGGGTGGGGTGGGGGTGGGGATAAAAAATAGAAATATGATTTTATAGTAAAATTCCTGTACTAGGAGTAAATAAATTATTTCAGATTCCTTTACTTATAATAACTTTTAAAAATTGATTTTGGAACATTTTATCACACCTTAAATTTCAGAATGCTAAAAAGGTAACTTTTTCTTAAAATTTATTATCCATCTTCATGATATCCATTTGTTCTAATTTCATATATGTACACACGAGCATTGCTCTCCCAGAACTTCAATACTTTGGTACATTTGCCCTAAACACTTTCTAAATATGCCTACCCCATTTCTACAGCACCAGCATTTTGCTTTTGATCATGGAGATATAGAGATGTGCTGAATAATTATGACCTCAATCTTGTTGTTAGTCCTAAATAAACCCACTGAATCAATGGGACATACTAGGGAGATTATATTGGTCCACAGTTCTTCCCTGCTCTGACTCTGTCTTATTCCATCTGATGGCTGGAAATGTCCAAGAAGATAAGGATTAATTGTGCTCAACTCAGGAGCATTTCTGAGGCTGATGAATCCTGGATGTTTGGCTCCTAATATCCAGTTCTCATGGGTGCTTACAGAACTGCTGAAACACATCAATGTGCCCAGGTGCCTGGCAAAGTGAATGTTATATATTATGCACTAATCAAATAAGTTGACAACCTAGTAATTGATTAAGCATTTCAGCCTTTGTTGGTGGTGGTGTGTGCCTTCAAGTCATTTCTGACTCATTGTTCAGAGGCAGTTTGTCTTTACCTTCCTCTGAGAATGAGAGAATGTGATTTGCCCCAGGTCACTCAGTGGGTTTCTATGGTGGAGCAAGGATTCAGACTCTGCACTCCAGAGTCATATTCCAATGCTCAGACAACCTTGAGACCACTGCACCATGCTGGCTCATTTACTTAGATTTGATTTGGGAATGCTCTGTTTAGCACGTGATGAGAGGAACCATCATGCTTTGTTTTATTTGTTCACATTTGTTCACCTCTATTTGCTGCATATATTGAGCTCAAGGTAATATATATAGCTGTCTTCACAACAATCTTCTGAGGCAGGTGAAGGTAGACCCAAGTCATCCAATGAGTTGGAGAAGGCTTGAACCTGCATCTTCCAAGTTTTAGGAGATTATTGCACACATTTTTCTCCCAAGCTGGACATGGCTGGGTATGAGCATAAGCCACTTAAAACTGGATGTTTTCACATGCCTCCATGCCCAGCTTGGAGAATTCTTTGCGAAGTCCAGATTGGGTACACAATGCCTCTGAGCTGGGCATGGAGGCATGCAAAAACATCTGTTTTTAAGCAGTTTACACCTATATCCAGCCCATGCCCAGCTTTGGAGAAAAATGTATGTGATAATCTCCCTAGTCCGTTGCTGTAACCAGTATACGACATTGACTGGGATGTTAGGGCTACTGAACACTGCTGCAGCAGAATCAGTGTTATAGATACCAATAGTATAAACCCAATATAATGTGCCCCCCTTGATATCTTAAAAGGCCCATCACAACTTCCTTGGAACTCTTCCCAATAATTTCTCCTGCACGAGATGAATTATAGAGAGCAGATTCATAGTCTTCCCAGTGGAACAGATGGACGCTGAAGAGCCTCCCACCTTCTGCCTCAGGATAGTTCATAGCTGGTGCTGTAAGAAATTAAGACATTTTTCAGCATCCTCTGACATGCCCTTTCCCTCAGCTTCAGTTTTAATCATATACTAAATATATGACCTAATATTTGGAAAGGAAAAATTAAGTGGTGGTCTGCTCCAAGGGATATTCAAGCCCAGGCACTGAAATCCTGCTTCCAATAGTGCCAGAATCAATATGGATCTCCATCAGTGTCATTTGAGGATTTGTAAATTTCACTTTATTGCTCTTACCACACAGTGGAATTTATTAACATCCTCCACTTGAATGCCATAACTGATTCCCTTTTTAAAAATCGTGAAAGGCAGATATCATAAGCCAGCACTGACCAGGGTTATCATAGAGAAAGCTAGAAAAAGTTCCTTTTTTGGACCACAATTCTCAGCTTGCATAACAGAGATAGTTATACTAGCTGGAAATAGGATTGCCTGTTCCAGATTGTCCTTGTCCTTAAGGTTTTTCAGCCAAAACCTAAAACCTAGGAATTACGTAATTAAATATTATGCATGAAGTACCAGCCATAGCTGCTCACAACTTGTCATTCAAGAATACAAAGAGAGGGATAGGGAAGGAGAGATAACATATTTTCCTGCTTTGAAATTAAGTCAGAATTTTTAGCTAATGGGGCTGTTTCCAAATCGATGTGAAATGAGGGGAGTCTTTTTTTCTCACCTACTTAGAGAGATAAGGTAAGGAACATTTAATCTAGCCTACTTGCTTCTATCCAGAAGGTGAATGCAAAACAGAGTGGATGGTGAGTCCTGGTAACATGATGACGGGGAGGGAAGAGGGATGCTACCTAATTAAAAACATAAGCAAAAAACCAAAACAAAACAAAAAAAAAACCCCGACAACAACCCAGTACCGTCTTTGCAAGTTGTAGCTACTAATAACTTAATCTTTGCAAATAGTAGTAAGCTACTGCTCTACTAGCTGAGTTGAAGATTTGCACAAAGTTCTTTCCAATTTGGAGTCAAAGGCTTTCATGGCCGGCATCCATAGTTTTTTGTGGAGCTTTCAGGCTATGTGGCTATTCTTTCCAATTGTCCAATTGTCATCTTCTGCCTGGAAGCAATCCTGAAGACTAGGCCTCAAGATCTGGTCACCCTAGCCAGAAGGTTCTGGGGAGTTTTCCAAACTCTGGTATAATAGAAAATCAATAGTTATAGATCTTGGGATTATTTGTTTTTTTTCCAGAGAATTTGACAAAAGAGTGTGATGAACTTGCCTATGACAGTTGTATAATATGAGGTTCTAATTGTGCAATGTGGGCACATATGCAATTTGAACCTGTCATATCAGAAGAAACATAGTTTATCACAGAGTTCTACACCAGCTGCCAAAAATAGCATGAGAAAGGTAAACTGTACAATTTATGCAATGTGGCTTTCTGCACAGCTTGGCTAAGATATTACTACCAGCAGGCTCCTATAAAATTACACAAACTCCAAAAGGCCTTTATTCTGGGCCATTCTCAAATGATAAAAAGCCTGCGCACCTCAAGGCTACCATTCAAAAGAAGCTCCAGAAGACATGTCAGGAAGGGAAAGAACTAAGGGCCAGTACAGATTAGAAGAAAGGGGCTGCCTTTGCTGCCCCTTTCTTCTCTGGATCATTGGTGCAGCAACTGCATTGCCGTGGCAATGATCCATCCCAAAAAGGAGCTGTGCAATGCAGCTCCTTCCTGTGACGCTGCCAAGTCGCCATTAGTACCCTGGAGCAGCACAGTGACATCATGTGTGTGCCGTCCCATTTCAATGCAGCACATGCGTGACGTCATTGACGCACACTCTGTGTGGATGGCGCTGCATAAACCCTTGTTTTGGCCCGAGGACAGCACTTCCCACCTGTCTGTACTGGGCCTAAATTACCTTGAAGCATGGCATCCTGAACCTGAACAAGAAACACACAGGAATGGTCATGTAGGCAGAAGGTATCTTGTACCCTCCAATATTTCACGGATAAAAACTGGGGCATGACTGACTAAGGGTCAGTACAGACAGGCACAATATGGCAGCTTTCTAGCAGTGTGGCAGTGTGGCATACAGACAACACACGCCCCGATGCTGCCCTGAAGCTTGTGTCATGCCACTGCACCACCAACATAGGGGACAGCTTTTTGGTGCCACATGCCACAGGAGTGCTGAGAAGCCATGGCAGCAGCAGAAAAGGTGGCTTTTTTCCAGAGCAAAAATTTTGGGGCCTGAAAAATGTTGGATTGGGGCTGCGGTGTGTGGTTGCCATAGCCCCAATCCAGCAATCAAACTGGCAGCATCAAGCCACCCCTTTAGGGCCATCTGTTTTGGCCCTAAGTTAGTGTAATCAACATGGCAAAAAGTTATAAATCAGGAAGAACATACAAGCTAGGAAGGACAGCAGCAGTTTGCTTTTGCTTAAGCTTTCTGGAAGGGCAAAATTCCACAATTCCTCTCCTCTTCCCTTGCTGAGTTAATGGAACACAAACAACTTTTGCACTTTGAGCTCAGTTTGCAGCAATGGAAGTAAGCTGAGGAAAAAAGGGGAAAGTGAGATGAGGAGAGACAAACTGGGATATTTTAAAAGCAGCCAAAAAAGCAGCAGGGAATTGTCCCTGCCAATTTGAGACAGTTAGAAGGTATAGTACCCATTCTACTGTTGATGTGGATTACTAAATTCAAGACTACAGAAAGAGATTATGCTGTGAAGGGGTTGCAAACAAGCATATTCTAGGGGAGCTGCCCTTCTTCCTGATAACAGGGAAATACCATTTTAAATGGGAATTCCAAGAAAGAAACACAGGTAGAAGCCACAAAGAATCTTCCCATGGGTGGGTAAGTCAGGCAGGCTTCAGAGAAATAAATCAAGCATACATATCAGTCCTTCCAGCCACATAGGATTCATTTTTTTTCTACTCAAAACCCAGCACAAATACATACAATTTTTTGCACAGAAAATATTTTTGTTTTGGTTTTGGTTTTTTTGTGTTGCAGACACTATGGAGATTATCACATAGGGTAAAGGAGGGATGTGCCCATCCTTACCCTGTCCTTAAGGCATCCTTAAGGCACAATCGCAATAAGATTATCAGATGATGTCATGCTTATCTCATCCTTCTCCCATTACTGAAGTGACATGGCTCTATCTCTGTGGATTAATGGAAACTCCCATTAATACAATGACGGGCCCACTGATGTGAGAAGGATGGGATAAGCGTGACACAATGAGGATTTGGTAAGAACAGTAGCTGTGTTTTGTGCGTGTGCATGTGCACGCGCACACGCACACACATTGTTTCCAGCTCAAAAACATGTTTCTCAATAGGAAAAAAAACCATGAATTTCTGTGCAGAGTAATTGCCCTGGTGACTTTATAAGATGAGAATACTGCCCAATAATTGCACAGAAATTTCTGTTTTCTCCTGCATTGAGGAGAATACTGTGATGAATATCCCTCTCTGTATGTGAAGACAAAGTGGTCTCTTTCCGACTGCCCAGTTATAGCTATTTGAGCCCATGTTTATTCTGTAGCAACAACGTATGGACTCTTGGAATTTGTAGTTTTGTGAGATATTTAGAATTCTCTACCAGAGAGCTCACCAAACTACAAATCCTAACATTCCATAGCATGCAGCCATGGCTGTTAAAGTGTCATCAAATTGGGGTAATGTATAATGTGAGACGCCAGAAAGAGAAGATTTACATCCCTAATGTACATATATACCTCAGGAATACACAGAGAGAGAGAGAGATGACATACAGACATGGTTCAACCCAATTGCAAGCATTTTTGGAATCTTCTTGGGTGTCTAGAAATGAAGACCATCACATCTCTGGGCTTTATTTCCCACAGAATGCATCTGTATTTCATATTTATCAAAATGAAACTCAGAGCTACACCAGCTTTCTTCACTGAGTAGCCTTGTAGAGATTCTTAGTACCCTTACCCTCCATCTGCCACTCTGTTTCCTATCAAATTAGTATAAGAATCTATGTGGTAAGGAAAATGTGTTATCCATTTTTTAAAACAGAATAGCAATGGCAAGGAACAGCTTGAGCTCCTCTGTTCATGAAGTTGTGTTCTTCAAGTGCAGCAAGCCCCTAAGCAAGTGGAGCTCCCCTCCCCTCCCTCTTAACATTGGGGTGGCAGAGAAAACATCCAAGCCTCACAACCAACATGACACAAACTGCAGGACTGGACCTATACTCTGTCATATACTGGCAGAGCTTCCACAGCTGGCCAAAAGCTTAAATGAAACTTCTAAGGCTTCAGATCCAGTAGTACTCTGCAGTCCCAGAGATACAGGAGGTTGTATTCAGGAAAGAAAAAGGAACACATTACAGGGGTTATATGCTTGCTTTCCCCCCATGGACTGTGCTACTTGCCATTTCTCTCTAACTTGTTAGTGGGTAATTTGTGTCAATTCTCATGTAGCCTGAAGATACTAGATGCACTGAGTTAACACAATGAAACTGCTGATACAGCCTCAATAATCTGACTTTCTATCTTCAAGAAGCTGTTTCCACACTGACCTTTGTATTTCACTGTTGTCCCATGTGAATCAAGAGTTCGGTCCACACCACATCAGATTCTCCCCTGCAGCTTGCACAATGAGTAAATGCCTGTCTTTTAGGATGTCTCATCTGCCGTGACTTCTGATGAACTTCCAGGCAGTTCCAGGATCCTTGAAATATACACAGCTTGACCTGTAAACAAACTATTCAAGCTATTGAAATAGTTTTGGGATAACGTTCAGCATTTTGAAAGTATAGATGAAAAATCAGAGTGGACGCACTACTTCATCGAAATGGAAACTGCCAGTGCTCTTCACAGCAGCATAGACCAATATTTCCTAAGTTATTTGATGTGGAGGAATGACAGTTGCACACACAAATATGTTATCCACACAGATATAAGGATGGAAAAGCCGCCACCACTAGTAGCAGTCTGCCTTTAATAAAGTGGAGAAATTTGGCCTGGCTTGCAAGCAGGGGGTAACATCAGGATTGAAAGCAGCAGCTATACCAGACTTGGCAGTCCACGCTAGCCTCCAGCAATGCGATATCAAAATGGGGATATCAGGGCACTTACAATTTGTTTGTTTTTTTGTTTCCTGGAAATTCTTCAAGTTGCTGACACAACTGATAGTTAACAGTGACCTGGACCACCACTTGGGGTAGCATTGATATATGCCCTTGGGATTAGAACTTGTACGGCACTTGTATAGGTGTTCTGAGTTCCAAAAAGGGCCCCGCCATTAGTAAGAGAATGAGGGAGTGAGAGATGACATGAGTATATATCATACCCCATTCAGTGTAATTAACAGTTTAAACCAGTCATAAAATTACATTAAATTACATGAAGTACAATAAATTTTCAGAACAACAATAAAAAAGAATACAATAGGCATCACTTAAACGCATGCAGCAAATGCATCTAAAGATGACAGTTTGCCAAGTGATGGGATAATCCCTGTGTGCAGTCCACTCTAGCCTGCTGCAGCAACGATTTAGGTGTGGCTTTATACTGTACTGTAAGGCAGTGTGAGGCAGTCAGGTGTGGCAACAAATGCTGGGTAGAGCAAAGGCCGTAAAGCAATAGCCCCTGGTCATTCCTTTCTTTTAGAGTCCAGACCTGTATGTAACATCTTTGCAGTATCTCAGCTTTGTTCTCTCTCAGCTAGCCTAAAGTCCTCAAGAAAGTGAAGCATGTTGCAGTATCATCAATGTTGAAATAATTTTTTTTTTGTGGGGCTTTCGGGCTATGTGGCCATGTTCTAGAAGAGTTCCTTTCTGACGTTTTGCCAGCATCTGTAGCTGGCAACTTCAGAGAATGTCCAAAAGGATTGGATATATATATCCCGTGTGACCCTGGGAAGGGAGGAGTGATTTGCAAATGTATTGTTCTGTTGCTAATGGCAGTCCTCAGGGTGGGAGGATGTACAAAAGAGGATTAATGTCTGCTAATTAGTGTTCATTGTCTGCTGGGAATCCCCTGACCCAGGCTGTTTCTCATTTGCATTGGTGGAGTCTTAACCTTGCTGTTCTTCAGGACTGGTAGTCAAGCCTCGTTTACCCTCAAGGTTTCCTCTTTCCTGTTGAAATCCAGGTGTTTATGGATTTCAATGGCTTCCCTGTGCATTCTGACTTGGTAGTGGTTGGCATGGTCCAGAATTTCAGTGCTTTCAAACAGCATTTTATGCCCAGGATGGTTTATAGCATGTTTTGCTACTGCTGATTTTTCCGGTTGACCCAGTCTGTAGTGTCTCTCAGGTTCCTTGATTCTTGTCTGCACACTGCGTTTGGTGGTACCTATGTAGACCTGTCCGCAGCTGCATGGAATGTGGTTGACTCCTGCGGCTGTGGGAGGGTCTCTCTTGTCCTTGGCTGAGCAAAGCACTTGCTGGATTTTCTTTATCGGTTTGTAAACCACTTGAAGGTTGTGTTTCTTCACCACTTTCCCTATTCTGTCTGTGACTCCTTGAATGTATGGTAAAAATATCTTCCCTTTGGGTGGTTACTTGTCTTGAGTCTTCTGGGTTTTTCTAGGCCTGGCAGCCCTTCTGATGTCTGTGCTGGAGTAACCATTGGCCTGTAGAGCCTGGTCCAGGTGTTTCAGTTCATCTACCAAGAAGTGCGGTTCACAGATCCATTTTGCCCAATCTACCAGTGTTTTTATTGTGCTTCTTTTTTGTCCTGGGTGATGGTTGGAGTTCTTGTGCAGGTATCTGACCGTATGTGTAGGTTTTCTGTATACTGTGTGACCCAAATGTTGGTTTGGTTTGCGAATGACTAGGACATCCAAGAAGGGTAATGTTCTTTCCTTTTCTTTTCCATTGTGAATTGGATGTTAAGGTGGATGTTGTTCAAATGGTTCAGAAATACAGCCAGATCTTCTCCATGGCTCCAAATGATGAAAGTGTCATCCACATATCAGAACCATGTTGTGGGCTATTTTGGTGCTGTTTCCAGGGCTTGTTTTTCAAAGCGCTCCATGTAAAAGTTTGCTATCACAGGGCTCAGAGGGCTCCCTATTGCTACCCCATCTCTCTGCTCATAGAATCTATTGTCTCACTGGAAATAGCTTGTGCTGAGGCAATGTTCGAAAAGGGCTGTGATGTCTTCCAGAAAAATTTGTAGGATGAGTGCCATGGGGTCCATTATGAGGACTATGGTGAACAAGGAGACCACATTGAAGCTGATTAGTATGTCTCCGGGTTTTAGTTCAAGGTTGTTGATTTTTCCTATGAAGTGAGCTGAGTCCTTGATGTAGTGGGGGGTTTGCCCTATATAGGTTTGAAGTTGCGTGGCCAGAAACTTGGCCAAGTCGTATGTGGGGGATCCAATAGCACTTACTATGGGTCAGAGTGGAATGGACTCCTTGTGGATCTTGGAAAGTCCATACAGTCTTGGTGGAAGAGCCTCAGATTTGCACAAACTTTGTCTTGTGGTTGGCTGAATTGAGGAGTTTTTGATCAGGTTGCTTGTTTTTCTGTTGATATTGTTGGGTCTTGTTTCAGTTTTTTTTTATATTGCAGGATCCAGGAGTTCCTTGATTTTTTTTGTTTGTTTGTATTGTTCTGTTTCCATGATTACTGTGGCATTGCCTTTGTCTGCTGGGAGAATGATGATTTCTGGGTCCGAACTGAGGTCCCTTTTGGCTTTTCTTTCTTTTTTGGTTATGTTACTGGGAGGTGGCTTTGCCTTGCGCAAAATCCTTGCTGTTTCCCCTCTTATCTCTTCTGCTTCCTTCTCTGGGAGATGGTGGAGGGCAGATTCGACCTGGGCAATGATGTCTTCAACTGGGATTCTGGTGGTGATTACTGCAAAGTTGCTTCTTTTGGCCAGGATAATGTCTCCTCTTTTGAAAGTTGTCGCTGTGTCTTTTATATATCCTCCCACCCTGAGAACTGCCATTAGCAACAGAACAATACATTTGAAAATCCCTTCCCATGGTCACACAGGATATATATATCCAATCCTTTTCCAAGCAAACATTCTCCGAGGATGCCAGCCACAGATGCTGGCAAAACACCAAAAAGGAACTCTTCTAGAACATGGCCACATGAAAGCCTTCAACTCCACTATGTTGAAATAAGTTTACCAGTCAAGTTGGTTTCTGCAGGTGGAATGACTGGTAGTGATGATGGTGTTGGGGTATAGATGTCATTTTGTCTCTTTTCTTGGGAAGCAAGAACTAGCCCTAATGTAGAAGTAAGACACAATTTATAAGTGCACATTGTTTCTGGTAAACCATGTATTGTGCTATCTTAGTGCAGAGCAGAGTTGATCCTACTGACAGACAATAACAGATCCACTTTCAAAATCACTCAGAGATTGTCTCTAATAATACTTGGGAGAATCCCTTATAGCTTTGTGCTGTAAAAGAAGGTAAGAATCGGCATTATGCATATTCTTAGGTCATACGTCATGCTGGGATGCACCAATTATGCAGAAGCATGGTCAAAGAAATGAATTCATAAAAGTGAAATACATAGAGGCATTCTAGGTAGTTTCAAAGCTCCAGACTAGTTGAAAATGCATTAAGGACTGAAATATGTATTAGTGTCTTTTCCACATGTAGAAAAAGATTTCTTACTGTGTGAAACCAACCAGCCAACACAGTAAAGACTTAGAAAAGAACATCTTTATTATTTCCAAGCCCAAGTCACAATGCACAGAATGTCTACAGTATTGTTACCAATAGCACTGTGTTATTCATCTGTCCATTCCGTTTGTAAATTATGTAAATAGCGAAACAAACTTTTGTTCATATAACATGAAGCACAATTAAAATGGGAAAAACTCTCACAAGTCTTGTGAAATAAATTTTCCTATTGCTTAAAAGTTGCAAAGTACATTCAAAGCTAACTGTTTTTATCTTGGGGGAAAGGCAAAGGGGAGAAAGGCAGCACACATGTTAAACAAATAAACAAACAAATAAATAAACTATCTCAAGGAAGGACAATGTTTTCAGTTTCAGCGGCCCATTTCAGTGGTGAGCAGGAGTGAAGACAAAGAGCTGGGACCAAAATACAGGTTGAGTTTCACTTATTCAAAATGGAACCAGAAGTGTTTTGGATTTCAAAATCTTTCAGATTTTGGAATATTTGAATACACATAACAAGACATCTTGGAGGCGGGACCCGGTCTAAACATGAAATTCCTCTGTGTTTCATATATACCTTATACACATAGCATTAAGGTAATTTTATACAAAACATTTGTTAAATAATTTTGTGCATGAAACAAAATTTGTGTATATTGAACCATCAGAAAGCAAAGGTGTCACTATCTCAGTCACCTATGTGGACAAATTTGTATTTTTGGAATATTTCAGATTTCAGAATTCCAGATAAGCAAGCCTCAACCTGTATCTTCATATACTAGAACTAAAATTAGGCACCATATATAAAAATTAAGCAGAAAGTCCTATTCTTTATAGGTTGAAACAGAAATACCAGTAACTAAGCCTTAGAATAGTGAAATAATTACAAAACTGTGAAATGTTGGTATCATGGTGAAAGGAGTGCAGCCATCTTGGAAAATCCAGAGGGCTGGATTGTGATTGGTCAAGTTTTACTGCCAAGGGAATCCATATTATTGGTTTAACTTCTCAAGTGGGCACAATCTGACAGAAGATTCACGAATGTTCAATTCATTTTGTGAATGTGTCTCAATATGTGTCTTAAATGCACTAAGGAACAAGGCTCATTGAACACAGTGGGACATCTGTAAAAATATGCGTATGATCAAGCTGTATGTGTGCTGATTGGTGCTTCATCATTTTTTCCCCATTAAAAATGTTAGGTACCAAAATTACCCTTCTGACTATGTCACTTCTTTGTGACAGATGTCAACTGTTCTCTTTCAAAAATACACAAATAGATAAAATTGTGTTAAAAAAAGATATCTGTTAAAAACTATTAATGTTGGTTTAAAATGATGTTTTGTTTGTTGTTGTTGTTGTTAACTGCTCTCGAGTTTGCCCTGATGTATGGCAACCCTGTAGATAAGACATCTCCAAGACCCCCTGTGCTTAGATCCTGCAGGATCAGGCCTGTGATCTCCCTGATTGAGTCTATCCATCTGATGTGTGGCCTTCTAGCATTAACATCTTTTCTATTGAGCCATACATTCTTATGATGTGGCCAAAGTACTGAACTATAATTCCCTTTCTGTTCCAGTGTTTCCATTAACACTTTAATATCTTCATAGGATTGAAGTAATAAGTTACAAATAGCTTGTTAATGGATTCGTCCCTTTGTCCAATATTGAAAGTACAGTGGGCCCTTGGTATCCACTGGGGTTTGGTTTTAAGACCCCCTCTAGATACCAAAATCCATGGATGCTCAAGTCCCATTAAATACAATCATACAGTAAAATTGTGTCCTTTATAGAAAATGGCAAAATCAAGGTTTGCTTTTTGGGAATTTATATTGTTTGGAATATTTTCAATCTGTGTATGCTTGAATCCATGGATAAAAAAAAAATTCTTGGATGTGGAGGGATGACTGTATCAATGCATCATGTGAGCCTTGTAATTTAAGAAAGAATAACTTTCCTTCTTTGGTGTAATGAAAATGTTTTACTTACTTTTATAGTTATGTGGACATGGTCTCACTTGATGGTACAAGAAGAATATGACCAGATTCAGATGCTAGCTGATATTGTACCTGGGATTTCTAACTTGTGCTCTGTTATGGGACTGAAGAGAGGAATGATAGAACCATAAAGTTGGAAGAAACCATAGGGGTCATCCAGCACAACCCTACTGCCAGGATTAAACAGTATAACACACATACACACACAGCCATCACACATATACAGAAATTAGTCCATTGAGGGGTGGATGGGGTTTTGAGGAAATGGTAGGAAGGCTTCAGGGGCCAAATGCCAATGAATCCACAAGAAGTGATTATCCAGTCTCATTAGGGAACCTATTTCCATATATGGTGGTGCTGTGATAGAGCAAAATCATATTGGAAAACAGTACAAGGGGCTATAAAGGATATTCTACAGATAAATTTTCAAATGCAACCAGAGCTATATTTATTAAAGATGACATTTATGCTGGACAAAGAAACAGAGAAAAAATATGGAAAATTAATGTTGTACATGGTAACATCCGCAAGACTATTGTTTGCGCAGAATTGGAAGTCACCCCATATTCCATCAATTGAGGAATGTCTTACTAACTTCCTGGATTTGAGATATGTAGATAGTCTATTGAGAATTATAAAGGAGGATAACACTGATCATTTACAAGAAGATTGAGAAAAGGTGATATTGTACTGGAAAAATATAATAGAACTTATTTAAGTTGATAAAGTTGTGATGGAATTCAGATATATAATTATGTAGGGATCAATTTGAATCTTCTTTATAAAAAGTTCATCCAAAAAGAAGAACATTGGAAATAAAAAACAAAATATCCACAGAAAAACCTAAATATATCTGGAGGTAGTCCTTATAAAAGCACATTATAGAAGATAAGGCAGAATATATGAGGAAATAAGTGACTTATATATAACATGTAAGATATCTATGTTGGATAATTTGTGTTATGAAGAATGTAGGAATCAATGTTATATAAAGGTAAATATTTCAAATTTCTCTTTTTTGAAATAAAATAAAATATCAACTAGGTGACACCCATGCTATTTGTATTTGTTCATCTGACTTTTCCTAACCAAACATAGTACCTTATACTTGCCATTGCTGAAATTCATTGTGTTAGTTTTGGCTCATTTTTTCAATCTGTTTAAGTAATTCTTAATTCCTATCTACATAGGTAATTCTAACTTTTCCGAGGATGGTGTCATTTGCAAATGTAATAATTATATCCAGATTATTTATAAAATACAACAGTGGGGCCAGAACAGAACTTCTGTCTAGGATGACAACAAACCTTTGGTAAGTGCTCTTAAAGTTTGGTTCATCATCAGTTACACATCTACCTAAGAGTTGCATTATCTAGGGAGATTATCACACACCTCTTTTTGCCTGATGCAGGCACAGGCCTGGCACAGGCTTAAACGGAGCTTATGCACACCTCCATGCCTAACTTGGCCACATTGCATAACCGATCTGGACTCCTGGCATACTTTTCAAAGAATGGGAAAGTATTGTTCTTCAAAAAGTACACCAGAAGTCCAGATCAGGTACACGATGCTGCTGAGCTGGGCATGGAGGGGTGTTTTCACCTATTTAAGCCCATGACCAGCCAATGCCAAGATTGGGCAAAAAGAGGCAACTTTTTTGTTAGAACTGGCACTACATTTTCAAGTATATTCAAAGTTCATCCATCAGCACATGTCTGGTGCACATTGCTGCTCATTTGTGCTACAGTTCCCAGAATGCTCCTGCACAATTATGTCCCATACTCTGTAAACACAGGGCCCATTTAGATAGGTGCAGAGGTATTTTATGATCCCCCCCTCCTTGTGTTCTTTTTGAATGTGTAATCAAGTGACAAGACATCAAGTTCACGCATTCAGTTATGACTCTTCAACTGTTGAATAATCAAGTAATGAGGCATAGAGTAATGAACATGCAAGCGTGAATCACCATTAAGTCATTTTAATGAAGGCTTTATAATGTAATGGCTTGCTGCAATATTAAACGGCAATAGTCTGAAAGGCTTCAACAGCCAGCTGCACCTTCTCATCATTGTTTTGCCAAGCACAAAAGCCAAACCATAACCTTCCACATCAGCACAGAAGGTATCCTTCTGCTGAATGAAGCTTGACAGTTTTATTAATCTGATGTGCTATTTAATTTGCCTTTCTATTGGCATTCTTACTAGCCATCTAAGCTTCCTCCCCCCTGTTTTTGGACAGTTGACAAAACCTAAATTGGAGTGCTTTTTCCTCAAAGTTTTGATAACACCAAAGCCATAAACAGCAACAGCAGGATCTGATAGGCTCGACTAGATTGCAAAGCGTGTGTGTGTGTGTGTGGGTGTGTGTGGGATCATCTCTCTGCATATGTGGGGAGAAACAAGAGAAGACTGAATTTGAAATAAATAAATAAAGACAGACAGACAGCAGAAAAGGAGTCCTGAAGTGTTGATGTAAATTGTGTGGGTGAGGAGGGAAATTTCCTAAAGTGAGATATTTTGCCTCAAAAAAATTTCAGAGACATGACCCAGAAAAAAGGACCCGAGGGGGTTGGGATTTTGCCAGCAAGGAACAGATCTTGAAATTTTCTCGGCAAAGGAGACAGAATGGGCAAACAAGCATAAAAAATGCTAAGAGCACACATCTTCTCTTTCTTTTATACTGAAGAGACAGGTGAGATACATAGTTTCTCATTTCTGAAGTGGGGTGGGCAGAAAATAGATTTGGATCTTCTGGTAAATATCTAAGAGAATGGTGGCAGGTTTTTTTAGAATTCTAGTTGTTCAACAAGATCAACAAGAAGGCACCTACCTGTATCCCCTTAAGGCCCTATTCATCTTGGGTCCAGATTATTTAAACAACCATATCTCCCTATATGTGCCTGCCTGTGCTCTAAGATCTCTTACCACCATACTAGGCATGTCTGCTGAGGACATGAAAAAGAGCCTTCTTGGTGGTTGCTCCCAAGTAATGGAACATCCTTCCATGGACATCCAGTTGACTTCCTCCTGCTGTCTTTCCACCATTAAGTAAAGATCTTTGTGTTTAAGGAAGCTTTGGGGTTCCAGTATATGTGCCAAATTAAGGTTGTTGTTTTTTTAAATGGGTGAATGTAGTGAATTTATTTTATTATGTTTTCAAGCATCTTTTAATACTGTTTTTAATTTATTTTCAATGCTGCTTTTAACTTGTTTTTTTTATAAGAGAAATTGATTTTGTGTTTTAACTTTTGTATTAATAGTTTTTTCAATTGTATTATACACTTAAAATGTACCAGGTTGAATCCTGTGTCGGGAGAAAGATGAGATATAAATTAAATGAATGAATGAATGAATGAATGAATCCTTCATGCTCTTTTGGTGCGTGTGTTTTTGGTGGAGATCAGTGGGGATCCCCACTCCTCATAGAGTTGAGTACTTACAAGAAACACTGTGGACTCAGCTTTGGTATGGAGAAGGATAACAAAGGTGCTTTGGCTTGAAACCTGTTAGTAGCCTACCTTGATGTAAGTTGTGTTACACAGGCAGAGTGAATTCTGTGAACGTTGTGCAATAATTGTATCCGGCTAATAGCTGTGTAAATAAGTTCCACATGCATAATTGCTGTGCACATGGCAGTTCAAGGGAACCATGTGTTCCATTTGCGCAACAGGATGTCAGCTGTGGACACTAAGCATTTATCCCCATACATTGCTCTGTTTTCGTATTCATTGCAGGGGCTGTGCAATGCAAGCATATTATAACTCTGCCAGCAGAAATTTACACTGCACATAAGCAGTTTAGGATCTTGGCCTCTGTCTCTTAATTTTCTGAATGAACAGTCACCTCTTCCCTCTCCTCTGTTTTATACCTTATTTTATCCCTGATTTGGTGGACTGTGCAGTTCAAGTTAAAAACAAAGACACCTGCTCATTTCTGACTTGGGCAATGCATAGCTTGGACAGATCATCCTTTCTCAGAAACTTGAAAATGGTAAATGATCAAGTTACTACTATTAGCCACAGTCAATGGAGAGAGGGACCATAAATAAATAAATAAATAAAATTAGTTTTTTCATTCCTTTATATTCCACTTTCCCCCCAGTAATGAACGAGCTCTAGTGTTTCACCAGCTACTAACCTCAGGATTCCATAAAATGTTGCCATGGCAGATGAAGTGAAATCATAGTGCTGTAGTGCTGTAATACTATAGTGTGAAACAGCCCTGGTTCTTTGGTAGGAACAGCCCCACATTGGTGCTTAAACATGAAAGAAGACACAGTTAGATGGCAGTGTGGCATCAGGAGCCTCTGAATCTGCACTAACAGGTCATTGTTGATTGAATAGAACAAAGCTGGGCAACATGCAGACTCTGGGTTACACATGCAATCACTCATTTCTGTGGCCACTCTCCCTTCTTCCTTTTGTCACTCAGAAAAGAGCATTCCGGGAGCTAGGATTCTTCTGTAAATGAAGGTGTTGAGCTTCATTGTATTTTGAGGAGGTCTTTCCTGTTCTTGACCCCTTTTAAAAAGGGAAAACCTCAGCAGGGAGAAGGCCCCGATAGCTCTCATTCATTCCTGTCAAGGAGGTGCACCCCAAAGCTCAGAAGTTGTCTTACATGGGCATGGGAACAGTACAGAGGTGTGCTGGTGGAGTGTTAGTCCTACAAACATGATCTAGGATTGCACCCAATCTCTGCCCCCCTTTTACGAATACTGTACTTAAGGATTTACTTTACCATCCTGACTGGGCCAACAAAAACCAGTGACCAGGGGTTCCTGCCAGAGGCTCTTTCCATTTTTAATAATAATAATAATAATAATAATAATAATTTTTATTTGTATACCGCCCTTCCTGCGATCAGGGCGGTGCACAGCATCAAACAGTTAAAAACATTTCATTTCAGCAATACAATAAAGATTACAATAAAACAAGAGATAAAAACAAGTGAAAGACATTATCATCCCCAATACGGTATACAATGGATTTTATCAGTCATTTTTATCAGTCATTCCTAATAATTGCTCGCAGGTATAGGTTCCTCCTCCTCCTCCTCTTGCTTGGGTTACTTAAGTTAGGTGTTGACATTTATTTTAATATTGTCGTTCTGTTCCTTCAAGTCATTTTCAAGTTATGGCAACTCTAAGGAAAACCTATCAGGAGCTTTTCTTGGCAAGACTTGTTCAATGGAGGTTTGGTTTTGGCTTCCTCTGAGGCTGAGAGTGTGTGACTTGCCCAAGGTCACCCAGTGGGTTTCCATGGCTGAGTGGGGATTCAAAACCTGCTTAAACCATTACACCATGCTGGTTCTCAATATATTTTAAGATATCAAATATTTTAACATATCAAATATTAAATGAGCAGACATTCCCCTTTCTCCCCAGCCCAGCCATTGAGATACTGTCCCCAAGAAATTTTCTCTTTGTATAAAGCATCTGGAAAATGCTCAAAATCAGCTTTCAATAAATTGCAGGAAAAGGAGTTTCACAAATGTGGGTCAGCCACAGGAGACATAACTTAGAATGATTGGGAGAACTCAAATATCAGCCCTCTGTAGACAGGGACAGTAGCAGAAAAATTAATAACTGAAGTCCAAGTGTGGAATATAATTAGGACAGTATAAACAATGGGAAGCCAAGGTGTTCAGTGTGGGATTATAAAAAGCCATTTCTGGAAGCATCATCAAGAGACCTGTCTGCAGCCATAAGAAAGCTGTTATATAACCAAGTTATAGGTTTACAGTGAAATGAATTTTCACTTTATATCTTGAAATGGGTGAATTCCACACACTTAGTAAGAAAATGGCAGGGTGGAAGTGGGGATGAAATACAGAGTCAGTCTGTATATTGCCTCAGGTACGAAACAACATGAATACTTCAGGAACTTTTCAACATTCTCTAGTTACACTCTGGATTAATATTCTCACATCTGATGAATTCAGTTTGAAAAAAAGAATGCCTTCTAAAGTATGATCACAATGATGGCCAAAATAATAAGGAGCCCAGCACAGGAATTCTCTGGTAGCTGGAGGGGAAGAATTAACAAGGCAACTCCCTATGCACTGAATAATCTTTTGACCACTGTGGTCCTTTTAAAATAAAAAAAAATCTTATTGACATTAACAGTGGCAAAATTATCTGCCCTAGCTTTAGGGCTGGAACAGGTCTGGACAGCTTCAAGGATATCTTGTAAGGAAAATGAAGGCTTTAGATTCTATGGATCCAAAGCCCCCTTTGATCTGCCCTGGTAATTCCCCTTCTCCCATAGCTTCAAAGTTATAGGTTGCATGGAAGTGACAGGTCTAAATATTGCAAGGTTAGACTGTCTTTTGATTATCATAGTTGTTATATTCAGCCCTCCATAACCACAGATTCTGCATCCATGGATTCAACCATTCACAGCTTGAAAATATGTTTTTTTAAATCCAAAAAGCAAAGCTTAATTTTGCCATTTTATATAAGGGACATCATTTTACTATGGCATTGTATATAATGGGACTTGAGCATCCATAGATTTTGGTATAAACAGAATGTCCTGGAACCATACTCCAGAAGATACCGAGGGCCCACTGTACTTGCCATTCTCTCAGATGAGATTGATCACTGACTACATAAGGACCCACCAGGAGTACTGTTAAGGGCGTCTCAAGCAGAAAAGCTGAAAAATGGAAGCTAGCACAAGGTTTGTGGTTGCCAGGTTAGATACAGTATGTAACTTTAAACCAGAACACTGAGAAGAAGGTACCATAAGCTCCATGAAGCCAGGTGAAGGTACCTGTCTGCCCTTATCTGTCAACCCAAGACTTTCAGCCATAGCAGGCTCTTGCTTTCCTGATGGAGAAGGGGAGGGTAGAATGTGGAAGTGCAAGTGACAAGAGCAGAGTTTGTAACTATTCTGTTCCCCTCCTCTGCTGTCTACCAGGGAGTCAAGAGCCATGTTGGGAGGGACCGGATGTGGCTGTAAGTGTGAGACTGAAAGTTAAGGGAAAATAGATAACCTTACCTGGATTCACAGAGTTTTATGGTACCTCTTCCTGCTTCTCAATCTGTTAAGGCTTGAAGTTACAATAGCCCCAACTCATATTCAACCTGGCAACCCTAGGAGTGGGAAGGGCAGCCATGAAAGAACTATCTTAAAGTTCAAAGAAATAAAACTGAACATCAAAGTTAGGCTCATCCAAGTCATCGTACTCCCCATCACCATGTAGGGATGTGAGAGATGGACAGTGAAGCAACTCATCTGAGATGGAGTGCTGGAGAAGATCGGGCTGGAATGGGGGAAAACAGGTTTTATCGCACAGCCCAAAAGATGAACAAATAGGTCCTAGAAGAGATCAAGCCTATCTTTCTCTGGAAGCCAAGATAACTAAACTGAAGCTGTTGCACTTTGGCCACATCGTGAGAAGTTACGATTCACTAGAAAAGACAACAATACTTGGTAAGGTAGAGGACAATAGAAATATGGGAAGATTGCATACTGGATGGATAAACTCAATTAAGGAAGCCACAGCTTTGAGTCAGTAGGACTTGAGCAGAGCAGTTCAGAATAGAGAGGCTTGGAGGTGTCTTGTTCACAGGATTGCCATGTGTCACTCCAAGGAGTTTATCACATGCACTTTTCAGCCTGATCCAGGCATGGGACAGGATCAGGCTGGAATGGGGGAAAACAGGTTTCATCTCACACAAAATTCCTATTGTGCTGCTGCCTGACCATCACGTGTCCTCTACCTGCACTTCTCCCAGTGATTTTTCTACCATGGAAGCTTTCTGTCCCATCAAAATCTGCCAGGAGAGCATGGCTGAGGGAAAGGTGATGGTCAGCGACAGCACAGTAGCAATTTTGTGTGAGATAAAACCTGTTTCCCCCCATTCCAGCCCAATCCCGTCCCATGTCCAGATCTGGCTGAAAAGTACATGCAATAAAACACCCAAGTCAAGTCAAAGGCAGCAAACAGCAGCAACAATAAACCCTACTTGTCAATAAGGATGTAGCTGAAGAAAGCTCTCTTATCAAAGTTAAGAGAGACATAATACTGAAGTTTATTTGGTTTTCATCTGAATATCATATGGACTCCAACAATGCAGTCTAACATGTGGAGAAATATGGCTAAAGATTGGACTGGACATCTCTGCCTTGTATGCCAGAACAAATGGACTAGACAGTTTTTAACTTACTAATGAACTGTGTACCTCAGCCTGAAAAGGTTGCCTGAAGTTTGCTTATTTCTTCTTCACATGACGATAGCTTGTAGTGATGGATTGTAAAACCCTCCATAGAATTTCTTAAAGGTATTTTTTTGCAGAATCAATCCCAGATGATCCCAGATTGGTTCAATGGAGATTAATCTCAGAGGTGTGAAACCTAAGCAGTTAGTTTCAGTTTGCACACCAAGAAGTGGGTTGGGTTGAGGGGATCTGTTGCAACTGACGACATGCAAAAGAATGACTGAAAAATACACCCCAAAGATGGGCTTCTTGAACATGGTTGAGTACAATCAATTGACAACTGCATGACTTTTTAATGTCTATCAGGCATCCTCGAATCCTTGGGGATGCATACAATGAGGCCAAATGGCCAAATATTTATATTAGGGCACATGGGTTTGTGCACAAATTCAATTCTTGCCACCTCCAGCTGAAGAAATGCTGATAGCATAAGTGAAAAAGAGCCCTGCCAAAGAGCTGTTCTTAGTCAGAATAGACAACAGCAAACAAGATGAGCCAATGAGGCTGGGAGTGGATGGGTGGAGAAACATAAGGTAGACCCATATTTATGTATCATTTT
Source organism: Urosaurus nigricauda (assembly GCA_034509955.1). Lineage (NCBI taxonomy): Eukaryota > Metazoa > Chordata > Lepidosauria > Squamata > Phrynosomatidae > Urosaurus > Urosaurus nigricauda. Next base: position 191,868,302 of record JAOEGL010000003.1, on the reverse strand, counting down.
ATTTTTATATGGATTTGTATTGCAATCATCTGGTGCTTGTGAGGTTTAGATATCAGTTAGGGCAATTATAACAGCAATCATAAAATATAATAAGATTCGATAAAGAGAAAGGCAGATTTAGTAGAAAGAAAAGGAAACTATCTACACAGTAAACCAAACACCTACAGGCAGAAATAATGCAATTTAACACTGCTTTAACTGCCATGGTTCAATGCTCTGGAAATCTGGGATTTGTAGTTTTGTGAAATATTTAGTCTTCTCTACCAAAAACAAACTGCACATCCCAGGATTCCATATGATGGACCCTTGACAATTAAAGTGGTGTCAAACTGCAATTAATTCTGCAGTGTGATAGCAGCCCCAGCTGGATCAGCAAGAAGGGGGATCAACCAATCCTCTTTAGGCAAGTAATTCTATGTGTACTGAGAAGATCTGTCCTCATTTCTCCATCAACTTCACCATCATCATGGTCAGGCAGTACCTCTCCATCAGATATGAGGGCATAGAGAAACTGGTACTGAAAGTGGAGCCATTTGGAGTTTTAAATGTAGCCGCCACCATTTTCAATTATGCCTGGAAGCAGGTATGTTTCCTTTTCACATTTTAGTGGTTTACTGTACCAAGCACTTCCATTTCTTGCAAAGGAGCCCTGGCGGTGCAGTGATTAAATGCAGGTAGTGCAGCTACTCATAGCCACAAAGTTGTGAGATTGATCCTCCTTTGCAAGAAATGCAAGTGCTTCAGGATCCACTGAGCCTTCAATCCTTTCAAAGGTCATTAAAATGAGTACCCAACTTTTGGGGAGCAATTGGCTAATATATTGTAAACCACTTAGGGAGTGCTAGTTCACTGATAAGTGGTATAGAAATGTACTTGCTATTGCTATTGGTATTTCTCTGCTGCCAGTCACATAGCTTGGGAACCAATCCATGGACGAAAGACTAAGCCACATTTATTCTGGGGCAGCTATTTTGTTTTCAGATATTTTGGAAGCAACTGAGTATAAAATCATCATAGATGCAGGGAAATACACTTCGGGGGCCAACAAACATATAAATGTACAGATATCAATGTACAAGGCACAACCCTTTATCTTTCACTTTGATAGACTATAACAATATGAAGATTGACTATGAAGATGCAGAGTGATATTCTGGAATATGCAAATGATAAGTATAGCCTATTAGAAGAATAATGCAAACTATATTTCATATTATAATTTTAAAGACCATTAAGATGGAAGTAACACATATGAGAATTTTGCCTTTGGCTCCAACGTTAACTTAATTAGAATCTGTGGTTCGTATTGCAGGGTGAGAACAAAATACAATTTTTAACTTCCATTTTTTATTACTGCTGCACTAAAGATTTTACTAATATCTATAAAACACATACATTCTCCCAGATTTCTTTGACCCAAGGCTCTTAACACTTAAAATGCCCTCTTTTTAGGAGCAAAGGGAAACCTAAGGACGAGGTCTAATTTTTCAGAAGCCTTTAGGCAGTCTTCATTTGAGAAACATAGTACTGTGGAAAGAAAATCAAATCAAGGCAGCAGAATCACAGTTTATTGGCACATTACTATAATGTTCTTCCCGGATGCAAGTCTATATTTCATAGCTTACTTCACAGCATATAACTGACTCTCAGGAAAGAAAACAGTCTGCTAGGTATTTTTAACTAAGCAGCTGACGGTAGTAGTTAAAAGCCTCATATTCCTTTCACTGCAGATTTTGCGATACTGCAATGTAAAGTGTTTTTTGAACTGAACATCGCCAGCCCTTCATAATTTTTGCACTGTCAACTAATAAAGCCACCAGGACTCTATTAGTCTAACTTCAAGGGCACCATTTCACTCTTCAGTCCTGGGAAGGGAAATGTTTTCATTAAGACAGCATTCACAAGTATAGTCAAAGCTCTGGATGTGGATATTTTATGATCCGATAGCAAATAGTGCCAGCTCATAGTAAGATAAATCTGGTGTATGGCCCAAGACTAGGAATCTGCAATAATCTAGATGTTTTGGTCTATAACTCCCATCAGTTCCATCTTATGGTCTAAAATGGTTGTTGCACAAGTTGTAGTCCAAAATAACCAAAGGTTCACTAATATCATCATCCCTGGCCTAAAATGGCCCTTAGCCATTGTAGGGCTGTAGAGTCCTTGGGGAATGTGTGTGATAAAGGGATGTAAAAATATTTGCAAATTTTCTCAGCAACAAAGGGTTTCTTGAAACTTGAAGACACTCCACCAGGAAAACGGTGCACTTCAGGGATGTTTTTTTTTTCTGAAAAATTCCTTCCCTTTAAAACCACAATTTTTGTACAAAAAGCAAAATTTTAGCACAGGAATTTTTATTTTACAAAATACACAATTTTGTCCAAGAAATCTTTTTTTTAAAAAAAAAGAAGAGAAAAAAAGAGAAAAAAAGAGAAGAAGAGAAAAACTATTTATGAAAAATGAAAATAAAATATGGATAAAATCTGTTTTTTTAAACACAATGTTTTTTGAGAGGGGAAAGTCCTGAGATGTTAAAAAAAGGAAATGTAAAAAACCTACACCCCACAACTCAATAAAGCCCTGTCATAATCATGCCTAGAGTGAGAAAGCTTTTGTTTTTTCATGAAAACAATATACTTAGAGATGAGAAAGAGAGAACATAGAGTGCCAGGGGAAGAACAGATCTTGAAACAGACTGAGCCAGATAGATTTTCCTTCAGGCAACAGAGGAGAAATAGTGTTGTGATTATGAAAGCAGTGATGGTAAGCTTCACAGAGGATGTTAGCATCATGGAAATTTCCTTACACAGTAATTCTTCTCCTATTCAGCCACTTCTCTAGTTGGCTAGTTTTATGAGTGGAATGTGAGATTTTCTTTTTTCTGGGATTTTCTAAGGCTTGCTAGAGTAATTACTCCACAAATTCTTAAGTACACACCACAGTGAGCTGCATATATACAGCAAACATGAGAGAATTCTCTGTGTATGTTTGCTGAAGTCATGGCCGTTGAAAAGTTGGTTGTGACAGGAAATAGAATAAACTTTGAAGGGTCCCAGGATATAAGATGGTCCAGAAATCTTAACTAGGATAAAACAGGACAAAGTCTACATTTTCAGAATGTGGTCTTCAGATATACTGTAGAAGCAAGAATTCCCAGGAGAAAAGCAACTTCTTCACTTCAATGGAAAATTTACTTTCATACCTGAAAGAAGCACTGTACCCAAATGGAGTCCTTTCTGGGTATAAAATATTTAACCAACCTCATCAGTGAAGTATGAGATGCAAAAGCTCTTTGCTGTGACTAATCAAAGTCATAATAGTTTGGTTTCTCCAGCCTTTTCTAGAGCATTGTGTACTAGTGTGCCTGAACTGAGGTGGCCCGGTAAAGCAATGATTTCTGCACTGTTGGTTCAATGAGCTTTGTTGTGAAATGGGGACTTGTCCATAACCCACAACTGGTATGGCTGTCAGAACTGGTGTTGGAGCTGAAATTGCATACAATCCAACATTTCACAGTTTGCTTTTACCTGAAGCTACTGTGAAGAGCACAATTTCTCCACCCCCCTCTTTTCTCTTTTCCATTCTACTGAGTGCAAATTACTTTTGCACTTTGAACTCAGTTTGCAACCTGATATGGCATTACAACTGTATCTTTGGCCCGATACAGACGGCCCCAAAGGTTAGGGAGGGCGCAGCATTTACACCCACCCTAACCCTACCATATATGGATGGCACCATTTTTGTGTGTGTGTTGTCCATACGCGTGCGCCATGATGATATCATGGCGCACGCCGCTTTTAGACAACGTGGCGTGCACCTGACATCATGGCACCTCTGGAGGGCGCCTAGGGTGACCTTTCAGTGGCGCCAAAAGGAATTCCAAAATGGAGCTCCTTTTTTGTCGCTGGTCCTTGGTTGGCCTTTACAAGGACCCCGAGGGGAAAGGGGCCACGGCAGTGGCCCCTTTCTCCCCTCAGAAGCGCTGAGGATGGCGGGATGCAGCAGGCGTCCAGGGTGCCTGCTGTACCCTGCTTTCAGGCCACGGAGAAGCGGTAGTTTGCCGCTTCTCCGTGGTCTGGAGAAGTACCAGGATGGGGCCTCTGGGGCTGCCAGTGAGGCAGCCCTGGCCCCATCCCGGCACTTCTTTGGGCGCTTACAGACTGCCCCTTTTGGGCAGTCTGTACAGCCCCTATGTTACTCCTTTTGCTGTGTAACTGTAACACCAATAGAGCCACGTGTAAATATCTGCAGACTCTTTCCCTTTTTCCTTCTTCACCACAGCTCAAGGTGCAATAGAAATGTAACCACTTTTAGATCAGGTTAAGTCTCTCCCCCCCTCCACCATTCTTCCCCAGAACTTTTTGCAACACCTTGCCTGATAAAGAGGTTTTGCATGCAAGTTTGTGCTCTTAGTTGATCCAATAAAGGTATTGCCTTAATATAGATTTTGGATTTTTTTTATGCCAGTTTGGTTACTGAGTGATATGTGTGTGCACATTATTATAAATAGGTAGAATTAATTAACTAAATTATTAATTAACTATGCCTATATAGGGTTATAGTGAGCCAATGTGGTCTAGTGACTTGAATGTTGGATTACGATTTTGGAGATCAGACCCTGTAATAGATGTGCCTTAGGGTCACTATAAGTCAAAAATGACTTGAAGGCACACAACAGCAGCATATAAAATTGTGTCTATATGATGGTGATTGTGTACTTATTTGTATTACACAACCCTCCTTAGTACACAGTCTCCTTTCTCCAGATTCATCTCTTTCTCTTCCCTTGGAATGAAGAAAACCTTCTGTACAGCTGCGATTTAGGCCCCTGTAGGGAAGCTGCATATAATCCTGTTAATATACATGTTGTGTTATTAATGCCAACATGAAGCCTCAATCGGTAGTCAAGCTTCAATAGACAACAGCTATGTTGCAGGCAGCCTAAGAATATCCTCTAAGCAGGCCTTCAAAGGAGTCTTATCTCAAGCATCTTTTCTGCTTTCCAATATACTGTTAGTATCCCGAGAGAGAAACCTAATTGAGTCCTTTCACTGATGAGGACTGCAGTGCAAATAAGCAGTGCAAGAGGAAACAGCTTGGTGCTTGCTACCTGCCTTAATCAACAGGCAGCCTCATGCTGCAGTGACTGTCATTTGAATCAGCTAAAATCTTTGAACAGGGCAGTAGAATTCTCTTCAAGTGAAGACACAAAATACAGTCAGCCCTCCATATCCACAGATTCTTTATCTATGGATTCAACTATCTTTGGCTTGAAAATATTTTTTAAATTTATAAATTCAAAAAAGCAAACTTTGATTCTGATATTTTATATAAGGAACACCATTTAGAACTTAGAACATCAGGCAAAAAACTACTAGAAGAAAAGAACATGAGACTGACAACAACAGCGAATAGAGCATTTTCCGCAATGGCTCCTAAACTATGGAATGAATTACCGGAAGAGATCCGTCGTATTTCTACCTTAGATGCTTTTAAAAAAGCACTAAAGACGGATCTCTTCCAATGAGCCTATCCACCTGACCTCCTGTGATGACTGCGATGACTTTAAATTGACAACCAGAGACCTAGTTGATGATAGATATGGATGTCCCTTACTAAGTATGTATATGTTAATTGTTTTTATATTGTACCTTATGTTTTTAATTGCATATCATTGTATTGGATGTGAATTTTAGCTGATGGAATCCCGCCTCGATCCAGGGGGAGAGGCGGGAAATATAAATAGACTATTATTATTATTATTATTATTATTATTATTATTATTTTACTGCACCATTCTATTTAATGGGATTTGAACATCCACAGAGGATCCTGGAACCAAACCTCAGCAAATTCCAAGGGCCCACTATATAGTTCCGCATCTTCCATTTGAGAGAAACTTCAACTGGCCCCAATGTGTTTTGCATCAGTCTTCATATACTCGTTATAAATTTGAGTCCCAGCCTTAAAGATGCAAAACAACTTATTTCTAATTTCCAATCTTGACCTAAAGATAATGATAATAGACTCCCTCCCCCCCCCCCAGTATATTCCAGTGTTGTGTAGTGGTTTAGGCTTTCTACTACAATGCTAGACACCAGGGTTCAATTTCTCACTCAGCCAAGATGACCTTGGACAAGTCACACACTTTCAGCCTCAGAAAACCCTATGATAGGGTTGCCGTAAGTTGAAAATGATTTGAAGCTCCATAACAACACATACCATTATTGCTTCTCGTGCATCTGTTCTTCCAGCATTCATAGACTAGCTTTCTTGACAGTAGATAATTTTTATTATGATTTATCATTTATACTGCTTTTCCCATATGTCAAGTGCTTTATAATCCGTACCATGCCTATCTTCACAATGGCTCTTCAAGACCTTCACACTTTGAATTTAAAGATAGTCAATAAGAAAGAATTTATTGTATCAATCCGGTTTCAGGGTCTATTATATCCAGAGAAAGCCATAAAGTAAGACACCTTGGGATATGGTATTATTAAACATGTAACCATTTGCAAGCTTTTAAAAAAATGTCAGTGCTGAGAACTCTACTTTTGGAGGATTAGGGTGGGGTGAAACAATAAAAATGCATAGGAAAGTAGAAATGTGCCTTTTAAAAAATTCAGGGCCAGGGTCACAACATAGGGTCTGGGGATGTGTTATGAGTGCCTACAAGAGTAAAAAAGAGAAATGGGACCTTCAAGTGTGGCAGCCACCTCTATCTTGCCTGATCTTACATACATTGCTCCCATGTTAAAAACATCTAAGGGTCTCTCTTCTTATGGCAAAGTCTGTATTTTGTTATCTGAGGCAAATAATTTTTTATTCTTTAGGACTACACAGTTTTAGCCAAGTCAATGCAACTTAATAATAATAATAATAATAATAATAATAATAATAATTTTTATTTCTAGCCCGCTCGTCTGAGCAAGCAATCGGGGCGGGTTACAACAAGAGGTTAAAACACAACAGTTAAAATAAACCAATCCCATCCCCACCTCCCACCCCTAAAAAAGGATTAAATCGAATGTAGTTAAAACATAGTAAAATACAAATAATATCGTATATCAGCAACAGGCCTAAGAGTTCTTGAGCTGTGTGGGACAGGCCAAGGACATAGAGGAGAAAAACTGGAAAAACTCTAAGGCTTGGACTTGGAGCTGGAAGATGACTAAACATTATCTGGGAAGGCCTGCCGGAAGAGATGTGTCTTTAAGGCTTTTTTGAAGCCATCGATGGATGGATAGAGATACATCTCATCTGGCAGGTCGTTCCACAGCCTGGGGGACGGTAGCTGAGAAGGCCCTCTGAGAGATCTGTGACAGCCTGGTCTTCATAGGCTGTAGCAGTTTCCTCCCAGAGGACCGAAGTGTGCGGAGGGGGGGGGGGGTCATATGGGAAGAAGCGGTCCCTAAGATAGGATGGACCCAAGCCATGTAGGGCTTTAAAGGTTAAAACCAACACCTTGTACTGTGGCTGGAAACTGATTGGCAGCTAGTGGAGAGACCTGAGCACGGGTGTTATGTGCTCTCTCCTCGATGTCCCTGTAACAAGTCTGGTTGCCATATTCTGAACCAGCTGTAGTTTCCGGGTTAGGCACAAGGGTAGCCCCATGTAGAGCACATTACAATAGTCCAGACATGAGGTTACCAGTGCGTGTACCATAGTTTCCAGATCCCTCACATCCAGGAAAGGGCGCAGCTGGCGTATCAGCTGAAGCTGATAACAGGTACTCCTGACCGTCGCATTCACCTGACTAATGTAACTTTGAGTTACATTATCTAAGACAAGGCTGGGTAAAATCTCTACATAATTCAGTAATATTTCTTTTACACTGTTTTATTTGTTCTTACATTTGTGTAAACTGGCTGTTTGCTTATAACACAATAATCTGAACTTGAACTTGAACAACTACATTGCCTGTTACATATGCTCTAACTTTTAACAGATGAAAACTGAGGCACATGCGGCTAAGTAATATCAGAGTGTGATCAAGATAGGAAAACTTATTATTGAGATAGAACGTACAAGCTAAGAGAGGTTGCAGCAGTTTGCTTTTGCTTGAGCCCACTGGGAAGGTCAAGATTCTGCTGATTTAAGTGCAAATTACTGTTGCACTTTGAACTCAATTTGCAACAATTGAAGTAAGCTGAGAACAAAAGAAGAAAGGGGGAGAGGGACAAAGAAACTGGGGTATTTTAAAAGCAGCAGAAAATGTGACATGACAGTATTCATCAGGACTATCTGTCCTGTTTACCTTAGTTGGCAGACAGCAGGAGACAGAAGTTCACAGTAGAAGTCCAGACTGCAAAGCTTTGGCAAATATCAATAAGCAGCAAAGGGGTTAAGCATAAATGTAGTCTAAAGTCTGTTACGAAGGTCTAGAAACTGGAGTCCAATTCATGGTATCAGAGATCAGAGTGACGACTAGCCTTGGGGACAGATTGTCAGCCATGAGGGAGAGCCTCAGTGTGCCTCAGCTGTAGCCAATTAGCTCTCCTCTTGATCCCCAGCCAGGATGAGCGTCTTAATGATTCTTTGGCATGTCGTCTCTCATAGGGTCCTGGTACTGGCATGATAGGATCTATCTCTTCCTCCTTTGAGTCCTGCTTGTCCTGGTAGACTGCAGGGGGTCCCCCAGCCCAAGGTCCAGGTCTGTCTTTGTCTCTGCCTCAGACTCAGAGTCCCTCTCCTCATCAGAACCAGGGCAAGCCATGACACTATCTCTGACAAATGGGGCAGTTGAAGGGTATACTATCATGATTTCAGCTGGTGGTGGATCGAGCAGAGGCTGACTCTGGCAGAGGCCTTGTGGTAATATTCCTGAAGGTTCAATGGTAGCCTTGTCCCTTGTCAGACAATTAGTCCACCTAGGATACTACTGCCAGCTCTGACTGGCAGTGGTTCTCCAGGATTTCAAACAAAGTTCTTTCTAACATTATCTGATAGTTTGATTTAAATTAAATTTAAATACTGAGTAGACATGGCCCCACTTTATTTCAACAGTATCAGACAAGATGGTAGTACAGTAGTACAAATATGGTTGCCAAGGAATATTTGTGTCAACCATATCCCTACAATTTAAAACACCTAACACCAGCAAGGAAAGAATGACAACTCATGATTTGCAATTAGTTCCCCCTCCCCCCCCCCCCCGTGCTATGATTTGTACAGCTTTTAAGAGATTTGTCTGAATCATACAGGCATATTTCACTTAACAAATCTCCTGACAAAGAAGTTGCTTTTTATTAAGTCTTTTTTTTCTTTTCTTTTTTTTGGAAGCCCTGCCTCATCCCTCCCCATTTTCTTGTCTGCTGCCCATTTGGAAGGTTTTTTGGGGGTTTTGTTGTTGTTTTGTAGTATTGGCATTCAGACGATTGTGGAGGAGGGCTGGAGAAAGATAGGATTGAAGCACCATGTCTGTAGTAAACAGTGCAATAAAGCTTTACCTTGGAAACAATAGGATTCTATTCTAGGACTGGGTCTGCATGAGCCTGAATATTTCATGAGCATCCTGGTGTATTCTGGTCCCAGAGCTGCCCTAATGATCCACCATTACCTGGGGCCCTCTGTTGCAACACCATGTGGCTGTTTGCATGTGTGTCCTACCATGGTCCCACCATTGCTATCACAGATACAAGTCAATCACTCTGAGATCAGAAGAAGGCACTCAGCATTGATCACATGGCTGGATGCCTTGTTTTGACCTCAGGACAAGTGTCTCGTACCAGTGGTGGTGGCACTGGATGGCACAGTGGGACGCATTGTAAACAGCTGCCTCATGTTGCAACAGAAGGCTCAGGATCTTCCACGAAGATCAAGACCAAAGGTGAGTTTTAAAAAATAAGGCTGTAAGGATGGTATAGAGTGGGTTTGGTGATGAAATGGACAGACATCATCCAGGCAGTTCACATCAGAACAATGATTTGGGCCATTGATGTTCTGGATGCATCACCATGGGAATATTTTATTTGGTGATCCTATTGTGGCTGTATATGCTTGCATAAAAATCAAAGCAAACAGCTTCATTTATATACTGCTTCATACTGCCTAAGCAGTGTCCAAGCGGTTTACAACTGTAAGATAATTTGCCCTCAACAATCTGGGTATTCATTTTAGCGACCTCGGAAAGATTCAAGCCTAAATCAAGCTTGAGCCCTTTTGCTGGTATTGAACTCGCAACCTTATGGTTTTGAGTGAGTGGCTGCAGTACAGGTATTTAACCCCTGCACCACCAGGGCTGCATAAAATAGATAAAATCAACAGATGCTTCCAGAATCACTTATTGAGCATATGTGGAGAGCAAAGTAGTAAGAAAAGGGAAAGCAGATTAACATGCCTCCCTAGCTACCCAGGCATGTTGAAAAAACATAGATTCCTAAAGCTTCACCATCAAAATGGAACTCATAATAAAAATGGAGGCTGTTAAAACAACAGTGATCTCTGGAATATTTGAAATGTTTGTTTTTCTTTACTTACGCAAGGCTTACCTGACCTGGTGGTTTCAATCCATATATGCATAACATTCGATTTGAATAAAAGACTTGCTGAAACATGAACTGCTCTTCTTCTTTGTGGAGTAGGAACCTATCTTCATTCTTTTCATGTTATTTCTACTTCTTGGAACTTCTTCTGTTAAAGAAGTAAAGGCCAGGAACTTATCTACTTTGACAGCTGAGGTATATCTGTAAAAATACCTGGAAAACAGGAAAATCATGTACTTACTTTAGTAATGAGATCATTTTCTTTATGTCAGCTACTTAGCTCCTACCTTGAATAGCACAGTTTGTATGTTTCTACTCAGAAGCAAATCTCACCGAGTTCAGTGGGGCTTATTCCCAGGCAAACTGCAGATATAAAAGGTGGTAATCATAAACTCTGGCAAAAACTGTATGGTACCTTAACAAAAAATTCCCCCCTTTAATTTACTTACTTAATTTTGATTTTTCCTAGCTCATCCTGGTTAGTGTAGAGACCAAAAGGTATTAAACAAATGTGGGAGTGGTAAGTAACCTATGCAGGAATAACACATGAAATGTATAAATAAATTTAATAAGTTGTTGTTATATAGAAAGTACAAATAAATGTAATTATTTATTCAGGAAGGAACCAGATAAAGGCAGCTTGAATCAACATATTTTCACAGGACTTCAATAATCGTATTTTCCACACATAGGTAGCTGAAGCTGGAGACTGTTCAACAACATGATCTTCAGAGTGGTAACAGTAACACCATGCTCTACTGCCTGCCATATGCTGCCAGTACAGTTGCCTGACATAGCTTAGACAAGGCAGGTCAGATGACTCCGATAGACACTGACCCACAGGGAACAACTAATGTAGAAATGTGCTGTGCTTTTAACCCTCCTGGTTGGGAAAATAAATCTCTTGAGACAATAGCAATATTTGTTGGTGCCTCAGAAACCAAGCAGTCCAATTGGGGAGAGGGAGTGGGGAGAGAATATTTATTAGGGCTTTTCTTCCCACAAATCTTGAAGGTTTTTTTGTTTGTTTGTTTTTGTTTGCTTTAGTTTTAGTTCTGAAGATTTTTTTTTTTAAACTTTCCATGGAGGAGAGGTTTTTAAGTAAACAAACTTAACAAAGGCTGTTGTGACCAGGGCTGGGGAGTAGTGGCGATTTTGGAGTTACTTCTTGTCCTACTCCAGAATAATATTTTTTTTCTTAATACTACTCCTACTCCTGTAAAAACCTCTTACTCCTTTACTCCTTACTTCTACTCCCCAGCCCAGGAAAAGCCCTGGTTGCTTTGCAAGGCTGGCATGTGTGTGTGTGTGTGTCTTTGCTTCCTAGTCCCTTCCTCAGTGCAATATAATAAAATCTTTTTTTGGTGTTTGCATGTACAATATAAAAACAGGAACAAGGAGTAACAAATATATTTTGTTACTCCTTATTCCTACTCCTATTCCTGTAAAAAACATTTTACTCCTTTGCTCCTTACTCCCCAGTCCTGGCTCTGACACATTGAAGACAGCAAATTTTATTTGCCATCAGATGAATCTGATGAAATGGGCTACAGTCTACAAAAGCTTGTGTCATAGAAAACATTTTGGTCTTAAACAAGCCACAAATGTTTTCAGAGGTGTTGGTTTGTAGACTTTCCCCTGTGGAGTGAACAAAAATAGGAGTAATGCTGCAATATACCGGTAATTGTGCATGTGGATTTATGTGTCTATACTTAATGTTTATGGCTTGTTTTGCGAAAGGTCACCTCTCACATCACCACTGTCTATTACTCTGCTTTCCTCCCTGCTCCCCTCAGCCAGTCCCCTTTCACATGATCTCTTCCAATCTTTTCACACTTCCTTGGACCCCCTTTTACTACTTACCTTATAAATACAGTCTCTGGCCCAGAGGACATAAATAAGTCATTAGGAATGGGAACACAGAAAAACCGGTTGCCAAACACTTCAGTCTTACTGGGCATTCCATCTTCGATGTCAGAATAGTGGTAGAAGAAGCAGAATAAGAACAACAACAGTAGCAGCAACAACAACAACAGCAACACAAAATTACAAAGGAAGATTGGAAAGAGAAATAGCAGAATTGGAATGTATCCACAAACTACAGTCCATCAACGGTGGGTTGAACAGAGACAGTGGTTTTCTGGCACACTACACATATTATTGTACATATTATTATTGCATCCCAGCCTCATGATGATGTTCTTCGCCAGTTTATCACATCTCCTTTCTGGTTCTCACAATATTTTCAATACTCATTCATATGGTTATCTACTCACCTTGACTTTAGGCAACATCCTTCCTCCTCCCTTGCCCCCATTGTTAAAAGTGAAATTGTCACTTCATCTCCACACCCACAAAGTTTAGCATTTCTATGGACATTCTCTCACACAGCCTGCATATATAGATCTGTCCCTTGACTTTCCACATTACCCTATGCATCTGAAGAAGTAGACTGAAGTCTATAGAAGCTCATACTACCAACTTCTCTTTCAGTTATGTGCTACAAGTTCCCTTTGCATACTGATTTTCCAGAGTAACATGACTATATCTTTGAACTCATATTAATACAGGTTATGGCTATACAGTTCCTCCATTTCCTCCAGTGCATTGCAACATCATACTCTGATGCTTGTGTGGTGAGTTCTTTTACTTAATGGAACAAAACCAGTATAGCCTGTACACAAGATGAATGTACCAGTTGGCTCCAGCAGACCCTCTCAGTTTGCAGAAGTACACCCCCCCCCTCCAAGTCTGTAGAAGGGAAATCCTTCTCTAATGGGAGAAGGAGTTCAACACAGTTCAGAACAGACTGAATTTGTTCAGTTTCCACTAGACGCTGGGCCACTATTGTAGTGGAGAAGGAAATACAAAAACTGGATTTAGGGGATAGAACAAAGTGGTTTGAATATGGCACAACTTCACATTGCAACATTTTGTTGCAGGTTCTGTTTGCAACAGCAACAGAAGGGAGCTGGGTAACTTTAACATGGAAGACTGAGAAGTGATACGATAGCCATCTTTTTATATCTGAAAGGCTGTCCCATGGAAAATGAAACAAGATAGATTGATTTTTGCTGCTCCAGAGGGTAGAGACTAAACCTGTGGGTACAAATAACAGGAAAGGGGCTTCTGAATAGACATTACAAAGAACTTCTGAATGATAAGTTCCACAGCCTCCATCAGAGGCTGGTCAACTCTTTGCTGGAGATTTTTAAACAGAACTTGGATACATGCCTCTCAGGGCTACTTTTTGATTCTAAGAACAAGAACTTATCACATTTGTAATGCTTCAGAGTGAACTAGTGTGGTTTGAGTGTTGGACAAAGACTCCAGCAGGCCCAAGATTAACATTAAAAAGTCCTGGAGACCCACTGGGTGATTTTTGGCAAATCTCACCATCAGAGGAAGGCAGTGGCAAATCTTGTCTGAATAAATCTTGCCAAGAAAACTCTATTCTAGGGTCACCGAAGTTAACTTGAAGGCAAAACAAACAAACAAACAAAAACCCAATTACAGAATATTTGCCATATATTATATCCCATTGCAATCCTTACAAAACGTCTGTCAGACCATTGTTTTCAAGACTTTATTGCAGATGGGAGCGGTAGAGAGATTGGTTTGTTTATGGTTACTGGATAAGTCTATGAAATAGTGAGATCCGAATCATTACTTGCTTTGCCACAGCCCTGTCTCTGAAGCACTATACTGAAACAACCCTCTGAATGATGCAAAGGTAGCCTTCTGATGAGATGCCTTTTCTTTTCTTACTTCCTTTCTTTATTGCTACTTTTCTGCCATGCAGCATGATTCGAGGCTCCTTCTAAGGAAATAAAAAAGCCATTAAAATAACAATGCATAAACAGTAGTGGTAGCAACAGCAGATAAAACAAACTCATATCTTGAAGCAGGAGTAATCAAAGCCATGTCAGCAAACAGTGGACCATAACAGGTAACTGCTGCCTCAACAAACAGTACTTAATAACTCATTAATAATGGTATCTACTAATTAATACAACACTAACCATTGACAAAAATAACACTAGTAAACAAGATAGCCTTTATGTGGTGCAATAACATCCAAAACTGAAAACACCGATACCTTTATTGGATCAGCCAAAATGCACAAAATACATATTGCATGATATCAATTTCCTGGATGTTGTCACAGAATGAACATGGTTGGAGGGAAGAGGGGCCTGCCTGCATGGATATCCTTCCACAACATCTTAACTGAGACCAGTAACAGTAGCAGCAACATCTTGACAAAACACAGACCTGTGACTACCATTATCATATTGTTTTTTCTCCTGTATGATTTTTAACACCTTTGCCTGATGAAGAAGCCAGTGTAGCTTTGAAAATTTACATCATGTATTTTGTGCATTTTGGCTAGCCCCGTAGGGGTACAGCTGTTGTGAATTTTGGATTTTATTGTACTTTGCTATATGGCCAACATGACTACCCCAGATATATTTACTTGGTACATAAAAATACTCAAGTCTCTGAATGCATGCAAATTATTTACATGTGCACGCACACATGCACCAGTTACGACATAGCTCAGGCATGGTACTGCATTCATCTTCTGTGTGGGAGACACTAGTGTTGCCAGGGGAAATAAAGGACAAGACTCCTTTCCCTTTAATGGTTGTGTAGAAGGGATAATTTCAGCAGATGATACTTGCATGGGAAGCAAGACCTAGGGACCGTTCAGACTATCACAAGAACCGGTTTGTAAACCGGTTTAAAATCGAGAAGTTCATACTGAAACCGGTTTTAACACTATCAAATCTGGATCTTGCACATCTGTTGTGAGGCAAATCCCCCTAAACCTGGTTTCTCCCAAAGCGGTATATTTACCGTTTCTTTTGGGAAAAACCGGTTCACAGGGAACATGAACTTGGCTCCGATCATGATTGGGTCAAGTTCAGGAGAGGAGAAAAGGCCAGGGGGGAAGAACATGCCTCATCTCCCAGCAAAATTGGGCACTCCTGCATTTTTTAATATATTTTATTTTATTTTATTTTTATGTATTTTATTTTAATTCATTCTATTTATTATCTATTTCATTTCAATTATTATTTTTATTGTATTTTTATTATTTTTATTGTATTTTATTATTTATTATTATTTTTATTGTATTTTTTTAATTTGACAGCTCATGCGCATTCTACAGGAGGCCCTTTAAAACAGAGGTTGCCTTTATATTTGGAGGCCCATTTATTTCTACCGGAGGGGAAACCCCCAATCCATATATGGATAGTTTCCTCTCCAGTTTGAAAAGCCCCATTCATAAGCCCCAGTGAGCTTATGATTGGGGCTTTTCAAACTGGAGGGAAAACTATCTATATATGGATTGGGGGTTTCACCTCCGGTTGAAATGAATGGGCCTCCGAATAGAAAGGCAACCTCCATTTTAAAGGGCCTCCTGTAGAATGAGCATGAGCTGTCAAATTAAAAAAATACAATAAAAATAATAAAAAATAAAATACAATAATAATAATAATAAAATACAATAATAAATGAAATTAAATGAAATGAATAATAATTAGAATAAATTAAAATAAAATAATAAATAAATAAATAAATAAATAAATACAACAGTGCCTGATGAAGCACTGGGTGCTGATAAAAATGGAGGAGGAGGATGAGGAGGGAAGGTAGGGAAAGAATCCATACAAGCTGTACTGCTCCATGCACATAATCTGTCAAATATATAAAAGTATATATATATAAAAAACCAAGCAGCTTGCACGGCCATTGGCTGCATTAGATGTCACCATGACATCATTTCATTGACAACCAAGAGGCTCCATCTTTAATCATTACTTTTTCATGTATGAACTTAAGTGGGGTAAAATGCACCGGGAAGCATCGATGGGGCCAACAGGTAGTATGAACTTCTTTCCGGAGAGATTTGGTAATGGCATGCACGATCTCATCCGGATCTTACCAGGGCAAATGGGCTAGTATGAATGGGGCCCTAATGAAGTTCACTCTTTGATGCAACTGTTAAAGGGATTGGAGCCCTTATTTCACCTGACAATCCTAGCAAAGAAGACAGGATATGAGTCCTGACTTATAGTTGCCCTGGTTTGTTCTTTGTGTTGGCAATAGAGTTTATCACATTATAAAAAAATCCCAACTTACCCTGCCATGTTCAAGTCTATTACGGGATGTAGTCGAGTATTATCACATGCAAAATGCTGCCGATTCTGTCACCTAACTGGAATCCACCTAAAACCCACCTAAAAGCTGAGCTCAAATGGTCGATTTACAAAGTCAGGAAACTCCCAGCTTTGTAAATTGGCCATCTGAGCACGGCTTGTAGGTAGGTTTTAGGCAGGATACAGCTGAGTGGCAGCAGCAGCATTTTGCACATGATAATACCTGACTACATTCCATAATAGACTTGAACATGACAGGGGTAAGTCAGGATTTTTTTGTAATGCAATAAATTCCTATGTTTACAAGATATTGTCAAGGATGCCTTGAGCTCAGCTCAGGTCTTCCTTGGTCTGTTTCTGTTAACAAAAATAAATAAGTAAATAAATTTGAGTCACATCTAGTTTGTGTCTCAATTAGTCTCTGAAGACTTCTTTCCAATCTTTTGGTATGAAACATGTGGCTTGGTAAACCATAACTCACTGTCATGTTGCTTTTGTAGGTGCAATTTGCTTCTACAATAATATGTTAATACAGTTCACTGGTGGGTTTATGAGCATTCTCTAAAGAACAATGTGAGTGAGGCAGCATCACTGGCAGCCTTTATCCTATGCAGATTATGAGAAAGGTCACTGTCCTGCAGAATTTGCATTTGAACATCTCCCTTACCTATGATAGTGCTGCATAAAGAGTGGAAGAGGGGAAACTCTAAAAATATACAATTTTCTCTTTAGGATATCATACCAGCTTGTCTGTACTTTTTTAGCCAGAAGTGGAGATGGGAAGGGATTAAATTATCATGTGCTTGTGTGCAGAACTATATAAGCTCTGTGAGCATGCCTTCCTCCTGAATTTAACTGGGAAGGGTCCATACTGGTGATATAAAAAGCACCACAGTATTTCCATTTTTCTATGGTGCGTTTTACATTGGCAAAAAGAGGTGTTTTGAAGGCTGCTTGAAAACCCAGCTTTTATATTATAAAATGGGAAAGTGTGCCATGAAAACGCCATTTTGGCGTTTTAAGGGAAAAAACGCGCCTTTAAAAAGTAGTTCGGTTGACCCACTACTTTTTTAAAAAGTGCGTTACAGCGCTAGTACATGTAAAGGCTAAGGTGTAGTTGCGCAGTTAAATGGGGCTCTGTTTCCTTAAGGCGCCCATTTAAAGGCTGCGCTGCTGGTGCGGATCAGAATAGATCGTGGGTTGGGAGCATGCGTGGTGTGGACTCCACTCCTAATTAAAACGTTCTATGTCCTCCAGGTGTAAAAGCTGGGGTTTAACTGCGCAGTTTTTTAAAGCTCCCAAACCCTAGCTCCGCCCGTAATCCTAACCCTAGACATGCGCAGTAGCGCCTCTGGGATATTGACAGTTTTGGTGGCGGATGTTTTAACAGGTGCAGTGATAAGAGGAAACTTTCAATTTTCACACGAACCCCCACACACATTCCAGCGCCATTTCCCACTTGCCTTTGTCCAACTCAGCCGCTCCTAGGGACACTCTTGCCGAGGCTTTGCTGTGGCACTTTGCACAATGGCAGAGACTTCTACAAGTGGCCCAAAAAGGGGGAGAGGGATGTCTTGGTCTCATGCAGAGACCTCAGACCTCATTTCCATCTGGTCAAGGCCCAATATTTTAGAGAAACTGGAGTCCACCTACCTCAATGCGGATACCTATCAGGAGGTGGCCGAAGCCATGAGAGGGAAGGGACACCGGCGGACTTGGGAAGAGTGCCGGCGAAAGTGCAAAGCCTTAAAGGCACAATACAAAAAATATCGAGACAATATGGCCAAAGGTACCCAGGCAGGCCCCCGTCCTCCTTTCTACAAGGAGCTTCATGAGTTCATTAGCAAGGATGGGAGGATCAGACCCCACAGACTGTCCACCAGCGGACAGGTTGTGAGGGTCCCAGTGGGCCAGCCTGCTAGGGCTGAACCTATGGAGGACACCCCAGAACCACAGCTAGAGCCAGAATCAGAGCCAGAGCCTGATCCAAGGCCACAGACAAGCATGGAATGTGCCCAAAATCTTCTGCTGCCTTCTCAAGGTAAGATGTGCCTCGGCTTCTGAGGGAAAGGGAACTAGGGGACATAGGGAAGATGTGGGATCAGGGTGGGCATAGGGGAGAAGTCACTCTGTCCCTTTGTCATGCAGAGGAACGGGAGCAGTCCCCGGACTCTGATGAGACATCCTACAGTCAGCAAGCTGTGGACATCGATGCTCTCAGAAAAAAAGCCCGTGCCATAAAGTTGGCATCTACAGCTTCCTCAAGCAGGCCATCCTCCCGTACAAGCACTGTCTCTGCCACCGTCAGTAGCCACCGTGATCGGTCGCCTGTAGGACAGAGGACTGTGAGAGACAGCGATGATAGTGACGGTCAGGAAGCTTTGCAGGGTAAGACATGTGTGTGGCATGGGAAGGGGGGGGAATTGTATAGTGGGCCAGTTACAGCAGAGGAACACAGGCGCTGGCGAAGGTTTTTGTTGGTATGATGGCATGTTTTGGGTAGGGGCTACAACGTTTATGTCAGTGTATGCTGTAAGATCTCCTTTGTATGACTGTGGTGTGTGTGTGTGTTGTGCTTCTCCTCAACTCTTCCTCTTCCTTACATTTGTCCAAGGTCCTGTGTGACATATTGAGGGTGCTTTGAGTGAGAGTTCCTGCATGGCATAATAGGGTTGGATTGGATGCCCTCTGGAGTATGTGCTAACTCTATGCTTTTGTTTATCTCTGGTGCTTCGTCCTATAGAAGGTGCAGAAGGTGCAGCAAGACCACCTTCAGAAGAAGAAGAAGCACCCGCCAATCCCATAGCTGCAATGCCACCGGAGGAGCGGCTCGCTTCCATGAGACACAGACGGGTGCGTCGCTCAGCAGCAGCAACATCTGCCAGGGCTATTGATCGTCTCGTTGGTGCCACCTCAGAACACATGACAGCACTCACACAACAGGGAGAGCGTTTCTATCAGCTGAGGTTGAGGAGCGTAGAATTTCAAGAAAGAGCAGTCGAGAATCAGGAGAGGGCAGTTCAGCTGCAGGTGAGGGCCCACCAGAATCAGGAGAGGGCACTTCAGCAGCAGGAGATGGCCCTCCAGAATCAGGAGAGGGCACTTCAGCAGCAGGAGAGGGCCCTCCAGAATCAGGAGAGGGCCCTCAAGAATCAGGAGAGGGCACTTCAGCTGCAGGAGAGGGCAGTCCAAAATCAGGATAGGGCACTTCAGCAGCAGGCAGAATCCATCCAGGAGCAGAGGCGACTCACTTCTGTTCTTGAAGGGCAGAGTGGCCTGCTGGAACAGATAGTAGGGATCTTAAGATCAGGTCAGAGTGGCAGAGTGGGTGGTGAGGAGGAGAGTGTTACCCATAGGGCCATTCCCATGGCTGTAGAGGGGCCATCTGGGCATCAGGGTGGGGAAAGGGGTCGTGATGTCACTCCTGGCCAAGTCACTCTGGATCTGGAGGTCTGTCAGGAAGAACCTAGACAGGAGTCTTCTGGCCTCTTCAGCAGCCAAGTGGCGGTTCCTGTGGCGACTCGTCGCCATCCCAGGCGCAGGGGAGGAAAAGGAGGGAAGTGTTGTGACAAGCACTGAGTTCCCATTAAGCACTGTGGTGTCCTCTACTGTACTTATCTCTCTTCCCAAGGGTCTCCTTCCTTCCCTGCACTTCCTTTTCCACCAGGCACTACACTATAGCTATAGCTAACTCACTAACTCCCTATGGCAGTGATGTTCAAACTGCGCTGTTGATGAGATGTAGGACTTAGGCTTCTGGGAGCTGAAGTTCAACATCTCTTCAAAAGCACATTTTGAACACCACTGTCCTACTTCAAATCTTAACACTAACAAATGGTGAAACAGCGCAGTACCGCAACACCCCCATTCATTCATAAAAAAAGAATTTCATTCATACAAATGGGTCAATGGTGTACTACCGCTATTGCGCAGTTCAAGACAGACAAATTTTTTTTTAAAAATAAACTTTTTTATTTACAAAAACTATTTACACATTATTTACAGGGGAAGGGAAGGGGAAGGAAGGGGAACAGCAAACAAGGGAAAGGGAAGGAAAGGGAAAGGGGGGGGAAGCAGCTTTACAGGGCAGCTGGAGGTGTAGCGCCAGGAAGGACTTGCAGGATGTTGTTCAGCAGCTGCAAGATCCTTTCCTGGCCTGCCTCCAGCGCTGCCACCCTCCTATGCAGCAGGTGTTCTGTAGAGGACAAAAGAAAAAAGAGAGAGAAAGAGAGAATGGTTAGGAGGGGACAATGGAGCCACACACCCACTCCCACAGGCAGGGTGTATGGGCATCCCCACTCCCTTCTCCGGTTCTTTGGGTGCCTGCACTCACCTCCTCCCCTGTGGCGCTGGACCTCAGGCATCCCCCTGGGTTGTGGACCCTGGGCCTCGGGTCCCCTCTCCAGGCGGCGGCGGCGGCGGCTTGGCCCAGGCTGGTCCTCATTGGCAGCAGCAGCATCCGGCGACGGAGGAGCTGCTGGAAAAAGGGAAGAAAGGGCAGAAGTTAATACAGTGACATGAAGGGAAGGGACAGGACAGGAGTGTTGTGGAGGCTGCAGGCTTGCAACGTCCACCCCCCCAACCCCTTGGACACTAACCTGCTGCCAGAGGAGCCTGTTCTCTGGGCGGAGGGGCGGCATCAGAGTGCCCTGGCTGTGCTGCATCCTCAGGGAGATCCCGAGCCTCTCCCTGAGGTGCAGCAGCACGGGACCCCCTGCCGGGCTGTTGGGCCTGCTCAGGCACCCTCCGTCCTCGCCTGGGCTGCATGCCTGCAAAAGCAAAGTGGAGGACAGGCATGAGGACCCATGGAGGACACTGGCAAACAGGAGGGAAGGGTCAGTGACAGGGACACAGGCACAATGAAAGGGGCCCCGACATACCTTGAGGACGGCGATCTTCCCACCGAGGCTCACCGCCCCTCTGCCAGAGGGCCCGAAGCTGTTCGAAATATGGTGGCCTCTTCCGAACAGGCGGATGCGGACCATAGTCCTCCAGGGTTTCAAAGAACCTTCCCTTCAGGTCCTTGAACTTGCTCCGACACTGTAGGAAGGTCCTTTGAAACCCTCGTCGCCGGAGGGCTCTGGCGGCATCCATAAAAAAGGCCTTGTTCGGCTTGCTGCTAGAGGCCATCACAATCCGAGCAGCTTGCTCTGGCATGAGGGCCTCCAGGAGGATCTCCAGCTCTTCAGCCTGCCAGTAGGCCCTGCGAACTGGAGGTCTCACCCTGGGAGCCATGGTCGCCGTCCTGAGGAAAAAGACAGGGGCTTTGGACTTTATAGAAATTTGTGGGTGAGGGCAAGGTGGGCAGAGATGGCTTCAGGCCAATGAAGTCCCCTCAGAGCTGAATTTTGAATCTTTCCCCCAATAGATGCCTCTGGGCTTCATATTGTTACAATTGAATGGGCCATTAGGGAAGCCTGAATTTCAAGGGGTATTGATACATTGTCAGAGTAAACGGTTGGCAGTTAGGGGCTTGTATCTTTATCTTCCAGGAAATCTGGCGCCAGGCAAACCTATGCATGACCTTCTGTGAGTGTGTTTGTGTGTGTCAAGCCAACAAGCACATGGCAGAGACTGCCCACACAGCAGACCATGAATGATGGGCACACACAGACTGTGGCTGATGGGATACATTTATTCAACTACTGATATGATTATACAAAACAATTATGCTCTGGTATCACAAATGGAGGAGAAGTTCAAGTTCAAATTCTCCCTGTCTGGAAGAACTCTGCCAATGCATTCCTCACTTTGTGCCCTTCTTGTGTGCCAGGGTCATTTTCCGGAATAGGTGCCCCCAGGGTAGGCAACACAAAACGTCGCCTGTACTGCAGCCCCTCATCCAAAACCTTTCCCTTGGTCTCGCAGATGTTGTGTAGGATGACACAAGCGGCGATGATGGGCACCACGTTCTCTTCTGCCACAACAAGTGGTCCTTTCAGACATCTCCACCTGGCCTTGAGACGCCCGAACGCATGTTCCACCTTCACTCTACACCTATTCAACCTCCTATTGAAAAGCTTCCGCTTGGCAGTGGTAGGTATCTTGTAGGGCGACATTAACCATTTTCTGAGAGGATAAGCTTTATCTCCCAGCAGGAGGGGTCCAATTTGCTGGCCCTGGATGGTAATGGTGGGGTTGCCTGGCACAAAGATGCCAGCTTCCATAGTTTCAAAAATGACAGAATTTCTGACCACCCTGGCATCATGAGGTGATCCTTGCCATCCAAGCTCCACATCCACAAAGCGACCAGTGTGATCACATGTCCCTTGCAGGATAACAGAATAGGACCCCTTTCTGTTTTGATAACTCCGTCTCTGCCCCAGGGGTGGCACAATCAGACAGTGGCACCCATCCACAGCGCCCACTACTTGTGGGAATCCAAGCTCAGCGAAACCTTCCATGATCTGTAGAAAGGAAAGGGGGGGGGGAAACAGGTGAATAAATGACAAATTCATTACATCCATGCAATTACACCACAAAACAACCCACACATGAAATATGCCACATACAGGATAGGATAGTTTGACAAGTGGAAATATGTTTTGGACAGTGCCTTACCTTCCGGGCATCTCCCAAGTACACAGTCCGGGACAGCAGGAGCTTCTCCATGGCCAAGGCGAACTCCAGCATGATTTGCCCTGCAGTGCAAATGCCAACCCCAAAGAGCTCTGAAGTCACCAAGTAGGTGATTTTATGGGCCAGCATGAAGATGGCAATGGCCACTCTCTCCTCCACCGGGATGGCTTTTCTCATCAATGAATCAGATCTCTCCAGTTCTGGACGGAGGATGTCCACCAGCCGGTGAAAGAGGGCACGGGGCGTTCGGAAGTAACGCCTCCATTGGCTTTCAGACCAGGTGCGAGTGACTATGACAGACCACCAGTGATCACTTCTCTCCAGCGTCCAATAAAGCCGGGTCTTCCTTTTCTCGGACATAGCAATGCCACCGGCTAATTCACACTGCTCAAGCAGTGCGGCACCAACTGCAGCTATTCTCTCTTCTGTATCATCACTATCATCATCAGCTATCATTTCAGCGGCCACAGCTGTCATTTCAGCGGTCACATCAGTCATTTCAGCAGTCACAGCAGTCATTTCAGCGGACACAGCAGTCATTTCAGCGGACACAGCAGTCATTTCAGCGGTCACAGCAGTCATTTCAGCGGTCACAGCTGTCATTTCAGTGGCCACAGCTGTCATTTCAGTGGTCACTTCGACGATCCTGGCAGCACTAGCGGAGGCAAAGGCGGCAGCTTTGGCTGTGCTTTGAACATTGACGACAAGTGCCGACCACAAAGGAGAGGAGGCATCCATGTTGGTGATGATGCCCACAGTGACCCTGTGCTGACGAATGCCAACGTCACTGGGTCAATGGCCAGCACTCCTCCTCCTTTGTCTTGTTGCAGATGCTCAGTCTGTGGCTGGTGTCAAAATCACTTAGGAGCCCCCTTTAAATCATTTAAAACTGCGCAATTCGCAGCCTCGACCCTCTCAATAGCGCAGTTCAAGCCTCGACCCTCGCAATAGCGCAGTTCAAGCCTCGACCATCGGAATAGCGCTGTTCGCGGCGGCACGAACAGCACAACAGCGCAATTCGCAGCCGGCAAGGAAAAAAAATTAAAATCGCAGTTTAAAGCCGCGTTTATTGCTGCCCATGTAGCAGCTCCGCCTGTATTTGTAGCATTCTGACAGCTTCTCATGTAACTGCTGAGCCACAAAAAAGACCTCAGATAAGTCGTTCCCACACCCCTCAGTGTAGCAGCTCTGCACTTTTTTAATGCACACCTGGGGCTTGCTATGTAGCTGCTAAGCATTAAGATAAAGGCGACTTCAGGTCACACTTTCTTGCCAATGTAAAAAGCCCCTATATATTCATATATATTTTGCTTCAGTGCCAAATCAGCGAAAGAAAAAAAAAAGGAAATACAAAGTATGGGAACCTGACTGACTTTTTTAAAATGGGGAATGGCAGAAATGAAAAAAGAGGATGGTCCTGTCTGCATGGCCCAAGTAAAATATTGCCCCCCCCCGCCTTTCCCATGGTGAGTAGTCCTAATGGTGCCAGGCCCAATCTCTGGTTGTTGTACATACTGTCTGGACACTGGAACTTGCCCTTGTTTGAACCCACTGTCTACCTGCCTTAAAACTGTGTAAAAACACACACGTTGTGCTTCTTCCCATATATGCCTGCCTGAGAAATGAGATCCTGTGTCCCTTCAGTGGGAGTAATACACTATCTCAGAACAGTGGAGAAAATCTTCACAGGAGTGGTACCCTAGTTGTGGAATGCAACTAGAAGAGCCAACTGGGGCCATGTTGGTTTCTTCCTTGTGCCAAGTTGCCAAATTAAAACTTTTTTAAAAAAAATAAAACTCCTTAGGGCCTATGGGCTTCACCTGATGTGTACATATACATAGTTTCATATTGTTTTAACTTCCACATTTCAGACTGTGCAATCATTTCACACCTTTTTAGTATGTTTCATTTATTTTAAATGTTATTGTCCTACGTGTTAAATTGTTCAACCAATTTTATTGTAAACTGCCTAAAGATCTTAAAACATGGGGCAATATAGAAATATTTTAAATAAATAAATAAAATCTGCTTACATTCATCATTTTTATCACGTCAAGTCTCCACCCCTTTCCCTTTCAATCTGTACCTTCTGATTGCAAAACCATTATAAAGCATGGATAGTGAAGATATTATTTCAGTATTATGTCATCATATGGTATCAACAATTTCTTTCATCAAAGAGTAAAATGACTAAAAGGTCATATCAGTGGAAATTAGTGTATCTTTCCAGCTCTGATAATGAAATTTTGTTTCATCATAGTTTTAATATAGGTCAAGCAAATGAGCTGGAGAAGATAATTAAATAGCATGATAGTTTATTTAAGGGGGGAGGTGAGGAGAAATAAAAAAAAAAATTAAAATTCATCCCGCCTGTGGTTTTGAAGAAGGTTTTTCATAATGATTGCTTTTCTTCAGGGGCACAAACCCATGGGTATTGCCACAGTGCTGTGGAGTAAGGCCTAGAGCAATAAGTGAAAAGAAAAAAAAACCCCTTCAACTAGGAAGAGACTGCAGCTAATAAATATTTGATCAGATACACAAATTCACACAGTTTGATCATGCCTAAAGGAATTTGCCATCATTTATTAACTTGTGCAATGTAAATGTACAGCACCATGTTTCTGAAGAAACAGAACATTGATAAAAGTCAATGCCTTTTCTTTTTTCTTTCTCTTTCAGCCTAGGATTTTGCCAAAAGTCACAAGCACCTGAAATACTATCAGACTCCACGCTTATGTGCATGAAAGGAGGGAATCAAACAAAAGAAAACACAAAGCCTCTGTTTGAAGCAAATTTTCATTATTTCAACAGTATCTTGAACACAGAATTGGCACACTTCCCACGCCCCTTTATCTACACATGGTGAAGTGAGGAGGAGGAAAAGTGAGGTAGACAAGTTGCAGGTCTAGGTGCATATATTTGAGTGATGATACACATGATAATTCAACATACGGCGGTACAGCTTGGCCTAGCCTGAGGCATGGATCTGGGATTGAACCTAGGCATTGAATGGCCGAAAGTATTCAGCCCAACCTAGCATCCTGACCCAAAAAAAGAACACAGCCAAGGAATAGTGACAGAAGAGCTACTTGGGCATATAGCTACTGTGTGGTTGTGCTGCCATCCAGGGCAAGGCTCCCAGTGTACTTTGCCCCCCTTCCATCAATCCACCAGGGATCCCCAGGGAAAGATCGGTTCACAGCCTGGCTCTTACCCACAAGCTGGAACTTGCCCCATGCCACACTGCCTAGAGGAGTGTGCATTGCACCTGTTTCCCACCAACTCCTTACAGTTGCAACCAAGAACAACGCTCATATCAGATATCATACAGCCACATGTCCTGCCCCCAGTCTAACAGATGTAACCCATCTTCATAGAACAGTGCCTCTAAGTAGAAGGAAGTATACACGTGTTGAATCAATCACCTTCCTTTAGCCAGAACAAAACCTCCTGTCACCTTGCTAGCCATCCTCATTATATCAATCCTCTGTATCACTGCTCCAGAAAATCTGACCAAAGCAACATAGTGCCAGGAAAGCATCCAAACACCACTTAAGGTACCTCTTTGCTTCTCAGATCAAGTCCAGACTCTTGCGGGAGGTGAGGTCTTTCTCATCTAGTTGTATGACCAAGGCAACTAGGGATTCTGACCTCTAGATTATCTGGATTATTGTCAGGGACACTGCATTCCCCTGTGACCAATCCGAGCAATACCAACATGCACTTCAAGGCAGTGGTCCTTCCACCAATCATTGGATGAAATGCACTCTGCCTCTCAGTGCTCAGTACTATGGACACAGAACCAGATTTGCCTATAGTGACTTTTAATGGCTTTAAAAACCCAGATTTAGTTGAACAAAAACATCAAAACTTTGGATGCATCTAGAAATGATGTAGTCTGACACCACTTTAGGTGCTGTAGCTGCATCTTTGTCTGCACTTGTCTGCACTGACCACGATACTCTAGGGGCAGTCTGAAGTATCGTGGGCCCACAGTTGCCCCAACCTGCCTGTTGTCACATGCTACCATGTTTTCCCCCAAATAAGACAGTGTCTTATATTAATTTTTGCTCCCAAAGGTGTGCTAGGTCTTATTTTCAGGGAATGTCTTATTTTTCCATGAAGAAGAATTCACATTTATTGTTGGAAAAAAAAAGAACAATTATTATATACTGTATATATATTTATATACAAAGACTTTGCTAGGTCTTACTTTTGGGGGAGGCCTTATTTAGCAATTCAACAAAACCTCTACTAGGTCTTATTTTATGGGGATGTCTTATTTTGGGGGAAACAGGATAGGTGCCTTATTCTGATCTCAGAATGAGCAACTCATGGCAGCAGTGACTCACTGGATGGCCCAGCAGGACCCCCATACAGATAGCCGCTGAAGCATGGAAATAAGAGGGCTCTGTATCTTCTCGGTGGATCAGGAGCAACAGGTGAGTTTTTACCATTCTTTTAAACCCTACTCCAGTTCTGGTGTGGAACATACCAAACGTTGTTCAGATGACCCACACCAGAACCAGGGGTTAGGCCATGCATCATCTGTAGAGGATGATACCAGAAGGGGGGAGAATGGGCCTTTTGGTCCAGCAGACAATAGTAAGCTGGGAACAAAGCAGGAAAGAGGGAGGAGAAGAGAAACTGGGACATTTTAAAATTTTGAAAAAGTGGGACATCTGAGGATTATTCAGGATGATCCCTGATATATCAGGATAGTTGGAAAGTTTGCCATCCTCTTCTATTTCTCACTCTCTCCCTGACTCCCCCCCCCACACACACACACACATGCTAGAGAAGGGATAGCTTTATCTTGTGGTGGCCTGACCATTTGCAGTGGACATTTGAAATTACGACAAAACTACACGAAATTGGGTTAAGTACCATATAACGTCAGTCTTCATTTTGGGAAGTAGATCGTGGAGGAGCCAGAAAGTTGGGGCAACCTTGATGAGTGAAAAAGTGACAACAAAGGACCTTTTCAGATGTCAGAAATTGGAAGTATAATCCAATGGCAATCCGCACGCAATCATGGGGTTTCACGTTATTGCGAATTAAAGCTTCTCACGCAATTTCGGGCAATGGGGGTCATTTTCAGGTAATGGGAAGTCAATCTGAACGCATTCCAAACCCAATGGGAATTTGAATTGGCTCAGTTCGAAATAAAGAGAAATTCCTCCCGTGTGAAAGAGTCCAAAGAAATCTTACCCTGATGAGCCAGGAGAAAATCTAAGAGAAGGATGATGCCATGATGTGAATATGAATCAGGTAGAGGGGAAAGCAATGCTATGTTTGGACGAAGCACTGTTTTAAAGGTTACTGTGAGACTAGGCACTTTAAAATAGACTTCTAAAAGTCACTGTACATGATATGCAATTAGATGGATGAGCTTCTGTATAATTTGGCATATGTCAGGGAGTGAAAATTCCCTACAGAACAGCCTTGTCAGGAGAACAAAAACAATACAAACTTTTTAGATGCATAATGATGCCCATGTATTATTTTTAAATCTCAGCACTTCATTGCTAAAATGTACAAATGTGTTTCAATAACTGTGTGTTGCTGTCTGAAACAATAAAAAACTCTGAAACCCAATTCCTTCACCCACCATTATTTTCATAGTGTGGCTAGTCCTGAAATCCATCTGAGAACTAGGAGGTTTAACTGGAAGTCAGTGAATTTGCTACTTACATGCATTAAATTAAGTAATTTACTGCATGTAAGTAGCATCATTCATTGATTTCCAGTTAAGTCTCTGGTTTGGAGACTTTATGATATTTGCAAAATAGCCTCAGCAAAGAAAGCATGGTATAGCTTGGCTTCTAATAATCTCATAGACTTAATATCAGGGTAAAATTATAGGAAATTATTTTATTGTTGTTTTTCTCAATGCATATGGTTTAAATGCACTGGGATCCTTTGCAATCTAACTCAAAAGGAAGCCTGAATTCAATGGGCCCTACTTCTTAGGCCAAAAGGCCCTAGAACATTTCCCAAAGATTAAGTGTAGTGAATGTGTGATGTAGTATACATGTGCTTGCATGGGTGTGTGTTTCATGTGCATCACAGCATTTAGTAGCTGTGACAGTATATGGCGAAAAATGGTCAAGTATAGCAAGTATAACAAGATGACACCCTCTTCCCATTGCATGTACTAAAACTGACTGGATACTGAATCATAGAATCATAGGGTTGATACAGATGGACACTTTGGAGTGTGGCTGCAGCAATACTACAGTTAGGGACTGCGCACCAACTCCACGGACCCTAACCCTTGCAATGGCATGGTGCTTGAATCATGGCCGTATCCCGCCGGTGCCACCACTGAGCGCCGAAATGTGGCGCACAGGAAGTGGCACCATAACAGCACCACTTCCTGATTGCGGCGCCTCTAGGCAGCTCCTTTTTGTTCCACGGCACCGCAAGCTTTGTTCCCGCAGCAACCAAATGGTTGCAGGAATGAAGCCATGGGAGAAAGAGGCCGAGAGGCCAGGGATGTGAAGCCCCAAGGACACCCCTTACAGGCCATGGAGAAGCGGCGTTTTGCTGCTTCTCCATGGCCTGGAAAAGCACCGGATTGGGGCCTCTAGGCTGCTGGTGAAGTTGCCCTGGCCCCAATCCAGCGCAGAAAGGGATGGGTACAGGCCACCCCTGAAGGGGCGGTCTGTATAGCCCCTTAGGATCATAGAGTTGGAAGAGACCACAAGGACCATCCAGTCCAACTCCATTTTGCCATACAGGAACTCTCAGATCAAAGCACACATGACAGATGGCCATCCAGCCCCTGTTTAAATGCCTCCAAAGAGGGAGACTCCACCACTCTCTGAGGGAGTTTGTTCCACTGTCAAACAGCCCTTATTGTTAGAAGATTCCTCCTAATGTTGAGCTGGAATCTCTTCTCCTGCAGTTTGCATCCATTGTTCTGCATTCTAGTCTCTGGAGCAGCAGAAAACAAGCTTGTTCCCTCCCCCATATAACGTCCTTTCAAGTATTTAAACAGGGCTATCATATCACCTCTTAACCTTCTCTTCTCCAGGCTAAACATCCCCAGCTCCCTAAGCCGTTCCTCAGAGGGCATGGTTTCAAGACCCTTCACCATTTTAGTCGCCCTCCTTTGGACATGCTCCAGTTTCTCAATGTCCTTTTTGAATTGTGGTGCCCAGAACAGGAGACAGTATTCCAGGTAGGGCCTCACCAAAGCAGAATAGAGTGATACTATTTCTTCCCTTGATCTAGACACTATACTTAGAATCATAGAATTGTAGAATCATAGAGTTAGAAGATACCACACGGGCCATCCAGTCCAACCCCTGCCATGCAGGAACTCTCGATCAAAGCATACCCGACAGATTGCCATCCAACCTCTGCTTAAAGATCTCTAAGGAAGGGGACTCCACTCCACTACTGTCAAGAAGTTCCTCCTAATGTTGAGGTGGAATCTCTTTTCCTGTAGCTTGCATCCATTGTTCCAGGTCCTATTCTCTGGAGCAGCAGAAAACAAGCTTGCTCCCTCCTCAATATGACATCCCTTCAAATATTTAAACAGGGCTATCACATCACCTTTTAATCTTCTCTTCTCCAGGCTAAATATTCCCAGCTCCCTAAGTCTTTCTTCATAAGGCATGGTTCTATTGATGAAGTGTAAAATCACATTGGCCTTTTTAGCTGCTGCATCACACTGTTGACACATGTTCAACTTGTGGTCTAGATCCCTTTCACACATAGTCTCATTCAGTCAGGTGTCCCCCATCCTATATATATGCATTTCGTTTTTCTGACCTAAGTGCAGTACCTTACATTTCTCCATATTGAATTTCATTTTATTAGCTTTGGCCCAGCTTTCTAGTCTATTCAGGTCATTTTGAATTTTGATCCTGTCCTCTGGGGTATTAGCTACTCCTTCAACACAGCTTTCCTTCCACAGAAATGAATAATTTTACAGACTTGTCATACCATTCATGCTGTCATTCCCCATTCCTTGAAGCCATACGTTATCTCTGTAGCTTCTTCTCTGTTATGTCACCTATTGTGCTGAGAGTAATAGCCAGACACCCTTGTTGGAGTAAAACGAGACACAACCATTATTAATAATACAATATAACATGTTCAGGTAGAAAGAGGAGACCAGTACGGAACTGCTGATCAATCTTCCCATTCAGTTGCTTACTGGATCTGCTGCCAATTTGTGAGAATGGATGGGCAAGGCACCAAGGAGCCATCCCCCAGTTGCCCAAAACTAGAAGGTGTTCTTTGGCAACACCCCCTCCTCCTTCTAAGTCATAATTGCCACATTATTATATGCCTTCTACATAATGGAGACACTAAGGCAAACCTATCATAGGATTTTCTTGGCAAGATTTGTTTATTATTTGGCTCATTATTACTCCCAATTTATTCCACTGCTCTTCCAGAGACAGTGTGGGAGCAAGCACCACAAAGAAACAGATGACATAACAAGAGGGAGGCAGCAGAACCAAAAGATGAGCACAAGCAAAGAGGATAATTATACATGGTAGAAAGGAGAAAAGGAGAAGGAACAGAATGAATGGAAAGAAACAAAGGAGGAAGAGAGACTAAAATGAAAACAAAGTAAAGAGAAGTCCGGCAACCATCTTCTCACAAGCTGTAGGCCCTGGCCTTCTCACATCACAACTTGATTAGCCAGACTCAAGTCTCTTATTGAGATTTCCCAGATTTCACAAACTCTTCTGAACTCAGACTTGACTCCTCACCAGATCTCATGATGGCTACAACTGGGCAGCCATTATAAGACCCATTCCTCCCAACTTGGCTGGGATCAGGTGATAGAGTCACCCTTGGCTATGCTCAGAGAAACATCACTTTTGTTCTTTCTGGGGCTTTCCTACTCTTCCATGACCTTGAGTTCTCCCCCCATCTTTGCCTTTTCTCAACCTCATTTTATACCATAAGAAAAACATTATAATATAGTTGACTGGTGTAATTCAGTCCCACTCCCAGAAAGTAGGGAATGGGCCGTAGCCTGCAGCTGCACTGAAAAGAAAATCCAGCATACATTCTGATTACCCTGATCTACAGCAACCATGGGCTTCTCTACACTCACCGAGGCAAGTTCATCTTCCTTTTGAGCACACCCTAGTCTATCACAATATACATGACACAGACACTCACACGTATCTGGATTTTCCACTCAAAATTGGGTGGAAATCCCCACTTTTTTCCTCTGGAGTAAAGCCCTAAGGTGATAAAATAGCTTAGATTTGGCCCCAACAGTCCTGTATGTCATTTGGACTTCTCACTGTGAAAACTAGGTGATACTGTTTTATTTGACCCATCTAGATGCACCCTAAGTAAGACAGTTGCTTCTAGGGGCAAGATGCTAGAGGATGATCTGTATATCACATGGCCTGTTCTGTGCCTCTCTTAACCTAGCCTACTGGCCTCAGGTGTGGCAGAAGATGGTGTCTTTTCACCAATGCTGACCTGGTTCAACCACCTGGTTAACTTATATACTTGGAAGAGAAATGGAGAGGACCATCTTGTTATTTGCCTGAAGCAGATACATGTCTTGGGACAGCCATGCCAACCCGAGAGAAAAGCAGAGAGGAATATCACAGGGTATTTCACAGATAACCTTGGGCTGCTGTTACTGATTTACTAACTTGCTCCAATTAAAATATGTATATATTCTAGGCTTATAACTAGCCAAAGAAAACCATTAGAGAGGAGCAGCAAATTTTATTTGAAAGCAGATTGAATGTTCAAACCTCTGGTTTTAAAGCTGATGGGGGGAGGAAGTGTGTGTAAACTTGGATTTATGAAGTAAATATGCAATCACTGTCTCTAAGGAGAAGCTTTCAAAGATAGTTTCACAGACTGCTATCAGCCAGTAGGTCGAAGATTATTTGAAGAACACTGGCTAATGAATAAATTTCCATGCTGTCCTGCAACTCCAAAGGAGGTATGAAAGGACTGTGAATCCAAAAAGAGTACGCCGAGATGTACACATTGATCATGTGTCTCCTAAAGGTGGCATTCAATAAAGACAAATGTTAGCAAGCAAATGATATAGCCACAGGAACAGAAGAGTCATGAAAAATGAATTAACCTTTTCTCTGCTGGAATTCTGGCAACATCATTTTCAACTCAAATGGGTGTTTCATTGTAATCAATGGCATTTCACAGAACTGGCAGGGACACCTGGCAAACATCTGTCAGACATTCCTAGGAAGTGCAAAGTGGCTGGAGTGTCTGCAGCAAATGCCATCATACGAAAAAAATGTGGTGCTTCATGAAAGAATCAAAAGGAAAGGAACTTCTTTCCAACATATGCATTTTCAAAAGGTCAGTGCATGCTTCCCCCCACCCACCCACCCCAAATATCACTGCACATACATGCATCAGTGCATTACCATTAAAAAAATGTTGGTCTTCTGTTCTGCCTCATTAACTTAACAAATCTGGATGGGACCATATTTAGATGATCTCAAAGAAGGGCTGCCTATCTAGAAAGAAAAGAGTGCATATGACTATGACATTAATAAGCCAGTCCTTATATAATCCTTACAGCGGCCATGATCAGAGCTTGGACATGATGAATTACAAATAACAGAGTCACCGGAAACTAGTTATTTGTTTGGACAACAAAGGTGTTCTTGATAACCATCTACAACTGCCTTCGGTCTTCAAATTACCAAATCCTCAATCCTCAAATTACTTAATCCTCAATATCACAAGAGTGTCCCACTAAATTGCTGGCTCCCTAAATTACATTCATCACAGCCATTTCACTCCACAGCACTGAAGGACAAATAGAAATCTCTTTTTGCCTGAGCAATGCAAATGTGCATTATTAGGCTTCATGCAGCATAAAGTATAGTCCAGGAAGAGCAAATAGGTATCTCAGCTAGGGAACCAGACAACATTGTTGGAAAAAATGAGCTGCTCTCCCCATCAATCACCAAAATAACAAATTAAAGTAATGTGAAACATGAATTACTCAAACCGTTACTCAAACGGTTTGTTGTTGTCAATACAATGACTGAAATAATGGGTTTTAAAAGCTTTAGTAAAAATTATAATGGATTGTGGGTAAGGGAGTAATATTTAGCAAATTAATTCCAAGCTCCTCTAGACTGCTTTCCAGTATGCTTCACATTCTTGAAAATACAAGTTAAGTATATGCTGCAAAAGAAATACTGCATTTCCATCCCTATTTGGACCATGTTGTGTTCAACAGTAAAACTTGAAACAGCTTTGATGTTCCTCTTTCCACCAGTTCCTGTTATTCATGGGCCTAAATCGAAAAATAAAAATTAAATAAACGTTATTGTTCATTCCAACTAGCTTTATTTAATCAATCAAACTTACATTATTGTTTATTTGCCAAGTTCCTATTGATTCAATTGGTTACTCTGTTTGGAATTAACAATTGGGTTTAGGCCATGATATTCTTTCCTGTGTAGAATGGCTACTGTCGCACTGCAGGAATTAATGTAGTTCGATACTGCTTTAACAGTCAATCCTGGGATTTGTAATTTGTTGTGGCACCAGAGATCTCTGATAGAGAAGACCAAAACTACACTACAAATCACAGAATTCCGTAGCATTGAGGCCAAGCAGACAAAGTAGTGTCAAACCACATTAATTCTGCAGTGTATATGCAGCTACTGTGAAGTTTGCCATACCTTTTTAAGTAAGCATGAACCATGGGTTGGTTATTTTATTTTATTTTTCATCAGGGTAGATGGAATAATAAGAGAGGAAGGGAGGTGTCCTTACATTTTGAAAAACCAAAAGTAGCTCATGAGCATAGTTGCGTTTAGAGATATTCTTTTATTGTTCATTAAGAAACAATTAAAACTTATTGCCAATATAAAAGTGTTATTTAAACATTCAAAACTGAGTCAATCTAAATGGGAAAATAATTGCTTGGAATTCTCTGAGGTGATTTTTTTTCTCCCCAACTGCTTCAGTGAGTAAGAAGCCTCAGTCCTGATCAAACACAATTATTTCTGCTCAGCTCAAGAGTTAATTAATATTAGACTAATGTCTACTCTGGTGGTGGACAATGTTTCTTGGCCTCACAATTAAACTGTCTCTGGAGGAAGACAATGAGTTACAAGGACTGATGTGAGACATTTTCCTACCTGACTTGGAGCAAGAAATGGCATTCCCTGAGCAAGGGCATATCTGCATGGCAACATTTAGTGGCAGTTTTCACTTGAGTTTAACTTGTCCACCATGGCAGCTAGGACCCATCAGGACTTATAGGGTGAGGTGGTCACAGTAAGGTGAAATAAGTCCTGTTCCCTTGCTGCACTGCAGAATATGCATCTAACTAAACAAATCATCAGTCTCTTACATTGACTCAGCAGGCTTCCATACTGTCATACTACTGCAGCAGTTTCCAATCTTGGGTCCTCCAGATGTTTTGGTCTTCAGTTCTCAGAATTCTTGACTGTAGGCCAAGGTGGCTGGGGCTTCTTAAACACCTGCAAGACCAAAGGTTGAGAACCACTGCACTAAAATATCTGCTTGAGTGCTGCCTCTATTATACTATCTGGCTATTCCTGCACTCCATTAATGCTGCCAAATTCTACAAAGATGAGATGAAAATATTGACTAATGCCGCCTCAATGGACTGGTTGTGTCAAGTAATTGGAGGAGTGATTTATGAGAAGGGTAGTGCCACATTTTCCCTAATGGACCACCCATTACAGTTTATTCTGATACAGTCTGGTAAATACTAGGTGATCAGTGAAATACTGTGAATTGGAGAGGAAGAAGGGAGATCTGATGGCAAAGGATCCACTTTATCAAAAACTCTGCTGGGTTCATACCAGTGGAATGGAAGGGGTGGTGGAGGAAATTATGTTCTTCCTCCCTTTCATTTTTTTTAAAAAAATTATGATTTCCCTCCAGCAGGTTCCAATGAGAGGGAAACTATGTTATGTTACTTCCAGGGCTAGTAAATGTTTTCTAAATAGCCTTGGTGGCTTTCATCTCAGTAGCATGGTGAATCTGCTCTGGATTTTTAATTCCAAATTTAAGAAAGCTATCTAAGGTTCTAGACTCGGTGTTCAAAATTACTTCAGTCCACTGGAACATGCTCTGCCGTTTTACAGCTAAAAGCAAATCCTAATTCCTCCATCCTTGGAAGATGAGATCTGATGCACACTGTGCTTCTGGGATGCCCTCCCTGGGACCACATGATAGTAGTTATAAACAAGCAGGCATACATTTGCTTAATGAAATCATTATACAGTAGACCTTCCACATTCACTGGGGTTAGTGGCACATGAAAATGACAAAACCATAAATAAAAACCACTGGTCTTTCTAGGAACCTCTAGATCCACCAGCATAACTTTATGGTCAACATCAGCCAAACACTGATCATATAATCTTGCTGGAGGATCTACAAACACCTAGAGAAATGTTTTCTTTAGGAATCTCTAGATCCTCCAGTATGACTCTATGGTCCAGCTGAGTCACACTGGAGGACCTAGAGGACCTAGAGATTTCTAGAATGAATATACAATCAACCCTCTTTATCCACAGATTTTTTATCCATGGATTCAAGCATCCACTGCTTGAAAATATTTTTTAAAAGTACAAATTCCAAAAAGTCAACCTTGATTTTCCATTTTATATTAGAGACACCCTTTTCCGTTTCCATTGTATTTAATGGGACTTGAGCATCCACAGATTTTGTTATCCATGGGGGATCCTGGAATCAAACCCCAATTGATAAAAAGGATGCACTATATCAATTAAATCTGAAAGTAATCATATCCACAAAAGTCAGATTCACAAAAGTGGAGGTCCAACTGCACACTATTGGCCTAAATCAGGGGTGAGAATTGTGAGGGCCTCCTGATGATGAATTACAGTTCCCAACATTCCTCACCATTGGCTGTACTGACTTGAGCTCCTGGGAGCTACAACTGAATAGCATGTGGAAGACTACAAAATTCCACCCCCTTTCTGAAATCCAGCTGTTATTCCCAACTAGAGTAGATCCGTGGAATCAATGGAAACTTGATAAGTCAGACTTATGAACCTTTCTTTGATTATCAGGGGCATGTCTACACAGGCCAAATAAAACAGTCTCCCCCTAACTTTCAAAGCGAGCTGTCCAAATGATGTATGGGACAATTCAGGTGTATGGGACAAATGATGTATTGGACAAACATGAATATTGTAATTGCTGCATGACTTTAATACAGAGGAGAGAAAAGTGAGGATTTTTCCTGGTTTTAAATGGAAAATATGCAGGCCTGTGAACTGTTTTCCATAGCAATGTCATTATGGGGTTGGGAAGGAATTCAGAAATACACAGAGTTGCATCCATAGGGGGACGGGAAGAGCAGCCATGGTGGCATAGTTGCACATTTTGCAATTTATCTGACTTGGATGGATTCAAATGGGACCACGGTGTGACCAGTGTTCCCATACCTGCCACAATGTTTGTGGCAATCATAGAGACAAGAATGGGTCACTGTGGATTATGGTAACCTGGAAGCAACATGAGTTTTCCTGTCCATGTAGATGTGCCCTCAGTCTCTTCCAGCTGAGAGTAACAATTGTATTGTGGCCTTTAATTCAGTTCTATGCCACACCATTCTTATGACCATAGAGACAAATGCAAAGTTAACAAATGTTCTGTTTCCACTTTTTTCCCTGGGGGCAGGGAAGAAGGTAAAATGCAGTTGGAAATAGAGATTCACTGGAAACAGATATTATATGGATGTTATCAGGAATCATGGAATTTAAATTGAAGAAGATGTGGAAATTGCAAAACTATCTCATGGTAATATATCAGGGAATTATCACTTAATTAAAGGATCCCCCCCCCCCCCCGCATTCTCCCTGGAGACCAAAAACTGTCAAGAAATGAAGAAAAGAAAAATAAAGACAATTCCCCAAGTGCAATGTAGCATTTATGTATATTAAGGTAAATGTACATTTTAGCTAAAATGGAAAGGCAGTGTGGTAGTGTGCATTGAGTGTTGGATTATGGGTAGGACTCTGGGAGACCCGAGTTCAAATCTTTGCTCTGTCATGGAAATTCTCATGGTGATCTTGGTTAAGTCGTAACCTCTCAGCTGAAGAAAAAGGCAATGGCAAACCTACTCTGAATAAATCTTACCAAGAAAACCAAATGATAGCATCTCCATAAGTCAGAGTCAACTTAAAGACACATACAAGCAACACTCAACATGAGTGAGTGCTGAGATACAAAAAGCAAGATTCCACTTAAGTAAGACGGGAATTGCATTTTTTGTTAGAGATGCTGAACTCCAGAACTTGAATAAGTTACTTCTTTGTACTACAAATTTCAATTAAGCTGGCCAGCTCAGTCATTCTGGAGGCTGCAGTCCATTAAAAAATCCCTCAAATTCTGCTTCACTATGCAGCAGTTTTAGATTGGGGGTTGCATACTGCTCTGCATTTTGCACTGTCATCTGTATTAGGTGGATGGTATTGATCACTAAATAAAAATCTATATTGAGGCTTTCAGTTACTTTGAATTATTGAGTTAAAATTAGATTTAGAATTAGATTTGCATAAAATAGTGCATATTGGGGAAAGCTGTATGTGAAAATGCATATTTATGGAGAAATTGCATACAAAATGTTAGGGAAAATGGCAGGCCAAAAAAGTGGACTTTGGAGCATTTTTTTCTTTTTAAAAAAATTACAGAACATGGATGGGAAAATAGCTTCTCCAATATCTTCGTACAATTGAAAACCTGTGACACTGACAAAGTTGAGGAACAGATTGATTCATCTATCCTTTTACTAAATATTAAGACAAAACATGCTTTTCCAAATGTGTATCTCCATTGTTGTTGTTGTGTGCCTACAAGTTGTTTCCAAGTTATGGTGACTGTAAGGTTTTCCTGATACAATTCAATCTATCACAAGGTTTTCTTTACAGAATATATTCACAGAGGGTTTGAATTTGCCTTTGCCTTCCTCTGAAACTAGTGCACCCAGTGGGTTTCCATGGCTGAGTGTGGACTTGAACCCAGCTTTCCACAGTTGTAGTGCAATGCTTAAAACACTACACCATGCTGGCATACCTGGGAATTGTTAAGCCCCTTCCCCTTTTCTCCCTAGAAGCAAAATGCTGATTATTCAACTCACTAATGTGTAAATTTTGAAGAGATTTCAGCTGTGGGCTTGAAAATGAAATTTCTGCCCTTTCATACATTTGCATAGCTCAAAGTCCATCACCCTTCTCCATAGTCTTCACACTGAGTTTTGAAAAGTTATTTTTTTGAAATACAGTTCCCAGTTCTTCCTGCTCTGATCACTACCTATACAGTTCTGATCACTACCTATAAGTGAATCCCCAAGATAGTATGGCTAGTGGCAATAACAGCTGCAGAAATTCTGGGAGCTGTAGCCCTCAAAGCTAATTTTCCCAAGTTATGCCTCACTCTATATGAAGCAGTTCAGGTTGCAGTAATCTTTTCCATTTGTAGCACTTGCAATTACTAAGCTGGTATAGAGGACATTTTTGTTCCTTTGCGTTTCTGAGTGGTTTGTACGCTACTCCAAATTTTGCAGTGCCATTTACAGTATATGAGCTCTGAGTATTTGAGCTATCCAAGGAGTTGTTTGGTTCCCCAACTATTTTTTCAAGCTTTGTTTCATGGTATATACAGCTGTGGTAGCATTCCCCATGTCTGGTACTTCTGATCGCTACCTATAAGTGAGTCTGATATCACAGATTTTGAAGACTGTATTTCCTTACCCCTCTCTGACTCATATATTCTTATATTTGTTTGTTCCTTATAAGAAAGACACATTTTAAAAATATGGCTAATTATAGTGAATAAATTTATTTATAGTCTTCCTTCAGGCTTGAGCCATACCCAAACTATTAGAGCCTAACAACCACCACCATAAAACAGAACACATTAAACATTAAGAACAACAATTAAAAATTTAGCAAAATTGCAGAGTGACAGCATAATTATCTCATCAACTGTGGCAGCTGATGGCCTTCATGTCAGGCATGCAGTAAATCCACTGCACTTCATTCTACACTTCAAAGGTCTTGAGCCTATTTTGAGTATAGTCACTTCATTTTTATTACATGGCTATGGCCAAGAATTGACCGCAGCTTTGTAAGAAAGGTCTGTCTGGTACAGAAGTTGTTTCCTGCAGTGTCCCACCTGGAGTGACATATAGAAAGCTAGACAACAGGAAGGACAATAATACAATGACACCATTCTGCTCATGTTTCCCAGTAATTGGTATAAAGAGGCATGTTGTATCTGGTACCAAAAGTTATATATAGTTGTCACCATTAGTCCATCTTTCCTGAATTTGTCCAGTCTTCCTTTAAAGCTGTGTAAGGTCTAATCTGCACTGAAGAAATAATGCAGTTTGATACCACTTTATCTGCCATGGGTCCATCCTATGAAATTCTGGGATTTGCAGTTTGCTATAGCACCAGAACTCTCTGACAGAGAAGGCTAAATATCTCACAAAAGTACAAATCCCCAAATTCCATAACATTGAGCTATAGGAGTTAAAGTGGTATCAAACTGCATTATTTCTGCAGTGCATATTAGACCTAAGTTGGTGACCATCAACAGATCTTCAGAAGAGATTATGAGCAAGAGTCCACATTACCAACCTATTTATGAATGTGTAACTAAATAAAGTCTCCCCCAAATCTAAACTACCAACAGCCCCTCTGAGTCAAGGAACTCTGATGTTTAGGGCACAACAGGATAACATTTCCAGCCTGTTCCCACCAGTGCAAAGAGGAATTTTGACAGGGCTCCTGCTTCTGGTTGTTACAACCTCATTTTCTGGTGATAGGAGTTTGGAAGTACCATCCTGATTCACCCCAATAACTAGGAGAACAGACCTCCATCACTTGGACCAGCTCCCCGGAGTTTAAAGTTGGATCCAGAAGTTGGATTTATGACCATGCCAATAATGCTGCAATGGCAAATATGTAGCAAAACTGAATACAGAGCAGTTACTGATCCACAACTCAGGATTATGAATCCATAACTTCAACACAAGATGCCACTCTAGATCACTTAGCTATCCAATATATGTGAAGGGGTAGAGGATGGTACTATTTTCTCTCCTTTTCCCCTTTCATCTACATTAGATGATTTTGGATGCCAGTATTTTGATAATGAACAATGAAAGGATGATAGATTCATTAGAGGAAGAACCATTTCAAGATGAACCCACAATTTTAGAAAGTGAAGTGGAACTGTCCTCAGAGCACTTGAAAGAAATAAATCACCATGAACAAATGGCATACCAATAGAGCTGTTTCAAGTAACAGAGACAGTGAGCTCAAACAGCCAGGGCAGTAGAAGCAGCCAGGGGCTGGTCCTGCCTCAGTCACCCCAGGACTGCCATGCATGACAAGGTAGAAAGCAGTAGGAAAAGAGGAAGATCCCATCACAGATGCATAGACTTGGCCAAGGAAGCTACATCCCTGACTTTGCAAGACCTGGGCTGAGCTGTTGATGACAGAATGACTTGGAAGTCTCTTGTTCATAGGGTTGCTATAAATCAAAATCAACTTAATGGCATTTAACAACAATTTTTGAGAAGGAAAGAAAAATATCCATCTATCCACTTTTTCCACACCATGCTTTGTTTTTATAGATTGTCATATCCTGCTTTAATCAACATTTTTCTAAACTAAGGGGTTGTACAGACTGGCACTTTGTGCTGACCTGTACATGCACTAGGGTTCAGCTAGGGCTGAGCATTCACATGCTCAAAGCCCTTGTTCCGCCACCCATGCACCAT
Source organism: Urosaurus nigricauda (assembly GCA_034509955.1). Taxonomy (NCBI): domain Eukaryota; kingdom Metazoa; phylum Chordata; class Lepidosauria; order Squamata; family Phrynosomatidae; genus Urosaurus; species Urosaurus nigricauda. The sequence continues at coordinate 191,826,282 of JAOEGL010000003.1, read as the reverse complement.
TATAGCACGCACCCATCCATGATGATGTCCCTGCAGTGCAGTGCCCAAATGGCACTGTGCACAAGGGGCATCATCATGGTGCACGAATGTGCCTATGATGCCCCTGATGGAATGCAAAGAGAATCCACCCAGAAGCGGGTTCTTTTTGGTCCTTCTGGAGGCTGCAGCATCTGGTTGCCGTGGCCTCCATCTGGGGCAAAAACAGCCAGTGTGGAGCCACTTGTCTGTTTGGCTCCTAAAAAGCCCTGATCATCACAACAATCATAACAATTCCTCCTTGAGGGAGGTTCTGCAGTGTCATGATCATTTTGCCTACAGATACGTATTGTCAGATAAATAAATAAATAAATAAGTGTGCATGCACATAAGTGGCAAAGACATGTGCAATAAAGTTGTGAGAAAGAGAAGCAGGGAGGCAGAGAAAAAGAGAGACATAAATTTCTAGCTGAAGTTAGTTGTGAATGGCACTATATAGGCTTCCCAAGTTGCTCTCTGGGGATCTGCTTCATAGAAGTACCTGTTTGTCTGCACATACGCCTGCATATTTGTAAATAAAGCAAATATCACACTCCATAACCCCCCAGGGTTCTTTCATCGAAAAGAGACTAAGAGAGCAATCTTATGTGAAAGGAGCCTGAAGGACAGAAAGTTCCAATTCTAGAAACTTTGATGTATTCAAAACCCTGCTGGGTTCTTACTAGCAGGGTGTAAGTTATAAGGGAGCTTTTAAAAAACATGTTGATGCTTTTCCCCCTCCCTTTCTTCACCCTCTTCAGTTTTTTCCCCCAACATCTGTTCTGTTACTCGCAATGGGAAGTAGTTTGTTTAGAACATACTGTATGCTGGTCTAAATTTTTCCTCATGTTGGGAACATGGATGGGGAACAGGAAAACTCTGTATCCAGCAGATCCAGGTCTTTTTCTAAGCACACTACCAAACTCTCAGCGTGCTATGTTTGCCATAGTTGATACCTATCACTCACACTCCACTGAATCTCTTTCCCTGGAGATCTTTTAACATAAGTCAGATGGAAATGCTTTAGTTGTGTATTCTTGCCTGGCAGGGGCTTGGAGTGTATGGCCCTTGTGGTCCCTTCCAACTCAGTGATTTGATGCTTCTTATTCTACAAGGATGGAGTATTGACTCTGTAGAAGGAGATGTTGTGCAAAGTGCTGTAGTAACACAAGAATAACCTGTGCTTCAGAAATAATATTTATTTATTTATTTATTTATTTATTTCTAGCCCACCCCTCTGAACGAGCAATTGGGGCAGGTTACAACAAAGTTAAAAAACAATACAATTAAAATATACCATCCCATCACCCAACTCCCCCCCTTAAAACAGGATTAAATCACAACAATATTAAAATCAATAAATGAGCATATAAAATTAAAATAAAAACAGTGACAGAAGTTCCAGTCTGGAAACCTTAGCTGTATAAGGGTGAAGTAATGCTGGAAAGAGATGGAAAAGCTCAAAAATGCATTTCAGAACTGGGAGGTATTACGTTTCTTCTGGGAAGGCCTGCCGGAAGAGATGCATCTTTAGGGCTTTCTTAAAGCCTTCAATAGATGGAATAAGATGCATCTCATCCGGCAGGTCATTCCACAGCTTAGGGGCAACAGCTGAGAAGGCCCTCTACTATGGTATTTTGCTGTGCAACCAGAAGTGTCTGATAGGGAAGGCTAAATATCTCACAAAACTACAAATCCCAGAATTCCATAACATGGAGCCACGAGAGTTAAAGCGGTGTCAAACTGCATTATTTCTGCACTGTAGATTAGACCTTGGAGGAGTTGGGAGGACAATTCTGAAAGCTGAACTCCGCTTCTGAGGTTGGACCTATGTCTAAGATCTTGGAAGGGAAATTCTCTTCTTTCTTATGGTCTCAAGATCATACTATTGCTGTCACACAAGCCAGTGAACACTGCTTTTCTCACCACTTGAAAGTAGGCAGCACACAAGCACAAACTACTCAGTGCACTCTGACCATGTCACAGGAAAAGTGGGTTGAAAAAGCACTTATAGATTTTGGAGCAACATTTCAGCAAATTAAAATCCTGGAGGAAAATACATTTTTGTTGATAATGAACTCTCTGTAGCCAAGGAAATGTTGTTGACATGCTTGAACCTAACACTTAATAGATTTTTTATGGGAAATAATAGTCAGTCTAAGGACCACCACTGATTAGCACATATGTCCAGCACTGTACGAATAGCTAATAATGGCACCATTAACCCCTGTCACCATAGCCTTGTGGGTTAGTCCTGTTAAATGGAAGGAATCTATCCAAATGCAGCAACTTAAATTCCAAATTATACATTGGGAAAAACTGCAACATAAACAAGAATAGGATCACTGACTGCCAACAATGGGCTTAATGATATTCTTACTTATAACAATAAACTGACTGTTCAATGTGAGAGGAGATGGTACTTCAGGCTTCATCGTGCCATTCTACATGTGTTGGAAGATAATGCAGTGGGAATGGAGAGATGATATTTAGTCAGGCAAGGCTCATTTGGAGTGTGAGTGCCAGGTATCAAGCGTGGCAATTATCACACTGAATGAACTCATACAGGAGGTGTCCATAATGATGCTTACTGTAAACGGCATATTACTCAATATTTTACCTCCTGAAATGTTAGTTATAGCCTTGCAAGAATTCATCTGTTTTCCTGCCATAATTGAAACCAAAGCCTTAAACAACAACAACAACACAGTTGCCCTATGTCCAATGGTGACCAATGTCTACTTGGGCTGGTGGGACAGAGAGTGAGGTCAACAAAGGCAGAGACAATTGTAGTTTAGTCAAGTTTGTTCACCAGGCTATTCCCTTACAAAGTCTACATACACCTTATAGCCTCCTGATGACTCACTGCAGAGCTGGTGGCTAAGTAGGTGATATTCCATCTCCTCAGACAGTATTGTTCTTACTGGAAGTAAGAACAACAAATTATTCCCTGAGTAGGCATGGAGATGTAAAAGAAACTCTGAATCTAATCTGAAAAGGAAGAGATGCAACACAGAGCTTCTGTTCAAAAGTTTCAAACCCTTTTGCCACTAATTTTACAATTGTGAGACATGCAAAAAATGTAGAACATTTCCAAATAAAAGCTAGAAACACTCATATAAATACAAATTCATGCTTATTAGTCATGTTCAAATAGGAGGACATTTTGGAATGCCTCCTTGACAGAATGTTAAAATGTAGGACATGTCCTGGAAAAGGAAGATATATCCCTCACCCTTGGAAGGAAGGATAAGGTGATGTAGATGACCACCTGACCTAGTTGACCATTCACTAATCTGATCCCATTTTACCCCTATGCCCAACTGCTAATGTTACCTCAGTCCCAATTTGGGAGTCAAACCACATGTTTTGAAAAAAAATAATTCTTCCCCCAAACAGTGGAGTAAATTGGAGGATTTATAAATTGCCTTAAAGCCCTCAGGCATTGAAAAGAAGTGTTTTGACATCGGAAGGACAGGAACATTATGTGTTCCAACAGGACAGGGATGAGGCAAGGAGACACTATTTAGCCTGTATAGATGCAGCCTAAGAGGCTTTTCATTTCATTCTCTGTCTTGTATCTATACATCATGCTTCTCAGTGAGCCCAATTTTACACATTTCCAAAAGTCTTTCTCTCTTTCTCAAGATCATTTTGTGATATGACAATATTTCACTGCTGGTACTTTTTTTTTTTTTTTTTTTGGATGAGGTGTAATTTATTATTTCTGATGATCTGTCACAGGTAACCCTTGCGAAGAAAATCATTGTTGGAAGACCAATTTTGTGTTCTTCCGACAATTAAATGAAAAGTAGGTCAACATCTACTTCATACAGATTATATTAAATATGAAGGGGGAGGGTGCACAGCAATAACCATTACATGCATATTATGTTAATACAGTACACACACACAAACACAGAGAACAATAGACTTTCAACTCTGGTAGCTAATTTGTGCACTTAAAAGGGGATTTTTTTTAAAAAAATTGATACATGTAAGCATCCCATTTCAAGAGAACAACACAATGAAAGCATCCTTTTTCCTTTGGAGTTTCAGTAATTGCTGTGTGATAAACATGCAGCCACCAATACAGCTAATGAGTGGACTTAAATATAGAAACTAGTAATTAAATCGTGCTTTCTTACCACTCTAATTGGTATTTAATTTATGCACCTGATTTTTCCAGGTGCTTGTATTCACTCATTAAACATGACCTCCAAGAAAGTTAGAGGTATTAGGGAGGAGAGAGAAGGCAGAACGATAAGTGGCTGAAGTGAAGGTTAGCCTTTCTCTCCACCACAAAGAAACGCTTCTCTAAATAAAGCAATTATACATGACAGAAACCACAGCTTCAGGAACTTTACACATTGGGCAATATTACAACAACAGTGTCCACCGATTACTTCATTGCACTTAGGGACCTGTCCACGCTTTATGTCTAAATCTTTGTTTGTAACTTGGTTTCCAAAAATGCACTCTAGGCACAAATGGGCATTAGCCTGCAAGAAGCTGTTATTTAAGTTTTATTTTATTTTTTAAAGAAAAGTCCTTTCTCCTTTTTTATGTGTCCAGTAGGTCTGTGGTCAGCAATTTGCAGAAAACCATTTTGAAAAGGTTGCTAGGGGGCACGAAGTAAAGCTGTTCTAGTTTCTCAACAGGCAGCCAGCAGGTTACATTGTCATAATTACTGCTCATGCTACATTCCCCTCTTTGCCTTTGGGTTACTAATCTAGAAACCATATGACTGTCTTCAGGGGGCCACATTTGGCCCAAACACTGTCAGTTATTGACCTCTATATTGACAGAGCTTAGAAAAAAAATAACAGAATGGGGTTGATTTGTATCAGGCGCATGTAGACAAAAGGTTTGGTTTTGTCTATGAATGTATACATGTAGAGTGGGGTAAAGAATGTAGAATTAGCTAAGAAAGTATGGTGTTGTGCTTTAAAAATGGTTATTCGTGTACAAAATAATACTTTTATTCCCTAGGCTGTAATTCTCAAATTGTCCTCATAGCACTGATCCTGCTCCCAGTTCATTAAATACTCTAGGTAAATTATGTGCTATTAGGAAAAAGTGCTTAATTCACAAACATATCTTAAATATTACATATCTGCAAATTACACAGAGCAAAGCTGTCATGAGCAGTGCCTCCAAAGGAGCAAGATTCTCAATGGAGGACTTGTTGTTTTCATAAATAAATTGCACATATACGGACCCTCTTGTTCTCCAAATATCCATGTGATTAATCATTAAATATATTTGTTTTACCAAGGCAGGAAGCAAGTGACTTAGAATTCTCTTTGTTTCCTTTCCAAGCTATGGGAACGAATGTCTGAAATGACAACTGGGGGGGGGGGGGGACCTTAATAGAAATTGTACCAAACCAACTGAGTTACTTGAAGAAGATTCTTTAAGCTTTCATTGCAAATAATTTGGCCTTCGAGTGCTATTTCACTTTAAGCTGGTCACCTGCCATTTTTCTTCCTTCGAGGAGGGAAGGGAAAGGCTCCAGTAGAAAGTCTTAAATGAAAAAGCTTTGAAGTTACTTTTTTTTTTTTTGAGCCATGGCTCCCAGAATCTCACAGCCAGAATGGTCAGATTGATTTTATTTCCATTCAGTATAGCCTGTATGGTATCATTTCTATTAAATGGATTTTCTGAGAAAACCGTTTGTCTTACTTGCTTAAAATATTTCTATCTGTTAAAGAAAATTAACAAAAACAGGCTAAAAGACTAAAAATATATTTAAAACATTAACAGATTAAATCATCTAAAAGTTTAAAAAAATAATTAAAGCCTTTGAGCTTGACACTTCAAAACTTTATGCACATGTGGAGTCGAAGTCTTTCATGGCCAGCATAAATAGTTTTTTTGTGGGGCTTTCAGGCTATGTGGCCATGTTCTAGAAGAGTTCCATTCTGACATTTCGTCAGCATCTGTGGCTGGCATCTTCAGAGAATGTTTGCCTGCAAAAGGATTGGATATATATATCCTGTGTGACCCTGGGAAGGGAGGAGTGATTTACAAATGTATTGTTCTGTTGCTAATGGCAGTCCTCAGGGTGGGAGGATGTGCAAAGGAGGATTAATGTCTGCTAATAGTGCTCATTGTCTGCTGGAAATCCCCTGACCCAGGCTGTTTCTCATTTGCATTAGCTGAATCTTAACCTTGCTGTTCTTCAGGACTGGTAGCCAAGCCTTGTTTACCCTCAGGGTTTCCTCTTTCCTGTTAAAATTGTCCAGGTGTTTATGGGTTTTAGTGGCTTCCCTGTGCATTCTGACATGGTAGTTGTTGGTATGGTCCACAATTTCAGTGCTTTCAAACAGCATTTTATGCCCAGGATGGTTTATAGCATGTTCTGCTACTGCTGATTTTTCCGGCTAGCCAGTCTGCAGTGTCTCTCATGTTCCTTGAATCTTGTTTGCATACTTCGTTTGGTGGTCCCTATGTAGACCTGTCCGCAGCTGCATGGAATGTGGTAGACTCATGTGACTGTGAGAGGGTCTCTCTTGTCCTTGGCTGAGCGAAGCACTTGCTGGATTTTCTTCATCAGTTTGTAAACCATTTGGAGGTTGTGTTTCCTCACCACTTTCCCTATTCTGTCTGTGACTCCTTTGATGTATGGTAAAATGCTGGCGAAACATCAGAAAGGAACATTTCTAGAACATGGCCACATAGCCCAAAAGCCCCACAAAAAACTATGGATGCTGGCCATGAAAGACTTCGACTCCACATGTGCATAAAGTTTTGAAGTGTCAAGCCCAAAGGCTTTAATAAACAGCTGTGTTTTTACTTTATGCCTAAATGAAACTAGGTTTGGTGCCAGTTGGGTCTCCAAGTAGAAGACATTGCTAAAGCCCTCTCCCACATCCTCACAAAGTTTGACCTTACTGGTGGGACAAAGAAGAAGACCTCTGCCAGTAGATCTCCATCTTTGGACAGTCACATAAAAAGAGAGGTTGTTCATCAAGCATTGAGGTTTCAAGCCATTTAGGGATTTCAAAGTTATCACAAGCACTTTGAATTCAGACTGGAAACATATTGGCAGCCAGTGGAATTCTTTTAGGATCACTGCATTTTGATGCCTATATGATATTGCAGTCAGTAATTAAGCCACATTCATTTGCACTAGCTGCAGCTTTTGAGTCATCTTCAAAGGCAACCCTATGGAAGCCACATTAGAATAGTCTAACTGTGAGGCTACCACTGCATGAGCCATTGTAGATCATTACCTCTCTCCAGGAAAGGCCATAGCTGATTCACCAGTCTAAGTGGGCACCAAACTCTTCAACCTACTCCAGCTCCATGGAGATCCAGTGACAAAGGTGGATCTAGGACTTTGTTGTTGTTGTGTACCTTCAAGTCATTTCTGTCTTATGGCGACTCTAAAATGATTCAATCATAGGCTTTTCTTAGCAAGATTTGTTCAAAGAAAGTTTGCCATTGCCTTCCCCTGAGGCTAAGAGCATGTGACTTGCTCAAGGTCACCCAGTGGCTTTCATGCCTGAGTTGGGAATCAAACCCTGGTCTCCAGAGTCATAGTCCAATGCCCAAACCACTACAGTACTCCAGTGTACTTTCAGGCTTCATTTTTTATAACTGGGAATACTGGGAGTCATATTCTAAAGAAGACACTTTCTCTACCTCTGCTCCATGGTGGTACCTTTTGATAAAAACACAAATATTTGTGTTTTCACATTCTGTATTCATTGACCCAATGTGTATACTTGATGAATAAGCACATTTAGACCAATAGAGAAGATATAAGAGACCACTCCAAATCACAGGTCATAGAAGGAAAATATTTTGACTGACAAGTATCATTTATTATCATTTTGATCTTGCTAGGGCCTTATTCTATCACCTAGGCAGATAAGATTCTGAGATCTTTAGTCCCCCCCCCCCCATGTCCTTTGGATGAGGGAAGAGTTTTATGGGAACAGCGCTGCCTTGAAAAGTGTGTGTATATTTATTTTCCTCACTTGCAAGACTTGGTGTTTTCATCTGAACAGCACACTCTGTACAACTATGTTTGATTAAGCATTATATACTAGCATGCTTAATGACTCCAGCAGGGCTTATATCTGATGACATCACAAGGAGTCATCCCTGGATCTCAGGTTTTGACTCAGAAATCCCAGGGCTTGGCATGATACTAAGCTGGCAACCCTATTAATGGCAGAAAAGATTAGTGGATACTGTGCTTGTTTCTTTCTTTCTTTTTGGCATCCTTTTTACTGCAGCTGTTGTTCACTCATATAGCAGTTCTGCCTTTCAATCCTGCCACATCACTTATTGTGACGTTTACCCAGACAGATAATGTAGAGTGGTGATTATGGGATGGAAATAGTGGTTTTCTAATTCCCGTCCATCTTGGATAGAATTAGATTTTGATGAACACTTTTGATCCTTGTATGTGCTTTCTTTGAGAATCCCACCAACACCCTGGGGGGATTCATGTAAATACATTTTAGTATGCATGTTAACTAAACCCTATAACAGGTACAATGTTAAAGATCAGCGATAATAGTGTGGATGCCTGGGCAAAGCAAAGATATTTAGAACCCAGTGAACTGGGTTCCCTTCAGAGAACTAAGATGAAAAGAAAGAACATAGTGGGATGTAACACTGCAGGCAGTGGATCATTGTAGTAAAAAAGATATTCATAATTGCATAACACCTAGTCTGGTGTTATGATGCTTATAAGGATGTTGACTTTGCTTTCTCCCATTTTTCTGAAGATATTTGATATACTTGCTTCGCAGGAAACCTAGGTGAGCAAGGAAATAGTATTTAATGTATTTAGTGTACATCAGTCAAAGTACCAGTAAAGAACAGTAAAGGAAGACTTGACTATGGCAGTATGAAGTGTAGATTTATTAGACCCTCATGTACTTCCCTCCCTGACTAGTTAAGCAATGTGAAAGATATTCCATCATTATATTTTTGTCTTTCTTAAGTTGTTCAATAAATAATTGGAGTGCATCCCCCTAGCATTTATGTCTCATTTGTTTTATATTTTAAAATTGAGAGGGATCTTCTCAAAGATAAAATTAAACCCTTTAGTTTAAAACCAAATGTTGTGCTTGGAGCTGTACACTCCTTCACACACACTCACACTCACACTCACATTGAGAAGGAAATTTGCAGCTCAGATCACTCAACTCATGGTAACTCAAAACAGAGGCACATGAACCCCTGTTGTAACTTAGCATGTATTCCAAGAAAACACAAGAATAGTTCTCCAGAATTTAATTCCTTACACAGAGGGGAGGGGGACTTTTCTGATTAAAAGCCAGAGGTAAGTTTGTAACCCCCAAAGCAAGGAAATTTGGACCATGTACCACCCCTAAAAGTAAATTCTAGATATAGGAATATTCACAGTCTGTACCACTGTCTCTCATATTCTGGATCATTACAAGTCAATGTCAAACAATAGCCATTGTTTCAGTACTGGTAGAAGTGTGGTTATTTACTTGCCAATGAGGAAATATATTATTTAACCTTTTTGAGAGAAGATAGGATGAAATAGGCAAGTATTTACATTTAGGGACTGGTAGAACAGACAGCAGGAAGGAGACTTTACATCTAAGGAAGAAATACTATCTGAAAATCACATCATGTTTGCAGTGGAATCTTAAATGTTTGCCATACATAGACTAATCCTATTAAGTGCAAGATTTTCTTTCCCCAAATGTGGATCAATTGAAATGGACTAATAAAGATGGTTGAATTATAAATAGTATGAGGCTGCAAACCAGTCATTTATAGATGTTCTCTATCAGCTGATCCGCCATCTGTGCCCCTTCCTAGAACTGGAGGTACTAAAGATGGTAGCGCACTTCTGCAATGCACTTTACAGTGGGCTACCTTTGTACCAAGTTTGAAAATGCTAATTAATTCAAAATATGGCAGCCAGATTATTCACAATTACATCGAGGACTGAGCACATCACACCAATATTAAAATCACTCCACTTGTTGCCAGATAATTTTGGGGGCAAGACACAAAGTGGTGGTTGTTACTTTTAAAGCCCTACATAGTTTGAGTCCAGGTTACCTACAGGAATTGCCTCCTCCTGTATAATCTTCTTCATATGCTCAGGTCCTTCAATTGGCCAAAGCTGGACTGGCAACTGTCACCCAGAGGACATTTTCATTAGCCACTCCTAGACTGTGGAATGGCCTGCTGAGAGAGATTCAACAGCTTAACATGCTGTCTGAATTCAAACCAGTATTAAAGACCCATTTCTTCTGGCAGGCCTACCAAGTCAGTCTTAAACTATCAATTTTAAACTGGTATATTTTAAATTTATGTCTGGATGATTTCAATGCTTTATGTGTAATGAATAATAGTATTACTGGTATTATTAAGGCTATCTTAATCTTAATGTTTATCGTATTTTAATCTATGCTCTTCCCTGTCTCAAGCCTTGGAGTGAGGCAGGAAAGAAACAAATAACAACAACAACAACTATTATTATTATTGTTGTTGTTGTTGTTGTTGTTGCTTGTGTTTCATTTCAGCTCTTTCTACTAATAATACATTATGTAGGAAGTAGGGTAACTAGTGGGATGATGGTGTATTGTTATGTGAAAGTTAAGATGTAAGAAAGATTCATCAGTGGGCTGATGTTTTGAGTTGCGGGAGGTCAATCTATGGACTAAATTCCCATCTATTTGATGGTGAGACCTCCAACCATAACTTTTTGCTGTAAATATAATGCTTTTTCTCTTGGAGAATTAATTATTGATCGCAGTTCATGCCTCAATATAACCCAGGGTAGGACGGAATCATATTCTACAAAACTCTACTTGCCTTATTTTTTGAAATGTACATGTCTCATTTTAGTGATTTAAAATATGTCTATCAAAGCAGTCTGATTTAAGTGGCTTGGTAAATAAGACTCTCATCTCCCATTTTCTTACATGACCTTGGAAAGATCAATCTTTTTTTTAACTCCAACACCAAAGTCTATAGCCAGCATAGCTAATAACATCTCCAAGCTCTAGTGCAAGAAATGTTTGGTATCCATAAAAGCAAGTCTAAAAGACATCTTCAGATGCATATTCTACATGGACCTCTGAATATGCATTGGTGCATGCATGTTACAGACATGCACAAGGTGGTGTTGAGCTGGAACTGGCTTCATAAGGCTTGGTTTAATACTACAAATGGATACAAATTATTTCTATAGACTTTATTAGGGTTTATTTGTGGTAAATCAGTGGAACATCTGGTCTGTACTGAAAACAGCATCACAGAACTTTAGCTGAGAAAGTTCCAGCAGCCCCTCAGAGTAAGTGGTAGAATTTGGTCCCTAAGCAATGAATTCTACCCAGACCACCCCAGAACTAACACTGTAAATCCCCATAGCTAGATAATGGGTTCCTTGAGCTGGGATGCTTCCCTCTAGGGCAAAGCAATTGGAAGTTGACTCCCTGAATTCATATAGAGCAGAACTAAACAAAGAACACTGAACTGCATGTGTGTGCCCAATTCCTATCTTAATAGATAAGAGAATTATACAAGCAAGTTACTAATGGAAGATTCAGCCAACTTGTTTTTTCACACCCACTTAGCATAAACTATCTAGCAGGAACTACCAAACATAAAATAGCCCATTTTATGCCACTGGGCAGCTATTAACACTTCTCAGTCCATGGTGATGATAAGAATTACAGAAACCATCGCCTGATAGCAGGGGGCTATATCCACTACAGGTGCACCTTGTCATCTTTCTAGAAGCAAGAAAAAGCATCATTCTTTTAGTCTGGAAGTCAAAGGATGGCAATTGTGAATCATAAAGTACCTAGTATATATTCAGTGAAATTATACTAATTATACAAAAAAAGCATAAGGAGTGATATCCTTTTCTAGGTTGGGAATGTGCACAGAATCTATTTCAGTGGACTTCCAGCCCCCCCTCCCCACCCCAGATTTCACCATGTCCATGTTGGTGAGGGGGAAAGCCAACTTCCAGCACAGTCTGGGGACAAGTCTACCCAGAGACCAAACAATACTGTAGCAACAGAACAAGAAAAAACACAAAATACCCAACTACTGGTATTGCCAATGCACTGACCTATTTTACCCACTCATAAGAAAACTCACAGATGCAGTTATTCATCTGAGATTCTGGGGTCTTATCTTCAGGTACATTGTGTCCAATATAACATATAATATATACACTCATCTCTCCACATTTTCAGCTTTTACTTTTGTGGATTTGATAATTTACCAATTTTATTAATATGTTCTAAGTATATCTAGGTCCTCCAGCACAACCCTATGGTCAACTTTAACCAAAAGTCACACTGAAGGCCCTAGAGATTCCTAGAGAGAACACTCCACTAGGCATTTTTTTGCTCCTCCAGCACAATTCTGTGATCAATGTCTGGCAGATGTTGACCACAGAGTTGCATTGGAGGACCTAGAGACTTGTAGAGAGATGTTTTCTCAGGTAAAACCATAGTGTTTTTGTTATTTATTATATGTGATTTTTCCACATCCACATGGGTCCTGTGCCCCTAACCCCAGTAAATGTGGAGGGACAACTTCCAACCAGCTATTCCAGCTTCTCAAAAACAATTCAACTAACTCAATTAACCCATACTGACCAGTCACTTGGTCCCCTTATATATGAGGGTGATTCTATGCCACATAGCATGATAAACCCTGGCACCTGAACAGGGGAAGATCTGGAGTAAGAGGTAAGTTATTGTAATGTAATTTAAGGTTGTTATAGCCCAGTTCCGGTGCTGAAAGTGCTGAATATAGGCCAGACTGTTCATACCAGAACCAGCATTTGGGTTGTTCATTGTCTGAACAGGACACCACCAGAATGGGGCAAGGGGGAATGGACCTTTTGACCTGTGCAGACAAGGCCTAGTCTGTGAGGGAATGCGTTCAAGCAACGCATCCAGCAAAAAATATGTGCACAAATTTACAGATGTTTGAATGTAGATTCTACTCCCAACCCCAGAGAAGGTGGCGGGCCCACTGTACTTCTAGCTTTGAGCTAACAAGGAAACTGAACAGGCTTTGAAAAAAAAGCAAGATCCTTCCATGGAGTCTCTGCTGCAGCATCATTTGTTTTCTCTTTACTAACAGTTTTTTATTACAATTGTGTTATTAATGAGTTCAACAGTCACAGCTCTTCTTCTTTCCATGCAATTCATGGGATCAATTTCCTTTTAGAATTGGGTTGGGATTTCACTCTGAAGCTAAGTTTAAGCACCGCAGTGAAGCAGTGGTAATATGTTATGAATCAAGTTTGAAGAGTTTGTAAAAACTCCCATTTTGTTTTATTTGAAAAATAAAATATTCATGGTTTAATTATAGAAGTCACTACTCTCTAATTAGGGAGGAGGAATGAGGTAATGGTAGAGGACCTCTTAGGACACCAGAATTTCATGTACTAATAATGGATCCCCTTTGGATTTAGGCTATGAGTTACCCTAGAAGATACTGTTGGTTTTTTTTCCTGTGAGAAAATGCAACCCAAGACACCATAAACCACAGGGAAAACCTGTGATCTTCAAGATGTTTTAGGCTACTCCTATCAGCTTCAGCTAGCATGGCAAGTTGTTACTGAGGTCCAAAATTTGACCACTGGAGAAAGAAAGATTCACCAGTCATCAGTACAATGGAATAGGACCTATGATGACTTTGTACTTTGTACACATCTTAGATTAATATCAGACGATGTGACTTGCCTATTTTTCATTATCCCAACTTTCTGCCTTTTAAGAGTTCTGATAATCCAATGTGCAGGGAATACTAAAATGCTCTTTGACTTCTAGCTTCTTTGTATTCCCTTGGCACTTTGCTGCTAGGAAGATATAATCGGATCCCTCTGGCAATGATGTACTGTGTAATCTAATTAGTGCAGACCCCATTCACACCTGCCATGCAAGATTTTCTTTTTTGTGATGAACACTTCCTCACCCCCCAAAGAGTGTTGTGTGGCCTGAAAGGTCATGTTTCAAGAATTAGAAACATTTGCTGGCCCATTAAAAACTTGTCCATACTAATAGAAGCAGCAAGATCTTAAGTATCGTTGTGTGCATGCACCCCACTGTCACTGCTTGACAATGTTGTGGTCCACTGTTTTGGCCCCTAAAATTGACAAGAGCACCTCTCTTGTTGTGTGCCTTCAAATAATTCCTGATTTACAGCAATCCTAAGGCAACCCTATTGCAGGGTTTTCTTGGCAAGATTTGTTCAGAGGGGGTTTGCCATTATCTTCCTCTGAAGCCAAGAGAGTGTGGATTGTCCAAGATGACCCAGTAGGTTTCTGTGGCAGAGCGGGGATTCAAGCCCTGGTCCCCAGAATCTTAGCCCCAACACCCAACATCATGCTAGCTCATGCTGTTTTCCAAACAGAAAGTAACCGACTGCTCACACCTAAAACAAGGCCAGGGAACCCTCTGACATAGGAGGATGTCAGTAGTGTTGTCAGAGGTGTTAGGGATGCAATGTGGTGTAGTGGTTTGAGCATTGGAGTATGCCTCTGCAGATTGGGGTTGAAATCTGTCTGCAGGCATGGAGACCCGCTGGGTTACTTTTGAGCAAGTCACACTCTATCAGCCTCAGAGGAAGGCAAAAGTGAACCCCCTCTCAACAAATTTTGTCAAAGAAAATCCCTATGATAGGTGATAGAGTCACCTTGAGATTGCTATAAGTCAAAAACGACTTGACGGCATACAATACAACAACGATAAACTGGTGATTGTGGAGATGGAAAAAAAATTGTGATCCCCACTTTTGAGGTAAACATGTACCATTGAAGACAGTACGAAAAGGGACTTTGGAGTTTGTAATTCAATAAGGCAACACTTGGTCTCTTCTACAAGCTGCCCAGCTTATGTCTGCCATTGCAGGCACTAAATGACCAGCTAGGCATGCTCCTACAGTGGTGGAGTATTAGTCTGCAAGTGCAGTGTAGGATTCATTTCTGCACCTTTCCCACATGCACACTTGAACCACAAGACAGCATAATTAATATTAATGCAGGATTCTGATCATTTGCAGGAAGTAAAGGTAGACAGAATTAGAGATACAGCTCTTCACATTTTTTTTCCTTGAAGGAAACAATAAGTAATTTAGCAATTTTCTTCCAACTGTGATGAAGTCTTTAAAAACTGCATAGTTTTTGAGGTTTGTTTGTAATTCAGGACTTCCTCTGTGCATAATTCCCACATTGTTGCTTTACACAGGAAACAGCATTTTCAGCAGAGGAAACAGCATTTTCTGCATAGAAAATAACATTTCTTCACAGAAATGGAAAATGCTGGTTTGTGTGCAAAACAACCATATGCAAATTTTGTGCAGAGTAATTCCTGAACTGTGAAGATTCATAGTTTCTTGACACTTTAAAAATATTGGGGTTTTGTTTTGTTTTGTTTTGTTTTTTTACACATTTTCAAGCATTTGTAAATATTCTTTCCATCCCTAGACAGAATCTTCCAGCTTAAGATGGCCTGTTGCTCCAACTTCTCCTTCTTTCATGGCTGTAGCATGTACAGCTGCCATCGACTACATTGGTATTGCATACCAACAAAATCCTTCCCTTAGATTTTGTGGAGAACTCATGTTGAATGCAAGAGGGAAAAAATCCCATATTACCTCCTGCATTGCATGTGCCATCACATCTGAACAGAGTGGTGACCACAACTCTCTCTTGTTTTCCTTTCCAAGCCGCTCACAGCAAGAGCTGTTTGAGAGTGGAGCAGACTACATTGGAAGGTGATTGACATGCTTTGTTAGATGTTTCTATATAGAAGTTGGATGGCCATCCAAGAGGGATGCTTTAGCTGTGGATTTCTTGCATTGACAGGAGGTTGGACTGTAGAATCCTTGGGGTTCCTTCCAAATCTACAGTTCTATGACTCGAAAGTTAATTTGTGTACTCTCAGAAGATCTGAGCCTCATATGTTAGACCAGTCATCTTAAATTTAGTAGCTACATCCAATTTCACAGAAAATGGCAATTAATCTTTTATTTTAGGGACTTTGAAGTTATTACTTATTTATCCACCTACTTCTCAATAGCTTAGTGTTCATTTGAAAGTAATAACTTATGTCATATATATACCTGTGTATTAATGTACTCTGCCCACTAACCAATACCAGAATGATCACAGCAAAACCCATGCAAATATAAGGGTTTAGCCATGCGAAATATGTAGTTCAGGGATTCATCAATGCCCTTTTACATCTAGACCTTGATTTAAAAGGCTAAAAGCCTTTGTAAGTTTATGCCTGCTGCTGCTGCACATTAAAAGGTTGAAATGAAATGAATGCAGGGTAAAAAAAACCTTTCCTTCATTTCAACATAGAATTGGTTAGGAACTCAAGTAAAATATATAGCTCAGAGTTTAACTCTCTAAAGAACAAATTAGAATTTAGATCACAGTCACTATTTTATGTTCATTCACAAGAGAGAAAAAGAATTTGATTTATCTGTTATAGTTCTATCATATCCATTCTCTAACAGCTGCCAAATAGAATTCCGTGATGTGGCTATGTGCAGTCATCTGGTGGTTCTGTCCTTGGTTTTATATGAATGGAGTCAGGTGTTTCTTGTGCCTGTTTCATTCTTGCTGAAGGGGAATACAGTCACCCATCCATATCCATGGTTTGTAAATATTCCAAAAATATATAAATTCTAAAAAGCATGCCTGTCATAGACTGCCATGGGCCTGACTTAGAGGCACAGTCAGAGGACTCAGACTCTGAAGACACGGAGGAGGCTGAGACAGGGGCAGATCTGGGGCTGCCTGGATCCGCAGTCTCCGAGGAGGCTCAGGAAGCTGCAGAGGGAGTAACAGACTCTATGAACTCTAGGCTGCAGGTGCTAGCACCTGTGAAGAGATAATAATAATAATAATAATAATAATAATAATAATAATAATTGTCTAGGAATTCAGTTCCCACAATCCCTTTCTATTAGCCTTTCCAAGGTCATTTGTCAGGGTGCTTTGAGTGGCTATTTCTGCATGGAAGTGGGTTGGACTGGATGGCCCTTATGGTCTCTTCAAACTCTAGGATTCTATGATTCTAGCCATATGCTAACTCCTTCCTGTCAGTGATGAAGGCCTGGCCGAGAGGTAATGATCCTGCCCAACAGTTCAGTGAGCTTCATAACAGAAGTGTCATGCAATTAAAGTACCTTTAGGTAGTCCATCAAATTATGTTTTGCTTAATTTATTGATTAAAATTTGCGTATACCTGTATGCAATTAGGACCACTGTTTTGGCCTTCCCTTGTTTTAACATAATGCTTGCATATGTCAAGGCACATGTGTCACCTTTGTAGAGAAATTCCATTCTATGGGAAACTGAAATGAGAAAGCATTTTCTTCATACTAATTGAAGTTTGTAAAAGTACTTATATTAAATAGCTCTCCCAGGGCAGAAGAGACCATCCTATCTGCTAAGGCAAGTTTAGCCCTCAGCTTTTGAAGTTGCAGCAACTCCAGAGAATATTTTCTCCTGGGGCCTTCTGGCTGGCCTCCAACTGCCTCATTGCAGACTCAGGCCCAGGTACTGCTTTTGAAGCTGCAGCCACTCCATGTATCATTTTCTTTTGGAACTTTCTAACTGGCTTCCAACTGCCTTTTAGCAGACTCAGACCCAGACCCCCAACAAGGAAAATTTAAGAATTCCCATCTGATGGACAGCAGTGAATCCAGTTCTTAATGTTAGTGAAGTCAGTGTCAATCTTTCTTTCTTTCTTTCTTGGTTGTAGTTATAGTATGAAGGAGTGAGGGCCAGTTACTCTGCTAGGGGAATTTCTTGTAAAGATCTGTAGCTTATTTATATAGTTTTAAACGTCAAGCATTAAGTTTGTTTTAATTATGACATTACCTTCCACTGAGTCTTTTTTAATTATTTATTTTCTATTCAGTTTATTCCCTTGCTTTTGTTTATGCTTTGGTTAAAACTCTGCACTTTTACCTAAGTTGGATGAAGTTATCAGCTTAAGGAAAAGAGTTGTCCTGCTGATTTTATAAACCAATGGCAAATTCTTACTTCTGCCACAGACTATATGTTTTTATTATTATATCACTGGAGCAGAATTTGGCAGAACACTGTCTCAAAATTAGTGCTTTCTAATTAGGATTCTAGCTGCCAGTTGCCCTTGTCTTGTTTTATTAATTTTTGCTATTAATTCCTGAGGAGGCTCTGAAAAGCCCATTTCAGTCACTTAACCCCTTCATCAGCAAAGTCAAACAAGAGCTAAATGGGAGTCACCCATATCTAATCCAAAGAAGATGGGCAACATCAAACTATAAGCAAATATTTATATGACTTAATTTGCCTGTATCTTCTGTTGGGAAATACATGAGTGGATTTTAAAACAAGAGATATGGTGTTTACCAGAAATGATTATAAGACCTTGAGAATTACACCTGATGCTGGTGATCCCATTCTGAGTAAACAGAAGTAAAGACACTCAATATTTTGATAATAAAGTGGATGATGTTACAACCGATGAGCAGGTTTTAAACCACCCAAGCCCCACACTTGACTGGACACTTACCTGCAGATGGAATGTCCAGACACCAATGGATGATCTCTTCTGCGTAAATCTTGCAACAGAAATGTGGGATGCTGACCAGATACCTTGTTCAGGACAAGCACAGCCCACTGTTGGCAATACCCAATTAAATGATGTAATATTCAGACTGCTACCGGACTGGCCCACGATAAGAGGAAAGCAGACCAGAATATGCCTTATTGTACAGACAGAAAACCCCAATGGAGGGACAACCACTAATTGAAGGCTGGATTCATTTGCTGATGAAGGAGACGGAAAACATAAAATCCTTCTTACTTGCAAGTAACAATCTGCTAACAATATTGACAAATAACATGATTAGCTGAAACTCCCCCCAAAAAACAAATCACCCAATCAAGCCAGAAAACTGAGCATAAGAAAGACTAGGATGAAAACATCAAGAAATTCTAAGAAGGAGGCTAAAAACATAATGAAGGTTAAAAGAATCAAAAACTTAACTACAATACACCACAACACAAATAAATTGCCAAGAAAAGAGCCCAAAATGAAAACAGGCAAAATAATATAGAAACTTCCAAAATGAAAATAACAGCCAAAAACATACTGGAAAAAAAATACATCTACACAGAACTAAACCTGATCTAACTATACACCCAAATCAGAACAAGAGAAACTCATTGTGAGCAGCTGATCATACAAGATCCCTGGGATTTCTTTTCATCTAAAAGAAAAACCTCTCCAGAGAAGACCATTAATACCACCAATAAGAAAAAAATGGAATTTGATATTAAACTGCCAAAAGCTAGTAAGAAATAACTACCCTAAACCCAAGGGTTTATTAACCCAGTATGAATGAAAGCAACATCTATTAACTATATTGAACACAATAAACTCGTATAAGCTCTCCATAATGGACATAATGTATGCTGAATACATTTTCTACAACTGCATCCACGTGCAGTGATTACCTTTGCAGAACAAGACACAGTTGATATGATTTTGGCGTGCAGGAACACTTTAGCAGAATGTGGAATCTCAATCTCAAGATAGAGAACATTGTCCCTCCACAGGTACTAGTTACTGAAAGCAAATTAATCCTGAAAAGTAAACTACCAAATGAAATTGCATAGCCACAAAACCTAATTGAGTTGGAAACATCTAAACATATTCATCTTGATGAAGTAAAGGACTCTAAACCAAGAAAATTATTTCAAACTGAAAAAATTCCTTTTGATAAGGAAGAAAAAATGCTAATGAGTTCTTTCTGTGCTCTGCCTATTGAAGCACAAGATGAAATAATGCTAAAACTAGATCTTTTAAAATCACATTTGGCAAGTCTTTGCACTGGAAAAAAAAAAATAAGAGTCCAACTAATCTAAAGGAACATGATATCATAGTTGTTTCTACCTCATCTGAACATGTGGAAACCCCAAAATGGGAAGAACATCAGTGTGGTACAAATGTGGCAGCTACTATAGAATTCAATCCCACATCAGATGGTGTCAAGATTAGGAGCACTGAAACTAATTTACGTCAAACAGAAAGAGAAAAGGAGCCCCTTACTTATCCTCAAAGGTCTCTTCTGGGCTTGCAAGTCCCATCTCTTCAAGCTTGACAAAAAAGGATTATCAAAAATCACATCTACAAAAACAATATTTGATGCTTTTAGCACGGAATGTAGCTGGCAGTTGCTGCTAACAGAAGATCCTAATTTTCTGGCTTTATAATCAAATATGATATCATACTGCTGCAAGAGACCTGGGCAAGAGAGAGTCTGATTTTTAATGGGTTTTCTGCATATTCTTTAGATGCAGAACCCAGCCTTCATGGAGGTTGACCTAAAGGAGGCCTAGCTGTGCTGATTTCAACCAGCATTAGGGCAAATATAGCTAGACCAACTTCTTTACTTTGCTTAGCCCTGGTTATCAGCTTCAGATCAATCAGCTTACTGATTGATAGATAATAATAATAATAATAATAATAATATATTTATTTATTTGTATCCCACCTCTCCCTGTGTTGGATCGAGGTGGGTAACAGCAAGTGGGTAATAGTTTTACAAAAAACAAAACAAACAATGTGCTAAAGCATTAAAAACATAATAATCTAAAACAATAATTTAAAAAACTATTTAACAACATTAATGTGTACCTTCCCCTATCAAGACACCAAAAACTGTGCAAAAATAACTGGTTAAAGTTAGACGAGTACATCTTTGAATTAATAGTCTTGTATCCCAAATCTTACATTCTTGTGGCAAGAGACTTTAATGCCAGAATAGGTCAAACAGATCAAATGCTGTACTCTCATTTTCAGCAAAATTCTCCAGAAGAAGCTTCCCATTCGCAACCCTGAAGCTTTAAAACAGCGCGCTTCCGGCGCGCTGTGCATTGACGAAAGCGGTCCCCAGGGTAATGAACACTTCCGGGATATGAAGGTAATCCCAGAACGGATTACCTTCGTAACCCGGGGGACCACTGTATTGACCACACAGCACACAGCCCTGAGGTTATATAAAAGATGAAATATCTGACCCATCAAACTGCAAACCAATTAGTTTGCTGAATATAATCAGTAAACTATATGCTTCTCACCTAGATGAAAAATTGCTAGATTGGTTAGAACAAGAAAACTTCCTTGCAGATCAGCAAGCCGGGTTCAGAATATAGCAAAGCACAGTTGATCAAGGACTAATCCTGCAACGTTTTTCTGAAAAGTTTGCATCAATCAATGAAGGTCTCCATGTAGCATTTATTGATTTCAAGCAGGTCTTTGATTCAATCTCTAGAAAAAGCTATGTAAAGAATTTGAGGCTCCTAACATTGACAAGAGATTGGTGATGCTCATGTGGAAGTTCTATGAAAATACTTTTCTAAAAGTTCAATGCATGTTATTTGTATGTTGTTTGTGTATTATATATTGTGTTTTGTGTACTGTGTTGTAAATAGGTTTTAAGTATTTTTTGTCTGATTTTTTTAAATAATAAAATCAATTTTAAAAAATAAAAGTTCGATGCAGTCTTGCTGGCTAGCTAACAGGTCAAATACCCACTTATGTTGGAGTAAGACAGGGCTGCATCTTAGCCCCCACCTTGTTCAATTTCTACATTAATTCCCTAGTTCAGTATTTAGAATCAATAATCTCACACTCTCCTAGACTGGCAAATAGATCATTGTGGGTTCTTATATGCAGATGATGCAGTGCTCCTGTCACAATCAAGAATAGGCTTGAGATGTTTCCTAAGTGCTCTAGCCTCCTATTGTAATAATGAACAGTTGGCAATAAATTACAAAAAAAAAACTAAAGTCCTGATGTTTAACAAGAAAAAGACCAAGCATTGATGGCAGACTGATGGACATCTAATAGAACACGTCACCTCCTATAAGTACCTAGGCATAATCTTTCAATCAACAGGCTCGTGGAAACTGCAAAAGAAGTACACTATTACAAGCACATGAAAAAGCACCAGAGCACTCCTCTCTTTCTTATGTACTAATGGTAGCAAATATGTCCCTGCTACCATCCAAGTTTTTGTCTACAATTTCGTAGATTTTGTAGATTTTGTATGTCTGTCAGATATGTACAATTAATGATTACAATCCTTTTGAAGTTGCACAGACAAAATTTCTAAGGGCAATTTTAGGAATTCCTTCTTGTGTGCTGAATGCAATCCTATGGATTAAGACTGGGCAAATTTGCTTGGAGACACAAATGCTGATACATACAGTGAACCTTTGGCTAAAGCTGACTTTCCTTCCTGTGGATCTTGCTCCATTAACTCTGACAGATGCATTTCAGTCCAAATGGAAAGAGACACTGTCAACAAAATTACAAAATCTGAGACTTTCAGCTGATGCCCTTCGGACTATGGGGCACACCAGAGCTAGAACAGCTGTAATCTGGCGTATTAGAAATATTGAATTTCAAAATTATTGGAATCTATCTGCACACTATTCCAATTATTGGGGCTGTGTAGAACCATTTACTATGTTAAATTATATGTCAAATCTATCAGTCCCAAAAATATAGAAAGGCTTTTACTTTAGCAATACTAAATGTTCTGCCATCTGCACTCCTGGAGGGCAGATACAGCAAGATCCCTGTTCAGGAGTGATTATGTCTTTTTTACACAGGAAGTGTGGAAGCTGTTGCCCATGTATTATTTCACTGTCCCTTTTACCATGATTCCCGTAAAGATCTGATTACTGCAATTCTTTTAAGAAAACCAGAGAGATCTGAAGCTTTTTATTTAGAATATTTATTATCAGACTGGAATGCACAGATCCCATATAATTTAGCACAATGAACCTACTGTCACTTGCAGGAAAAGTATAATAAACCAAGGATAGTAGATCTTGTTGAGAGATATCTGCTAGTATGTCATCAGTTTTCTTATTACTTGCTTGAATGTGATTGCTCCTTTGCTACTTTATCTGAATCTATTCTTATAGCAGTGTAAATGTAGTTATTTTAATCTGCTAGTTGGCAAGTTTTTCTCCCCCTGTTTTTGTTTTTGTTTTAAAGCAGAGTAGCTTGTTATATGTGATATTTTATTTTATGTGTCTTTTTATTTTTGATTTTCTGGTCGTTGACTGTAATAAAATCACTGATACAGTAAATATTAATTAGTATTTTGGTATAGATCCAGTGTAGTGTAGTGGTTTGAGTGTTGGACTAGGACGCTGGAGATCAGGCTTCAGTTCCTTGCTTGGTCATGGATACTAATTGGGTGACCTTGGGCAGGTAAGACACTCTTAAGCCCAGCAAACCCTGCAATAGGTTTGCCTTAAGGTCACAAAAGTCAGAAATTATTTGAAAGCACACAACAATAACAACAATTTTGATGAATATTCAGCATTTGGGAAATGCATGTTGCCTAACTAATCAGATATACTTTTTGAGTCCGGTACTTTTGAACTAATTACTCTAACTACGTTCAGATCTCAATTGGGACTTGAACACTGTTTTCCTAGTACTTTGGTCACCCCATCACATTGTTGATTTCAGTAGTCTTTTTCAATCTTCTCAACTAAGCTAAAATGTTTTGCTGGCTGAGGCAAAAGACAAGATGGTGTTCCCCACATTTCACATAGACACCAAGGGGCTTTCTAGATTGGCCAAAAGAAGTGTGTTCATGGCTGCATAAAGCTCTATCCTTTAGATGAGAAAAAGGGAAAGTGTGCCATGAAAACGCTTTTTTTGCGTTTTAGGTGCTGGTTTTCCCAGCTTCTTTTTTAAAAACTGCAGAACAGCGCAGCTCCATCTAAAGGCTGTGGTGCAGCTGCTAAGCATTAAGGAAAAGGCAACTTCATGTCACACTTTCCTGCCAATCTAGAAAGCCCCCAAGTCAAATGACAGCTGAGTCTTACTTCTGTACTGGCAATTGGGTGGCATACTTTTCCTCACTTGACACTAGCTAGGGTGTACAGAGCAGAGTGCCTGCACCTTGTAGAGCAAGATCCTACATCAAGCAAGTAGAATATACAGTGGGCTCTTGTTATCTGCTGGGGTTTGGTGCCAGGATTGCTCATGGTTTCTAAATCTGCGGAGGTTTGAGTCCCATTAAATACAATGGCACAGTAAAATGATGCCCTGATATAAAATTGAACAATCAAGATTTGCTGTTTAGAATTTATACCTGTTTGGAATATTTTCAAGCTGTGGATGCTTGAATCCATGGATAAAAATAAATTAGTGGATAAGGAGGACCAACTGTAAAGCTTCACTTGTGGAATTCCATGTCCATCCCCCACATATCTATATAAATTTTTGGATGGGCCAGAAGGAGCTGTCTTTTAGCCCTTTGTGCCATATCCAAAACCTTCTCCTGCAGTTATCAAGTCATGGGGGAAGCACCCCTATTGCCGCTTACCTGTTGAAAGGCAAGGAAGTGGGGAGGCCCTAGAGTTCAGAATTCTAAATGTCCTTCCCTAAACTATAAATCCCAGGATTCCACAGGGGGCAGCCATAGCAGTTAAAGTGGAATCATAGTTGTATAACTGGAAAGGGCCTCAGAAACAATTTTAATGTGTACAAATATTAAATAGAACAAATAGGTGTGTTAGTATGTATAGCCAAAGTACTGTATGAACAGCTTTCAGATAATAACTGTGTCCATTTGCTGTCTCCAAGGTGCAGCTGATCAAACTCATGATGGGACTCATCTCCAGAAGTTGCTGTGAGATTTAGGAGGACCCATCAAAAATCTATTGTTATCAACACTGTCAGTGAAAACATTCAAATTCAGTTGATTACTTAGTTCTAATCCTTTTATAGAGTCCCATTTGTGACTTCTTTATTAGAGGGACTTTCCAGACATATTTGAACTAAGACATTATGCAAAATGGTAAATATTTCCAAGACTTTTAAAGAAAAACCAACTGCTGATTTCCCCTTCCACATGTCTTGATATCTTATTCTTCCTATACTCAGAAAATGTGGCTTGAGGAATCTGCTGGCTGAGCCAAGAAATCAGGGAGAAATATTGTCAATTTTAGCTTTCCATGTCTTTCTGTCCTTTTCTGCAGCTCTAAAGGAAGATCTGATAAGATCACATTTCTTATAATGAAAATGTGGAGTATGTCCATTACCCCATCTCTTTTTTAAAAAAACACAACAATGATGGTTACACCTTCATTTATTTTCCTGTGTATTTCCTGTGGCCAAGGAATACAATTATTTTGTAAACCTAACAGTTGTGGGGTTTATTTTTCTTAATGTCTTTGCATGATTATAGTACAGTACTTCTGCTACAAAACCTATTGAAGGATATGCTTTGGGACAGGTCCATAATAAAAAAAGATAAATGCAAGGTAAGAACTCCCCAGGCATAGTGGCAATTATACAGCAGGTTCACACTGTTCAGTGGGCGAAGGGACATACAGAGGAGAAAAGAAAAGACTAAAAGAGAAAGGGCCCAGCAAATCTTTACAAGGAAAGCATTAAGGGACCTCCATTAGTCAACACCTCTGACAATTTGAATTCACTGTTTTCCTTTCCCTAGTAGCTACTTATTAATATAATCCTACTGTTAAAAATAATAACAGCTGCAACAGCACCAGTCCTGTTTATACATTTTGGAAGGATATTTCATGGGACACTAGAACAAATGAGGTTGTTGGGTTTTATGAGCAATAATATAATTTCTATTATAGCTCTGTTCTCTTACCGACATTCTCTCAGATTATGTTTCACTGCAGAAGAATCACAGAATTCAATGGACTGAAGTACAATGGTGAGAGTTGAGTTGGAATCCCAGTGAGATAAAAAGGTCTCCCCCAAATTGTGAACCTGTAGTTCATCGGATAGTCTTGTCTTGTCTGCATAAAACCACAAAAATTATTAAAGGCTTTGGGTGATTTTCTCATTGATTTTGACAAGAAGAGACAGAGGTCCTTTGGGAAGACTGTGTTTGAGATCGATATTGTTCTAAACCTTTCTATAATTCACAAACTCATGAGTTGAATTTCAAGATGTATCTCACAAAGTTAACACAGAAATCATCTGTACTGGGAAACAGGAGCCTTTATATAATTAAACTGCTCAATAATACTTAGAATTCTGACCAGTTATTTCATCTTCACATGGTTTGATGAACACCAGCTAATTAATCCTCACAACTACTGAGAGAAACAGGTAATCTTTGCACTTATTATCCCCTTCACAGGAGATAATAAATTCACACTATTACAGTTACAAGAGTTTATATAATAACTTGCTTCTTTCATGCTTTATACAAGCAGGGATTTTTTTTTAAATGTTCTTTCTTAAAGGACCAACATGTGCCCTGCTGGCAGCTGGTGGCTTCCATGTCAGTGGTGGCATATCAGAATAAAACCAAGTTTTATTCCAGATTTTAAAGGAGCTATTTTGAGGATAGAGTTCAGCACTTTGATAGCTCCTGTAAAGTCTGGAATAAAACCCAGAGTAGATTCGTTGCATCCCTAACATGAAAACGTCTGGCCATCACTGGTGTGCCACTACCCTCTGCAATGCACAAATGAATTACACATAAATGGGGGCAGGATTATTGACATGATTCATTTATCTCCACAGTCATAGCAGCCATGTTAGAAGGCTCATGAAAACAGAGTTAGTTCAGATTCCACGGAAACAAGGGAAGGTTGCATTTGGAGGTGTTGAGAAATGTAAAAGATAGATGTGAGAGCTCTTTCAAGCAGAGTAATAAATTGGCAAGGCAGAAGCTGGACAACCACCAGTCCTATGCTCCCTTATGTCCACCCCCACCCCCACCCCATCAATTGTATAGCAGAGGAAAAGCAAAGTGACTCTGTAAAACATACAAAATCAGCTTGACTTATAAATTTCTTGTGGATTGTCAAGCACATGGTTTTATCCAGGAGGGAAAAAGAAGAAAAAATGGCTTCAGGTTAGAGTGATGTTTGTGAAAAAGCAAAGAAACAAGAAGTAATCAGAGTGTACACTAGTAGTCAGTATAAGCATGCAAAGGCTGCTAACATTAATAGGATGTTTATGTTACCCTCTGAAGTAGTACTAATTTAATTCACTTACTTTGTAGCTTCCAGTCCATCCATTCTACACATAGAACTGTAATCAAGGCTATTAAAATCTGCCAAATATGATGCCAAGGCAACTTTTCCCCAGATATTGGTAGACACGTATTCCATCATCTCTGACCATTAGCCACACTGGCTGAAAATAAATGAGGAATATAGCTAGTGTACACTAGATTGGGAAAACTTGTACTAAAGCCATTTGAACTCTATAACATGTGGCATTGTCATGTTTGGCACCTTGAATCTCCAACAGCATTTGGTATCTTTTGTTATATTCTGATAAACCATTCAGGTTCTCAACGCTGTCATTCAATAGCCCCAAACACAATTTCCATAGAAATAATGAAAGTGAAAAAACTGCCATTTCCCATTCCTTGAGAAATATGCCAGAGCCAGTTTCTATTTATATCATAAACCATCTCAACACAGTTGGAAGATTTCATTCAGGTGAGTGCATGAGAATACTTGATGTAGCCTGAATGTTAAGAGTCTCTGTCCAAATGTTTGTTACAGTGTTTTGTCTAACAGAACCAGACCATTGAGCATGAATTCAATTTCCAGCAAATGTATGAGCTTCTATTGCCACTTATACTATCAGTTTTGAAATCCAGATTTAGCTACTGAATGAGCAAGAGTGTAATTCTGTCATCCCAAGTCAGGTCTAGGGGACTTCAGCCTACTTCCTCAGAAGCATGTTTTACATGCATCAAAAGACGTAGGCACAAGTCTACAAAAGCTCATGCTGCCCACTTATTTCTTTCAGTTAGTCTGAAAGGTGCTACAAGATCTCTCTACAAATGGAAGAGGAGCTTATGAACTTGTTGAGTGAAGTAAAAGTAAACAGGAAACACTTCTCCCATTGTCTGCTTTTGCTATACATGGGTGTAGATGTGCATTTCCCCCTGATGATCTGACCAGGATCAAATACCTATGGGCTATTTGCTGACCCCCCGGCTCCTCAGCTGAACGCCTGCGCCAGCCGGAAGACCTGCCCAACCCCGCCCATGGAGGAGGACATTAAGGGAGCCGGTGGGAGCGGTGTCCCTCATTGCTGGCCCCCGGCTCCTCAGCTGAGCGCCTGCGCCAGCCGGAAGACCTGCCCAACCCCATCCGTGGAGGAGGACATTAAGGGAGCCAGTGGGAGCGGTGTCCCTCATTGCTGGCCCCCGGCTCCTCAGCTGAGTGCCTGCACCAGCCGGAAGACCTACCCGCTCCCACCCGCAGAGGAGGACATTAAGGGAGCTGGTGGGAGCGGTGTCCCTCATTGCTGGCCCCCGGCTCCTCAGCTGAGCACCTGCACCAGCCAGAAGACCTGCCCGACCCCACCCGCAGAGGAGGACATCAAGGAAGCCGGTGGGAGCGGCATCCCTTGTTGTCCAACAATGCCAGCGCCGGAACACCATTTTGACTTTGGGAGGGTGGAGTGCCGGTGGGAGCGGCACTCCATAAATGCCAGCTTGCTCCCTCCCCAACAGCGCCAGCGCCAGCACCGGAACATCTCTTACCGTTCACGGAGGACTTCGGGATTAATCTGATTAACCTATGCTTGTTGTAATGGTATTGTAATTGTAAATGATTATGTTTATATTGTAAACCCGCTTGTTGATATTGTATTGTACAAGTTTATACTGATGTTATGCATAGGTGATATTGTGAATATTTGTGATATTGTAGGTATATATATGATGATGCATTAAGTTTTTGTCTTTATTATTTGCTCACTGTATTGTGTATAGTTTATTGCTGTAATTCTGCCTTGATCTGAAGGAAAGGCGGGACATACAAATAAATTTTTTTTATTATTATTATTACTACTACTACTACTACTAGTACCTTGAGTAGGCTTAATGGCTTATCCTCTATGCATGTAAGTTTTATCCAAGAGTGTTTATATCCCTACAATGGGCTGTATCATAGAAAATTTCACGCATGTACGAGTATTATTTCACTGGTCGTTTTACAGTGATTTCAATCTGAGTATTATTA
This sequence comes from Urosaurus nigricauda, assembly GCA_034509955.1. Lineage (NCBI taxonomy): Eukaryota > Metazoa > Chordata > Lepidosauria > Squamata > Phrynosomatidae > Urosaurus > Urosaurus nigricauda. Next base: position 191,797,211 of record JAOEGL010000003.1, on the reverse strand, counting down.
TTCTGATTATCCAGAGGCACTCGGAGATTTAATACATTGCATGTGGTTTATATAGTGTCAGACTTGAATTTGTAGGTTACATAAAAAGTGGCAAGAATTTGTGCATCTCTTATAACCTGTAGAAAAATAATTATGATCATTTAATAATTAATATATCAGGCTTTTTTCATAGAGTCAAAGGAAAATCTATGAATTTCTTTGAAATATTATAGTGGAGACATGTATTTGTTGCTGTTTTTGGTGTTGTGTGCATCTATCTAGAATTGCTTCTTATTGTACATTATTGTACATGTGCAGTCTCTGCTGTTCTTTGACTGTAATAAATGTTTGTACTCCTCCTCCCACTATAGCCTCCCCACTACCAGTAGCCCAGAAATCTTAGTGGGATTGCTCCATAAATGACAGCTGACTAGTGTTCAGATTCTCTCTAAATGCTCAATAAGTGACAGATGTTTATTCATATTGTGTTTTAAGCATACTGGAAAATTAATAGTTTGCCTCCCTCTTTGAAAAGCTGGGTTACAACATAGAAGTGTCAGGACCTGCAAATTATGCTGCAAATAAAGAAATGTATTAAGAATAAAATATACCCCAAGGAATCACCTCTATCAGTCAAATCGTGATAGAGTGCTTATTTGAATTTACTTCTGTATACTTCTGTGATGCTTTGGTGATCCATGGTTCTGCACTCACTCTTCCACACCATTTTGCTAATCCTGCCTTCTTCCCTAAGCATGCCCTACGTAGTGAATACAGGTCTTTTGATATTTATTATTTATTTATTTTCCCCCATGATTTCATGATTACAGCAAAATGATTAAAAAAAATAAAAGAAAAGAAACAGAAAACCTTAGCCTGTCTGGAAATAGGAGCCTGCCAGATTATCAGAACTACAGTGGAAGGGACCTATCACACCAAAGGCAGTAGAGAAAAAGCAGTGATATTGGGAGCAAAAAAAAAAATAAGAAAAAGTGCGCTCCAACAACAATTGAAATGTAAAGCAGCAACAGCAGAGACACAATGATGCGTGAAAAGTACCAACCAAAAATGCTATAGTCTTGCTATGACTGCAATTTACCAGCCTCGTGTAATAAAGTCTTCAATGTGTAGCTCAAAAGCAATTTCTGGGGATGCCCCTACACTGATGCAATATTCAAAATGCAGGCATTTGTTAACCAGCTTCATGATGATGAGGTAGACATTATTTATTCCCAGAGTATTTCTCTAAATTCAGCACATGGAGTTTCAGGACTTTCTGGAAGATAACTTAAAGAAAGTGTATGTTGTGAGAAAAATCACAACAGCAAAATAAATAAATAAATAAATAAAAATTAAAAAAATATATGATAGTCAACCTCAGAGAAAATATAATGAGTCAGTCTGATATTAACTTACCAGATAACACTTAAAATAAGGAGGCCTATTGGAAAGAGGATATTATGCCTCCTCCTCCAAATTGCCCCTCCCTATAGTAAAAAGTAACAGGAGAATAAATATCATACTCAAAGAGCTGATGACAGAAGAATATTAAAAATGTTAAGTAGGTAATTCCAGTTGTCTAACTACTAAGAACCTCTCAGACATAGAAAGGCAGTTTAAGATACAAAAATGAGGAGGTAGCATTTTATTCATTAGAATTAATTAGGGATTCAAAGCCTTGGCAGTGAAAGATGCTATACTGGTGCTATATTAGGAGATAATAAAGATGTAAGTCTTCTAAATTTATTGATTTCTGCCACCATCCCAGTTACTGTATACCGTTTTGATAAGATCAGAGTTTTTAAAGTAGAAATGGAATTTAAGCAATCAAAAGCAAATTTCAGGACCTTATGCTGAGCCGATGCAAAGTAGCCTTTTGTGCCAGTACCAGCCTGCACAGAACACCAAAGGCCTTTATGGAGCAGCAACATCATCACAACACACACACTGTTCAGGCTGGACCCTGAAGTGGTCAGTGAAAAGGGGCTCCTCATCCATTCAGCTATCATTTGGTAGTAAACAGTATTTTATGGGCAATTGTTGGATTATGCTAATTGGAGTATTTATTGGCAGGCTCAAGTCCTGCCATTAAACATGGTCCTAGAAGTCTTGTCCTGACCTGATTTTAGGTGTATTCTGTCCATCCCACAGACTGAGCCACAGAGATCTCAGTCTAGTTCAATATACAAAAAGACGCAGAAGGTGCTAATTTGCAATTTGGGTTCCATGCGCACATTTGGTATATATATAAAAAAAACAGCTCCCAAATTTGAAAAACATCCCCTCAGAAAATCCATATTTGTAACTTGGCTAAAAATTTAAAAAGAGTTCTATAGAGGTATTCCAACCTGGCTCTCACCGCATGAAGTGCTAATAAGAAATCCATTCCACAAAGATCAATGGCTTAGATACCAGGATTTAATAAAAATAAACAAAGTAACTGGAAAAGCAGAAATAAAAAAATTGAAGAAATACCAAATTTAAATCAGATAATACATTGACTAGTATACCATCAATTAGCAAGAAAATTCCAAATAGATCAAAGACAGGAGGGTATCACTACAGAAAGAAATGAATTAGATAAAATATTATTGGATGAGAAACCAAAGCAAACATTAAGATTATATAAAATACTGATTAAAAGAAAACTGGAAAGCGAGGTAGTTAAAGAAAATATGATAAAATGGGCTAAGGAACTCAAAAGAACAATAGATCTTGAAAGCTGGCAATATGCCATAACCACCACATATAAACTTATAAAAAATCAAAACATTAGAGATAACTACCATAAAATGGAATTGCGGTAACATCTGACCCCTGTCAAGTTACAAAATATTTATAAATTACAAAGTCCTAAATGTTGGAGATGTAAAGAAAATACTGGTACCTGGATACACATGTGGTGGATATGTCCACAAATTGCTAAATTTTGGAAACAGATCTATGACTTCATAAACTCTACTTATAAGATAGAACTAGATATGATCCCTGAATTTTTTTTCACTAAATATGTTAAATGAAAACAAAACACAATGGAAAAAGAAACACCAAAGAATCATCGTATATATGAGATCTGTCGCAAGAATACTGATAGCAAAAAAACGGAAGCAAATAGGCCCACCAAGAATAGAAGACTGGTTACTGGATATGGTCAAGATTATGGAACTAGACAAGCTTGTAAATCAAACATATGATACAAAATGGGATATGAAATATTGGGAAGCTTTCTTAGAAACTTGTGAAAACCACCTAAAGTAGACAATATAAAAGATTTATTATTATACAGTTAGATAATTTAAAACTAGTAGTTAAGATTAATGGAAAGAGACTAATGATTTATACTTATATCATATTTACATCAAGTGTGGAAGAGCAATCTACAATAGAACAGGACTATATCCAAGAAGATAGACAATAATTATCAGGAAGATATAAGATGTAAGATAGAGGCTATAAAACAATATAAACAACTTTTAACACAGAAAGTTATCTGAATGGATTTTATATCAGAAGGACTAGAAGAAAGTATCACTGATAATGAGTTGAGGAGACAGAGTTATATGTTATATGTTATTAGTTATATGTAATAGGATGTATGTTAGTACAGTATGTCTATATTATGATGTATTTGTATTTACATGTCATATATACAATGTACGGTTCATGTAATTTTATATGTTTAATAAAAATATAAAAAAAGACCCATCCTCATCTCAATTAGAAAGTTGCACCTTTGTGCTCTTTCTCTTCTGTCTATTTACTGGCAAATCTTTTTGTTTCCTTCTCACTGTTCTTTGTCTCCTCCACCCCAATTCTTGCTCATACTCTTATCAACTTTACTGAATTACAAATACCACTATCCTGACTTCCACCACAGAATTGTTTCTTTCCTTTCATCCTTCACTTTTTTCTTTCTCAGTGGTCTTTCTCACCTGCAACACAGGTTCTCACTCAGTTTTCCGCCACCTAACTCTCCTTCTCAGCCTTACTAGGAGCCGTACCACATACCCTCTCTTCTATATACTTACATGCACATACCTGAATTGTATTTTATAGCATACAAGACAGTGATAAGATAGTGCCAGAATATGATTTGGTGTAGATGTTCCCACTGCCTTATAAGTGTATTCTGAGTGAGCATGGGCTGGACAAGGCCAACTGAAAAAGAAAAATGACTCCACAAACAAATTACTCAAAGGAGGAGAGAGATATTTTATAGTACTGTATAAAGCAGCCTCCTTCCCTCTAAATATTTTTAGTTCCATTCCAGTCATCCCCAACCAACATTCCTGATATGGTAGTCTACCTTGTTGGGGGAATAAAGTGGCATCTAATTGCATAGCAGTTCCGATACTGGTCATTAGATGCAACATCTGGTAGGAAATAAGCATTATACATACTCTTCTATAGACTTGTTTTCTTAGGATAGAGTGAGAATGTCTGTGCTTCAGTCTGAGGCCTAATCTAGGCACAGGGGGGCATGCATAGCCATCACCCACTTATGTCCCTTTGTTTCTTCTGGCAACTTCTACTGCCAAAAGATATGTGACAAAATGAAATCATGCTGAGCGATTTCCCCTTCATCTCCCTCCCACAGGAAGCCAAAGGACAAGATAATACTTAAGACTTCATAGGACATGCATTCCTTCACTAAATGGTACCAAATGTACCCTAGGAAAGAAATGTAGGGGTGTAGCTGTACATATACTGTACTTGGAGTTCAAATCAATTGTGCATGACCTTTCACACTGAGCTTCCCTCTTGTTGCCAATAATATAAAAGTGAAGAGGCTTCTGCAAATAAGCTCATAAGCAGGTTCCCCTGTTAGTGTAGCTTTCTGTATAAAATATTACTGGTCATCAATGCTGGATAAAATTGGTGTTGCATAAACAGAACTTGTACAGCAGGCTAGTTTTTGGATTTTCCATTTATTTCTTTTGATGGCCTTTCATAATTCACTTGTAGTTCTGCTTTGCCCCATCACTCCTGAGTTATGAGGTCATCTATAACTCCTAGAAATAAATGATGTGCCACCAGTTATTGCTCTGTACAATATTGCATTAATGCTTGTTACTCACACCATTTAGAATTTCTATTGAAACTCACATAAATTTGTTTGCAACATGCTAGTTTGTTTACATCTAGCAGAGCAGAAATTTAGCCAGGTAACTGATTTCCCCCCACTTAAAACTCTAAAATCTTATGGACTTAATCAAGAGATGTTAGCATCTTATAGCAGAATAAAAATTATTACTTGTGACTAATGTGCAATCCTATCCACATTTATTGGGAAATAAGTCCCTCTCTGAACTCTCAACATTCTCAAGGGTTACAATGACATTTCCATCACAAACATCACATTTAATCTCTATTGGATTCTGTTCAGCAATATATTAATTCTGCAATGAATATTAGTAAAAATGAAATGAATTTTAGGCCTCTAGTTCTTTTTTCTTCTTCCTTTTTTTAGGATCAAGCTATTTGAAGACACACTTCTGGTGTGTATGATATGACATCTAATTCAAATAGAAAACAGGGTGTCCATGTGTCCTACTTTACATAGGAACCACATCTTTGAAGATATGGTGAGATATATTGTATTTTTATTCAATAGTTATTGGCCTACATGTAATTGCTAGTCTCAACTACAACAGGCCTACTAAAACACTGGAGATTATCACACAGGAGGGACAGCATCCTTCTCCCATCCTTAAACTTGGCTAATTGCACGATCGAGGATCACCCTGCCCCCGTGCGCTTCTCACATTCTTCTCCTGTAGGAAAAGTGTCATGGAGCTGTCCCTGCACACTTCTGCTTTGGTAAAGTGTCATGGAGCCGTCATTTGGTATTAACAGGAGTTCTCATTAATACCAAAAGATGGCTTCATGACACCTTACCAAAGGGAGGAATGTGTGGGAACAGCTCCATAACACTTTACCCGCGGGAGAAGCACTTGTGGGGTGTGATCCGTGACTGCACAATTAGCCAAATTTAAGTATGGGAGAAGGATGCTGTCCCTCCCATGTGATAATCTCCAATAAGATTTAGGGAAATGTTGACTTGTCTTTCAGCAGCTGATTCAATGTATTCAAATGTTTCAATATCTGATTTTTGGCAAATCTATTCCCTCTTTTGTCCTCTTTTGAGGTGAAGAAGAAGACTACATGCTAGATGGGTAGCCTTAATTAAGGAGGTCATGGGTATGAATCTGCAGAATTGGAGGACAGGAGGTCTTGGAGATGTCTCGTCCACAGAGTTGCCATGAGTTGAGATTGACCTGAGGATGGTTAACAACAACAACTTGTTTAACAGTCTCTCCTGGATCCTATTCATGCTGCAGAATTATAGTTCTGTTATTCCACTTTAAATGCCACAGTTCCATCCTACAGAATCTTGAGACTGGCATTTTAGGGAGGAACATTTAGAATTGTCAGCCAGAGTGCTCTGGTGTCTCACCAGACTACCAGTCCCAGGATTCCATAGGATGAAACCATAGTAGTTGAAGGGTAATAATTATGCTACAAATAGTGTAGCATGAATAGACCACAAGACTCCTAATTCAATGTCTTCTGGAAGTTTTGCGGCCTGAGCCTATCAATGTTTTCTCAGAAGTATGTTCTGAGAATTTCAAAAGGCTTTTGTAGAATACTTTTGATTGCATTTGCACTGCAGTCTGACTGCTTAAACTGCCATGGCTCAGTGCTATGGAATCCTGGGAGCTCTTGTTTTTTCGGGCATTTAGCCGTCTCTGTCAGAGAGCTGCCACAATAAACTACAGTTCCCAGAATTCCATAGTATTTGAGCCATGGTAATTAAAGCGATGTCAAATTGGATTATTTCTGCAGTGTAGATGCAGCCTTTGAGAAATTAAATATCACATTTGGAGAAAGAAGTAATTGGCAGTACAATGCAATGATAAAGGACATTTAAGATTCTCCAAATTATACCACAGTTAAAAAAAAATCACAATCTTTATGCAGCAATTGGCATGAGAGAGTCCCCCTCACATGCTAATTAAAAGATTCCTATAAAGCTTATCAGTAATATTGTTATTCATTGAACCACGTTAAAATATGTACGCACATCCAGATAAAGCCTTTAGAATAGTCAATCTTCATTTCAATCACTTTGTAAATAACAGAGTTTTCTGTTTTCAAGTCCATCACAGGCTCTTAAGTTTTGTTGCTGGCCCTTAATGTTCTCATTCACTAGAAATTCCTTGTTAATCTGCCAATTCAGCCCCCACCTCTGATTGCTGCAAATGTGAGGGTAGGCTTTTTTGTTTTTACTTTACTCCATGTGAATCCCTCCACATTTTATAGTTATAGTAGCTCTCTTGCCACTTTGAGGGTCCTTTGGGTAGAAAATTACCTTATATATTCTAACATACAAATATGAATATAAGCAAACATCATTTGCCATTTGTGTTTTCCATTTACCCAGTTCAATATAATAAAAAAAATCCAGTCTGCAAACATTCATTATTTAAAATAATTTGATGTCATCCATAACAGTGATTTTCTTCCTTACCCATGACTCCAGATCATTTATGAAAACTTAATAGCATTTGTATGAATGGTGTCCCAATATATTTTCAACCTGAGAGATTTTTTCAAATTATCACTTTCAGATATTGCAAGCCTTCATGCCAAATTCCTGATATGTTCCTTCTGTAGAAGTGTTAGAAATGATACCATTTATTTTTTCCATGGCCTTATCAAAAATGGTATTGCATGATACACTTTGAACACTACAGAATGGGATCAAAGTGTCTCTCTATTACATATTTTACTTTATATTCTGGAAGGCGATAAAGTTGCTGGTAAACGTTTTGCATGAAAATATTTTACAGTTACAAGTTACTCTTGGACTATGAGTACTAGAATCAATTTCCTGAAAAGGTATAATGTCAGTCTTGAAAAAGTACTACATGTAGCTAAGAGAATGCAAAGAATTAGTAGGAAATTAGTGGGAGGGGGGCGGTTTCAAGGAATCACAAGAAACAGAGTTTGTCCTCAAGGGAAAGGATCCAACCATCGAGTCACCTTCTAGTCTTATGCAGAGATTTCTGTGTTTTTAGTGCTGTATAGGTTTCTATGGTGTCCTTTTCTTTCTTTCATGTTGTGGGTGAGGGAATGGTATGTTGCGGGTGTGGAGATGGGGGTTGTATCCACCAACCCATGCCCCAATACAAAGGGGATATTTAGAACAATATGATGGCCAGACTAAACAAATTCTTTCCCATTATTCATAGTAGGAGATTTTCTTTTTAAAGCCACCACCACCCCACACACATGCCCTGCAGGATAATGGGATGTGGTGGGCAAAATCAGAAATGGGTGCAATCATTCCTTCTGTCCTGCTGGCATGAACTTTGGATAGACCAGGAGTCTCTGATAGTGGAGTGCTCCATTGTGATAGATTTTTGCCTTTTACCTTGATTATACAGTGTTCAGAATGGTTTAATAGAAGACAAGGCAACATTTGGGATCAAGCCCAGGGCCTGGTATACATATTAGTTCTGCAGAGGCATATATCCCTGTGCACACAGGTTCATGTAAGCATTCCAGTGGTGTCACAAAAAAGTGAATGGATCATATAGGCAGGCATACATGCATGAATTTATGTTCACATTGCGTGATTATTATTCAGTGACAGTGGAACATGAATGCATGCATCTTGGACTGAGTGCTTCATAATGTGGGAATGTCACCTGAATGCCTTATATTATTACATGTTCACGTCACATTACTAAAGTTATCTGGGGGTTGCTGCCCAGATAGCCACTATTGAATGATGAGTGGCTATCAGAAAATAGCCTTCTCAGTAGTGGTCCTTAATTTGTAGAATACCCTTCCCAAAAGAGACCAACATGGCATCTGTATTAGTAGCATTTAGATGCCAGGCTATTTCCAATGGGCTTTCAGTCATTGGGGCTTTCTAGATTGGCAGGAAAGTGTGACATGAAGTTGCCTTTTCCTTAATGCTTAGCAGCTGCACCACAACCTTTAGATGGAGCTGCACTGTTCCGCAGTTTTTAAAAAATAAGCTGGGAAAACCAGCACCTTTTTAAAGGCGCTTCTTCTCCCCTAAAACGCAAAAAAAGCATTTTCATGGCACACGTCCCTTTTTCTCATTTAAAGCCTAGACTTTCATGCAGCCATGAACACACTTCTTTTTGCCAGTCTAGATCAGGCCATTGATTACTATTTTTGTTTACGTTTTCTTGCCTGTTCTTAATAGTCTAATGTTTTAACATTTTGGTTTCTTAATATTTCAACAATGTTATTTCTAATTTTCTTGTCTGCATTGTAAAAACTGGTTTAAAAAATTAAAAATTGCATACTACCCAGAAGGCATTGCCAGTTGGCTGCTATATAAGCATTTGAAAGACAGAAGAACAGAAAAATCAAATGACCTAAAGACCCTCCCATTCCTGTTGTGCTCTCCAAAAGTCTTGGATTACAGCTCCCTGCATTCCTAACCACTGTTTATGCTGTCAGGGGCTGATGAGGGTTGAAGTCTAAAACATCCAGAAGCAACACCCATTTACTTCTGTAACTGGGACAGAAAGTACAACTAGGAAATGATTAGGTGTAACCATAAGAATGTCTCTACAGAGGAGACACTACCTATCACCAAACATTCCATGTAACAGATTTCTACAGAGTGTTACTCAAATTACTGCAATTTATTTTCCCTGTTCACAAACACTAAACATTTACAAGATGTTAAAAAAATAATAATAACATGCTAAAGGCAAAATGACATCATAGAGAAAAGTTTGCCTTCTGTAACTTTGCCCTCAAGGGAAAAGGACACATCCTAGTGATTCAAAATATTTGGGTCAGATGTCACCTACAAGTTTCCAGGTAATTAGCAATGAGAGTTAGCAATAAAAAGGTGAGTAGCATATATTTTTGAACAAGTAATTCTCTGGAGAATAGCAATAATTGAAGAAGAGATAACCAGCATGATAAAGAATTTTAAGTATTTTTCCATTCTTTCTTTCTCGATATGGGGGGGGGGAGCTGTTAAAATGGCAGATGGCATTACTTATTCATATTTTTAGAAATCCTTTGAAGAATTTCCTAATGACAAACTTCTTGAATGCCTTAATGAGAATAATTGAAGAGCAAGACAAGGAAATGAATGAAGATTGTATGAAAAAGCAAGCAGAATATTTATACAACTGAGTTTTTGGAATGGAAAGTCACTCTTAAGAAGTTTGCATTCACATGTTTTCATGAGGTAGCATTTTTCTGAGATTATTATCCAACAAATTTACAGCACATTGATGAAAAAAACCACCCTTACATCTATATTTTCTTGTTAATCTGGTAATTTTCAAAGCAGAGACAATTTTCACATGGTGTGTTCCTTTCACGGGATTATAGTTTCTCATGAAAAATTCAGCTGGTACACGTCTCATACAAAGACAATGAATGGAATGGCCTTCTGAATTATATGTGGATTAGAGATGATTGAAATGAATAGGGAAATGAAGAAATTTCCTTCCTTCCCTCCCTTCCTAGTTATAGGCATCAGAAAATGAGGATCATATCCTTGCTGCAACTCATTTTATTTCAATCTACAACCCACTTTTGATTCCTGACATTCAGACAAGCGAGCTAGAATGTTACCTTGTTTTACAACAGTGCAATCCTACTCATCAGACCAGATGCACCATATGAACTCAACTATAAATTGACCTCATATATCCGTCAAGGACAGCTTTTGGGGCTCATTTTTTTTACTAAAATTTTTAAATTTATACATGAGTATATACAGTAAGTCTTGCTGTTTTGGATATCACTAAAAGCCATACTTACCTGAACACACCTTGTTTGTGTTCTTGTCTGATTTTGGGAAGTAAACAGAATAAGATCTAATTAGCAGTTGGATGGGAGACCACTAGGAAATGCCTTGGATATCCTGCTAGGACTAGGTAAGAATCTTTGGGCATAGACAGATGGCCCAAAAGTGGTGTGTCACCACCAATATTAGAGCTCAATGTGGCTCAGTATCCACATCTACCAAGCCCTAATATCGGCACTGGTACATCATAAGGCTACGGCCCTGCCCACATGAGGCGCAGCCTCGTAACATAGGGGTGCCCAAACACCCAAACGGCTCTATGCGGAAGAGCGTCACAGTCCTTATGATGGTGCAAAAAGGATCTCCTTTTCAGAGCTCCTTTTTGGGCCGGATCATTGCTGCAGCCGTGCGGTTGTTACAGCAACGACCTGGAGAAGAAAGGGATGGCCTCTGGCCTCTGGCCGTCCCTTTCTTCTCGTCTGTATTGGCCCCTTCTTAAAATACTGAAGAGCTACTGCTGGTTTGACTCAATATAAGGTGGCATTCTATGTTTCCATCTACTTACTCCCATTTGCGTGAGTGTTGGATTCCAGTCCATATTTTGCTCCATACTTTTTCTTAAAAAATTGTGTTTGTGAGACAGACTCTTCATGTTATCTATGGAAACAGCTTAATTCATTTGAACTCAGAACAAAACAGCTGATCAATACTCAGAAAGCTAGTTCAGACTTTCAGTATTGACAATCTTCACAATATTCTCACTATAGTACTAATTTGTTGTGTTTAATGCCTACCATAAATATGCACTACACTCATTGCATGTAAAATGTCAAATATGTAATTGACATACTTTGGTATTCATTTTGTAAAGCATCTAATTTACCTAGGAAAATTAACAGGACTCCAATGTTCCATTGTAAATTCCACTGTTATTAAAATGATCTATTAGAAAACATTGATGCACACTGAAGGCTGTTAAAAGCATTTTAGTTCTCATAGTATTGTGGCTATATGAAATACAGAAGTGTAATTTCAGGGTTTCTTCATAGCAAAGATGACATTTTGCTCTCTTCTTCACATAACCTGGTTTTGTATCACTTTGAGCTACTGCCTTAGCCAAAGCAGAACACTGAGAGGGTTGAGCAATTCACTCAAGGAGAAGTACTGTCCTAATCATCTCTGCAGAGCAGGAGATTCTTTCCTCATTGGGAGAGGCTAGGAGGGTTTTTATGATATTATCTACTGTACTGAAAGGTATTTCAGCTTTGTGGACTGCGCTGTTACACCCTGTAGTTTAATGATAAATGTTAAGGTGCATACTCACAGCACGTTGGTCCCCAAGCCACACTAGCTACACAGAGAGTCCAGAAAGACAGGGAGTTAGATTGCTGCATACTGGAAAAAAACCGTTTTAGTAGTTTTCATCTGTCAGAAGTAGGTCTTTGACAGGAACAGGGCATAATAGAGTTTTCCTGGAAAAACTCTCCATTACCTTCAACACCACCATTGGAAAATGAGGTAAGGCAGTTCTGAGGCATTAGAGTGGACTACAGAATGGACATTTCAAGCTGCAGGTGGAGGACTGTAATTTTAAATATTTTAAATATTCTGTTGTGTGAAAAACCCTCAACAAGTAAAAAAAAAAAACCTATCATAGCAGGCGACAAAGCTGGCAAACAACCTTGTTCTCTTTCACACCAGACAATTATATTGCCATAGCAGCAGCATGTGGAATCTTGTAGATTGATGTGGCACTAGAGAAGCTTGCTGACCAAGAATTATAAATGCCCCTATCTGAATTCCACATACAGTGCACCCACCAGATCCTCAGGTTAGCAATCTGTAGATCTGAATGCTTGTGGATTGCCACATCCCATATTATTCAATTGGACAAGCTGATATGGATGCGCTGATGTGGACATAAACACATCACCACCTGTTAAGTAATATAGACCACAAGCATCCACATTTTTTCCCAATCTGTGGTGGGGGACAGAACCCCCATGGATGGGAACCCTTACTTTATCCCTACACACAAGCAGGGGGACATCTATAGAGGGATCTAGAGATAAACATATCTGTTGGTTTTGCTTTCTCCCACATTTGATTTAACAAAAACCTGAAGATCCTTACATACGATTTATGAAGGAGTTTGTGAATGGAGGGGGAAAAAGGTAAAGTTCTCTTAAGAAGAATACACAATACACAATACACAATAAAAGCCTGGGCACCTACTTGCTGGAGATGCCCCAGCTGGGGATCCTACACTGAGCAAGGGATTAGACCCAATGGTCCATGGGGAGAGAGAGAGAGAGAGAATTATTTGTGGCTGTATCAGTGGGGGTTCAGTTATGGGCCTCTCCAGGGCCAATAACCAAATTCACATTGATATAGAGGGCCCACTGTCTTTACACAATGAAGCGAGACTGGGTCTCCCCTTGCATGCTAAAAAACATGGATGATTGTACCCCATATTATTAAGTGGCAACAATGTGAACACACACTTCAGTGAGCATATTCATGTTTCAATCACTGAATAATATCACCTTTGCAGGTATCATTCAGAAGCCTGCCAATAGGGAAGGCCCACTGCAGTAGTTCCAATGGCATGACATAATTGCATACATTCCACTGCATGTACAGAAGAAGCCCTCTGCAGGGTGCCAGAGGTAACAAGTGCATTTTGAGGCCTGGAGACAGTGGTGTGCTTGCAATTGGCAAGCACATACCCATTGTGCACATACATTATACACAAACAGGATTGTTAATGCTAGAATTTTATACATCAAACCATAAAAGGCACTTAACACTTCTCTCTTAAAACAAGGCCTTAGCTCTCAAGCAAAGTGAGAAAGTCATCTCAAGCAGCAAACACTGAGGACTGGAGTGGCCATCAAGCTCCCACCACTCTTGGTTGCTCCTGCCAAGCATCTCCACTGTAAATCTATTAGATTTGCCGTACTTTGCAGTAGATATTCATCTGTGGTTCTTTGGGTTTGGAGGACTCAGTGGGAACAGAAGCCATAATGTACTTCATCTAGCAATCTCAAGTTGCTTTAGAACAGAGCTTGGGAAGCATCTTTTAAGAAGTATGAATAAAAGACAATGGTGAAGCCAATTGTGGAATGCTGCTTTAGGCCCAGGTCTCATCCTAACTGTGAATGACATGCCATAAATGACATTTTCTGCTGTGAATGACATGCCATAAATTCATTCTTTTTGACAGTAACTTTCCAAGTTTTGCTTCAAGCCCAATGCTGCCCAATATTTTCAGGGGTACTATGAACTTTTATTTGGTGCTGGTAAGCTGCCTCAGGCAACAAAACTTCTTCCACCACTCATGCTTAAGACTCTATGTTCATTTGTTCTTTCTTTCTTTCTTTCCTTCCTTCCTTCCTTCCTTCCTTCCTTCTTTATCCCACATTTCTTCTAAAAGTGGGACTCAAAGCAGATAACAAGATTAATTGGGGGGGGCATAAATACAATGGTATTAAAAGCAGTTTAAAAGCATATCAGTGCGGGGGCGGGGGATATAGCACAGCTGACAAAGGTCAATGAAAAGGTCTTTGCATGATGGAAGAAAGAGAGGGGGGCAGTACAGTATCCCTTGGAAGAGAGAATTCTAGGGCCAGGGAGCAACCGTTGGCCACCATGACATAATGCCTTCAGAACCAGAGTGTTATTTTGATACAATAAGGAGGATTCTTGAAAAGTAAGACATAGCAAAGTTTTTTGTATATAAATATATATACAATATATAATAAATGTTCAATTTTTTTTGTTCAACAATAAATGCGAATTCTTGTTCACGGAAAAATAAGACATCCCCTGAAAATAAGACCTAGTGCATCTTAGGGAGCAAAAATTCATATAAGACACTGTCTTATTTTCGGGGAAACACGGTACAATTCTCTATTGTTCAATCTACCACTCAGACTCATCTGTAAATTACTGAAGTGTCACATATTCTTCTGCAATACCTATTCATCATATCAAATATACTTTAAAAGCTGAATAAAAATAAGTTACACACCCAAAAGGGTAGTCTTTTTAAAATATAGGCAGTATTTCAGTTACAGTGTTTACCTTTGCTCTCTTGATACTCAAAATGCAAAATAAATGTTATATATTTCTGGCTTCTTCCATTTAATTTTGCAAAAAGGACTGGTTTAAAATAAGAGGGCTGCTTAGAATGTCAAACTTGGCAATTCATCATTTTATTGGAAAGCGTGAAGGGGTTGTCTGGCTCCCGCATGGCTAGTACAGAAAAATGGCATTTTACATAAATTTTTATGCTGAAAAGTGTTGCATCAAGAGAGAATAAGTTAAAATGAAGTTTCAAAGTTGATGACAAAAGCCAATTATTTCTCTTCTATGACTTCAGATAATTTTATTTTAAAAATTGGCTTCCAATGCTTACATCAAAGCAAGTGGATGGAAAATTTACTTCTTTGTACTACAACTCCCAGAATCCCTCAGGTAGCACGGCCACAGTTTAGGGGCCCATTCATGCCACCCAATTATAGTGCTATTTTTCATTTTAACTGACATCCTATGGAATCCTGGGGTTTGTAGTTTGGGGAGGCCTTGCTGAGCATTAATGCCCTTCCCAAAACTTCAACTTGAGCTGGTAATGTTTAAGCAGTACTTGTAAAAGACTGTGCTTGCTGGGACATCCTAGTTGTAGTATTAAAGAGTAACTTTCCCAGACTGCTTGAAAGATAAATGTGCCCTGACCCAGATTCTATTCATGAGTCACGCTATGCATGGAGCATCCAAGTTCCCATTAATTATAGGAAACAGCAATTGTATTTTGCTTCTTAAAACTTACCCATTTTTATTTAGTTGACATTGCAAATCTATTACTGCTTACCTTAAAAGAAACCATTCTCAACTTGGAGTGCATCTACACTGTAGAAGTAATGCAGTTCGACACCACTTTAATTTCCATGGCTCCATCCTACAGAATTATGGGATTTGTAGTTTTGAGAGCCACCAGTATGGTTTGGCAGAGAAGACTAAAGATCTGGTAAAAATACAAATCCCATTCTCCATTGGATGAAGCAACAGCACTTAAAGTCGTGTTGAACTGCATTATTTCTACAGTGTAGATGCACTCTATACAAAATTATATTTGTATAATACTGTACTATAATGCATGTGTATGCTGCTCTTCATAAACATTTACTTCTGAGTTGTTATAATGCAGTTTAAAAATCCAAAGCAATTTTAATATTTAGAAAGTACAGTATTTGTCTTCTATGAAAATGTCCACTTTAGGTGGCTTTATAATAGCATAATCACTTCTATAATATTATCCTACTTTATATTAAGTTATTGTTAAAACACAATTTACAATTTGTAAAAAAAAACATAATAAGCGAAAAGCAATAAAGAGCAAGGGACAAATAAACATATTTTGCTTTCCTTTGCATTCCTAATTTTTTTACCTGAAGTTCTTTTCAACTCAAATGTGAAAAGGCTTGAAGAACTGGTAAATTCTTCAATAATTTCAGCAATCTGACTGTGCAAGTGTTCTCATCCTGGAGAGGACTATGTTGTGTTCACCTTTCAGAGAGGTGTTAAAGAGGAGGAGCATCTCACAAAAATGAAGAAATGGCACCTCTAATTCCTCACTAGAATGCTTGAATATACAAAGGTTTAAATGCAAACTATTTTAAGAGTCAGTCAATCAAAGCTCTCTTTTTGTTATTCTCACAGTCAAAATTTTACAATCTCAAGTTCCTTTCATCCCCAGTCTTAAGGAATTTGTGAATATTGGTAATTTTTTATTTTAAAAATGAATTGAATGTATATCTTCAGCCATCTCCAAGTAATACTGCTTACTCTATTGCCAAGCCCTTGTACTGCTCCAATTTGGCAAGTCCTATCCCAGTTCATCCTCTGCTGTCCCAATTTCCCAATGGCTTTTAAAATGTCCTAGTTTCTCTCTTCTCTTCCAAGTTTTCCCTTCATCCCCAGCTTACTTCAAATGCTGCAAACTGAGTTCAAAGTGCAGAAGTAAGAGCTTATCCCATGGCTTAATAAATCAATTTACTTCTATACACTTTAAAGCTTAATTCAGGTGGCATCCTGATGTTATAAGAAGGTTTTTTGCTTCAGTATTTGCCGCCCAAATACAGCCCGGGTCCATCTTCACTTCCAGGAGCCCTCTGGCAACCATTTTCTTAAGCCGGAAAACTCCCAGATCTGAAAAGAGCCCCAAGGAGCACTCCTGGAAACAGATATGGAACCGGGCTGTATTTGGGCGCTAAATTCAGTGCAAAAACCTTCTGATAACATCAAGATGCCACCCGAATTAAGCTTTAAACCACATAAAGGTAAATTGATTTATGAAGCCATGGGATAAGCTCTGTAGTTTGTACTCAACAGCGGGAGAAGAGATGGGTACAGTTTATGTACCTAAACTCAGGTACATAAACTTACATACCTATACTCAGTACATATATTCCAGGGTTTCTTTTCTTAAAATAGCAGATTTGTGATGTCTTTCTCATTGTTGCCTTGCCACATCCTTTTGACCACAGTCTGATGTTGCTTGGACACATGTGTTCTGGTTTTACTATGTAAAATGTTGGGTGTGTGTGTGTATTATGCATTATTGTATTATTGTGTGCTTTTCTCCTTATATGAAAAATGACCAGACATGCCAAGAGTTGGAGTGTTGCTTTTTAAAAGACTATCACTCCATGAAACCCTCAGACAGCATGACCTTTTCCATGTTCTGCTTAAAATTATAATGCATGAATTTTTCTAGATTGTTTAAAAATGGCAAGGGCCATGGATTTAAGCAGTTTCTGACAATTAATACATCTGAGAGGATTTCCACCACTCTCTTTCACATAGAAGCAAATCAGGCAAGAAGAGTGTCATTTAATTATACCCTATGAAGCAGCATAGGCTTCTGGCAAGACTACATTGAATTGTATTGTGTGGTGGGGATACAACAGTTGAAAGTTCCTTGGCCGGCCACTGTGAGACTCGGCACAAAGGATCTATCACAAAAGGGAAGGTGTTTCATAAGAAAATCAATTGAGCTAATCTGTGCACAGATGGTATGGAAGCAAAAGGAAGCTTTCATACTACTAGATGGACATATTAGAAATAAAACGATATGGCCCTCACTGAATTAATTGAGATTTGCTTTCAGATACATGCGTACAAAACCAGTTTGGAAGCAGAGATCAAAGGCCTGTATGGGGGGAATTTTATCCCAGTTGTTGGGAGTTGTAATAATAATAATAATAATAATAATAATAATAAAGTAACATCTCCAAAAAAGCCAATGCAATTCTAAGCTGCTTCAATAGGAGCATGATGTTAAGGAAAGTAGCAATGCCGTTCTATTCTGGTCAGATTTTACCTAGTACATTGTCAGGTTTTGGGCATCACAGTTTAAGAATGACATTGACAAGCTGGAATGTGTGTAGAGAAAGGCAACAAGATGATTAAATGTAGAAGACAGAGAGACCTTGTTTTCTTTGCTCAAGGGATTAGAACACAAACCAATGGATTTGAATTACAAAAAGAGAGCTTCCACCTAAACATTAAGAACTTCTTTCCTGTAAGAACAGTTCAACAGTGGAATAGAGTGCCTCAGAGAGTGGTGGACTCTCCATCTTTGGATGTTTTTACTCAGAGGTTAGATGAGCATCTTACAAGAGTACAGTAGCGGCATATTCCTGCATAAATACATGGAAAGGGATGCATAAAATGGCCCTTGCAATCCCTTCCAACTCTAACATTTTGTGATTCTACCCTTCAAAGTGAAACATCCTGGCATTTAAACCCCTCTTTGCCTTTATCCTGCATCTATTAATTCTGGGGTAGACTGGTTTACAAGAAAGAAGAAATCACTTTAAATATAAATGCATCTCCACCTCACAAAACATAGTAAATTAAAAGGCTATGAAATCATAAAAGGAGCATAGAAGAACTAGGTCAAAACTGTGTCTAAAAAGCCTAACAAAATGAAAGGACAATTATCTGGTGCTGAAAATACAATAAGGTAAACACACGGCAAGAATTTCTGAGGACAGCATTTCACAATTGGGCCCCTACACCAACATTCTGATTAAAACTGTTCATTGAACTGTACTCATCTACAAAACATTGGTAGAACTGTATACTCTTTCCAAGAATTTCTCTTGTCTGAAATGCTTGGAACCAGAAATGTTTTAGATTTTGGAGTTTTTCAGATTTTGGAATATTTGCATATACATAATGAAAAAAAATTGGAGTTGGGACCCAACTCTAAACATGAAATTGATTTACATGTCATATATATACTTTATACAAATAGCTTGAAGGTAACAATATTTTAAATAATTTTCTGCATGAAACAAAATCTGTGTATATAAAACCATCAGAAGGCAAAGGTGTCACTATTTCAGCCACCTAAGTGGACACTTTTAAATATTGGAATATTTCAGACTTCAGAATTCCAGACAAAGGAAAATCAACCTGTATGTGTTTTGAGTTTTTTTACAATTTGGAAAATGCTCAAAAGAATCAGTCACCTGCTTCCCAATGACAAGGGAACAATCTTCTGTCACTCACAGTGAGAGAGGTCTGTTTGGTAAGTGGAGCTTAGGGAGGTCAGGCCAGGAGATATTTATGCCTACAAAACTACAGTGGTTACACATTCATAATTATCTTAAGCCTGAAGCAGATGGGCCAAATAAACTGACTTCTAGCCACTTCCAGGCATGGTGTGTATATGATGCTCTGAGGCCGGCTAAAGTGGCCCGAAGCTGCCAGAAAAAGGAGTGACAAAAAGCTGTTCCTGCCGGTGGCTTGTTTGGGAACACAGCAGCAGCCAGCTTTGGGACCATGGTGTCCAATTGCTGCGGTCCCAGAGCAATCAAGGCAGGAGTGGCCCCTGGCCACTCCTTTTGCCTTGTCTGTTTTGCCCCTAAGCCACCTTAGATCTAATTTGGGGAGAAAGGGAGATTGTAAATCCAATAAATAAATGTTAAATGCAAGTGAAGACCACGTTTATTATGATTCATATAAAAGGAATTAGAAGAATCAGGTCTTGTCTGGAGCAGAAAGCAAAAAGAAAGATGCAGAATAAAAGTGGAGGATGAAACCCATCTTTTGGCAGATGTGTGTGAAGGAAGGTCACAAAAGTACACAGCATCCCTGAAATATTATGTCATGTAGGATTATCACTGCTCTCCTGACAGGGACTCTGAACCATCAACAGCTACATGACAGGCATTTTAAAAACAAACAGAGGCAACCATGGTGTCACAGGAACAGGGGTGCAAATGAGGATGAGGGTTGTGTGAAAGGCAAAGTCCAGTATGGAAAGGATGGTGAAGATTCTTAAATAACAAAAACAAGCTACTGTTTTTAAAGTGCAGTTTTTAAAAGTGGCACAGATACATGATGACATGAAAATATTTCTGGCACTTCACATTCAGCAGTACTTTACTTCAGAATATTGTAGCTGCTATTTTGTTAGATTGCTCTGGCTCCCTGCTGCTTATTAAGCACAGGCATAGGGTTTTCCCCCCTACAGTTCTTTGCTCCATCTCTTGCATGGATTGGACATCTTTGGGAAATTAAAGTGGAGTGGATTGCTGAGAGAATGACAGCGGCTGATGTTGAAGTTTTGAAATCAATCCATCTATCTTGATTTCTAAAGAAGAGAGAATAGGACTTCAAAAATATGAGACAAAAGACAAATGGCTTCCTTAGTTGATCATAGCTGCACAAACCTCTTTTAGACATATATTTAGACAGATCTGTGCCAGTCAAAGAAAAGGCAGGCAGTGGGAGAGAGGAAAGCAGAAGAAAAAGAATGGCATTATAAAGTATAGCACATTCATAAAGAACAGCATATGATGACCTAGACATTGATCTTTCCCCCTTTTCCTGTATATTGTGTCAGGCACTGAATGAGTTTGCATTCTTCCTCTGCTAGGAGTGTTGCTTAATAAAGCACCAACATAAGATGGTGACAGTGGGCAAAGCAGAATTACCAGCATCAGCAGCTCTATTTTACTGGGATTAATATTATTTATAGCACCAGTGGTGTAGTGGAGAAAGGGCTTGCAGGCCCCCAAGAGCTTGTTTTTTGTTTTTTATCAGACGGGACAATGGCATCATCACCCACCCATGCAGTTTACCTGTTTCCTTTGAACCTATCTGCACATCATGTGTGTGTTTGTGAGCACATGCATCTAGATTTTGCCCCAAACAATATAATCTTTTAAGCTTTTGGGGCCACTCAGAAAGGGTATGGGAGTTACCATTGTTTCTCTGAACAGAGCTGTCTTCTTGCCCCCCCCCCACATGACAACGCAGAGCCATGCACGTGTCACGTGCGTCAATGACATCACATGAGTTCCGCTTCCAAATGGTGCGGTGCACTGCAATGTCACTGCGCTGCCCTAGGGTGCTTATGGCATCGCAGGTTCAGTGCAAAAAGGAGCTGCTTCTCAGCACTCCTTTTTTTTTTTTTTTGTCCGCATTGTCGCCACACCATTTGGCTGCTGCGGCGGTGACAGTGCAGAGCAAAAAGGGGAGGCTCCAGTCCACTTTTTAAAGGCAGTCTGTCAGGCCCTTAAGTTAACCTACAAGTGCAAGTACTTCATTTTTATAGGAATACTTGACTGTAACATTCAATTTCATTTGCAAGTTTAAAATAAACAAATAAACAGGTACTTACTATCTGGTATCTGATCACCAGCTTTTACCCCATGGGATTGTTATCCCTGCTTATGCCCACTGGCTATCACTGTTTCTTTCTTTCCTGCAAATTTTCCAGGGGCTGGCAGCTAATGGTTCAGTGACTGGTATCGCTTCATGGACCACCATTTTGAGTAGCACTGATGCACCTTATATAAGTCCAAATAAGAACTTACTTTTGACTAGACATCCATACGATTGCACTGTAAAGCTCCAGGAGATAAGCTGCATCATCTGATGCTCAGACGAGGTATCTGTTGACGGCATTTCTATTCAGCCGGTTCAGCAAGCCCGCAGTCTTGGCTTCATTTTTGATTCCTCGCTGTCATTTACTCCCCAGATTCAGGCCACCACCAAGACCTGTAGATTCTTTCTTTACAACATCGCTAAAATCCGTCCTTTCCTCTCAGCCTCCACCGCCAAGACTCTGGTCCATGCCCTAGTGGTATCACGACTAGATTATTGTAACCTCCTTCTGACAGGGCTTCCTCTCTCTCATCTCCATCCTTTAATCTCTGTCCAGAACTCAGCTGCACGTATTATCACATCTGCTCGCCGCTTTGACCATGTTTCTCCTCTTTTATCCTCCCTTCACTGGCTCCCCTTCCCCTTCCGCATCCAGTACAAGCTTTTGTTGTTGACTTTCAAAGCCCTCCAGGGACTAGCCCCTCCTTACTTGTCTGAACTTCTTTCTCCTCACACTCCTTCTCGTACCCTCCGTTCTGGTAGTCTAGGTCTCCTGTCCCAGCCGAGGATTTCCACTGCCCCATCCCGGATTCGTCCCTTCTCACTTGCTGCCCCTCACTCCTGGAACCTTCTTCCCCCACATGCACGCCTCATCACTTCCCTAACCAGGTTCAAAACTGAGTTAAAGACTATATTATTTAGGGAAGCTTTCCCAGGACTGTGCCATCCGCCCCAGGATGCCTCCTTTTAACTTTGTATTAAGAAGCCATGCCCTCCCTCCTGTCCATCTGCCTTGGTCCTGGCCCCAGAGGGAGAGAAGAACCACCGGACCTCACCCCCTTTCCCATCACCTTCCCCTCTTCCTTTTGTGTTGTCTCTTTTAGACTGTAAGCCTGAGGGCAGGGATCCGTCTAATTTAAGATTGTATGTACAGCACTGTGTAAATTTACAGCGCTATATAAATAAAGGTTAATAATAATAATAATAATAATAATAATAATATTTTGCCATTCCCTAGATTTCAAAAAATCTATTTATGACAGGAAAAAAATTTAAATAATTTTTCTCTGTCTTCCTGGATTTTTGAACCAGCCATCATGATTTGTCATACATGGTAAATTCACATATTTGCAACCCACAGGCTTGATTATTTCAATTATCTAAACCAAAATTGCTGACATGTGCAATGCTACAATTGTTTCAGAACTGGAGCGTATAGCACAGTAATACTCGCTCCGCTGACTCTCTGTGGAATATCACATCAAATTCAAATCTTCATTCTTCATCCTTAAGCTGCTTCATCAGATCGGCCCATATTATCTGAGGGATCAACTCACCTGTAGCATGACAATATCTCATGACAGCTCCAGTCCACTGCCAAACTCCAATATGAATTCTGTACTTGTGTAGATGTCAGGCTTCTGGCTTGCTGTCCAGCCTGCAAAACTGAAGCTTGGTCCCTGAGGAGGCAAGTGTGGACAAAAATGTAGCTCTCTTTTATTATAAGCTGTCATTAGACATTTTTTTTCTTTGTATTTTTTTATAAATTATGCACAATCCAAACAGTCTTACTTACTGAGCCTTCTGAAAGTCCAGTAATAAATAAGTACTTTTTTTGGAGCAGACTATAATCTTTTATCTCTCCCTTATTCTACTATTTTAATACCTTTTTCAGAGGCATGCACAAGGTTGGGGGAATGCATGCACATGTGTGTGTGCACACACACACACTTCTTACCAACTGGATATTTTCCCACGAAACACAAAAAGCACCACCCAGTTCTCTGTGTGTCTTCTGAGAACAATGACTGGTACAACAAATTTTGGACAGGCAAAGCACAGCTGAATTGTATGTATGGTATGTGTGCTCAAACATAAGCCCAAGCACATCAGCCTTCATGCATATAAAGCACTGCTCAAGAACGGGTATGTAAAGTTTAAACCAGTGGTTCTCAAACTTTGGTCCTTCAGGTGTTTTGCACTACAGATCCCAGAATCCCTGACCATTGACCTAGCTGGCTCGTGCTCCTGGAGTGCTACTGTTTGTGAACCACTGGTTTAAAGGACATGGTTGAAATTTAAATTATCTTAATTTGGTGGAGAAAAAAATCTATTGTAAATTTCTGGGGGATTTAAAGAAGATGAGCAAGGATTTATTATCCCTAATGATTGATCTACCACAGTGACAAAATCACCTGTATGCCACCCTTAATTATACTGCTGAAGTAAAGAAAGTTTGGCATAACCAGGGATAGTTGTTGTGTGGAAGGATGTCAGGTTCAATTTAGTTCTGGTACTCAGATAAGATTCTTAACCACAAATTACTTTGGCCTAAGTCCAACTATGTGTGCCAACCAGACCCACTTAATCAATGGAAACTTAGTAAGTGAAGACTTATGTTAGTTCTGATTCAATATATTTGCTCTGGATTGCATTAACAATTCAATTTAAGTTTTTGCACAATGTTAGAGATAATATCTGGGAGCATAGGAAGTGCCTTATACTTATCTATTTAGTTCAATACTGACAACTCTGACCTGAAGAAAGACATTCTTCAGGTATTTTTCTTAACCAAACCTGGAGATTTCCAATCTTCCCTGCTGCTCTTCTATCCAAAGACTAATCCAACTAGGTGTTTTGTGAATCTTAACATTTCGGTTAAAAAACAAGCATATTATGCAAGTTTGAAGTCTGCTCACCTACGCTGAGAGCCATTGTGCTAATTATAATTTTACAGATTTAAAAAAAGCACCAATGGAGCATCTTAATCCCCTTTCTTCTGTAATTTCCCCCCACTTCATAAATATATGATATATTATATCAGCCTTGCACAACCAGGCAATCTCCATATTTAACTACATTTTTTGTAATCCCCAGAAAACATGACCATCGATGTGACTTGCATGGAAGACTGGTGACAGTTTATTGGAGTTGCTGAATGTGTAAATGTTATATCTTAACTTGATGCTGTCCAAACATTTTGTTGAAAACTCCCATAATTCTTCACCACTGATCATACTGGTATGGTGTAACACAGTGAAGCCTTCTCATCCACATTGGTTTAGTTCTAGGCCTCTCCACAGGTGGGAAAAAAAGAGATGGCCGTGCCCCATATTATTCAATTGTGGTGAAATGTGGGTGGATACATCAGCAAGCCTGTATGCATGCACTGCCACTGAATAATATGTGGATGGTCAAAGCCATAGATCACTAGCCCGCTGATAAGAAAAATCCACTGTAGTAGTTGCAGTCTGAAACATATGGAATTTACCAGGTTAAGAAAAACTGCCCTATACATTAATTCCTTTTCCCCAGCCCTGCCAGCATGTTGAGAATTTTCTCTGATTATGCCACTTTGCCACCCTCTGCATATTAAATATTCTTGCTGCCCAAGCATTTATAACAATGTCAAAGTAAAAATGTACAAAAGAAAGCTAAAAAGAACAAGCAAACCTCAGTAGACTCACTGGAATCAATGAGCTCAAGCAAGCTTAATGCAGAAATAGATTGTAGCCACACAGACTGTATGTTTATTAGAAGCAAACATCCAGCTTTCCAAGTTAAAAAACTACTCACTAAACATATTAGTAAAGGTTTAGTTGAAAACATATTGCTTAATTGCTTAAAATTCTACCTTCTAGGTAAAACATCTAGCCATCTTGTTTACATGTGTCCATTGTTTTCCCTTGGATGTGATGGGTTTAAGACAGGCAACTCATGGACCTTCAGATGTCACAACTCTCACCTTTCTTCCTCACTGCTTGTGATCGGCTGATAGGAGCTGCAGTCCAACAACATCTGGAATAGCACAGGTTGCCAATGCCTGCCAGCAACTGGTCTTCAGAGAAGGTCTTACCCAGTTCTGAGGTGATCCTGTCAAAGAGATGGTTAGACATGACCGCTGCATATGTTTTCTAACTCCCTAAGAAGTCAAAATACAATCACTGTATTGCATTACAACTCATGGGATTAGACACATTATAGTCCTTATTTAAACCTTTTGAAAGCCATGTAATTACAAGCATAACTCAGTTAATAGGCAGATGTGTTTCTAGGCATTATTTCTTTAACATAAAGTTTGGTACTAGAGGAAGAAAAACCTGGAATAAATAAGGAAAAGCTCCTACATTCCAAAATAAAAATATAGATAGAGGAGCAGTTCAACATGTTTCAGCAAACATTTTCTTCAAAACTAACAATATGCACAGCAATCTACCCATCCATCACTTTATTTATAACTGTCCTTTCTCCCAGATTGGGAGCTTACAAGGCAGCTTACAAGGCAGCTTACAAAAAGACAAAGTACAATAAAATACATAGAGGGGCAAAGTAGATGGACAGCTTGGAGCCATTCCAGCCACAATTAGCACATGATTGGCCAGGCACTTTGACGACCAGATGACCTGCTTCTAAAGTGGGCTGCCACTGTGGTCCCAAAAAAGCCACTGGCAAGGAACATTTTTTTTATTTATTTATATTTTGCTGCTCCTTTTACTGGTGGCTTTGGGCCACCTTAGGCAGCCTCAGAGCAGCTTTCAGCCATGTTGGCGGTGTGTCTCATCTGCACACCATGCCCCTGAAGCAGCTGGAAGCCATTCTATTTGGCCCATCTGCTTCGGGCCAGAGTTTTAAAAAAAAACCCCATAGAAAACCAAGATTAAAACAGTATTAAATAACAAAGAATTAAAACGAGTTAAACTCTAATTTTAAAACACGTTGAAAACAGTACAGCACCATGAAAACCATTATTGCTAAAATCTGTTTCCAAAAGCTTGTTGGAAAGGGAAGGTTTTGACCTGTTGCCAGAAGGAATACAAAGAAGAAGCCTCCCCTAGGGAAGTTCTAAAGTGTTGGAGCAGCCACAAAGAATGCCTTCTTCCATGTTTCTAGCAGCCATCCCTGTGAAGGCGGTGGGATAGAAAGAAATGCCTTCCCTGTAGATCTTAGCACTCGAACAAGCTCATATGGGAAGATACAGTCCATAGCCTGGGCCTGAGCCATATAGGGTTTTAAATGTCAAAGCCAGTGCTTTGAATTGAACACATGAAACAAGCAACCAGATCAGGGAAGCCTTGCATTGATGTTGTTGTATGCCTTCAGTTGTTTCATATTTGGGAAGACCCAGGCAAACCTGTCATGAGTTTTCTTGGCAGGAATTTTGAAAGGGGGGGGTTGCCTTTGCTTTCCTCTGAGGTTGAGAGAATCTGACTTGGTCACTCAATGGGTTTCCATGGCTGAGTGGGTACTCTAAATCTGGGTCGCCAGAATTGTAGTCCAACATTCAAATCCCTACACCACCCTTGTTCTCTGAGCCTTGCATAAGTAAACCAAAATATTTTAAACTTCTAGGAGCCACTTAAAGACTCCATTTTGGTGGTTGGTTTTATAGATCTATGGGTTGGGGTTTTTTTTTTTTTTTTGGTTTTTTTTATAAATGTTCTGTGAACAAGGGAGTAAGGAAGGCTTGTCTGCTATTTCAGTTTCTCTCTGTTTTGCTGTTCATGCATGGTCAGTAAATGATTCTGGAGGCAGCTGTCATTTACTTTGCCTGTCAGAGCAAGCACATACAGCTACATTAGGATCAGCTAGGGTATAATCTCACTTTTCTCCAGATCAAGCTTTTTTCATTATAGATATGCTGCTGCAACGCATCCCCAAAAGTCTGTGTTTCCCCTTCACTACCCCAATGTCGATGCTCCTAAAAACAACCAGGTAGTTAGAAGATAAAAAAGAAAGGGATTTCCTGTAAAAGCTGGAGTAAAAGCCCTTGTGAAAAAGGAGATTCACTGTCAAAGGATGTCTTACTTGAGATGTGCCTGTACTGGGGGGGGGGGGGGTATTTTTAAATTTAACACTACAAGAGTTTAA
Source organism: Urosaurus nigricauda (assembly GCA_034509955.1). Classification (NCBI taxonomy): domain Eukaryota; kingdom Metazoa; phylum Chordata; class Lepidosauria; order Squamata; family Phrynosomatidae; genus Urosaurus; species Urosaurus nigricauda. The sequence continues at coordinate 191,769,640 of JAOEGL010000003.1, read as the reverse complement.
TTTTTTTTTCTATCTAAAGTTTCTGTCTACATACAGCTCACAATATAAATATACTTTGCATTGTTCTGGTAGTTTGTTAAATACCTTACTTTTATTAATAGGACATGATGTTTACGACCAGACAAGAAGCTTATGGATACAGGGCTGTAAGTTTTAAAAAATAAAATAAAAAAGTGATTTTTTCACACTAACAAAATTATGAATCCTGAACAATGATAGTATTGCATAAATGCAACAAATAACATATTTATAGGACAGCATTTGAAATGACATTTAAAAATTTCTCTGACTTTATGTTTGTGATTTTCAGAACCAAAATAATACATCTTGGATAAATGTGGAATAACCTTGTGATAAAGGGAAAGAATGGGCTTGTAGTACCATATGTTGCAAGATAGCACACGTCCGAGTAATGTTCTTATAACAAATGAAATGACAGCAGCAGAACTAGGAATGCCCAGATTGTTATCCCTTTGACATTCCATGCTCTGCCTTATGTTCTCCCCTCCTTCATCACACCTCTCTTGAATTCTGATTCTCAAGGTTCATTTCTACATTAATTACAGAATTAGAATGTGTGCAGTGCTTTCTGTTCATTTGCAAGATCCCCCACACCTCCTGTGTTGCCAATGTGCATTCATAAAACCCTGCATTAAATAAATGAAAATAAAGGAATTGCCTGTTGTTTTGTAATGCAGCCATACACACAATCAGATTAAGACTAGTTTTATCAAAAAGCAATGGGGCATTGGCAGTGTACGTATGTGTGTATAGGGGGAGCAGAGATGGATGTGAATGAATGAAAACAGGCTTCCTTAATCTGGTGCTCTCCAAATATCTTGGAATACAGTTCCTTCTCATCCCCAGCTAGCATAGCCAGGTTAGAGGAGGCTAAAGAAGGTAATAACAGTTCAGAACTACAGTATGAGAGATTGTTATGATGCAATCCTATGGTCCTTAAAATGGTATCCCAGAGACCATAGCAAATCTGGACTACAGAATTATACCACTGCTATTCCACTTTAACTGCCATGGTTAATCTTATAGAATCATGGGATTGGCAGTTTACAAATGGACATTTAGAATTCTCTGCCAAGAAGCTCCAGTGCCTCAACAAACTACAAATCCCAGCATTCCATAGGTCAGAACTTTGCCAGTTAAAATAGTCTAAATGAGCCCCTGATCTGCGCTTCTTGGGATGGAAGTATTCATGAACTTTAAGAAAATAAGGGAGAGATCTAACCTCTCATTTTTCCCCTCAAATCATACCTGATCCCTCTCCAAATTTACCAAAGATAGGAAAGAAAGCATGTCATGATATGGCAATGGTTATGCCAGATGAGATAGTGGACTTTGAGTAAATTGCATGAAATTGTCAGAATTCATGAAAGAGATGTGATCAGGGTTCACACCCCCACGTGCTTCTCCCATCACTAAATTTTCATGGAAATATCAGGGCTCACTTCTCCTGTGAGTAAAGCATCTTTGCAGCTGCCATTTGGTAATAACAGGATCTTCTGTTATTGTCAAATGGAGGATCCATGACAATTTACTGACGGGAGAAGTGTACGGGGTATGAACTCTGATCATGCTTCTTTCACGATTTCTGACTATTCATGGCGATTTACTAATGGGAATAAATGTGATAAAGTCCAGAGATTTGGAAAAACCTACCTAAGGGTTCATCTGCACCAGTCAGAATACTCCAGGCTGCTTGTAGAAGATTCTGGAAGCTCTGGGGAGAATACAGTATCCTGATTCCCCCCATTACCCATACTCCATAGCAATGCCAGGTGGCTATCTACATATGTGTAGATGCTATACTATTTGGGGGATTCAGGGAAAGCATGTAAGGTGTTTGACCCAAGGAACTTGAGAAGATCAACCCCCTGAGAGTTTGACAAAGGGGCGAAACAGATGGGCAGGAAAAAGTGAAAGACAATGGACTTTTCTGCACTGCTCTTTACTGCCCTTTCATCCTGAGCTAGATGTGGGATGAAAACTTTTAAACATGGATTGTCTTACACACCTCTGTGCCCAGGCATCCCGGACTTCTCCTATACCTAGCAAAGAATGGGAAAATCTCGTTCTTTCAAAAAGTGTCGGCAAAGTCTGGCCAGGGTATTGGATGCCATGATCTGGTATGGGATGCCTCCTGCCAGGACACAGATGTGTGCAATACAATCAATATTTAAAAGTCTTCATCCCAGCCTAGCTTGGGAGGAAAGTTCAAGAAAAGGCAATGTGATACACTCCAGTGGCCTAACCAGGAATCATTTAATCATGAGAAATTAAAAGCCTTGTTCCTTACTGTAGAAAGCTTTGCACCAGCAGACATGAACTACTGGTTGATTTAGGTAGAGACAGTGGAGCTTATCCCTCTAACAAATAAGCCGGCTTACCTTTTCCAGCTTGAATTCAGGATCTGGGATGCCCTGGATGTTATCATACCTAAATCACCATCTATCTAGCTGGGATGCCACTGTTTGGATGCATTCTAGGTCAAAGCCTTGCTTAGCCAGCACTTTTTCAAAGTCATTTAAGCTTTCAGCTTCAAAAATTGGCTGGCTGAGCGAGGCATCTGAGCAGTGGCATCCCAGCTAGATAGGCGGTGATTTAGGTATGATAACATGGGGGGGGGGGATTCTGAATTCATGCCAGAAGAGGTAAACTGACTTATTTGTTAATGGGATAAGCTCCATTTTCAAAATTGAGCAAACCACACATGTTAGTATAGTGGGTCCTTGTTATCCACTGGAGTTTGGTTCCAGCCCACCCACCCCCAGTGGATAACAAAATTTGTGCATGCTCAAGTCCCATAAAATATAATGACATAGTAAAATTGTGTCCCTTATATAAAATGGAAAATCAAAGTTTGCTATCTGGAATTTATAAAAATGTTTTGAATATTTTCAATCCGTGGATGCTTGAATACGTGGATCATAATACGTGGATAAGGAGGGCCAACTGTAGTAAATCTCACAGTTGTCATAAACCTAGTATAACTGTGGGTACTTTTAGAGCCTCTTATGTTGTAGTTCTCTGGGGAACAACGTGTTGCTCTGTTAATTCACAGAAATAGAAAATTGAGTGGGTAATTTAGAACACCAAAAACTGGTACAGGTATACCTTGCTAATATGGTGAGTTAAGTTTCACACTCTCTGTGTAAAGTAAATATTGCCTTAAAGCGAGTCACAATCTTTTTTTTTGTCTCTTGCCAGTGCATATTAAGCCCTAGAAACATATTTACACTATCAGTTATTAAGTGTGAAATAGCGGTAGCTGTAAAAAGGATGCACATGGAATACTTTCATTTTTCAATTGCACTGTACAGTATAATTGAAAAGTGCCTTATTAGTGAAGCACTCTAAAGCAAAGGGCCTTAAAGCAAGATATGTCTGCAGGAGGTTTGAATAAGAAGGCTGACATTGCATGAATTCCCAGACCAAAACCTTCAAAGAAATCCCACCTGTGGACTTTGACCAGGTGTGGACCATATCGGAGGAGGTCCTCACCCAAGCTTGATGCCCAAACTTGTACATTTTTTTCCACTAGTTTCATCTTTGTCCTTTATTCATGGTACTTCCTACACAAAAATGCAGGCTAGAAGGAGCAATTCTTAAAACAAAAATAAAATGGGTCAAAAAATACATCCAAAAATGTTTTAGGGAACAGATCAGTTCAATTGCAATGACTGTATTGCTGTTTTTGTCTGGGGGGAAAACTTCACCATAACAAAATAGTGCCCTTAAGGCATAAATAACTAACAATGAAATGAGTATTTTAAAAGTAATGACTACATTTGTCTGGTTTCCTAGGCACTCAAAGATTATTTGCAGAATCATATAGTCATGTGCAGAGCTGAAGGGAAAAATTCCACTAACTATATTACCACACTACACTGTTCACTGCTATAGCACTATTACTCCACTTCTGTGGGAAAATATTCTACCACCTGTGGAAACTTGGGATTTGCATTTTAGGAAAGGGATTTACAAGATTATTGCACAGGCTTTTATCCCATCAGAAAATAATCTCTTTAGACTCCTTAGCCGGGGAGCTCTTTGGCCTCACTAAACTAAAAACAAACAAACATATGCAACAGGAGGCAACCATAGCTGTAAAAAAGGAATAATACATACAGTGTATTGCAACATTGAACCCCCAGAATCCCCCAGCCAGCACGGCCAGTACCCCTGCTGGCCAGGAGATTCTGAAACCGGTAGTCTCAAAAAGTAATTGTTCCAAGATCTGTCAATGAAGGCGACAACAGTCCTTCCTCATGAGAGCATTCCAAATTTTGCTTTTAATTTTGCCATGGCAAATTTGGTGGTTACGACTATCCACTAAGAGTCTTAAACATAATTGAGGCATTCCGCTGTTCTTCTGTTGACTAATCATCTGCAAAGGAGCCATTTTTGTAATAAGGGAAGATCCCGTTATTACAAAAATGGCTTCTCTGCAAACGATTGGTCGATGAAGAACAATGAGAGTGATTCAATGACGTTTCAGAAGCACGACAGACGATCCCATCTCCGTACTTCTGGAGTGTTTGAGCAACATTTGGGCTACGATTACCACACGGTAAGTCCCTTGTATGATAAGGGCCTTAGTGGCAAAAGGAGGCAGTCAGTTTTATTTTATTTTGGCAGCCCCTTTGATTTTCCCAAAGTGGCCCTCAAAGCTAAGCATTGAGTGAGAAACCTCTGGTTGTTTATCAGGCTGGAGTTCCAGTTAAGTACTATGTCAAGCTTAATCCTTTCCCCTTGGAAGGAAATGAAAATCCAAAGCAAAACATTTCAATTTGTTGAAACATTTCCAGACTCATGGCTACTTTTTTGAGCCAGTCATGGTGATTATATAACTTTTGGCTACTCTAATACCTGCCACAACCTAGGATATGTCGGCACTGCAGATATAATCCAGTCTAACTCCACTTTAACTGCAGTGGCCCAGTGTTATGGACTTACGGGATTTGTAGTTTTGTGAGATCTTTAGCTTTCTCTGGTGCTGCAACAAACTACAGTCCCCAAAATTCCATAGCACTGAGCCATGGTAGTTCAAGTGATGTCCTGGCTTATGTTTGGAGTGTCTATGCAGACCACGAAATGTTATTTTTAGACTAAAAGATCCCCCTGACAACCTAGTTGCTGTGCTTTCCCAGTCTGTCATTCACCAGGAAAGGAGAAAGAATTTATTCATACATGTGCAAAACCTTCAGATTGCAGATATACATATATATATATATATATATATATTGCTTGTGAAGTCGTACTTTTGAGAGGGGGGTAGGTTACTATTACAAAGAAATTTTGTTCCCTCACATTAACGTTCAGAGATTGGAAGGATGGGCGGGTGTCACAGCTGCTGCCATGTCAACTTGAAAGGGACTAAGTGAATTTTCACAAGCAATTAGTTTCTGGAGATACCTGTGAAGGCAGGTATAGACTCTCAAGGTACTGAGGTAATTTAGAGTGGCAGGTGCTGAGGTGGAGAACAGGTACAACGCTGTTAAAAACACAAGAATACCCGTGATGAAGGGAAACAAAATTAGATTCAGGAAGAAATGGCAGGCTCCATAGTCGGTCTGTTTTAATCTTAGCCATGAAACCAATAGTTGCAGAAAATCAAAGGGGCCTGAAATGTTTGGCAGTATGCCAGGTTAAACTATGGCAGAATGCCTTTCATGTCACTTCTGAAATGATTAATGGGGAAGTACAGCCATCCAGCAAGATGAGGCCATAGTGGAGGGGACAAACACACACAGAGCATACAAAGCAAAGAAAGAGTCCAAAGTGTGTCTCATTTTTCTATAATTATTATTATTATTATTATTATTATTATTATTTTAAACTAGTGTTTGGAAAATCTAGCGTTTGGAAATGTACAGCTATATGGTGGAGGTGCGGCCCACACCAGGTGACACCCCAGAAGAAGGGTCACAACTGGTCGCTCCCACACCTGAGGAGAAGGAGAGTGTCACCTTTAGAAGCCCTATTCCCCAGACCAGAAACCCTGCCCTTAGGAAGCCCCTGTCTCCCACACAAAGTGACACTGGGGCAGGGACGCCACTGCAGCTACAGTGTATGCAGACACTTTTTTGGTCTCGAGCAGTGGTGTGATTCATGTGGCCCTCAACGTATTGCTGAACTGCAATTCCCAACATTCTTCACCCTTGGCTATGTTGGCAAGGGCTATTAGGAACTGTCTGTAGCCCAACATGGTCCTGATAGCCAGGCGATTTTCACACCTGGGGTACATCTGCACTGTTTGACACCAGTTTAAGTGCTGTGCATCCTATGGAATGTCTGCATACACTGTAGCTGCAGTGGCGTCCCTGCCCCAGTGTCACTTTGTGACACCCAAATAGTCTTCTCTATGTCTCCGACTGATGCAGTGACCAGGGATGGCATCGCTCCCCTCGTGGCCTGTCTGGAATCGGTAATGGAGTTAAAACTTAGCTGGAGTTAAAACTCAAGGATGTAAACAGGGCAGAGTGAGAGAGATGCCCCAAGTCAGTGGGTGCTCAGTTGGTGCTCAGTGGGTGCAGTGGCAGCAGCTGTGGTTTTGGATGGAAAAGAGACCTAGCATGTTGCCCTTAGGTGTGATCAAGGATGATCTACTGTCAGATATGAAAGGATTGAACCTTCAATGGGATATGCATTTAATAATCAAACAAATGAACGAACAAATAATAATCCATTACTCCAGTAAAATTATTGGTCTGTCTGAGGAAATACTTCCTTTCAGAGCAAGATTAAATGTCCTGCTTCCTTGCAACAAGTTACTATGACCACATAGTATCTAACATTTAGATACTAATATTCATATGAAATCATGGAGGCCATCATATCCCATAATTAATGTGTGTTTTTTTTAAAAAAAGATCAACTTGGCTCCTGGATATCTGTTGTTGGAGAATTTTTTTAAAAAAATTATGCATTTTCTCATTTATTGTGGTATTCCATTATATTTCTACAGAACCTTACAAGAAATAAAGGTAATTAAAATTTAAATCCATGTGATATTATAGGACTACAAGGTCATAAGATCACTAAAACAGCATAAAACAACAATTAGAAAATTGTCTCTTAAAACTCTCCCTCACCACTGGAGTCTTTGCCTGGAGCTGAAAAAACAATGGGATAGATGTGTCAGATGAACCTCTCTGAGGAAAGTGTGCCAGAACTGAGGTGCCACCACTATGAAGGCCCTCTCTTTGGTAGCCATATGACTTATCGTAAATGGTAGAGGAAATTGGAGGATCCTTTCCTGAAGATCTTGATATGCATGCATGGAGGAATGTGTATCTATCTGTACATTATGCTAGTCTCAAGCCAAGAAACATTTTAAGAGTCAAAATTAGCATCTTGAACTGGTCTGAAAACAAAACAGGCTGAGTGCAAAGACCCAGTGCAATTGGAGTCAGTGTGGTGTAATGATTTGAGCATTGGCCTATGACTCTGGAGACCAGGGTTCAATTTCTTGCTTGGGCATGAAACATACTAGGTGAGCTTGGGCAAGTCACATGCTCTCAGCCTCAGGAAAAGGCAATGGCAAACCTCTTCTGAACAAATGTTGCCAAGAAAACCCTATGATGGGGTTGCCTTAGGGTCACCATATATCAGAACAGGAATAATATAGTCACAAAACTGTGGTGTATATTGCAAAACCAGAGCCAGAGCAGTTTGGGACCACTTTAACTGCCATAGAGGCACCCTATGGAATCAAGAGATTTCTCCATGCTAGCAGAGAATTCTAAGCGCCTCAGCAAACCAGAAATCCCAGGATTCTACAGGATGAAGCCATGGTAGTTAAAGTGACATTAAACTGTTATATTTATATGGTGTGAAAACATGCCCAGTCAGAATTAGTAATAATCCACCATTGTGCACATCTATTCCACATTACCTGAAATAGAGATTATCACAGCATGAAAAACTGAAGCCAGACAATTTATACTTTCGCTAAATTTAACTCCTAGTCCCAATTAGAATAGATTTCTTGAATAAATTACACCACTGTAAACCAAACTGATTCAATAAGTCTACTCTAGTTAGGACTAGCAATTGAATTTGGTATATATATATATATACACACATATTTACTGTAGCTACAGATTTACACTACCTTTATATATGTAGTATAATACTTACTGTTGGGAATGGTGAGGTGCTAAGCACTCAGTGAACCTGCTCAGGCTGAACTTTACCCCAAAATCTCAGAACAGGTATTTTGAGAAAATCTGTTAGTTGACCATCTCTTCAATTGTAACACACATGTTTGAGGTAGCTACTAATGTTTAACCAAAGAAGAGATGAAAACACAGTTTTACATACAATTTGTATGTGATAACATAATTGTATATTAAGATGTAGATTGAGAGAATATAAGGTGTACAATAAGAAGGAGTTACTATATTATAGGTAGAAATACAGTATAATACATCTCAACATAATGGCAAAGAGCCTGAACCGATGAACAGTATACTTGTTCTCTCACTTCCTGTGATTTTTAAAATCTTTTCAAAAGATAAAAATTCATAGGAATGCTTTGCAACAGAGGCCTGATACAGACAGCCCAAAAGGGCCATCTGTGGGGCAGGATTAGGGTTAGGGAGCGTGCAGCATCCGCACACTCCTTAACCCTAGCACGTGACGACGCCTGTGTCGTCATGTAAGGCCTTTTAGACGGAGTGCGTAAGCATGCCGCCACAACTGTGCAGCTTTTAGATTGAGCTGTGCAGTTGCAGCAGCAGAAAGGTGCCCAATGGCACCTTTTTATTCATTGTGGCATAACTGCAGCACTAAAAGGGAGCAGGGTTTCCCCACTCCTTTTTTGCTGCGCAGCTTTGCCGCTGCATCTAGGTGCTGCGGCAAAGTTCCGCAGCAAAAAGAGGTGGCTACAGACCGCCCCTTTTGGGTGGTCCGTAAAGCCCCAACAGTCTTTCAAACAGAGGATACATTTTGTAAAGTCAAGTACCTTTGGAAAGGCAGAAATATTTTTGGATCAGTGGTGTACATATATGCTGGGAACATTTATGTGGATGGTTGTTCTGACTTAGCAATTCTGCTCACATGTTCCAGCTTTTAAATCAATGAATTATATAACCACATTTTCACAGATAAATGGACACAACAGAATATGCATCTAAGGGGGCAAAAAACATACCTTATATATTTGATTATAAGTTGACCTCATGTATAAGTCGAGGGCAGGTTTTGGGGCCAAAATTATGGATTTTGCCATGATCTGTTTATAGGTTGAGGGTAAAACTTGGAGGCTCCTTCAGTGTGTGTATGTGTGCGTTCAGCAAGAGAGACTCTCATTGGGGTTTTTTGCTTCATTGTTTCAGCTTTCAGCCAGATGTGCGAGTGGCAGAAGAACTCTTAAACAAACAGGAATATCAATCAGTCACCCAGAACTGTTTCTGCTTGGCTCAAGAGAGAAAGAAACTGTGTGGAGAAATCTGAAAGAATGACCCATTACCATAGTGACCAGGAAACAAGTCGACCTGGGATTTTGGGGTCAATTTTTGGGCATACATTTTTAGACTTATAGATGAGCATATATGGTAGATTCATACTGTAAATGTATAGAGAGGAGGAAGAATATCCATTTTAAAACCTTTAAGCTCTCTATCTACATAAAAGGATGAATAGTAGAATATTAAACATGCAAAGCATATTATATCCAATATTCTACCACTTCTCCATCAGCACTATCTTCTTAGTATAAATGGCAAGAGGATAAACTGCAGCACACATTTGCAGTTCAAGAATGGTCGAAGTTTTCCTGCTACTCATGTCTAAGTGCTTAAGAAATACGCTTGCATCTGTGTGTTGACTATAGGAAAACATTGATTTTTCAGTATTGACCTCTGTCACTGAGGCACTCTTGACATAATTCTACTGAGAAATTCTAGCAATGCATGTATTCATCACTTCTTGACACATGCTGGTAATATTTGTCAAAGCACTGATGACAAATGTTAAAATATTTCTTTCAATACATTTTCAAGATGAATTAGCTTTTTATTACTCACTTATCTGACAGGGCTAAATGCAATCTAATAAGTAGTTGGGGTATTTGTACAACTTTCGCAGAGATAGAGAAGAATGGAGTACTGAGCACAGGGTACAAATCTTGACATAAAGGGGAAATGTTTATAAATGTGTCAATGAGAGAGGGCTAATGGTAGCTTCAGGATGTCAGGATGGGCCTTATGCCTCTGATAATCCAAGATAAATCTTATGTCTATGATAAACTAAGAACCAGATGCCAACCATACCACTGGGAGAGTGAAACAACTGCCATAGTCAGCAGAATTTGGGTGGCATGAAAGGAAAGTTAATTGGTACTTATTTAAGCAGTTGTTATTCTGGAGCAGTATCTACACAACAGAATTAATGAAGTTTGAAACTGCTTTAACTATCCTGGGCTCAATGCCATGAGATCTGTAGATTTATGAGCTATTTAGCCTTCTCTGTCAGAGAGCTCTGGTGCCACAGCAAACTACAAATCCCAGGATTCCACAGGATGTAACTATGACAGTTACAGTGATGTGAAACTGAATTGATTCTGCAGTGTGGTAGTAGTCAAGGTTTATTGCTAAAACAAGGAAGAGTTACTTGTGAAATTTTCTGCCTTATGTACATAGTGGTGGTGGATGCCATTTGTTTCTTAGAGGGATCTAATAGCCAGACTGAGTGAATAGGCCCAGTCCAGTGCAAAAGCATGTCACTTTTACTTACTCCAAAATCAAAATACAAAATTGGAATATACATAATAAATAAATAATGCAATAATGCACTGAGTAGTTCTATATCTGGACAACAGCCTTCCAGATACCATCCCATTCCCTATAAAGTCTTCTTGAGGTGCTGATCTGCATACCACCCTTCTCTAGCATCCTGGAAACAGTACTTATTGCAAATGAGTCCAATCTGTACTTCTCCAGGAAAGCAGCCAAGAGCTGATAACGAGTCCAAAACAAAAAGACTCCACACAGAATTTGTGGAACCAGATAAGTCTTGAAAGGCAGACTTACAGGCAAAGGCAAACAAAGTCAGGAATTTGTCTGAGTATAAGCTAAAGGGTCAAGTCAGGAGTTAAGTCAGACTGTCCATGTCAAGGGTTTGAGAAAAGTAGCATGGTCAGGTCAGCCCATAGTCAAAAGGTTGAGGCCAAGAAATCAGTACCAAGTCAAGACGCAAGATGCTTTCTCCAGAGAACTCAGATAGCTTTTATTATCAGCCCTCATTAGTGCAGATGGTCTTGATAAGCTGGCGTTTTTCATAAAGCCTCTTCGAGCACCAAAGGCATGGCCTTTCTCATCTGTATTAGAAGTACTAGAAGGCCCTGCTGCTGGGAGGTTTGGCTCCTGATTGTCTACTAAAGCCACAGCCTCTGTTGGATCTGTCAGGACAGAGATAAGACCAGGCTGAGGCTCAAGTTCAGGCTGGGGCTCCAGGCTAGGTCTGTAACAAGTGATTAACCTTTCCAGAGAGAGTACTCTGTTTTGCAGCAGCAAGAAGGATGAAACCATAAGTTGTTAGGAACTAATAAGAGTTTTGTACAGATTGGTACCACAAGAAGTTGTTTACAAAAGGACACCATTTTAGACACCATTCATTGCACACTGAGTACTGTTCAGTTTGTTATTCTATAGTACCTTTTGCATAATTATTTTTCTGATTGGATTTAAATTTTTGTATTAGGTTGCTATATATGTCCATAATGCTTCTAGTCCTTAACACATTTCTCCTTTTAAAAAAAGTTCCTTAATATTATTTACATTGGGTACAATAGTATTGTATAGTATGGACATTTTAGGACACTACAGGAACCCAGACATGGGAACTAATGCAATTATTGGGGATGAGTGGTCTTTTTTTAATGTCCTGAGATCCCATTTAACTAACCACCCCAGGCCATGAAAGTGTTTCTCAAAGGCTGCGACACACCAAGCTATTGCTGGGAATTCCTCTGGCACTTTCCTTACAGAGACACTTTACTTTTTCTTCCCACTATCCAATGTGAAAGAAGCAGTGTGAGAGTAACAGAGTACTTTTAAATGAAGGTTTTATTCTAAGCAAATAAATTAACAATCTTATTCTTCAAGCACAGATAGAAAATATAAGTAACGGAGTATTGGAGAATACAGACCGGCCTCCATGCACGGAGGGCGGAGTGTTTAAATAATAATAATAATAATAATAATAATAATAATAAAAGAAATTATTTATACCCCGCCCCATTGAGATCAATCCGGGTGGCTAACAACAGTAAAAATACAATTACATCGAATAAAACAAACTACATCCCTCCCCCCCTTAAAAAAGTATTGAATCTATTACAAATTAAAACCAATAATTAAAACAACATCAATACACATTGCAATAAAACAAACAGAGCAGCGCGGCAACATTCTAGTTAATTTTCCAGGGGATATTAAGGAGTCTTATACAAAGGGGGGGGGGTCCCTGAGGCCGGGTTGCCTATCCTGGGAAGGCCTGCCGGAAGAAATCCGTCTTGACAGCCTTTTTAAAGCTGTCTAAAGATGTCAATTGGTGGATCTCATCCGGCAGGCCATTCCACAATTTAGGGGTGACAACAGAAAAGGCCCTCTGGGAGGAAGCCAAAAGCCTAGATTTTTGACTGGCCTGTAATTTTTCATGTCCAGGGGGTCTAGGGAAGGTTTTTTCAGAAGCAGCCTAACAGCCCCTTCCTTCAAACATGATGGAATATATCCTTCAATAAAGGACACATTGATGATGTCCGTAAGGAACCCTAAAGCGCAGAATGAACTCAGGCTGGTTAGAGAGGTTAAGAACAATAAAAAGGGCTTTTGGGGTATGTCCGCAGCAAAAGGAAGAAGAAGAAAATGGTAGGGCCATTGTGTGGTGAAGATGGCAAAATGCTAACAGGGGACAGAGAAAAGGCGGAATTACTCAACACCTTCTTTGTTTCAGTCTTCTCAGAAAAGGCAAAGGGTGTTCAACCTGAGGACAGTGGAACAGGGGACAGAGTGGGGGAATTTCAGCACAGAATAAGTAAAGAGACAGTACAGGAATACCTGGTTAACCTAAATGAATACAAGTCTCCAGAACCAGATGAACTACATCCAAGGGTATTAAAAGAACTGGCAAATGTAATTATCAGAGCCACTGGCAATAATCTTTGAGTACTCCTGGAGAACAGGAGAAGTCCTAGCAGACTGGAGGAGGGCAAACATTGTCCCATCTTCAAAAAGGGGAAAAAAGAGGATCCCAACAATTATCATCCAGTTAGTCTGACATCAATTCCAGGAAAGATTCTGCAACAGATTATTAAACAGTCAGTCTGCAGATATCTAGTAGATAATTCCATAATCTCAAAAAGCCAACATGGGTTTCAGTGAAACAAGTCATGCCAAAAAAAATCTGATCTCTTTTTTAAATAAAATCACCAGCTTGGTAGATGAAGGGAATGCTGTGGATATAGTATATCTTGACTTCAGTAAGGCCTTTGACAAGGTTCCCCATGACATTCTTGCAAAGAAGCTTGCAAAATGTGGACTAGACAAGGTAACCATTACATGGATTTGTAACTGGTTGACTGGCCGCACCCAAAGGGTGCTCAACAATGGTTCCTTTTCATCCTTGAGAGAAATGACCAGTGAGGTGCCACAGGGTTCTGTCCTGGGCCCAGTGCTATTCAACATCTTTATTAATGACTTGGATGACAGTATTGAGGGCCTCATTATCAAATTTGCAGATGACACCAAATTAGGAGGAGTAGCTAATACCCCAGAGGACAGGATCAAAATTCAAAATTACCTGAATAGACTAGAAAGCTGGGCCAAAGATAACAAAATGAAATTCAACACAGAGAAATGTAAGGTACTGCACTTAGGGCAGAAAAATGAAATGCACAGATATAGGATGGGGGACACCTGGCTGAATGAGACCACATGTGAAAGGTATCTAGGAGTCCAAGTAGACCACAAGTTGAACATGAGTCAACAGTGCGATGCAGCAGCTAAAAAGGCCAATGCAATTTTAGGTTGCATCAATAGAAGTATAGTGCCTAGATCAAGGGAAGTAATAGTGCCACTCTATTCTGCTTTGGTCAGGCCCCACCTGGAATACTGTGTCCAGTTCTGGGCCCCACAATTCAAAAAGGATGTAGAGAAACTGGAGCGTGTCCAAAAGGAGGGCAACTAAAATGGTGAAGGGTCTGGAAACTATGCCCTATGAGCAACGCCCAGCTCAAGAGAGCTGGGAATGTTTAGCCTAGAGAAGAGAAGGTTAAGAGGTGATATGATAGCCTTGTTTAAATACTTGAAGAGATGTCACATTGAGGAGGGAGCAAGCTTGTTTTCTGCTGCTTCAGAGAACAGGACCCAGAATAATGGATGCAAGCTCCAGGAAAAGAGATTACACTTGAACATTAGGAGGAACTTCCTGACAGTAAGGGCTGTTCGACAGTGGAACACACTCCCTCAGAGTGTGGTGGAGTCTCCTTCCTTAAAGGTCTTTAAGCAGAGACTGGATGGCCATCTGTCGGGGATGCTTTGATGGAGAGTTCCTACAGGGCAGGGAGTTGGACTGGATGGCCCTTGTGGTCTCTTCCAACTCTATGATTCTAGGATCCCCCCACCAGACAGCCAGCCACGATGGGAAAGGGTCTAGAGGGCAGCTCCTCCTAACCCTACATGCTCTTAGCACTTCTTCCTCTGCTGGGGCACCATCTTGGGACACGCCCATTTACATGGGGCACACCATGATGATGTCCCTCGTGCACAGTGCCCAAACAGCACTGTGCACAAGAGGAATCATAGTGTCGCACCCGGACACTTACGGCACCCCATGCAGTGGTGGGAATAGGAGCCACCTCCCCAACCCAGCACTGCATAGAGCCATCCTGTTGGGCTGTTTGTACAGCCCTTAAATCATTTCAGCCAAATGAAGAAAAGAATCAAAATATCCTAATATCACTGGCTAGTACATTCTCCTAAGATTACTCACTAATCAGATGGGATTTGTAGTCCTTGAAGTTACAGGACAGCTGGGAGCCTGGACTCCATTATCCGGCTTTGAACAGCCTTCCAAAATGGAGTCCCTTCTCTAGATGTTCCTTTGTTTCAGTACTTCATGATCTGTTTAGGGAGACCCCGAGACAAAGAGTCTTTGATCTTTTTATAACTTCTGCTCAGAATCATTTCAAAGGTTTGCGGTTCTTCTCATTGAACTATAGCTATCTTGTCACTTATGACACTGAGGCCTCAAGCAGACAGCTCAAAAGGTCTACACTGGGACTGTGTTGCTGCCATTGACACTGGGACTGCAGCAACCACAAGTGCCTGGTCTTGATCTGGGCTACTGCTGTGGCCCTGAAGTGAGCCACTGAAAAGGAGCAGATTTTTTCTGCTTCTTTTTGGCCTGGCTCTTCTGGATTGGAGTGATCTTGGCATGGCTTCCATCCATGTTCAGGGTGTGCATTGTGTAAACACCATGCCCCCAACGTGGCCCAACGGTAGCCCTTTTAGCCCATCTGTTTGAGGTCATAGCCTTGTTAAAATTTAACTGTACCTCGTCCCACATTTAACCCTTTGTTATCTGGGTAGAAGACAATGAGACGGCTCCTCAATATCACAAAGGAATTTATAACCCCACTTTTTATAAATGGAACAGGGAAGGGAATACCATCTTGTCTTTCAGTGAAGCACAAAATGAATTGGCTCTGCCAAATTAAACATCAGCTCCCATTACAGTTGGCCCTCTGTTTTGGACTGATTCTTTATCCATGAATTCAACCATCCATGTTTTGAAAATATTAAAAAAAATAAAAAATAAGAGAGCAACTGTGAGGCGGCGCAGCAGCAGAGCAAGGGGAGGGGAAAGGCCTCCGCGGCCCAACCCCCAGCCACCACCCACCCCAGCTCCACGCCGAGGCCAGCGGCGGCACAGAGGCCTTGAAAGCCAGCCAGGGAGACCAACTGTGAGGCGGCGCAGCAGCAGAGCAAGGGGAGGGGAAAGGCCTCCGCGGCCCAACCCCCAGCCACCACCCACCCCAGCTCCACGCCGAGGCCAGCGGTGGCACAGAGGCCTTAAAAGCCAGCCAGGGAGACCAACTGTGAGGCGGCGCAGCAGCAGAACAAGGGGAGGGGAAAGGCCTCCGCGGCCCAACCCCCAGCCACCACCCACCCCAGCTCCACGCCGAGGCCAGCGGTGGCACAGAGGCCTTAAAAGCCAGCCAGGGAGACCAACTGTGAGGCGGCGCAGCAGCAGAGCAAGGGGAGGGGAAAGCCCTCCACGGCCCAACCCCCAGCCACCACCCACCCCAGCTCCACGCCGAGGCCAGCGGCGGACAGGCTTTTTTTTTTTTTTTCCATTTAGCAACAATGAACTTAGCCGGTTATTATATTGACTGTGGCACCTCTTTCCTTCATCCCCCCCTCTATCACCCTGTTTTGCTGTGGAGGGGATGGAGAATTTTAATAAGGAAAGAGAGGGAGTTCTATCTGAGGAGGGAGGGGCTAACTGTCTCATTACAAGCGGGGCTCCTATCCAAGTTGTGTGGGGCAAGGGGAAGTATGACGGTAGGAGAAAGGACTGGCGTTGCAGGGGAAGGCGAGATCGATGCTTAATATCTATCTCTCCTTCCAGTCCTTCTCCTAACCAACGGGGCCTAAGGGTCACTCCAGCCGTACCACAAACCCTGTCTCTGCTCCTGTGCAATGCCAGGTCCATCAAGAACAAATCCCACATCATACATGACTTAATCGAGGATAACAATTGTGACCTGGCTTGCATAACCGAGACCTGGCTTGGGCCTGAGGCGGATGCTGTGTGGGCTCAGGTCCTCCCTGCCGGGTACTCGGTGAAGGACCAGAGCAGGTTAGGTGGGCGGGGGGGGGTGTTGCCTTGGTGCATAAAAACACCCTGTCTCTAACCAGGAACCATGTCCGTCAGACCACCTATATCGAGTGTATTTACCTGACCCTGAAGGCTAGAGACAGTCTAGGGATTCTGTTGGTCTACCGGCCACCCCGTGCGCTAACAGACTCCCTTAACGAGCTGACACAGTTGGTCTCGGAGCTGATGTTGGAGTCCCCCAGGCTTCTAGTCCTGGGAGACTTCAACATCCCCTTCGCGGTCAACAATGTTCCATCTGGTGCGGCTCGGGAATTCATGGATACCATGACAGCCATGGGCCTTTCTCAGTTGGTTTCGGGTCCAACGCATTGTGCGGGGAATACACTCGATTTGGTCTTCTGTACGGACATGGAAAATCCGTGGGCGGAAATCACCAACACTTCCGCCCTGTCATGGACGGATCATTTCTTGGTTGAGGCAAGTATCAAGGCATCTACCCAGATCCCCTCCGGGGGTGGCGGACCTATTAGAATGGTCCACCCTCGAAGGCTGATGGAACCTGATAGGTTCCAAGAAGCCCTAGAGGGGTTTATGGTTGGAAGTGACGGCGACACTGTTGATGCCCTAGTTAACACCTGGGATACGGATCTCTCTAGGGCTATACACAGTATCGCTCCCAAGCGCCCTCTCAGGCCTGCTTCCAAAAGGAAGCCCTGGTACACAGAAGATCTCCGGGCAAGGAAGCGGGTCCTGCGACGGCTAGAGCACGCCTGGCGGAAACACCAGCGTTTATCCGACAAGGCTCTCCTAGATCTCCTTTTGGTGGACTATGGAGAGGCGATACAAGCAGCTAAGAACTCGTTCTTCGCTGCTCGTATTGCGTCTGCGGAGTCGCGTCCAGCAGAGCTGTTCAGGGTAGTGAGGGAGCTAACTCAGCTCCCTCCTGCCCCGAACCAGATCCTTGAACCAACCAAGGCCTGCTGTGACCAATTTAACAACTTCTTCGCGGATAAAATCTCTCGGATAAACGAAGGTCTGGACGCCAGAATTGAAGCAGAACCCAGAATAGAGGCGTCTAGAGCTTCCGTGGACTCTGTTGTACTGGATCAGTTTGAGTCTGTCGGTACCGAGGATTTGGACAAGATCCTTAGAAGTGTTCAGAAGCCAACCTGCTCTCTCGATCCCTGCCCCTCGTGGCTAGTGGCCCAGGGGGGATCGGCGGTAACCTTGCTGTTACGCCAAATTATTAATACATCTCTGAGGGAGGGACAATTTCCTGACCATCTTAAATTGGCCATTGTAAGACCGTTATTGAAAAAGCCCTCCCTCGACCCCCTGGTTCATAATAATTATCGGCCAGTCTCGCTGCTGCCATTTCTGGGGAAGGTGATTGAGAGGGCGGTTGCATTCCAACTTCAATCGATCTTGGACGAAACGGATTTTCTAGATCCATTTCAAACCGGTTTTCGGGCGGGCTATGGGGTTGAGACTGCCATGGTCGCCCTGGTCAATGATCTCCGTCTGGGCATCGACAGGGGTAGCGTGTCCCTGTTGGTGCTCTTGGACATCTCAGCGGCTTTCGATACCATCGACCATGGTATCCTTCTGGAACGCCTGGCAGAGGTGGGAATCGGGGGCACTGCGCTCCAGTGGTTCCGGTCCTACCTCTCTGGGAGGTTCCAGATGGTGCAGCTGGGGGACGTTTGCTCCGATAAGAGGGCCCTTACATCTGGGGTTCCTCAAGGAGCCATTCTGTCCCCCATGCTCTTTAACATTTACATGAAACCGCTGGGAGAGATCATCCGGAGGCATGGGGCGCGGTGTTATCAGTACGCTGATGACACCCAAATAGTCTTCTCTATGTCTCCGACTGATGCAGTGACCAGGGATGGCGTCGCTCCTCTCGTGGCCTGTCTGGAATCGGTAATGGACTGGATGAGGGAAAACAGACTCAGCCTGAATCCAGAGAAAACGGAAGTACTGGCGATAGGTTCTCCCGGTCCAGGGATGGAGGTGGTTCCACCTGTCCTGAACGGGGTCACGCTCCCCGTGAAGGACACAGTACGCAGTCTGGGGGTGCTCCTTGATTCGTCGCTCCATCTGACTTCTCAGGTGGACGCGACGGTCAGGAGCACCTGTTATCAGCTTCGGCTGATTCGCCTACCTGGACCGGAGGGACCTTGAAACCGTAGTACACGCTCTGGTATCCTCTCGGTTGGACTTCTGCAATGCGCTCTACATGGGGCAGCCTTTGTATCACACTCGGAAGCTACAACTGGTCCAAAATATGGCAGCGCGGGTGGTCACTGGTGCTCCCAGGGCCGCCCATATAACACCAATTCTGAAAGACCTTCACTGGCTGCCGATTCGCTTCCGGGCTCAGTACAAAGTGCTGGTTATCACCTATAAAGCCCTATATGGCTTGGGTCCAGGGTACCTGAAGGACCGTCTCTCCCCATACAATCCGCCCCGCACACTTAGGTCATCTGGTCAGCGGTTACTGAGAGTTCCGGAGACTAGATTGGCAAGTACGACGAAGAGGGCTTATTCCATCTCTGCCCCCTGTCTCTGGAACTCTCTACCTATCGATCTCCGCTTGTCCCCCTCCCTTGCTCAATTTAAAAAGGACTTAAAGACCTATTTATTTAACCAGGCTTACCGCTGAATGGACTTTTATTTATCTGCCTGTTGTAATGCCGCCCACTGTTCTGCTGCTGCATATGCACTAGCACTTATATTGAGAATTGTGATTTTATTTTCTTACTGGCTTTACTGCTTTTATTGTTTTATTGTTACCGGCTTGTTTTAATGGTTTTTATGTCCTACTGTTTTTTATATGCTGTACACCGCCCTGATCTATGGAAGGGCGGTATAGAAATAAATCATATTATTATTATTATTATTATTATTATTATTATAAAAAACTCCATAAAGGAAACCTCGATTTTGCCATTTTATATAAGAGACTTCAGCATTCATGGATTTTGTTATATACAAGGGGTCCTGGAACCAAAGTCCAGCTCATACCAAGAGCCCACTGTACCATATTATAAATGTTTAATGTGTTATCTGACCGTATTGATTGTGTACCACACAGAGATCTTATGATATAGGGCAGGAGATAGATGATAGATAGATAGATAGATAGATAGATAGGTTTTCTAGATTTCTGTTCTGAATGTATATATGAGTAACTTGCATCAAAAATGTATTCTCTTATTATTGTATATGAGGGAGGGAGGGAAAAAGAGGGAGGGCAGAAGAGAGAATGAAAAACTGAGTTATAATTTCTTATGCATTCCTTTCTAGGCCACTAAAATTTCAGGACAATCTATCAAAGCCCATCACAGTCTATTTCAGTTTGTGTAAATATTATTTCCTAGAAATGGATCTTATCCAAATGAGAATTATGCCTACATTTTGTTTGTATAGTGAAGTCTAATTTTGGTAAAAGCATATTTCTTTGTTTATACAAACTAACAGCATCAGCAGTAGAAGGCAAGGCAGAATTTGCTGACTATGTAGAAAAAACAAATCGAACAAGTCAAAAACCTATGTATGAAACTGTAAGGAGTTGCTACTGTAACAAAGTTGACCCCTTAGGAGAAACTCTGAAAGGAAACAAAATAATTGTAGCTGGCTTTCCCACTCCTAAAACATAGCAAGTTTTATTATATAAGACATTTTAGTTGAGTAAGTTTTCCACCCAATAACATTGTAGCATGTATTTTATTTTACTAAAGTACTAAAGTAAAGCATATAGTCTATTTTACTAGTATATTTAACTAAAGTTAGGATTCAAAGGCTTTCATGGCCGGCATCCATAGTTTTTTGTGAAGTTTTCGGGCTATGTGGCCATGTTCTCCCATGTTTTCCCCAAAATAAGAAAGTGTCTTATATTAATTTTTGATCCCAAAGATGTGCTAGGTCTTATTTTCAGGGAATGTTTTATTTTTCCATGAAGAAGAATTCACATTTATTGTTTGGGGGGGGGGGAGAACATTTATTGTATACTGTATATATATTTATATATTTATATGCTAGGTCTTACTTTTGGGGGAGGCTTTATATTTAGCAATTCAGAAAAACCTCCACTAGGTCTTATTTTATGGAGATGTTTTATTTTGGGGGAAACAGGGTAGAAGAGTTCCTTTCTGACGTTTCGCCAGCATCTGTGGCTGGCATCTTCAGAGAATGTTTGCCTGGGAAAGGATTTGAGATGTGGTGCTGGAGAAGAGTTCTGAGAATATCGTAGACTGCTAAAAAGACCAATGGAACTCTCCCTGTAAGCAAAGATAGCTAAATTGAAATGGTCATGTTTTGGCCATATCAGGGGGAAAAAGGGCTCATTAGGGACCTGATCGTGTTCACTATTGTCCCCGTTTTGGGGACGGGAATGGGACTCTCGGGCACGTGTGAACGGATTTTACCGCATACTCCAGCATCCACAAAAAGGTCCCATTCCGGCACCCTTACTTAAGCCCTCCCTGTTCAGTTCCGAGGAGCATTAAATGTTCTTCAAGACTGAGATTCCACCTCAACATTAGGAAGAACCTCCTGACTGTAAGAGCTGTTTGACAGTGGCACACTCTCCCTTGGACTGTGGTGGAGGCCCCATTTGTTGTTGAAAGTATTGTATATTCCTTCAATGCAGAGAGTTAGACTGGATGGCCCTTGTGGTCTCTTAGGACTCTATGGGGCTTTCTAGATTGGCAGGAAAGTGTGACATGAAGTTGCCTTTTCCTTAATGCTTAGCAGCTACACTGCAGCCTTTAGATGCAGCTGCGCTGTTTCGTCGTTTTTAAAAAATAAGCTTCTTTTAAAGGCGCTTCTTCTCTCTTAAAACGCAAAAAAAAAAAAAGCGTTTTCATGGCACACTTTCCCTTTTTCTCATCTAAAGGCTACACTTTCATGCAGCCATGAACACACCTCTTTTTGCCAATCTAGATCAGGCCCATGATTCTATAAGTGAGTAATTTTTAAAGTTTTTCTCTCTTTCCTTCTTTCCATCCTTTTTTCTTTCTTTGTTCTGGTTAGAGTATAATGGCAATGGGTTCTAGCCCATTTTTAAGAAATTGTGATATACTGTATACTGAACTGTGGTTAAAAAAAATGAAAATGTAGTTAAATAAGAATATGGTGGATCAAAAGGAGCTTAGAAAACAAAAGGCCAGTTTGGAGCATTCTTTTCTTCCTTCTTATTCATGTGGTGTGAGTGGCTGCTAAATATCTTGGACAAACGGTGCAGCATGTTCAAGGGGGGCAGATCACCATGCTTCATGTAACCCCTGGTGAAAGTCCCAAGGTAGAGCTGGGAAGGAGTTCTGCCTGAAACCCTAGTGGAAAGCCCCTGACTCTCAGTGTCAAACATTCCTGTTGTAGCTGTCCTTATTTTCCATAAAGTCAAACTCTATGAAAAAGCATCCTCTGTGAGACCCCATCATCAATATTCTTGCAGAATCTGAGACATGTCTTTTAAAAAAACTGAATTAATTCACCTGTGATATGATCTTTCTCTTTTCCTACTTTCTTGTATGAAGTTTAACACCTTTTCCTGATGAAGAAGCCAGTGGAGCTTTGGAAGCTTGCAACATCTATTTTGTGCATTTTTGCTGATCTCATGAAGGTATCATGGTTTGGTGGATTTTGGATGTTACTGTACTTTGTTTTATGGTCAACGTGGTTATCCCTGGATATGTTTTCTAGCCAAATGCTGTACATCATGTAGCAAACTTCCATGATATATGCCTTGCAGAATCTTCATAAAAATTTGATCAAGAAGGATTTCCATGTGAGGATAGCACTTCATGTGGTAAGCAATCATTTCTTAGTGCTTACAGAAAAACATTAGAAGCTTTTCCAGCTATTTCCAGATGGCACAAATATACTGTGAGGAAAGTGCCATACCTCTTTTTTAACTTTCACATGAACCTTCTTTTATAAAGTAATCATCCTCGTCCTCCACTGCTGCTTTGGCCAAATGATAAATATGTTAAAAACCTATAGGGATGGGGTTTTAAAGTGTACATTACATTTTTATTCATTTTGTGTTTTGAGTGTTTTGAGTGTTTTGAGTGTATTGATTCCATTTCTTTGTAAGCCACCTTGGGTCTCACACTGGAAGGAAGACAAGAATAAACAAATAAACTAAAATCTAAAGAACATTTATGTGAACGAGTAGAGCTGCAATGACTTTTCACCCACAAAAAATGTGAGGTATGTGTGAAAGGAAAAGTAGGAATTTTCATAAATATCCCCCAGCCTTCACAGTGCAAGTTTTATAAATGCCAATTATTCCAGAAATTCAGCCACTCAGGTATTATGTACGCCTTTCCTGTAGTCAGTCATATTTAGCTATATGACAGTGCTACAAAGACAAATTGAATAATGCTTACTGCCATCATACTGAATGGGAAAACAATCTTGCAGCCCCTCTCCCCCAACAGGCACCAAAACATGGCATGTATATAGTGGGGGAAAAGTCCTCAAATAACATACCACACTATCTTGCTTATTGTTGAATCATTTAAGAGAAAGGGTTTTTTGCTATAGTTCATAAGAATTATGATGTCAAACAGTCTGGTGAATAATAAAAATCTTAACGAGTAGCAAAGAGATAAATCAATAGTACAATGTACAAGAGAAATGGGTTTGGTGCATTAAACAGCACAGTATTGCATAATAAGAACATTTAGGATATGGGACATGTTTATGTGGCACAAATCATCCATTGGAAAGCAATAGTGAGAGCTATCCTGGGTCGCTGCAAAAAAAAGATTTGTAGTAAGTCTTGGAAGTTAACAGAATTGGAGCAAGCACCTTTCCTATGAGAATGAAGAACAATATTGACTTGCCTCATTGCACTGAATTAAAATATGTACAGTGAGATTTATCATATTCCATTCTCAAATGACAAGGGTTTCTCTTGTTGAGGAAAAGCAACTTTTATAAAGCATCTGCTTTTACCATGATTTATAATTTTGCAATAACAACATCTCATCTAATAAATTCAGAGGAATCACTCCAGGAATATAAATGAAAGTAAGAGCTAATGCAAGGAGAGTTATTTTAGTGGGTAATCATTTGTTTAACTACCAGAAAAGGTGGTATATTATAATTGTACTGTTGGAAGTTCCAGTTCTAGGAAATACTTTGGATGGACGGATGATAGATAGATAGATAGATACTGTAGATAGACAGATTTTTTAAAAAAAAATCTGGGGGAAGTATGTTGGATGCTTCTCCCATGTGCATGCTTTTTTTAAAAAAAAAAATCCCGTTGTTCTGCTCCCATTGATTTTTATGCTGTTTCTAACTTTGCTGCCTTATTTAATATAGCAATATTGCTTACATGATGTCAGACTACTGGTGTACAATTGACTACACCAGAACTAAAATAACATGTGGTCTATAGAGTCCTTGCACCAGTTTTTGAAATCCCCAGATCTTCTCCATGTGACTTTGTTTGGAGAGATGTTGTGGGAGAGAAGTATAACACTCCTGGTAGCATTCTGGAGTGGTGGTCCTTCTCTAAACCAAGTCTGCGGCCTTGCTGTAGTGAAAACAAAATCATTTAAAATTAAACCCAAGACCTTCCATGTGCAAAACATGTGCTCTGCTACTACAATACAGTTCATCCACTGCTAGAGCAGTTTCTTTGGAGTTATGAGTTGTTGTAACACATGGATTCAATGCTTCTCCATGACTTCAGACATAAATATCTCCCAGCTCTAAATAGAAGTGCCAGAACTGAACATGGCACCCTTTGTAAACCAACCATATAGGCTTTTCCATTCAGCTGCAGCCCTTAATTTCTTGGTTCCAGTTTCATCATTCAAGTGGATAATTTCTCATATTTATTTTATATGTGTGATCACTTATTTGTTGTTGCTTGCAACTTGGCCTCTCTCTCTCTCTCTCTCAAAATTATATGATATGATCCCATTTAATACTGTACTTTCAAAGCTAGTTCTTGCCTGAAGAAGCACAGATGGTCTGCATGTGTTTCTATGCTCTGGGTCTCTTGTAATATGCAATCATCAAAACCTAGTTTAAAGACATGTAAACTCACTTCCATTCAGTTCTTGCCCTCCCTTCTCTCTCTGTTCCCCAGGAGAATGTTAAAGAGCATCAAATATTCCAGTAAGAAACTTAGCTATGCCATTGAATGACAGAGTTAATTCCTCTTCCTCCACCCTACTCAGCCTTTCCTACTATTTTGGTCTATAGTCTTTGCTTCGCATTTCCCCATAAACTTCTTGAAATATGATACTGTCAAGCTGAAAATAAAAGCAAAAATAGAAATATGACGACTAGCTTTTTTAAAAATAATAATAATAAAAAACTCAAATGGATAATTCATAAAGTTGAGATGCAGCTTTGAATAAATAACCTTTTTTGAGTGAGGACATTTCAAAGTAGAAGTGCATTATCCAATTTTGCTTTACTGCTGAAGTGTAGATGCGTGTGTTGATAAGAGCCTTCCATAAAGAATCCTTTATACCAATGGCAGGCTGTCTTGCTTGGAAGAGCAAGTCTCCACACTGAGTAATATACTGCATTTTATTCAGGTCTCACTTCATTACATGGTTCAGATTGCTAGCTCCTGATCCCATCAAACACACTGTCGCCTACCATCCAAATCACAGGCTTCTTAGTAATGTGAAACTGCAAGTCAGATTTAAACTCTCTTTGGAATCACAGAAAGACTAATGATGCTCAGAAGAATAATTTATGGGGGTAATTCTCATCATACACATTTTTACCAGGGCTTCTTTCTTGTTTCCTTTTAATAGATAAACCACAGATTGCCCAATCACTTAAATTGGTTTGCTTTTGAATCATTCCATGCCTCAGTGATGGAATCATGGGACTTTGGTTCATTTTGAAAGTCAGAGGGAGATTTTAACACTGCTGTTATGTATCAAGAAAGAGATGTACACAGACAAGTATTGATAAAAAAAAATGGATTAAAGAAGCAAAAACAAACAAACAAACAAACAAACCCTAAAGCACTCCACCTTACAATATGACAATATCTTAAAGTAGCTTTAAATATTGTCTTTCAATAGGATTGTATCACAACTCTTTCCAGTAAACTACCAATGACAGAAGAATGGATTGTGAAGGCTGCTGCATTAGCCCAAATCATGGGTTCTAAAGAACTAATCTTGACATAGGTGTTTATCACATGGGAGACAATTGGAAGTATAAACTGTGATTAACCTGTTATTTTCGCACAGTTGTGCTAATGGTTTTCACCCAACATCATGTTCAAAGTGATATTATCCTGTGAATAACCTGTTATTATTGCACAATTGTATTAATGGTTTTCAAAAGATGTCGAGGTGAAACATGATTAAAATGCCATTAACCCATGAATAACCAGGCAAGAAACAGCAGCAAATCATTCATGGGATTTTCCTGTGAATGACTTTTTGCTATTTATTGTCTGGTTATTCCCCAGTTATTCACAGGATAATGGCTCTTGTGTTAATCTCATTTTAATCACACTTTAATGTCAGTTGTGTGGTTTTCTCAGGTTAATAACTGTTAAAAGTTCCAATTTTCTCCCGTGTGATAAACTCCATAGAAATATGTATTGCTCAATCTGCTTTCCAAGTGCTAACTGCTAATGGTGCTAACTGTCCAGGTGCTAACTGCTAAGGTCTCTGCTCTCTCTTCTTATCTGCCTTTTCCCTTTAAACCTGATTTAATAATAATAATAAAATTTTATTTCTATTTCCCGCCTCTCCTTTCGGATCGAGGTGGGATTCCAATAGATTATTAAAATACAATTTAGCAAGTTCTTCAGAAAGAGATTGCATTCAAACAGAGGACTGTCTTCCCACAGTCCTCTGAATAGAGGTCTTATGTCCATTTGAATACAGGCGTATCCAAACATCAGTTGAAATCATTTTTTTAAAAAAACCATTATTAAACTTTTTTTAAAACCCTGAATAACAATAACTAAAATAAAATATTTTATCCTAAATATTGTTGTGCAGTATACCTGGATCACTGAATCACTAGGAATAAGATTGCAGTACAAGTGAATTGATCTGAGAGTTAAGCTCCACAGATCTACTGTGCTGTAAATCAGGAATGGGAACCTGTTGCAGAGGGAATGGTGAGATACGCTGTGAATGGCAGTCCAACTTCATCTGAGGGTACATCTACACTGTAGAAATAATGCAATTTAACACCACTTTAAGTGCTATAGCTCCATTTTACAGAATCCTTGGATTTGTAGTTTTGCAGGATCTTTAGCCTTCTCTCCAAAAGCACAAATCACAAAATTCTGTAGGATGGACCCATAAAAGTTAAAGTGTTGTCAAATTATATTATTTCTACAGTGTACATACACTCCGAGAGAGCACAGGTTATCCACCCCTCCTATAAATGTAGTGCACTTTAGCCACTGTTGTTCCTGGGGGGGGGGGGGGGGGGAGAAATACATTTTCCAAAGTTCAAATAGAATTGCAATTAAACAATATTCTAACAGATGCAGAGAAGCAAATAATAACACAATTTCTTTTCTTCCCTATGTTCAGTCTTCTCAGCATTTCTGTTAAGTGGCAAATGGCCTCCCACATTGTACATTAGCATTCAGAGCACATTATAATTAACTTGGAGGGAACTTCACTTATGCACTGAAGTACTGGTGGCTCACAACTTTCAGTGGTCTAATTTTAGGTCTTGATAGTAAAAAAGCAATTTGAGGGACCCTGGAAAATCTCCACTTTGGGTTGTTCACCTCATTATGTGAGGGCAGTAGATGAGATTTAACTTGGGAAAAAGAGAATGTTCACAGTTTCGTCCCTC
Organism: Urosaurus nigricauda; assembly: GCA_034509955.1. Classification (NCBI taxonomy): domain Eukaryota; kingdom Metazoa; phylum Chordata; class Lepidosauria; order Squamata; family Phrynosomatidae; genus Urosaurus; species Urosaurus nigricauda. The sequence goes on along the minus strand of JAOEGL010000003.1, from coordinate 191,741,953 downwards.
TTTGATGCTTTCCCCAGCAAAATGTCTGATTTACCATATGGATGCATTTAAATAAATCTGGAAGATTGACTTTACTGTCAACTGCTGATTTCAGCCTTCCAAAAATATATTTTAAGAGTTATGTGCTACTTTGAAGCTGAAGCCTTGGAAAACAGAAGTTGCTGTTAAATGAAAGGGATTTGAAATAGAGCTGAAAGCACTAGTACCCCTGAGTGATCAATTAATGAATTAATATAGCTGCAAAACTAAGGGCTTAATTCCATGGGGAAAGGGGCTAGCCACTATCAGAGCTCCTTCCATCTGCAGAATTGGGAGGAAGCCATCTTCCCCCACTCCATGAACCCTGAAAACCTTCCAGTTTTTAGTTGAGACTAAGGGCAACAGTGGGGAAGAAGAGTAAAAGAAAATGGTGTGATTTCTGACTGCAGCACCAGTATGACACTAGATTTTGGTCTAGAAATTTTAACACAGGATTTCAGCTAGATCTCTTCAGGGGATTTGGGGCGTGGGGGAGAGGTGCTCTAGCTAATATCTTTGATTTCAATTAGACTGGAATTATTTAGCAATTAATTAATGTAATTGATTACAAATTAGTCAAATTAAATTACTTTAACTGTTAATTAATTAGCTTTTGATTAATTGGAGTTAATTAATTAATTTGCTGTGTTTTTGGGCAGGGTAAGCTAGCCAGTTTGATATCTCTTTTAAGATGAGGGTTCACGTATTTAAGAGATGGAAAGCAGTTAGCATTGAAAGCAAGCATGGTGAAGTGGTTTGACCGTTAGACTACAACTCTGGAGACCAAGGTTTAAATCCTCGCTCAGCCATGGAAACCCACTGGATGATGCTGGGTGAGTCACATTTTCTCAGACATAGAAAAACCTGAAATAGGTTCACCTTAGGGTGTCCATGAATTGGAAACCACCTGAAGGCACACAACAGCAACAAAGCAGTTCCTTTCCCTTCTAAAGAAACAGATCTTAGTTTTTAGCCACTTCATAGGTATGTATGCCTAGGAGCCAGGATGTATAAGTGTCTCACACTTTCATTTCCCTGAATATCCATCTTATTAAAAATAAAATGTTCACACTTTCCCCCCTTGAGGTTGGTGACTCCCACTACTGAGAAATTTTTTTGCATCTCTTGAGTGGAAGAGGCTGGAAACTCCTACATTGATATATCTTTCATTTCCAATTGCTTCACTTCGTCTTAATATGGAAAGCTACGCATATAGATCTTAAAATACAACTGTCAGTACAAAGTGTGAAAGGGGAGTGACAGGAGCATTTCTTTCTCTCTTCTAGCCAAAGTGTACCAACCACCGCTCTTCTCTGTGCCTTGCACAGAAACAAAAGCTTTCCATCGTATTACATGAGTTGACCAATTCATCAATGGAAGAATGGTTGCTACCATCCAACTATTGTTTATACAACCACTTTTAAAGTAAACACCACTCTTTGCCTTTTATGCACACCCTCCTAGCCAACTATGAACGTAACTACAAAGTTATGGTTATAACAAAAAAAAAAAGGAGTACAGTTACCCTTTATTAACTTAGAATCTGAATGTAATACAGGCCCGAAACAGATGGGCAGGAAGAGGTGCCCTCGCGCCATGATTAGGGTTAGGCAGCGTGCAGAATTTGCATGCTCCCAAACCCTAACATGTAATGGCACCTGTGTCATTATGTAAGACCATTTAGACGGTGTACGTAATGACGCTGCCGCAACTGCGCAGCTTCTAGATGGAGCTGCACAGTTGTGGCAAAGTAAAGACGCCCAATATCGCCTTTTCCGTTTATTGCACTGCAACTGTAGCACTAAAAACGAGCAGAGTTTCCTTTTTTGCTGCAGCGTCTAGCTGTGCAGTGAAGTTCTGCAGCAAAAAAGGAGGCTACAGACCGCCCTTTTTGGGTGGTCTGTAAAGCCCCACAGTTATTCAGACACATCCTAAAATGACCAGAACTGTTCCAGAGAGAACTGGATAATGTCCAGTTCAAAGTAGGACTCTTTTGAAGTAGAGCAAATCCAGCAGAAAGACAGGAAGTCCACATACTAGGTGGATAAATTCAATCAAGGAAGTAATGGCCTTGAGCCATCAGGTTTTGAATAGGGCAGTTGAGTAGGGCAGCTGGAAGTGTGTCAATCACAGGGTCACTATGAGTTGGGGCTGATTCGAGGGAAGTTAACAACAACAATATTAATTAATACAACATAAAAACAGGTTTGTCACTAATCAAGCTATCTTCTCCCCCCTCCTCTATTTAAGATGTCTAATCCCATTTTTAATATTTTCAAATGAAAAGGAGTTATAGAATTAAAATCCTGCTAAAACTTAACATACTACTTCAAACCATGAATTTGAAAAATGTCATTCCAGCTTCAAATTCTTAAAACAGCAAAATAACAAGGAATATCTATTCAGACAGCCTGGATAGTTTAAACACAAGGAATATACAAGTTTGTGCAATAGAGCTAGCGAGCAACTGTGGTGCAATTAAAAATTCATGAATTTCATACAGTAATTCTAGCTGAAATCGCGTTGCTATATCACACGCAAACAAAGAAATAGCATTTTTTCTATTTATTTCACTCATCTTTCAGCATGTTTGCTTGGAAGTCAGTTCCATTGAACTACTGTATTGTTCATTTCTACGTTGTTGTTGTTGTTGTTGTTGTTGTTGTGTGCTTTCAAGTTGTTTCCAATTTATGATGACCTTAAGGCTTTTTCTTGGCAGAATTTATTCAGAGGAAGTTTGCCAAGAGCCCAAGAGAGTATATTTGTCCAAGGTCATCCAGTGGTTTTCTATGTCTGAATGGGGATTCGAACCCTAGTATACAGAGTTGTAGTCCAATGCTCAAAATACTGCACCATACTGCCTCTCTCCTGCCATCCTCAAATATGGCATGGGGCACCATTTAAACATTTGGATCTTCTTCTCAAACAATCATTTTTGTTGTTGGTGTTTTTTGCATGACATTCTTATGTATTTCACCACAAAATAAACAAAGAGAAAGAATGCTTTTTGAAGTGAGTGAAATGGCTTTTGATGTGAGTGAAATTGTCATTTTGGAGCCATCCAAGTGGTGCCTTTGGCCTGCACAGCTGTCAGATTGATGAAGACAGGCATGAAGTCATCTTTCATATTTCACAAAATCACTTCTTCATCCCTCCCACAAACAATGTATGGTTTTCTTAGTCTTGAATGTGCATTTTCACGTTGAAGACAATGCATGTGCTTATGCCTCTTTACTTAGAGGTGTATGTGTGTGTGTGCCTTCAACTCCCCTGTCTATATATGGCAACCCCATGAATTTCTCTTGGGCAAGGAATACCCAGAGGTGGTTTTGCCAGTTCCTTCCTCAGTAATGTAGCCTACAGCACCTGGTATTCATTGACAGTCTTCCATCCAAGTACTAAACAGCTGACCCTGCTTAGCTTCCAAAGTCAGATACCGGTAGGATCTGATCACTTTAGGGTATTTAGGAAATGCTATTAAAACCTGGAATGAATGGCATGCTTGTCATGTTACAAACATATCCCAGCCTGTTCTGTGTGTGCACATGTTCTGTTTAAAGAAAAGCAGAGGAAGGATCCAGAATTAAGCCACATTGTGTAGGGAGGAAGGTCTGATTCTTCCATCATAACATCTTCCAGCTGAAAATCATTCCAAGCAGTTGTTTATCTTTGATATACCGCTTGCTACAAAGGCACTTGAAAAGGGACCGCAGTGGAAGGATTTGGGATCAGAAAACAGTGCAGATTAGTATTGAGTTAGACCACAAAGTGCCTGTACATGGGATTTCATTTTTTTTAAAAGATACTAGGAACAGATAATCATATGGCTGTAAGTGTAACACATAAATAGGCCCTAACAAACAAACAACAGGCCTAATTCCAAATAAGTGTGCCTAAAAGTAAAAATAGGCCTAATCCCCATTAAGTGTGCATATGACTGCAGCCTTTACAACTCAGGCTTCATATGAATGCTGTGAATTTAAGAGATGAAATGCATGTATCTGATGAAGTAGACCAAGTCAATGAAAGTTTAAACTACAACTCCTTTTGCAGTTAGTCTCAAAGGTGCCAGAAGATCCGTTTATGTACTGATATTCTAGACTAACACAGCTTGGCCTGATACAGACCACCAATAAGTGGCACACCAGTGCCAATACTAGAGTTAGGGAGCACGCAGTAACCAAAACAGCTTCATTTATATACCACTTCATACTGCCTAAGGAGTGTCTAAGCGGTTTACAACTGTAAGCTACTTGCCCCCAACAATCTGGGTATTCATTTTAGTGACTTCGGAAGGATGCAAGCCTGAGTCGAGCTTGAGCCCTTTTGCTGTTATTGAACTCGCCACCTTAGGGTTTTGAGTGAGTGGCTGCAGTACAAGCATTTAACCACTGCGCCACCAGGGCTCTTACCACACGCTCCCTAACCCTATCACGTATGGGCTAGAAGATTTGAGCCTACTTCTTTTGGTGCATGTAAAACATGCACCTGAGGAAGTAGGCTCAAGTCTATGAAAGCTCATGCTACCAACTTATTTCTTTCAATTAGCCTCAAAGGTGCTACAAGATCCCTTTGCATACTGATTTTTCAGACTAACATGTCTTTGAATTCTACCTTTTCAAGTATTTATCATTCTTTTAAAAAACAACACAAACTGACTAGTGGGATTCTATTTAAGACACATTATTAAATACAGAAAGCCCTGTGACTCCTTCATTTTTATTAATCAATATGTCCAATTTGATAGTCACCCCAATGTCAGTTACTTATTATCATAAACATTTCCAGGAGCACTGACAGAAGTCTTGATGCTTAATGAGATGCATCTTTGTATATATGCTGAATATGTGTATGTGTATGCCTTAGGTTGAACGCAAATGGAGAAACCCTTAAACTGGTGAGGAGATGCTGACCTAGTAGTCTTATCTATCACTCATTTCCATAGATTTGCAAATAAGCTACTTCTCTGTACCATGCCAAATGCATTGTGGATAATGCTAAGTGCCAGTTTCAATGAAATTCATGATCTCTCAAGCCCTTAGGATGGATTGGGTTATAAATCTGAGTATCTTGTGTACAGAGCAGTAGAACTGCTTGTCAATGCAACTTCAGTTGTGGCTAAAATCCAAGTGGTTATAAATACAATAGAAAAATGACAAGATGGTAAAGATCCAGGTTTCATCTCAGAGTTTACTCAACTGAGGCTATAATTTCATCCAGCGCTATGATAAATAAGGAAGAGGTACCTAGCCAAAGATCAATGGGTTATCAAATATTTTCTCACTTTTGTTGCTATGCAAACAAAATGGATCCTAGAAAAAAGATAGGGAAGATGACAGGGAATCTCTTTTTTTTCCCTTTGTCACAGAAGTTGATTCTGACCATTTTAATCAAGTGTGGGCAACATGTAGCAATGGGTTCAAATGTGGCCACCAAAGGTATTCAGTCCTCTAGATTCTGCTCACAAAATAGTGGAGTTGCCTCTCCTGTAAGCTTCCAGCAGAGGGAATTCACCCACTGCACCATTTAATGTTTAAAAAAAAAATCCATCTTTCCCCCCAACATTGTGGAGGATTAGCATGTTTGTTATAATCTAAAGTGTTCCAAGGGCAGAAACATGCCCCTCAAACCCACTCCAGTCACTTGTTCTCTTTCATTTATCAGCTACAAGACCTCGAGTATGTTTGGAGTTGGGGAGAGCAACCTCTATATTGGACTGCCCACACCTTATTGGGACCTACCTATTCGGGCACTACTGAAATTCCATGGGGGGGGGGCAATGGCTATATAATCTACCCCATATACTCAGGTCCTGGGGGTTGGGTAAACATTTACTTCAGTCAGCCAGGACTAGGTTGGCAACTCAGCCAGAGGACTTTTTCTTCGGTTTTCCCTAGACTATGGAACAACATGATAGAAGTGATTCCACAACTGAATAAGATGTCCAAATTTAAGACAGCATTAAAGACCTATCTCTTCTGGCAGACTTATCCAGATTATTATTAAATTGTAAATTTCAAATGATGAACATTAAATGTGGATTTTAAAAATATGTATGTGTCTTATTTATTCTTTTAAATTGATGTGTGTTTTTAACAGATGGTGTGTATTTATTAATCTGTTTTTGTTCCCTGCTTCAATCCATGAGGAGATGCAGGTTAAAAATGACGATGACGATGAAGACAATGATGATGATGGTGGTGGTGACGGTGATGTGGTTGCTGCTGAAATCTGGCAGTGTTGGAAGTCTTTATAGAACAGGAGTATACTCTTTTTTGTACCACAGAACTGCTCTCTGAAGTAGACCCAGAGCATTTAATTTCCTTTTAGAAAATAAAAAAAAAGACAAGGAAGTTGATTTTGGAAATGCAATCAGATTTCAGCAGCACTGTTCTTTGAATATTAGGATCAGACAATGGAGTATCAGAGGCACATAGAAGGGTTGGGGATCTACCTTGGTTTAAAAATATCAAAAATACATGCTATTTCAAGTCTATTCAAGAGCATGGGTAAAACTGATTTTAAAACTGCAGCACAAGATGGAATAAAGAAACATGATGTCAAACATGATGTCTTGGATGAAGACATTAAGAAACATGATGGCATTTCAGGACCAAAGACTAAGGTGCTGGACAGATGGGCAGAAGCCACCCCTTTCTGCCCCAGATGGAGACCGCAGCAACTAAACGCTGTGGCCTCCGGGAGGCCTAAAGAGAACTCACTTCCCACGCACAGGGTGCCATTAGGCCACGTGTGGGGTGCCATTGGCGCGCTCGTGCACCATGATGACATCTGCATGGCACAACACTGTTTGGGCACTGTGCCATGTGGATGTTATCATATTGCCCCATATTGAATGGGTTCGCAACATGATGGCGGCTAGGGTGCGCGGTAGGGTTGCTGAGTGTGTAAACACTTAGCTGCCATACACCCCTAATTCAGGCCCAAACTGGCACAAAACACCCATCTGTACCAGCCTCAAGACATTTTGTTTTGTTTTGTTTTGTTTTGGGACACAAGAATGACATTTTTATAGGAAACTGAAACACACTTGTTCCAAGACAGGAGTGAGATTTGATACTCAACCAATAGTGTAGCATTCCATATGAATTTTTTTTAGTCTTACTGAGCCCATTTAGGTTTTTCGAATTTTGAAGGATATTTTGACCACCCTCCTCTGGAATTTGCCTTATACAAAGTTAAGCTGCAACTTCTACCTTCCTGAAAAGTATTTACTGTCCTTATCATACATAACTTTAGTTTCCTCCACATGAAATTCCTCTTGAGAGTTCTTTGAGCAGGAGGCTAAAATTAAAGTGAAATAACTTTTTAAACAAAATTGACAGCAGTTCAAGATATCATCTTTGTGGTCCTGGGCCATAGTCAAAATAAATAATGCAGGGCGTTTTCAATATAATGGAAAAGATTTGCTTAACCTCTACAACTTTACAGTGGCTATGTACATGCACACAAGCTGAGCTCATATTAGTAACTCTTCTGGTTACTGAAAACACTTTTTAAAAGAACAATGAGAATATGAGATGAATTTCATTTTATAGCAAAGTTTTGACATAGCTTCAAGTAATTGCCCATGTCTCTGAGAAATAAAGCCAAACTGACTGACAAACTAGAAGCCTTGACATCTTATAGCCAGAGGATATTTACAAGAAACCTGCTTTTTGAAAGGCCACGTTTTATAAAAATTCAGAAGAATAGCTGTGTTGTTCTATATAACGGTCAGAAATGAAACTTTTGACAAGACTTAAAACCTAATGGTTTTATTATGTCAAGAGCCTATTTCATTAGATGGACAGTGAACAAATGTGGTATTCTATGTTCAGAGTTCCACTGGGAGATTACATTAGTTCACATTTCAAAGCAAAACTGCCATTCATGAATCAATGAGCTGAAACTAGCCCCATTCACTCGATAAGTCAACAAGACAATATTTGCTTTGTCATTTAATTGGTTTATTCTGCTGGTTTCCTCCATCATTTTGTCCATATGTGCCTTTATCCAAGACCTGTCTAGTTTCTAGTCACAATGTTAACTTTAAGTTGCCACAGGAATTATTGTAATTAAATAAAATTAGTGCTCATTCAGACAACATCTCTTGCCATCAGTTTGATGGTCATTTACATTTCATCATCTTGCCCAAAATATATAAATATTTAAGGAAGGGAGGGATTAGGGATGAAGAAGCCTATCACAAGCATCATGTTGTTGTTTTTTTTAATCTCATGTTTGCTCTGTCTTGAAAATGAAGAAATTTGCTAATTTATTAAAATACTAAAAAAAAATCTAAAAGAAACTTTTTTGGATTATCCAAATTTAAAAGGGACAGGTATTTACAGCATATGGAGAAGCTTATTGTTCTTGGTAGCCATGTAGACATTAAAGATATTATATAAAAATCCATTTAAAAGAAAATATGTTGTAGTGGTTTTAGGGTTGGACTATGGAAACCAGGGTTCAAATCCCCACTCAGCCACAGAAATCCACTAGGTGACCTTGGATAAGTCACACACTCTTAGCCTCAGAAAACTCAGTGATAAGTTTGCTTTAGGGTTGCCATAAGTCCAAAATGACTTGAAAGCACACAAGAATAAAACAACCCCAATTTAGCACTAACATGGCTGAATATACAAGGGTTCAGTTCTAGACTTTAGGAGTTAAACATTCCAAGTCCTGGGCCCACATGGATGAATTCCTTTGTTTCATGTTTTCCCAACTCACATTCTTTTCATCCCAAATATGTGAAGATTTTAGGAAATTTTGGGAAACTTTTATTTTTTTAATTGAACAAAATTCTCATCCATCTCTAGAGAGGTGACTATTGGTGAGATTTCACACATACACACACACACACCCCACTGATTGAATTCAAACAAATTATAACAATTTGTTATGGTTTATTAAAGGGAAAAGTAGATTTAGTTTCCAAATACTGAGCAGGCAGCTAAGATGATATTTCTGGCAGACCTGAAACAAAATTTAAGCAGAATTACACAGTATTAAGTATCACCTAAGGACTCATCACTGGGATTTATATTGCAAGTTAAACTATTTGAATGGAAACATTATGAAAACACACAGATTTCTGCTTGTTCAGTGGAAATATGCTAAGCCCCTCCAAGCTTAGCAACAACAACAAACAACATCCCCCACACAACTAGAAAGAACAGAGACCCATTCAGACTTGGTGATAATTGAATCAGTGCAAGCCTGAACAAGGATAGTGTCGCTAAGGATTAAAGCATTGTTATTGTACCTCTGGAGAACTGCAATTGCATATGTTGGAAACGAGATGTGATAATGAGTTTCAAGATTTCGTGCTTTCTTCTTTCAGGGCAAACAACAACCCTTTGCATTGTTTCAAATGAAACGTTTTTGCCATTCAACTACTATCAAGGATGGAAACAGGGGGGTGTTGTAAACTAGGAATTATTCTAATGGCTCTGGCAAAGTGAATAAAGTATTTCTTTAATCTGTTTATGTGAGTGATGTTTTCCTTCTGGTACTAGCTTTGTTATTGTACACAATAAATCAGTAAATCAAGAAAAAGGTTGTTTGTCCAAGACTATTATGTTGCTGTCGAAGGCCTCCGAGGCCTTGAAGCATCTTCTGTCTCAATCTCCATGCTGAAAATTGGCACACCACCTCCTCACAGTTGAGTATGATGGGCACTTGTCACTCAGTGTTTGCATCATACACTCATGGATTTCCTTTGGAGTTTTCTTCTGCAGGAACGGGAACTTCAGATGGCCCAGAGTTTAGCACTTGAAAAGTTCACATTTTGATTACATGGTTCTATCAGTGATCTGAAAACATCCAGAAATTAGAGCTAGGATCCTGCAAATTTGCAGTTTACCATACAAAAGAGCAATCTTTCAAGCTACCATGACACAATTATGCTCAGATTTTGGGAAATGGGTCAGGCAGAAAACTTTTCAACATCCCCTCTTAAAACATTTCTTAATGAAGTTAGCTAGAACAGTTATTTGGTACAGATAAACACTGTTAATCAATAAGGAAATATAAAAAAATATTTTCAGAAGAGAAGGCTTTGTTAAATAACAATTCATCATCTTGACCAGGGTTGTGAATTCTGCAGTTCTCTGGAGGTTGTTGAAGTGTAATTCAAAGCATTCCTCACCATTGGTTATGCTGATGTACCTCTTTCTGGGTTTTATGAAGCCAATTACAATTGAAACTTGCAAACACAATTGCACTTTAAATCTCAAAAGTGCAAAATATACATTTAACAAAATACAATAAATTATATATTAAATTTGACACATATGCACTGTCCCCAAAGTGCTATGCATTCAATGAAGTTGGTTATGACTCTTGCTTGTGCTGCTCAGTAGTATTGCAAGTATAGGTCTAAATAAATAATACAAAACAGAAGCAAATGCAAGGTAGAAATTACACTACAAAGATTTTTCCTTTTTGTTCTCCCCTAAATACCCTACTCAAAATACCATGATCTTATTCAAAGTGAAAAGGGCCTAATCCTTAGCCCTGGCAATTGCAATTCCCCCATGACTCCAATTCTCCCCTTCCTTCTGAACTCAGCCAACAAGTACAACGCCTTCCATAGGGTTGGCTCAAACACAGGGGTAAACCATTACCTATAGGGATTGCACTGGTTATGACTGCTGACAACATAAGAAGGGCTGGATACTACACACTATTTAATTATTGCCACTCACCATTTTTGCAACCAAACAGAGAAGTACATCATTACAGTATCCATGTGTCAAGTGCTCAGACCAAAGAAAATACACAATTTGGCTTGTGATGCAGAACCAGGTTTAGTATTCTACTGCAGCAAAATGTGAACCAAAGTCTGGATGATGCTCAGCCCTTTCAGCACCAAATGTAAAGCATATCCGCCATAAAAATTGAAACATCAATTCCAGACCTCTCCACAGGATCCAGAGCACTCCATGGCAACACTGGGCAGTTGTTTACACTGTATCCTGGTATGCCACCTGGGGCAGCTGCTGCAGTGGAGAATCACAGTCAGATTGAGGCATCCAGTTGTGTGATCAACACTGGGCACCTTGTTCTGACTTCAGCAGGAGTGATGCACAGCAGTGGCAGGTGCACCAGGTGGCAGAACTGACACACGTGAGAACAGCCAGACAGCTACACAATGAGAGTGCCAAGTAATGGGGGGACGCCAAGGCAGCTATGGGGCCAGAATAGTCAGTGATGTCCCTGTATTATTCTGGCCAATGAAGACAGGGCCACAGACATGGGATTGGCTTTCTAAAGCCATCTATGACCAGGCTGCCTCTGAACTGTGGAGAGAATGGTGCAGCTGGAACCATCTGCAGTTTCTTATTCTACTTCCACTTCAGATAGATCCCAGTACTACTTCTCCTGTCAGTGTCCTCCAAGTTTCTTATCAGGTTGACATGACATTATAGGTTCCTGGCATGGAGGCAGTCAGTTTCTCCAAGGGCATAAAGTCTGGGGTTCTTATCTTAAGGGTTTTTGGATCAAATCTAACTTAATTCAGTACCTGCTATTGCTGGGGTGGGAGGGGTTGGGGGCAGGTAGCTACTCTCCAGGGTCACTGCTGTAATAGAAAAAAAAAATCTGGTCAAATTGATTCAGTGGGTTGTCACCCTGACAAAAATGGGAGTTCAGGACAAGGTTAAATACCACCTTGTCCTAGTTTGTCCCCAATCCCACTTACTCCCCTTGGCCCTCTGCTGAACCAAATAAGGGAGGAGATCCCTTCATAGAGCTTTTCATCTCCTTTAATATGGGTCTTTGCCCTCATTGGAGAAAATGTCAGACTGTCAACCTGTTCCTTGGTTCTGAATACTTGAAATATGGAGATATGTATGGCCCTTAACCTTCAAGTGAAAAACAATCATTACAATGGAAAGTGGACTCAGGAACTAATTGTGTAAGATGACAGTGATCCTTTGTTGGGAAGCTTTGGGGAATCTGAAATGAACCTATTTTACAATGGACACTAGAAACTTAGGCAAGTAATGACACCACTGAGTAGGACAAAAACATATGCCAATGTAGTTGGGCCCCAAGCCCTGAAAATTTGTACCAGCTCCACCCCCACCCACCAGGCGCAGCCTGCACATTGTAACACAAATAACATTACATATATGTTGGCATTTAGGCATAAATCCAATTGGTAATCCCAACTAGAGTTGAATTGGCTCCCTGACTCCATTGCTGAATGGGAAATAGATAATTATATACACCCATTGCTCCATGGATCTACTCTAGCTGAGATTAGCAATTGTATTAAGGTTTAAGGCTTCTGCCATACTGCAGAATTAACACAGTCTGACACCAGGTTAATTGTCACGTCTCTATTCTACAGAATGCTGGGATCTGTAGTTTGTTGTGGTGCCAGAGCTCTCTAACAAAGAAATATCTCACAAAACTACAAATCCCAGAATTCCATAGCATGGAGCCATGGAAGTTAAAGCAGTATCAAATTTGTGAGTCACCTTTGGTCCAAGTTGTGAGAAAGGCATCATATCAACAGATTAAATAAATAAATAAATAAAGTTGCATTAATTCTGCAGTGTAAATACAATTTAAGACATTCTCTTCTCTTTGTGGAAAGTATTTAGACCAAGGGTGGAGACTGTTGAGCTACAACTCCCATTAGCCACAGTCAGCATAGCCAATGAGTAGGTATGCTAGGATTTGCAGTTGGCCAGCATCTGAAAGGTTTAACAATTTCCACCCCAGTTTAGACAGTATGATTCTAGTTGACTGGACATTATGGATTTACTTGTTTATATATAGTGGCTCTGGTCAAAAGATCCAAAATGCACATGGACAACTCGATATAAAGTTAGAGGATTACTTATTCTTTTTGGACAAGGGAATTTTGATCCAGTTATATGGTTGGATACAAGCTAGACAATATAGCCATAACTTTACCAAATGCCAGAACATTAGAGAGAACTTTTTAAAAATGAAAACCAAGTGACATTTAACTCCAGCCAGGTTGGCCAAAATTAATAAAAACTGCAACCCTATTTGTTGGTAATGCCAAAATAATATTGGTTCCTGGAACCACATGTGGTGGACATGCCCCATGGTGGAGAGGTTCTGGAAAACAAAATAATCTGTAAGATCTTGGGTATAACTTTCGAATGTACTCCAGAACTGTACCTTCTTCATATGCTACAAAGTATACATATAAAAGATAGGTCTAAGTACTGGAAAATTATATTATATATGGTATCAATGACAAGAATAATGCTTGCACATAAATCAAAATCTGAAGAGATGCCTTCAATAGAATGTTGGATTCTTAAAATGTTGGAAAGGATGTCATATTGAGGATGAAGCAAGCTTGTTTTCTGCTGCTCCAGAGAATAGGACCTGGATGAAGGTGCAGGAAAAGAGATTCCACCTCAACATTAGGAGGAACTTCCTGACAGTAAGAGCTGTTAGACAATGAAACACACTCTCTCAGAGCATGGTGGAGTCTCCTTCCTTTGAGGTCTTTAAACAGAGGCTGGATGGCCATCAGTCAGGAATGCTTTGATTGTGAGTTCCTGAATGACAGGGGGTTGGACTGAATGGTTTTTGTGGTCTCTTCCAACTCTATGATTCTATGAAATATTTCATTTGCATGTAGTTCTGTGAGGACTTTGCTGTATCCTAAGACAGTTTTCCAGCTCCTGAAGTCTTCTGTCTATTTAATAATATTTCCCTTCAATCTAACATCTATGTTCTGATTATTATTTTTCAAACACACTCGCACTTACCAAATGTGTCATTCTAAGGGAGGCTGTGGTGATGATTTATTGTTCTAATAGTGCACACTATCAGAGAACAGTTGCTGTGATATTAGATTGTTGTAATATATCATCCAAGTGGCATTATCAAGAACATCCCTCTGAAAAACTTCTTTTACATTTTAATTGCAATATAACTTGGCAGTCTAAACATATATTATTAAGGACATGATTCCAGCACATGTCCAATTTAACTTGCACTGATGGAAGTACGGAAGGTCTCCTTTCAAAGACATTTGTAACACAGACTAGCATATCTGTTACTTGATGACTGCTGTACTCATACTTTTGGTTGACACTGTATTTTTGTTACATAATCCTAGAATTCAAGCCTCTATTCTTTTGTAGGGAAAATGCAGTCTCCCCCCTTGTAGCTCTACTGTGTGGAATATAGCAATAATACAGTATGTGGCATGACTAAGTCTCAGATAGTTCCAACAGTGGCAATAGATGACCAAAATATTTTCTGCGCAGAAAACTGGCTGGCAGCATATAAAATGTTGTGGGGTTTTGTTTGTTTGTTTCATTTTGTTTTTTGGTGTGTGTGCTGAAAATGCTATTTTCTGCTCAAAAAAAAAAAAACAAACCACTCCTTGTGTGTCTTCTGCACAGAATAAATCTCAAACTGTGAAGATTGTCATCTGTCCAACATTCTGTTCCTTGGGGTTTCCTAACCCTTGGGCAACCACTTTTTTATCTAAAATTTGAGCACTGGCAAATATTCTTTCTTCTCGCCAAAGAGAGGATTTGTTCTTATAAGAGAAGTAGGAGATCCTTAAGAAGAAAGAGAAAAGGGAAGGGAAGAAATACCCAAAAGGCCAAGGGAAAGATAGTCTACCTCAAACCAGTGCATACACTAACAAAGACGCCAGCAGTATATATGTGCAGGAGCACATGCCCTCATACCCAAATTCAGAGAACTGTGCACCCCAGAGGACAGCTGTGTTCCAATCTGCATGTTAGTCCAGGTTGTTTAGGTTGTTTCTCTTACATAATTGGATCCATTGAAAACCTTCACCAACCCTAGCTAACTCATCTGCATTATTCTGGTGGGTCTACCCCCCCCCCCTTTTAACTCTTTCTGCATCATAAGTGTGGCTGTTCTATCCATGACTTATGACAGAACAAGGTTACCATTTTTTGTCTCTTCCAGTAATAGCCACAGTGATGGATGGATGGATGGATGGATCAATAGATGGATCAATGGATGGCATGAATGAATTGATGAATAGTGTGTGTGTGTGTGTGTGTGTGTGTGTACACAGCCTGGAAAAGATATTTTCAGACTACAAGGCTGGATGGTGGAATGTGGGAGCCATAATGCAAAAAGGAGCCAGCATGGTGTAGTGGTTTGCATGTTGGAAATATGACCATGGATACAAGGGTTCAGTTCTTGGCTCAGTCATGTAAACCCACTTGGGCAAGTCACATTGTCTCAGCCTCAGAGGATGGCAATGGCAAACCCCTCTGAAGAAGATTGCCAAGAAAACCTCATGACTTGAAGGCAAACAACAACAACAATGCAAAAAGTAACATTTCCAGCCTCTGTGTCTATGTAATTGTATGGCCCACAATGCAGTACAGTGTATTGTTAAATAGCTGTGATAGAAAGGAGAGACAACAATGGTGAGGCACCTAGGACTGGAATGATGAAGAGAAGCTTGCCAAAGGAAGGTCTTCGAGCTCCACAGCTTAAAGGAATTAGAGGGACAACCCTCAAACTCATCTGACAACCCTCAGGTTCATGCTTACAAGCTTTTTCTTGGAAATAAGTTCCATCGTAGCCAATAGGATTTATTCCCACATAACTGTGTACAGCTTTAATGCATCTACTTGTAGCATGACTTTGCCTGTAGGAATGTTCCTGCTTGTCTAGATAATCTTATTTGTGTAAACAAGAGGTCGATAACCCGGGTAAAATGTTTCATTGTGGTGCAATCAATTCTGTCTACACATATGTCCCTGTGAGGGATCCCCAAAAGGGGACTAGGGAAGAATGAATCTAATAAAACTAAGACACGGTTTTCAATTTTAAGTGAAGCCAACAAGAAAGGAGCAGTGTGTGTATGTGTGTATGTACAAGGGAGAGGAAGGAGAGAGTGCTGGAAAGAAAGATCAGTGTAATGAATGTGCGGCAAAGCAAAGTAAGAAACCCATTCCAGTCACCTCTTGCAAGAAAAGCTATTCTTATTAATTTAGCCGAGTCCTAATTTAACTGAACAGCCTCTGATACGATAATAAAAAACACCATAAAACTTTTAAAAATGAATCTTTCAAGGGTCATTTTCAAGCAATATATTAAAATAGGACATATTTCACAAAAGTCATCTAGGTAATTCTGATTGTAACTTGGAAATAAGAATGAAAATATATACATTTTGAGCAATCATTTCCCAAGAGCTCCAAATGCATTTTATTTCATGATATTATGAAAAATGACCCAGTAATACAAAAGGCAGTGTAGTATGCATAACAATAGTGCTATAGTTTCCAAGGTCTGGCAACAACTAGTGAATACCTAGGGAGGAAAGATCATGATAATATGCATAGCACTTTAGGCTAGCTCAATCAGAGCTGAGAACAATACTCAAGAAATACTGCAAAGAAGAAAACACAAGATATTACCTTTTGTATTTAGGGACATAAAAGCATAAAAGAATGGATCATTAAGCATAGAAGATTAGATCATGGCCCACTACTCACACATCTGAAAACAAAAGTAGCCATCTTGTTTAGAAAGTGGAAAAAACCATAATCTCTATTTAGACAGTAATTTTAAAAGGTCAACAGACATGTCACAAAAACATCCATGCTTCTGACATCTCAAAATCTCTTAATTAGACAAAATGTAATTAAAAGCAAGTAGGGGTGTATCCACACTGCAGAATTAAAGCAGTTTCACAGAACTTTAAGTGCTATGACTCTGTCCTACAGAATCCTGGGTTTTGCAGTTTGGTGAGGCATCAGAGCTCTCTCACAGACCAGGCTGAATACCTCCCCAAACTACAAATCCCAGGATTCTGTAGGATACAGTCATAGAACTTAAAGTGGTGTGAAAGTGCTTTAATTATGCAGTGTGGACACACTGGAATTGAAATGGAATTAGGGGGATTTTTTTTTCTTATCATGATTTTCAGTCAGTGTAACCCATCAATGGTTAAAGGGTGAAAAATGGCCCTTGAAACCTCTGCAGTTACATGGTTTGTGATCTTCAGTCAAAACTGTCACTTAGCCAGTATGTAGATATATCTTACTATCACACATGGAACTATCTGTGTATATTTTTTTCCTCATCAATGCAATACACAGCACAAGTATACCTTTATATTTATTTTATTTTATTTTTTCATTAAAATATTTCTGTCCTACATCTTTATCACAGGATCTCAGGATAGCATACAATACAAATAATTTAAAATATTTCTATTTAAATATTCCAATTAAATATTTAATATTCAAAATGTTAAAGGTAGAAATAAGTCAAACAATATAAAAACAATTACAACCACTTTAACAATGGCAAAAACCAATTTGAAAACTAACACAATTCACAAACCATGTACGTGTACACTTGAAACATTCTATGGGGGGTATTCCATAATTGGGGTCTACAGCCAAGAAGACCATCTATTTCCTTGCATTTTGTATTGCAAACAAAACAAAACTTGTTGCTTAGCTTCACAGCTATAAGCTAAGACCTGAGAAAGCTTTGGAACCTAGGTCTAGTTAAGAACATTGAGTAAATAATTGCTAGACAGATTTTAAGAAACAGAGTGCTCAGTGGGTGGGTTTGAGAGTTGATGATGAGTAGGACTGGGTCTAGTGGGTTGTACTGCAGGATCTAAATAAACCAAGTAGGAAAATAAGAGAGAAAATGTTGAAATGCTATCATTGGAAATACCTGATTTATTCAGAAAAAAACTTGATATTGCATCTGGGACAAAAAGCATCAGCAGCATTCATATCATTATTTGTATCTCCCATACAGCTAAACTTCCAGGACTGCTCTCTATACACTGAGAGGATTGTGAAATCTGAGTTCTTTTTGGTCTTCAGCTATCAAAAGATGCTGAGCATAAAACAAGGTGCAGCAGCAAAGAAAAACATAGTGTGAGCCAGCACAGAGTGAATTTATGCAAACTCCGCATGACACCCAGTGTGGTATAATGACTGGAGCATTCCACATTATCATGGAAACATACCAGTTTGAGAGCAGCCATTATTGCACATCTTCATATTCACGTAATTAGCATTTTTGCCATCAATGATCACTCGTGTTCTCTTCCATACTACCTCCTTGTCCTGTGCCCTACCCAGCATTCATTTCAGGTTATTTTACTTTTCGCATTTTAATAGAATTCAGGAGTTATTCTAATATAAGTTAATTTTTTAAAAAAATAATAATTACATTTTTTAAATAATAATAAAGGGAACCAGGCTGCTTGGGAATAGTGAGGGGAAGGGGAGACAGGGGGAGAAGAGGAGACTGTGACACCAATATTGCAACTGTGGCAACAGTGACATTTCGCACATGGTGATTAATGGGACCACAGTATGATTGGGAGCTAATTGACAGGTGTCCCCTGTCAATGAAAAGGGGCACCAAAGGCGTTATTTTATCACTATAATTGTGGTTTGAAAGCTGTGTGTGATAATCTCCTAAGACTCCAGTAAACCCAGTTTCAAATTCCTGCTGAAACATAGAATGGATGAACTTGGACAAGTCACACTTTCTCATCTTTAGAAAAAGGCAATGGCAAATCCCCTCTGAACAACTCTTGCCAAGAAATCTCTGTGATAGGATCACCTTAGCGTCATTATAAGTTGGAAATGAATTTAAGGTAACTTGGACTGTTTTAGGTTTGTAAGCTGCCTTGAGTCCCTGTACTGGGAGGAAGGCGGGATATAAATAAACATAATAATAATAATAATAATAATAATAATAATAATAATAAGGCACACAACAACCACAGCCCCACACACTCCTGTTAAAACTCAGCATCTAATTCCCCTCTTCTCTCCAGCGGCTTCCCTGGCTCTGGTGTCACCCAGTGGGGGGGGGGGGTGGCCTCTGTGGTGGAAGAGTTGTTGCTCCCTTAGATTTCTACCTTGTCACTCATGAGAAAGTGTTGAGTGCATTATCATTGCATCCAGGCCTGTGTAACTGTAAACCATTGAGAAGAGAACTGGGCATTCCCTATGAGAAATTATGAGTGATGGCCCACAGCTTCTGGGGGCTTGTGGGGCTTCTGCAAGGAGGCATGAAGCACTCTGGCCAAGCACTCTCCTGTGTACCCCCACTGTGGCCCTGTCCTCGCTCCTGCCCCAGCAAGAAGCACACATGCCTCCCCACTGTCCTTGCCGCCACCCCTTTCTCCTCAGGGGAGAAGGGGGTGGTGGCAAGGAGCCAGGAGAAGTGCCAGTGCCTCCCTACCATCCTTGACACTGCCCCTTTCTCCTCAGGGGAGAAGGTGGTGGTGGCAAAGAGCTGGGAGAAGCATGCGAACCTGCCCACCGTTGCTACTGTCCATTTCTGCCCATTTCTAACTGTGTGTAACCCCCTCTGGGGTGTCACCTGGTGTGGTCCACACCCTCCACACTCCCCCCCCCCAGTGATGCTACTGCTTTTCTCTTTTCTCCAAGTATAAGACAAATTCTGCTGCAAGCATTTATACAAATACCTGCTAGTCAGTTGTGCATATCCATGTTAATAAACCAGTTCTCTTACTCACTTGGGTAGCACTTGGGTATGCATGTGGATCCCAAAGCAGTTTTTCTGGCCCTCGACCCTGTCACCTTCCTACACCATGCTTTTCTGGGGAGAAAAAGGAGAGGCAAGTCACCTTTCTAAATATTTTGCAGTGCTCCTCATTAAATTTTAAAAAAATGTGAATATGTTTAATATATTTAAAGAATACAGCTGGGCTTCCATATGCACCGATTCCTTATCCACAGATTCAACCACCCACAACTTGAAAATATTGACACATTGGCAAAACAGAATTATAGGGGGCCCCCATACAAGCCCCCTTCACCCCATACCCTCCTTGTTGGCCTCTCTGATTTGTGTGCTTTATCACACTAGGGGCCAACAAGATTTAAATGAGAGTTAAACTAGAGAAAACCAGGAAATGCCTGATGTTTATCACATAATATTTCCTGGTTTTCTCTAGTTTAACTGTCATTTAAATCCTGTTTGCCCCCTAGTGTGATAAAGCACTTTGTTTTAATTATATCTCTTGCATTATTAGTGACCTGACCTGCCATGTTTGTCATACTTTTGCATCATGGGGTGTGTGACAGCTCAATGGTCTGATGAGTCAGTGAAGCAGCTGGCTACTCACACACATGTATGCTTAAATGACAAAAACTGTATGGTGAGCAATGGTGCCATCAGATGTGTCACACTGGTCCCAGGGCGCATGCTGTAGATTGCTTTGATATGGCTGGGCTTTCCCACATTTGCACCTTGCTGTTTATATGCTAGTGTGATGTTGCACAATTTCCACATTAAAGCTTCTTTTTGCTCTGGTTTTTAGCATCAGAGTGTGACTTTGGGATGATTTCTACTTGGCTTGGCCCTGTATGTCATCTGTACTAGTAGGCTTCAAGTTGATTTGAAGCCACTTTACTTTGTCAGTGTGCATAACCCCTAAGAAAATCAGGAAAGGAACCAGAAGTACTATATATTAAAAATGAATTATTTAAAAATAGTCCCATCAATTAGAAGTAGAGTCCACTGAAAAAACTGGGGTTTATTCAAAGGTAAGTGGGAAAGTACAGCCTTAATGACTGGCCACATTCGCTAACAAATACCTATGTTTGCTGAGAATGATGGGATTGCATTCCATCACGTCTGGAGGGCAACAGGTGGGGAAAGGTGGTTATTTAAACATTAATCTGGCCTTTTTCAAATGTTCATTTTAACAATTCATGAAAGTAGTTTGATACTTTCCTCTAATAGATTAAAAAAATAGAAAGGATAAAGACATTTGAAAAGGATTAAGATTGATTCACACAGGACAAAGATCAATCTTTATGGATAATCCAATTGTTTGGTCATTTGTGAGAGAAAGGAAACGTTTCTTCCCCCTTTAAGTAATGTACTTTGTGGCATCTAATCTTTAATAAAAGTGAGAAAGTATAGGTTGCTAACTTTCAATTGTTTTTTAAAAAATTAACAGTGGTTCCAGAGGACTTGAAAGGTGAGAAATGGTTATGTGCATTTAATAACTGTAATCACAGTTTTGTTAGGAAAGGCAGATTTTTAATTAGTAAAATGCTCTAAGAAGCTAGCCTGCTTATGGAACTGAACAGCTATCTTCAAAAAACAAACAGAAGCAAAGTTTGGAAGCATTTTAATAATCCTTAGGGCATTCATGCTTATCTTTTGAAAGATGCAGCTATCATAAGGTTGCATTAAAGCTCTACAGGCACTTCTAGTTTCTTTTGCTCCTTTGTGTTTGATTAAGCATCAAAGAAAATACACAGTTTTGGGGACAAGTTCTCCCAAACATAATGGAGGAACAGCTCAACTATGGCTGCATCTGCACTGCACAAATAATGCAGTTTGTACCTGCTTTAACTGCCCTGGCTCAATGTTATGGAATTTGGGGATTTGTATTTTTGTGAGATGTTTCACTTTCTCTGACAGAGAGCTTTGATATCACAACAAACTACAAATTTCAGGATTCTATAGCAGTGAGTCATGGCAGGTAAAAGTGTCCAACTGCTTTTATTATGGGATGTTGTTATATGGGGTGTGTGTCTGTTTTTGTTTTTAATGTATGTAATTTTATACTAATTGTATTTAATATTTTTGATTGTAAAGTTTGTAAAATTTGATTGTAAAGTTTTTTTTAAAAATGTTTAAATTTATGAGCTGCCTTGAGTTTCTTTCTGGGAAAAAGGCAGCATAAAAATGAAATTAATTAAATAAATAAATTTCTGCAATGCAGATTGGACCTAAAATTTAAGCAGGAAAGTAATAAGCAAGCAAACAACACTCAGAGATGCTGGCTTATTGTGGTCTTTTAAATCAAATAAACACTCACAAAAACTAGTAAAAGTTGACTTCTTGCTTTCTGTGGTTTAAATGTATAATTCAATTCACTTAATGCAACTCAGCAGAATGTGTATGTGAACAGCAGCCAGTGTTGGAACGGAGGGCTTTTTGTAATAGGGAACGCTTGGACCAGCTCTGGGGCCAGGATACTCTAGGCCTAGTATCCTAGCCAGTATAGACAGAATCTAAAAAGTACAGTGGGTCCTTGATATCCACTAGGGTTTGGTTCCAGGACCCCCATGGATCCCAAAATCCATCGATGCTCAAGCCCCATTATATACAATGGAGTAGTAAAATGGTGTCCCTTCTACAAAATGGCAAAATCAATGTTTGTCTTTTGGAATATTTTCAAGCCATAGATGCTTGAATCTGTAGATAAAAAAAAAATCAGTGGATATGGAGGGCTGACTATATGCATCAAAAACATTTTATCCATGTTTTCAATGAGCAGAGAAATATGCAAGTAACCAAACCTATCTCATCTGTAATGAATAAGGACAGGTGAAAGAAAGAAAGAAAGAGAGAGAGAGAGAGAGGTAAGAAGGCAGTGAACAGTTGGGGGAAAATGCTTCTTTGAAACTGCTTGATGAATGTTTTGGTAGTAATGAACACAATCACATAATGAAATCATCATGAGAGAGCAAAAATGATCAGACTTAATTGGGCAGGGTTTTTAGAGCTAATTATCTAATCAGTTTGACTGCTTAGCCCACTGGATAGAAAGCACCTGGAGTCACAAGCAAAGAGGGGGTGAAATAGAAAGGAAAAGGGAATGAGCTGAAAAGGTAAAAAGGAAAGTTGAATCTGAAAGTACAAATCTGCTCAAGTACAAAAATGAAAATCTGTAAAGTCATAAATCACATAGTGGTTTAAAAGGGACTGAGGAAAATGACTTTTATGAATATGAATATGCCCAGCATTGAACATTTTTCAAGAGAGCTTACACACTGGTGCCACCTGTAGTGCACGGAAATGAAAGACAAGCTGTCATGTTACAACAGAAGCCAGAGATTGGGAAAGTTATTTCTGTCCACACCTCCCAGAATCCCAAAGCCAGCATAGCCATGTTGGCTGGAGAGCCTGGGATTTGTAGTGTGACAAGGTAACTTTTCAGAGCTCTGACAGAAACTGTTGCTCCACATGCAATTTCTTTTCTATCCATCTCATTGGAGCTTATCAGACACGGGATGGGAGCGAAGCCCGTCTTTATCCCATCCAGGACAGCGATCATTTGAAAGACTTTCACTCTTGATGCACTGATACTATCATAAACCTGTCAGTGAACTGGAACTGCATTAATGGCTTCTTCCATTAATGCAAACTGAAGGGCAAGGTGTAGTGAGCAGGCCAGCCAATGAGAAGCTGGCTGGGCAGGGCTATAAAAGAGCCTTGACAGGGAGTGAAAGGGGGTTTATTTTGTGGGAGCTTTTGAAGGGAAGAGACATCTAGGAGGGAGGGTGTGCCCTTAGGGTTCCTGTGGGAACATTTATAGGGTAGTTTATAGACCACGGAAGGGTCTGAAGAGTCCAGTAAGGGACTAGATAGGCTTGAGGTAGTCTAGGAGAGAGACTCATAGCAAGTCAGTTGTAATATTGAAAATAAGGATTGCCTGAGTGGCTGTAGTATTGTTGCTTAAGAAACTTTTGTAACTAAGGAAACAAGACAAACACAGCTTTAAGTATATTTCAATATTTGTTTCTTTATTTTATAAATAAACTTCATTCATGAAGTACTGCTTGGCCTCTGTTAAACTATTGAAACACTCTACCAAAGATAACAGTGCCTCAGAAGGAGTTAGGTGGTGGGTGAACAAGAAAGTGTTCACTACACAAGGATGGAACAATTCCACCTCACTGATGGGACAATGACAGCATCAGCTCAATGTCATATGAAAGTCTTTTGCGCAATCAATGTCATTTGTACTTCTCAGATGAGACAATATCCAGATCAGCACTACATCATTTGAAAGTCCTTCCTGTAATCACACAGGAAGGACAGGACAAAAAATGGGGAAAGGATGTCCCATCCCCCATCTGATAATCTCCGTTGTCACTTCACTGTCACTCACAAAACACTTTCTATTCTACTATCTACTTTCAGAATTTTGAAACTTTCCAAAGCTTAGGTCATAATTCAGCCAACATGCTTAAGCTTATGCTTGAGATGTCATTGGTATTTTTAAAATGGGTTAACAACTGACTAAATTTGCATTGTTGGCTATGACCTAGAGAGCACCTCATTCATTTTTTTTAAACAACAGACTTCACTCTTTTATACATTTCTTGATGACACCAGATAAACTAAACTTTACACATTCAAATGTTAACATTTTGTCATCATCAGAGTTATAACCTCCTCCTGCCATCAATCTCATCACATTGTTTTGGGTCAAAAGTGTAGAAAGCCATGTTCCAGGAAAGCAAGTTGATGATGTTTTTGGAGACAATGGATGCATAATCAGAAAACAACTTCAAATGTCCCAATAACAGGTTCAAGGAGGTCAGATCCAAAAAATAGCCAACAAGTGCTTCTTTCAAATGAAATTCTGTTTTCCTATGGGTGTATGATTATCCAGAAGCTCAACCGATAAAGGGCATGGTACTTATACTTTGAGTCCAGTTAGGGCTTGCAGAAAGCTTCAGAGATGCTCCCGTCAAATCAAGCAAAAAAACCAAAACAAAACAAAACAAAAAACCACTCCCTTAAAATGTTAGATACAAAGTTCTTCCATTCCCCATTGAAATTCCAAGGTCTAACCCCCATGCTCCAGGGTCAAGCCTCCATGCTCTTATTATTTGCCTTCTCACTGAAGACAGAGAAGAGGGGAAGACCAACATTCTTTTGAAAGAAATTGGGTAGACAGTTCTTTCCATGCATGCATATACCTACCTCCCAGTGTTTTGCTTCCTCGGATTCAATATAAAACAACTTCCTATGTTCCTGTGTTGGCTGAGAAATTCTATGGGGAAAGCATACAGGGGGCCACCGCGGGTAGGGCAGCGTGTGCAGCCCTTTCCTTGTTGTTGTTTACTGCCTTTGGGTCAACTTCAACTCATGATGGCCCCATGGATGAGACATGTCCAAGACCCTTTGTCCTCAGCCACTCTGCACAAGTCCTGCAGGTTCAGGACCGTGGTCTCCTTGATTGAATCTGTCTATCCAGTATGCAGTCTTCTTCTTTTTCTCCTACCCTCTACCTTTCTATGCATTGTATTTTCTAATGTACCATGCCTTCTCATGTTGTGGCCAAAGTACAGAAGCCTCAATTTATTAATCCTGGATTTCAGGAAGTGCTCAGGCTTGACCTAGTCTAGAACCTATCTGTTTGTCTTTTTGGCCATCCGTTGTATTTTTGTATCAAATGAGTTGATTTTCTTCCTTTCAGCTTTCTTCACTATCCATCCATACATGGTGATAAGAAATATGATTTGGATGAGCCTTACTTTAGTGTTAAGTGTTATTTTCCTTGTTTGTTTGTTTGTTGTTGTTGTTGTTGTGTGCCTTCAAGTTGTTTCCAATTTATGGCAACCGAAAGGCAATTCTGTCATGGGTTTTCTTGGCAATATTTGTTCAAAGGAGGTTTGCCATTGCCTTCCCCTGAGGCTGAGAGCATGTTACTTTCCCAAGCTCACCCAGTGGATTTTACATCTGAACTGGAAATTGAAGACTGATCTTCAGAGTTGCAGTCCAACACTCAAACCACTATGCCATGCTGGTTCTCATTATTTTCTCTGTACCCACTTTTATTCCTCACAAATTGGTCAGAAGGTATGACTAGGCCTGCAGTAAGTTAACAGAACTGATTATTATTATTATTATTATTATTATTATCGATTTGTATCCCGCCTCTCCCTGTGTTGGATCGAGGTGGGGAACAGCAAGTGGGGAACAGTTTAAAAAAATTCATAATAAGATTGGAAAACATCCGATGGGAGAAGTGAGACAGATGGATTGTTAAAAAAATCTGAGGAGGTCAATTAGGGAAGGCCTGAAGTGAATATGGAAACAGAACATAATAACAAATCTATATAAGGGGAGAAGTATGAATGACTATTCACATGAAGGACAAAACAGTGTGTTTTTAAATACCAACCTTGACTATTGGTGCTATGGAGCTATTCAAACATGTGCAGCCAAAATAAAAGGCATGAGAGAAAATGCTTTCTGCTTGTTGCGTGAAAAGAACTTTTAGGAACAACTAATAGATACTTAATGTAAGAATATGGATAGGATTTTTAGAAATGCATTATTTCCAGCCCAATCACTGAACAACTGGCATTTACACTGGTCACAACATCAGCATCAGTGAACATTGGAAAGCATGGGGGAGGGTCGGGGAGGGAAGCAATTAAAAAGGAAAAGCTTTCCGAACAAGGGCTAAATCTTTCACGGCAAACTCAATAAAGCAAGAGAAATTTTCCCCTAGTTATACAAAGTATTTGGACAAAATGTCATTCTCTTACTAGGTTGATGAATAGGTTTTTGCTAGCTGCAAAGAGTGGGGAAAGTGCACAACCAAGACATAGGAATAAGGCAGAAACTTTCCCATGAATTTTTATGCAACCACAATGGTGCCCTTTTCAGAAGACTCTTCAAAGCGTGTGTCATTGAGCTGCATGAACTCAAATTGACCCTCTCTGCATAGTTCATACCCTTTGGGGAAAAAGAAGAATATCCACACATGAGACATAAAAATAATGGTCGGGATCCTATTAAGTGCTGATGGAGAATAACTTTCCACCAGCAGAAATGCTTCGGTGTGCAGTGAAGATGGAGACAGACATGGGGAGCGGGTGGAGCTGTGCCTGAACATCAACTAAGAGAGATAACAACAACTGTGCCATTGAGGAATTATTTGTGTATGGAGATGTATATACTAGTAGGTGTATATATTGGTAGTTATGAGACGTATGCAAGCTTGGAGAAAATACAGGCAGCAGTACAACCAGGAGATGCACCAGTATACTCTCCAAGAAGATGTTAGTCAAACTATTTAAGCAAAAGGTGTGTGTGTTAATTCTGCAATTTCCATATCAATAACAAAGAACACATAAAATAGCCATCATAGGTTTATATAGGATACAGCTCCAATAGAATAAGAGACTGTACAAACAGCCCCAAAAGGGCAGCCTCCAGCTACCCCTTCTTCAGCCAGATCAGGGCCACGGCAACCTCATGCCGCGGCCCCGATCCAGGCTTTCCAGGCGCCAAAAGGAGCCACAAAAAGTGGCTCCTTTTTGTGCCCTAGAAAGGTCGCCATAGCCATGTTGCTGTGGTTGTACAGTGCTCCTTTGGTGCTGCGTTGTATGGACACAGTGCCAGAGGGGTGCCATGATGCCACGTGCTGTGTGGAGTGGCATGTGATGTTATGGGCTCCCTGGGAGGCAGAATCGAGCACGCATCATGTGGATGTGATGCCCCAACTCTGCCCCAGGGCAGCTCAAGTTGCCAGTCTGTACAAGGCCTAAGATCTTTATGTTACACTGGCTGCTGCCACACTGCATAGTTAATGCAGTTTGACACTGCTTTAACTGCCACAGCTCCACCCCATGGAATCCCAGGATTTGTATTTTGTTGTGGCACACTATCTCTCTGACAGAGAAGGCTAAATATCCCACAAAACTACAGTTCCCAGAATGTCATAGCATTGAGCCATGGCAGTTAAAGCAGTGTCAAACTGCATTAATTGTGCAGTGTAGATGCAGGCACTGTTATAGCACATAATCTTCCAACTTCGAAAAAGTGCTGGCGAAAGGTGGCTTGGACCCAGGTTGATGGTGGCCGGTGATTAGGAGGTGATTTAGCATGTGATAACCCCTGCCTTCCATCCCAGTCCCAGATGCAGCCCAGGAGGCTTGAGCCGGTTTTAAAGTTCATGTGATAAGCTCCTATGTTATAGCACTACATTCTGCTTTAACTGTCAAGATAGCATCCTATGTGAACCTGGAATTTACAGTTTAGGGTGGGCCATTTAG
This sequence comes from Urosaurus nigricauda, assembly GCA_034509955.1. Lineage (NCBI taxonomy): Eukaryota > Metazoa > Chordata > Lepidosauria > Squamata > Phrynosomatidae > Urosaurus > Urosaurus nigricauda. The sequence goes on along the minus strand of JAOEGL010000003.1, from coordinate 191,714,093 downwards.
AATTCTCAGCCAGAGAGCTCCTGGGCCTCATTAAACTACAAATGTCAGAATTCTACAGAATGTTGCCATGGCAGTTAAAGTGGAATATAGTGCTGTAACAGTATAGTATGATAAGGGTCAAAGTTAGCACATCTGTCTTCTAAAAATGGGCCTAACTCCTATTGATTAGTCCTAACTAGACCTGTCCATTGAATTAATTGTCAGCTGGCAAGCCAACACATAAGCCAAAAAAAGTGTATGCTTGAGCCCCATTCAATATAATGGGGCTCATGCTTGCAGTGCGGGAGAGCATGCATGCCACAAGCATGTGTACCATTCATTCTTTTGTCCCGTGGCTTCAGCATAAGCTGAAAGCCGCATAAAGTGTACCCACATATGGATCGGATGCACTGTATATATAAAAGGGCTCTTGGTCTTAAAATGGCCCAGGGAAGGCCCAAAATATGCCCCCTGGAAGGCAATGAATGGCATTTGGAAGCAAAAAATGGTTTGGCGAGGGGTGGGTTGGGGTGTTTTTGGCAGGAAGATTTGGTTTTGTGAACCACTCTAATGCATCCCAGGAGACCAATGCAGGTTTTAAACCCCAGCCTTTTCTCTCTGGTTTAAAGGCTGGGTGGAACTTGTGTTTAAAGGTGGAACTTGTGTGAAAGCAATTGCTGCTGAAATGCTTTCTTTTATACAAGAATTAAAGGTACAGGAGCCCTAACACTCATTATACATGTTAGCTAGTTTAGGATACTATGCACCTTGACTGGGGTTTGTGTGTACCAATTCCCACTTTTTCTTAAACAACATGGCATAGGCTGACCACAGGAAGCCAGTTCTTATCTGATCTTTGCAAACAATATTTGAAAGTGGTTCCTAAGTCATGGTAATGAATGGTAAAATTCTGGATAGCTTCAGATCACGCCAGACTCCATTCAGATCAGATTCAACCTTCTCAAGTTATTTTGATTGTACAACCACCCTCTGTAAAATTCCATTCTCATGTTTGCTATTGTTAATACTCATTTGGGACCTAGCAAGGGGAAACGATTTTGGCAGTTAAATTGCAACCAAATAGTGAGAAGAATTAATTTCTGATCATGCCTGCTGAAATTCCCTCTTCTACACATCCATTCCAAGTACAGGAGCCATGTCTCTCATTTTTCTTGGCAACCCTAGTGGTGGCATTTAACAGCACATTTCAAGTGAAAATTAACCCTCAGCTAAGAAGGTCCATCTCAGTTTTCTTTCCTGTGGTGTAGTGGTTTGAGTATTGGACTACAACTTTGGGAACCAGGGTTTGAATCCCCACTTGGAGATACACTGGGTGACTTGGGCAAGTCACACACTTTCAGCCTCAGAGGAAGACAAGGGAAAACCTGCTTTGAACAAATCTTGTTGAGAAAACCCTGTGATAGGGTTTTAATGCCTTAGAGTCACCATATGTCAGAAACAACTTGTAGGCACAAAATAATAAACTTATGGATCAAGTCAAACCTGAGATAAAATTCCTATATCCAATTATAACACTTTACCCATGGCACCATATGAATTTTTCATAGATATAATATATAATTTTATATATGATTATAATATATTTTTCCATATATATTTTTCCACCATATGATTTTTCCATAGATATAAACAGACTATAATCCCGCAGGGGCTGGGGGCTTCCATGTCAGTGGGACAGTGCAACTAGCATTCAATCTGAACTTTAAAGGAATTACCCAAAATATTGAACCAATCTGGAGCATAGCCACTTAGATAACTTCTTCATCTCTGAACAATAGCCCAGATTGAATTTCCCACTCCACTAAACTGGAAGCTACCAGCAACCACTGATACAGCAATAACAATAGCAAGTACATTTCTATACTGCTTATCAGTGAACTAGGATTCCCTAAGCTGTTTAAAATGTATAAGTCAATTGCCCCCAACAAGCTGGGTTCTCATTTTAGTGACCTACATAAAGATGTAAGGCTGAATGAACTTTGGAGCCCCTGCTTTAAATATGCTTTTAAGGAGACATGGGCCTATTCAGGTGTTATGAAAGCAGGAGAAAACAATTAAGGGATGTGATAGTCAGGCACCTCTTTATGCAGACTTTGGATTTTGATTCAGAACACTGAATTTCACAGGCTGAGATCACACCAAGGATAGAAAAAGCTCTCCTCTTCAGAAAGATGCTCTCCCCTTCAGGGGAGCAATGAAAAATAATGTTTAGTACAGAGGTACCCAAACTTAGGCCCTACAGATCTTTTGCACCAGTTCTCAGAATTCCTGACTGATGGCCAAGCTGGATAGGCTAGGTTAAAGTCAAGGGGAAAAAAAGTTTGGAAATTACTGGTCTAGAATAGTGTGTGTGTGTGTGTGTGTGTGTGTGCCTTCAAATCGCCTGTTGATTTCTAGTGACCCAATTAATTTCATAGGGTTTTCTTAAGCATGGAATATTCAGAAGTGTTTTTGCCAGCTCCTTCCTCTAAAATATGGCCTACAGCATATGGTGTTCTGTCTGTGGTCTTCCATGCAAGTACTAACCAGGGATGACCCTGCTTAGCTTCCTAGATCAGACAGAATCTGGTGCCTTTAATGCATTTATGTGGTTATCTCTCCATTTTTTTCCTTACCATCATAATACCTGAATAGAGCTCAGGTAAAGAAAGTTTTCTCTATCCTTCAAACATATATGCTTTTAAGATCAGGAGGAACTATTCAGCATAGCCAGATTTAGGCTCTCCATCTTCTGTATCAAATTTATGTGAATTCTCCTGAGTCTGAATTGTTTTTCTATATTGTCCCATGTTTCACGTATAGCCCTCTGGCAGTGATGTATTGGTTTCTTCTGCTGACAACAGCTTGTAACCAAGAGTAAGTGTGGTAATAATATACTGTGCAGGAATTATTGTTTATTGCCTTGGCACTGTACCTCTGTAGAAGACTATGGCAAATGTTCTTCAGAGGGAAAGGCATGAAAAGGGAGCACTGCTTCCTACACATTTCCAAACACCCTCCCTGTATCCTCAGCACTTACCTTTTTTTGTGACAGTTCACTGCTGTTGCCAGCTTCGATTACCAGCAGGTTTGGCAAGAGCAGTAAGGACACTGCCACGCAAACAGTGTGATTTGGCTGTGAAGTGAGGGCAAATGGAATTAATTCAGATAGAAAATATCCTGAATAAGTATTTCTGAGCTGGCATTGTTTGCCCTTGGTGACATCAACATTGGCTATCTGACAACTTCACTGAGTGTCAAAGTAGATTTTAAAGGAAATGAGTATACCCCATTAGCACATCTTTCCCTCTAACATCAGGCTTTTCTCAGAGCTCTGTGTCTCAGCAATCAGACTTACAAATGAAGTTTGCCTTCACTTTCCAATTATTAACCACAAAACAAAGTTCTTGACTTTGTAAGAAACAGAGCTGAGGAAAAGCACAGGCAAGGACAAACAGATGTCTTTCACAAGCACAGCTTCTAAATATGAGCTAAAATATTTTCTAGATATCTAGATTTTCTATATTCTAGATATTAAGAGAAAGAAGATGACATTCGCCTTATAAATTTAGAAAAAACCAACCATTATAACCATGACTTTACAATTTACAATAAAGTACTATTGCAGTTGCATGGATACCAGCATTTAGGAGATTGCTAGGTGACATAGGATGCCTCTATATGCATTGGGGGTAGCACATGCACACCTTGCATGGGGTTAAAAGATCAGCTTATCTTTCCCAAAATCAGCATTAATTTGGGAGGCAGCTGGTTCCTATCATGCTTAAATCACTGCTGAATCACCTCCTAGGTCCATCCGGATGCAGCCAGGGTTGTTTAAACCGCTTCCGCAGCCATTTTTAGAAGTCAGAAGTTACATCTGGGACATACCTGGATAGGTATTGGCTGCATACGGGATGGACCCGGGTGGTGATTCAGTGGTGATTTAGGTATGACAGGAGCAGGTTGCCTCCTGAATTAACACTGAATTTGGGAAAGCTAAGCCGCTCTTTTAGCCCCATGTGATAGTGTCCCTTGTTTTGGAAAAAAACTAACCCTAACCCTAACTCTAAGAAAACAGAAGGGCTTGAAAAAGTTACTGTTTCAGATTATATTATTATTATTATTATTATTATTAACATTTATATAGAGAGCACTGTAAAGTTTGTACAGTGCTTTACATAGTGAGGGGCAAATAAAAAGAAAAAAAGAAAGAATAAAACCTGCCAAGCAGTATACAATCTAAAACAACAAGATTACATGATTAAATTATCTCTAAAATAATACTAATTAGTATACAATAAAAACAAAGTAAGTAGCAGATTAACAGATTATATAGCTTCCAGATATCTTCAACCAGCTATAGTTCACCCCCCCCCCCCCAAATACTTTCCCCACTCTTTGGCAAACAGAGGTGAAATGACTATTTGCATTCTGTGTTTTTCAGAGGTTGGGAAGCTTACTTTTTAACTACAACTCCAGAATCCACTAACCAGCACAACCACTGGATATGTGGCAAGTGGCTATAAAACAGAACACTAGACTTGATTAACTTTGATTTAACTTTGCAAAAGAATCACTTCTAAAAAATAAAATTTTGCTCAATGTATTTAAGACAGTCTTAGAAAAAGAGGATGGTCTTGATCTTTAGGATTCTCTCAAGTCATTTTGAATAACTTTCCAAATCCTCCTATTTACACAATTTATTCCCTTTCAAGTCAAAGCTACTGACTGAAATGTCTGTGCTAATTGTATCAGAAATTCTGCTTTATTAAAATCTGTGGAGAATATTTTGAAAGAAACTTGTTAGCCATGCCTCTTAATATTTCAGATAACCAAGTTCAAATTTAGTTCATAATCTCCTACTTTTAATTGTTCTCACTGGGAGTGCTGGAGGATAGGATTCATTGGATACTTTAACTGAAAGATGGTTTTCATCTTTTATTTCAGAATTATTTTTCTTCTGATATTGAATATTACAAATTGTCTTGTCCTTCTAGATTGTGAGCAATAAGGTTGTAGTTATAGAACAATTTGCTTTTAAAACAAGTATATAGCACATTAGTCACAAACTGAGCTATTGTGCTTTTTGGCTTTAGTTGCAAGCTTTTGAACATTATCAGCTAAATTGCACTTACATATAGATTAGTCATTTTGATTTGGCACTGCCACTGATGTAGAAAATTCAGACTCTTTTACATAAACTCTGTAACCATCATTTTTGAACAATAAAAAGGCAATTTCTTCCCTTGCATTTTTTTTGTTTAATATGCTTCTGAATAAAATAAAATAAAATAAAATAAAATAAAAATAGCCCTCAAAAATGCTTTTGTTAAATGCATGCACATGGTTTTATCTCCAGTATATTTAAACTAATGTGAATTACTACTGTGAGGGAAATAAATCTTATTTATTCCACAGGGTAAAACACATCCAAGCTGCTAAAAGTGCTTGCTTAAACTGGCAACCATTTCCTCTGGAATGAATATAAAAGTGTGGAGAGTTCATTACAATTGAAGAGCCATAGAAAGTAGTTATAGTAGCATGCTAAAGGTGACAAGAATTAAGAATACTGGGCCATATTCACTTATGTGATTGCTCTTCTGCAAAGTCCATTATACTTATTGTAATATAATCAGAGTCTGTGGAATTTTTTGTTATAATTTTTATTTATTTATTTATTTATTTATTTGGTGTATTTATACCCCACTTTTCAGCCACAAAGGCTCTCAGAGCAGATTATATTTTTAGTATGCAACCAGTTGCACAATAGCTTTGCACAACTGCTTGTGCACAGTTATGGTTCAGTAAAACTGCTTCCCTCCTCTAGCATTAAATTAGATTTAGGTCAATGTACTGTGGTTTGAACATTGGACTATGACTTTGGAGACCAGGGTTCAATTCAACCATAGAAACCAACTGGGTGAACTTGGATGAGTGACACACTCTCAGTCCCAGAAAGTTCCATGGCCTTAGGGTTGCCATCAGTCAGAAATGACTTGAAGGCATTCAGCAACAACAAACTGAGCTAAGGTTCTAGCAGCCAGTACACTACAATAAAACTATAATTACAGTATCATTTTAGAGTATATCATTATAGCATATGTTTGTTTTGTGCCCCACAACATATAAGCCATTTTTGAAGGTATCCAACAATCAGCAACAAGTCCATCACAGCAGGCATGCAGAGATACTGCCGATCAATGCACAAAAATGGGGATGTTGTGATGTCAACAGCATATGATCCAGGCAACATATCCTGCCATGATATGCACAAATGAGAGACCAAAAAAAATTGATGGAGTAAACACAAGAGCATCTGGTAGATGGACAGCAACGGATTTTCTGCAGCCATAAGCTCTAGGTTTCCTTTAGAGTGGGTATAGAAGTAGAATCCCCTGGCAGCTCAGAATATCTTTGACTGGGGCAGAGCTGGAGTCAAGCAGGAAAAGAACAGAAGAAGAGCCAGTAGAAAAATCTACTCTAGCATCCTATTCTACAAATGGCCAACCAGTTACATATGAGAGGACTATGGGAAGGGCATAAGGGCAACAATCCTCTTCTGCTCTTGTTCCTAATCAGCTGGCATTCAAAGCAATGCTGCCTCAGACCTTGGATATAGCATATGGCCATGATAGCCAGTAGCCATTGATATACAGTATTTGTCTCTGTGAATTTATCCCGCCTACCTTAAAGCTGCATACAATGGTGACCTGCTTTCAAAGGATGAAACAATATTTCTCTGTCTCTTTTTTCCAAATCATGCATACTTTTATAAACCTTTATCACACCCACCATAAGCCACTGCCATGTCTTTCCCCCACTCTAAGCAGGCACAAATTTTCAGTTGCCCCTTTTCTCCACCTTTTCTCACTCTAAGATTTCTTTTCTGAGATGCAGTGAGAAAAACTTTACACAGTATTCCAAGTCTGCTTGCACCATATGTTTATACAAAGGCATTATGGCAGTGTCAGTTTTGGTTTTCATTCCTTTCCTAATGATCCCTAAAATGGGATTTTTGTTTTGTTTCACAGATGCTGCATACTGGCTCAACATCTTCCCTGGGCTGTCTCTTACAACCTTAAGACATCTTCACTGGTCAGCCACCCTGGATTTGTGGTATTGGGTTTTGTTTTGTTTGTTGTTTGTTTGTTTTGCTCCAATATGTATCACTTTTTACTTACATTGAACTGCCATTTCCATGAAGATGTTCATTCTCCTAGTTTGGAAAGACCTTTTTTACACCAGATTTCAACTAAAAAAGTTTCTTGTTTTTGTTTGTAAGCATGCCGAATAGTGTCATCAGCAAACTTGATCTCTTCCCAAATTCTCCCTCATTCATGGATAAATTTAAAAGCACCAATCTCTGCATAGATCCTTAGAGAAAATCTCATTTCTTCCATGGCAGCATTGTGATACCTGTCCTTTTATTCCTACTGTCTGCTTCCTCCTCTTGTTGGAAAGGACAGGCAACAAATCCGGACTACGTCCATAGGCCAAGGGATCTGAGTGTCTTGGATGTTACTTCTTCTGTCTTCCAGGAAGAATATCATTGCAAGGAGAATACCAATCTCCTCCATCTACTGGAAAAGAAGGACCAATAGCTGAGACCATACCTCCTTCCACCATGTAAGAACAAATCATTAAGAACTTTATAACTGAGAAGCAGTACATAAATTTGCTTTTTTTTCCCCCTCCCAATTCTCTTTCCTTTCATGTCATAGCTTTTATATAGCCTGCAGGTTTACAACGTTAACACTGATCTTCAAGCTTCTCTGGGAGGCTTTTTCAACTGAAGAGCTTAATAAAAATGAACCATCCTTACATCTGTCCTATTAATCCATTGTTATTTTTATTCAGGAGGTTTTGGTGAGAAACTTTGTCAAAAGTTTTTTGAAACTCAAAATACCTGTGCCTGACAGATTACATCAATCTACATGTTCATTAATACTCTCAGAGAACCCCAAAAGGATAGTAAAATACAACTTATCTTTGTAGAAGTCCTGTTGTTTCCCCTTCAAAAATATTTGTTCTTTAATATATGTGACAGGTCTACCTTAATTTTTCCAATCAGTTTACTGAAACAGAAATTACATACATAGCCTCTAATCTCCTAGAACCCCTTTTTAAAAAAGCAGCTCTGCATTAAACCTCATGTAGGGAGGCTGGTCTTAGGAACTAATTATATATTTTTGTGAAATGATCAGCATTTTCACATTTGAATTGTTTAAGAAATTCAGAGTGGATGGTATGCTGACTTGGAAATTTACTGATTTTTAATTTATCAATAAAGATTAGACCTAGAAAGGATTGTGTAGAACCTGGAATTTGTAAGTTTCAAAACATCAAAATCCAATTTTTAGTGCAAAAAAGAAATTATGTTTCTGCACAAGAAAGTATGTGGGTGGGGGGGCATTTTGTGCAAAAAAAGAACCTCAATGCAATTTACACTAGAAGTCATGAAATGTGAACAATTATGGGAACAAACCAGACATCAATGCTGAGATCAACTGGGAGCCTCCAGAGGTCACAACACTGCTGTAATCTTTTTGGGTCTGGCTACGAGGATTTAACCAAGCGTTTCTGTGATTCTACCCACTCTCCACAAAGCAGAGTTGTGCATGATGTGTATGCAAGAGGCTTTATAGTTTGCTCAGAAAGTCAGGGTGGTGGTATATGACTCAGCCTATCATAGATCCATATGTGGACCTACAATGGTCTCTGAGCCATACAGGATTGCAGCCCTAGTATCAAAGGAAGCATGCCTCTGTCTGACAGTTGCTGGGGAATGCAAGACAGAAGGTGCAGTTGCAATATTGTGTTACTGGCACATTTGCTATACACAACTGGTTGGTCACTGTATGAAGAGAATGTTGGGTGAGGAAGGGCCTTGGTCTGATCAAGCAATGCAGGTCTGTATTCTCAAATCAATCCAAAGACTGAAGAATCTAGGGACTATATCACACCAGGCTTGTAAGGTGCTGCAATTGTGTCAGTCTTGCAAACATAAACATGCCAGGTTGGGGACAATCATTATCATAAAACTCTTCCAAATCACCATCATTCTGCTTCTTTCCTGGCCTCTGTTGCCCACTTGCTAGCCTCCATAGCTCTTCTTCCCTGCCCTAGCTCCCTGCTCAGCGTGCCTTTTGATATGTATTTATATATTTTTTTAAAAAATTAGCTCAGTTGTGTGATCATGGCAATCCACTAGGTTTAGAAAGTAAGATGGGGAAAAAAAGGAAAAAAAACCAGCCTGCTTGGGAATAGCAAGAAGGAGAGAAGAGAAGAGCATAATCATGTCCATTGATACCACTTGACTGCCTGCACATTGGAACTGTTTCAGGAAGAACTTCTCACATTCTCTCAATAGTGAAAAAACAATGTGATTGAAGGGGGGGCATTGACAGGTTTTGCCTGTCAATGAAAAGGAACAATTCAGTAGGAGGTATACTATACAAATATTGGACAGATGCATTGTCATGTGATAAGGTATGGCCATAGGCACTGCTGTCCTGCTCTAATTCCACTTTTGAAACCTGGTGTGATGAAGTCCTAAAATAACTTGGGAAGTCCTTAAAGAAATGTGAAAACTAAACAGTACTAGCAAAGTTAAATTAAGAACTTATCAAAAATACACAGAGGAACAGCTATGGAAAGAATTAGAGCCTTCTTCTTATGTAGGCAAACAGCAGCTAACAATGGCGTTCCCTTTCCTTTCTGGGTAAAATCCTCCACATTCTACATGAATCATCATCATCATCATCATCATCATCATCATCATCATCTGTGAGTAGATTTCCAGAACAGAATGAAAAATTACAACACCATATTTGCATTCCTTCTAAATTTGACATATGGACTTTGTCTGCAATCTTTTTGGTTCCCATTAAGAGCTTATTCCAATTAAAGACTGTTTCTGTGTTTACCTTGCTTTTATTATGACTACAGAATAAGAAGAAATCAATTTTGAATTTTATAGACTAAGTGCTTATGTGTAGCACATACATAAATACTCATACTTCCATCAAGCTCAATAAATACAGTCATTGTCTACTAATATCATGCTCAACAAAGTCACTCAGATGTGAAACATTAGCTGAAAGTGCTACAATATTGAGAGAATCTAGCTTCAAACCATAAATAGAATGCAAACAAAAATTATATGGTGAAAAAATAAATAATATGGATACCAATCAAGGAAGACTCTGAATTTTCATATTGTTGAAAGTCTTTTCTTGTTTAATTTTTCCCAAGCACACAAAGTGAGCATGGGCTACTCTGGCAGGGCCAATTTATGTCCCTGTGCCATCATCAGCCACCCACGTGGGCTGTTAAATATCTACCAAAAATATACATACATTTTAACAGGAAGTTTAGTTTTGTTTTGTTTTAGTTTTAGTTTTGAGGTGCCTGGGTATTTGGACAAAAGTAATTTGCCATATTTTGCCTTGAAGCACACTTGACTATTTTCAGGTACGCTTCCCCCAAATTTAAATCCTGTGGTTTTGAAGGAATCAAGGAGGGATGGTAGAAGCCAGAAGAAAAGTCTTGAAGGACTGTTTGCAACCTACAGACTACACTTTCCCCACTATAACATACAGCAAAAATGTATTTTATCTCCTTTCACCAAATTCTCCTACTTCAGAAAACACTCCACCCTTGGCTTAGGCTCCTAGGCTCATTAAAGACAGAACAAACTAGCCCTTGTTGTGATATGGTATCTCCAGGTAAGTTGTCACAACAGTTGTTATCATAGCACCTCAGGGTGCAATTAAGAGGAGGTCAAGTTATTTCTCCCTTTCCATTATAATTAAATCACCCTTAACTATACAGTCTTACAAACCTAGTCTACTGACACATTTCCTCCATATACAGTCGTCCCTACATTTGTGTGGACTTCGAATCCACATCCCTTGATTATGTGTGAGGGACAAATGGGGGGGGGGGGACATAAAATGGGACACGAGCCCACCGGTGCCCACAGGGCATGCCACCATTCAAACTGATGGGGCTTGAATATTGGCAGATTTCCATTTTTGTGGGGTGGTCTGGGATGTATATCCCACCAAAATGGAGGTGCGACTATTTTCATATGGGGAATTGCTCTTAGGTAAATGTGCCTTGAGCCATGGCTGCATCTACAGTGCAGAAATATGCAATCTTACACCACTTTAACCACCATGGCTCAATGCTATGAAAAATTCTGGGGTCTGTAGATTTGTGAGATATTTAGCCAGAGAACTCTGGTGCCACAACAAACTACAAACCCCACCATTCTATCGAATGTAGCCATGATTGCTGAAGTGGTGCCAAGCTGCATTAATTCTGCAGCAATCCCACTTGCTCCTAGGAAAACTCAACTACAATCGTTGTCTTAAAATTTAGGGGCTTGATCATTTAGCACACCTGATTTAAAATTTTTGAGGAAGCTCAGCTATACATGACTCTTGGTAATCCAATTTTCCCTGATCATTTCAGCAGAGGATCTGATCTTCTTAGCCTAAACTGTCTTGGGGTCCATGCCCCCGTGAGATGGTGGGCTTGTCAATGGGCTCGGCGAAGTTTTGCTCATTTTCATGAATGGGTTTTGCACTTTACTATTAAATGTACAGTACTAAAAAATGCTGCAACTTGTCCTTAAAATATTAGCCTTGAATGGGTTACCTGTGACTTGGTGACCACTCATCCTGTCCCGTTGTGTTTCTGGTGTATGTGTGGTTGGCTTCACAAAGGGGAAGAAATACATTTGTTTTACGCAGACATATGGGTTTGACACAAAGTGTACATTGCAGAAATCACAACAATAGCAACAGAAACACCCCAACCTGTTTGGAATCTGAAAAGGAATTCCTTTCTCCAGTAACTCCAGGAAAAAATAGAAAGCAATTTGGATAAATCAGGGATCCAACTTCATTAAAAGAAATGCCTTTCTGTCCCACACCCTGACAGACCAGATTCTGACACAGCCAATGTAAGAGTGACCTGGCAACTTCTAAGATGTTATATCATGGTGTAGAAGTGGTTAGTTCAGGGCCTTCAGTCTGTTCAGATTCCATTTTCACTTTCCTTCCACCAACTAGTGGGTGTTACCTTTCTGGATCTGGTGTCTAAGCTGGTCTTGGATAGACTTCTTCCATGGAAACAACCCAGTCTTTGCTCTTTGCTATCAGAAAACCTTTAATACTTATTACTCAAGGGGGCTAAATATGCTGGGGGTAACTTTTGCTCTGTCAGCCAAAATCTATCAGATGGTAGAAAAATCTTCAAAGTGCCTTCTTGCCATGCAAAGATGGCCAGAAAACCTACCAAAGGTTAGTTTTCTTTACATCCCTAAGTCGATCTAGAGCAGAAAAACTTCCAAAATGATGACACCATGTCATACGTTCACTGCTAAAGGACACTGCTAAAGAGAAGAAAGTAAGGGACATTCTGGGGGCATTTCTTTTAGCAGCATTCCAGTTCTCTGTACAGGTATTACCTAATATTGCTTTTAAATTATCTCACTATTTCCAATCCTTAGCACTAGGCTAAAATTTTGAAAGCAATGTGTGTGTTTTTTAAGTTTAATGTATAACACCTTTACCCCACCCACTTTTATTTGCTTGTCACATAACTTGCACTTATTCTTTCCCTACCTGAACTCCCCAGTACTGCAGTTCTTCCATACTTGGACTGGAATATGACAAGATTAGAGTCCTGCAGTCCCGGGGCTCATCAGCATGGCAGACCCTCAGGTAGGAATAGCCCTCTAGCTGCTCAGGCTTGGTAATAAATCCTCGCTGCAAAATTAGAAAAGGAAATTTCCACACAATGGTTGACTTGGCATTAAAATCTAGTGGGACTCATAGAGCTCAGCTGTCAGCACACTTCAGACAGTAGCCAGAAGCTCAGGCTTTCTCCCCAGGTAGGTCATGACTCACTTCATATCTTTCTACAGCTCTACACACACTCTCACATATAAAAATGGGAAGAAAAAGATTTCTATACAGTCCACAGAACTCCTGTGCTTTACCCGGAACATGGCTTAACAGAAATTCTACTGCTGGATCTTGCATGTGATGCGTGATCCAAGGGAAAACTCTGCAATGAGATGGCAATCTAGCACAGTCTTTGGCCTAGTGCCTATCTGATGTTCATTCTTCCAGAACATATTATACAGAAACAATAGCAATAACATTGCTGTAGGATCCAGGGCAAGAGGGATTTGAAAAAATGCAAATTTCTATTTGTAGAAACTGGAAAATGTTGGCAAGAAAAGAAAGATGGATAGGAATTCAGAAAGCTACTTTAAAAGTGATTAGTTATAATTATTGATCAACAGCAGAAAGTAGTTACAATTAAACATTATAAATATAAAGAATGTTTCTCTCAAAAAGAACCAATGGACTTTTCTGGGTAACTTTTTTAAAAAATGTAAGGATGCTAGAAGCTATTGGCCTGTAGAATGAAACTCACTGTCTCCTTTTCTATCTCTTTGGCATCCATAAAACCCAACATAAACCAGACGTATGCTGTAGACTACCAGTTCTGTGCCATCAAAGCAGTTTCATATTGTACCTTTATCCCATCAAAGAAGTGAAGTTGTCACTTGTTAACTTACAGCTGTAATGTGGTTCTTTGCTATTCAAAAAAGAAATTGAATAGCCATTTGTTTCTTCCAAATTCTAGAATAGCCCTTCTAAGGATGCATCTGCACTGCAGAAATGATCCAGGTTGACATCGCTTTAACTGCCATGGCTCATTGCTATGGAATCCTGGGATTTGTAGTTTGTTGTGGCACCAGAGTTCTCTAACAGATGGAGCTAAATATATCACAAAACTACAAACCCAGAATTACATTGCAGTGAGCCACGACAGTTAAAGTGGTGTCAACCTGGATTATTTCTGCAGTGCAGTTATAGTCTCAGTCTTTTTACTTTGGAGAAATGCTTGACATAATTTTCATCTCTCAGGAACCCCCACAAAAAATTATTATACTTACAGCTAAAAAAAAAGTTTCTTGTATTAATAATCATCTTATCATCTTGCAAAATCCATAGTAGCCTCTTGTTTAACCCTAGGGTTACAGGAAACTCTGGTTGAGAAATCCTACTCCAGATGGACAGATGGATAGATAGATTGTAGATGAGAGGGAGGGATGGGGATATTTGTCAGTTGAAAATGGAAAAAGAAATTAATTAAGAAGAAGTAGTTATTCATTAATTCCATGCACTGGATGAGTGGATGGAAGGTTGGATGGACTGATATTTGCTAACAGTAAACAGAAAAGATAGTTAAATGCAAGTAATAAGCTCCTTATTACTTCCAAGCTTTCAATGGATACAGAGAGAAAGATAGATTTTGAGAGCAGTAAATGGAAGGAGGAGGAGAAGTTTGCTTCAAGTACATAATGACATGGATGGAGGGGTGTAAGTGACAGTATATATGCCAGTCTGGCAAATACTATAGACGTTGTTATAAATATGTGGTCTGGCTGTGGATGAGAGGCAAGTATGATTTTAAACTCAATTCTGTCAGGTTTGCATGAACACAAATAACTACCGAGATTCTTAGCCCCAGCAGCAGAATGTGAACACACTGGCTGTGTCCCATTTACCCAGTAGGTGACAAACAATAAAGGCAGTTTTCAAAGACAAGTAAATAATCCGTGCTGGCTTAGCAGTTCTCAGGAGCTGAAAAGGTAAGTTTGGTGTATAATAAGCAGCAGTGCTCATTTTTCTCACAATATTAAGCTCCTATGTGATGCAGCTTTCTGGGCCCCATTACTAACAGCCTGACCTGTTTCGGGAGGCAGAAAAAAAGTGAACGTCAGAGAGCCACCTAACTCTGGATTGGCTGCTATTACAGTGGACGCACCTTATTGATGGGCTAGCCATCCATGGATTGGGATCTTTCCTGCCCTCCACTTTAGCTACCGCAATGGAACCCTCCATCATTATTAAATCTGTCAGTACAGGATCCTGCCATGGGTTCTTTCTGCAAAAAATTCTCATTGCTTTAAACACTTTTTTGCACATATTTTTCACCTTTTTTTTTAAAGAGAAAATACTGACAGAAAATGGTGATGTGATATTCACAAAAATTGATCCCATCAAGAAACAATATTGCATTTAAGTCTAAAATACCAATATGATAGACATGTTGTTTCAATAACACAAAGCCATTCTCTATCCTGTAGATTTCTGTACTTTTAAATATATATATATATATATATATATATATGTGTGTGTGTGTGAGAGAGCTTCTGGGGAATGCTAAACCATTTGTAGGGGACCTCTGGTTAAGATATCCTGGTTGATTCATTTCTTTTTTTAAAAAATGAATGTTATGGGAGAGATGTATAAAGAGCCAGAGGATTATTTTCAACTGACTAAGGCCTGGTACAGACAGCCACTTTGCAGCAGTCTGGAGCTGAAATTAGGGCTAGGGAGCATGTATCGTCTGCACGCTCTGCACTCTCCCAGTGCCATTTTGGCATGCCCGTGTTTCGATGGCGTGCACGCCAATGATGTGTCTTATGTGCCACCTCTAAATGGTGTGGTGCACAAGAGACATTTCCGCACCGCTCCTGGGCACTAATGGCACTTGGCAGCTCCTTTTTAGACAGATTGTTGCCCCTTTCTTCTCATCTGTACAACCCCTAAGTGTATTGTATTTTAAGGTAGCTTTAGTGAAGCATTGAAATAAGACATAATTTGGAGTGATGTTCATCACAAAGACAGAAATTTTTCTTTCATATTAGTAATTGAGACTTAGCCTACAGCTGTACAGTTTTAGCATATATGATAGATTCTTTTCCATGATGATGATAATGACGGAGATGATGACAAATGATGGCAAATGATTAATATACAATGGTATGCAAAAATGACATTGTGCTTAGAATCATAGAATCGTAAAGTTGGAAGAGACCACAAGGCCATCCAGTCCAACCTCCCTGCCATGCAAGAACTCTCTATCAAAGCATCCCGGACAGATGGTCATCAAGCCTCTGTTTAAAGACCTCCAAGGAAGGAGACACCACTATACTCCGAGGGAGTGTGTTCCTCTGTTGAACAGCCCTCACTGTCAGGAAGTTCCTCGTAATGTTGAGATGGAATCTCTTTTCCTATAGCTTGCATCCGTTGTTCCAGGTTCTGTTCTCTGGGGCAGCAGAAAACAAGCTTGCTGCCTCCTCAATATGACATCCCTTCAAGTATTTAAACAGGCCTATAATATCACCTCTTAATTTTCTGTTCTCCAGGCTAAACATCTCCAGCTCCCTAAGTCGATCCTCATAGGGCATGGTTTTCAAGCCCTTCATCATTTTAGTCACCCTCCTTTGGACACACTCCAGCTTCTCAACATCTTTTTTGAAGTGTGGTGCCCAGAAGTGGGCACAGTATTCCAGGTGGGGCCTGACCAAAGCAGAATAGAGTGGCACTATTACTTCCCTTGATCTAGACACTATACTTTTATCGATGCAGCTTAAAATTGCATTGGCATTTTTAGCTTCTGCATCACACTGTTGACTCATGTTCAAATTGTGGTCTAATTGAACTCCTAGATCCTTTTCACACGTAGTCTCATTCAGCCAGGTGTCCCCCTCCTATATATGTCCATTTCATTTTTCCACCCTAAGTGCAGTACCTTATATTTCTCTGTGTTGAATTTCATTTTGTTAGCTTTGGCCCAGCTTTCTAGTCTATTCAGGTCATTTTGAATTTTGATCTTGTCTTCTGGGATATTATCTACTCCTCCTAATTTGCTGTCATCTGCAAATTGGATAAGTATGCCCCCCAATTCTGTCATCCAAGTCATTGATAAAGATACAGTGGTCCCCTGGGTTACGAAGGTAATCCGTTCCGGGTTACCTTTCGTAACCCGGAAATATGCGTATCCCGGGGGACCGCTTTAAGGGACGGACCTCGCAGCCGATTTAAAGGGGCCGCGCGGTTTTTCCCTTTCGTTCCCCGGGGGAGCCTTCGGATCCCGGGGGAATTTTTGTGGTCCCGCCGGTTTCGGACCCCGGGGATTTCGTTCCCCGGGGGATTTGCAAACCGGGGGGGCGACTGTATTGGATAGCACTGGGCCAAGGACAGAACCCTATGGGACCCCACTGGTCACTTCTCTCCAAAATGAAAAGGAGCATTGTTGAGCACCCTTTGTGTTTGGCCAGTCAACCAATTACAAATCCATGTAACAGTTACCTTGTCTAGCCTGCATTTTACAAGCTTGTTTGCAAGAATGTCATGGGGAACCATGTCAAAGGCCTTACTGAAATCAAGATAGACTATATCTATCTACCAAAATGGTGATTTTATTTAAAAAAGAGAGAAAGAGAGAGAGAGAGTTCAGATTTGTCTGGCATGACTTGTTTCTCTGAAAGCCATGTTGACTTTTTGTGATTATGGCATTGACTTCTAAATGTTCACAGACTCTCTGTTTAATGAATTGCTCTAGAATCTTCCCTGGTATTGATGGACACCAAGTGCTGAACTATGCCTCGTTCTTTTCTAAACCCCAATGCAATTTCTAGTTGAGCAACCAATTGCACAAACGATTCCATGCTACAACAAGTACACTACTGGCTGTGTAACCAAAAACCAAACACAATAGAATTCTCTCAGCATTGATAGTGTAGCTGAAATCCTTTTGGTTAGCCCCAACTACTGTATTGAATTGACTGCTGAACTGCAAGTCAACACATACGTAAACCTGAGTGACTCAATGGGCTGACTCTAGTCAGGAGTAATAATAATTCAGTCTATGTTAGGTCAAGACCAATGTTGTAGACTTCTGGGAAACATCTGATTGATCACAGCATAAAACAGAATAACTAGACATCATGATCTTTTGGTCTAATAAAGCAGGCCTTCTTTTATATTCCTCAACAATCTGAGAAAGAAAGCAATTTGAGAAAGGCAGGAAGGCTCTCAGCAAAGCAGATGCTCTGACATTTGAGTGTTCTGGTTGTTAAATGCTGTCAAGTAAACTTCAACTTATAGTGACCCTGTGAATGAGAAACTTTCAAGTGTCTGTGTTAACAGCCCTGCTCGGGTCTTACAATCTCAGGGCTGTAGCTTTCTTGATTGAGTATATCCACCTGTACTGGTGTTTTTCTCTTTTTCTATTGTCAACAGTCTCAGTTTAGTCATCTTGGCTTCTAGGGAGAGTTTAGGCTTGATTTGCTCTAGGACCCATGTTCAGTCGCCCCTCCTAATGCATGGATCTGGGATCCATGCTTTTGAATATATGCTGAGGGGCAGCCTCTGCTATTTACAATGGCATGCGTGCCTAGGGGGCGGGCTCCATTCAAGCTTATGGGGCTTCAATAAGTGTGAGCCTCCATTTTCATGAGGGGTCTGGAACGAATCCCCTGTGAAAACGGAAGGCCAACTATATTTCTCTTTTTGGCAGAACATAGTATCTGCAAAATTCTTCTCCAAGGACACATTATTTTCCTCCTATCAGCTTTTTTCTTATCCATTTTTCACAATCATAAACAAAAAAGCAAAAATATGATGGCATGGAGAATCCTTACTTTGATATTTAATGGTATATCTTTACACTTTGGAATCTTATCTAGTTCTTTCATAGCTGATCTTTGCAGCTCTTCCAATTCCTGATGGTCTTCTGATTTCTTGACTACTGTGTCCATTCTGATTAATGACTGTGCCTAGATATGGAGAATATGAAACTATTTCAATGTCAAAGTTAGACTATCTAAGCCATCATATTCCCTATCACCATGTGAACAGGAGAGTGAAGAAAGTGGAGAGGAAGAAAATAAACTATCTGAGATGTGGTGCTGGAGAAGAGAGCTGGGATACTGCTGCCTTGAGTTCTTATACCAGGAGAAAGGCAAGATATAAATTAATTAAATAATAATAATAATAATGTGGACAGCGAAAAAGACAAATAAATGGATCCTAGAACAGATCAAACCCAAACTCTCCCTCTAAGCCAAGATGATCAAACTGAGGCTAATGATCAAATTGAGGCTTCTAATGAGAAGGCATGGATCATTAGAAAAGACAATAATGCTAGGGAAGGTAGAAGGTAATAAGTAGAGAGGAAGACTATATGTCAGATGGATTGATTCAATCAAGGAGGTCCTGAATCTGCAGGACATTAGCAGAGTAGTGGAAGATAGAAGGGCTTGGAAATGTCTCATCTACAGGGTCGCTATGAGTCAGGATCAACTGGACAGCAGTTAACAAACAATAAACCACGGAACAATTTTCTTCTCAGATTTTCTGTTATGCTCTGTTATCAAACTTGTGTTTGTGATATGCTTCCTACAGTCTCTTCCTTTTCTGAACCCATCTGGCATTGCTCACTCTGTATATGGTAAAAATCTGAGTGTTGCAAATAGTTAAAATGGAAGAGTTCTTGGGGAGCTACACATAGATGCCCTTTGTTTTTGAGGAAGTGATGAAACTTTACAGACAAATACAGATGTTTAGGTTTTATTCTGGGTAATGATAAAAACAGATATTGTAAGAATACAGTACTTTAAGTCTTCAGCTGTTCCTGCTGGAATGTCAGGTAAGTGGACAGCCACATGCATTTTTATAAAGGCAGAGGATTGGGAGAGGAGGAAGTCAGATTTGTGCTTTGAATGATATTATTGTCTTTGAAAGAAAGAGAGAGGTAGGGGGACCCAGAGAAGAGACATGTATGCATGTTGTATAAAGTATAAATGGAAATCACGTCTTTAAATGGACCTGTTGCTTTGTGTTAGACACAATGGCAGCCACTGTGGAAAAGAGCAATTCTCCATGTTTTTATTTATTTGGAAAAGTTATTTAAACCAGTAGCTTTTAAATGTTAAGTAGCTTATTAACATTAAATCCACTAATGTTAAATAATTACAAAAATTATAGGATTAATTTGTTAATTAATTAAAAACAATGAACATTCCAAAATACAAAATATCAGCTGACATCCTGTTTGACTCCTTGCAGGTGCTTTGCACACCACACACTTGCAGGAGGGGGATGGATTCACTATCATTCAGCACCTTGCCCTCCAGTCTCTCAAAAGTCCTTCAGTTGGTGTGTCTGCCTGGTGAGTTTTGAGGGGTTCAATTGGGAGACATAGCTGTGACAATGGAGCTCTGTCACTGTTGATACCTGCAACAATGCAGAAGCTCAGCCATCTTTGGTTACTAATAAAAAATTGCCAGCAACTAAATTTCAATGATCTGGCAATCATTGCTGGAAAGTATAATATATTCACACTGAACGATTAACATAATGGATTTTGAAATCCCTTTTGAAAAATTTAATCAATTGCAGGCAATTTTTAATGACTTATTTCTGCAGTCTGATTTAAATAAACACATATTCTATTGCTTAGTTTCTGGAAAGAAGAGTGTGCATATATGTGGAGAGGAGTTTTAAGACTTGCCTTTCTTAAATATGGAGCAGGACACTACAAGATAGAAAAATTAAATTTAAAGTGCAATCATAATCAAAATGTTATATTACTACTGCCCAGCACAGTACATAAAATATTGTAGTATTATCTTTGCTGCTAGGGCAAAATAAAGTCAGATGGTTCACACAGGAAATTCGTTGCTCCCACAAATGATTTTGGCTGAAAGCTTCTTGAGATGAAATATGGCAAAAAGACAGAAAACCTCCTCCCAAACAACAGGAAGAAGATAACAGCTTTGTCTTAAGGGAATGCTCCTCTCTTTTCTGATTGAGAAGGTATAACGGGATCATGGAAATCTTTAAAGCAATAGTTTACCTGAAATCTTGGTGGCATGTCCCATGAAACAGTTTTAAAATCAGAAACACCAAGAGCAAAATAATTTCAGGAAGCAAATTATTCAGACAGAAGCCCACTCTGGATCAACAGACATTGTAGTCTGAAGTTCAGATTATGGGTGGAATCCTACCCCAGGAGATGTACATCTAGTGCATAGTGATATATCTATAGATATGTCTTCCAGTATGACTCCCCCAAACTCTCATTTTAAGCAATACAACCCACTTTAAACATGACCATTTCTAGTTCATTGAAGAGTGGGAGGATCTATGGAAATACATCCAGTTTTTGAGATTGAGGAGATTATCACATTGCTTGTAAAGCACT
This sequence comes from Urosaurus nigricauda, assembly GCA_034509955.1. Taxonomy (NCBI): domain Eukaryota; kingdom Metazoa; phylum Chordata; class Lepidosauria; order Squamata; family Phrynosomatidae; genus Urosaurus; species Urosaurus nigricauda. The sequence continues at coordinate 191,693,024 of JAOEGL010000003.1, read as the reverse complement.
TTATCCCTGACGGGATAAAGGCACATTTAATTTTAAAACTGCATGTGCCAGTGGCTGGGTGAATGCAGCCTGGATCCCAGCTGCACTTATCCAGTGGCTTTTCAAAAATGGTAAAATCTCATTTTTGAAAAGCCACTGGATAAGCATGGCTGGGATCCAGGCTGCAGACAGCTTGCACTCGCCAGGCCACTGGCAAGTGCTCTAACATCCGGTTTTAAAATTAAATGCACCTTTATCTCATTGGGGATAAGACGCTTTAAAAGCAATGTGATCATCTCCTATGATATATAGTCATCCCTCTATATCCACAGACTTGCCATTTGTGCTTTTGATTACTGGTGCCTGGCAAGCCCATGGCTTGCTATGTCCCTCCCTCTTTTACCTTAGGACTGGCACGGCCTTTTTCTGCCCAGCGCAGCCTCGTTCCAGGTGGCACAGCCTTCCTCTGGCTGTCGTGGCTGCTTTCCCAGGCGTTGCGGCCTTGTTCCAGCCGAGGCAAGGCTGTGCCCTTGGTGTGCAATCATAGAATCATAGAGTTGGAAGAGACCACAAGGGCCAAGAAACATTCCTGCCCACTCCACCAAAGAGGTATCCTTTACTTTCATTCTACGCTAAGCAAAGTGCTGCAAACACTGTTAGCTTGGCAGAAATGCCAAATATTTCTGTTAATTAGGTGCAATAATAATGTGGTAGCCTTGGTAATAATCAGGTGTCTTGTAAAACACCTGTGAAACCAATTAGGTAATTACCAAGGCTACAGAATCCAGACGTATAATGACTTTCTCAGTATAAAAGCATAACTCATAAAAAAGATTTCTTGAAGTCATGCTAAATAAGAAACTTGTGATTATTACAAGAACACCACTCCATGTTGTTTAACCCTGTTTGGTAGTGTTCCACATTTCTAAAGATTATTCTTGTTTCTAATCCTCCAACAGATTTTTTGAATATATGCCTGATGAGAGACATAGAAGGAAAAGGAATTTGTTTTTTTTCCCCCAGATTCTTTGCTTTGCCAAAAACATTTGGGGGGGGGGGGTGAATGCAGATAAGTTCACCCAATTTACTAAAATATTTCACACTTGGAACTATAATTTAGGGTGGAAATCCAGATTCTTGAATGTGATCAGTATGATTGTTTTAACAACCTCCTAAAGGATTTAGCTATGATGGGAAGAAATTCAGGTAGGTAGTGAGGCAAAGTGAGCACTGGAAAGATATTATTTCCTTAGCATAGATGGATGTATACTGCTGCACCTGTCGCCCTTTCAGCACCAAACAGTTAAAGCACTGTTTCCACTTTAACTATCATGGCTGCATTGTATGAAATCCTGGGATTTGCAGTTTAGGGAGGGATACTTAGGGGCTTTCTAGATTGGCAGGAATGTGTGACATGAAGTTGCCTTTTCCTGAAAGGCTTGCAGCCTTTAGATGGAGCTGCGCTGTTCCGCAGTTTTGAAAAAAGAATCTGGGAAAACCAGCACCTTTTTAAAGGTGCTTCTTCTCCCCTAAAATGCAAAAAAAGTGTTTTCATGGCACACTTTCCGTTTTTCTCATCTAAAGGCTAGAGTTTCATGCAGCCATGAACACACTTCTTTTTGCCAATCTAGAATAGGCCTTAGAATTCTTCGGCAGAGAGTATTTTTCAAAGACTAGTTGCAGTTTGAGACCATCTGCCTGTTCCTCAGAGTTGAATCAGCCACACATTTGATCCTGGGCCTCTGAAACTAGCCTGTTATCTCAGGTAAGATGGAAGCAGGTGGATTTGGTGGCTCCCATGTAAGTGTGCTAGGTGGATTTATGCAGTTTTTTTTTTTTAGCCTGAGCTTCAAAGGAGCTTCAAGATGGTCTGCCCTAGAGCTAGATGCTCTAACCTATTTTGGAGATAGAGTGCCACTTCTCCTTTAAATTTGGGACTGAAATCTGGAGCAGATTTGCTGCCTCCCAGAGGCACAAGGCACCCAACATCACTGGATGAAGGATACTATCTCCTTTCTATGGAGTTTATCACACGGGATGAAATTTCTCCCAATTTCGAATTGAGCCTATTCAAATTTACATAAATTTGCTAGTTTAGTGCATTTACGTGAAACCTAATTGCGTTTGGAATGCATTCAGAATGACTTCCCATTTCCCGAAAATGAACCCCCATTGCCCGAAATTGCGTGAGATACCCTTATACGCATGAACATAAAACCTATGATTGCATTCGGAATGACTTCCCTTTTGCCCGAAATTGCGTGAGATACACTCATACGCAATTACATGAAACCCCATGATTACATTTGGATTGCCATTGCCATCGTATGATAAACTCCCTTAACAGAAGTAAGATTCAATTGCTAATCCAACTATCTTCTGTACATGCACTGGAGGTGCCACCTAATAATTCACCTCAAATACCAAAAAGTCAGGGGGCAGGCCTGCTAGCATACAGATGATTGTGTTCAGCTGAGAAATAGGACTATTTTTCATTTTCATATTTTCATAGCACCAGGGCTATGACACAGACTGCCATTAAATTCAAGGAAATCATAACCTTTCTTCAAGTATCTAGCCCTCTTGTTACTGCCCTATTGCTCTAAAAGTGAGTGGGTCAAATGTGGGAACAATTGACTCTCCAAGGCATCAGGGCTTCATGATGTATTGTCGTACTCATTGTTTTTCTGACTTAAGACAGAGAAGTTTCTTGTGTTAGCAAAGTGTGAAATTACTTTGTCACTGCTACCAAGCACAGCAGGGGGATTACTAATAAGGAAACATAGCTTTGTGCTGCTCTGTTAAGGCCAAATGCCTTCTTTGGGATGACTTAACAGTAATTTCAAATACAGCTCTAAACAATCATAATAATCATAAGCTTCTCCTTGTTCCTGAAAATGCAGCAAGCAGAGGCAGAGGAATATACACAGGCTGGTGGGGATGATCAGATATTGGTGCCAGAAATCCCATACTCCACTAAGAGATGGTGTAAGGACAAGTGCAGAGCATCATGTACAACCTGTCTCTTCAGCTACCTGAGCCTGGAAAAGGTATTTTGGGGGACTTTGCTGGCCAGGGGGCAAAGTCAGGGTGTTGCGTCCAGATTATGCACACCCTTGATGACGCCACCAGGCACCATGACACCCCTCCGGCGCTGTGTCCAGATGACACAGCACCAAAGGGGCACCATATTGCCCTACTGCCGCAGGTATGGCACCCTTTTGAGGGTACAAAAAGGAGCCGCATTTTGCGGCTCTTTTTTGTGAGTTCAAGAGGCCGGATTGAGACCATATGGAGAGGTTGTCATGGCTCCAATCCAGCTGAAGAAGGGGCGGCTGCATGCTGCCCCTTTAGGGCTGTTTGTATAGCCTCAAATGGAAGAGCCCCCCCCCCCACTACACCATCTTACCCAGGAGGGAGTGAAAGGACAGGCCAAACTCCATAGGGTCTGTCCTGGATTAAGAAGCAGAGCCCTCCCTCCATGCCATCTGCCTTGGTCCGGGCATCGGAGGGAGAGAAGAACTTTTGGACCTGATCCCCTTCCCCACCACCATTCCCTTCTCCTTTTGTGCCGTGTCTTCTTAGAATGTAAGCCTGAGGGCAGGGAACCATCTAGTTGAAATAATGATTGTAAGCCACTCTGATAGCTTTTAGAGCTGAAGAGCGGGATATAAATAAAAAGAATAAAATAAAATAAAATAAATCTTCCCACTAGAATCCCTGCTTTAATTGTCAAGCTCATCCTCCTGGGATGAGTGTGGCATTCTTCATGATCCAGCTGTAACCAGGAAAGTATGAGGATCATTCAATCCTCCATGTCTTTAGGCCCATAACTCCCATAATCCTCTGCTTTGCACCATGCCAAAAGCCCCCTAGTCTGAGATCAGGTGGGGTTATTCACCTAATCTATTCAAATAGTATGCAGAAAATGTCACATGCAAAGCAGGCCTGGACATGGAGGGAAGATTGGAGGATGGAATATCAACAATCGAAGATATTCAGATGACACCATACTACCAGCAGAAAACATCAAAATTTGAAACAATTACTAAATAAGTCAAACAGGAATGTGATGGGGCAAGCTGTTGTTGAACATTAATATAACAAAAATAATCACTGTGGAGGAATTCAAAATAGACAACAATGAAATTGAAATAATTAAAAATTTCTCATACTTTGGATCAATCATCAATCAGAAGGGGGATTGCAGTAAGGAAATCAAAAGAAAACTAGGATTGGGAAGGGCAACTATGAAGGAACTAGACAATCTTAAACTGCAACTACATGACACTGAACATGTAAGTTAGGATAGCCCAAGCCATTGTATTTCCCACCAGAAAGCTGATAAAAAGAAAATCAACTAATTTGAAATGTGGTGCTGGAGAAGAGTGCTAAAATACAGTGGATGGCCAAAAAGACAAACAAATGGGTCTTAGAACAACTCAGGCCTTAACTCTCCCTGAAGCCAAGATGACTAAATTAAGGTTGACATATTTTGGCCCCATCATGAGAAGATGTTACTCGCTAGAAAACAAAATAATGCTAGGAAAGGTGGAGTTAGTAAAAAGAATTGAAGACCACATATCAGATGGATAGACTTAATCAAGGAGGCCATGTATATGAGCCTGCAGAACCTGAGCAGAGCAGTAGATGACAGGGGGGCTTGAAACTGTCTTATTCACAGGGTTGCCATGAGTTGAGGCTGACTTGAGGACAGTTAACAACAACAGTAGCAAGTGATGATACCAGCTTGCTTTTTTTTCCAAATAATGGAGGTTCTGAAGCTTCCTTGACTCCTGCTTTTTGACCTTCATAAAGCACACAGGAAGGTCAGCTGACACAGGAGAAATGCTTCACCAAACCCATAGCAGCGAACCAAATATTGTACCCATGGTCCTACTTCAACTTCTTGGCTTATTCTTGTTGTCACAGTCTTCAAGTAGATAAGTAAGGAGTGGCAAGAAGGTTTCTACAATCCTCTTTCTCTAGAGGGTGATATTTATTCATCTCAGATGTAAATGCAAAGAAATGACAACAGTCATGAGAAGGTGAACAGGGAGGGCCTAATTAGTGGTGGTGGTAGTAGTAGTGGTGGGTGAGTGGATGGATGGATGCAATGGAGACCATAGTTGCCTAAAACCTGTTTCCAGTGTAGCTTCCTTTGTCTAAATCACTCTTATCAGATATTCCTTTGCATTTGGACTGACTTTGCACTCCACCTTAATTCTTCCTTTATGAGAAATACTTCAAGATTAGAAAAATGGGCTTTTCCAGATTTTTTAGTTAGTAACCACATATTTTAAGACTAAGCCCTATTGAGGGCTGGTAAAGACTGGCACAATATGCTGACTTCTCTGCAGTGTGGGGGCATGGCTTCATGCCACTCTGCTGCCCACATAGGGGGCGCCTTTTCAATGCTCTAGCTGTGCAGCATTTAGACGCCACATGCTGCAGGAGCACCAAAAAATCATGGTAGTGGCAGAAAGGGTGGCTTTTTCCAGCGCAAAAAGAAGCAACATTTGGCCTCTTCTCTTTGGGCCAGAATAATGCTGGATTGGGTCTGCACTGTGTGGTTGCTGTGGCCCCAACCTGGCGATCAAAGGGAGAGTGTCAAACCGGCCCTTTAAGGCTATCTTTTTCAACCCTCAGTTACTGTAATTCCTTTATGTGATTTATGTATTTCTAAGAAGTGAGGGCTTGATTCCTTGAATGATTATTTGTTTGATTGATTGGTTGGTGTTTTCCCCCCAGTGCCACTGTTGTGAAGATGTTAGGAGATATTATGGAGGTATTAAAACTATTTTTTTTCACTTGGCCTGTAGTTGAGAAAACACACTCTCCAGGTGAAATGTTTTCCTAAATAAGCACATCTATCCCACAAATACTTCCACACAAGAAAAGATGAAAGTTGGACTTATATTTTATTTCATTTTTATTTAGAGCATTCATACCTCAACCTTCAACCAAAAAGTCTCCCAAAGCAGTTTACAAATTGGAAGTTCTCCTGCCTTCAGACTTACAGTCTAAAAAGAGACGACAAACAAGGAAAAGGCAATGTCAGTGAGGGAAAGGATGGAATCTTGAAGACGCTGGCTGCCCTTCTTTGCCTCACACGCTAGAGCTGTAGCAGTTGGCATGGAGGGAGGACTTCTCACCAGCCACTGGAACCAAGGTGTGATAAAGCTATGCCTGTCTGGTCTTCCTTCAGAGGACACATGTGGCTGTTGGTCCAGCCTCTCCAGACCAAGGCAAATACTGAAAGCAAAAATGTGTAGGTTTTCCTCCTAGAAATGAAGGGCATTAAAGGGCTTGGAAGCTACTTGTTCCAATTACTTATTCAGAATCCTTCAACCAGTATGGCCACTGCCTGCTTCCTGGTTCTACCTTCAGGGACAGAGAAATCTCTATATGAATAGTGGTGCATATGACAGGAGAGAACTCAAACTTTAGATTACAGATGAAACTTTTAATGAACTAACCAGTGGAGTAAGTGTTAATCAGTTGAACAGAGAGTAACATTAAATATTTAAGTGTAGTTTGTTTTTAATGAAATTAGCTGGCTTTGGAAGGGGACAAATGCAACCACAACTGCATATGGATGAGGGAGAAAAATTAACCTCTCTTCCATCCCTGTCCATCTTCCAGTAGGAATATAATTCTTCACGATTTTTGTTATTGAAGGAAGCAATATGGAATTTTAGCAATTTTCTTCCCACTGTGAGTTTGAAAACGGTACAGTTAGGATTGCAATTGGGATAGTTTGGACTTCCTCTGTCCAAAATTTGCTCAGAAAGGAACAGTTTCTGCACAGAAATAGCACACACACACATATCCATATGTGAACTTTGCACAAAATAAGTCCCAAACTGAAAAAACAATAAATCTATTCAGTCCAGGATTCTCCTCATCAGAACTCCTGAGCACTCAGGGAAAAAATATTTTTAAACCATTATCCAAATATTTTTTTAATATTCTTTCCATTTCTATGCCATGATGATCCCTATGAAAGTCACTCCTCTCAGCATTACTTTCTAATTTGAACCATGGCTTCCTTTGGCACCAATGGGCACCTCCCTGTAATGTTGTAGTGCATGTAACAAATTTCTTTCAGATTGTGGAGGGCAAGCAGAGTTAAAAGCCCTTTTCTTTGCCTTCCATGGGACAATAACAGTTTTACCTCCCTCCCACTTAGCCTGAAATCATGGCTGTTTCCATGTTTATAGAGTTCGTGGACGCTAAATGCAATGATATATTTGAGTTCATAGTTAGTTTGGCCACAAAAAATATGAATACTGTAATATATTAACAGTGCCATTTTCTTGTGAATTATGGCTTTTGTTTATGAGATTGTAATTTGTTACATTTTTCCTATAATCTGAAAAAGGCATTCACATTAATTTTTTTGTAATATGCAGATCAATTTATATTATTAACAATCATGCAACCAAAAAAATGCCTGTAATTAGTCGACAGCCCTTATATATAAACAACAGAGCCTACATATACAGCCCTTATATATAAACAACAGAGCCTACATATATGTAAGAGTTCACAGAACTGTTCAGAGACATATCTAGCTCAATAATGTTCTACTAAGGAATCTTATACCATATAATGAACTCATCAAAATTAAGAACATTCCCCATAGAGCTCATAATAAGTGGATATTATTCCAAAAAGAAACTTGCTGCAGCTATTTTTGGTGAAGGATCTAATGTTATGCAGCTGCTGAAAATAACAGATTTCCATGCTTGCAATTAAACAAACCACATTTATGCACAATACATCAGAGACAACATTCTAGCATGTGAATGTTTCTTTGCAAAAGACTCTCACTGCTCTGTTAGTGCCACTGCCCTTGAATTGATGGGGAAACAATAGACAGCTAGTAAAAGCTGCCATTCTGTGGATTTCAACCAATAGACCTCAATTTCATTAATGTAAAGATGTATATGCAAATTTTCCAAACACACATACTCATTTATAGCCAGATACTCCATGATATTCCCAAAAAAAATTATAAAAAAAAGAATACGTGGACAAAATATAGTCCTCCAGATTTGGGGGGGGGGGCACAGATTACAACTCACATAATCCTCTACTAATGGTTACAGTATACTGCATAGTGCTTATGAGAGTTGTAGCCAGAAACATCTGGGGCCATTCACAGTACAGAATAATAGCACTATTATTCCACTTTAAACTGCCATGGTTCTGTCCGGTGGAATCTTGGGATTTGCACTTTAGGGAGAGGCATTTAAAATTCTTAACCAGAGCTCTCTAGTCCCTGATCATCAGACTACCAGTCCCAGGATGCCTTTGGAAAGAACCATGGCTGTAAAAGTCATCAATAGCAATATAATAATGTAGTGTAAACGAGCCACATTTTTAAAAAAAAAACAACTCATAAGAGGTTAGGAAGACAATTTTTTTCCATGGACTGTTTATAGCCCTAGAAACCCCCCCTTTTTTTGGGTGGGGGGTTTAAAAAAGTAAACTGAAATTTGATTCCCAGTTTACATCCTGTTCCAAATTGGCTTTTGTTGGGCTTAAAACAGCTCAGATGCCCCCCAAAATCATAGTAATACTGCTTTTCATTGCCATTGGGGAAATAGGAGGGTGCTTTTTCACTTTAATTTTTTTTCTTTAAAAAAGTTTTTAAAAATGACTCCCATGGCCTGTATGGGGTGCTGTACTTCCAAGGTTCCATGAGGGTCCAATCTAGCTCTCCATATTCTGAAGTGACAAACTCAGATTTGTGCATGTGTGTCTCCTTCACATGTCTCGGGTTATCTTGTTCTGCTTAGAACTGTTCCACCTCTAAGTAGAATCAAGCATGTGCAGAGCCACTTTTTAGACTACAGATCCCCAGATCCTTCAGAGGGTACAGTCAACAGCCATGGTGGGTCAGGGATATTTGGAGTTGTAGTCCAAAATAATAGCTTTCCCAAGCTAGCTCTGTGTGTGTGTGTGTATGTGTGTGTGTGTGTGTGTTTGGTACAATAAATCAGCCTGCCATAAATTGTGATATACAGAATTGTGTGCATAAACCAGTGCTAACTTTGCTCCAACTGTACAGTGATAATAATGAATGAGAGGCAAGAATTACTGTCTCTTGTTCAATTCATCCAGGATAAGGAGAAATGCCAGGTTTTAGTTCAACAAGTATCATTTAGCATTCACGATGCACTGAATCTGTCCAAAACCATCATCTCATTTATAATGTCTCCGAGTGCATTACATCCTTTACAAGTGCATTGTGTTAACATCCGATGTATGACATAAGTGACAAACAATGGAAAGCAAAGCCAAGAAAAATGCGGCACGTGTTTCTATCACGCAACTTTGACTCACAGATAGATATTACAGCTATCAGAAAACTGCCTCACAAAATGAATGTGTAAGCCCCATGAGGAATGTGCTCCATTCTGAATAGTAATCAGTGTTGCTCCTGGGTACCTCAACCCTTATCACTGTTAGAAAATTTAGTATAAAACTGCTTGTTTAGAGAGGTGACTAAACATCAAACTTGCTTTGTTTATTAAATCCCTTAGGAGGTTGACACTAACAGTACCATTCAGTACTGCATCTGAAGAAGTGGGTTTATATCCACAAAAGCTCATACAAAAATAAAAACCAGTTAGTCTTAAAGGTACTGCCACATTTTTTCCCTGCTCCTTCCTCCTTTTTATATTGAATTCAATGGGATTTTGACTGTGCACACAAGAAGTGAGGAACCTGTGGCCCTTTAACCTTTGTTGAACTATAATTCCCATAATCCCTGTCCATTCTGGCAAAGGCTGATGGAATCTAGAGTCTAAATACAGGGCTGAAAGGACCAGGAATCCAACCAGATCACAGGTCTCCCACTCTTAGCTCCTACTGACTTGACAGTATCTATCTTTCTCATTCTATTTCATGATGCTTTAAGACTTAGTAATGGACAAGCACATGGCTTATTCTGTTAGACACAACTACAGACATATTTAAGTAAAGTTACAGCACTTACAAGTCAGACAACCATATCAGCATCTCAGAGATCTTCGAGTATATTTGCTATACTTATTCCAGCATTAGAATATGAAGAGATGTTTCCACAGCTATCAGTTAGGGCCATCTTATAATTTATGTAGGCAGTTGAGGCCTGAGCTGCTATAAACCTTGCCTTCTGCAAACTACTGTCTGTACTTCTTTAAAAGGTCCTTGTTTAATTTTACTTCTGTAAAGCTGAAGAGATGGTTATATGGTGAGTAATTTATCCCCTGGGTTTGAAGACAGGAGAAAGTCCATCCAGGACTATATGCTCCATCCAGGAAAGCACAAAAGAAACTCCCCAAAGTGTTCCCTGTCCAGATGACCACCAGACTGTTATCTGAGTTTTCCACTATGCCCAGTGAGATCCAGGACTGAGTGGACAATGGTCACTGTAGGTAATTTCATATGCTACGTCTGCTCTATCCTCAATCTATAGGCTTTCCCCCAAAGCATATGTTCTACCACTGAGCTACATCTTCCTCTGACACCTTACAGAAAGACAACTTGCAAGACATTTCTAAGTATATACTAGAATTATGGCAATAATTTTGTGAACCACCTGCACTGACAAATAATCAGGTCGAAAAACACATACAACAAAAGCACCACAACTTATGGTGTTGTTCTATAGGTGACAGTTGAAATAGACTGGATCTGTTATTTTAGCAAGGGCTACCATAGTCTGATGTGACACTACTGATAATGTAAAATTCAAATTGATCAGTGAAAAGCTAGGCAAAGAAAAGCTGACTCTGCCATGTGGCTAGAATGTTGAAAAAATTCCCCTTTGGGGCAATTTTGGCCATATGGACCCTACTAGCAGCTCTACTAACACATTCTTCTCTGCTAAATATTTCATAGCACACAACATGTTGCTTTCTTCATCACAAGAACATATTGCAAGACAAATAAATATTTTCATTTTACTTTGTCAGCTCTATGATTCTATGATTATGATTATTATTAACCTTTATTTATATAGCACTGTAAATTTACATGATTACATGGTTACATTTAAATGATTCTCTGAGATTTTTTGCTTTTGTTTTAGAAACCATCCATTTGGCCTGATTTTAAAAAACTCTATCAATGGAAAAAAGAGCTAGTGTGGTGTACTGATTTGAGCATTGGACTATGACCCTGAAGGCCAGGTTTGATTCCCACTTGTCCACATCCACTGAGTGTTTTTGGGCAAGTCACTCTTTCTCAGCCTCAGGAGAAAGCAATGGCAAACCTCTTCTGAACAAATCTTGCCAAGAAAACTCTATGATAGGTTCAATACAAGTTGGGTCGCTACAAGTTGAAAACATGTTGAAGGCACACAACACACACACATCAATGGAAATCATATACAATAAAATGCAAAATGTATCTTAAGCTTTGGAGAAGAAATCTTATGCTTTGGAGAGGAAATGTAAATAACTACTTATTAACAGGGAATGAGAAAGTTAATGTAAAATGAAGCCACTAACAGAAATGTGTCATGTAAAATCTTGTGAATATCTTACTGTACAGATCACATATACAGTACTGTACAGATCACATGTACAGTGAAATCCCATTCATTTCTATACAGAAGTAAGATGGACTGGGCTGTATTATATATCTTATCTAGATATAAGGCCCTTTCACACTACATGATGATAGAGCTATGGCTTCACTTTAAGTACCATGGCAACATCTTGTGGCATCCTGGGATGTATGGTTTGATGAGGCACTGCCACTGTTTGGCTGAGAACTCACATACTGCTCCTTAAATCCAAGGATTCCATATTCATGCAGTTTGATGCTGGTTTAATTGATGTTGCTCCATTCTGTGGAATGCTGGGATTTGTAATATAATGAGATATTTAGCCTTCTCTGTCAAGGAGTTCCAGTGCCACAAATCCCAGGATTCCATAGAATGCAGCCATGAGAGTTAAAGCTTTGTAAAACTGCATTGATTCTGTAGTGTCAGGCAATCTCATTCATGATCTCATAGAATAAGGCCAGTACAGATTGGTGCAAAGCGCCGGCCTGAGGCTGATTTTAGGGCTCAGGAGAGCAGAGTTTCCACACGCTGCTGAGCCCTACCGTGCTGTCTGGGCACCATTTTGGTACATGCACATTCACATGGCCTCCCTAAACTCTCCAAATGACATGGTGCACAAGGGATATCACCGTGCCACTGCTGGGTGCTAATGGCACCTCAGCAGCAGCTGAAAAAGAAGTTATGTTTAGCAGCTCCGTTTTCATGGTGCATCATTGTTGCGCTGTTTGGTTGGTGCAGCCACAATCGGGGGAGAAAGGGGCAGCCTCTGTCCACCCCGTCCCCTCATCTGTACAGACCCTAACTTACTTCCCCTATGGGGAAGTGAACCACATATCCTGTCTTGAACATATTGGTGAAAACATATGATATACATATAACAAATAATAATAAAATCCAGTTTGACATCACCTTAACATGCATTTTTCCTAATACTGATTGTATGCTGCAACATTACTAGGAAATGGTGGTTCTATTGTTTAAATATTTAATAGGGTGACACATTGAGGATGGAGTAAGCTTATTTTCTGCTTCTCCAAAAGCTAGAACATGGAGAAATGGATTCAAACTATAGGAAAAGAGATTCTACTTCAACATGAGGAAGAACGTCCTGACACTGAGAGCTTTTCGACAGTGGACTGCACTGCCTCAGTGGGTAATGAAGTCTCCTCTTTGGAAGTTTTTAAACAGAGGCTGGATGGCCATCTGTCAGGGATGCTTTGATTGTGTATTCCTGCATGACAGGGGTTTTTCCAATTCTAGGATTCTATTGTTTTTGTGAAAAGAAATGCAGCACTTCAACTGGTTCTAAAGATCCACATGTATTTCCCAGTAATTTACCACTAGAGATCTGTGCTAACATTATTGTATTTCCTCTCTTTATGGAGTAAAAATAGTAATACGTGGGAGCCCTGGTGGGTAGGAGCCCTAGTGGTACAGTGGCTAAGTGCCTGTACTGCAGCCACATACTCAAACCATAAGGTTGCGAGTTCAATTTCAGCAAAAGAGCTCAAGCTTGACTCAGGCTTCCATCCTTCTGAGGTCGCTAAAATGAGTACCCAGATTGTTGGGGGCAAGTAGCTTACAGTTGTAAACTGCTTAGACACTGCTTAGGCATTATGAAGCAGTATACAAATGAAGCTCTTTGTTTTGTTTTGTAATAATAATAAAATATTTATTTTGATTCAGAAATATAACACACTTTGCCTCTTTCAGTGTATCATTCTTGAGGCTCCCATCATGGATCATCATGGATGGATCATCATGGATGGCTCATCAGTTATCAAAGTTGTACATCCAGTTTAAACAATTAATCCAAAGCACCCACAGCTAATGAATCGACAGACAATGAATCCTGTGCATCAAGGTGGACTTTCATTGGATATGTAAAGGCATGTCATAGAAATGTGTAGCAAGACTCTGTCACTTGCACTGAAGCATTATCAGCAACAGAAGACCTGCTGTGCCACAAAAGGTGTCGTCACTTTTTAAGAATGTTTTATATGGAATCAAATTAGCAGAGCTGTGCTCCAACGATGAGATTCTGTAAGGTTTTTAAACATCTCTGACAGAAATTCGATTAAGATTAATTCAAGCCAAGCAAGCAATTTTAGAGGGGCTGGAAGCAATTTCCCATCACATCATGGTTTCATGTTGCTGACATGAATGCTGAGGGAAGGATGGAGTAGGAAAAATACAGTCCCACAGTGCTAAAGTTTCGAAGACACTGTGGTGAACTATGACAAGAGAAGTAACACAATATCCTCCTAAACATATTTTAAATGATAAAATGGCTCCAATGGAAGACATAAGAAATTCTCAACTTGCAGTGCCAAGAAAACAGACTCCACAATGGAGGGCATTTTGAAGATCGCAATTACATTCCCAAGGCGGCTTAGCGGAATCAACTTGTAAAGGTGAGCCTTTTTAAAGGAATTTGCTGGAAGAGTAAGATTTAATCTAGTGCCATTTTAGGAAAAATGATAGAGGTGCTCATCAAATTACTAGTGCACTGGCACACCATTCAGAATCTAAATCCTTTTCCACCATCATTTATTTTATGATGTTGAAAAGGTTATCCTTCAAAAAAGAAATCTGTCATGCAGTTCCTATGAAAGATTTACTGTCTTAAGGACAGATAAGACGAAAACATGTCATTATATCTTTGAAGGGAGAATGATTCGAACAACTGTGAAATTATTATTTTTCAAAGGACAGAGAAACAAATACAAGGCTTTTTCTTAGTACATCCTCATCCCTGTGTATCTACTCAAGGATGGTAGGATTATGAAAGAAGTGCTGATTAGTTAGCAAAACTCTGCCTCACAGAACAAGTGCTTTTTATTCCAATATTTCGGAATCTGAGAATGCCAGTATTGACTTGTTGAAAAGCAAGAAAGTGAGGAAAGAATTCAGTGGCAGGGAGGGGAACCAAAACATTGCAGTCACTTACAATGTATTCAGAGTCATGCCACATTTATATTTGACTAAAATGGGGATGCTTAAGGCAATGGTGTCTGTAATATACAGGGAAGGACACAGAAGGGATAAAGAATATTTCAGAGAAAATTATTATTTGAAAATGCCTTTCCTTCAAGTTAACGTAAGAATCCAACAACAGTGAAAGGGAAGATGAAAGCATTCTCAGGTGTCACCTATTGGTTCAGGAATTCAGTCTTTGCAAATGACTGTACAAACTGATTTGATCCACAACTCTCAGGACTTCATCACACCAGGTTGCTAAGATGCCACAATCATGTTAATGTAGGAAATACAAATATACCAGTTTGGGGACAGTCATTCTCACACAGCTCTTCAAAAGTGTTGCTACTATAGTCCTGGGCTCTGTCTTCCTGCATGACTTTCAGTATTATTTGCTTTAATTGCACTGTCACAACAATTGGTTAAGTAAAAAAGAAAAGAGAAAAGAAAAGAAAAGAAAAGAAAAACAGCCTGTTTAGGGAGGCAAAGAGGGTGAGAGCGCACCATGTGACTGCCTACATGTTGGAACTGCAGGAGAGGAACTTACCATACACAAATCAATAAGGGAAAAGCAATGTGACTGGGAGGCATTCATGGGTTTTGCCTATCAATGAAAAGGAGTGCTCCAGGAATGGATAGAAGATGAAGCAGCTACAGGAAAGACATGCAGTTGTGTGATATGGCATGGCCACAAACACTATTATCCTGATGTAATTCCACTTTGGCAGCCTCACATTATAAAGTTCTTAGCCTAACATCACAATTAAACTGTAGCTGTCCATTGGATTTCACATTCCACTGCATGTTGTGACATAATTTACAGAAGTTTGAAGTGTGTCAGTAAATACATTTAAATGATATTTATGGTGGTGGTAACAGGACTCTCTGCTGAGGGGTACAGAATCAGTTGTTTGCAGGCCTGACAGGAGGTGTGCTGTCTCTCTCGGGCAAAAATCTGTGATGTAACAGAGAGACTGACAAGGCTCATCAAGTCCACTGACTATTACTCCTTCATTTTGCATCACGTGGGTATCAATGACACTACAAGGCATAGCCTTCAGACTATCATATGAGACTATGAGGCTTTGGGTAAGAGGATGAAAGACCTGGAGGCACTAGGTACCATTTCATCTCTTCTTGAAGGGCATGGTCCAGGAAGGAACAGAAGAATAGCAGAGGTGAGCAACAGATTTGCAGATTGAGCCACCAACAACACTTTGGTTTCTTGGATCTATGGCCTGAACTTTTAGGTAGATGGACTTCTAACAAGGGATGGGTTGCACCTCATAGCATTTGGCATGGACATTTTTGACAAGATTCTCAAAAATCTGATCAGGAGGGCTTTAAACTAAGTTATGTGGGGGAGGGAGACAGTATTCCTGAAGGCAGGAGTTCAAGTGCTGGAAATAATAGCCCAATTGTTATAGCAAGAACCAGACGACATTAAAAATGTTGTGCAAGCCTTGTGACAGTGCAAAAACATTGTATCCCACCTTTCTCCTATATACATTCTTATGAAAGCCATTGATGAAAACTAGGACATCTCTGGCTATACTGCTAAGAAAATAAATACAATTTTATATAGCAAGGGGTAATGTATAATTAAACCATGTTGATATGTGAGCAATGTGCTAAAGGTTACATTAATTGCTTACCCCTTAAAGATTTTCAGTCATATTATCATTCTCAATATTAGTGTGCTTCAGGAGGGCCAGTCATGCAATCTTTTCCCCTTTCAGTTCATGCTCAATCATGAAATGGAGATTATAAACCATAGTCCATTCAGAGAGATCTAGGAAATTCCTCCAGTTATAACAGTGTTACTGTGATAAAAAGCAACCTCACAACAGAAGCTAGAAAACTATCAATTTGAAATCAATGGGCTACTAATTTTAAAAATTCCTTCTATCCCAAGCTTGCTGAATTCTCCACCAGAGGCACGTTCCTAGAAAACTTAGATAAAGTCAATTGTGCAGTAGATGAGGGCTTCATTGTATACAAGCAATTGCTCTGAGGTAAGTTTATGCAAAATGACAACGCCTGTGTAATAATACAAACATGAATCTAGCATATACTAAGCAAGAAAATAGAAAAACTAAAAGTCAGGCAAAAGTTATAGGTTGTCAGTGGATTGTATAGATTTTCTATGTGATGGACCCTGTAGCATCTTTTACTGTTTACAGAACTGGATTCTGTTAGTTTATTTGTATTTTATTCAATATTCAATATTGAATATTATTCAATATTGTGTTTCATATTTTTATTGTGTATGTAACTGTTAATGCTATGGTTATTTGTAACTCTTTCGATTGTCTTTGAATTGCTATGTTGTAGTCATTTGATATGTCCATTTGACAGAGTGGCATTTTTCCTACTCTGCTGGGACTGGAGGCAAGGCAAGGCAGGCCAGGGGACGTGGACTAACGGGACTATAAGTCTCTGCCCTCCCTCCCTCCCACCCCTTCCCAACACCTTCCTGACTCTCAGAGGGCCCTGAAGGGAAGCCAGCAGCCAGAAGCCAGAAGTCCAAATTAATGGACATCATGATGGGGGAAGGGAATTATTGGGGACAATGTTTTGTAGGGAGGGGACATATACTAAAACTGGAGTGGCAATTCAAATGGTGCGGGGTTATGGGAAGTATGGCGTTAACAGGGTGAAAGGTTGTTCCAGAGGAAGATGGGATCGATGCTTCTTATCCATGTGATCTTCCACTCACCCTGTTACCCCAAGAGAGCAGGAGAGCTTGTCAAGCCACAGAACCTAACTTTGCTCCTATGCAATGCCAGGTCAGCAAAGAACAAGACTCATATCATCCATGACTTGTTACTAGATCAAAATGGCATGTATTACAGAGACCTGGCTAGGAGCTGACAGCTCTGTGACCTGGGCCCAGGCCCTTCTGGCCGGGTACTCTGTTCTTGAGAAAATTAGGGAATGTGGGAGTGAGGAGGAGTGGCCATGGCCCACAAAAATAACATACCCTTGGTCAGGATACCTATCCGTCGAATGGCTCACTTCGAGTGTGGTTACCTTAGCTTGAAGACTAGAGAGAGTCTGGGGATTCTGTTGAGTTATTGTCCACCCCATAACTCAACAGATTCCCTAGCCGAGCTGACACAACTGGTCTCGGAGCTGATGCTGGAGTCTCCCAGGTTTCTTACCCTGGGTGACCTCAACATCCCCCTCGAGACTGGTTTAATTCATCTAAATGGTGCAGCTCGAGAGTTCATGTCTTCCATGACAAACATGGGCCTCTCCCAAATAGTCTCTAAGCCCACACATTGTGCAGGTCATACCCTTGATGTGATCTTTTGTACGCAACAGGCATATCATGGGCGGAGGTAACTGAGATCTCCGCCCTGTCATGGACGGATCATTTTCTGATCAAGGCTGACCTAATGGTCACTACTTCTCCCATCTGGGGAGAAATGGTCTGCCCTTGAAGGGTGATGGAGCCCTCCAGGTTCCAAGAAGCCCTAGATGGGTTAATGGTTGGCAAAGCCAGCGATTCTGTCAAAACCCTGGTTACTACTTGGAATACTAATCTTACCAGGGCTATAGATTTTATCACTCCCAAGTGTCCTTTCCATCCTGCTCCAAATTGTAATCTGAGCTGTTTAGGGTGGTGACGGACTTGACCCAGCTGCCCCCCCCCCTCAAACCCACTATTAGAACCAACTTTAGCCTGCTGTGACACTTTCAATAATCACTTCACAGATAAAATCTCTCAGATAAGAGCTGACCTGGATGTCAGCATTATCACTGAAGCCACAAGGGAGGTGTCCAGCGCTCCTGCCTATACTGTTATTCTGGATCAATTTGAGTTGGTAAGTACCGAGGATGTGGACAAGCTCTTTGGCAATATGAAAAAGACAATCTGCCTTCTTGATCCCTGTCCATCTTGGCTGGCAATCCAGTGGAGAGATACAATCAAGATGCTTTTGAAAAACATTATCAACGCATCTCTCCGGGTAGGCCACCTGCCTGCCTGCCTTAAAGAGGCAGTGATAAAAGCTCTGTTAAAGAAGCCTTCCCTTGATTCCCTGGATAAAAACAGCCATCGGCCAGTTTCACTCTTACCTTTTCTAAGTAAGGTGATAAAGAAGGCGGATGCTATTCAACTCCAAGCCATCTTGGATGAAACAGGAGACAGTTGCTTGGCCAAGAGGTAGCTCAAGTCAGGCGTCCCTCAAGGTGCGATTCTGTCCCCCATACTATTTAACATCTACATGAAGCCGTTGGGTGAGATCACCTGGAGACATGGGGCGGGGTGTTATCAGTATGCTGATGACACCCAAATATACTTCTCTATGCCTCTGACTGATGCAGTGACTAAGGATGGCATCTCACCTCTGAATACCTACCTTGGGGCGGTAGTGGACTGGATGAGGGAAAACCGACTCAAGCTGAATCCAGGTAAGATGGAGGTACTTGTTATAGGGACCCCGAAACTGGGAATGGAGATATGTGCACCTGTTCTGGATGGGGTCACACTTCCCCTGAAAGACTGTGCCCACAGCTTGGGGTGCTCCTCGACTTGTCCCTCCGGATGACAGCTCAGATAGATGCGACAGTCAGGAGTGCCTGCTATCAGCTTCAGCTGATACGCCAGCTGTGCCCTTTCTTGGAACCAGGCAACCTTGAAACACATGTAACCTTCTGGCTTGACTTCTGCAACTCGCTTTACATGGGGCTACCCTTATGCCAAGTTCGGAAAGTTCAATTGGTCCAGAACATGGCAGCCAGACTGGTTGTGGGCACTCCTCGATCAGCCCACATTACTCCAGTTCTAAAATTGTTACACTGGCTGCCTATTAATTTCCGGGCAAGGTATAAGGTGGTGGTTATTACCTTTAAAGCCCTACATGGCTTGGCTCCTGACTACTTAAGGGAACGCCTCCTCCCATACAATCGACCCCGCACCCTTAGGTACTCTGGGAAGAATCTACTACAGGTGAAAAAGTCTAGACTATCAGCAGTGACCCAGAGGACCTTCTTGGCTGCAGCTCCCAGGCTCTGGAATGACCTGCCGGATGAGATCCACCACATTACCACTCTAGACTCTTTAAAACGGCCATCAAGATGGATCTCTTCCGGCAGGCCTTCCCAGACCAGCCCTCTTCATTTTTCCTCTCCCTCCTCCTGACGGCTTTCTCCACCTCTTTCTTCAAGGATGGTGTGTTTCCTCCTACTACTTTGGGGCTTTGTGCATGGATTTATTTCTATTTTTAAAATTCCTCGTATTGATATTTTAACTTTCTGCTGTTTAATTCTTTTTTAGATTAATGTTTTTAAAATTTTGTATGTATCCGGGGGGGGGGGAGGGTAAGAGGATTTTAAGTTGTCTGTGATCTTATTGTATTCTGTTTTTAAACACTGCTGTAATCTGCTTTGATTCCCCACCGGAAAAGGCAGAATAGAAGTAAATCCTATTAGTAGTAGTAGTAGTAGTAGTAATTATTATGTCATGAACTGCTTTTGGTAACATTACATAGAAAAGTGATACAAATACACCTGTGATATGAGATGTACAAATTTATATACCGCCCTTCCAAATGATCTTTGGAAGGGCGGTATATAAATAAATTATTATTATTATTATTAATCTATGAATGGCACACCATATCACTATTTGTGGTTATTGAGGTCATACTGGTTTACATGTCTGAAGAGAAATAACATCACAGTCAAGAGTCAATAGGTGGATCTCCTACAAGGTTTAGTAAAACCTTTCAGTCAAAAGTAAAGTGATCGTTGATACAATTCCCACCTAAATACTTGATGATCATTATTGGGTTTGCTTTGGAAATGTTAAGGCTAGGGACGAGATACAGACAGAACCTGAGAAGATAGAAAGAGCACAGATGAGCAGAATTAAGTTGACTCCCACAAGGATGAGGTTAAATAAAATTCTAGGTATCTCATAAAACCTATTCATCTTTTTGATTGCAAGTGATGACTTGCATTATGCCTCTCAGTTTGGGATTTTAAAAGTCATCTAATTTAATTCTACAGCAATTTCCTGATCTTGAACTAACTTGTTTGAGCACGAGTTATTAAAGGAAAGCAAAATATTTGTGGCTGACATAATTTTACCTTCAAAAATTACAACACAGGGCACATTGGATTTTTTTAGTTATTATTATTATTCTTTGCATATGATAAGGGTTTCTTCTTCTTCTTCTTCTTCTTCTTCTTCTTCTTCTTCTTCTTCTTCTTCTTCTTCTTTCCAAGCCATAACCTCTGAAATAGGGCAAGTACATCTCCAGTCATGTGCATCTGTTTAATCTTTGAGAAATATCTGTCTTTACTGAACACAAGCTTAATTCTGAATGCCAGTGCCAGAAGTCATGCCAAGTATAATTTCTTTTTCTAAACAATACCCCAAAGAAATACCTTTTAGAATTCCTGTCTCATCAAGTAAATATCAATAAGAAATTGGTGTTTGCCACAACGGAAATAATATGTTTGCAAGATACAGCAATGGGTCAGATATTCATGCTAATCTCTTGAAAACCAGAGATTTAAAACTGTAGAATTACATACAGCTGATTGCAGCTTGCATTATACCAGGGCAATTTATAAATAAAAATAAATAAATGTTATTCTTTATATCCCACCTTTCTGCTGACATTTACATTTACATTTGTGTTCATCTGTGATAGCGCTGCAGATCCTATCATCTTGAACCATCACAACCACTGGTGGGTGATTCTGGGATATCCATTCCCCCAAAATGTGGAGGGCCACACATTGCCCACCACAGAATTTTAGGAGTAGGAAAATTGCAGCATAAAAATGTATAGATTTCTTTCAGGCATGATTTGTTTTGTTTTAATTTGATAGTAACCACCTTGCTCATTCCAGGGTTCACTAACAACAATAATTGCAACAACAGTAATGAGACATCAAGCAAGCAAAAGTAGCTTCATTGGGCAAGGATGATAAATGTTGTCAAGGCAGGGAGATGTGACGAAGAGGTAATAAGGAAAGGGTCCTCCTTTTAAGGGCTGCCAATCAGGTAACAAGAAAGGAGACTTGTCACACAAGTCACTAGGGAACCAAAAGTGCAGGGTGCACCACCAGGGACTCGGGTTATTGATCAACCAGTGATTTATTATTTCAGCAGGGGTAAGATCCCTGTCTTTCTTAATATAGAGTTGTACAAATTGATTCTGGGGCCTGCTGCTTGTAATAAGTTTTCTCACTCTGCCAAGGCTCTTCCTAAATATAGCTTGTGCTATATAAGACTAGGGTCCTGTCTGCAAGGCCAAATATAAAAATCCTTCCCTATTCACATGGTGACCAGTCCAGACAATGCAGAGTCCAAACCCCAGTTCTGGTGCAAACTTCCAGGACAACATCCAGCCAGTTCAGCATTGAATCCAAGGTATAACATACTTAAAATTTGTTTATTTTTTAAAATCACCTTTTGCTCCAGATCCTCCTGGAAGAGCCCTCTGTTGCAATGCTAGTTGACTGTTTATAATGCATCCCACTGTGCTGCCAAGTGCTGCTGCCACTGGTGGATCACTCAACAGCGACTCACTGCTGGTTCACCACTGATGAATTGCTCGCTCTTGGGTCAGAATGAGATGCCAAACCATGTGAGCAATACTGAGCACCTTGTTCTGACCTCAGAGCTAGTGACTTGCACCAGCAGTGGTAACACTGGCTGGCACAACAGGATGTATGTTCGAACAGCTGCCCATTGTCACAACAGAGCTGCCAAGGAAACAGGGGTTATCAGGGCATCCCTGGGGCCAGAATACTCTGGGCTGCTCCCAGAGTATTCTGGCCCACATAGATACCACCTAAGTCATATGGCTGGCTTAAGTCAAGAAAAGACTAATGTCCCTTGATGTGACTGTTTCTTGTGCACTATAGTTGTGGTTCAGTGGGTCAGGAGCTGCTCTAAGTAGCCTGCAGCATGAGCCTGGACAGGACTAGCCCTAGTTATTTTGTTGTTTGTGCGGTGGGGAGAGGAAGACAAGATGGTGTCTGTGCATGGAAACTGATGGTTTCTTCGCCATAGCAATGAGACCATGTCCTCCATTACAAATAGGATTCTCAGATTTCATGCCCTGAGTCTTCAGTTTAGTGGCAAGCATCTCAGAGCAACAGAACCACCACCCCCCCCTTCATTTGTTATACATGTTCTTTTTTAAATTATTTGAATGACATCGACTATGCTCAATGCTTAATGCTTAATGTGTCATGCTAAATGACATAACCAGGAGCATTTCATTGCAACATCAGTCTTGTAAGATAACCAAGATCCCCCCCCCCCAATCACATCACAGGGGGTCATCCCTAATTTTCAAATTTTGGTCCTAAGCCTCAGGGCCTGGAGTGCTCCTGGCAACCTTAATCACAAATCAGACAAGCATGTTAATATAGGGAGTGTGAGGCAGGATATGTGACACATAAAGTGTTCTGTCTAATACCTTGAAATACTCCCTGCACCCAACCATGATTCTATCACCTGAGACAGTTGCCTTACTCTGCCTAATCCTATTGGAATAAAAAATTGGAATAACACTTTTTGATGGACATGTGTATTTCAACCTTTCCTTCACCTCCCCAAATGAGGCTTGTTTATTTCCTCTCCCCTAACCTCATGCTTTATGGATAAGCCCCTTAAAAATCTGCTCCTGTTAGTCTATCATAGATTCAACATTTCTCTGTTCCCTAGCTTTTCCTTTGTCTGCCAGTTAAGAGTCTTTTTCTTCTAGGTGAGTTTTGGGTCCTTATTCCAAGAAGGCTATCGTGCCGAGGGAGATATGTGCCTGTACTGAATGGTCT
Organism: Urosaurus nigricauda; assembly: GCA_034509955.1. Classification (NCBI taxonomy): domain Eukaryota; kingdom Metazoa; phylum Chordata; class Lepidosauria; order Squamata; family Phrynosomatidae; genus Urosaurus; species Urosaurus nigricauda. The sequence continues at coordinate 191,669,692 of JAOEGL010000003.1, read as the reverse complement.
CTCTTACCATCATTTCTCTCTGTTATCTGTGCCAAAATCACTTCTGAGCATCATAAAGGATGTTTAGAGACCTGTGGTGTAAAGGTAGATGCTGCAACAGATTGAATTGGGGAGGTTCTATGTTCTTTTTGGCATGTAACATGAAAGTTGTCTAAGGGGCACATGTGCCATTCCAATGACATTGCCACAGTTTTATGGGCTCCTGCGATGGCCAGGTGTCACCATCAGCACAGTGCCCTTTTCTGGTGGGCTCTTGAGATGTTTCTTTATGAAGTTTTTGTAGTTTCTAGTTGTGTGTGCATACCCGTATTTTTCCTTTCCTGTCCAGGGTGCATCTATATTGCAGAAATATGGTTTGACACCACTTTAACAACTATGATTCAATGCTATGGAATTCTGGGATTTGTAATTTTGTGAGAAATTTAGCTTTCCCCGTCAGAGAACTCAAGTGCACTACCAAACTACAAATTCCAGAATTCCATAGCATTGAGCCATGGAAGTTAAAGTGGTGTCAAACCTCTTTATTTCTGCAGGGTGGCAGCAGTCCCAAGTGGCTCTTTATTAATGACTTGGATGACAGAATTGGGGGCATACTTATCAAATTTGCAGATGACACCAAATTAGGAGGAGTAGCCAATACTCCAGAAGACAGGATTGAAATTCAGAATGACCTGAATAGACTAGAAAGCTGGGCCAACGCTAACAAAATGAAATTCAATGCGGAGAAATGTAAGGTTCTGCACTTAGGGCGGAAAAATGAAATGCACAGATATAGGATGGGGGACATCTGGCTGAATGAAACTATGTGTGAAAGGGATCTAGGAGTCCAAGTAGACCATAAGTTGAACATGAGTCAGCAGTGTGATGCAGCAGCTAAAAAGGCCAATGCTATTTTAGGTTGCATCAATAGAAGTATAGTGTCTAGATCAAAGGAAGTAATAGTGCCTCTCTATTCTGCTTTGGTGAGGCCCCACCTGGAATACTGTGTCCAGTTCTGGGCACCACAATTCAAAAAGGATGTGGAGAAACTGGAGCGGGTCCAAAGGAGGGCAACTAAGATGGTGAAGGGTCTGGAAACCATGCCCTATGAGGAACGACTTAGAGAGCTGGGGATGTTTAGCCTGGAGAAGAGAAGGTTAAGAGGTGATATGATAGCCCTGTTCAAATATTTGAAGGGATGTCATATTGAGGAGGGAGCAGGCTTGTTTTCTGCTGCTCCAGAGACCAGAACGCGGAGCAATGGATGCAAGCTGCAGGAAAAGAGATTCCACCTCAACATTAGGAGGAACTTCCTGACAGTAAGGGCTGTTCGACGGTGGAACACACTCCCTCGGAGTGTGGTAGAGTCTCCATCCTTGGAGGTCTTTAAGCAGAGGCTGGATAGCCATCTGTCGGGGATGCTTTGACTGGGAGTTCCTGCATGGCAGGGGGTTGGACTGGATGGCCCTTGTGGTCTCTTCCAACTCTATGATTCTATGATTCTATGATTCTATGGCTGTTTCATCAGTACAGCATTCTTGCTCCAACCCATGGTGTAACTAGGGTATAGGAGTGCCCTGTGAACAACTTTTAAAACTGTGGGTACCTCGGTCCAAATTCATTTTTTAAAATCTTCCTTTCTTTTAAATCATTTTCACTGATGCAGAGAATGAAAGGCAAAATCATCTTCTAATACATTTCAGCCTGTCAGAAAGCTATAGAACATCAAGGATATGGAACATGAAGGGGGGAAAAAGACCAGGGACAAATATATTTAATGCTTCAGAATATGAAAGTTTTCATTCTTTGGAAGACTAATTCCTTAAAAGATTTCAACCCCATTACTATACATGTCATCTACTGATTGTAGTCCTTTGTGGTGTTTTCTTTTACTTTTTTAGTAGAGGCTAGCGGATTATTGCTCTATTGACAGTTGTTGTGGGGATGATATGTATAAAAATCAGATAAAGAATAAGTCATGTAGTGAATAAATTAATACTTCCTTTTCAGTTAGGAAATTTTCCCACCACCAGACCCTCCTTCACTGACTTTTAAAAATACTATTTACAAACTATAGCTCCCACTAAACCTCCATAAGCAAGGGTTAAAAGATTTCTGTCTCATACTTTGAAGGGAAGTGGCCACACTCTAGTCTTCCTAACATGTTATTTTCCTGTATGTGGTGACAATTGGATATCTTCAAAAATGCAATGCTCCCTGGATACAGTCTGGATCACTATAGTTGAGTAAAAGTTTCACTGCTTAATTCTGATGCTTCCTTAAACTACCTCCTATCCATATAAAATGTTTAGAAATAATGCCTGGAATCCTGTATTTGCTGATTAGTTAAGTTAGACTCTCCTCAAAGGACTGTGTTCGCAGTCTGGGGTGCTCCTTGATCTGTCCTTGATCTGTCGCTCCAGATAACTAATCAGGTAACTGCGTCGGCAAGCTGCGCCCTTTCCTGGAAGTTAGGGAACTTGAAACTGTGGTGCACACGCTGGTAACCTCCTGTCTCGATTTCTATAATGCACACTACATGGGGCTACACTTGTGCTTTGTTTGGAAAGTTCAATTAGTACAGGCAGCCAGGCTGGTCTGAGGTACAACCAGAAGAGACCATATAACACCAATTTTGAGATTGCTTCATTGGCTGCCTATTAGTTTTCAGGCCCAGTACAAGGAGTTGGTTATCACCTTTAAAGTCCTAAATGGCTTGGGTCCAGTCTACCTTCGGGACCTCATCCTTGCATATAATCCACCCCGTGCACTCAGGTCTTCTTGGAGTAATTTGCTGCAACCTATAAAAATGAGGTTGTCTGCTAATAATAATAATAAATAATAATAAATCTTTATTTCTATCCCGCTCCTCTGTAGAACACAATCGGAACAGGGTACAACAGGATTAAAACATACAAATTAAAATAATTCAACAACCCATTCCCAACTATCCGCCCCTTAAAAATAAATTAAATTAACAGCCCAGAGGACCTTTTTGGCAACCACTCACAGATTATGGAATGGCCTGCTTGGATGAGATCCGTCACATTACCACCTTAAACAGTTTTTAAAAAGCTGTTAAAATGCATCTCTTCTGGCAGGCCTTTCCTGAATAGATTCCTGGTCAAAAAAAAAAAAAAAAAAAGGCCTAACTGTTATACCCTGATTTCTGTTGCAGTTATTGTTTGTTATTTTCTTGTCTATTATTTTATGCTATGTTTTAAATTGTAAATTGTTTAATTGTATTTTAGGGGGGTGGGATTTTGGGATATGGGAATTTATATTTTAATGCTGTAAATCGCCCCTGTTGTATTACACAGAAGGGTGGATAAAAATAAATTTTATTATTATTAGTGATGGGGGCTCACTCCATCTCATGGCACTTGAGCCTCGAGCTACTCACCTGCTGATCTTGCAATCATCAGAGTCAGCATTTTTAACCATTGAGCCACTGTGCTACTAGACTCAATCAGAATGTTTTTCTTTTCTTTTTTTCACCTTTTCTTTTCTTTTCTTTTTAATGAAGCACATTGCCCTATAGTAGAAAGCATATAGCCATCCAGAGCCTGCCCTACCATTAAGCAGTAACTCAGATGCCTCAAGCAACAGATTTGGAATGTCATGTAAGGATAGCAGATGGTTAAGTACTTCTACTGCTAAGGACCTTATTACATGGGATAAAAAAGCCAGTTTACCTTTCCTGAATTGAATTCTAATTTGGGAGGCAGCCAGGTCCTATCATACATAAATCACTGCGTAAACTGTTGTCCGGATACAGCCCAGGTACCCGGAGACACTTCGGTGGCCATTTTGTAAAGTTGGAAGCTTCTGTTTTGAAAGAGGTGTTCGGCTGGGCATAGCTTCGACCTGGGCTACATCCGGGCTGGATCTGGGTGACAATTTCAGATCCAGTTTGGGAAGGTAAGCCCGCATTACATCCGGGCTGGATCTGGGTGACAATTTCAGATCCAGTTTGGGAAGGTAAGCCCGCGTTTTTATCCCATGCGATAGGGTCCTAAGAGGGGGGAAATGTTTGTGGGATTTTCTGCCTCATGTACCAAAATAACTTGGCTACTTTTTGTCACTGTACACCTTGTTGGAGATGGGGACACTTTCTGCTTCTCTCCAGGAAGCAAAATGTCTTGGGCCAGCCATGTAGCCATCATAAATAGCCATAAATAATATACTGAGATCTTCCAGGGATATGGGCCATCTCAGAACATGTGTGCTGAGTATAAACGGTATCTCCAAATTTCTACCCCACCCTACCATTAGCTCTGGCTCTGCCTATCATTATCTTCCACAGGCCATTCATACATCTTTCCCTGGGCCCTCAGGCACTAAAACACATTCCTGGTGTCCTCCTTTATACCTGATGGCAGCAGACTAATGTACAGGGGGTCTAACACATTGCTGCCCCCTCTAATTATCTGCTGCCTGAAGCATCTGTCTCATTCTGCCTTGTCCTGTTTGCTCTTTAACTTCCAGAATGGACTTCTAGCCATAGCTCCAACACTGTGGCTGGCAACCTTTTTGAACTGCAATAATTTTTGTAATTCTTATATAATTATAGTACTTATAGCATTATTCTATAATTTTATAATTCTTAAAGAATTTCTAGAATTTTTGACACAAGCTTCTGCCATAGCAATCACACACAACATATAAAATCTGCTGTTGATTGGAAACAGCAAGCTAAGACACACTGAATAGTTTTGTGAGATAAATGGCACACATGGTGTGTTGAGAATCCCACTGATGCTGGAAATGTGAAACAAGATCAACATGAATATCACTTTTCTAATCATGCAAAATTACCAGGTTGGGGTTTGGAACACAGGCTTGCAGGCAGATAAAAGGCTAAATCTAATTCTTAGCCCCAATTAACACAAAGTCTACTAGAGGCTCATAGCTTTGGTGCATCTGCTTTGGATCTTAGTCAATGCAGTTTTTAAAAGACCTGATTTCCAACATAAAATTTGCATCTTGGATGGCACCTTTAAAAGGTGGAATAAAAGTTTGGGGCAGATTCAGCACTCACTTCCCTCGGAGCCATCAGTCTCCAGTGAGAAGCCCACAATGAGAAACACACTGAATGAAAGTGAACTGGATAAGTCAGTGCTTATTCTAACTTCCACTGAACAGATGAGGTATGCTGAATTTAACAGCTGAATTTATGGCATATTGTGGCTTCATTTTCTGAGAGCTTGGGGGAGGGAATTAAAGCAAGAGTGAGCAAAGTGTGACCCTTTACCCCAAAGTGTGACTCTTGCCATTGAGTAAATAGACAGAATGGTGGACCTCCTAGATTGCTTCCTTTTTTCTTCCCTTGAAACAGTGAATTGACTCTTCTAGTATCATCCACCGTTTAAATAGATGGCACCAGCATTTGCATTCCTTAATATCAACAGTACCAGTTTTTCACAACTAGAAGTGAACTTCTGGCCACTTCTGGTTTGTTTTGGTGAGGAACATTTTGAGAAGTCCACATGGCCTCTGGAGGATCTTAGGAGCAAAAACTGTCCAGAACTCTCACAGTTGCTCACCTGGCTTTTAAAATTGATGCCTTTTCCTGGTCCTATTCCATGACCTAGGCTTTGCAATGAGGCAAAGCAGAACATTACTATAAAAGAGTCTTTCCCTTCCTCCTGCTTGTTTTTTTTTTTTTTTAGCCAAGTCTTACTTGTAAATACATAAATTACTCCAACTTTACCTAATTAACTTTATGTGAGAATTTGAACCAGTGCATATCTCATTGTAAAAGATGTGTCGACTGTGAAGCTGCTTCAGAAAATTTATGTAACACATTTTGCCTTCCAGAGGTAGAAGCATGCACTTCAGTTCCAGTGTTACATTTTCACTTGTATGCTATTACTTTACCAGCCGCTATATTTGATGGGCCTCCCACCCCATTCAGCATAACCCTGAAAACAGTGTGTCATTATCCCTTTACCTCCTTCTTAATGCCTAAATATCTCCCTCAAATAAGAAGGCACATTTCTAATTGAAGCTTTGGTAAGAAGCACAACTTTTGATTGACCACTGGAACTGCTAAATTACCAAACTGGTAGGAAACCAAGGAGAATTAAATTGCCATAATTGTTCACGTAGAACATGGGAGTAGCTGGAGGGTATGGAGGAATCATCAAAGCAATTATACAAAAACATCCAAGCCTCTTTCTTTGTGTGTGTGTGTGTGTGTGTCTCATTCAAGTTTAAGATTACAGAAAAGATGACATTTTCTTTTTCCAGTTAAAAAGTAGGTAATCGTTTCAAAAATTGATCTTCATATTTAAAAGTATATACACATACCCCAAAATACATCCGCTTCTTACAAATGAACTAGATTATGTGTTTGTTCATACTACTAAATACATGAGCCAGAAGGCAGGACAGGTAGTTTGCATCCTTTTTTAAAAAAAATTGAGAAATCCTAATTGTAGGTGATGTGGTGGATACCAGTCCAGGTTACATGAACTTACAGAACACTGTCCATGATACCTTTATGTTCCAATGGCTTGTATAGGGATGATCAGTTGCTTGATATCACAATCTGAAGAGAAAATTACAGTGACTACATCTACAGTGAAATGACTGATTAGATATATTATCAATAAAAATGCCTCCATACCACAACCAGAACATTTCTTTAAGAAGGATGCCATGGTTGAAGATACTGAAAGGCACAGGAAAAGAAAGATCCAACAGGGAGCATTTCTCCCTTAGCAGAGGTTTATCATGAGAATTTCTGTTGGGGGGAAAACACACAAGTCTGAGGCCCTATTGAACTAGGTCCAGAAAATCAGTTTCAGCCAAGAGGGAACAGAGTAGGCTGGCTACCACCCTTTCAAACATTCTCTCAAAGAAGGGAATATTAGTCATTTATGAACTGTCAGATTATTGTTTCTTCTAACAAAACTGGGATAGCTGTCTATCACTGAGGCATTAAAAGCCTCCTGAAAGAATCAGGCCTGCCTCCCCAGCTACATTTAATAAGCGATGAGGGGCAAAGTTGGCTAGACTTGACCAAAAATCTAATCCACATTCTCAAATCTCAATAACGGAAAGTTGTCCAACAAAAGCCAGAAGTAGAGACAACTCCACTAACAACATAATATTCATTGTGAAATCCAAGTCAAGGTGAGTATGAGAAAAGCTACCTTGTATATATTGTACACATTGAATATACTCAACTACAAATCAAGAAATTTATGCCCCAAAATTCACCCTAAAATCTTGGGTTAACTTATATATGGTTCAATAACTAATACAGTACTACTTACAAAGGTCCTAAAACAAGCAAGCCTGATGCCCTACTCTTCATGCCTCCAGGCTCTCTCTCTCTCTCTCTCTCTCTCTCTCAATCTGTGTGTATGTGTGTGTAAGCGGTTCCCTTCTCAATCCAATGTAAAACCTCACCCCCAGCACCTGGGAATCAGGGTTTGGTGGTCAGGAGAGGTCCAGAGAAGGAGAAGAAGGGATGGAAGTGGTATTTTCCCCTTTCCACAATTCCTTATAGCTCCTTATGAAGAATGGCATATCTATGGGTCATATCAAAATCTATGATTTTGACCCTGAAACCTTTCCTCTACTTATACATGAGGTTGACTTGTACATGAGTATATACACTACATTGTGAAATGAACCACCAAACACTGTACCACATTTTCTCCAGGTCAGTCTGGAAAAGTTTCAATATGTTTTTGGGAAAGTTCTACTAAGGGCTGGTACAGACCGGCCTGGGCCCAAAAGTAGGGCTCAGTAGGACTGGGTGTCCACACGCTCCCAGCCATACTATCCGTGCCTGTGCACAACGTTAGTGCATCCCCCTTTACATGGGGTGTGCCATGATGATGTACAGGCATTGGAGTGCCCAAATGATGTTCCACACAAGGAGCATCATCATTGCACGCAAGCGCGCCTGTGATACCCCTAAAAAGAAGCTGCCTAAAGCAGCTTCTTTTGAGGGAGCGGGTTGGTGCAGCAGTGTGAGGCTGCTGCAGCACTGACCAGGGGCAAAGACAGGCAGCTTTTAGCCGCCCATCCGTCGAGACCCTGAGTGACACTGAGAAAGTGCAACAATGGAGAATATAAATTGTTTATGTTTATTCATTTCAGACTTGCTGACTTGGGGTTAGGAAAGTTATAAATATTTGTCTAATCTCATATATTTTAATCTGTGTTTTTCACTTTGATCCACAGGGAAGGATAGGAAAGACATAAATTGTTGTTGTTGTTGTTTACAGTTGGAAGGTGCTTTGTGAGAGAAAGTTGATCTAAAGGATCTGGTAGGTCTTGAAAGGCTAGAACTGAATGTTCTACTCACTGATTTCAGTGTACTCCTGCACTGAAGGCTAAACCAGAAGTGAGTAACTTTGCCAAAGTCAGGAGCCTGGTTTTCACCTGAACTATCTCCCATGGGTCCCATCCGGCCTGAAATGCAGGCTGATCCATCTAAATCTGAACTGCTGTTCCCAGAGCAAGAAACACCAATAGTTTTTTGTAGGGTTTTCAGGCTATGTGGCCATGTTCTAGAAGAGTTCCTTTCTAACATTTCACCAGCATCTGTGGCTGGCATCTTCAGAGAATGATAGCCTGGAAAAGGATTGGATATATATCTATCCTGTGTGACCCTGGGAAGGGAGGAGTAATTTGCAAATGTATTGTTCTGTTGCTAATGGCAGTCCTCAGGGTGGGAGGATATGCAACTTGGTGCTCATTGTCTGCTGGGAATCCCCTGACTCGAGACTGTTTCTCATTTGCCTTGGTTGAGTCTTAACCTTGCTGTTCTTCAGGACTGGTAACCAAGCCCTCCGGGTTTCCTCTTTTCTGTTGAAATTATCGAGGTGTTTATGGATTTCAATGGCTTCCCTGTGTATTTTGACATGGTAGTTGTTGGCATGGTCCAGAATTTCAGTGCTTTCAAACAGCATTTTATGCCCAGGATGGTTTATAGCATGTTCTGCTACTGCTGATCTTCCCATCTGACCCAGTCTGCAGTGTCTCTCATGTTCCTTGATTCTTGTTTGCACACTGCGTTTGGTGGTACCTATGTAGACCTGTCCACAGTTGCATAGAATGCGGTAGACTCCTGTGGCTGTGAAAGAGTCTCTCTTGTTCTTGGCTGAGCGAAGCATTTGCTGGACAATTTCAACAGAAAAGAGGAAACACTGAGGGTAAACAAGGCTTGGCTACCAGTCCTGAAGAACAGCAAGGTTAAGACTCAACCAATGCAAATGAGAAACAGCCTGGGGTCAGGGGATTCCCAGCAGACAATGAGCATCAAGTAGCAGACATTAATCCTCTTTTGCATATCCTCCCACCCTGAGGACAGCCATTAGCAACAGAACAATACATTTGCAAATTACTCCTTCCTTCCCAGGGTCACACAGGATATAAATATCCAATCTTTTTCCAGGCTATCATTCTCTGAAGATGCCAGCCGCAGATGCTGGTGAAACATCAGAAAGGAACTCTTCTAGAACATGGCTACATAGCCCGAAAGCCCTACAAAAAACTATGGATGCCAGCCATGAAAGCCAAGTCCACATTAGAAATCCCAATGTTTGAAACACACAATAATTTTGTTTGGGAGCAATTGTTGGTTCTAGAAGGAACATGGGTTACCAAAAAAAAAAAAAAAAAATGTTGAGTGCATGAGGACCCTGGTCTCAACTTTGCCTATCCCCAGTCTATGTTTCTTTTGTTCTTTTGTTTATGTAAGAGTTGTATTTCTTTTACATTGCAGTAAACAGCTGAAGGGCATTGTTGGCAGGTGATAAAAGCATCAGCAGAGCTGCAGAAGCTGCAAACTTCATCTCTGAAAGTTGGATTACCCAACAGTTTGCTCTCACTCTATCTACTTCAAAACCCATCATTTTCTCAGTGAGTTTAGAAACAAATTGGTCTGTTTTCAAAATTATTAAGTCTCTAATACTTAACCCAGAGGCACATCTCAGTGTTAATTATTTCTTCTTTTCATGTTCACTTGTTAGCATCAGGATTTTGTTTAGAAGGAGGTGAATAATCTCATCTGTATTTATTCAGCAGAAAACATTGATTAGGATATTATGCTCCTAATGAAATATCCGCTTACATCCATTTAAGAGAATCTCTTCCAAAGTAAAACTACTTATTTCTCCATGAACTTCATAATTCAGGAAACTAAAATAGTATGAATCATCAATAATATTACATGTGTTGATCAACTTGATGACACAAACTTAATTAATTGGTGCTAAAGTGCTAAAGCAGGTGACTTGGAGGTCTCTTATTCGTAGGGTCATCATAAGTCGCTCTGAGTCCCACTCCTGGGAAAAGAGCGGGATAAAAATAAATATAACAAATAAATATAATAAGTCAAAGTCAACTTGATGGCAGCCAACACTAACAACTACTTTGTAACAGGAACAAGAAACCATCTTGGACATGTTTATTTTTGAAATTAAGGTCACTCTATAGAACTAAGAAACTTCACATGTAATAAAAATTGAATACTGTTCTTCATGGAAAGTATATATTGACCTAAAAAGTGAATTGTCACAAGTCATTTTCTTTATGGGTAGTTGCATTTGGACAACAGGCAGGTGAATTAGAGAAGTAGGAAAGCAATAGCAGAGTCTAAAATGATCTAAAAAGACATCATGGTCTAAAAAGAACTGAGCTACTGGTGCCACACACAGAATTTGGCTGGGCAGCTCAGTCTATGCAGCAAAAACAAATTGCTCAAATTGAGAAGGCAGCTTAAAGCTAGCAGTGCTACTGGACTAGATGTTTCCCTGTATCACCCAACAGCTACTGGGTTGAAGGATGTGGCATCACCCAATTGTCATCTGCAGTGAAAATGTCAAAAAACAATCTCTGGAAGACAGACACTTCCAACAAGCAAAAAGAAAGAGAAGAAACCATGGATGACAGATAAAACACTACAAGCAATAAAGGAAAGAAGAGAAATAAAACAAAAAAGAAGATTAGAATAAACTAAGAACCATGAATGCAACAGTACAGTGGCTAATGTGCAAAGATAAACTATTACAACGACCAGAAGACAACAACAGAAAGGGAAGAACAAGAGACCTATTACACAAGATTGAAGAAATCAAAGGAAAGTTGAAAGCTAGGACTGGGACACTCTACAAAAATAAAAATAGCATAATTCAAGACCAGGAAAGACTAAAAAGACACAGAAGAGTTATATAAAAGAGGTGACAACATGAAGGACACATGGAACCAAGAGCCATATGAAGATGAACCCCAAATTCTAAAAAGTGAGGTGGAAGCTGTTATAAGAGAAATGGCAAAAAAAAAACAAAAAACAAGTCTCCAGGAACAGATGATATTCCAATCAAACAGTTTGGAGTCAGTTCCAGTGCTACCTAACATTTGTCAACAGATATGGAAAACAAAATGATGGCCAACAGATTGGAAACAATCAATATGCATCCCTATCTACAAAAAAGGAGACACAAAAGACTGCAGCAATTTATAGGACTATAGCACTAATCTCCCATGGAAGCAAAATTATGCTCAAAATTCTGCAACATTCACTCCAACCATACATGGAAAGATAAATCCCAGAGGTCCAAGCAGGGTTCAGGAAAGGACGAGTCACTAGACAATGAGAAAATAGAAATAATAAAAGAGTTCTCATATCTGAGATCAAATATTGATAGAAATATGGACTGTAGCCAGGAAATCAGAAGAAGATTAAGAATGGGGAAGGTAGCTATGAAGGAACTAGAAATAATCCTCAAATACAAATTTATGCCAGCCTAAATTTTGTCATCTTGGCTTCTAGGCAGAGTTCCACTTGATCTGCAAGTGGAACTCTGCCTAGAAGCCAAGATGACAAAATTTAGGCTGGCATACTTTGGGCACATCATAAGAAGGCATGAATCATTGGAAAAAGCCAATAATACTAGGAAAAGTGGAAAGAAATAGAAAGAGAGGAAGGCTGCATGCTAGATGGATGGACTCTATTAAAGAGATCACAAACATGAGTTCGCAGGAGTTGGGCAGAGCAGTGGAGGGCAGGGGGCATTAGGGGTGTCTCATCAGCAGGGTCGCCTTGGGTCGAGATCGATGCAAGGGCAATTAACAAAAATAAATGTTTGAAATGTTCTGATTGAACCCACTATGGGTGGGGTGGGACAGAAAGCTTTTACCCTTTATCCCCACTCTATAGTATGGATATGGACTGGGTGGCTATACTTGTAATTTGCACAATCAGAAAAGGACAAGTTTGTGCGGATTCCTTTGGATTAATGCATACTTTAAGCACCTAGAGTCAGGACTTGAAAGTAATAAAGCCCCCACACTGCATGCAAGGGTTTTAAGTTGGACAGCAATAAATTGCATTTCCATTATGGAATTTTACTTAAGAAGTCACTGCGTGAAATGCCAGATTTAAAAGGAAAAGGAGATTGCACTTTTGCCTGGAACTACCTGTGTCTTTCTGCCAATCTTCTTCACCCGAGTCAGATGATACTGCATATGATCATATGAATCATAACTGATCATATAATCATATGTAGCTGCTTTTGATGCTTTGGTTGAATGGTCATGGGAAATCATGGGAAACCATCAGAGCTTAAATTTTATATGGGCAGTTTCTTTGTAGCGACAAAGAATTTAGTCTTGATTCTTGATTCCCAATGCTGGATTCATGTGATAATAATGTCAATGGACATGTATTGAACTAATGACCTGGCAGGAGGATAAGTTTTGGGACAAAATGGACACGAATAGCCTTCATTCATTAATCTTGCAACAAATGCAGGAAGGAAGGAAAGTCTGTAAATGGACACTATTGCCATACATGACAATTTGGGGCATACAGGATGTCTCAAGTAGAAAAAGCTGAAAATATACTTCTCAATGGACTTCAGGAGAACAATGAAATCATGTCAGAAACACACTTTATGAGATACTCTTTCTTACCTTTTATGATTCTTTCTTACCTTTCAGAAATTTTATTCCATTCTGTTTGCTCTAGCTGTGCTTTAATGTTATTTACTATAGGCAGATTACAGCTAAACAATATTTATTGTCATGTTAATAAATAGTTATAACTTCTTTGTTGCTATAGTCATTGCATAGTGTATGTCTCATTAGCTTCATAATTGTCCTTAAAGTAGATAGCTATAAAATGTAAATTGAGGCAAGGAATGCAACACAGGGTTTAAAGTTTGCATATAGATGTATTCACTTCTCAAATGAAACTTACAGATTCAAGTAAGTCTCTATTAAGATATTTAAAGACTCAGTACTAACTACAGCCATGGAAGTGACAACAAAATTTAGGCTCCAAATGCTACTTTATGACCTACCTGTGTCAAATATAGTCTTACTATTACAACAAATTGTTATAGTCAATAAATTGATCTCTCTCTCTCCCTTCCTCCCCTCTCTCTGTGTGTATACAATAAAGTGAGATTGCTAGACAATGCTTCAGGGGTTTTTTCCCAACATGGTTTTGAAGAATAGAAAAATATATTTTTGTTGTTAAGTAGGTTGGGGAAAAAATGATAATTCTATCTCAAAGAGTCAAACAGTCATTGTCCACATTCTCCCATTATAATACATACAGTTACAATACATGCTATTTGTTATATTCACCAAAATTCTTATATGAAGATTTTTGTGATTTCAATATTCCAGTGCTTAGGTTCCTTTATAAATCAGAATAGAGAAATAATTTGGGGGAGATCAAATTCTTGATGAAAGTAAAAAATCCCCCAACCCTGAAATCTGAATATTTTGGGGTGTGTTTCAGAGATGCAGAAAACTCACAAACCAACATGTACATTTTAGAAGACTTAATGGCTACAAATACACATACAGTTGTCCCTTTGTAGGGGATCCATTCTGAACATCCTCGCAGATATCAAAAACATAGGACCTCAAGTCCTGTCAGTTTTCATTGCAGCGTGATAATCATGTGTTCACTGTCATTGAAAAAAATGGGCAGGCAAGCTTTTGTGAATGGAGATAATGTATCCAAAAATGAATATATACAAAGGTGTACCCAAAACGTTATTTTTTTAAAAAAAGATAAAAATAACAAAACACCCATTCCTTTGCAAGAAAAAAAACCATTGTCTGGAAGTGCATCTGAACCAACGACAGGGTGACACTGCAGGTGAAATTCAGAGAAAGGCAGCAAAATTAAAATGCAGATCTTTCTATATCATTTCTTTGTTTCAATATGAATTTATCAAAATCTGCAAATTTCTTCAGTCTGAGATGAAATGAAACTTGAGATTTTTTTTCAAATGAACGCAGGAGAAATTCCAAGTGACAGATGTATCAATCCAAGCAGAGAGATCTGAATACTTAAGTTTATAAAAGCCTGGATTTGACTGTTCATATATTCATCCATGTTAATAGTGCTGAATTAGTATTCCACTTTTTTTTTCTTTTTTCTTTTTTGGTTTTGTTTTGAGAAACAGCGAAAGAGAGAGAGAGAGAGGTTTTGACTCTTACCAAGCAAAAACAACATGGCCTACTCCATGGTGGGAATAACTGTGCCTTTTGTTAGAAATACAACAGTGCTCAACACTAAGTGTTAAAGATATCTTGGAGAAAGCAGCAATGACAGGTTTATGGAGTTTTAAGTGAATAAAGTGTTTTCATTTCTTATTCACCTATCCTAACTTGGAGTTGTAAACCGTTACTTTTAGGGAGTTTTCCACCTGATCCTTTCTACTAAAAGTGAAGCTACTTTACTTCAGTGTTAGCTTTGCACCCTTGGAGACTTTTCCCAACTTTAAAAGAGTCTTATTAGCAGTACACATGGGCAGCGAAACACCATGTGGATGGACGTGCACACTTGTGACATCATTAGGGCTGGGCACATCTGGATGTTCAGCCCTATCGAGCCCTAATTTTGGCCTCAGGGCATCACAAAGCATCCGTCTCTACTGGCCCTTAGTTTCTTTTCCCACTTTTTTTTACTCTTATTCTGAATTGAGGGGTGGTCTGGCACCACCTCTTTTTGTGGTGCAACTGCGCTGCAGCAGTTAGATGCTGCTGTGCAGTTGCACCACAAAAAAGTAGCGGGTAAACCGCGCTCCTTTTTTGTTGCGCAGTTGTGGTGCAACATGGGGAAAAGGCGCCATTACACACCTTTGTCCCACCGCAGCAGCACCATTATGTACGCCGTGTAAATGGCATTACATAATGGTGCTGGCGCCATTACACATTTGGGTTCGGGAGCGTGTAAATGATGTGCACTCCCGAACCCTAAGGGCACTGCAACGGCACCTCTTCATGCCCGTCTGTTTCGGGCCAAACAGACTTTAATGCAATTTAGTTGATGTAAAGGGGGGGGAAATTTTATTACCACTTGTTTTGGATACTAACATATCATATCAAATGTCTTCTTATTCAAAATGGAAATAACTTGAGGTGTGTGTGGGTTTTTTGTTTTTATTTTAATGAACACAGGAGAAACTGAAAGAGTCAGATTTTCCATCACTCACAGATCTTCATAGGCCTATTTAAAGGAGGGGGTGCCTTTTATGTGGTGCATTGTTTAGATTTTTTTTCCTTTTTAATGGGTTGCTTTTAACTGCTTGTAATGTTTGTTGTTGTTTCTTCAATTTGTTTCCAACTTAGGATGATCTTCATGGAGTTTTCTTGGCAAGATTTGTTCAGAGGAGGTTTCCCATTGCCTTCTCTTGAGGCTGAAAGATTGTGACTTGCCCAAGGTGGTTTTCATGGCCAAGCTGGGGATTGAACCTTGGTTTCCAGAGTTGTAGACCAACACTCAGACCACTATGCTACACTGGCTTTCAATTTTACTGATAGTTTAATTGCATTTTTAAATTTATGGGAAATATTTTCGCTACATCTGTTTTAATTTTTACAATCCGCCTTGATTCTGAAATTGGGAAAAAGATGGGATATCAATAATACTAATACTAAGAAAAGAGTCTAATTTTTCCTGACTGCTACCTGAAATACAACACCTTTACAATTACACAAAGGTGATTTTATGTACCTTAATATGATGTAATCTCTTAACCTATTTTGCTTTTATTTACAGATCTGAGACATGGCCTATCTTCTCCTGATTGAGCAAGAACACACAGTGGTGCCCATTAGGATTCTGTTGAGACATTCCGCCTCCATCCTATATATAATGCCCACAGCACTGATTCAGTTACAAGTATAGAGAGGCAGTCTAGCAATCAATCTTGAGTCTGATGAGTGCTTGAAAAAATGTTTCTTTAGCACAAGCAATTAATAAAAACAAAAACAGTGAGGAAATATAAATGAAAGTGAGACCAAACCACTTTTGATTATGTGACAATAATGTGAGTTATCCATCACTAGCTGACTAGTAATCTGTCCTTGTCCAAGACAGTTCTTCCCAAATCTACTTGTTTCTGCTGCTCAGTATTCCACTTATCTATCCCTGCTTTCCTTTCTGTCTGCTGTGTACTACCCCATTCTTTCTCTCTCTCTCTCTCTCTCACACACACACACACACACTTCTCAGCTTGATCTCTCAGTGATAAGGATATTCACAGCCTTCATCTTCACATGCAAGAATGCTTACTCTCTGTGCTTTTCTCCCTGCTGTGGGAGACAATGAAGATTTTTGCAAGGTTCTCTAGAGGACTTTCTGCTTCATGAGATCTCTTGTTGTGAAGCCACCAAGCAAACTTCACAAAGTCTTTGTGAAATCTTCTGCTGTGCAAAAATGCACCCAAAAAAATTTCTGCACAATATACAGAGCTTTCTGTACAAACTATGCTGTCCTAAACTCCAAACACATTTTCTGCACAAAATTGTGAGTTTTTCACAGGAAAACCACATATTTTTCTGCTAAGAACAATTCCCTGCTGCAGGATTATTCCTTTCCAAGTTTTGGAAACACCATTAGTCTGCCAGGAAACAAATTTTGATGAATATTCTCTTTGCTCTTGCACAAGAGTTCCTCCTTTTGCATTAATCAACTGATTTCACTTGTTCTTTCCCACTATCCACCTTGTTTTGGTTTTACCACACATTCTCTCATATCATGGCATGAGACATTACAAAGACACATGACAATGTGCTAAGCTTTCATGAAATAAGAATATATCTTTTCCATCTCACTTAGAGGAATCCAATTGGGCAACTGGGTTTACAGTCTGCTTGGTGGGTCACCCAAAATCGCATACAATTGAGAGACAGTGCAGTAGGTAGGATGGGAATACAATGCATAATAGGAGTGCTTTGAGGATCCTCACCCTGTGATTCACTTGCAAACACAGGAAGGAAGGAATTATGAAATTTAGTATGAAGTCAGCAGAACTTCTAGCATGTAAAATTCTTGCCTATATTTTTCTTTCATTCTGCCTCCTTATGAATTTTCTAAACTGGGCTCTGAAATAGCAGGTTCCCAAAGCATTTTTCTTATATAGTTTGCCCACTGAATATCCATTTTTTACAGATCTCAGAAAATTAGAAGGTTTTTTTTAAAGAAAGAATGAAAGAAAGAGCAAAATGTAATGGGATATCTGTGCATATATTTTATCTGCAGAAGGCCCCTTTACTTACGTTTTTAGATAGGGCTCCTCCCCCCTCCCCCACACACCTCTCTGACTATTTTCTTCTCTAAGATTGGCCTTTTCTCTTTAGGAATCACCTCTATCATTTTAAACCTGTTTCTTCCAAATAACATTGCCATTACATCCACACACCCCTTTCCCACATCAGTTATAGCCATTGTCAATCACAATCTGGAAAGCAGCAAGGAGAGAAAATGTTTTAACCCTTCCCCACATACCTAAACCCTCAATACTGGATTTGACAGTGTTGGGTTGTATCAGAATGAAAAAAATGTCTTTCTGTTTGTGGAAAAGCAAAAATTAGGTCCTTATAAATCCTCACAAATACCATTCCTGCAGGCAAGAATAATTTTATCATTTTCCTTCTTTCTGCAATAAAGATCTCAAAAATGCCATTTTCCAAGACTATCCTCACTTTGGGACTTGGCCCCAAAAATGCAGGGGGGAGTTCTGTACAGAAGAAATTTCCTTCATAGAAATCTTGTATTTTCTGCACAGGAAACTTGTTTTCTTGGCAGGAGCCTGTTTTCTGTACAAAAACTCCATGTGCAAGTCATTTTTTTCTGGGCAAAGAATAATAGGTTCTAAGCATATATTCTTGTTTTTCCAATATTCTCCTTATTAGGGTTCTTCAACTGTTGGGAGCCCCATCTTTTGTCACTAATTTCAAGTACTTTTGAAAATTCTTTCCATTCCTATTGTGATATGTTAAAAAACAACATATTTACCATCCTATCCCCTGCAATTTTTAGCACTGCTATTGCATCAATCAGTTGTTCAGATTCCATGCCTTCTTTCTGCAAACTGATGTACAAACAACGCCCCAAGTGATCTTTCAAATGGAGCACTTTAACAAGGGTAAGGAAAAAATATATATAACAGTCTTGATGGTTTCCACCAGTGCAAAACAGATACATTCCCATGAAACTTCCATTAATGGTTTGCAATAGCTTGTGGATGACTGAGTCCAAACTGATTTGACAAAACAGAAGTTTACTTAGTTTTGGAGACACACAGGATTAAAGATGCTAGAGCATGCAGCTAACTAATTACAAACAAGTTATTCATAATTAATTCCTTTTCCTGATAAGAAACCAATAATCCGAAAAGATTACAGCAAGACTATAACATGGTTGAAATGATGGCTAATGCTGTGCCTTGTGCTGTGCCTCTTACACAATGTGCTGGATATTGCAAATTGTGCTGGTGTGTGTTAGTGTTTTAATGATATATGCTTTAATTTGGTTTTAATTTTTTTCTGATTCTTTAATTGTCTCTTAGCTTTTGCATCTTGCAGTTTGACACCATTTTAACTGCCATGGAGCCATCCTACAGAATCCTAGGATTTGTAGCTTTGTGAGCCCCCAGCACTCATTGGTAGAGAATGGTAAAGACTTGGTAAAACTACAAATCTCAGTATTCCACAGGAAGGAGATATAGCACATAAAGTTGTGTCAAAATGCCATTGATTCACATTGTAGATGCATCCTGGGTAGATCTACTCATGAATGCTTGGGACAGAGAGAAGAGACTTTTGAGTCTTCTCTTGCATAGAAAGATATCAGCAAACTTCCATCAAATTTTCATAGGAAGACATACAGCTGAGAGATTGTGCTGCTAAACTTCAGTGGTAGATTTTATTTATTTATTTTAATCATTAGGAGCTATACAAGACATAGGGGCCATAAAAAAGGAGTTTCCTGCTTCTGGCTTAGATTTGTTTCTTCTGGTGGGATCTACATTAGCTAAACCAGTTACAGTATAAACCTATTATATACTTTAACTATATTATATTATATACGTTAACTATATATATATTAATAGACATCATCATTCCTTGAACAAAATACTCACTAAAAGGTGGACCTCCATACACAAAACAGACAGTTTCATTTATATACTGCTTCAAACCACCTAAGCAGTGTCTAAGCGGGTTACAACTGTAAGCTACTTGCCTCCAACAATCTGGTGACCTCCTCAGAAGGATGCAAGCCTGAGTCAACCCTGAGCCTTTTTTCTGGTATTGAACTCGCTACCTTATGGTTTTGAGTGAGTGGCTGCAGTACAGGCATTTAACCACTGTGCCACCATACACCAGGTTTCTAAAATTTCTGATACCACCGAGATGTACATATTTGGGAGATCAAATAGTTTCTGTGGTTATTCTTGTTCCTGGTTCTGCTATCTAGAGAAATGGCATCTACCCCTTCCTATATAAAGTCCAATTCACTGTATTTTTGCTTGCTCTTAAGGGCGGTTTTCTGCCCTTTGTTTAACCATTGTGCCAGGAATCAAAACAGTGCATCATCCACCAGAGTTATATGTCCTTGATACTTACGTTTACTGCTTCTCACACAAATAGTTTCAACAAGCAGATAAACCAAGCACATCTGGCAGGGTGATGTTTTCCCAATCAAACCTGTTTACAGATAGCAAGGAAGTGACTGCATGATTGGTATCTGTTTGCCAAGTGCTGAAGTCCCATCAAGAGCCAATGTATTATTGCCATCTTTATCAACTCCACCAGGAAAATCAAATATATTCAATAAGAAGCTTTTTTTAAAAAAAAATTCAGAAGTGAAGGAAATAGTGCATTAGAGAAAAGAGGTTTAATCTGAAACTCCTCCCTTCCGATAGGGAGCTTAGTTCAAGGAAGGAGAAATATAAATAACACACTGAGTGCATAACCATGTCATTCAAATGTGACCAAGTAATATGAGCTTTTGGACAATTTCACATGGGACAACACGTTGTTACATACAACACAGAGATGAAAGCAGGTGCTTGGATGGTGATTATACTGAAGAAACAGAGTGAGCTTATATCACCTTCATTAAAATGGAGAATTCTGAAAACAATGATTGATTCATTTTGATGCATGCCTTCCTCCCAAAAGGGTCATCCAGCAATGAAACAAGATATAGACAGTTGCTTAGTTTGTGTACATTGAACTATCAAAAGAAAAGTTGTCACTGTCTCAGCCATCCATGAAAAAGTTTTGGTTTTTGGAATATTTCACATTTTGGAATTCTGGATAAGGGAGACTCAACCCTTAATGCCAATAATGATAAGCAAAGAAACAAACAAAAAAGTAATATATTAGCATCTAAAAATTAAATAGAGAAGTAGTTTAGCAATCACACAACTCCACATTTTTTAATTGTCTGTCTTATCCCAAGTCTTACATTATTTATAATAAAATGAGACCTGAAACACGGTCTTGCAATGTACATTGCTTGAATTCAGGACAGCAGTCTGCCAGCTTCCTTTTTCAGGAATACTCTATTCCATCCTCCCTGCTGTCCCATTTTCAGGTAGCAATTGGCCAGGATTCAACACTTACTGAAGGTGCTCAGTCATTATTGTGCATTTTTTCAGGAAACATTTTTTTTGTACTGCTGCAAATATGAGTTTCTTATATGCTGAAACTACTCCTTTGGGTAATGGATATTATCCAGTTATGATTCTGGCTATATAAAAATGCACAGTGAAAAAAAATATTTTCTGTTAATATATAAAAAGACAATTACCTTTCCCACTGATGGTAATAACTAAAACTACCTGTCCTTGGTAACATATAATTTTAAATTTGGAATAAAATGTTTCATTTTGTGACACTATGGTTAGTGAAAGAACAATATATTTTGGACATGGTACAGCCAAATGGGACTTCAAAGAGCTTAAACATGGATGGATTATACATTTCATTTTTCAGGGATAACAAACGTTCATTTGTAGAATGAAGGTATGTGATGCAGAAAATGGGCTTCTGAAGCTATAAAAGGGTGCTATTTGTAAAATATCGTAACTGAAGCAAGATTTGGGGGTATGTAATCTCTCAGTTCCAGTGTTATAACAAAATTCAAGTGCAAAAAGTTGATAACGTATGCATTTTTAATACGGTCATTTACTTAGGGTTGAATTTCCATTCCCCCCCCCCCAAAAAAATTTGATGGGCCTATCTAGGTACAGATGCTTATTTATTTATGTAGTGCCACTGCCACACTACAGAATTAATGCAGTTTGGCACCACTTTAACTGTTCTGGCTCCATCCTAAGGAATCCTAGGATTTCTACTTTGTTGTGGCAGCAGACAGATCTCTCTGACAAAGAAGGCTAAATAGCTCACTAAACTACAAATCCTAAAAATCCATAGACTTGTGCCATGGCAGTTAATCTAGTGTTCAACTGCAATAATTCTGCAGTTTAGACACAACCTAAATGATCCTTAATTCTGATCCATTGAGGCTTTCTTGTTCTTTTAGTTTTTATTTTACCTTCATAGTCAAGGTTTTGCATCCAAACTCTTTCCGGAAATATCATCTGTTCAACTCCTTCTCCTTCCCTAGTCTTCTTCTCACTGATCATGTGTTACATCTCGACTCAGACAATGTTTCAGAAACTGACTCTCATCGATTTCCACCATGCTGTCTTTAATTATTATTCAGTAGTTATAGCCTAAGAACTTTATCACACAAAATTAAAAATCAGAATATTAACAGGATAAACCGTCTTTGGCTGGTATTTATCACAGGATATCAGGTCTGTCTTGCTGCTGCCTTGTATTCCATTCATTACTGTAGTGCACTTTGCCATTGATGGGCAAAACCTGTCAATAGGCTCTTTGTCTTGCTGCTGTTCTATGACTTCCTTTGTGGAATAAGTCTCTTCCACTGCAGTTCCACTTCTCAGGCAGTCACATGGCATCAGAGGTCATGATTCTGTTTCTCTCCCCCTCTCCAACCTCTCCCTTGCAGTGATCACAACCACCAACAGGTTCCTAAAGATGGCTCCTGTGTTCACATTCATACAGCAGCCAGCTTTGGGTGGTAGTTGGCAGCCGCAATCACTTCTGTGGCTGCTGGGTCAATATGCATACAGCAGCCCTGCATTTGGGGAGTGGGCATGAGGAGTGGGAGTGGTCACTGTCTCCCAAAGCCAGCTGCTGTATGCTCATTAACACAGCAGCCAGGTTCAAGAAGATGTTGGCAACTAAGATTGCTTGTTCCCAACCTTTCTTCCCGAAGGCAGCATTTGGCAGTGGGACAACTGGTCATCTGACCATGTATTTCTAAAGTGCTATTGTGGGGAAATGTGTGATAACAAATGATGCCAAACCTGTATGCTTCCATTCTTAAAACAGTGTGATTGTGGCAGAACAGCAGGTTGGTGTGATAAAGTTTTAAGTCCTAGCAATATTACACTAATTAAGTATTAGGATCATTTTATCTAGATGATTTTTAAATTATGAATTTTAAATGATGGATTGTTTATTTTAATATATACTGGTCTTGTTTCTTCTTTTAAACTGATGTTATATGTTAAAACAGGTTTGTGTGTTTTAAACTGATGTTATCTGTTGTATATTTATCTGTTGTTGTTTTCCACTTCAATCCATGGGAAGAAGCAGATAAGAAATACCATCATCATCATCATCATCATCATCATCATCATCATCATCATCATGTAGATCCTCCAAAACAAAACAAAACAAAAATAGAAAGGACAGGAATAAAACTAGGGTATCTAGTTTTTCCATTCTGTCTGGATGACTCTAAATAAACAATCAGATATAAAGCAAATAAAAGAAAGCAATGGGTAAAAAGCACCAAAAGAACTAGTGTTCATGAATAATCCAATGTGGAAGTAATCAGTCATTTTAAAAAAAGATGAAAATAAGGAAGGAAGGGGTTGTGTAGACCCTGTCAGAGAATGTTTTGTGATTCTGGGAGCTGAGAAGGTTCTCCTCTGGCTCTTCCCAATATAACCATGATGAAACCATGGAGTAAAGCATCATCTACAGAAGATGTTAACCAGTGGGCAGAATCATATGACAGTAATGATTTCATTTATTTCTGGGGGAAGTTTTTTCAGTTACAAGTGATAGTCTTCTCCTCCCTTTATCACAAAAATAACATCATCAACATCCCACTAAATCTGAAATGTATCTAAATTAACATAATGGGATATTAAATACTTAAGTCTATTGAACATGTCTCCACAGATTTCTTGTTTTCATGGGCTTTCTTTTTCTGCACTCCCCGCAGCAGATTTAATTTCCCTTCAGCCTAAGTGAGGAAAAATAATTTTGACAGTGTCTTTCTGTTAGGCAAATACAGAATTGTGTGTTATAGTCATATGTATTTTGTCAGTTTCTTTGGACATAATTATGTTAATGTGCCAGGGGTGACTTTTCCCTGTGCTGATTTGTTACTGGTGGTATCAACATCTCTGGTTATCTATTAGCCCAGTTTCATGCAACCAGAGACCTAGCTGAAGCTGGTTGATTTTTTTCCACTTTCACCAAGGTCAACCTTCTGTCTTCCCCAACAGCAAAATTCATATCAACCTTTCATTTCTGAGAATGTTTTATTTTGCCCATATGCCAAGATAAAGATTTCAGAGCAGCTGCCTCAAATAAGTTAACCTTCATTTAGCAAAAGGAAAAGACAACCCTGGATCGGAGAGGTATGAAGTGTCTTTGCAATTAGTCCACCGGGGAGGAATTGCCATATTTCTATTATTTATCTTGAGGTTTATAAAAAGTTTGTTTTCTCCTTAAAATATATTCTGTCAGATGTTGCTCAGGCCATATGGAATGGAACAGGAGGTTTTTTTGTGTGTCCCAGATTCTGAATTTCTGAGCTTGGAAAAGGTACTTCTTTGGACAAGAATATCCAGAATACCCAAACAGCATGACTAGTAGACCTGCTGATTGGGGGATACTGGGGTATGTAGTCTTTAAAAAGCTCTGTATTTTCCAAGTTTTGCTTAAGGTGTGAGGTTTCAACATAGCCTAGAGGGTGCCATAGGGTAGGTTTGTTAAACTCCTTTTCAGCTGCAGAAAAAAAGTACATAGGGGTTAGGCATTCATTTGGCAATCGATGAAAAATAATTAGGACCTGCAACAAAATGTTGCACCATGCCTCAGGATTTTAGTCACCCCGTTCCCTCTGCCTTCTGGTTTTCTTGTCCTCTTCCCACCTAAATTCAGCCAGCATTCTCTGTCTATTGAATATACTCAGCCTTCATTTAGCTTCAAGTGAGTGGTTGTTTAAGGGTTGTTTCAGGGTTTGGGTGGTTCTTTGGGAGGGAAGCTGTCTCTATGTAATCCTAAGATTTCCCACAAGTCACCTGATATCTTTCCCTTCTGTGTGATCAGTGCCAAGTTGGCTTTACAAACACTGACACATCAGAAAAATATAATGACTGGATCAACTGAGCCTATGAGGTTCGGTTTTCATTTTATTCCAGAGTGAAGGCACAGACTATAATATCCCTTTATTCTTCATTCACAGCATATGGGCAGAGGGGTGAGTGTTATAATACTCTGCATACTCAGCAACTGTCTTGATTTGGCAGAGATAGTCCTAGTTAATCCTTTGTAGCCCCACTTTTTCAGCTGCTTTTAAAATGTCCTCACTTTTCTGTCCTCTTCCCACTTTCAACCTTTGTCTTCAGCTTACTCAAATCGTTGCAAACTGAGTTCAAATTGCTCAAACAGTTTGTACTCAATTAACTGGGTAGTAGGGAGATCAAAAGAAGGAAAGGATTCTTAGGCCTGATACAGACAGGCAAAAAGAGGTGTATTCATGCCTGCATGAAAGTGTGGCCTTTAGATGACCCACACTGAAAGTTTGGCACGAACTTCCTTCTTTTGCATTTTAAAAAGGAGCTGCTTTTCCCCACTTCTTTTTAAAAAGGGTGTAACTGCACAGCTGCCTCTAAATGCTGCGGTGCAACTGCAGAGTTTTTTAAAGCTCCCAAACCCTAGCTCCAGCCCAAATCTGAACCCTAGACATGCACAGTAGGGACTCTGGGATGCTGTAACTGTTATGCAACTGCTCATAAAATGTCAATTCATTCATAAAATAAAGAACTTTATTCATAAAATAAAGGGGTTCATTCATGGTGCACAGGTGCAAATGTGAAACAGCAATGATAATTTGACAGATCTTCATAACTGCACAGTTCATGTATGATGTACCTGTGCAACTACGCAGTTCGCAGCTGGCAATACAACTGTCTGTAGGATGTACTGGTGCAACTGCACAGTTCGCAGCCAGCAACAAAACAAAAAATTAAAGGTTCAGTGCGGCCAAAAGCTTCATTCATTGCCACCCATGCAGCTCTTCCGCCTCTGTTTCTAGCGACCTGGCAGCTTCCAATGTAGTTGCTGAGCAAGAGGCAAGACTTCAGATATTCTGCCTGGTCTGCCAGAGAGTTCGGGTGCCTCACAAAACTACAAATCCCTCCCAGGATTCTGTGGGAGTCATGGCAGTTAAAGTGATGTCAAACTACTTTAATTATGTAGCATGGCTACACCCTTAGTAATATATATGGAACTGTATCCAATGCAGGATGTCCACTTACACAACAATATAATCTAGTTTAGGTGGGGAGGGATTTTTTTAAAAAAGGAGTTAAAAAACCTGTACCATAAAGCTTGTATAGGAAATATGAGTTCTCAAGCAGCTCCTAGGGCTGAAAAGTGGAGGAAAGAGGAAGAAAGTCTTGTGGCTTAAACAAACATCACACTCGATTGGCAATTATTGTGAAAAAAAAATTATTCTGATTATTATTTTTAAATCACATTTTACATGCTGTGATGAGTTGAACATTCAAATGCATCATCATGAAAATATAACCATATATCTTATTTTTCAGACATATCACTACAGATGTCCCATGTACAAAATTTCCAAAAAAGGATTTAATTGCTTTCTTTATTTCTGTCTTGAGTAATCAAGGTGCCCTTTCTTATGTTTCAGAAAACAATTAACCTTTTGTCATGTGTACAAATGCTTGAAGTGGTCCCATGATGTTCAATGTATGATTTATAAGGGGAAATGTCCAAAGTTAATTAGTATAAAATGATAATGTGCACACTGTCATACTCAACAGTGAGTTGCATGACTATCTGAGTACCATATTATGAGAGTACTTAAACTGCACACATATGTCTCATGCCTTAGATGTTTCCCACCTCATCTCTAGGGAGCCTGAGAGTTAAGTCTTAACAGCAAAAGATTCCTGCTAAAACAGCTTGCATGGTAGCACACATTTGTGGTATATTTAGACCTACATGATAAAGAATGTAGGACATTGTCACTAGATGTTGAGTTCAGAAAAGGTGACACACTAAATATTTTAAACGGGTGTTACATTTAATGTGAGCTAGTGTTAGTTTCTATTTGTATCATACATACCTTCAGCTTTCCTTTCCAATCTGCAGTCAAGTCTTGAGGGTTTGTACTCTTCCAATTTTAGTATTTATTTATTTTTATTTTTATTTTACTGTTTTACCATCTTCTTTTATGTGCTCTTGTCCAAGCTACAATTAATTGTTTTTAACCACACCAGGAATTTTTGTAGAAAGACATTCTATTAAAAAAGAAATAGCAAATTAATTAGTTTATATATACTTTAGCCTCATTTCAGCCAATAGATGAATGTCAGTAAAGGCCCAGTCTCAGGAGATTATCACACTCTGTTTAATGTGCCTTCTACTCGATGGGATAGAGGTGTGTTTTATTTTAAAATGTGTCTTATTTCATTCACCCATGGCCAGCCTGTATACAGCCCAGATGCCAGCCAGATTTACTCTGTGGCTATTCAAAAACATGCCTCTATCCTGTTGAGTAGAAGATGTATTAAACAGTGTGTGATAATCTCCTCTGTCTCTACATACATAGATAGATACATACATGCTGTGTGTGTGGGTGTGTGTGTAACTATACTAAATACTAGAGAAGATACAATAGAGCTAGAAGAGTGTCAGAAGTGTCTGAACAGATCAAGGTGCCCCTTCTTTCTTTTTAAGCAAAGCCTGAATGCTACATACTTGTGCTACAAACTCCATTCTTAAATTGAAAGCACTGAAAAGTTTGTGCTATAGAACTCCAATGGCTCCCAACAAGCAGGACCAGTACATTTTAGGAGCTGTAGCCCTCCCCCCCCAATAACTTTTTAAAGTTCTTTGCATACTATATAAGTGGTGGTTTTGCTTATGAAAAAGACTGGTCTGAGACATTGGATCAGAATAGCAAATGATGCCATGTGTTTTTGCACTCAATCCATGGTGCATAGTCATCTCAAAGACAAGAAAGTTATTTTTACACATATGGCAGAAGATCCTACAAGTACCTTTCCCATCCATGGTAGCAGAAATGCAATAACAATAAAATTAAATAAATTAACAATTTGCTCCCCAACAATGATTTTTGTGGTTGTTTTTGTTTTTGTTATCTCATAGAGTTATCTCAGCAAAATTTATCCAGAGATATTTGCTATTGCCTTCTCTTGGTCTGAGAAAAAGTAACTTGCCTAAGATTACCCAGTGGGTTTCCACAGCTGGGCAAGGATTCTAACCCAGGTCTGCCAGAATTCTAATTGAACATTCGAACCACAATGCCACAATAGCTATCTACGGTACACCTTTTCATGATGTATGTGTGTTTGTATATATGAGTGAGTGCCTTCAAGTCATCTGTCAACATATGGCAACCCCATGAGTTTCAGACGGTTGTTTTAGGCAAGGAATACTCAGAGGTGCTTTTGCCAGTTCCTTCCTATGAAATATAGTCTACAGCACCTGGTCTCTGTTGACTGTCCTCCAGCCAGATACTAACCAGGACTGACCCTGCTTAGCTTCCAAGATCAGATGGGATCTTGTGCCTTTATGGTATGCTGTCTGGTGCTGAACTCTAGGGCCAGCCATGTATGTAAAATAAAGCTGTTTAGGCCAGGCCTGCACAAAGGAAAAGAAGTATCCTGGCCCTGCACTAACCGGTGTAGACAATGCACAGGGCCAAAACAGGCAGAACACAGGCCCAGTCTATGCTCCAGAGTAATTCTCTGGATTAGGGCAAAAACTCTGGAAAATCTCCTGCGCATGAGGACTGCATGCAAATGCAGGGACAGGAGAGGAGCACTGAGGGCCGGTGAACCACGGACCTCTTCCTGTCTGGAACTTCCAACTTCCCCATAGCACTTTCATTTTCATATTTGTACAGTTGTGGACTTGTGGTGCCATTCCTTTTGCAGGTGTGAAAACTGATTGCACAAGCAGACATTGGCACAACAATACCATTAGTACAGTGGATTGATGTTTTGGGGAGTGTGCGGATAGTGCTGTTGGTATTTGCCCATTTTGGGTGCCGATTGTGAGGACAGCTTGTCCTTCACCCAGAAGACCCCGTGATAAGCTGGGTTTTCCTGTCAGTGCAGACACAACTTTATTTGTTCATCTTTCAGAGTTCCACACATGCAATAAGGGTAAACAAAAGGAGCTTTTTGGAACAATGGGCATCTCTTGCTCATGCAAAAGTCTATGCATGCATCTAATCCCAAAGTTTTCAATCTAGAAGTTTAGGTTTTAAAAATAGAATGACTGCAATTTTAGTTTTTAACAGGCAGATTGCTCCCCCCCCCCAACCATTTGACATATATTCCTGAAGAAATTTGTGACAAATGTTTATTTAATAGTTCACAAACAAGTGGGAAAATTAAACATTGTTTTGTTCAAACTGCATTATCTCACCACATTCCCTTCACACCTCATAGAGTCAGTTTCAAGACAGTTGTATGTGGCATACTTTTTAAATTACCTGTCAAAAGGAAGGAAGGAAGGAAGGATGTTACAGCAAAAGCAAAAAGATTTGATATGACATGACATAACTGGAGTGGTGTGCAGCGCTTGGTAGGAGACTGAGGCCTAACAGAAAACACGTCTATTATCTGGATGTTATAAATACTGGTAATGCCATCTATATTCCTCATATCTTTGGAAACTAGGCAACAGAGTATATGTACTGAAGTAACCATGGCTATACCTTCCATGCTTGTGACCAGAAAAATAAAGAGTAAAATCAACAACTGTGAATCAACAAGGCAGGAATGCTTTGGTGACATGCTGCTGGTGCATTGTAGGGATGGTGGTAAAGCAACCTTGTATTTAAGAGTAACCCTACTATAACTTATTAGTTTGGCCTAGTGGATGGGCAAACCCTAGTGGATGGGACTGTATTTGCTGGTTTTGTTTTTAAAAGAGAGAAGAGCTGCAATTGCTGGGGACTTTTCACCTTGAATAAAGTAGAGTTATTTTCAGTTAGTATTTAGGAGGGAACAAAAGGGTAAACTTCTTAGCCTTGGCAGCTGCAGTTCTTCTCCATCTGTTTCTCTCTTTCTGAACTCATCAAACAACTACTTCCGAATTCATCCTTCTTTTGAGTCTCTGAACCCATTGGGGCTTTCCAGATTGCCAGGAGAGGGCAACATGAAGTTGCCTTTTCCCAAATGCTTAGCAGCTACACTTCAGGTCCCAGGGTGTAATAAAAAGGCATAGGGCAGCTACACTGAGGGGGTGTGGAGACGACTTATCTGAATTTTTTTCTGTTGCTCAGCAACTACATTGAAAGCTGTCAGGATGCTAGAAACACAGGCGGAGCAGCTGCACGGGTGGCAATGAACGGGGCCTTTGGCCACACTGAACCTTTATTTTTTATTTTTTATTTTTTTATTTTTTGTTGCCAGTTGCGAACTGCGCAGTTGCACAGGTACAACACATGAACTGTGCAGTTATGAAGACCTGTCAAATTACCATTGTGGTTTCGCTTCCCTTTTTAAAGTGCGCAGTTGCATCAGTGCACCATTAATGAACCCCTTTATTTTATAATTATTATTATTATTATTATTATTTATACCCCACCCCTTTGAGATCAATCAAAGCAGCTTACACATTAAAATACTATTACATCAATAAAACAAACTGCATCCCTCCCCCCTTAGTAAGATATTAAATCTGTTACAATTTAAGTTTATGAATAAACTTCTTTATTTTATGAATGAATTGGCCCGATCTAGACGGGCAAAAAGCGGCACGTTTAGGGCTAAAAAGCCCGCCTTTAGGGTTAGGGAGGGTGCAGCGTCTACACTCTCCCTAACCCTAAAGCGTATGGAAGCCGCCATTTTAAGATGGCAGCATCCATATGGATGCGCTGCAAAAGCATCATCATGTGTGCAGCTGCTAGATGCGCTGCGCACATAATGACACCTTTGCGCCGCGGGAGGACGCAAATCACGCCCTTCCCGCGGCGCAAAAAAGGAGCTCCGAACAGAGCTCCTTTTTGGCGGCGTGTCTTTGCTGCGGCTTTTAGACAGCCACGGCAAGGACAAAGGGAGGAAGGGGCTGTGGTGGCCCTTTCTCCCTTCGGCCCTGCCTCCGCAAGCGGGGTGCAGCGGGCACCCAGGGCACCTGCTACACCCCGCCTAGAGGCTGCGGGGAACCGGAAGTTTGCCACTTCCCCGCGGCCTCCAGAAGTGGCGGGATGGGGCCGCTGAGGCTGCCAGTATGGCAGCCTCAGCCCCATCCTGCTGCATCTGGAGGTGGGTGGAGACCCAAAGGGGGCAGTCTAAATCAGCCCATTGACATTTTATGTGTAGTTGCATAACAGTTACAGCATCCCAGAGTCCCTACTGCGCATGTCTAGGGTTCGGATTAGGGCTGGAGATAGGGCTTGGGAGCTTTAAAAAAACTGCACAGTTGCACTGCATCATTTAGACACAGCTGCGCAGTTACACCCTTTTTAAAAAGAAGCTGGGAAAAGCAGCTTCTTTTTAAAGCTGCTTTCCCCCCACTAAAATGCAAAAGAAGTGCGTTCATGCCAAACTTTCAGTGTGGGTCATCTAAAGGCTACGCTTTCATGCATCTAAAGGCTACACTTTGCCAGTCTAGATCAGCTCATTGAGCCCAACCAAAATCAGGGTAACAGGTTGCAAGAAAAAGCTAAAGAAATTGAGTCTGTGTCTTCTAAAGCAAGGCTAAAGCAGGGCTAAAATGATGACCCCCTAGACTGATGCCAATCCATGAGCTGTGTTTTCTAAAGCTGCTGTGCCATTGAAAGAAACAATTGAAGCTAGTGGGCACAAATACAGCATCTGGCTCAATAAAAAAATAATAATTTCTAATCCTCAAAATCAGATAGCTGGAGAAGTATGGGTCGAAAGAAGATGTGGGCAACCTGTGACCCTCCAGATCTTGTTGAATTGCAGTTACCAACAGTCCTATCAACCTAGACAATGGACTATCCTAACCTGAAGCAATTAGATTTTTATGGGACAAATGGAAACGAGCATAGCTCTGAATATCGTTATTGTGTATAGGCCTGTGCATCATATAGTGGTTTGGGGCCCACTGTTGGCCCCTCTGAGGTTGTGTTTGCAGCCCTGAATTTATGTAGATTCACTGGATCACTCTTTTGTGGCAAAAATTAGGTGATTTTTTTTTCCTGTCAGCCCTCAAAAGTTTAAATTAACATTATAAAAAGTGTTACAATAATGCAGTTTGACACCACTTTACCTTCCATGGCTCCATCCTACAAAATTTTGTAATTTGTAATTTTGTGATGCGCCAACACTGTTTTTTCAGAGAAGGCTAAAGACCTCATAAAACTAGAAATCCCAGAATTCTATAGGATGGAGTGACAACACTTAAAGTGCTGCCAAACTACATTTTTTCTACAGTGTAGATACATCCAAATAAATTGTACCACCACTTTAACTGCCATGACTCAATGCTCTGGAATTCTGTGGACTGTAGTTTTGTGAGACATTTAGCCTTCTCTGTCAGAGAGCTTTGGAGCCACAACCACAATCCCCAGAATTCCATAGCATTGAGCCATAGCAGTTACAGTGGTGTCAAACTGGATTATTTCTGCAGTGTGGATACAGCCACCATCACCCCATGGGCAATATTTAATATTTTTTAAAAACCCACACACAATTTTTCAAAACCAGAAAAATCAACTTCTGGTAACATCTGGATTCTTTTTCTTTTTTCTTTCCCATTTTTTCCCCCTTTTTTTTTTTTTTTTTTTTTTTTTTTTTTGGTCATTTCAGGCAGTCTCTCTTGCCCCTGGGAGGTCCAAAGGACAGAAGGTTGCCATCTTGACCCACTGCATTTGTCAGCTCCTAGTAGACCATCTCTTCCGGTCCTTGCAGCAAAAGTGAGGAATCATAGGGCAAGAGCACTGTATTGAAAATTGTGTGTGTGTGTTCACCATTATTTAGAAAGTGCTTCTTGTTTTGTCCCCTGTGACATCACAAGGGGCCATTTTTACATCTCAGGTTTTGGTCCCGAAATTCCAGGGCTTGGATCTGGAAACCCTACCTGGTGCAGCTCCACAGAAATAATACATTTTCTCTTTAAACACAAAATATGGAATACCATGCTCTCTATATTTATTCATATATGCAACCCTGCTGTCTCTTCTAACCAACAACAATGGGTACAATTCAGTCAGAGCTAAGCACTTGCAGTCTCTTGCAGTTTGGCACTTAAGCATATGCTTAGTTCTCCAGCTTAAATCAATGAAAGTATTTTTTGTAGTTGATTATGCCTAATGTGCTCTATTTAAAATAAACACACACACACATACACAATAAGAGTTAACACTCAAATGAATGCAGTGGGAAAATGCAGAGATTGTTTTGGCCTTTCTCCCAGCTGCTAGCTGATGACTGCATGTTATGGTAATAGAAGAGAACTGATTTGGGTCCCTCCCTTGGTACCAGTCGATAATGTTTTCTTGACAGCAAGATTCACATAAACACAATCATACAGGTATAGTTATTGATATATGTTCTGTCTGCAAAATGTTTCACATTACACTTGTGGCTAAAAGAAAATCTATCCTACAATCACTCAGAATACTTTGCTAGTATGCATTGCTATGTGTATACTTTGCCATGAAAACATTATACTGTGCCCAGATTTATGTGTCAAATTAAAAGAGGGGGGTAAGAATAGCTACACCAAATAACCAAGGTACACATACACAGAGAGATCATTTAATCAATTATATGTCTCTCTTTTATGGTACAATTGTGAATTATGTTCCGTTTGCATTTATACTTAGGAGCCACAGAACAGATGGTGAAAGCTTAGCTGAAAGTGATGCATCTATTAAAATAACCTCTGCTGCCAAGTGATCATTCAACTGAGTTGGAGTTTCTCTCTCTATGCCTCCCCATCTTCAGTCTTTTTCTCTCTCTCATTAAGCTGTGTTGTGACTACAGTCTAATACACTGGGCAGTAATGAAGCTTTAAAAATATTGCTCTCAGGTGGTTCGCTATAATAGGGTAGATTGTAAAGGAATACAGAATATGAATGGAAAATGGAGGGTCTTTCAAGCTGAACACATTTTCTCCTGGATTATCCATCTCCCTACCTCTCACTCCTCTGCCTACTGGCACTGATGAACAATTGTTGATAATTATGTCATGAAAATGACCAAATACACTCCAGTTCATACTGTCCCATCGCACAATGAATTCCGCATTCTTGAAGATGCTATGCAACTCTATCGTTTCAACATCTAGTGGCACTATGAACATATATTTAAAAGAGTGTTTCTATTACAGGTAGGGTTGTAAATCTTGACTTATTTCATTCTCACATGCTAGAACAAAGAATTTCAGAAGTGTTTCTCTGGTCAGTGAGATTAAAATACTGTTTGTACATTTTTGATGGGTTGTTTGCATTTTGAGAATTTTTCAAAATTTTCATTTGTGGGGGGAAAAACACAATTGTTTTGTGAGGAAAATATTTTATAACCAAACTGCACATTGTGCCAAATACATTGTTTCAGAAGGGCCCCACCTTGCTTTTGGGCAAAATCAGTGTTTTTAAGTGAAAACTGTTTTTCCCCCCAAAAAAATTTTTTTTTAATCTTGCAGTAGCTGAACTTTTTCAGTGGGGTACCTAGATGTTTTGAGACATCCTTTCTTGGTGAAGATGAGGTCACCTGTAACTATTCTTTACATTCCCAAGAGTACTAGGAGTAGTACATGTAAACCTCACTCTTAGTATTCATTAAAAACTCATTCACACACTGAATGGCATGCAATAGAAATGTCCTCAGTGGATTAGTTATGTGAGCACTGGCTTTCACCCAAGA
Organism: Urosaurus nigricauda; assembly: GCA_034509955.1. Taxonomy (NCBI): domain Eukaryota; kingdom Metazoa; phylum Chordata; class Lepidosauria; order Squamata; family Phrynosomatidae; genus Urosaurus; species Urosaurus nigricauda. The sequence continues at coordinate 191,635,193 of JAOEGL010000003.1, read as the reverse complement.
AAGCTAAGATGTGTTGGCAGCATACCACTAAGGAGACCTCAGTGCATTCATGCAAAAGAATAGAAGGGAAGCTCATTCCCTTATCAAGTCCAGAAAAGCTGTCCAGAACGAGAACAGAGGATGATCAACTTCTAGAAATCCATCCAACTCCACTTTGCCATGATTTTCCATAGGATTGAATTCAATGGACCATGGGAAAATTAGGTACCCAATGGGAGACATTAGTAGACTTTACAAGAAACTGAATTGTGCAATTGTTCTGAGCCAAGGAAGAACCAAGATGCAGTCCAAAATAAAGGTGGGTCTCAGGGGGGGTCATTATATAAACCCAGAGCACCTGCAGATTCCTCTGCTGGACCTTTCAGTCTCTTTCAGTCTCTTGGAAACTGTCTTTAATACCAAATGATGGCCCGATACAGACATACACCTGGGTGGCGCCATTAGGGTTCAGGAGTGTGCAACATTTGCACGCTCCCAAACCCTAACCTGTAATAGTGCCAGCATCATTATGTAATGCCGTTTAGACAATGTTTGTAATGGTGCCACTGCAGCTGTGCAGCTGCTAGATGCAGCTGCGCAGTTGTAGCAGCGGAAAGTAGCCCAATGGCGCCTTTTCCTCCACTCACACCGCAACTGTGGTGCAAAAAAGGAGTGCGGTTTCCCCGCTCCTTTTTTGTGGCGCAACTGCGCTGCAGCATCTAGCTGCTGCTGTGCAGTTGCTCCGCAAAAAGAGGTGGCACCAGACTGCCCCTTTTGGGAGGTCTGTATTGCCCAGATGGGTCCATTACTGTTTACAAATGGGGTGTGATAATGTTCCCCCCATTTGCACAGTTAACACCATTTAATGACAATTTAATGACGGGACGAGGACGCTTGCCTCCTTCGTGTGAATCTCCAAAGCCAAAAGACAAGATGCCTGGCCCCATCAGTTCTACATAAGAGAAGTCAACTGGTTTCAACTGATTGGCTGAATATAGATTGAGTCAGCTGCTCTTAGCAGCAGATGCAATGGCAAGATGTGGGAGGCAGAGATGTCAGACTTAGCTGGCCTGTCATGTGGCCTGTGGGATAGACTGCTGCCTTCAGGTATGGCAGAAAACACTGTCCTGTTAGCAATGTTAAAGGAAGACTGAACAATTATTGGCAGCTGTTCAGGGCTGACTCTACAGCCTCAGTGAATTAGTAATCTCAGGCAGCAGGACACAAAAAGTGGAAGATGATGTCCCTTTAACATTTGCTCTGCAGAGTTGATATTGTTCTATGAACCTATCCATAGTGGTTGCTTACTTAGAGTCAGGCCATACTAGATTGATGAACAACCCTATCCAGGCAATTTCCCTACTCCTCCCATAGAGCCTTAATCTGAAGACACTGGGAGCCAGGCATTTAAGAAGCAGCTGTCTCTATACAGTAACTTTGCAAATGCAAAGGGGATGGTTGCTCCTTCATTTTTCCTTCTCTTTCCCCTCCTCCTCCTCCTCCATCACTTTCTCCTGGGTGGGCACTGCCATTATATGTCTGCTACTGCATTCTCCCTTAGAGTTTAACAGGGGAATTGATAATTCTTCTCAACTGGCTGCTGGTTGGCTGGATACAGATGCACTCACTACTATCAATTGCATCCTCCTACTTTAGAATTGGAAGTAAAAGATGGTGGAACTCTATACTGATGTCCAAGACCAGGTGCCGACTGTGGCACAGATGACAAATTTCTCATATCAAAAATAAGAGTAAGACTCAAGAAGAAAACAAAACCAGTGATTATACCAAAAATATGCTTTAAATAATATCTTAACAGAATTTACTGACATCATAAGAAAGAGATTTGCATTACTAAACATAATAGACCAAGAAGCAGATGAACTATGGTCTGAAGCCAGAAATATAACAAAAGAAGAATGCAGACTTTCAATAAACAAAAAGAAAGAAAGAAAACCATGGATGACAGGGGAAAAAAAAAAACACTACAAGCAATAAAGAAAAGAAGATAAGAAAAACAAAAGGCAGATAGGAACAAACTAAAAATTTTGACTGCAACAGTATAACAGCTTCTGCAGAAAAATAAAGAAAATTACTTCAATGATCAATGCAGAGAAATAGAAGACAACAACAACAAAAGAAGATCTATTTCACAAGATCCAGGAAATCAAAAGAAAATTCAAATCAAGGACTGAGATGCTCTATGACAATAAAAATAACAGAATTCAAGACCAGGGGAGAATAAAAAGATGCTGGACACAGAAGAATTATACAAAAGAGATGACAAAATGAAGGACACATAGAACCAAGAGACATATGAAGATGAACCCCAAATTCTAAAAAGTGAGGTGGAAATTGCAATAAGAGGAATAGTGAAAAACGTATCACCAGGAGCAGATTATATTCAATTGAACTGCCGCAATCCACACTGACAGAGTCAACTCTAGCGCTAACCAACATATGTCAACAGATATGGAAAACAAAACAATGGCCAACAGATTGGAAGCTATCAATATACATCACCATCCACAAAAAAGGGGACACAAGACACTGCAGCAACTATAGGACCATAGCACTGATTTACCCTGCAAGCAAAATCATGCTCAAAATTCTACAAAATAGACTCCAACCATACATGGAGAGAGAAATCCCAGAGGTTCAAGCAGGATTCAGGAAGAATCATTAGGAGCCCTGCTGGTATAGTGGTTAAATGCCTGTACTGCAGCCACTCACTCAAAACCATAAGGTTGTGAGTTCAAGACCAGCAAAAAGGGCTCAAGCTCGATTCAGGCTTGCATCCGTCCGAGGTCGATAAAATGAGTACCCAGATTGTTGGAGGCAAGTAGCTTACAGTTGTAAACAGCTTAGACACTCCTTAAGCAGTATGAAGCAGTATATAAATGAAGCGTGTTAGTTTGTTAGTATGGAGGACATGGACAAGCTCCTTGGAAGTGTTAGGAAGACGACTTACCCACTCGATCCCTGCCCTTCATGGCTGGCCGTTACAGGAGGGGACAGAGTAATGACTTTACTTCGTCTAATCATTAACACGTCCCTCAGGGAAGGCACATTTCCAGCTGCTCTAAAGCATGCCATAGTAAAACCTTTATTCAAAAAGCCCTCCCTGGATCCCCTGATTAGACAAAACTATAGCCCTGTCTTGTTATTACCATTTTTGGGCAAGGTGATTGAGAGGGCAGTTGCCTTCCAACTCCAAGCTGCCTTGGATGAAGCAGATTATCTAGACCCATTTCAAACCGGCTTCAGGAGGGGATATGGAGTTGAGACAGCCATGGTCGCCTTGGTCGATGATCTCCATCTGGGCATTGACAGGGGAAGTGTGACCCTATTGGTGCTCTTGGACATCTCAGCAGCATTCGATACTGTAGACCACGGTATCCTTCTGGAACACCTGAAGAGGATTGGAATCGGAGGCACTGTACTTCAGTGGTTCCGCTCCTACCTCTCGGGCAGATTCCAGATGGTGCAGCTGGGGGACAGTTGCTCTCGAAAGAGAGAGCTGATATCTGGTGTCCCACAGGGCACCATTCTGTCCCCCTTGCTATTTAACATTTACATGAAGCTGCTGAGAGAGATCATCCGGAGTCATGGAGCGCAGTGTCATCAGTACGCTGATGACACTCAAATATATCTCTCCATGTCTCCGGCTGTTGCAGCGACCAAGGATGGCATCTCTCCTCTAAATGCCTGCTTGGAGTTGGTAATGGGCTGGATGAGGGAAAACAAACTCAGACTGAATCCAGAGAAAACGGAGGTACTTGTGATAGGCCCATCTCGCCCAGGGATGGAGATCTGTCAACCTGTCCTGGATGGGGTCACACTTCCCCTAAAGGACAACGTTTGCAGTCTGGGCGTGCTTCTGGATTCGTCGCTCCAGCTGACTGCTCAGGTGGAAGCGACAGCTAGAAGTGCATGGTATCAGCTTAGGTTGATACGCCAGCTGCGTCCCTATCTGGGTAGAGAGGACCTAGAAACATTGGTACACGCACTGGTAACCTTTTGACTGGATATCTGCAATGCACTTTACATGGGGCTAACTTTGTACCAGGTTCGGAAGCTTCAATTAATTCAGAATGCGGCAGCCAGATTACTCACGGGGGCATCAAGAACTGACCATATCACCCCCATATTAAAATCCTTATATTGGTTGCCAATTAGCTTCCGAGCGCAATACAAAGTGTTGGTTATCACCTTTAAAGCCCTATATGGCTTGGGCCCGAGTTACCTGAAGGAACGCCTTCTCCTCCACAATGCGCCCCGCACCCTCAGAATATCAGGAAAGAACATCCTGGAAACCTTGAGTACCAGGTTAAAATGACTTCCAATAAAACTTTTTCTGCGATGGCTCCGAAATTATGGAACGACTTCCCGGAAGAGATCCGTCTTATTACCACCTTAGATGCCTTTAAGAAAGCACTAAAGACGGATCTCTTCCGGCGAGCTTTTCCATCCAACTTGTTGTGATCCACTGATAAATGAGACCAATGATGGACAGTGGTATCCGACGTATGTTAGATTAAGGATTAATTGTTTTTAATGATTTTATGACTGTAATTGGTTTTAGTAATTGTATTTGGAATGTGTAGATTTTATGTTGGAATCCCGCCTCGATCCTTGGGGAGAGGCGGGAAATATAAATAAATTCTATTATTATAATTATTATTATTATTATTATTAAGCTGTTTGTTTTTTGTTTTAGGGACCACACTGCAAACACAAAATGGCTAATGGAGCACAGAAAGGAATTCCAAGAGAAAATCAGCATGTGCTTTATAGAATATAGCAAAGCTTTTGATTGCACAGATCATGAAAGGCTATGGAATGCTCTTAAAGATGTGGGAGTGCCAACACATCTGATAGTCCTGATGAGGAATCTGTACTTAGGACAAGAGACTACTGTCAGAACAGAACACAGAGAAACAGAATGGTTCCCAGTTTGCAAAGGAGTCAGACAAGGCTGTATCCTTTCATCCTATCTGTTCAACTTGTATGCAGAACATATTTCAAGAAAGCAGAAGAAGGATGAGAGAAAACAGGAAGAAGGAATATCAACAATCTAAGATATTCAGATGACACCATAGTACTAGCACAAAACCTCACAGACCTGAAACACCTACTAAGGAAGATCAAAGAAAGAAACTGCAAAGGCAGGCTTAATGCTGAACATAAAGATAACAAAAATAATGATCACCGAGGACCTTCACAAGTTCAACCTAGTCTAGGCAATGAAAAAATGAAAATAGTAAAAGAATTCCCATAGCTGTGATCAAACATTGATAGAAATGGGGACTGCAGTGTTAGAAGGATGGAATTAGGGGGAATTAATCAGCTCAAATTTTGCAAGAGTAGAGCCCTAACAACACTCTTTTGAACTGGGTCCTGTCATGTATACCAGTAAGACCAAGAATTCCTTGAGTGAGAATGCAGAGACAGACTTCTGCAATTAAACTCTAATATTTATTAAAAGGGAAACAAACATCCAGCAAAGAAACATGCATTCGTGCACACACTTAATGTTCCAAGAATCAAAAGGAAGGAAAAGTGGGAAGAGTAGGAGATGGGCAAAACTATGGGAAATAATGCTCCAGTGGGCTTCTCAGAGGTCTGATGAAGATGTAGGTGATGATGATGAGGCATGGCCACTGAAACGTGGGGGTCGATGGCCGAGGGAGCTAAAGACAGAGGTCAAACTGGCATGGAGTCCAGCAGCACTCCGAAAATAGCACACTTGGGTTGAAAAATCCTAGGTTTACATAGGCTCATACTGGCCTCTAGCAAAGCAATGAACTTAATGAGCTAGCCAAGGTTAAGACAAAGGTGCTGAACACCTGGGCTTTGTTAAGCTGAAGTGTGATGATGACTTAATGTATTTGGGTCTTGACACAATTAAGGAAGGCAGGCAGGTCTAAGGGTGGATGATTTAGTATGATCATTGTCACATTAAGTGTGAGACTCTGAACAAACAGGCTGTATTGACTTATTCTTGAAGGTGATAGCTCTCCCATCTGGGTGACTCCCAAACCTTCCTGTGAGGAATTTCCAAAGTTGTTTTGTAGGGGTCAAGGCAGATGATCTCTCCTGCCTACCTGACCCACCAGTTTCAGAGTTATGGCTGCCAGCTTGAAAGGGTCAGTCTGAGGTCATGAATGGAATCGTACACATCATAATTTGATATAAAATCAGTCTCGATAACAGCAGTCAGGAAATCAGAAAAAGATTAAGAATAGGGAGGGTGGCTATGAAAGAACTAGAAAAGATTCTAAAATACAAATATATATAACTGAGCACAAAAGTTAGAATGATACAAGCCATTGTATTCTCTGTTATCATGTATGGATGTGAGAGCTGGACAGTTAAGAAAGAAGATAGGAAGAAAATCCATGATATATGGTGCTGGAGAGGAGTGCTGAGGATCCCATGGACAGCCAAAAGGACAAGCAAATGGGACCTAGAGCAGATCAAGCCAAAAACCTCCCTGGAAGTTAAGATGATCAAAGTGAGGCTGTTGTAATTTGGACACATCATGAGAAGGAAGGACTCATTGGAAAAGACAATAATGCTGGGAAATGTGGAGGGAAGTAGGAAGACAGGAAGGCCACATGCTAGATGGATGGACACTATTAAGGAGATCACGGGTATGGGGTTGCAGGAATTAAGCAGAGCAATGGATGAGAGAAGGTCTTGGAGATGTCTCATCCATAATGTCGCCATGAGTTGAGATCAACTTAAGGGCAGGGCCGTGCCGAGGGTAGGGCAGTCGGGGCAATGCCCCGGGGCCCCCAGCTGAGGGGGGGCCCAGCTGCCGTCCTCATAAATGTCCTCTTCTTCTTAGTCGTCAGTCCCTTCCTGGCTACCTGGCTGCAGCTTGCCTTCCCCCTCTGAGAGGACAGAGGAGTCCGAACGGCCCTGCCTGCCTGCCTGCCTGTCTTCAGCAGCACCTCCTCCACCTCCTGGGCTCCTCCAGTCCATCCCCATTGGCTGGGCTACTGAAGAGGAGAGGAGCTGAGGAGGAGGAGTTGCTTGTGTGCACGTGCAGCAGAGCACGTGTGGTTCCGAGTAGAACTGAGAAGGAGAGGAGACAGAGTCGAGCGAGGAGCAGGCTGCTGGTGATCCTTTTTGACGACTAGGAGGTTGGAGGAGCTGCTGGTGCCGGTTCTGGTAGGACTGCCTGTTGCCTTTGGCCTCCCTCGCTGGGCCTGGGGTCCCTGGGCAGAGGATGGGGGTTGGGCTTGCTTTGCTTGGGCCCAGGGCCCTGTGCTTCCGCTGGGTTTGGTTTGGGGTGCCACTGCCACCAGGGAGGAGGTCCACCTAGACTGGGAACTACTACTAATTACTAGAATACTACACTACTAGTCCTGGGGCCCACATTTCAAGGTATCTTCACTCTACCTGGCTAAGGCTATGGAATTCTGGGAGTTGGAGTCTGTTGTGGGGCCCACATCTCAAGCTTCTTCACTCTATCTGGCTAAGGCTATGGAATTCTGGGAGCTGGAGTCTGTTATGGGGCCCACATCTCAAGGCTTCTTCACTCTACCTGGCTAAGGCTATGGAATTCTGGGAGCTGGAGTCTGTTGTGGGGCCCACATCTCAAGGCTTCTTCACTCTACCTGGCTAAGGCTATGGAATTCTGGGAGCTGGAGTCTGTTGTGGGGCCCACATTTCAAGGCTTCTTCACTTTACCTGGCTAAGGCTATGGAATTCTGGGAGTTGGAGTCTGTTGTGGGGCCCACATTTCAAGGCTTCTTCACTCTACCTGGCTAAGGCTATGGAATTCTGGGAGTTGGAGTCTGTTGTGTCTGTACAGTTTGTACTCATAAGGTGTTATTACAGTATTATTCATTGTGTTGCTATTTTGAATAAACTTTGAATGAATAATGTTTTTGCTTTGCCCTTCACCACTAACTGACAATGTATAATAAAGCACACACATGATCATGTAAGTATGTTCGAACATGAAAAAATATAGGGGCCCCAAATGTACCTTTTGCCCCAGGGCCCCTAAAGGTCTAGGTACAGGCCTGCTTAAGGGCAGTTAACAACAACAAACAACAAAGTTTAAAGGCAGGGGCTTAAATACCCTAAAAGCATCAGATCCTGTCTGATCATGGGAACTAAGCAGAGTCAGTCCTGGTTAGTACTTGGATGGGTGACTCTCAATACCAATTGCTATAGGTTATATTTCAGAAGAAGAAACTAGTAAAACCACTACTGAATATTCCTTGCCTAAAAAAACCCTATGAAATTCATGGAGTTGCCATGGGGTCAACAGGTGACTTGAAGACACATATGTGCTTACACACAGTTTAGACATCCTCTTCTTCAAGCAGCATGTGTACAATATGGCATAGCATGGTGGAAATGATGCTTTGCTTCTTGTCTCAGGTAACAAAATTTCTTAGGCTGGCTCTATAAATCATAATCAAACACCACAGAGCAGGAAACCTACTTGGGACATGAAGAGCAGGTTTCCTGGCAAACTGACTTCTATCCTCAAACACGTCACCACCAATCTCTCCTCATTGCCGGCATCCACTTTTTCACTCTGCCTACTGACAGGGATGACCCCCGTTTCTGTCATCTGCCACTTGTCCAAAGAGACTGGAATCACCTCCAGCTTGCCATTTATCAAAGACCAGTGGAGACTGATTTACATTTAACATACTCCTAGTTACATTGTGTCTTTGTGGAGATTCTAATTATAAAAGGCTTTGGGGAGCCAACCTCAGCTAATAAAAACAAATGATATACATGTAATACACAGACAAGCAAATGCAGATTACTTGTTTCTGATGAAAGTTATTCAATTTGCATCTTGAGATTGTAAAATATGTATCTAGTCCATTATTCCAAACCAACATATTTATGTATTTATTACATTTGTAATCCCCTTCCCACACAAGAAGGACACTCAAGAATATCTTCCATTCAAATTTTCTCTAACCACCGCCCAGTAAACCTTTAGGAAATGAAATTTCACAGAATTCATGGACATTTTGTTGCAGTGCTAAACAGCTATTATAGCCAGTGAGTTCTTCCTAATGTTTAAACTTTAGTTTTTATACTCAGCCTGCAAATTCTGACTTGAACAGAAATCCATAATGACTACATATTGGCCTACCTTTAGAGAACAGAATGAACAACCTTCTATTTGAAATTATTTCCAGCACCTGAAAACTTGCAACATGTTTGCCTGTTAGCAGTTACTTCAACCCACTCTCATGGGATTTGCGTCATGAAGCCTTCCTCTAGATAGCTCTCTTCTGACTCTTACAGCATGTTCTTCCAGAGAGAAAAAGCATAAAAGACAAAAACAGTTGTGAGGAAAATGTTCTATGTGCATCACCTTAGTCATGTGGGCAACAAGGCTACCATCATCACTGAACAGATTTCATAGCCAATGATTTCCAAAATATTTTGGAACACCTAGGATGTTCTCATATGTGATCATGTGAATCTTCACAACTGAGGCATTCCTTCTGCAAAGGAAACTGCATTTCCAAAAAGGACAGAAATGAGAGGTGCAAATATAAAAATAACTGGCTTTAATTTAACTAACATTGAAATAAGAGCCAACATGGTATTGTGATTTGAGTATTGGACTTTTGGCTGTCCAGGAGATCAGGGATTGAAATCCACCCATCCCACTCAGCCATGGAAACCCACTGAATGAATTTGGCCAAATCACATTCTTTGTCAACCTTACAGGCAAACCTGCTCTGAATAAGTCTTGCCAAGAAAGCCCTATGAGAGGATCACCATAAGATGAGGTCAATTTGAAGGCATATAACAATATGTATACGTAATAGGGAAGGATGTTATTGAGTGTCATATATTCCTCCTGTTCATTCTGCTACCCCATGGCCTGGTACAGACATCCATTTTGGGCTGTGCCCAGGGCATGAATAAGGCTGGGGAGCGTGCAGCATTCGCATGCTCCCCAGCCCTAGCACGTATGGATGGTGGCATGTTTGCATCGCACTGTCCATACACCAATGACGTCATGGTGTGCACTGTGTTTAGACAGCATGGTGCGCATCTGATGACATCGCACTGCAGGAGGATGCCTATGGTGCCCTTTCTGCAGTGCAAGAAGGAGCTCCAAAATGGAGCTCCTTCTTGGTGCTTGCGTCCTTGGCGCCGCCTTCATGTGGCCATGCCAAGGATGCCAAGGTGAAAAGGGCCATGGCAGCGGCCTCTTTCTCCCCTCGGGAGCACCGCCCATAGTGGGGTGCAGCAGGCGCACAGGGCACCCGCTGCACTCCGCTTCAGGCCATGGAGAAGCAGCAATTTGCTGCTTCTCCATGGCCTGGGGAAGCGGCGGATTGGGGCCGCAAGGGCAGCCCAAGCCCCAGTCTGACACTTCTCTGGATGCCTACGGACCGCCCCTTTTGAGCGGTCTGTAAAGCCCTCATGTTAACTGCTGCTGGAGAACTCTGAAGCCCCTGTTGACCATCTTGTGTTACATCTGTAGGCTTTTATATGTGCATTCATGTCATCAGTGTCTTATTTTTGTTGTGATTTTCCTTGAGAACTGTGTCACACAGCTGCAAGGAAATTTTCTCCAAGTGCGCAAGTTTGTTTCAAATGTGTTATTTACCATTTTTCACCTGAGTTAATTGCATGTCAATCCCAGACAGAATTTTCACTTGTTTTTACTAAAAGGGAGTGAACTTTCCCTGCCTCTTGCCCTCCTATGGTTGGCTACATGGAAATAAATGAGGTTTAGCTGTACTGGTGATGAGTTAGTTGACCCTATTACTGCTGATACATTGAAACTAATTCTGGTTCCTTCTGCCATCTGAATCTATATTAAGTAGGTTGGTACATTAATGGGCTTTCTTTTCCACTAAACAGTTTATTCCTGTGAAAAGAAGCATCCACATTTTAACAGGTTTCAAAGGTGTATGGCATTAGCTCATTGCAGCAACTTAGCAAACAAAAGTCCCAGGGCACCTTAAAGGTTAGCTCATTTATTATAGCGTGGGCTGCTGTTTGGTTGGCTTTAGTCCATGAAAGAATATGTTAGTGTTTAAGGTACCACAGGACTCCTTATTGTTTATCCTCATTTTGTCAACTCTTGGAGAGCAAGCAAGCAGCATACAGATATAAAATAGATGTCATTAGATATAGGCATATGTGCATGCTTACCAACTAAGAAATAATGAGACCGCACAACAGAGCTGGATACTAGAGGGGAACTATGGCCTGATCTAGATTGGCAAAAAGAAGTGTGTTCATGGCTGCATGAAACTCTAGCCTTTAGATGAGAAAAAGGGAAAGTGTGCCATGAAAATGCTTTTTTTGCGTTTTAGGGGAGAAGAAGGGCCTTTAAAAAGGTGCTGGTTTTCCCAGCTTCTTTTTTAAAAACTGAGGAACAGCGCAGCTCCATCTAAAGGCTGTGGTGCAGCTGCTAAGCATTAAGGAAAAGGCAACTTCATGTCACTTTCCTGCCAATCTAGAAAGCCCCTATATTGATTATTTAAATCTTTTAACTTTTAATATTAATGCCAGCCCATATGTGAACCTGCCAGAGCTTTATGATTTGTGAAGAAGGGTTTTCCCTTAATCTCATTACCATCTCAGGCATATCTGGTTAGGACACAGTAGAGAGCCTTCTCAGTGGCTGTTCCCAAGTTGTTGAATTCCCTTCCTCAAGAGATCTGATTGTTCCCTTTTCTGTTGTCTTTAAAAGTTGTTTATGGAGGTGTATTTATATTTTATTATGTGTTTTTTTTAAATTGCTTTCATCTTGTATTTTTAATGTGTTCTTATTTTAGATAGAAGTTTGGTTTATTTGTGTTTTAATTTTTGTGTTAATAGCTTTTAGCTGCACAGAGTTTTTATATGGTTATGAGCTACCGTGAATCCAGTGTTGATATAAATAAATACATAAATAAATAAATTATTTTCTATGCTTCTGTTCTCCTAAATAAAGCCTAAGGGGGCTCACAGAACAGTATAGTTTTTATAACAGAATTAAAAACATCACATTCATATAACAAGTTCAATATATATAATCATTAAAAACATACAAGGGCTGTATCTGCATTGCAGAATTAATGCAGTTTGGCACTGTTTTGACTGCTTTGGCTGAATGCTATAGAATTTTGGGAACTGTAGGTTTGTGAGATATTTAGCCTTCTGTGTCAGAGACCACTGGTGCCACAAAAAATCCCAGGATGCTATAGCATTGAGATATGGCAGTTAAAGCAGTGTCAAACTGCATTATTTTTACAGTATAGATGCTCCCTAAGGAGATTATCACTCACCTTTCTAAACTGGCTCCAGCCTCCACAGGATGGAGGCAGGGATTATCGCTCACTAAATTGCCACTGAACCACTAGCTGCCATCAGCTCGGCTCCCAGCTTAGCTCCAGCAGCACTTTTTGGAAGTTGGAAGCTCCATAGGATGGGGCCATGGTTGTTAAAGTGGTGTCAAACTGGATTATTTCTGCAGTCAAATTTTAAAATATAAAAGCATTAAAAACATACAAAAGCAAACACCGGAACTTAGCTGGGATTACATTTAAGTGGCAATTCAGCCTCTTCAGTGAGTGTCACTCACAACAACATGAAGACAATACCAAGAGAAAATACAAAGGGACATCATTCCTCACAGATCTGAGAACAATTACTCTGCATTGTGTGTACACTGGAATCATTCCGGTAGAAATATATGATAACATTGCACGTACTAGTAAGCCTGTTTGATTATTCTGTTTTTGTCTTACTTGCTAATAAAATCCCTTCATCTTTCATCCCCCCACCCTCAGGAAGGCAATTTTTAAAATAAGCCATAATACTAAAAAAGATGTAACTTCTCCTTTTGAAAATGTCCATTTTGCAAGAACCCTCCAGGAAAAGATAATTACTCAAATCAGAAAGAAAGCTTGACATCACTGACTTTAATTTTAAATAAAATATGAAGATTCAAAGGCCACCAAAAGGCTATGCATATCATTTAACTGCTTGGCAACCTGCAAGACCAGAATGAGCCTAGTGCTAAATATTGTCACCTCCTATTAAGAGACGATAAGATAGTAAAATTAATACCATATATTTCATCAAATCTTTCTGGTTTCCTAAAGTTTCTTTATTTCATTTAAATTTATTATATCCTCACTCCTTCTCCTGGTCACCAAATTATAGAAAAACTGGTTGAATTAAGACACTTGCTAAGAATAGTACCCCAAACTGAATAAACTATTTTTTTGTATGCAGCTAAAATGTTCAGATGACTGATGACATCTTTCTACACAAATAATAACATAAAGGACATAAAAGCCGGAATGTTTGACAACACTTAAGCCTCATATACTATCACAGACCCATCCCTCTATAAAAATAATTAACCCAAATATTTTTTTTCTCACACCCTGCCCCCCCCCCCCATTGACATTCATGGGCTGACATTTTGTTGGTGACATACACAGAATATGAAACTTTTGTTGTTGTTGTTGTTCACTGTGGATATCAGTATTTTCTTGCTCCCTCCACAAAAACCAACCCCCCTCCTTGACCTGTTGTTGGGCCACAGCAGCTCCGTCCATGGTCATTCCATTAAGTTTATCACACAGGGCTGCTGGCACACAAATGGAATGGTACAAACGGAGCCGGGAAGGGAACAGAACAAGTGAGGGACACATTTTACTGCACACCAGCACCACCAAACACCGCTGGAAGTCTGTTCTGTTCCATTCTCCATCCATCCCAGAGGAGGTGATTTTTGAAAACTATTCTGAACAGTTCTTAAAAATCGCCTTCTCTGGGACTGATTAGGAACGGAATGGGGACTTCCACCGGCGCTGGCAGAATTCTGGTGTGTGATAAAATGCATCCCTCACTTGTTCCTCACTCATTCCCTCGCTCGTTCTGCTCTCTTCCCGGCCCCTTTTATACCGTTCCATTTGCCCTGTGCAATAAACATACATGACTTATAGAAAGTGAGGGGATGAAAGAGTTTCTGGCTATGTCCTTGTTGTCAAACACAAAATGATCACATCATTTGCTGAGATCTCTAGAAGACCCCAACAGATTTCAGCACACGATGCAATCATTTCACATTTGGCTATGGGGACATAGCAGAAATCTTCCACTGCTCTCCACCGAGCACAGAATGGCCATGGGGGGGGGGGGGGGGCTATGGTAGATCCAAGGACCTGTGAATGGGCAACCACAGCATAGTCCTGCATATGGAACTACCATACTATGCCGTGTGATGCCATACAGGATTCTGGCCATTATTTTCTAACCTTGATTCCTTATGTCCTAACATATCTGAGACATGTGAGGGAAAATTCAGAGGCATTGCTGTGTTAGTTTGGAATATCAGTATGCAAAGGGATCTTGTAGCACCTCTGAGACAAACTATGTGGAAGAAGTTGTAGCATAAGCTTTTGTAGACCTTGTCTACTTTGGAAGACTTGGGTCCTTATCTCATGGCCCCAAAAAACAACTTAACCCTTCCAAAATAGTTGCTTATGCAATGCAGTCAGGAATTATCACATTAAAAATCCCTCCGATGCAACCCAGTCAACTGGATCCTGGCTGCATCCAGGCTCCCAGCCACACTCAGCTGGCCAATCTACACACACAAAAAGCTCCCGCATTTTCAAATTGGCTATCTGAGCGCCGATGGGAGCTTGGATGCAGCAGGGATGCAGTCTCCTGGCAGCATCAGTGGCATTTTTAATGCGATAATTCCTGACTGCACCCCAGAAGTGACTGTATCCTGGAAGAGGTAAGTCGCTTGGGGGGGAAGCATGTGATAATCTTGCTGGTGTTCTTTCACACTGTCTCAAAGGTGCTAAAAGATACCTTTGCATGTGTTCTTCTTCTTCTACCCAAGACCTAAGAGGGAAAAAAACTATCTCCGTTGACAGAAATTTGAGAACATGGAAAGCATCTTTACAAAACAAAGGTACCAGAAAAGCAAGATTTTTTATTGTCTTCACAGTTATTTCACTGGAGATGCACAAGAAACACAAAGTTTATTTAAATGCTTTCATTTAATACTTCTTATGGAAAAAATCTATAAAGCTGGACGACAAATGGATATATAAGTACTGTATATAAGAATTGTAATGTAAGTATACATTCACTATAATAATAAAAAAGAAAATAATTATTCCACTGAAGACCCATCTTTGATGGGGCAGTTATATTCATATGCTGTCCACCTAGAAATGCATTGCCCACAGTTCAACAAAAATTACTCCCATGTAAGTCTGTATAGGAGTGCAGTCTGGCACAACTGGGAGTGGAAGTCTAGGCCACTAGGCTGATGTCACCATTGACATCTTTAGTCCCTGGGGAGATCATTTCTTTATTTTCACAGTTTCCTACAGATTAGAAAATGGTTGCTGGGGCTATTAACATTTGATATGCTTTTCATTTCATTTCTGTATCTCCTCCTTTATATATAGTTTAGCTATATATATAAGCTTATTTTTTGACCAAAATACTATTTTTTCAGACCAATGTTCTTTTATGTTTTGGGTTCTACTGCCCTCAGGCATGTAAGTTATGTTCGTCTCTCGGTCTGTCAACTGCCAGTGCCTCTGTAGTCTCCCAGGAGAGGTTAAGCTCTGTTCCTTCTATTACTTCTTACTTTCTCCCTCTCTCCCTCCAACTCTGTCATGCTTCTCAAATTCCATTTCCTTGCATACCTCCTCAACTATCTTTGCTTTTTAGCCTACAGACTGTCAGACAAGATTTGTAACCGGTTTTTCAAAATGTATAGTGAATCTACTTTGCTTTGCAAGTTGGCTGCAATGACCTGTTCCCCACCTCAACTTGAAATCCTTCCTGAGCAACTGTCATATGCAAACTCCTAAACTTCTTCTGAAATTACGTGATGGCCTATTTAGTAAGTGGAACAAAAAAAGGAGTAACTTTAATTTTTAAACTCAATTAATTGGAGAGGTTTTGGTGGCCAGGAGGAGGAATGAGTACCTGTATATAATAATACAAACTATCCACATAGCAGTTACAAGATATCATATGAGAGAATAGTGGGAGCCAATGAACACCTTAAAATGGCGTAAAGAAATACAAAGTTTTGTGAGATATTTAGCCTTGTTTGTTAGAAAACTCTGGTGCCACAACAAACTAAAAATACCAGAATTCCATAAGTTTGAGGCATGGCAGTTAAAAAGGTGTCAAACTGAATAATGGTCCAAAACACACTGCAGAAGTAATCCAGTTTGAGACTGCTTTAATTGCCCTGGCTCAGTGCTAGGGAATCCTGGCAATTATGGCACCAAAGCTATATGAAAGTGAAGACTAAATGTCTCACAAAACTGCCGTTCCCAGAATTCCCAGGCACTGAGTAAGGACAGTTAAAGTGGTCTCAAACTGGATTATTTCTGTAGTGTGGACCTATTTCTGCAGTGCAAATGCAGTCTTTAATGAGCAATTAGTAACCATTTTACAATAGGCCTGTTGGTGGAAACTTCAAGAGATTGGTTGACTCTCTCCCTGGTGCAGGGAAATAAAATTTGTCACTGCACCACTAGTTCTTGAATGTGTTGTATGGCTGTTGTTGATAAAATAGTGGTTATACCTTATACAGCTTTTATGGAACTCACAGAGAAAAGGCATTATGTTTGTTTGTTTGTTTGTTTGTTTATGGCACAATGACAACTAAGTAGTATTATGTCACTCTATAATGATGTTGCAAATGCAAAAGAAAGGAAAAGAAGTTCCTCAGACAAACTGAACCTAAAGTGGATGAATCTTAGAGCCTTATTGCATTACAAACAAACCTGGCAGGCAGCAAGAGAGAAGTATGCTTCTGTTTTTGCCTCCAGATTACATCAAAGTGCAGTCTCTTCCAGTTGTAAAACTATGGGAGGGGTGGTAAAAGCAGAAGGGTTTTGCTAAGCTGGAAAAATCTGTTCAGCAAAAGGGGTGCTTGTGCAACCCTCTCCCACACTTTTATGACCAGAAGAGAACAAAAGTACTTCAACATTGGGCAGAGACAGAGGAGATTATTCCATTAGCTTTGCTGCTAGCATTAACCCGAGATGTAACTTTCTTAAGATAGATCTAATCACATTCACCCATCGCTGGGCAGTATATAGCCCATATGAAACCCAAGCTTCTCTCACAGCTTTTCAAGAACAGAATTTTCTCATTCTTGAAAAGATGTGAGACAAGCCTGGAGAAGCCTGGGTTCCATACAGGCTGCATACTGCCTGGTGATGGGTGAATGTGATAAGATCCATCTTAAGAAATTTACATCCCAGGTTGCCTGTTGGGTCTGCTTGTAATGCAATAAGGCTGTGTGTGTCTAATGTGGTTGATGAGGGATTATCATAACCATTTGCTTTACTGGTATCTAGAACAATAATTCATTTCTGCATGTACCATGACTAGTCAATATATAATATAGGTAACCAGACCTCAAGCAATCTCTGGAGCAAGACTGAGGCCAATGTATGAAAATATATTTGGAATCTGACTTCCTGATCCTTTCTGGACTACTGGTGCCTCTGAAAGGTAAGCTGCATACTGAGTTGATATGTAAAGTTTGAGTTTTCCTGATCTGAAATGATTGGGACCTGAAGTATATAGGAGTTCAGATATTTTTTGGTTTTTGGAATATTTGCATATACCTAAGGAGACGTCCAGGAGATGGATCCCAAGTCTAAACATGAAACTCATTTATGTTCCGTATACTATATATACTCCTGCATAAGTCTAGAAATTTTGGTCAAAAAATTGACCCAAAAAAACCTGAGTCGACTTATCCATGGGTCAATGTAAGTACTGTATCTGAACTTTTATTTAAAAGAAATAAAGGTGAAAGGCAAGATTATAATCTGTCTAGGAAGCACTGGACCACTCTTCTCTCTCACCCATCAACCTTAAGACTAAGCAGAAAGTCTGCTGGAATTTTGTAGGTTTTTGACATTCTTTTGCTTTGTTTCATCCTTTAGATCCTTTGCTATATGCCCCTAAGTTTTACGCTCAACTTATCCATGGGTCATAGCAAAATCCATAATTTTGGCCCTAAATCTTGCCCTTGACTTATAAATGAGGTCGACTTAAAGTCGAATATATATGGTACATCTTATACAAAGAGACTGAAGGTAATATTTTTTAATAAATTTGTGCATGAAACAAAGTTTGTGTATACTGAATCACCAGAAAACAAAGGTGTCACTATCTCAGCCACCACATGGACAATTTTGCATTTTGGAGTATTTTGGATTTCAGAATTTTATATAAGGGATACTCAACCTATACAACTATAATTTGCCAGTTATGTTGTTTAGCTTAAACTGAAGCAGGGTGGTCAGTTTTGTGGCCCTTGGTTACCTTCCTTCCATTTGGGAAGCATGAAGCTTAACTCTGATAGTCTCGAGAGGGTTACTTTCTAGACCCTGAATTTTTTTTCCCTTAATTTATACGCTGCCACTCAGAGGCCTAATTTACTGGAATTGTCCCTCTTCTCACATGGATGGTGATATTCTGCTATATCTTTCTTCAACAGCTTCTGTCCCCCAGGCATTGTCAGTGATACTGAATTGTTCATCTGATCACTTCTACTAGATGAGTTGCAATGTTTTGCATCTAATTTTGTGAGTGGTGGGGAAAACCTTGTCACTCTGATGTGCTTTATTAGCACCACTCTGCATGCACAATGCTTGCCTTTTTTCTGTTGAAATGAGAAACCTGGAAGGGTTGGAAGTCAGGAAAAAAAAGAAAATGATGGTTGAGTGCAGGTTCATGTCCCTTCTTTGCCATAGCTGAGGGTTTTGTTTTTTTAAAGCCACCCCTGCCTTGGACTTAAACCTCTGGATAATACAGTATATGAAAATACTAGGAAGATACTTCCTGTGATTCTTTGTGTTTTCAGCCAGAACCATTGGCAATGGTAACTGAAGGATTCTTAGAACTTCTAGTCCCAAAATGTATTTTCCCAAGCTTGATTATCAACTAACATGACAGTTTGATCCATTTTTTTTCTTCTGCTGAAATATATCTATTTCTTTCATGATCATCTCTCTGCATGGACAAGTGTGAAATGCATCCGCTTGCCTAGCTATCCAAAGTTTTAAATATGAATTATCTTAGATCTCCCCATGGGACAAAAGGCTGTTGCCTTTAAATCTACATACTTGCAGGCACAATTTATTAACTATTCTTGGCCCAGATCACTGAACTGCAGCATCTGGGGCGCAAGTACATTAACCTGTCAGCACATGTTAATTTAGTTAAACATTGGCATACCTATGTTGATTCTGAAAGAAATGTTGCACTGACAAAATCATTTCCATTTATTCCCACAGCTGTTTTTGATTTCCTATTGTTTCATGCTTTTGCACAAAAATGCATTCTAATTGGGATCCAAATTCTGAAAAATAAATAAGCAGCTTAAGCCTTTAGGGCTGAAATCCAACTATTACTAGAACAGACTCCCCTGGATCAATGAGAACTAGGAAAAGCCAACACTTATGGACTTCCATTAATTCCATGAATTATCACTAGTTGGGACCAACAATTAGATTTAAGTTTATTGGTCAAACCCTCCAACTTTCTCACTTTGGCAGAGACTGTCCCAATTAATCCTCTGTTCTCCCATTTTTGCAGCTGTCTTTTAAATGGCTACTAGCATATAACATATCAGAACAAATCTGAACCATTAAATCCTAGCTTGATCAAACACCCACACTAGTCTAGGAAGCTTAAGCATTTTGAATTCCCAGCTACAAAAGAAAGTCATATCCACCACTCTCATAGACTGTCTATGAGAGTGGTTGCAGCAAAAGTTTTGAGCAAATCAAATCTAAATAGCATACTAAAAAATAGATTATCTAGCAAAGAAATCCCTCTGTTATTATCTAACAAAGACACCCCAAAGTCTCCTCTCTGATCATCTGTCCATCCCTCTGTTCCATATAGTGTTGGCGCCATGAACACGCATGGCTTTAACAGTCTTCAAAGCCACATGTCTCCAGTTTCTAGAGCCCACTTTTCAATAGGTAACAATAATAAGAATTGTGTGATATATGTTCTGGTTCTTTGGAACACAGGTCATAAATGCATGCTGGTATGGTGATTAAAACAGGGGGGCGCAGACTAATTGACCCAGTGTCTCTTGTCTGAACCATGTTAGACACCTATTGTGCCCTGTATGGACCAAATTCTTTCTGAATTTTTGTTCACTGGTGATGGTCAGCTTTTAGGTTTGGACAGCTTTTCTTTGCTTCTAGAATTCCAAAACATATGAGGAATACAGTCACATCTGTATTCTTCTAATAGGTTTCACATAGACAACTGACTGACTACAGTGCAAACTGAAAATTGAACTAAACAAACATTTAGTGTGATCTAACATCACTCTTGTCATGCTGTTTTTGTTGTTTAAAAAAATATTGCCTCATTTATGGAAAGTAGGGCCCAGGGTGTAGCTCAGAACATTTTGCTGCCTGAGACAGTGATTTTCATACCTGGCTGAATCATCACTCAAACATTGCTCAAACGCCCCTCAAACGTGGAGGATGCATTCATCAGTGGAAGCCAGGTGCACTTCTTTAATCGTCATGAAAATGTCACTCCCTCTAATGTCCCTGAATTGTCTCAAGGGGAGTGGATTTCCTATGAACACAAAGTTTGCTTTCATATGTTATCTTAGTTCCCCTGAAACTAAGAGGGAGCAATATTTTCATGACGATTAAGGAAGCACACCTGGCTTCCACACATGTGTACTTCCTCCATGTTTGAGGGGCGATAGAGTGATGTTTGAGCAATGATTTAGCCAGGTATGAAAATCTTCAGAGTAACAAATGGTGCCTTACTTGTCACCTAAATTAGACAAGTCATAGCATTATTACATAACAGATAAGCCATGAACCAAAACAAACAAAAAGTAGCAAAAAGTCTAGGTAAAAGACAGCTCACAATCATTCTTTATCAAATAGTGTTTACTAAAATTATTGTGAAGTGTGGTAGGGTAATGGAGTCTAACCAGCTTGCTCTTTGTGGAAATGCTAAAATGCAGAAATTTGCAACCTTCAAAACAGATTCTTTAGCAGATTCTATCACAAGGTACATTGCACAATAAGCACTTCTCCCCACCCACCAGGAAAATTACAATAACAAACTGAATTGCTAGCAATTCTGCCTTTTCATGTCATAGAAAATCTGCTGCCAGAGACTCCTTGTTCACCCTGTCTCAAGGTAAGTCTTGCCTGACTGAAAAAAAGACCAGTGAGACCAGCATATGTTACTGCAATGCAATTCCTGTGCTTCCATTCGTTTCAGTGTGGCTTGCACTGTGGAAACATAGACTGTTTGGTCTCTTTTTGTTTTCTTCTTTGTTCTGAAAACCCCAATACCAGCAATTGGTTGTCCCCTTTATGTCAATAGTAAACTTTCTACTTAGGCCCTAGAGAGTGGCCACACATATCAGTAGTCACTCCTTGTGGAACCATAGTGCTTTCCATCAGCAGAATAATTTCTCTCAGTGAACCTGAAGAAGGCTATTATGTCTTTCTCAGTCATATTTATTAATGTAATGTAGCTTTAAAGAAATGTTATATTATCAAATATGACTTCCGAGTACTATTATCTGCCACACATGGGTTACAGCTCTAGCAGAAAAGACATTTTCTCCAGGATAGTCAAAAATCAGGTTAGAAATAGACTGCTAATGTTATTCAGCAAACATTGTTTTTCAGTCATTTCTTATTTCATGGTACTCTGATAAGTGGCCAGCATTGAATCTGGGAGAGTCCTAGGCTAGCACAAACACCAGCATCATTTTTTTATTCCTTATCCTTTTGAACAGCAGAAAAAAGATACTTTCCTAAATTATAACTTCTAGAATCACCTGCTACCTGGGGTTTCTAAAAGATTATTGTAAAAAACTAACTTTTCTAGGCTCTGCCAAACACATGTAGACATATCCCCATGCTGTATTAGCACACTGATTTTTCCAATTCCCTGCAATTTTTTCTATTGAGGATCACAAAAGAGATGGTGGTTGTTCATGAAATGCAAACCTGAGGCCATGGGGAATCCTGTCCACCATCTCTGAAATAATGCATGAAGTCCTGTTTTTGATTTGCAGCAGAAATACAAGCAACCTCAGACATGACCAGGTTCCATTTTTTCAGAAAGGCAGTTTCTGAAAGGTTTATCTCTTTTATCCCAATGAATGTTTGAGTCAGAAGATTCATTACTTTCTTTTATATTAGAATTGTAGGATCATAGAATCATAGAGTTGAAAGAGACCACAAGGGCCATCCAGTCCAACCCCTACCAAGCAGGAACTCCCAATCAAAGCATCCCCGACAGATGACCACCGTGCCTCTGTTTAAAGACCTTTAAGGCAGGAGACTCCACTACACTCCGAGGGAGTGTGTTCCACTGTCAAACAGCCCTTACTGTCAGGAAGTTCCTACTAATATTGAGGTGGAATCTCTTTTCCTGCAGTTTGCATCCATTGTTCCACGTTCTAGTCTCTGGACCAGCAGAAAACAAGCTTGCTCCCTCCTCAATATGACATTCCTTCAAATATTTAAACAGGGCTATCATATCACCTCTTAACCTTCTCTTCTCCAGGCTAAACATCCCCAGCTCCCTAAGGTGTTCCTCATAGGGCACAGTTTCCAAACCCTTCACCATCTTAGTTACCCTCCTTTGGACATGCTCCAGTTTCTCCACATCCTTTTTGAATTGTGGTGCCCAGAACTGGACACAGTATTCCAGGTGGGGCCTGACCAAAGCAGAATAGAGTGGCACTATTACTTCCCTTGATCTAGACACTATACTTCTTTTGATGCAGCCTAAAATTGCATTGGCCTTTTTAGCTGCTGCATTGCACTGTTGACTCATGTTCAACTTATGGTCTACTTGGACTCCTAGATCCCTTTCACACATAGTTTCATTCAGCCAGATGTCCCCCATCCTGTATCTGTGAATTTCATTTTTCCGCCCTAAGTGCAGAAACTTACGTTTCTCTACATTGAATTTCATTTTGTTATCTTTGGCCCAGCTTTCTAGTCTATTCAGGTCATTTTGAATTTTGATCCTGTCCTCTAGAGTATTAGCTACTCCGTCAAATTTGGTGTCATCAGCAAATTTGATAAGTATGCCCCTAATTCTGTCATCCAAGTCATTAATAAAGATGTTGAATAGGACTGGGCCCAGGACAGAGCCCTGTGGGACTCCACTGGTCACTTCTTTCCAGGTTGAAAAGGAACCATTGCTGAGCACCTTTTGGGTTCGGTCAATCAACCAATTACAAATCCATGTAAGAGTTGCCTTGTCTAGCCCACATTTTACAAGCTTGTTTGCAAGAATGTCATGGGGAACTTTGTCAAAGGCCTTACTGAAATCAAGATATATTATATCCACAGCATTCTCTTCATCTACCAAGCTGGTAACTTTATCCAAGAAAGAGATCAGGTTTGTCTGGCATGACTTATTTTTCTGAAACCCATGTTGACTTTTTGTGATTATGGCATTGCCTTCTAGATATTCACAGACTCTCTGCTTAATGATCTGCTCCTGGTATTGATGTCAGACTAACTGGACGATAATTGTTGGGATCCTCCTTTTTTTCCCTTTTTGAAGATGGGGACAACATTTGCCCTCCTCCAGTCTGCTGGGACTTCTCCTGTTCTCCAGGAATTCTTAAAGATTATTGCCAGTGGTTCCGATATTACATTTGCCAGTTCTTTCAATACCCTTGGATGTAGTTCATCTGGTCCTGGAGACTTATATTTATTTAGGTTAACCAGGTATTCCTGTACTATCTCTTTACTTATTCTGTGCTGAAATTCCCCTGTTCTGCCTTCTGCTCCATTATCCTTAGGTTGAGTACCCTTTGCCCTTTCTGAGAAGACTGAAGCAAAGAAGGTGTTGAGTAATTCTGCCTTTTCTCTGTCCCCTTTTAGCAGTTTGCCGTCTTCTGCACTCAGTGGCCCAACTGTTTCCTTCTTCTTCCTTTTGCTGCGTACATATCCAAAAAAGCCCTTTTTTATTGTTCTTAACTCTAGCAAGCCTGAGTTCATTCTGCACTTTAGCTTTTCTGACTTTATCCCTACAGGTACTTGCTATTTGTTTGAATTCCTTTTTCGTGATTTCCCCATTTTTCCATTTCTTATACATGTCCCGTTTAAAACTTAGCTCAGTTGAAAGTTCCTTAGTCATCCATACCGGTTTCTTGAGACACTTCCCATTTTTCTTCCTCATTGGAATTGTTTGAAATTGTGCCCTCAGTATCTCCCTTTTGAAGAACTCCCATCCGTCTTGAACTTCCTTCTCTTTTAGTATTCCTGACCATGGGATCACCCCTAACATTTCTCTAAGTTTATTGAAATCAGCTCTCCTAAAGTCTAGATTGCATGTCCGACTATGCCTAGCTTCTCCTTTCCACTGTATATTAACTTTAGGGCAGAATTACATGTTATGTCTCCTTGAGAGATGCTGCCAAAAATGGCATCCCTTTGTTATGCTTTTTTCTTCTCACCTATAACATATGAGGTGGTATCCAAAAGTTTTAATGATAACCTTTTAAAAAATTTGAAAGAAAGTTTGTTTTGATTTGTAGTTGTTGACTTATCTCTATGTAGTCACTATCTAGATTTATACATTTTTTCCAGCGTATCTTGACCCTCCAAATACCTGATATTGTAGAAGTTTGCAGATTGTGCCTGACAAGAATTTTACACTTTAGTCACTTCTGGCAGAGCCAGTCACAAAAATAAAGGACGTAATGAGTTGATTTTCTCAGCAATGTGCACTTAGGGACCAATGATAACACTGACAAAATTTCATCAATATGCCATAATAACTTCCGGGTGATAATTATTACTTTACGATACCCCTTGTAAGGTACAATCTGCAGACTTAGAATCATAGAATCATAGCGTTGGAAGAGACCACAAGGGCCATCCAGTCCAACCCCCGCTGCCATGCAGGACCTCCAAATCAAAGCATCCCTGACAGATGGCCATCCAGCCTCTGTTTAAAGACCTCCAAGGAAGGAGACTCCACTACGCTACGAGGGAGTGTGTTCCACTGTCAAACAGCCCTTACTGTCAGGAAGTTCCTCCTAATGTTGAGGTGGAATCTCTTTTCCTGCAGTTTGAATCCATTGTTCCGCGTCCTAGTCTCTGCAGCAGCAGAAAACAAGCTTGCTCCCTCCTCAATATGACATCCCTTCAAATATTTAAACAGGGCTATCATATCACCTCTTAACCTTCTCTTCTCCAGGCTGAACATCCCCAGTTCCCTAAGGCGTTCCTCATAGGGCATGGTTTCCAGTCCCTTCACCATCTTAGTTGCCCTCCTTTGGACCCGCTCCAGTTTCTCCACATCCTTTTTGAACTGTGGTGCCCAGAACTGGACTTCTACAATATCAGGTATTTGGAAGGTCAAGATACGCTTGGAAAAATGTATAAACCTAGGTAGTGACTACATAGAGATAGGTTAACAACTACAAATAAAACAAACTTTCTGTCAAAAATTTTTCAAGGTGATCATTAAAACGTTTGGATACCCCCTCATAGGCTTAAGTATCCTATGTCATATCATCATCTTATATATTTCTCTGTCTCTGCCTGTGGAAGCCACTCAAGTGGAGTAGGAGGTAGCAAAAATACACAGAATGCTGATGTTATAGCATGAGATAACTTATCCTACAAGTTTCAAGAAACAGACAAGAATGTAACATGGAGACATTACTTTTAATCGAATCCTCATATCAAAGGACCCAGCATGATGTAATGGTTTGTGTCTTGGATAAGAACTCTGGAGACCAGAGTTCAATTCCCAGTTTGGCCATGAAACCCACTGAGTGGGTGACCTTGGGCAAGTCATATGCTGTCAGCCTCAGGGGAAGGCAATGGCAAACCTCCTCTGAACAAATCTTGCCAAGAAAATCCCATTATAGGGTATATGTGCCACCATATGTCTGAAATGACTTGAAGGCACACAACAACAACAATCATGTTATAGATGGGAAATGTGACTCATCAGATGTTGATGACCAACCACAAAATAATGAGACCAGACACAAGTCATTGCGTTAAACAAAGGCCACTTTATTTGACCTAAAACTTATTTAAACTGAACGTGGTGATGAGCAACAAAAGTGAGGAGCAACCTGATACAGCTCCAGCTGAAGCCCAGAGTCAACCTGTGATCACCTTCCCAGCCTTCCCTTGGGCAAAACATCTGACCCAATATCATTTGTTATGCAATCATCAGCATCTTAACTGCTGAGGCACTGCATCCCTGCCACTGATACAGTGCAGGGTAGGCCTATATATATATGGGGGGGGGGGGGAATATATGAAGTGACCAACAAAGCTCACACTGCACAGAGGGTGGGAGGCTGGATCCACACAAATCTCCAAAGAGGGCTCATGAAAGGGCGGTAGAGCAATACGAAACCTCTGTTTCCACCTCCTCTCAAGCTATAACCTGGCTAGGAACTGCCAATCAAATCTGACCTCTGGTTGTGGAGGCCATCAAACTGAGACCGTCTTGTAGTATCTTTCATACGCTCACATTGCTGGACTTCAGTTCCTAGCCAGTACAACCAGTGATGAGGGATAACTGGAACTGTAGTCAGGCAACACCTGGAGATCCACATGTGGTATTCATGTGTGGATGGGGCAAAACAGATGGGCAGGAAAAAGTGGCTTGAAGCTGCCTTTTCTGAAGCCACATTGAAACCCCACCAACTGCACCACCAGCTCCCAAGGCAGCTGGAGTGATCATGTCATGACCACATGGCAAGCAGAAAAAAGCTGCTTCTTTTTGAAACGGCTTTTCTCTGCATAAGGACACTTTCCTGCTGGCTTCAAGGCATGTGTCATCTAAACACCACACCTTCAAGCCAGTCTGAAAGCACCTCTTTTTGCCTGTCTGTTTAGCCCTCATGTGTTGTATTAACTGTTAAAATGCCAGAAACCATAGCAGTCCCAGTAGTGTTTTGCTCATATTTTTAGAGGCTGGAACTAGCAAAGCAGTTATAAACGATTTTGGTGGTTCGAGGATTATTATGAATGGCTTCAACATGTCATTATATTCATTCTTCTCAAAATTAACTTTCAGATCACTACTTCCACTCCATGCTTACGCTTTCTTGCACAGACTTCCTCTGTGTCTCTTCCTGTAATAATCACATTTTAAAAATAGTGTTAAAAAATTAAGTATTACACAAGTTACTGCTTAAATCATAGCATCAGGCATAATTCATTCAGAGATTCATTAATTCATGGCAAGATTCATTCAGTGCTGGCCTACACTTTTCATTTCCCACTTTGCTTTTAACTTTTTGCACCCATCCCATGTTCAACTAGTTTTAGTACTTGGCTCTTGGCTTTAGCTCTGAAATTCTGACGTAAGCACACTCACTGGACCATAATGCTACCAATACCATACCACTTAACTCACCTCCCAATTAATTCTAAAGACACTGGGGGGGAGGCACAGATGCAGTTAAGTAGCCCATCAATGACTGGCTTGAGAAAAAGCCATCTGGTCAGGATGCAGCACTGCAATTTCCTCTTCCATTTCCAAACTGTGTGCAGCTGAACACTTCCTTTTTGTAAACTTTTCAAAAAGTAGACAAATAATTTTGACACAATATATCGTCAACATCCATCTGATTTATTCCATACAGTATTTGAACATATTGCATACCACGTCAACTCTGCAACTTACATTTACCAACAGCTGTTTTTCTTTCTTGGAGCAGATGGTACATTGAGTGTACCGTGACATAATTCACATTTGCATTATCAGTCACAAATGCTAATGTGTTTGAGAAAACTGGTTTTTTGTGTTGAGCTAAGATATTTTTAGTAGCCGCAGCACTTTTTAGCATCCTGAAATCTACTTGTTTGTTAGTGCCATCATTAGTAAAGCTAACTTCTGCTCCAGCTTCTTCACACTAGCTGTAATAAAATATTTATTCCTTACCTCTTTGATATGATCTGGTCCTAATCCTGTTGCTGCTCACTGTGGTTAAGTCAGAAATACTCCTTTTCAGAAAGTTAGAGCTGATCCTCCCAAAGAAATCATTTTTCTTTGCTGCCACCTTACAGAAAACTGTGATGCTAATTTGATTCTGCAGCCTATATTCTCATACAGTAACTACAACGATATTTGACAGCATGGTACTAAGTTGTCACTTATAGAACAAATGCCGTGTCTATTTCTGGCTTTGGTGATATTTGAACACAGAATCTTTGTGTTGATTTGGAACATGTCCTTTCGATGAACCTCTCTATTATTTTAGTCATTCTAAAATCCAAGAAATCTACTCCTCCCCCTCCTACCCAAATTCCAACAAGGGCCTGCTAGAGGATGCCATGGCAACTGAGGCTAGGACTTATAAGTCTCAGGGCTTGCCTCTGGATCATCTCTCCTCCAGCCCAAGAGGGAAGATGGGGACCTGCACTCTCCTTCCCCCTCCTATCCAAATTCCAATGAGGGCAGCTAGAGGAAGCTGAAGGAATCCCCCCCCCTAGAGTTTGTTTTAAATATTTTATTTTAATCTGTTAGGAACATTTATTGTTAGTTTTTCTTTTCACCTGTTTTGCTTTGTTAATTATATGTATTTTTTGCTGCTGTTGATTTGCTACGTATTTTTGTTTCTGTTATTTACTATTATTGTTAATTGTTATTTTATTTTATTGTTATAGTTTAATATATTGCTATAGTTACATTTGGTTTTTATTTCATTGTATTGTTAATGCTATGTATTTCCGCATGTTGTGACCCACCTTGTGATTGGGCGGCATATAAATACATCAT
This sequence comes from Urosaurus nigricauda, assembly GCA_034509955.1. Classification (NCBI taxonomy): domain Eukaryota; kingdom Metazoa; phylum Chordata; class Lepidosauria; order Squamata; family Phrynosomatidae; genus Urosaurus; species Urosaurus nigricauda. The sequence goes on along the minus strand of JAOEGL010000003.1, from coordinate 191,606,405 downwards.
CATCATCATCATCATCATCACATTTACTACATAAAATGTGCTACCATATACACAAGGTACTCCTACTGCACAGAGTTCTCAGGATAGATAAGGTATAGCCTGCACTACTTTAGATTACACTGGACTTTCAGTTACATACATAGAAGAAAGTCTTCTAAATACCCTAGAGTAGCAAAGATAAGACCGCCTGGAGTTAGAAGGCAACTGCCCTCTCGATCACTTTGCCCAAGAATGGTAATAAAGAGACCAGCCTATAATTATTTCTTACCAGGGGATCTAGAGAGGGTTTTTTTCAGAAGTGGTTTGACCACTGCCTGTTTAAGTGTAGATGGAAATTTTCCCTCCCTAAGGGATGCATTGATTATAGTCTGAAGTAGTGATGTTACTGCATCCCCTCCCTGGATGGCCTACCAGGATGGGCAAGGATTGAGGGGGCACAGTGTCTTCCATACACATCCAAGTAGCTTGTCCACTTCATCGGTACTTACAAGCTCGAATTGATCCAGTCTAACATAGTCCAAGGAGTCACTAGATGCCTTTCTTACAGTTTCTGTTACATCTCAGTATAGTACTTGGACACAGAATTTGATTTCTTCTGGGGCAAAATATACCCAGCCCTGCTTGCCTTTCAAGTTCATTTAGCCTAAGGTTTCCAAGGGAAATAGCACTTTCATTAGTAAATGTTTAAAGTATTTATCTGGAGACTAAGCATACAAGTGTATCCATTTACTCCCATTTATCTATCATCACCCAAGTCTCCCCTTTTTCATTTTGCCACCACTGTGACTTTTTGGACATATCCATCTACTCTCTCTTCCATTGTTATTTTAATTGTAAGCTACGTGTGTTAGGGACTTCTCTTTCTTACTTGTCTCATTGTGCTATGTTCATTAATAACATTATTTACCTATCTATATACCCATTCTTTGGCAGATGATGGCCTACATGCCAGTAGGGTGTTGAATTTGATATGGATTTTAGATTTTGGACCTTCATGGCTTGGGTCCATCCTATCTTAGGGACCGCCTCTTCCCATATGAGCCCCCCCCCGTACATTCTGGTCCTCTGGGAGGAACCTATTACAACCTCAGAAAACTAGGTTGGCACAGATCTCCCAGAGGGCCTTTTTTGTTGTCGCTCCCAGGCTATGCAATGGCCTACCGGATGAGATGCGCATTATTACAACCCTGGACGGCTTCAAGAAGACCACCAAGACACATCTCTTCCAGCAGGGCTTTCCAGACAATGATTAACCTTTCTACTATCTACTGTCCCTCTTGCCTCTTCCACTGGGATATCTGATATTGTCGAGGCCGCCCATCATTTTTAATTAGAGTTTTCTAATGTTTTAATGTTTTAATTGTAATGGCCCTGTTTTAGTATTTTTAAATCTTATTTAAACCATCTAATTATAAGTTTATATGTACAACACTGTGCAAGCCTACAGTGCTATATAAATATAGGATAATAATAATAATAATAATAATAATAATAATAATAATAATAATTGTAGTTTAATTTATTTTTAAGGGGTGGGAGGGGAAATTGAATTGTTATATTTTAATTGTAATTGCTTTTCAATGTTGTACCCTGCCCCGATTGCTTACCCAGAGGGGCGGGATATAAATAAATATTTATTCATAGAATCATAGAATCATAGAGTTGGAAGAGACCACAAGGGCCATCCAGTCCAACCCCCTGCCATGCAGGAACTCCCAGTCAAAGCATCCCCGACAGAGGGCCATCCAGCCTCTGCTTAAAGACTTCCAAGGATGGAGACTCCACTACACTCCGAGGGAGAGTGTTCCACTGTCGAACAGCCCTTACTGTCAGGAATTTCCTCCTAATGTTGAGGTGGAATCTCTTTTCCTGCAGTTTGCATCCATTGTTCCGCGTTCTAGTCTCTGCAGCAGCAGAAAACAAGCTTGCTCCCTCCTCAATATGACATCCCTTCAAATATTTGAACAAGGCTATCATATCACCTCTTAACCTTCTCTTCTCCAGGCTAAACATCCCCAGCTCTAAGTCATTCCTCATAGGGCATGGTTTCCAGACCCTTCACCATCTTAGTTGCCCTCCTTTATTATTATTATATTTAAAGGAGCTATCCAGAGTACTGAATCTATGGGAAGGTTTGTTGTTGTTAACTGCCCTCGAGTCAACCTCAACTCTTAGCAACCCTGTGAATGAGACATCTCCAAGACTCCCTTTCTTCAAACACTCTTCCCAGATCCTGTCGATTCAGACCAGTGACATCCCTGATTGAGTCTACCCATCTGGCATGCGATCTTCCTCTCTTTTGGCTTCTCTCTACCTTTCCTAGCATTATTGTTTTTGCTAGTGAGTCATGTCTTGTCATGATGTGGCCAAAGTATGACAGCCTCAAATTAATTTGTATTCCAAGAATAATTCAGGCTTAATCTGTTTAAGGATCTGTTTTTGGCTATTCATGGTATTCTCAGAACTTTTCTCCAGCACCACATCTCAAATGAATAATTTTCTTCTTATCTGCTTTCTTCACTGTCCAGCTCTCAATTATATGTGGTGATGGGAAATACAATGGCTTAGATTATTCTAACTTGACTGCTCAGTTGCATGTCTTTACTCTTCAGGGTCTTTTCTAGTTCTTTCATGGCTACCCTTCCCTTTCCTAGACTTCTTCTGATTTCTTGGCTGTAGTCTCCATCCTGTTCAAGGTTTGATTCAAGATACAGGAATACTTTATTTTGATTTCCTCGTTGCCTAGGTTGAATTTATGTAGATCCTCCATGCTCATTACAGAATTCAGCGTCTAGAATAATTCCTTTAAATTTTCAGTTAAATAGCCAAATTTCAGATGGGAATCACTACCTCTGACATGGAAATCACATGCATACATACAATCCCTGTGAGATTACCATACATACATACATACATACACACATGCATATCATAGTTTGATGATACAAATATTTAAAATGTTCTTTAGACCTTTGAGAGAAGACAAGCTGCTTTAGATAAGCATGTTGATATTCCATTGTGAAATTCTTGAAGGTCCTCATGAGGGATTCTTTGCATAAGGATTGTCACAGCTGCAAAGTTCAGCTCTCCGTGCAAGGTATTTGATTTCTCTCTCCCCCCCCCCCCCCACTAAACTTGCTGATAAAAAGCACAAATCTGAGCAAGTGACCTCTGTGGCAAGGCAAAACACAGATGCAGGAAGCAAAAAGGTGAACAAGGAGAAATGGTTTTATATATTACAAGTAGGCTTATCAAGAACTGCAATGTTTGTGTTCATACCCAGGCTATCCCCTGCAATGCATACAGTTTGCAAATGAAGTTTTTCTTTGAAACTGTAATTGGAAATTGGCCCCCTTTTTTCTCCTTAAAGGGGATGCCAAATAGCACTTGGAGAAATCCAAATCTGGCATATGCTATGCTTGAAGAATCTGATGTGAATTGCTTTATTTACTTGCCTATAAACTGACTATATATAAACATGCTGAGCAGAGAAAGCTGTAAACTGTTCCTGCATATCGCCAATTTGCAGTGTTATTGCAGCATTGATAACTCAATGAACTTTTCTTTCTGTTTTTTCTGTGTAACTGCACTCAACTCCCATGAACTGTTTTTATTTTCCCATTCATGTTTTATCTATAGTATAGAGCAGAAATGTTAATGGCAAACTTTGGCCTGAATTATCTTGGGAATATACACATGCCTATGTCATGCCATGCTTACTTGGGGGTGGGGATCAACATGGCACAATGGATGTATTCTGCTGATAGTGGTGGAAGCAGAATTGCACAGACAACATGTTTTTCTATGCCTTGTCTTGCACATTGTGCATTGTGTGCTTTGGTTGCACCCCCTGCATTATGGTTTCACATCCTATACTTTGCATTGCTGCTGTCCATCATGTATTACATATTACATCCTGGCACCTAGTCATAGACATGTATTGTGCAATGTTGCTATTATGCATGGGGTTTATGTAGTGTTCATATAGTGTATCTCTCCACATGTGACCATTTATACTATGCTAACAGGATGTTGAATTCTGACAATTGTATTTTCTAGTTACCATGAACACAGAAATCCAAAAGTGACCTAGTCACATTTTGCAAGAAAAACTAAGAGAGGGCTGGAGCTCTGCAAACAGAGAGGGCAAGGTCATGAAGCTAATACACCTATTATTAAGGGAGAAGTCCAACTGAGAGTGTGACATGGCATTCCCATCCCTTGAAGCATCTCAGAAGTAGCTTAAAATAACTAGTTACTTTGGGTTTTGTATAATAATAATAATAATAATAATAATAATAATAAATATTTATTTATATCCCGCCCCTCTGGGTAAGCAATCCTTTCCCTGTATTGAATGTACAGATTGACTCTTCTTTATCCAATATGCTTGGAATAAGAAGTGTTTTAGATTTGGGAGTTTTTCAGATTTTTGAAATATATAACACAATATCTTGGAAATGGGACCCAAGATTGAAGGTACAGTTGGCCCTCCCTATCCACGATTTTTTTTATCCACAGATTTGAGCATGCATGGCTTGAAAAGTATAAATTCCCAAAAAGTATAAATTCCAAATAGCAAACCTTGATTTTCCATTTTATATGTGGGACACTATTTTGTTGTGCCATTATATTTAATGGGACTTGAACATCTTGTTATCCCTGTGTGTGTGTGTGTGTGTGTGTCCTGGAAACAAACCCCAGCAGATAACAAGGGCCCACTGTAATTTATAAACAATATTTTAAAATACTTCTGTGCATGAAACAAAGTTTGCATACCCTGAACCATGAGAAACCAAAAGTGTCACTATCTCAGCTACCTGTGTGGACAGTTTTGGATTTTGGAATATTTGGAATATTTTGGAGCTTGGAATTCCTCATAAGGGAGACTCAGCCTGTATAACTAAATTACATTTGTGGGGATTACTTCATATTTTGTCATGTAACTGTAACTGTAAAGTGATCTTTATAATAGCAATAGCAAGTATATTTCTATAACGCTTATCAGTGTGCTTAACACTCCCTAAGCTAATTGCCCCCAACAAGCTAAATACTCATTTTAGCAACCTCAGAAGGATGCCAGGCTGAGTCGACCCTGGATCCCCAGATGGTATTGAACTCACAACCTTGTGACTGTGACTGGGTGGCTGTAATTCAGATACTTAACCACTCTGCCACCAGAGCTCTCTGGTGTACAATTACAGACACCCTGGTGTGTCATACATTAATGGCAGAAGAGGAGTATCTATGTCTCAAATCTAGTGCATGCTCTGTTGTGGGTGCAGAGGCAACAACAAGGTGGGCAGAGGAAGAATATGTTTTGCAATATGGCTTGCAGCATTCAGCTGGATTTTGAAGTAACTAAACATAAGTGCTTTTTACAAAACTGTTTTACAAAACAGTGATATCCGTATTATGATAACTGAAATACACAAAATGCACCATGCAGTCTTTCAAAGCTTCACTGGCTTCTTCTTCAGACAAAAGTGTTAAAATACAGGAGGAAAAAAGAGAAAGTGTTAAAGTCACAGACCTACATTATGTCTCAGGCATTACTCTGTTGTTAGTTTAGATGGTACTGAGTAATCTCAGTGCAGTCAGAGGCCACCCTCTTTCTTGGCCATGTGGGGACCAGGGACAAAGGGCAGTATGCACAGGCGATGACATTTCAAATTTGTTATAAAAACAATGGATTTTCTTCTTCTCCAGAACCATTTGCCCTGAGATTTGTCTCCCCATCAAGAGAAGCACTGCAGCTCCCGGAGACTTCAGCTGCTGTCCTCAGACCTACCAACTGTAGTCCCTCCTACCATAATCATTGCAAGAATAAGGATTAAAATCTGTTGGCTCTTTTCTTCCAGAAAAGCAGTAGTCACTATAGAAAAAAATGTAAAAAGTTGTGAAGGCAACATTGAAGGAACAATGTGGGTCCCTGCTGCACTTATCCTGACTAATGACCTCAGAAGAACTGTGAAGGCAGAGGAAGACTAAGGCTGGGGCATTTCTAACTCTTATAGAATTATAGAATAAAGCTGGTACCCTAGCATTGGCTCATATTCCCCAGTAAAGATAAAATGAGTGGCCATGTCCACAGAGTTAACTACATTTCCTCAGTGAGCTGAAGAGCAAGTAGCAGTTGACAATTGTGTCACACTACTTGTGGCAGTAGTGTCACAGTCACAAGTTAGTAGAATCATAGAATCATAGAATCATAGAATCATAGAGTTGGAAGAGACCACAAGGGCCATCCAGTCCAACCCCCTGCCATGCAGGAACTCCAAGTCAAAGCATCCCTGACAGATGGCCATCCAGCCTCTGCTTAAAGACCCCTAAGGAAGGAGACTCCACTACACTCTGAGGGAGTGTGTTCCACTGTCGAACAGCCCTTACTGTCAGGAAGTTCCTCCTAATGTTGAGGTGGAATCTCTTTTCCTGCAGTTTGCATCCATTGTTCCGCGTTCTAGTCTCTGCAGCAGCAGAAAACAAGCTTGCTCCCTCCTCAATATGACATCCCTTCAAATATTTAAACAGGGCTATCATATCACCTCTTAACCTTCTCTTCTCCAGGCTAAACATCCCCAGCTCCCTAAGGCGTTCTTCATAGGGCAAGGTTTCCAGACCCTTCACCATCTTAGTTGCCTAAGTAGTGATCATGAATACAGAACTGTTACCTAGATTTGCTCATCTGTAACTGTCCTGTATTCATGATCGCTACTTAGTCTTCTGTAGACTTCTGTTACATGATTTTCCCTCCTTCAAACTACTTTAGTGAGCATCAGCTGCATGACGAGAAGCAGCTCCATTCTGCTGGCACATGAATATGGCTGAATGGCAGGTCTGTCAGGTTGGAGTGATGAGATCAAGAAAGTTTACTTAGTCTGAATCCTCACTGCAAAAATAATAAGAGCTCTGGTGTCATGACAAACTACAATTCGCAGAATTCTATAATATTGAGCCATGACAGTTAAAGTTGTGAAAAACTGGATTATTTCTGCAGAGCAGATACAGCCCAATTTATGTTTACTTAACCAAGTAGCTAATCTAAGATCTCAGCCAATGTTAATTTTGTTTTTCTTATATTTTTCTGAGGTCTTATTTGTCTGTATAGAATCTTTTCAGAAATAGTTTGTTGTACTAGGTCAGAGAGGAAGAGTAGTATGTACTTTGCTGATATAGAATAGTAGCCACTCATTTTTCAAAACCCAAAATAGACTTCCAGCCATTTTTGTTATAGTTTTTGGGTGTGTATTTGTGTGTGTGTGTGACAGTCTATGTGATTGGATTGTCCTGGGACAAATAAGTGGCCCCTTGAAAGCCTCCACTGTAGTTGACCTTTCCTCCCAGTTGTATTGAGGTAAATATTTAAAATGATGGTCTTCATATATTATGAAATCAAGATCATGTATGAATTAACAAAATTCTGTTACTCTGGTTAACAGAAAAACACCTTAAAGTTTCTCGTTCTCAAATTCATGCACTTTCCAAAAAACCCAAAAACAGAAGACCAAATCCTTCTCAGTTAGAGCCCTGAGATTTGAAACCTAACACAACTCATTGCTGCCAAAATCAATCAGGTTTCTCATGAGTAAACAAGTTTCTGAATTTTAGCCTAATTACATTTACATAAATTCATTATGGATAGATTTCCACAAATCAAAAGTGGCATTTTGATATTGAATTCTAATTAATTTGGTTCAACAGGACATAATTATGTTCCAAGCCTAAAGTCAAAATGTGAGACTTCAGTAGAGAGGGCCAAAACCTGGCAGAATTGTTCATGTATTTGCATGGGTCTTGGATATGAATTATTTAAGTGAATCTGTCTACACAAACCACTGCTAGTTGTTCTGTTTGTGCAATAAATAATGATTTTATCACAGCTGTCATTCATTTCTCATAGACCTTTGATTTCCTGAACAGGTCCATTAAATTAATTGGCTACTCTTCCCATAACTGAGTATTAGAGGACAGAGCTATATCTTATTAGAAGAGGTAGAATATTGCTTTATACCTGACAAATTATAACTGTGCCAAGATTTTCATTCTTATAAGCAATCTTGGAAAATTTTATTCATTAAAATGAATGAGGTCACACTTCACAGAGGTACACCGTGTGTTATCTATCGTTTTTAATAAATTGGAGTCAAATGTTGGCATAATGAAATATGTACTGGAAAGATTTTTTGACAGTCATGTTTACTAACACAGCAATACTTCTCTAGAGCAGCTTTTCAAAAAGTTCCAGATATTAATTACCTTTCAGAGCCACACTTCAAATCATTCTTCCATTAGTGCCATATTTATTTGTATATGTGAAACTTTTTAAAGTCTAGAGTCACCGTGGATTATTTAAATATGGATTGTTATCCATTTGAGGGGATAAATTGAGGGTCAGGATTATTCACGTTTAATTCCTACTGTTCACTGATAACAAAGTTTAGGCAGAAAAGGCTAGAAAGAAAAGACATGGTCTGTCCTAACTCAATGGGTTCAGTTGGCTGTAATTCTATAGTGACACTTGTCTATATAATTTCAATAAACAAATGTATTCTGAATAGAAGATAAAAGTATCCCCACAGCCCATTTATGTATTACTGTCATTATTCCTATTAACTCCATCCAAGTCTTTGGAGCAATCTTTGGACAGAGCTTATCTAACACTGCTTTTGTAGATGTCAAATGAATGTACTTAAGACATGTTTCCTAGGTTTGTACCAAAAACGCTCCCATAGCTGTTTCTTATATAATCCCTGCTATGCCTGTATTACATTGTTTCAATGATACCACCACAATATTGATGATACCTTAATTGCATAACAATATTGAGTGAGAAATTGAAGGCTTTCATGGCCAGCATCCATATTTTTTTTGTGGGTTTTTCAGGCTATGTGGCCATGTTCTGGAAGAGGTTATTCCTGACATTTCACCAGCATCTGTAGCTATCTTCCAAGAATGCTGGCATGGAAAAGAGCTGGGTATATATATATATATACTGTGTGACCCTGGGTAGGGTGAGGTAATCTCCATGTTAATCTGTGTATTGTTGATGGCCAGGCCTCAGGGTGGGAGGATATGCAAAAAGGATTAATGTCTGCTTAATTAGTGAGCATTGTCTGCTGGGAAAGCCTCTGACCCTGGGTGGTTTCTCATTTGCATTTGCTGAGTCCTGATTTTGCTGTTTTGCAGGACTGGTAGCCAAATTTTGTTTTCTAAGAAGTCCCTCCTCTTTAATATGTCTGTGGCTGTTAGGTATGACATGACCTTCATACTCCTGGAAATAAATAAATTTTGACCAGGCCAAATGGGAGGAAATTCTCTCTCTTATTTATTTTTAATTTATGATTTATCAGATACATAAAATAATGAATATACAATAAAAATTAGAAAAAGAGAATAAGAAAGAAAGAACAGCAGTAAGAAAAGGATAAGGATAAAAGTGACCTCCCATTTCCTTTTCATCAGTTATAAACATATCACTCATTTATACTGCTCAGACCTATCCCAGCTTTGCTTCTCTCAATAAACAGAAACTATACACTTTAAAGCATAGTCTTCATTTCTATTAAAAAAAACAATAATGGGTTAATAATCTTTATTTTTCAAACATTTAACAAAAGTATTATCCTAATAAACATTCTATCTTTTAACCTCTTCTGAATATATCTCCTTACAGATAAGACCTATTATTATTTTCCACAACCTCATCATATTTAAAATCTTTAAAATCCTTTCATATATATGTCTCTAATTTACCACATTTTTAAACCCCTCTCTTAACATTTAATATCATCAAGGAGCATCCATGTATACTAATTTCTTTTTGACAGATCATACACCTAGCATCAGGTAACAGAGGATCACAAATATTGTTTCAAAATGAAATAAGACCCAGACTTACTTTATCCCTTATAACTGTTTATACTTAATGTGAAGTTTCTTTCAGAATTTCAGCCAGTGTACAAATTGAGCATAAGTCCCTTGAACAAACAAAAAATCTCTGTATCTCTTTCCATGTCTTCTTCCTGTGTGGGCTGCCCTGGCCATCAGTCTTTTCCCCTCTTACAGTTCTTCTGATCTCCAAATTCACCACCCCTTCTCCATCGTAGAAGTCATTAGCCCCATCCCTACTTACAAATAAATCGGTGTGGGATCCAAATCAATGGATCAATTCGACAGTGGAGTGAGGTTCCCATTACATTTGCCCCGATCACAATTTCTCCCTCTAAAATAGTCCATTTGTGGTTCCCATTCACAAATTGATCAATTCAAAATGATTCAATTCCAGCTGGCTGAAGGGGAAATTTGAATTGATTCTGATCTACATGTGGTTATCACTTGCGTAGATCCAATTTATCGAAAAAGAAACGGAAAAAATCAGTGTCAAAAAGATGGATGTTACATGGCCCTCCTCTCAGAATTGCTTCAGCAATTCGGATTAAGTGGGAACCAGGGTCATTTGAACCCGTTCAAACTGATTCACAATCCAATTTAAAAGGTAGTGGGAATAAGGCCATTGTTTCCAAGAGGTTTTTCCAGCACATATCCGGTCTTAATACAACTTTCCATCTCAACAGGTTTTCTCATGTCCTCCTCTGAATAATTATTCTTCTCTTTTCTCCAAATGAATAGCTTTAGCCCCCTCATCATTCAACTCAGAGACAATGCTTTCAGGTTGTTTTTGTGCATTTTCCCCACATCTTCATCTTTCTTAAGCACTCCAGCAGTATTCACCTCCATTTCCTGAAAAATCTTCATCCATTCCCCTTTTTGTTGATCTCTGGGCTACTTCTTCTCTCCACAATCTCACAAACTCACAAATTCAATTAACACCAACAAACTGTTTGTTCTCATTGGCATGAATCTGATTTCCTTCCTGCATGCTTCACTCACACCTGATCCCTTGGGTTTCCACAGTCAGTGCAAGAACTGGGGTTACCAGGTCATGCGTGAATAATCTTTCATTCTTCCCTTGGTTTGGAGAGAATTTCACCAGTTGGAATTGTCATGGCCAGCCAGGAGATGGAGTCAGAGGATGAGGAGGAAGACTTGGCTCCTCAGGAGCAAGAGGAGTTGGAGGCTAGACTAGGTCCCAGTTCTGCTCTGCCAGACCTCAGCCCTGACATTTCAGCCCCAGGAGTGGAAGCTGGGCCAGGCTCTAGTACTGTGGAGCTCCCTTCAGAGGCTCAGCAGCTGAGTGTGGTTTCAAAGGAAGAATCCAGCTTGGAGGTTCCCTCCTTTAAGGAAAGGAGGGCTGAGAGTGCTTGTGTGCATCCGTCCTGCAGGCTTGCAGAAAAGCAAGCTCAGCCCTATTCCTGTGAACAAGATTTAGATTTGTGGAACTGCCTTATCAGCTTGTGTTGGTTTATGCTGGCTGCAGTCCAGAACAGGAATTAATTTCCAAACCCAGCATAACATCTTTGAAACATTTTATCACATGGAGCTTTGGAAAAGCATCAATGAGCCAGGGCCACTTGCCTGGAAAAATTCAATTTGATTCATTTTTGAACAATTTACCAATATCCACAAATATCAGGACAGAGACAACTTCAGGGGTTTCTAGTTTTGTTTTGTTTTGTTTTTTAACCAAGTGTGATGGGGAAGTCAAAGAGGAGAGGCAAGGAAAACAGACAAGATTATCCTGTCCTGGATTCTGCCTTGGGATGCTCTTGCCTTGTGCCTAGATGGCAGTATGGAAACCAAGCTTTATGAAGAACAATTTCAGGAGTTAGGTATGTTTAGTTTGGAGAAGAGAAGACTGAGAGGTGACATGATAGCCATGTTTTAATATGTGAAGGGAGGCCATGTACAAGAGATTGTTTTCTGTTGCTCTAGAGACCAGATAGATACAAATTACAAAGAGAGAGAGAGAGAGAGAGAGAGAGAGATTGCACCTCAACATTGGGAAAAGCTTTTTTACTATAAGAGCTATTTGTCAGTGGGATAGACTGCCTCAGAGGATGGTGGGGTCTCCATCTTTGGAGGACTTTAAGCAGAGGTTGGAGGGACATATTTCATGACTGCTTTAGTTATATATTCCAGCATGACAAAATTAGATGGCCCTTGTGGTCCCTTTCAATTCTAAGACTCTATGATTCTATGAATAAAAACAGACAGCAATGGTCATTGACACAGAGAAGCTTGGAAAGCTCTTGACTCAGTAGCATAAAGCCAGGGGCATAGAAATGCCTGTTCAAGTCTTGATTACCAAATATAAAAGTTCAGATGCATTAAATTAGTCCTTCTTCCTGAACTATTCAGAGGAAACCCATACCTACAGTGAATATTTATGCACATTTAACATTTGCCTTCCTAAATAATTGAGATCACTTTTTCTGGTAAATAAAGGTGGGATTTTTTTAAAAAGAAAAAAGATGAAAATTCATAAAATCGTATTAGCAAGTCTCTCTATGCATTTCTTTCCCATGGTTCAAGGTAATCCAAGCCAAGGTGGGCAAAAATTTCTTCTTCACTTGCAGCGCTGAGAAAAATTTTCTGTAAGTACATAAAAAATCAGCATTAAGTCAGGAAAGATCACTTTCTAAAAATCTTCTAGAATAAATATTATTAGAAATATTTTTAGAACACTGTTTGTCTTGTTCACATCAAAAACAAACCCTGAAAAATGCACAAAGAACAATTTGTTCAGAAAAGAGAAATGTTTTTGCATAGTGTATTTAAACAACACAGAAAATGTTCACTGTTCTTTCAGCATGTTGTGATACATTAGTAATTCAGCATCAGTTACTTTTTAAAAGGTCTGTCCAGGAACTCTCCTTATCTGAAATGAGCAATTATTTCCCTGAATACATACATTATATTTATGGTTACTAGCATCACCATTAACTACACATAATACAAAATGGCTGTTTTGTAAATGACTGCTGTCTATAAATTACAATGCTGCATTTCTCATTCTGGCCTCAGTGATCAATAAGGTAAGTGAAGCATGAAGTGAACAGTCTTAGTTAACATTTTAATCAATGAACCTTTGCTAATGCACCAAAATTAAATTTCAAACCACTTCAATTCATAACTTGTTTTAATTCATGTTATAGCCTAGCTGTGGTCCCCATCATTGCTTGAGAGAATCATTAACCATCATTAATGATCATTTATTTACATGGAGGTGCCTCATTCATAGGTTCACAACAAGTCAAAGTCAACTTCACATCAAATAACAATAGCAGTAACAACAACAACGATGATGATGATCATTTATTTCAGTTGCTCTGGACTAGCTCTTTGGGTGAACAAACATACCTTAGCTTAGCCTGAGGTGCCATTGAGAGAGCATGCTTCCCCCAGTAAGCTGCCAAGCATTCTGTGTAACATTATATATATTTTAAAAAATAAAAATGAAAATCCCCAAGGGTCTCCCAAAGTAAATTTTCTGTACAGTGTGCAGCCTATGTGTTAAATCAGACTGTTCAAAGCATTCCCTCCAAATCTGATTAAAATATATCCAGCATTTATTCATGATGCAGTAATAGACAGAAATTTAATTTTATGTTTAAGTTTTGTTGCAAAAGATTTTTTTTAAAATAGAACTTATCAAAAACTTTCAAATGTATGCCACAAAACTGTGTTAGTATGCAATATAATTAGGGTATTGAATGAATCTCATGTACACCATACAGCCCAGAGTTTAAGTTAAACCATCTTAAGCCTATCCGCCACATTTGGTAGAAATTTGATGTGCCAGATTCATGAAGTACAGTAACAAACAGACAGACAGAAACTGAATTGTATTTATATAGATGTACATTTTCCAAGAAGACTGACATATAAGAATCCTTAAAACTGATTCACTCAATAGTTTTGTCAAGCAATTTTTTCCGAAAAAGTGATAATCAAGTTGTGAACTTTGAACTTTGAATGGAATGGGGATGTATAAATCCATATTACTGTATATATTCATGTATAAGTCTAGAAATTTTAGTCAAAAATTGACTCAAAAATCTGAGTCAACTTAATTAACGGGTCAAGGTTAAGTACTGTACTTTATCTCTTATAAAAATAGAAATCATCTCCTGGTGAAAGTCAAGAGTGTAATATGTCCTTGAAGCACTAACCCTCCTCTACTCTTTTGTCCATCGATCCTTCAGTGTGAACACAAACAGTTATGCCTCCTGCAATTTTGTAAGTTCTTTGGCATTGTCTTCTTTTGTTCATCCTTTAGATCCTTTGTTACATGATCCTAAGTCTTACTCTCAACTTGTCCACTGGTCTTATCAAAACCCATAATTTTGCTCCCAAAACCTGCCCTTGACTTATATATGAGATCGACTTACTGTATAGTCAAGTATATACAGTAGTTAATTTTAATTAAGGCATACTTCAGTTTTGACAGTGGTTTGAATGTTGAACCATGACTCTGGAGATCAGGAGATCCACTGGGTGACCTTGAACAAGTGACACTCTCAGCCCCAGAAGCCCCTACCTTAGGGTCACCATAAGTCAGAAATGAGTTGAAGCCACACAACAATAACAAATACCTCAGTTCATGAAGCCTTTGGAGCAATACTCTTTTTTACAATGTAGAATGTCCAGCATCTGTTCTTCCATCCCCACTCACCCATCTACCCCCAAAACTAGAACTAGCCAGCAAATCCCAGTGGGTGCAGACAGTGGTCTTCTGCTTCTTGAGTTATTGTGGGTTAGGTCACTTGCTAATCTCCTAGCTTGATGTTCCTTCTTTTAACCCTACACTCTGTCCTGTCATTATAATATCCTCCATGAGCCAGTGCTGATTTCTTTACACATCTGATTCAGTTGCCTTTTCCAGTGTATGAGGTGTCTCCTCCCCCTCCAGTGAGCTTTAAACCTCACTCCTGCTGCCTGCCTGCTGTTGATACATGTACAAACAAGGGACAGTTTCCCAGGGCTTGCATACAGTGGCAATAGTCTAGCCAGAAGCAGCCTCTAGAAAGCCAACAGCAAGCAGGGAAATAGCTGCAATTGTTTTTCAGATAGTCAAGGTATAAAGGAAATAGAGTCAGGCATATGTGATGATCCAGCATGGTTCATAGGACCATGAATCTGGAAACCAGGGTTCAAATCCCTGCTCAGCTATGGAAACCCACTGGGTGGCCCTGGGCAAATCACACTGTCTCAGAGGAAGGCAAGCTGGAAAGGAGCACAATTATACTGTAAACATTTGTTCCACAGCTACCTCCTGGAGAGAAGAACAGGGAAAGAATTACCTCCAGGAGAGAAGAGCAGGAAGATACCAGCTGCCTCCATACTGACCATGCAAGGAACAGCAAAACAGGTTTGTTCTATATTGGCCAGAATATACCAGGCTGCCCCTGGAGTATTCTGGCCCTGAATTCCACCAATATTTGCCCCTTACCTGCTCTCTTTTGCTGAAGGTTTTCAGCTCTCACAGCAAATGATGAGCAACAATCTTTCCACATGGTCCCTTTCTGTGGCCTGGTACTGCTCCTGAGTCTGAACAAAGTGCCCAGCCATGCTATCAATGTCAGACACTTCATTCTGACCTCAGAGTGATTTGCACCCACAGCAGTGCCACCAGGCAACTTGCATGGATTGCAAGTGAAGGCAGCCTCCATCATTGCTGCAAAGAGAGATTAAACCCACAGCAAAAGGTGAATTATTTAAATGTGGTTGGGAGGGAGCCTGAATTGGCTGTGGAGTTGTGATGACTGTCCACACCTGATTCAGGGTTTTGGCCCTGTGTTGTGTAAACAGGATGCAGTGAAAACAGAGGGAATTCAGGGTAATTGGTCCATATAAACAAGTCCCCTGTCAGGAAAGATTAGAGGAGGCAAGGGTGCCTCATTAGCCCCTGACACCATATTAAAACAGTGTAGGTGTATAAATCTGCCCCCATAAATGGGAATCATGGGGGAAAAGGAGGATGAAGAAAGGAAAAAGCCATCTCTGGTTGCACTTGGGTAGAAGCCATAAAGTGATCTGTAGAAGGATGAAAAAGTTTTTGTTTACTGGTACAAAACTTACCAGATGTGGTTGTTTCATTTCGTATGTGCATATTGTTAACTTGGAATTAAAAGTTTGCTGAAACATGATGTACTGCTTTTCTTTTTTGCGGGGTAGTAACCTATCCTCTTCTATGTTATTCCTATCCCTGATACCAAAATTTGTATTAAAGTAATGTCCAGAATCAGGTGTGGACAGCATATCTACTTCATTAACTGAGATATACCTGTAGCTTTCAGTGTAACATCAGCCATTAGGTAGCAGACTCATCAATTTAAATGGGTGTATAATTTTTAATACTGTACCATTTCAGTCACTGGGTTGGATATTTCACAAACCATTGCACAGCTATTATTAAAGGACCATTGCTCCTATTAAAAACAAGAGATCTTTATAAGCTAACTTGTGGAAAAGCAACTAGCAAAAGTTGCACTTAAAGTAACAACAACAACATGGCTTTCTAGAAAACAGCATGGCCTCCTAGAAACACCATTTAATGAAAAAGCAAAAGCTGTAGTGGTACCATAGTCCACAACTTCACTCATACCAGAGGTAGATAGTGTGTTCAACTCTAGCAACTCTATAAAGCCTTTAACATAAGGTCTATCATATCATGTGCCAAGCCCATACTTTTGTTGCATGTTAAATAACAGAAACTAAGCAACCAGATCTGTCAGCTTCCTTGCCTCCTCCCCCCTCATTAGTATAGGGTCCCCATCTGGAAATTTTGTCTTACTTCTAATTTTCTGTTAGACTGAGAGATGAGGAAGCCATATCCT
Source organism: Urosaurus nigricauda (assembly GCA_034509955.1). Taxonomy (NCBI): domain Eukaryota; kingdom Metazoa; phylum Chordata; class Lepidosauria; order Squamata; family Phrynosomatidae; genus Urosaurus; species Urosaurus nigricauda. The sequence goes on along the minus strand of JAOEGL010000003.1, from coordinate 191,589,666 downwards.
TTCCTACCCATGCCCTATTACTTGCTACAATAATCAGACTTCATGTATTTTAGACAGCAGCTGTGAAGGATAATGAAATAGAAGGACTGGGCTGAGGAAGTAGTTGTGATCTATCAACTGTCCTTAGCAGGATTTTTCTAAGTCAATAAGTTCAAAACATTTAGAAAATCATGTAAAAAAATATGACTTTATGAAAGACCTTCAGACATATTGTAAGCTGGGGTTGACAACTCAGGGGATTATCACATGGAGTCCTTACCATGGGCAAAACATTCCTGAAGTGTTTCAGAAGCACAAAGGTGTGATTGTCCATTACACTTCTCAAATAGCATTGAGGCATCCCACAAACACTTTATTGAAAGGAGAGAAGCGGGACACCTCAATGATGTTTGAGAAGTGCGACGGATGATCACAACTTCGCACTTCAGAAACACTTCAGGAACATTTTGTCCATGGTAAGAGCTCCGTGTGATAAAGTGCAGAGAGAGTACAACTCCCTTGTTGCAACATCTTTGCTGCCTTCCTGTTTCCAGGCATAACTCAAAGTGCTGGTGATGACCTATAAAGTCCTATGAAGCTCAGGTCCAGATTATTATAAGGACTATAGCCTACCCATGTTTTGAGATCTACTGGGGAGATCTTTCTTTCTGCCCCACAGGTACACTGAACAAAACATGGGAGAAAGTGCTCTCAGTGGCTGTCCTGGACTCCAGAACTCCCTTCCTAGAGATGTTAGACTGGTACCCTCCTTATTACTTTTCTATAAACAAGCGGAGAACTTCTTGTGCCAATAGGCTTTTGAGAAGTCATTTTTAAAAGGGAGAAACAGGATTTGTATAGCATGACAGATCTGTTGTTGCTTTAAATGGTTTTTATTTTAATTGGTTTATTTTTTCATAGTTTTTCTTTTAATTTTTGTATGCTGTGAATTTTTAGGTATTTTTGTTTTGAGTGTTGTGTCAACTTGAATCCCAAACTGAGAAGAGGGGAAGCAGAGGAGTGCCTTCACAATATGATTTCCATATAAATATGATAATGAAAATTCTTTAGATTTTACTTTAGATTTTAAAGGAGCTATCTAATAAGCTCAACCTATTTTGTAGACAGTGTCCTGCACTTGACCCTTTCAATACTGGGTCTGAACTCAGAGCAGATTCATTGGCCCACTGACATGGAAGCTATCACCTACTCTTGGTCTCCATAGAAATAAGGTACATTATTTCTGGAATCAACTGAAACAATCTGTGAAGTCGAAGGCTTTCATAGCCAGCATCCATGTTTTTTATGGAATTTCCCAGCAGACAATGGACCACTAATTAAGCAGTCACAAATCCTCCTTGCATATCCTCCCACCCTGAGGCCTTGCCATTCAACAACAGAACAATACAGAGATTAACGTGTAAATCACTCCTCCCAACCTAGAGTCACATAGTGTATATAGATATAGATATACACATACATATATATATATATATATACACACACACACATCCCACTCTCTTCCATGCCAGCATTCTCAGAAGATGCCAGCCTCAGATGCCAGTGAAAGGTCAGGAATAAACTCTTCTAGAACATGGCCACATAGGCCAAAAATCCCGCAAAAAAACTGAAACAATTCTTTTTACATACACACAGACTTGAACAAAGCACTCTTTCCACACACATACACACACACAGTTTTTTTCACAAAAGGCACAATTTTCATGCAAAAATATTGTTTCCAGAAACATACATGGGTTTGTGTGTGTGTGTGCACACGCGCAAAAATCATGGCTGCCATTCTGAACTGCAGTTACAGATTTGTAACCTAGAGTTTCGGATTCATAACTGATTCGTATACAGAGATATTAGTCTGGAATATAAGTATGCAAAGAGATCTTGTATAACCTTTGAGACTGAGGGAAAGATGTTGTATCAAAAGCTTTAATGGACTTGGTATACTTCCTCAGATGCATGAAGACCCAAGTCTGTAAAAGCTTTTTTACAACATCTTTTGGTAAATTTTGTCTCAAAGGTGCTACAAAATCCCTTAGCATACTGGTCAGTATTCAATAAGACTACATAGGACTTTTTCACATGGGGAAAATTGGAAGGTTATACTGGTGCCAATGTAGGGTCAGGCAGGCTTATGGAGGAGCCTACTCCTCTGTCTTTCTCTAGTGTATGTATGTGTTTGTGGTTTTAAGGCACTTTGCAAAGGGAAGCCTCTGCCTTCCTTCCTCTGAATCAGCTTCTTTGAAACAGCTGGGGCAAAGAATATTTTTTTACCAGTTTCCTCTCCCTCTCTGTGTTTTCTCTCTCTGTGGAAATGACCGTTTGGAGCATGCACAGAAAAGATATTTCTAAGCTAGCAATGGGGATTTGTCCTCCTCAGTTTGATAGCCAAATTCGCATTGGACCCTAAGTAATGTGCTTTTAACCCCTTGTTGTGTTCTGTGTGTGATAACCAATAGCAAATAGGCTTGCTTTTCTCGGATGCCAACGCTTTAACCATTTTTGGGATGGCAGCACATAGGTTCCCATGTGAAAAAGTCCATAATCTTACTGTGACTACATAAAACCCCTTCAACCCACCTTAAGAGCCATCATCTGCACTGAGCAAAGGAGGCCACTTTAGCCAACAACTGGGAACAAGGAGAGCAATTTTTTCATCCTGCTTCCACAAATGAGTGAGACTATGACCATCAGAAGTGGGATTGTAGCAATTTCTCTTGGCAGCCCCATTTGCTGTGGGCTAGCAGTGGGAAAATATAATCATCCTTGTTCCCCCATTGGCAGCTAAATAGAATTTCTTCAACCAATGTGTCTGTTGTCTGTTAAAGTGTGCTTAGAAGGTAGGGGCAGGTGATGTTACTTAGGCTGCATCCACAGTGCCAAAATAATCTAGTTTGATGCCATTTTAACTGCCATGGTTCAATGCCATGGAATTCCGGGAGCTGTAGTTTTGTGAAACATCCAGCTTTCTCTGTCAGAGAGCTCTGATGCCACAACAAACGACAGTTCCCAAAACTCGATAACACTAAGCCATGGCAGTCAAAGTGGTGTCAAACTGGATTATTTCTGCATTGAGAATGCAGCCTTAGTTATATATGTGTGTAATGTAGAATATTAGTGCAAGTCTTTTGTGCAAAACTCCATCACCCATTTTGCACAAATGTATAACCCACGTGTGTTTCTGGAAAAAGAAAACACAATAATTTCCTAAAACACTTCAGGATGTGCAAATATCAGGCAAACTGTGGGCAAGGTTCTCACCTGTGTGTTATTCTGTCTGACCAGGTTTCCAGCTGTCAGGAAACTAATTTTCAGCTGTTTATTATTTATTGATATTATTCTTATTTTGCCACCTATTGTTGACAGGATTTCTCAGACCACATATATTGGAATTAAAGTAGCTATTTAGAGTAACAGAAAGTAACAGAAATATTCAAACTTGCAACTGCAGTCTTTCATTTGATGTAACTATTCAAGAACTGCAACCATCATTGCTAGAAATTACAGATATGAATCTAGAATCCTGGACAGAAACGTGGTTTCATTCCAGTGCAATGCAATGTGTGTTAACTAAAGACAATCCCAACAACAACAACAAATTATATAAATGTATAGCTCCATGAAAATGGGTAGCATGGCAACACCAGCCCATCTGTATATTTGGATGTATTTTATTCAAGCATCTGGTTCATTCTTTTCCAGTCATTCCAATACAAATATATGGATGTGTTCCCAGTTTCATGGTAGACAATGTCCTCATTTTTATCATTCAAAAAGCCAGAGATGCCCACATTTTCATAAAAGCAAAGTAGCACACGAACAGTATTACCCCAGAAGAAAGTTTAGGAGGCAAGCTGGATGTAATATAGTCAATGCATGTTAATTACCAGTCAGAATGGTTTGAATCCATAAAGTAAGTAAGGCATGCATCCAAAATTGGAAGAAATGAACCTCGGAAAGTGGAATAATCACCTGAGCTGTGCAACAGCTGCTGCAGTATGTTTGCATAGTTTTGGAATAGATGGAAGGAAGGAAGCACAGAGAAGGCAATGGGCTCTTCTGAGGAGTGAGCACAGAACAACTGCAGCAACCAAATAAAAAAGACTTCCACCTAAGTTAAGCAGAGTCGGATACTGTTTTTAACAGTATGCTACTGAGGCCAAAGCATTTGGGGCTGGTGGAATCCATCTCAATGGGGCTGTGAATCTGCTTTGGATTTTAGTCCAGATTTTAAAAGGAACAAAGCAAAGTATTGAACCCTGTGCCCAAAATAGATTCAACATCATGGATGACTCCTTGCATGTTTGGACAAAAGAGTGGATTCACCACCACACTTTAATGGTAGCCATCAACCACCACTGGGCTAAATCACACTCCTTGTTAGGAAAGAAGGTTTCTACATTAAAATGTAATGATAACCACCAATGTAGGGTGCATTTATATTCCAGAAATAAGTTTGACACCACTTTAAATGCTGTAGCTCCATTCTATGATTCTGGGATTTGTAGTTTTACAAGGTTTTTAGCCTTCTCTGCCAAAGAGTACCAGTGACTCACACAACTACAAATCCCAGGATTCTGGGCGGTGGAAGTGTGGCAGTTAAAGTGGTGTCAAATTTCATTATTCTACAATGTAGATGCACCCTTAGAAGGTTTTTAAAGAGGAATAAACAATTGATCAGAGAATGGTGGTTAGTCATGCTAAATGAATGGAAATTCCAAACAGAGATTTGCTATGTCTCAGATCAGGAGGTGTTGGGAGCAACAATAGGGGAGACCTGATGCCTTGTGCCATGTTTCAAAGCTTTTTGAGACATCTGACTGGTCTCAGTGGAAACATGTTGCTGGGCTAAGATGGATTTATCTTCTAGCTTTCCTTATGTTCTTGTGATACTGCCCTGTATTCAGCCTCCACTACACTAGCTCTATTGGTTCAGGAATGAAGGAGATGGGGCTCTCTGAATGCTGTTAAATTACCATTCCTACCAGCCCAAGCCAGTATAACCAATGGTGAGAAAGCATGAAAATTGCAGTCCAACAATATTTGACATGGGAGATTTGCCCTCCCTTCTAGGTCATCAAGCAAAACTGGTTACAATACAGAGAAGACTTTTTTTTTTAAAATGGCTTTAAGTGCTTTAAATCCTCTATATGATGCCTAATGCCCAGTATGCCAAATCACTCAACAGAGAGTTACCCCATTACTTTTATGAGCCAATGAGATAATAGAACATCACATTGGTAATGTATATGAGATCCATAGAACCCATTTTTACTTGCTAGGAAACTACATAGTCCTGTTCGCTTGTAAATTACTTTGTCCATGGGCATGCAGCCAAGGATCTGTTCCACTTAGGGAATTTCAACACACACATCTCTACAACCTTTTGCCAGACCTGTGATGATATATGTACATGTACCATAATTTCCATTACTACAGGCAAATTAATGATAGTGTGCTAATTATAATAAATATATATGCCACATTTTAATTAGTATTTTAATGAATCAGAGTTAATTGGAAAAGAGAAAAACAATGAAGGTATGTGTGTGATCCAACTAATGTTAAGCACATTTAACTGTTCATTTCCAATAGGCAACAGGCATATTTTGAAATCAACTCTGTCCAACAGTGGCTGGGCCATCGTCTCAAGTTTTAATTCTGAAAGAATATCCTGAATGTGAAATTGCACTTCTGGTGGAACAGTAAGCCAGTATAACTACATTGGTATAAGTGCAGGCAATTCTGCATCAGTGGCCGAATGAAAAAGACCGTTGGTATAGTGGCGGTGAAACCAAGCATATGAAGCCATTGCCAGCCATCCCTCCCAGCTCTGAGCAACCCACTTCTTTAATGCCTGCCTTCTGGGTAGATTCTGAGAATTCTGGATTGGAAAATTGCCTGTGATATAGGACAGGTGGTTGTCCAAACCAGACATGCTTGGAGCAGGCAGCCTTCAGCTCCTGATGACAATTAATGACTTTGGATGCATCTACACTGTAAAGCAGTTGGACACTTTTAAGTGCTGTAGCCCTATGGAGTCCAGGGATCCTGGGATTTGTAATTTTACAAGGTCCTTAGCCTTCTCTGCCAAAGAGTGCTGGAGCTTCACTAAACTACATATTCCAGTATTCTGTAGGATGAAGCCATTACAGTTAAAGTGGTGTCAAACTGCATTTCTACAATGTAGATGCACCCCTCATCTTCCTTCCTTCCTGCTGCTGTTACAATGGAGCATCAATAGGATTCTCGTAGAAAAGTTTAAATGCCTTTAATTACCTTCTTATCTCCTCTCACAAATCAGCAGAAGAAATGCACTGGTTAAGTGGGGAATCATAGTCTTGGCCTAGGACATCTTGAGGCCTTTAAATCCCATAAGAAGAAAAGGCTCACTTATACTTCCACAAAAGGTTTTTCTTTTTAATAGCGGAAGCTATGAATGCTATCTCCAATACAGAATTTTACAAAGTAAATGATCTAAAGGCATCAATCAGATCTCATCTGTCCTTGGAAGCTAAGCAGGGTCAACTCTGGTTAGTGCTTGGTTGGGTGACCACCAATGAATAGCAGGTGCTTCAGGCTATATTTCAGAGGTAGGAACTGACCAAACCACCTCTGAGGATTCCTTGCCTATGAAAACCCTATGAAATCCTTGGGGTCACCATAAGTCAACAGGCAAGTTGAAGGACCAAGACATCATTGTCTTCTAATTATAAGCCAACTGTGTAGTCTCCCACAGCCTTTTCTCACTTCTTTTTCTTTGTCTCCCACCTGCCCACCTCTCTTGCCTAATTTGTTCATCACATGGAGACACATCTTCCACTTTACAGCAGGAAGGACAGGGAGGTGATCATCAGATTAGAGCAACAAACAGGCTCAGGGTCAAATCAACCCCACAAAAACAGAAGAAACTTGAAATCTCTCCTCAGTCTTCAAATAAAGATTTCATAGGTTACATGCAGGGATGTATTGCTGCATGGGAAACCTAACAGAATTAGGAATTAATCTGAAGACACATGTTTCATTTGTACCCAATTGATAATCTTTTCCCCCCAGAAATATGGGTCAATCAGAAATGAGTTTGAATAGACTGAGTGATCAAATGTTAACAAAACAAATGCTATGGCACAAATATTTGGATGCTCCTCTTATTGACATTCATGTTTCAACAAGTCCCAAAATAGCACTTTGAAGTGATTATTTTTCTTGTTCTCTATCGATTTCAATTATGCTTAGCCCAATCCCATGGGTAGGCATGGCTTGGCAGCATCTTTCTTCGAGCACTCGAGAATGAATAATCCTCAACAAAAGCACAAAAAGGGAGATTTTACTATGTGTGACTGACAAGCTGATGGGAAAACTTCACCAGAGAAAGCAATATTGTGAGTGATAAATTAGACATAAGCTTTAAAGTGTGTTCTTCCAACAATAACAAGAAAAACAAGATGTAACTGCTCTGCTCAAATATTCCACTAGAAAGGACAATAAAGCAACTGTAAATAATATTGAATCTTCAGTTAAAATATTGGACACAGCTACTGCCTTTTCCAACTATTACCAATTTTCTTCATCTGCAGAGGATACAGCTGCTATTAAGCATTTATCACATCAAGTAAGATGGATTGAGTGCTTTTGTTCAGCTGTCCATAAAACTGAGTGGGAACATAATTTTATTGGGTCCTAGTATCATGCTGTATACAAAGCTCTGCTGCTGTTCAGAGCTACAGCTTGATTACCTGTTATTATGGCATTTTCCTCTTATCTTCTTTCACCTCTGTCCCTTGCTTGCTCTAGCATTGTCTCTGAAAAGAATTGTCATCTATTGTGTTACTTGTTTTAAACCTTTTAAATGAGCAAACCATTTCACGAAGCAGATATTTTAAGATTTGCCACTCTGTAACCGTCTGAGAGCTACAAGAAACCCCTGCGTTTGTACGTCACAATACAAGAAATAATACAAGCTCGGGTTTTTAACTAAATCCCTGACATTATGTATAACAAAACTTTCTTCCTTGAACAGTCTATCCAATTTTTAAATAAAAATGATGGGGGAAATCTGCAAAAAAATTGATGCCAATTAATATAGTATATATAATACTGGATTTAATGTTATGTATCTTTATAAATCACATTACAGAAAACTCTCACCATCTTCTGTAATATGTAGTAGTAATGCAAAATACCCAAGCAGCAACAGTGAGCAGGTGAAGAAGATGATGATGCCTGAGCACAATACTAGCACTAATAACAGTAATAATAATAGCAATAGCACTTGAAGATAATGTATGTACTTGCCGTCAAGTCACCTGTCGACTTATGACAGTTCCATTAATTTCATAGGGGTTTGTTTTGCCAGTTCATTCCTCTGATATATAGGTGACAGCATATGGTCTCCCATCCAAATATTAATCAGGGCTGACCCTGCTTACCTTCCAAGATCAGATAGGATCTGGTGTCTTTAGGGTACTTAGGTCCTTTACTTGAAAACTTCCCTTCCAGAAAAACTGCAACGCCTATGCTAGTTTTCCAAGTTTTGTACTCTGGACCACCTATATGTTGCACATCCCTTTTGTTCACAATTGTCTACTTTTCTGAATATCCCCAAGCTGCAAAGACTGATCTTGCACACACCTCCCTGCACCGACTCATCTGAAGCTTGGCAGCCTGATCTGCTTAAAAGTAGAATTTTCAACAAATGTACAGCTGGAGTCTCCCTTATCTAAAATGCTTGGGACCAGAAATGTTTTGTATTCCAGATTGTTTTGGATTTTGGGATACCTTTATTTGCATATACTTACAGAATGAGATATCTTCGAGATGGCATCCAAGTCTAAACACACAATTTATTTATATTTCATATACACCTTATACATATCGCCTGAATGTAATTTTGTATAATATTTCAAATAATTTTTTGCATGAAACAAAGTTTGTGTTCATTGAACCAGCAGATAGCAAAGGTGTCACAATCTCAGCCACCCATGAAAAAAACCTGATTTTTGAAATATTTTGTATTTTGGAATTCCAAATAAAGGAGATTCAACCTGTATACTACCACCACCACTCAAAAATCTATTTGTTTGCAAATTTGGTCGAGAGTTCCTGCATGGCAGGGGATTGGACTGGATGGCCTTGTGGTCTCTTCCAACTCTATGATTCTATGAGGTTACATCCAATTGTTGATTTCCAATGATAGTCAGTAGGAGACATGAAAATCTGAATTTTCTGGATCAAGATCCAGATATAGATTAAACTCAATGCGGAAGTCTCTGAATTAGTCTGTTTTCTAAATCAGCACATTGGGGCTGAGCCAAATCTTATGGTCACTACATGGCCCAAGCATATTAGCATCTGCTAAGCTTTCTACTAACGTGGAGTGGCAATATCTGTTTTAAAAAAAGGAGGAGGAGGAAAAATACATTGAAAAGCAGCCTTGTCAGTACCTTGTAAGAGTTTTTTTAATAAGAATTTTATCCAGATTTTTTTCACAGATGGTCTGTACATTTAATCCCGAAATAAAACAGATGATACTATGAACACATGCAAAATTGACATGGTACATATTTAATGACTGATCTATTTGCCCTTGTTGATTGTAGCCACAATCAGAATGTCTAAACAGCAGCTAATTTGATTTATTTACCATACTTGATCATCTACACCCTTCTGCTTGATGAATGCCCAAAACTACTAATAAAAGTCAGAAAATTAAAGTAAAATAAAAAATACATTTCAAGAAACCTTAGATTAAAAATAGCCTGGTAAATCCTACAGTGCTACAGCTTCATCTTTTATTAGGAAAGAAATTTGTCACTGGGCAATTGGCACATCTGAAAGATCTGGATTGACTTCCGTACAAAGACAACACCTTGGGTGAAGAGGACCATATGAACAAGAACTTTGAGGGCAAATGCAGGTACTGTAGCAACTAGAGAAGTAATAAAGGATTAAATCTAAAAAGAGCAAATGGCTAACAATATGAAATTTGTATTGTATGGAAGTGGAGAAGAAGCAATTTTGCACTGTATTATACACAAGATATTTATGTACTTTCTTTTTTTATAGAACAACGGTCTCCAGGGATAAACAATTTGATGTGCCTCAGGCATTGTATTGTACAAATAATGTAAATTTTGCATTTAACTGGTATTATGCTGTAGAAATATTCACATTGCAGTACATCCTTTAAAGATCTAATCTATCTCTAATCCAGCTATAAATATAATGACAAATAAGCTAGATGGAACACTATCACTCTTTGAAATGACATTATAACAAACTCTGATTGAACAAGGAGTTTTTCCTAGCACGAGCCGACAACTCTGGGCCCTTGAGAAAAATCATGAGGATTGATATTAAAATATGCAATGGAATTTATTCAAATGATTCTAAGCATGAATACATTTAGAAGCTAATATGAACCAAAACTATATACCCTAGTTTCATTTTACCTTTGGACAAGTTTTGTAATTAGAGAGAAATGTAACTGCATATATTTCTACCAGAAAAAAAGTTTTTTAAAATGATATCTAATCTATGAAATGAGTTTACTAGACAAAATGGATTTATTATGCAGGTGTTAATACAATAACTATGTATTTGCAAATTGGGTGAGATCCTGAAATCCATGTTAACATAAATTTCTACCAGCATATTCAATTTATTCCTCTTCCTTCTCCATATGCACATGTTCACTATATTTATATTATATAAATGTGATAGGTATAATGTGTGCAAAGACATACAGATCCTTGTGTGAAACAGTCCCAGTACAACTCAGAGCTATATGTTCCTAGACAACATATGTAGTGTGATAGGCCTCTGTGTAAAATTTAATTGAGCAGAGATGGAGTGCTGAATATAGGAAGCATACACAGACCTCCCATTCCCCACAGTATTTTAATGTGCCACTTGTGTATATATGGACTGATGACTATCAGAGCAGAAATAGTCCTATTGGACTTCTTCTGCATGTAGTCACTGCCTTCTCATATTGGGGGAAAAAACCTGCCCAAAGTGTGCTAGAGGTCATTGCAGGAAAAAAATGTAAAAGTCTGTTTAAAATTGAATTGTAGAAGCATTTCTCCAGTGAGAGCTGCATGTTCCTATTAAGTGCTCAAAATAAAGGAGAGTTCATGTGTAAAATTCATGATTCAGTCTACTTAGAGTCCACATGCATATATAAACTGGTATGCACACAATGGTCATTAGCTGGGATATAAATCTTCATTTATTTCAATCTTGCACACAAGAACAACAAATATAGAAGGTTCTCTTTGTAATAGGTGAAATTATGAGTTTTTGCCCATCTTCTAATTATTTTTCATATTTTGGACTTTGGGTTGAAAATTTCTCAAAGGTGTTTTTATACAAAGTATATTTTTGTGCAAAGCGCAACCACAACAACAAAACACAAACCAACTAGAATTTTTCCCCTATAAAACCCCTTCATAATTTTTTTAACTTTTGCAAAAATAAAGCCTCCAAAAGCAAAAATTTCTGTGGCAGATAACCTTCTTCCCATCCTTTACATGGGGTATCTCTAAATATCAAGGCACTCCTTGCTCATCAAATATGAGAAACATCCAGCATATTCTCTGCTTTCTTAATCCCTATGCTGACATCAATGTTTGGAAAAAAAACCAACCCAGAATCCTCAAGCCATTATGGTGCAAAAAAGACAAACTAATGTTGTCTGTTTGATCAGGCTGATGCATGCAAACTAGAGTCAGAAACCTGTAGTCCCTAAAACACAGATGACCTTCACCCTGCTCTCATGTGGCCCTCAGCCTAATTCTAAAATCCTCTTGCAAATAATCAGAACCAGTAAGAGCAATTGGGCCCTTTCCCAGTATCCTAATAGGTGGAAATAGGGAAACAGCAAGAGATGATGGAAGGAGGGGAAAGAGAGAGAGAGAGAGAGAGAAATGGTCTTAACTATTGTGGCCCACCACTAATTTTAGCACCATTAATTGAAAACATGGGTCCAGCACACACACACACACACACACACACACACACACGTTTTTAAAAAAAGGTTTCCAACCCCTGATGTTAATGAAAGAAGGGCATGTGTTCTTCCTTCCTAGCCTCATAGCCAGGGATGCAAAATTGCTCCCTGCAGCCTGGTACAGAAGATTCCTGTGCTATGTGGTACAGAAGGTACAGGAAGATTGTTTTCAACATTTAACATTGGGCAATATACAACATTGTATGCCACTTTCCTGGATGCCTCAGCAATGCTGCATGTGGCCCCCATGTCATTCACACACCCATAATTTTTTTAAAAAAAAACCTGCTGAACATGCCCTTTAAGGGGTTGTGGAGACATTATAATCAGCTCCCTTCAGTGAGCCTAAATTACATGGGAGGTTAGTGGGTGGGGATATTAATAAAATTGCTTTCCAAAGCCTGTAAAAGATACAGGATGTTTCAATTAGGCTGGAAAGAGGGTGCAGGAGGAGGTGCACTCATCCCCAGATCGAGGCAGGGAACATCAGGAAGTTTCTGGGACATCTGGGATTCCCTGTAGGTCCTTATTAAAATATTATTCAAACTAACCCGACGTGAAAACAGATATTTTCTGTGACATTCACACTGACTTCAAATGCACCTGACATGGTTTGCAGGGTATGTAAAAACCCACTTAACACAGTGAATTTTGCACCAGGTACCTAACCGCATCTTTCTTTTTTAGGGCCAGAGCGATCCAGATCCTCAGTAATGTGAATGCGCTATTGAATTGATCCAGATCACTGGGATCATTCCTGGCCATGACACGCTTCCATGCTGATGTGAAGTGGCACTAGTGTGAATGCCAAACCAGGTTAAAATTCCTCAGAGAGATTTGATTGTGATAAATGTAGTGAGTACATCGATTTGGTATCACATCGCTACAGAGATCTACCTCTGCTTGGTACAAAAAAACTAAGAGTGAATGCCCCCAAAGTCAAATGAATTCTCAGTCTCTCCATCACCACAGATATACCTGTCCAGTTAGCCTGGTGGGATTGATGAGTACATGAATATGCATTGAAGTGCTTGCTTATAGAACTGTAACAAAGCTTTGAAGTGGCATACTGCCTACTAAAGTGCTTTTTCAGGTAAAAAGGCTTCTCATGTGGTTTAAGTTACATAAAGTACTACAGAGAACCCAAGAGCTTTGTGGAAGTTGCCTGTCCCTGCTTCAAACAAAGCAAAAATGGCAGTCATTGACTATTTGTCATGGAAAACACATCTTTCCTTTCCCCCCTTCTCTGCCAAACATCTTGTTGGACATATTTTGCAGCTGTATCTAAATGGTGAAGCTTAATGGCAAAACAGTTGCCTACATATATCAACCTGTTTTAGCCAAAACAAATAAAATTCAAATTTTGTCCATCATGCTAGATTTTGTCCATCATGCTAGATGTGAAACCATAAAACAAAAACAGTTTAACAACTAGACTAATGATACAAGGTTACTGCCTTCCCTAAACCAATGGCAATATGATTATAGTATAGGAGTTGGGGGGGGGGGTGACTTACTGTTATGTACATAAGTGTGCAAAATTCTGTACTGGATTGTAGACATGATCATAATGATCAATTATCTTGACATTTTCCTGATATTTTTTCCAGTACAAACAAATTACTATGAAAATGACTGAACCATATAAGCACCAAGATATTTTGTAGCATGAAAACAACAGAAATACAGTTCAAGCCTTTTAAGCTATAGCATTCACATGAGAGATATTCTTCTTTAACTTTGAGGCAAAATTGCATTTAATTATTTTACCTTACAGCCAGATCAGAGAAGTTGTTCTCTTTATAGTAAAAGGCTTTGAGACTGGTTAAACCAATCTATACCAGAATGCCCTTGGCATAAATAAACTGCAGCAGGCTTTAATTATGCTAAAGTTGCTCACGGACCTCAGACTAGAGAACTTGTTGCCCCAGTACAATTAATTAGTTGTTTTTCCCAAGGTTCAGATTACAAACTTCAGAATATTTGAGCCAATGGCAACCACAGCTGACTTACTCCTAAAGCTCCATAGAAACAACTGAAGGCCTATTTGAAACCTCAAATGAACTAACAAGGTTTCACTGGATTTAAAGAATCTTTTGGCAAGAGTCAAAGCAAGAAATGGAAGGCAAGCAGGAAACATAAGCAAAGAGATGTTGTAAGAAGTCAATGGACCCAAAATGCATCTATGCTAAGCAGATATAGCAGCCTGATACCACTTTAACTGCCGTAGCTCCATCCTGCAGGAAGCTAGATTTGTAGTTTGGTGAGATACTTTAGAATTCTTTGCTGGACAGCTCTAGTTCACTGGTTCTCAAACTTTGGACATCCATGTGCATTGGATTTCAATTCTCAGAAGCCCCAGCCACCTTGTTCAGTCTAAAACATCTGGAAGATGAACAATTGAGGGCCACCACTTTCATTCACTATCTAGGACTTTAGCACTAGACCTCTTTAGCAGAAAAATTTCAATTATTTCAACATATTCCAAATCCTAAGACTTCATAAGATGCAACTGTGACACTCAAAGTGCTATGTTATAAAAGTGAAGAGCAATTGTGAATTAAGTATGGAGTAATTCCAGAAGAAAATCTGCATGTGCTTTATTGACTACAATAAAGTCTTTGACTGCATAGAACATGAAAAGATTGCACTAAGATGAATGGGAGTGCCACAACATCTGATTGTCCTGATCATAACCTGTACTCAGGACAAGAGGCTGCCATCAGAACAGAATGAGAAAGAGAATGGTTCCCAATCAACAAAGGGATCGGGCAAGGCTGCATCCTAACACTCTATCTTCTCAACCTGTATGCAGAAAATATCATAAGCAGAACACGCTTAGACTCAAAGGCAGAATGTGTAAAGATAAGAGGAAGGAACCTCAACAAACTAACATACACAGATGACACAATACTTTTAGCAGAAACAAACAAAGAGCTGGAGCAATTACTCAAGAAGATCAAGGAGGAATATGCCAAGGTCAGATTAATGCTGAACATTAAAAAAACAAAAACAAAAATAATAACCACAGAGGACCTACAACAATTCAGCCTAGACAGCAAGTAATTGAAATAGTAACAGAATTTACACACCTTGGTTCAAATAGTGATCAAAACAGAGATTGCACTCAGAAAATCAGAAGACTGGGATTAGGAAGGGCAGCTATGACAAGATCCTGAAGTGTAAATACATAACTCTGAACCCTAAAGTGAGGTTAGTCCAAGCCACTGTATTCCTCATCCTCGTGTACAGGTGTGAGAGCTGGACAGTGAATAAAAGCCAATAGGAAGAAAATCAACTAACTTCAAATGTGATGCTGGAGAATAATGCTGAGGATACCATGGATGACCAAGACAACCCAAAGTGTTCTATAACAGATCAAGCCTGAACTCTCTCTGTAAGCCAAGATGACTAAATTGATGCTGTCACACCTTGGGCACATCGTGAGAAAAAATGAATCGTTAGAAAAGACAATGATGCTAGGAAAGGTGGAAGGCAGTAGAAAAAAAAGAAGACCATATGCCAGATGGTTAGACCTGGGCCTGTAGACAATGAGCAGAGAAGCTCAGGACATGGGGATGTAGAGATGTCTCATCCACAGGGTTGTCATGAATTTATGATTATTCAAGGGCAGCTAACAACAACAACAAATCTGTAGGGCAGATACAATAACAGCCCACCTCACTGCCAGTTGATTAACCAATGGTTAGAAGATCAATTGTTAGAACATCAATTGCATTGTTCTTATGGTCACAGTAGTGACTGGGCTTCTACCATCACCTTTTGTGCTAACTACATGATTTCAAGATATTTACTTTAAGCAGAACCACAACATCTCTAAGAATTCTGTACACATAGTACATTTCCTTTATTTCAGCTTTAAGCAGATTTACACATTGGCCGGGTAAAAAAGTGATCCCTCGATTATGAATCTTCAGCTATTAAAGCTGCCAATCGGATTGCTCTGCAAAAAGCTTCAATGTGCACAAAAGTGAATGGTCATTCTTTTTTCTTTCTTTCTTTTTTATCATGAAGGAAGAGCTGGGATTTTAACACTTGATTTCTAAAGCAGGCCAGGTGCAGAGAAGAACTAATTCCCATCATTGGATGCATAATGGCTCTTCTGTTTACAATGACTCAATGTTTAATCGTAGTAATGACTATGTGAACAACACCGATCACATTGGAAATCAATATTATAAGCTTGGAATCTTTATGTTTACTTTATGGCTAATCCAGTCATTACTGCCGACATCGAAAGCAAACACCGCAGCTGTACCATGTTTAATTCATCAAGATGTTCTCTCAAGACTGACTGCCTCTCTCTTATCACCACATAATTTTCTGCAGAGCATCTGCCAAACTTTAAACTATGGCTTCCAGTTTTGCAAAGAACCATTAAAAGCCCCTCTTTAACTTGGCAAAGGGAAACCACTTCCACAATTTCTTTGTAATAAAAACAAATATGAAACAAAATGTTCTCAGTTGTTACTGAAAGAGTTTTAACAACCAAAGGGGTTCATTTACAGTCTAGATAAGCTGCAAGCACATAGGCCAGGACCCAAAGTTCCATCTGGAGATCTGCTGTGTATGCATAACATGAAGCTTCTCAGCCTTTTGTCAACCAAATGTAGCCCAAAAATCTTTGAAGAAATACTGAGAAAATACTGTGAAGTTATCTGAAGAGCTACCATTGAAAAGAAACAGTTGATGGGGTCATTGTAATACTTTGTATTGCTCCCATGGTTTAACTGTTCTAAATGCAAGAGGAGCCAATTATCTATAGGGTCCAACTTCATTATGGACTGCTATCCTGCATGTCTCAACTGTTCTGTAATTTCAAGAATGTAACACTGCAACTATCGGATTCTATAAACAACCACTTATTTCTCCATTTAAGAGAAACTAGATAGCTTGTTTTTAAATAGCACCAAAAAAGTGAATGGTGGCCAACACGTGATTCATTGGCCCCCTGAAACCCCATGGTTGTTTTGCGTAGCCACCAAGTCCCCTCAAAAATGGCACAGCAGTGGGTTGGGGGGGATGAAGTTGGCACCTGGACTCATCAGTGTTGCCTGCCCTTACTAAAGCTACACAAATACACATTTCTCATTACAATGTTAAATGACTCTTTTCAGAAATAAATCCCACTCCCTACAATCAAACAGAGGTGGGAACTATGCAGCCCTCCAGATATTGTTGAATCACAATATCCAGCAAATCTAATAAACATAACCAAATGGGAAGGAGTTTGGGGACCTCACCCTCTCCCTTAAGCCTGTATAATAGCATAGGGCAACTGTAGTATGGCCAGGAGTCAATTTTCTGCCCAAGGACTCTCAAGGGACAACATAACTTGTTCAAAATGACAAAAGCAAAACAGGAAGTAGCTGAGAAAGGTTTTGAAAAACATGTACTGTTTTATGTTAACCAGCTTAAGCCCCCCCCCCCCGGCAACTTCACCTCTTTTTTTGACCAGAAAAAGGTCAAGCTTAGCAAGTGGGGGGTCTGAGGACTGCACAAATACACTTGGAGGGCCACAGGCCACTTCAGAGCTGCACTTTGCTCACTCTTGCTGTATGGGATTGTGGCCTTAACTTCTGAAATTAATATACAGTTGAAGTATTGATCATATGGGGTTCATCAAGGAATTATTTGCTATAAGAGCCAATTCATGTTACTCTCTTTACAAAGCAAGATATAATATTATGCTCTATACTGCTGTATATGTCAAAGGTATGCACGGGCAACAATAGCTTGATGTCCCTCATAGCACTTGGGAGCACCAAGGTCATTTTCAGGAGTCTGGTTGAGAGCTCCAGCAGAAGAACTAGGTTTGGTGCATTCTTGCCACTATCTGTAAGAGTGGCATCAGGGTGAAGGAAACCATTAGCTGGCTCCCCTGCCCTATTGCTTCCCACAGGGTATTCGTACTTCTGCATTTCTTCCAGCCCTTTCTAGTTCTGCTTTGAGAAGCAATGTATACAGATGGCTCCTCACCAGGAAAGAGCTGAACGTTCACCAGCCTTTCAAACGAATGGAGCTGAATCTTTTCTGCTTGCTGATGAAACAAGCAACAGAGAGCACTCTTGCTCTCTTGGGTGCGATCTCATGCCTTGCTTCCCAACATTAAAAGATTCAGTGTGCCCAGCCTCAGATATAAATCATTTTGAACACTAGCCAGGTTTCCTTTTCTTTTGCTATGGTTTGCAAATCATTTGAAGTCATATATATACTTCCTGGTATACAACAGAACTATGATTCATATTAGTTATGATTTCCCATGCTAAACATCCAGTTCTTTCCAAAACAGTCTTCAAAAATCAAAATAAAGGAGTATCAGAACAAGTAAAGGGTCACACAAGTGATCCTGTGCTAAAATGCCAAAATGCACTTGGTTATATTTAAAACTTTAACACTGTAAACAAAGTAATGACTAAATGGCTTTTTGTACAACTAATCATGGTTCTAAATGCTGGGTTAAATGAACATATTATTAGATCATTTCTAATGTGTGAATTGTCCTCTGCTCCAAACAATACAGTGGCATTGCAGAAGGCTTTCTGTGCTAGAAAGGCAGCAGGTGTTCAGATGCAATTATTCTCTGTAGTTACATAGCAAGTGCTCTAGTTATTCAGACTAAAGGGGGAAAAGAGGTAATATATGAAAGCAGAGAACTTGGGAAAATGACCTTTTTTCCTTTCTTTTTTTCCCCTTTCTTTTTTGGACAATGGCTTGCTGGTTGGCAGGATTATGGGCACTGTCACCCAAAAGTACCCAAACTCTGGGTTAAATAAGGGGCCAACTTCCAATCTGAGGGCCCCTGATCAAATTTCCTTTTTGTTGATCATCTCTTCTGCTGATGGGCTCCAAATAGAATTACTTGGTGGCAGCCAGCAGCACCCTAAATAGCATCAGGTAACTTGATTTAATCAGCTTTTTAATATCTCACAGTGGCTCAGAATGACATTATGGCATGCACATAGGAGAAAATTCATATGATAGCTACATCCAGAAACATAGGGATGCACTAAATGCTGAGGCAAAACCAGAGTTTTTGAAAGGGGGTAGACGTGCAAAGTTAGTGCCATATCTAGTATTAAGCAATTCTCTAGCATTTTCCTTTCTTTATTACCCATTCAGCAATAGAAATCACTTGATCTACTCTTTGATATCTTTAGTTTTCACAGGATACAGAACTACCAACTAATATGTTTTTGTTTTACTTCAGTAACTTTTAAAAAACAGCCCCAAGCTTGTAAGAGAGGTGATTAAAAAAAAAAAACAATATTCATTGCAGGACATTACCAGAATTAATGCATTTATCATATGATATATATGAATAGTTCTGCTGCTTGCTTATAAGAATATATTAATTAATCACATTATTTTGTTTCTGGGACACATCATACTCAATGGACCTTATCAGACGGGAAGAATTTCTCTTTATTGCGAATGGAGCCAATTCGAATTCACGTGAATTTGCTAGTTTAGCAAAATCCTTGTGAATTCCTATTGTGTTCGGAATGTGTTCAGATTGACTTCCCATTACCCGAAAATGACCTCCCCCCATTGCCCGAAATTGTGTGAGATGCTTTAATTTGCAATAAGGTAAAACCCATGATTGCGTTCGGAATTACTTCCCTTTTGCCCGAAATTTTGTGAGATACTTTAATTAGCAATAATGTGAAACCCCATGATTGCGTTCAGATTGTCATTGGATTATACTTCCAATTTCCAACATCTGATAAGGTCCAATGAGGTGGTTTATAGGCTGTTGTGGATATCATGAATAAAGAGATGTTCCCCAAAACCTTCTGTGGAGTAAAAATATATGGACGCTGTGTTCAAGAAGACTATGAGTGAGAATTGTTTCTATATTCTGGCAAGCCCTGTCCTTATGGTCTCAACTCAGAGCTCAGAAAAGTTATTTTCTGTGACTACAACTTCACAAAGGCAGAGCCCAATGTATAGCATTATAAACCTACAGCAATTTATAAATAAAGTTTAATAATAAAAAACAATGAACAAGGGAAGGAAAGAGCATTCTTGTTGGAAGATGTAACTAATCTGTGGATGCTGGGCTGTAATCACAAAGTCATTACAGAAAAAGGGTAATGCTTCCTAAGTAGGTGAGTGCTTTCAAAGAAATGTGTTTCTAAGCTTTAATTAATTTGCTACTAGTTCTCACCTGTAAAGCCCTAAAAAGCTTGGGAGCAGAATATCTGAGAGACATCATCCTCCCATATGAAGCTGCCAAGAGCTTACAGTCTGCAGCTGAGTCACTTACCCATGTGCCGCCACCTGAAGAAGATAAAGTCTTCTTTTTAACAACATCCTGCTTGTGGGACTTCTTCCCGGATAAGTTAGCTTGGTTCTCTTGTTACCAATCTTTAAATAGCTAGTTAAAATTAGCAAATTATGTCAAGTCAATTACTAATGCTATTCTTTGATTTTAGAAGCACTCAGTTGTGTTCAGAATTTTACCATAAATCATTCAGAGTGCTTACCAAGGAAAATTTAGATTTGTTTTTTTTTTTTAATGAATAAATACAGTCTGGGATAGTCTCCCATTCATTCAGAAAAAGGATAACATCATAGGCCTCTAACTCATCCTCCAGGTTTTGGCATATTATCATGAGAATATGCCCCCCTTTCTTTGGATGAGCCTTCAATAATTATATTAGCTTCAGCTAATCTTCTGTTTTCAAGGTCAACTGAAGCTTGTTTAGTATATTCCTTTGGGAAATTAAAGAAACTAGAAAGATGAAACATGGGGAATTCTTCTATTCTCTTGTACCTTTAACTTCCTTTAAAAGCTAGTTTCCTTTAAAAGCTTGTTAATAGGACCATGCCATTTAGGGACTATTTCCTCATGTATTTTGGGAAACTACAATTTCCAGTGTTTCTTTAGCTGCTGCTGCTTGCTTCTGGAACCTCACCCACCTCACCTCATTTATACTTGCTCTTTCTCTCTTTCATACCTGATCACCTCCTGATCTCTTGCATTACTCACATAGTTTATAACCATAAATGAAGAATCACACAGTGAATGTGATCACACTGTGATATGATTGTGCCAATTACATTTGTCTCTGTGCTGACATCACACAATTACACAGGACCAAAGTAAAGAGTAAGACTTAAAGTTCCTGGTTTAATTATATCAGAGCTCCGAGCTGACTGATAAACTATGGGGCCAATCAATTTCAACTGTGTGCTGACAATTAAAAAACAATACAAGGTCAATTCAAAATGAGTGTGATGCTTCCTGAATAGACCAATGCTTTCAAAGCAATTGTTTGAAAATTATTAAAGGGGATTAGGGCTGTTTTCATAATGTAGAAAATATTCATTAAAAATTAGCAAACACTTTCAAACAAAGCCTCCTAACAGATTACAGAGTAGAATGCAGAGTTCTTTACTATCATACTGTTAATTGTATATGAGAGGAAAATGCTGGCTCTCAGTTTTGCCTTAGGGAAATTATTGCTGCTTCCATCTCAGGTGCCAAACCATGACATTAATCTCTCTTCTATAATCTTGACATAAACTCATGTGCTCTCCTGCAATACTCTTCTGCCTTAATTTCTTTCCCATTATGCATGTTGTCAAACTAATGACCACTTAAAACACACATACTTGGGCCAGTAACCAAAGGTATTGCTCCACTACAACAGGGGTGGACACCCTGCAGCCAATTGTTCACATGTTGCTTCCAGATCCACTCTTGTGGACTCCTGCCTCTATCCTCTAAAAAAATAGCTGAAAAATTAGAACTGCCATTCTTGGATGCCATCAAAAGCAATAATTTTCTTTTCAAACAAGGATCAGAGAATCCCTGCCCTTTGCTTGCTCCATAAGAGGGTTCACAAAACTAAAAGTTAACTTCTAGACACTTTTAGGTTTCATTTTGGATAGCTGATGCTTATCAACTCCCACACGACAGCAAATGATGTGCTCACAGACACCTAGTTCTGGAATAAGCACAAAAAAGGAATCCACCAGTAATCCATAGGGATTAGATTAGTATTCTATCATAAGAGTAAAGGAAACATGGCTGCAGACAGGAACAACAGGGAACTATGCAAAAAAGAAATGTCCAAATCGCACATATTTTCCACGTACAATCAAGGATACAGATTACAGTTCTGTCTTGAACCTGTATAACAATAGCCTGCCATACTGTTTTTAACAAGAGCCTTCACTTCTAAAAAGGATATCAGACTTCTGTTCTTCTGTTCTCTTCCAACTCTATGATTTTTATGATTCAATGATTCCAACACCAGCAGGCTACTGTGACACTTCAGATCTTTTTGAAGTTTAGATTGCAGGGACTAGGGATATAATTCTTCATTAAGTTTCTTCTCAGAGGTAACAATGAATAATTTCAGCAATTTTGTTTCCACTGCAGGAAAGTCTTTTAAAATCATGCAGTTTCCAATGTCTATTCAATTTTAATTGTATTCTGCACAAAATTTGCCTGTGGTTGTTTTGCACACAAAACAATATTGCCTGCTCAAGAAACAGCATTTTCTGTGTAGAAAATAATATTTCAAGGCAAAAAATATTAATTTTGGTGCAGAAAAAGCAGTTTTCTGTGCAGAAAATGCTGTTTTCTAGGCAAATCAATCATGTGCAAATTTTGTGGAGAATAAATCTCCATTAGTCTTTTCTACACAGAAAACTACACAAGAGGATAAATGGACATAAATCTGACATTAGAAATCGCAATACCCAAAAACCAGTTGCAGAACATTTCAACCTCCCAGGACATGCAGTACGGGATTTAAAGACTGAGCTTCTTGAACATGGAAATTACAAAAGAAGACTAGAAAGGGAAACAGCTGAATTTAATTATATTTACAAATTCCAATCCATTAACAGAGGTATGAGCAAAGACAATGGCTTCATAGCACACTACACATATTAATACTAGAGTCCTCGCTACTGTAACAAAAGAAATGTGTTCACCCAAGCAGATTTATTGATTTTACAGACTAATACTAACTGAAACTCTGTACACAGCCCTTTGAAAATCCAAGGCAACAGTCCTGAATTGTATCTTTCTGGATCCTGTTGCATTCTATCCCACACTCATAACTGTGTGTGGATAGATAGATATAGATAGATAGATAGATAGATAGATGCTTTATAGCTGACCATTTATGATCACTGTGTAAGGATCCACAGAAGTGTGTTTATATCCATAAAAGCTCATGCAAAAATAAAAACTAGTTAGTCTTAAAAGTGCTGCTGCATTCCTTTCCCCTCTCTGCCTCCCTTCTCATTTTTATGCTGCAAGAGAGTAACACAGGTATTTCTTTGGAAAAGGTATTTGCAAAATGTAATTGAAAATTACAGTTTCTGGGTATACTTTTTCTATACTGCAGCTCTTGTGAAATATTTCAAGGTAATTGCTAACTGCCCTTCAATTAACTTAGAAATAAGAGGTTTATTTACTATTGTGAGAGGCTTTGAGAATTGTGTCCTTCTGAAAGGAATGGATGTTATTGTTTCATGTGACTGACAAACAGAAGCCAAAATAGATAGCACTCAACAGAAGGGAAGTTTGACAACAATAGCTAAAGACAATACCTTCGTTTTATCATATAAAGCATGATTATCCAGCATCATTTTCTTTTCATGGGTGGCATATCTCCGTAGATCACGTTCAAATTGCTGCACAGACATAAAAATTTCCATGTTACAATCAAAAAAGCAAAATGTATATCTGAATTCATTCAATAAAGTTACCTTTTTAAAAAAGTAATTCTGCTTTCAGTGCTGTCTGTCTCTGTGTGTGTGATATTTGCAGCATTAGAGTTACTAAAGGCTGGTGATGAAACAGATTTCTTGAACTTGAAATGAATGCATGCAACAGGTCTGCAGCAATTTCAGCTGCTTTAAAATAGTGGAGGAAGAATGATCCCTTAAAGCTGGCATTAAGGCAGAGTTGCCATTTACAAGGAAGTCTGTCAGGTCCCTATTACTGTACAGATAACATTAAGAAATATGAAATTGCGATCATACATTACCCCCTTTTTTATAATGAATGTAGCCTGCAGTTCATGCAAGTTCCATAATGGATGCTCACCCAGAGGGACTGTTTTTTGACATGCAATACTACATCACATTAGCTTTGTCTGATACTAACTGCCTTGCTGATTGTTATAGTTTTATAAGAAGAGATGGTTTAATTTAAACACATACTGGACTCCATTTGCTTGTGACTCACACAATTTGTCTGAGTCAAAAAAAGCTTAGGTGTTTGCACTTTCTCAGGGAGTGCAGAAGTTTGCCAAGTGCTGGGGAGTAACTGTTTAAAGCAGCAGTGGGAAGGCTGAAGCTCTCCAAATGCTGCTGAACTGTAATTCCCAGCATTCTTCTCCAGAGGTCCATGGCAGCTAGTGGTTCCATGACAGTAGGGCGCACTCTAGATTTCAGACCAAAATTTAAAGGTGCACTGGGGATAAAACAGCTGCTTTTCTTGAGGGTAGAGCTCCACATTTTGGAGCTCATCTACACTGAACAGAATACTCTGGACTGCCCTGGAGTATTCTGGTCCCAAATTCCTCCCTGCCCCCAAATTTTCCCCTTATCTTGTTCTCTCCCCACAGCAACAATGAGCAGCTGCCTTTCCATGAGGGCCCTTTTCATCTCCTGACACCAATGCTGAGGCCAAAATGAGGTACCTACCATACTATCAATGCTGGGCTTCTCATTCTGACTTCATGCCCATATCAGTAACACCAGCCATCAAATGGGGACTGTGAAAAGGTACCCATCCATCATAACTGAAAACCCCTGAAAACCCACAAGGTGAGTTTTTAAAATACAGGTTTGGGGGACAAAGCACTAAATTGGATGCGGGTGTCACAAAGACAGTCTGGACCCAATTCAGGGTTTTGGCCATGCATCATGTAAGTAGGATGCTGTGAGCTTGGGGAGAACTCAGGGTAAAATACGCATGTAGACAAGGCCTTAAGTAGCTTCTTAAAAGTCCCACATCAGATTCACCCCTCCTCTACTCACATTGAAGCCATGAGCTACTGGTGGCATTTCCTATGCTAACTCAAGCTACAGGCAGTTGCAGGTTAACAATGTCTGGAGGGCCTCATAATTCCTACCACTGACCCAAAGGCATTTGTTAGCAACTCTGGAAGGAAAAAATTATACAGGACAACCTCTGTATCTGCAGTATCAGTAATGGCATTTGCTTTTAACTAAAGTGTTCTGGGAAGTCTCTCTCCCAGGCATCTTTAGTTGACCATGAAGTCACATTGGGGGACCTCTAGCTGACTAGAGAGGCTTTTCTCTAGGCATGCTCTAGGTCCTTTAGTGCAATTTCAAGGTATTGTATGGCAGTTTGCCATTATCTGTTGTTTCATTTATAAACAGTTAAGTCCAGGAAGAAATCCCCCACAGATATGGGGAGCATCAGGCATTCAAGGTAATCCTTTAAATAACACTTTGGTCAGTAAATCTCATGAAGCTCAATGAATCTTACTCCCAGGAAATAGCATAAGATTGTGGCTTTAATTGGCAGAATATGCTCTGCCTGAAGAGATATGTTTAAGGGACAGATCAGATGATCTATCACAAACACAAATTCTATATAATGCCACTTTTGGCAAGGCCTGTCCTGCCATTAGGCAGAATTGGTCCCCTACTTCAGGCAACAGGTCTGGAATATCATGAAAGGGCAACATATTATAAATTAATTAACTGGAAGTTTCTATATTTTTATTGACAGAGAATTGGAGATGTTAGTCTAGGTTTCTGACCGATATAGAAAACATAACATACCTGGCTTTGAGTACTATGCATCTTCACTTGAATGAGCAAAAGAATCAACGTATACTTAGTTAAAATATTTTTATACCACTATTCATTGCATAACATCTCAAGAAGGTGCAGAACATGCACCAATCATAATACAGTAAAACAATAAAATGAACAGCATAAAAGAAAATGAAACATATTCTAAAAAAAAATTGAGACTATTAATTAATAAATAAAGCTATTGAATTAGTTTATATTACATTTATGATTTTGATGCTTTTATTACAGGGCCACAGATATTAGATATGCATTTTTAAAAGAGGAAGAAAACTGGCTTTACAAACTTCTTTTCTCTTAGAATCTTTATAACAAAGCTCAATTGTCATTTCAAATAAGTATGTTTCTAATGGGGTTTGCACATTTTCAAGCAAGCCTTTCCACAGTCCCAGCAAACAGGATTGTTAAGTGCATGTTTCCCACTTGTGCTTTGCTTAAATAATATTAAATTTAAAATTCTTCAAGACTACAAAGTCACAAAGTTTTTATTTTACCATTTGCGTTTCTCTCATACAGAATTTGAACTTTTTAATGACAGAATTTGATAATTCTTTATCAGTGTTTTGCATCCAACACAGTCAAGTACATTATAGTGTAATGCAGAACTGAGAAATCTCCTTCCTTCCAGATACGATTGGCTTCTAATGCCCATCAGCATTAACCAACCTCGCCAATGATGATGCACAAAAGGAGAAGCAGTCCATCAACATCCAGAATGCCAAAGGTTTCTGAGTTAGTGGATGGAGCTGCAACATATGGATGGTGTGGCCTGATTTACCTCCCAAGACCACAGCCCTGTCCCAAAACAAAACCACAACCAAAAATCAAACAAAAAAATTGGAAAGGACCTGAAGGACTGTATTCCCTCATATGAAATTCCTCATCTTCTGGGAAGGCCTTTTCTCTCTGTCCCACTACACTCACAGAAACTTTGAGTACTATGCACCTTCACTTGGATGAGCAGAAGAATCAAAGTACACTTAGTTAAAATATTTTTATACCACCATTCATTGAATAACATCTCAGGGAGGTGCAGAATATGCACCAATCATAATCCAGTAAAACAAAAAAATGAACAACATAAAAGAAAATGAAACTTATTTTCAAAAAATAATTGAGACTATTAATTTATTAATTAAGAGTGCAAATTTAAAGCTATTGAATTACTTTATATTACATTTACGATTCTGATGCTTTTATTACAGGACCAGAGATATTAGAAATGCATATTAGAAATGTGGGAACATGGTGAGGACCTTCTCAGTGGCTGCTCCCAGGTTCTGGAACTCCCTTCCCAAAGAGATTACACTTGCACCCTTTTCATAATCCTTCCATAGGAAGATGAAAACATTTTCTTTCAGCAAGCCTTTGATAATTGATTGTTTAGAGGGAACAGGACTTACATAATATGCTGGATTGTCTATTTGTTGTATTCATTTTAATCATTTACATTTCATAATTTTTATAGTGTAATTATATTTTTTTCAGCCATTTTTGCTTTAACTATAGGCTGTCATGAGGCCCAAACTGGAGAAAATGTAGGATATAAATCATCATTATCATCATCACCACCTCCATCAGTTTTGTTCCAGTTTGCTGAAATGGGATCAGTGTTGCACACCAAGGGTGCGGGGGGCAAGTTTTGTGATAGAGGACTGAAACCTTACTGGGAGGTTCTGGGTCTAAGCCCCTGGTGAACATATGAAGCCCACTAAGATCAGCCATGACGGATCGGGGCCATGGCAACTACACGCCACAGCCCCAATGGGGCCTTTCCAGGGCATGATAGCCATGGCAGTGCAGCTTTAAGATGCATGTGGATACAGCACCAGAGGAACACCATGAGTTAGGGTGTGCATCATGTGGACACCACACCCCAACTCTTCCCCAGGTTGGCCTTTATGGCTAGGGTGCATAGCCCCATACTCTACTGTTTTCAGTAGACTAAAATACCATTCTTAACCTTTTGAAAGATGAATGAGGAATAATTACAGACATCAAAAAACCTTTTT
Organism: Urosaurus nigricauda; assembly: GCA_034509955.1. Taxonomy (NCBI): domain Eukaryota; kingdom Metazoa; phylum Chordata; class Lepidosauria; order Squamata; family Phrynosomatidae; genus Urosaurus; species Urosaurus nigricauda. Next base: position 191,561,808 of record JAOEGL010000003.1, on the reverse strand, counting down.
TCTGGTTTTTAGAACTGCATACTCTGCTGCAATATCAAAATTAAGTCTGCATTTCCAAAGAAGATAAATTGAGATTACTTACCCTGGATCCCGTCCATCCCAGCAGAGCAAATGCATGTTGTTCAAAAGGGCTTACAACCAGATCAACCCGAATTGCTTTCCAGTCTTTCATTTCTTTCATAGCACAAGCCATGGAGGGAAGGGTAGTGCCTTCATCCATTCTTTGCTTGTGCAATTTTAAAATGGCAAAGCATTTCTGAAAATGATCTAAAGCATCAACTTTTCGGCTTGGCAGCTTTGTCTTTTCAAATGTTGATTCAATAAGATCATAGTATAAGAGCAATCCCTAGAAAGAACATACAATTTACAATTCATCACTTTAACTAATTAGTCATCCAACATATTCATCTCACTACCAGAGCAGTAAATACAGTAATTGGTGTAGGTGCCAACATGAGAAGAGTAATGTCTCTTTCACACTATACAATTATGGTAGTATGATTTCACTTTCAGCCATGGCTGCTTCCTGCTAAATTTTGGCGCTTGTAGTTTGCGCAAGTCATTCTAAATATGTGTGTATGACCTTCAAGTCACTTGTTGTCTTGTGGTAATCTCATGAATTCCATAGATTTTTCTTAGGCAAGCAATACTCAGAAGTGGATTCTTGCTGTTGTGTGCCTTCACATTGTTTCTGACTGATGCCAGCTATAAAGTTAACCCATAATAGGGTTTTCTCGGCAAGATTTGTCCAAAGCGGTTTGTTTGTTTTTTCCCTTCTCTGGAGCTGAGAGAGTGAGACTTGCCCAAGGTCACCCAGTGGGTTTCCATGGCTAAGAAGAGATCTGAAGCCTGTTGACTAGAGTCACAGTCCAATATTGGCTACCTTGAGGGCTACTTTTAGTGGAAAGGCAAGATGTAAATGAAATCAATACATTATCCATCCACCCACCTACCCAACCAACATTCCTCTAGTCTGTTCTCTCCCTTCCCCATTCCCCTCAACACCTTGTGTCTAAAGACTATCTTTGGGGGATTAACACACCATTAAAAATCTCTTTGGGGGTTTGCATGGGTGGCTGCCATGGGAAGAGGATTGCCCTCTCCCAGTTCTACCAGCAGAAGTTCATCATGGCACAGTGTTAGGAAATGTGAGAGATGGACCTCTCAAGCAGAGTGATCATTTGGTAAAGCAGTAGCTGGACAACAACCATGACCCCAAACACAGGATCCAACAGAGGAAAGAAATAAGCTCTTCTTTTTGCAAAGATATAAATTTGTTAAGAGTACTTGTGCCTAGTCAAATACATGGTCTAATGGAGGAGAAAGGAGGAACAAAGAAAATGGCAGTAGGACATAATGATGCAGAAAAAAAGAGGATGTAGAAAAGCAAACAAATGGGATGTCTAAAAACAGACAAACTAGCAATTGGTGAGTAAAGCTATGTAAAGGCTACTACCTCTAACACCCAGTCTATGTGAAACTAGCAATTACTTGTCCAGGCATTGCAACCAGCCTTATGGGCTGTTCATATAGGGAGAGAGTAGCTGGATACAATGGTGCCTACCCTCCAGGGTGAGGCATGCATTTTTCAAAGCCAGCCAAGTTATTTTGGAACATAAGGCAGAAATTTACTCAAGCACCTAACCCCATTTCTGGCAGTAAAAATATAGTAACAAAAAAATAAATAGCTAACAATTTGCTGTCCTTTCATGACAGCCAAAATCTGTCACCGAAGGTGACTGCTTCATTGTGCATAATAATAAAGCCAACTTCATCTGGATCCTGCACCATTTCACAATAACGTTTCTTAAGAGGAACCCTGTACATCAGGAAAAATTCATTATGACTTCCCAGATTAACATCATTGCTCCCTAAATGACAGTGAAGTTAGCAAGCAAAAGATTCACATCTATGCCCATGTGGTCCCTTCTAACAGATGCTGCTAAACAGCATGGGATCCAGGAACACTGATGCTGCTCCAGAAATCTAAGCAGTTATTCTTCAATGAACTCAGAGAAAAATAACCATTAAATATAACCAAGTAGAATACTTCCCCGTGATTCATGGAAATATAAACTAGCCCTTTCTAGACAGTAGCTTTTTGCTAGCTGTGCTGGGGTGAGGAATTCTGAGGCCCCTGAAAGTCTTTTGTACAGCACTCACAAGTCCTTGTCCCTGGCCATTCTGGTTGTGGCTTCTGGAAGCTGAAGTCCACAATAACTGGAGAAGCAAAGATTCCCCAGTTCTGAGCTATGAAAATATGAGGGTGTCTATACAGTCTAGAATATAGTTCCAGCCTTAAAGCTTTCTGATTTAATGTCAGTATTACAGAATCAAAGCAGTCAATATGTTTTGCACATATTAAGAAGAAATGTGCACCTTCAAAGGATGAAAGATTTCTGCTTGTCATACATGTGCTTTCAATGGTATATCTTGCATTTAAAGTGCTTTTTATTGTGATTGGTCACTGAAAGGTAAACATGAACTTGATTTGTAAACCTGATTGCTAAAGGATATATCTCTGAGGAATCTCCGTCATGGGAGGGGAAAACATGTTAATCATAGGGAATATGAATTCTTTTGTCTATTTTGATCCATGCAGAAACTGTAAACAATGCAGTAAAATTTCAAACCATACCAGACAGAGGAAATGCAGCATCCTCTTACTGCAGTAGGAAACAAAATGCAACCAAACTAAAAGGTCATGTTTATACAGTTCAGAGACTCTTGTCGTGCAACCTCAGGTTTAATTTAAGTACCAAAGTAAGGCCATAATTTATCATGAAAGTTACACAGGGCATTATAGAGAAATGTGCACTTAAGTTCATTGATTTCACTGAGCTGAATCGCACTAAATTCACTGACAGAACCTTGGGTTTCAAGCACTCCTGAACATAGATAATATATGCAAAATGTTGTAACATAAATCTACCAATTTTTTAAAAAAAGCTGAAATGCATAATAGATCCAGATATTGCTATATACGCACACCTATACATACACACATCTCACCAAATTCTCTCAAGGTTTGTCACGTTTGAGTTTAAAAGAAGGGAGAGCGGAAGTATAGTCCTGTCACACATCAGCAGACTGTATTCTACTGGCATTGTGCAAATGATGTTGATTATGTATTTGGACATAGACTTAACCATATTTACAGTCAAGGCTAACTTTACTCCCATTACCTTCATTAGGTCTAAATATTACTAAATTTAGAAGCAACCCCTAAGGACTTGGGGGGAAATCCACCCATCTACCCTGACTGAAATTGTACTTAAATTGGATCCACCAGTTGGACAGCCAGCAGTTTTGTTGATGGAAACTTCATCCTCCTGCTTCATATCACACATAGCTGAATATTTGTGTGGAGTGGGAAGGATATAGATAAAACCCAAGATGCTGAAAAGCTGATGTTCACTCTCATCTCCACAGACACCAAGTAATGTTTTCTATACTTTTTTCTATCTGCAGCATTTTTTTAAAAAAAAATGATACCTGTATTAGTTCAAAATGTTTCTTTTTGAATCTCATTCCATCCACATATTTCTGTATTCTAATGCCTTTGCAGGCAATGCTCCATTGTACTTATTTTGATCTTAAACTGCCATTTCATAGGTACACAACAAACCGAGGTGATTCTTTCATTACAGGAATCTTCCCATTCAGTTTAGCTTAAATGTTTGGACCCATCCAGAGAACACTATACTCCCTTTGGTTTATAGTTCTATTAAATAAGCTAGCAATGAAATTGTGAAATATTCCTGATCCCTGGTTGACTGAAAAATGGTTACAGTTTCAGAATTTGGAGCCGAGGGTGGCTGGCAAATATGAGGATAAGGGTATTTCAGGAATGAAGACCTCTAAGTCATTTTATATTGCATTCCCATTATTTAATGTAGACGTGGGGATCATGTAGCCCTCCAGATAATGTGGACTGCAAATCCCAAAAACCCTTGATAGCATAAGCCCTGGGGAAGAATGCTGGAGGTTACATCTAATATAAGGCTGCATATTCCCACCCCTGATTGAGAGCTTGAGCAAAGTAAGAAAGAGCATTTAAACTCTACCAAACTACAAATAACCATATAAATGTTTTTCTTTTTTTAAAAATGCAATTAGGGAACAATTACACAGATGCTGACTTCAGCAAACAATTGAAACCTGACTCAAAGTCAGAATGCCACTCTTAAACACTAATCAAGGTCTAGGGATACGTCCATTGGGACAGCATTTCTGATTAACCTAATTTGATCAGGCATCGGACAGGAGCCTTGTTTAACATAATGCAGCTGAAACAGCATTTCTCTAGGTTGCACACAGGGCTTTTTAAAGCAGGTAGTTAGCCTGTGAATATCTTAAGATGTCCTAATCTGTGTATTATAGGCTTTGGAGCCCCTAGTAAATAACTCTCTGAATCCACTGAGAAAGCAACTTTCTCCAGTACTCTTGCTGTTACCGGTAGTTTCTTTTTAATTTTTAGTTGGAAGATATAGACAGTTGTAGCTTATAATGTCCCTTTTTCTGCTGAGCATGATCTTATTTCTAGATGTAGATTAATATTTTAACTGTTGAGAAGAAAAGGATTTTTTGTCATTATTGTTTTGTTTTTTTGCCTCATACATATCAGCTGTTGGCTAAGGGTTCAGATGTGGATGGGCAAAGATCCAGCACATATGGCTCCCATACCGGGGGGGGGGGGTCCTTCATGGAGAATAATTAAATAATTGGGATAAAAATAAGGTCTGAAGAGAAAACAGGGAGTATTAATTTGGTGGTCTAGCTTATGGCTTGTGAAAGTGTCTCCTTACCAGGTAAAAGAAACAATTTAATCCACTGTTCTTTGCAGACATCCAAACATTGTCTATCCTTCTCTTCTGTTTTTCAGTTTCAGTTCTCAGAAAGATCACAGTAAAACTTCTAATATACTTGCAGTACTGGAAGGATCTCCATTAAAAATACAGGATAGTCTTTGCCCTTCACTGATTTCTCTGTTCTCATGTTTGATAGCTTCAACAGACTGGCCAACATTTCACAGATTAAAACTGGGAAACATGCAGCCAAGCAAAATCAAAATGTGGTCAAGTAGGGGAAAATGATTAATAAAAAAGAACACACAAGCTAGGAGAGGCTGCAGCAAATCGGTTTCCCTGAACCTACTGGGAAGGGCACAGTTTCACCCTTTCTCCTGTTCCCCCTACTGAACTAACTGAATGCAAACTTCTTTGGCACTTTGGACTCAGTTTGCACCAGTTGAAGAAAGCTGAGGGCAAAGGTGGAACAAGGGAGGAAGAGGGAGAAACTGAGACATTTTTAAAGCAGCTGAAAAAGTGGGAAGACAGATTAATTGGGGATGTCCTTATCAAATTGAGATGGTGGAAGGGTATGTTTCAGATCCCTTCCACTCTGCTCAGAGGATCACTTGAATGAAGCACTTTTATCTCCTCCTGCTAGTTCCTTCCAGAATAGAAGACATGGCTTTGTTGAGATCAAGAGACTCAGAGAACACCCTCTCCACACACACTTATTGTGAGAGCTAGACACACCTGAGGAGATTACTACATGCATTTTTAAACAGCAATTACAGCTGGAAAAAAGTACTCTGGCAATACTTATTGCACGATGACACTTCCATCTCATAGCTGCTGTGTCTCCAAAGCATAGTTAGGCATCCCTTTTCATTGATGATGAAAACCCATAAATAAAGTCCTAACCGCACTGCAGTTCCATTGGTCCAAGGTGTGAAACATCACTGCAGGGGCAACTGCAATATTGACAACCATGTAGTGTTAGCATCTTCTTCTTTCCCCCATCCCCAATCCCCCTCACTATTCCCATACAGGCAGATTGCCTCCCCCCCCCCAACTTCTTGTCTTTCTTGTCTTTCTTTCTTTTTTAAACTTAAATCTCACGAGCAGCAGTCTGGAATTGCATGAAAAAAATGAATATGCACAGACACACACACAAACTGAAAAGCATGTTAGCATGGCCTTGATTAATATGACTTTATTTGCTGCTAGACTGTCTGTTTAAGCCCTTTGCTGACTTCCCTAGGATCTCCAAGACTACCTGAGCAGGGCAGAACAGTGTTTGCAAAAGGGTGGCTGGTTTCTGTTTAAGCCTGCTTTTCTGATCTCTGATTCTCACAATTTCGTCTAAACTCCATACTTCATTTGCGTGAGTGCACATTTTCCCAGCCTTTATACATACACCACATTACCATTTGCTGCTACCAGTGGCCATAACTGATTTCAGTTTGGACCTGCCTGGTCTTTTACTCCTGCTGTCATACCTTTTAGCTGATACCTGCTATTTGTTGTTATTTTCCATCATGTCAGCTTTGACTTATGGTGACCTTATGAATGAGACACCTGCATGAGCCCTGGTCACTACCTGCCCTGCTCAGGTCTTGCAAACTCAGGGCCATGCCTTCCATTATTGAATTAATCCATCTGTAATGTGGGATACACACTGTACTAATCTAAAAAATAATGAAGGTTAAAGAAGCCATAACATCAGGATGAGCACATTAGTGGTGTCATGACCACTGGCAGTCATGAATAATTTTACTATGGGCTGCTGAAAATATAATGAGGATTGTTCTCTTATCCATGATGGGAATGGACCACAAGATGGCCTACTTCTTCCCCTTGTTCCCCCATATTAACACTAGTAAAATGAATTACTTCCACTAACACCTTTGACAACTACTGTTGCATTGGTAATAGTGTTACTATAACAAGAGTTCCCTCTTAACTGATATTTGAAACCAGAGTTGGTGAGAGTGGAGGATTAACATGGAATCCAGTAATCATTAAGAATTCAATCATTAAGATTTCAAACACTAAGAATGGTTGAAATCACTGTTGTAATTAAAACTGGGGGTGGGGGAATAGAGTCTTTTTTTTAATTTTACTTTATTTTAATCCCACCTTTCTCTCAATACGCAACCCAAGGCAGCTTAAAATATAAATTTAAATGTGAAATAATTAAAACAAGGCATAATACAGAGTTAGCAAACAATTAAATAAACAATTGTATTAAAAACATTAACTTACTACAATTTAGAAAGTGGTAAAAACATAATAATGATGGTTTTAAAAATACAGCAAGCCCCGGTTAAAAAAGTTGCTGCAACAAAAAAAATCTTTGCCTGCCTGTAGAAAGAGACTAGAGAGGGGGGCAGTCTAGACACAAGAGGAAGAGACTTTCACAGCCTGAGAGCAACCACCAAGAAAGCACCTCTCTTGTGTGCTCAACAAATATGCTTGTGATAGTGGTTGGACAAAGAGATACCCCTCCCCCCGCCCCCAAGAACCTTGGGCAGGCTCATATTGGGAGATAATAGTCTTTCAAATAGTTCAGATTTGTACTAAACAGAATGAGATGAGAAGGTCTGTAGGGAGGAGCTCACAATCCCATAGCTCACTTCCTGCTTTAAGCATGGTTAACACATTGTCTGCCCTTGAAAACAGAGTCATTACTCTTGAAGTACCAAAGAAATCTTTCCCTGCTACTGCTTCTTCATTGTACTGCCTCAGCATCCAGGCATACTCAAAGACCAGTTGTTGCCACAAATTCCTAGGAGACCCAAATGTGAATAAGGGAGATCAGCCCAGTGAGATCAACTGCCAGCCTGTCTCTGCTGTGGAAAGAGAGGCCACAAAGACATCTGGCCTGGACAAGCTACCATGCTGCCCCATGAGAGAGCTTTTGAAATTAGGCTGAGGACCATATAAAATTAGTTTGAAGTTCTCACATGGCTCTAAGGTTACAGGTTGCCTACCCTTGATCTAAAAAGATCTAAGCACCATTTCAGGCCTGGGATTAGTTAGCAAGGGGGAAAAAAGGAAGGAAGATGAGTATCCAAGATTGTCTTTTTGGAGATAACGAGTGGAAGAAGTACCACAGCTCCAAACTTGATATACTCTTTGGGAGTAGCAGGGATAATGAATATCCCATTTATTTACAGATCCCATTTATATAGGACAGGATCTTCTTAGGACAGCTGGGAGTCCGAAAGAGACCCTATTTCACTTCCCTTCCCAATAAAAAAAAACCACCACCACCCCCCCCAAAAAAAGGCTGGGAAACTTCCCAGAGGCAAGGGGAAGTCCTGGACTCTTGCAACTCACTGGGGTCTTCAGTGGTAAGAATAGTGGTTTTCTATAGTGTTGGGAGTGCCCTTCTGTTCCCCGGTTTGGAAATTAGACCATCTCCAGAAATGAAATGGAAGGAAAAGGAAAGGCTATGGCTATCTGTTTTTACTCAGGGTAGCAAGGAATGACCAAAGGGGTCACATACTGCCTGCAGCCATATGTTGCCCATCTTTCATTGTTTGAGAGGTTAATAAATAGAATGCTGCAGTATGTATGATAGGGATCCAGCTTGGTGTAGTGGTTTGCATGTTGGATTATGACTCTGGATATCAGGGTTTAAATCTCTGATCAGCCATGTCAACCCATCAGATGACCTTACACAAGTCACACAGAGAAAGAGGCAAAGGCAGCCCCGCTGGACAAATCTTGCCAAGAAAAAAACTATGATGTTCACCTTAGGGTCTCCGTAAATCGGTAACGACTTGAAGGCACACAATAACAACAAAGTATGTCTTATAAAATTAACAAGGGCAGGCTCCACTTGGTTAGCATGGACTGGGAATTGAAAGGTCTACATCAGTGCTTCTAAAACTATCAGCAAACACGCACATCCAATGTACCAAGGACTTGCATTATATTTGAAGTCTCTGTTTACTATATTTTTCTCTTTTCTGAAAACTCTCCATAGACTGGCAGGATGAGCCCTAATCCATGGACCACCACAAGAAGTAAGTTGGAGTCTTCACCATGATGGCCACTTCATCTTGGAGACCTTAAAATCATATCCAAAAAAATTCTGGCTTCCTAGTCCCAGAGCCTTGCATTTGTGTATTCATTTCAAATGCTGTAGCAAACAGAGCTGGATTAACCATCCAAGACATGATAAATTATTACCAGTTGATATACTACTGATCATAGTCTGTGAGCCCTCAGCTGCTAGATCTTGCTTAAAAAATAAAAAACAAAGGTAGCAAGGCATCATTCATCATTAGAAACATCCTGGAGCATGCCAACTGGTGCAAAATGGCAACATTCCAGTGACTCCCAGAACTGTTATGCCAATTTTGGCCAGCTGAGAATCTCACCTAGAATCTCCTTCTTGCATAGTTTGACAAGCACAAATGTATCCATCTTTAGACAGCTGCTAAATCAGTTGGCATAAGTGAGATTGTAATTGTCCCACATAGCAGGAAACTACTCTGCTAGCAACAGGAACAGGAGGAAATTATTAGCCTGAAAAAATTAGAAACTGCATAATTTTAGGGTCCATCTAATGTGCAAATATTAAAACTGTCATTTAAGTGTTCCTTGTCAGTGATCAAGATAAAGCATTATCCAAACTGGATTGTTTATGCTTTGAGAACAGGCAGGGGAGAAAGATATTGTCTTCAGTGATAGAAAACTGAAAAAAGAGATGCCTTTTGTTATAATTAGTTTCCAGACTAGTCATTCAGTTAAGTATGTAGCCTTTTCTCCTCCTACACTTTTGCTCTAAGAAATTTAGGAGAGTTAAGAAAGATAGTTCTAATTAAACAAAGGGCAATTTACTTGTCCCTTTCTTTATAAACATTGGGATTTTTTTCTTTAAAGACCAAGAATAAAGCCATACCAACATCTGGACTGTTTAAACTCTAACTTCTCTCTGTAGACCAGCCTTAAAGGCTGGCTTGGGGTGGAGTCAAGGTGTGGCATCTGCATGATGCATGCCCTGGCTCTGCCCTCAGGGTTGCATGATGCCACATGCCACTTCACACGGTGCACAGTGTCACGCACTCCTCTGGCACTGTGGCCGCATGATGCAGCACCAAAGGAGCACCTTAAAGCTGCAGCACCATGCCTATCACACCCTTTCCAAGGTGGAAAAAGGAGCTTCTCCTTCTTCCCAACCCCCGTAGAAATACAGATATCAATAAATGATATTGTTTGTGATAATAATGGCATGACTAGGAATTAGGAATATCAAATTCATCCTCAGTATAGGGAGATGGTATCCTCCTGTCCTGCAGAATCCGAAGAAGGCAATACAACTCTAATTTTCAGAAAAATGGGATGAACTTCAATTTGACAGTCAAAATGCAGATTGTAAATGTCAGCACCATTCCAGTACACTGAAATTCCTCCATATGGTGTGACTAGTGTGTGCCTGTTGGTTGGTTAATTGGGTGGCTGGTTTTTGTTAAGATATTTATATCCAACTCTTTATTCAAACATCTCAGGGTGGCTTACAATAAAATAAATTTCCATGAATACGTAATAACAATTAATTTAAAAGATTAAAATTATATTTAAAACATTTGTCAGTAAAAGCCAGACCATTTAAAATCAGTTAAAATCATTTCAAATAATGCCAACCATGGCACATGTGCAAATTGGATAATCTCAGCTAGGCCCCAAAAGCTTTGATAAAAATGTTTTGGCTTTGTGCCAGAGTGGGTATCCAAGGGAAGAGTGTTCCATAACTGGTGTACCACTTGCCGAGAAGGCTCTCCCCCCATGTCATCCCACAGTGTATTGACACCAATAGTCCTCAGTTCTTGGGCAAACATATATAAGGACAGACAGTCCCTCAAGTTCTACCTGGATCTACCAGGACCCAGTGGTGTCACCAGGCTTAATGATAACTGTTGTGCAGGGCTGCTGGGGGGGGGGGAGCAGTGGCAGTGGCAGTGGCCTTCCTTCCCACTGCTCACCCCTCATTGCTTCATCACCTGCCCAGCTCCTTTCCCAGGGAGTAAATTATGACAACAATGAAGCCACAAGGGGTATATTCACCCCTCTGCTGCCACCTTGGCCTCCTCTCCACGGAGCAGCTGGTGAAGCTACAAGGGGTGCACTTGCTCATCTGCCAAAGTGAGAGAAGGACCCCACCTGGTTGTCACCCTTCCTGTGGAGTGTCACCTGGTGCAGTCCATGTTCCCTGCACCCTCCCAATGACACCACCCCCTGGACCCTTTATGCTTCACAAGTAATTCAATCTGGATTCCTGGGAGTTCTTAGATCAATTACAATTTCTCAAGTCTCTGTGCCAAGCTATGCATTGAACGGATCAGGGAGAGACAATCTGGCACCTGTCTCATATTTTAGACCACACCTGCCATAAACCACAGTCAACATAGCCAGCAATCTGGGATCGTGAGAGCTGTAGTCCAAAATACAAGCAATGTTGTACCTGGATGGTACAAGATCATCTGTTCCAAATATATGTCAATATAGCCTAAATTAATGTGTTGTAAACATTGTTCTCTTCTATGCAGCAAAAACTTGCAGATCATTGGAGATTAGCACACCGGCTTTTATTCCCACATTAGACAGATTCTATCACACAGCTCCATCCCTGGGCAAGACTTTTTCCGTACCCAACCCAGGCTTCTCCCAGACCTTTTAAAGGACGGGATTTCCACTATCATGCGTATTCAGAATAATTCAAGATAAAATCATTCAGATCCCTTAATACTAGTCTCGACAAGACAAGGAAGACAGTTGGATGGGACAGAAAAAGAGAAACTCTTGTGGAATTGATACGTCTTTATAGATAGCACATATAGGCCATAGATAGGCTTTAAATTTATTTATCTGCATGTCAGTGCATTTTTGTACATAGTATTCAGACTGGAATTACTCAAATGTTCAAAAATCCTGACAAATCCAAACTTGAACTGAACCCAATTTTCAATGGTTGGATTCCCTCAAGTAGTCAAATGGGGGGAAGTGTGGCTGACAACTAGAGGGTTTTTTGTTGTTGTTGTTGTTGTTTTTAATAGTTAACATAATACAATAGACACTTGGTATCTGCTGGGGCTTGGTTCCAGGATCCCCATGGATAACAAAATTGGTGGATGCTCAAGTCCCAATATATACAATGACATAAAATAGCAAAATCAAGGTTTGCTTTTGAGGATTTATACATTTTTGGAAGCTGTGTATGGTTGAATCTTTGGATAAAGAATCCATGGATATGGGGGACCAACTGTGTATCATTGGCATGAACAATTCTACAAAACATAAAACAAATATAGAATGGGATAAAGAGTTCATATTCTTGAGAAACAGAGGTGGTCCTTTTTTAAAATTAAATTTTCTAGTCCACATGGCATAACAGTACATAGTAAAAATCTTACAGGCATCAGATTAACATTTGAGAGGGCAAGTGATGTACCTCCTCAACATCACTATAGATAACTCAACTAGAATATACTGTGCAAAATATAAAATTGCCAATTATCTGAAACAAGAAAAAATAAACAAAATTATTCAATTTTGTATATGAAGGTTTTAGAATTTTGTGTATGAAGGTTTTAGAATTCAGCCTTCCTTGGTGGCAAATATTCATTATTTGAGCATAGAATAAAATAGCTCTCAGGATATTTTAACAGAGGTATAAAAATAATTCCATTATACCAGTGATTTTAGAAGTTTAAACCACAATTTTAAGGTATAAGAGCCTATATGTTTGAAGTGCAGTGCTCCTAAAGAGCTTCATGGATGTGTATTTATCTGAAGTTGTTTTCAGGTACTTGAAGACAACAGATATAAAAGCCTATAGATTTTCAATATGACTCAAGATATTGATTTGTACCTCAAATACTATGCTTACAAAATCAGAAACATTAGCCTGATATGAAACTACCATTGACTTCCAATAGCTATTACTTTTGATATTACGCTCCATATTTCCATTCAGAGCAAGGACATTGCCCGCAGCAGAAAAAAGCAAATCAATGTCTCCTTTCAGTGGAAGGAGACTTGAAAACCAGAGCTGGCAACATATCTCAAAAGCAAGCAACAGAGTGATGCATCATTTTGGTTCTCCCTATGTACAGCTCCATTCCTTGACACCCTAAATGTTTTGCTGGATCAGACCCAGAGTCTCATCTGCACACAGGCCCAAAACAGATGGGCCAAATAAAGCGGCTTCCTATTGCTTTGGGGGGGCGGGGTGAACTCTCAGACTCTCAGTCCACCCACAACCTATTTTCAACTGTGGCAGCCCTATGGGAATTTTACATCCCACCGCTGTCACCAAAATATTATGTGGTGATCCCCTTATCTTTCACCATTAAGTCTCTCTAAGATGACACAGCACTTCTGTGTCTCTTAGATTAGGTAGCGTGGTTTGATTCACATGGAGGCCAAGTTGTATTTCAAGCACTAATAAAAGTTTATTATATAACATAAAAATACATTATAAAGTAGACTTAAAGTTGTTAATTGTATTGTTGCTTAGTTACAAAAGGTTCTTTTAAAATATTAATATCAATACAGCCACTCAGGCAATCTTATCTCCAGTACCAAGACAAATATCTTTCTTAAAACCATTGGCCTGTTCTGAGCCTCTCTCTACTAGACTCCCTAAAGCCTATCCAGTCCCTCCCTGGACTCTTAAGACCCCTCGTTGGTCTCCAAACACCATCAAAATGTTCCTTCAGGAACCCTAAGAGCACACCCTCCCTTCGATGTGACTCTTCCTCAAAAAACCTAAAACTAAAAGCCACTTTTCTCTCTCTGAAAGGCCCTTTTATAGCCCTGCCCAGCCAGCTTCTCATTGGCTGGTCTCATGTTGCTCTGTGATTGACTGATAGATCGGCCTGTTCACTACAGGGGGGTTTACATGACACATATCCCCAAAGCATCCAGAAGCCATACCTAGGCTGCGCCAAGGCAGCAAGAGCCATCCCAAAAAGCAGCAGATTGAATCCTCTCCTTCTGGGAGGCATGCTTCAGGAGCAGGCTGTGCGGTTCCTGTGGTCCCAGCCCAACTGGGTCCAGAGCGGCCAGAGGCCCCTCCTACTGGGTTTTGTCCCTCAATCTCCAAAGGAGACCAGCTATAAGCACGACAGGAAGGGATGGAATGGAAATAGGAAAGTGTCTCTCGATTTAGAGCAACCACTGTAAAAACTGCTGATTTCCCACCACTGGTAATCATAATGGCCTGATCTAGATGGGCAAAAAGAAGTGTGTTCATGGCTGCATGAAAGCCTAGCCTTTAGATGAGAAAAAGGGAAAGTGTGCCATGAAAACGCTTTTTTTGTGTGTTTTAGGGGAGAAGAAGCGCCTGTAAAAAGGTGCTGGTTTTCCCAGCTCCTTTTTTAAAAACTGCAGAACAGCGCAGCTCCATCTAAAGACTGTGGTGCAGCTGCTAAGCATTAAGGAAAAGGCAACTTCATGTCACACTTTCCTGCCAATCTAGAAAGCCCCGAAGAAACATTGGTCTCAGCAGAGATCATTGTGGGACTGGAAAGCAATTCTCCAGCAATCTTGCTTTGAGGATAAACAGTAGTCTTACTAAGAACATTGGGGATGAGAGACTATACCTACACACACAAACAGAGCACTCTCTAGATCTCAGCAGTCATGACAAGGAAGGGTACATGTGTATGTGTGTGTGTGTGTGTACATACAAGCATGAGAAGTTAGCTACAGCTTACTGCATGCAAAAGACTGCTCAAAAATCAAAATTTGCCACCAGCTTGACAATGGAACTGGAAAGAATATTAGAAAATATTCAAAAACCGATCAAGAAGATGTTGATCAATAGAAGTATAGCGTCTAGATCAAAGGAAGTAATAGTGCCACTCTATTCTGCATTGGTCAGGCTTCACCTGGAATACTGTGTCCAGTTCAGGGCACCACTGTTCAAAAAGGACATTGACAAGCTGGAGTGTGCCCAAAGGAGGGCAAACAAAATGGTGGGGAGCCTGGAAACCTGTTTAAATATTTGATGGGATGCTATATTGAGGATGGAGTAAGTTTGTTTTCTGCTGCTCTAGAGAATAGGATCCGAAGCAATGGACTGAAACTACCAAAAAAAAACAAAAAAAAAAAAAACAATCACATCAACATGACAAAAAAAACTTCTTGACAGTGGAACACACTTCGTTGGAATGTGGTAGTCTATCCTTCATTGGAGGGCTTTAAGCAGAGGTTGGATGGCCATCAGTCAGGGGTGCTTTGATTTTGAGTTCCTGCATGGCAGGGGGTTCAACTGGATGGCCCTTGTGGTCTCTTCCAACTCTATGATTCTATAATTCTGATGAGAAGAATGCTGGACCAACATGAAATTTCACAGTTCAGGGCTTATTCTGAGAAAAATAAAAATAAAAAATACACATGATTGTTTTGAGCAGAAAATAGCATTTTCTGTGCAGAAAATAATAATAATAATATTACATGGAAAATGCTGCTTCTGTATGAACAATGCAGTCATTGGGGAATTCTTCTGTGGAAAATTTGCTTAGAAAACAACATTTTCTGCACAAGAAATGATATTTGTTCAAAACAACCACATGCAAATTTTGCAGAGAATTAAGTCCCAGATTGCAAATAGATCTTCAAAATTGTTTGGTTTTCCAAGACTTTCTTGCAGCAGGAAGAAAATTGTCCAACTTTTTTTTCATCCTTTGACGAGAAATGTAGTGAAGAATTATATCCCTTCTTGACAATGGCAAGGCACCAAGCCATCGCATAGCAGATGTGATGCAGATCTGCTTAATGTGTCTCCATTTTAATTTGAATGATAGCCTTGAGAAGTATAACTGCTGCATTCTAATGAGCTGATAGATTTATGTTAGCTTATGCCTGTGAGCTGTGAGAGGCATTTTACATGTTCATACTGGCTTTACTGGTTTTAAGTCTGCACAAATAGCCATGCTTTTACATGCCAGTAGAGTGAAGATGATTTGGCTTGGGTGATTAAAACACTGAATGAACACAAAATGGTGAGCTGCAAAATAGTTTTAAATTATTGGAAATTCAGATGGCCTGACAATAGGAAGATAGAGTTAGCATTGTTCTCTTGCTTTGATCACTTATGTTTCAATGAATGAAACTCATGTTGGGGTCCCTGGCTATTAAAGAAATGTGAGATTCAATTGTTATTTTTATAAGACAGGAATACATCTATTTTGAAGCAAGAAGCTTGCAATACTGTAAGAATGTTAATCTCATTAGAACACAATGTTGATAGAACCAGCATGGTGCAGTGGTTTGACCGCTGGCCACAACTCTGGAGACCAGAGTTGAATTCTCCACTCAGCTATAGAAATCCACTGAGTGACCTTGGGAAAGTGACATATTCTCAGAAAACCCCATGGAAGCACACAACAACAACATCAATTGAGGTAAATATGACTAATAAGTAGAGAGGGACAAAATTGTCCATTTTGCTTTCTCCCACCTTCAACCTTCTGGTAAATTCTGGTCAAAATGAACTGAATCAAAATTATTATCTGTCCTACAGCAGTAGGTCTAATGAAAGGCTGCTGATTGGTTCAATAGGCTGTAGAACTTCATATGAGAATTCAGAGTCCAAAATCCTATTAGCTGCATCAGGATTGTCCTTGCTGCCCTAGTCCTTTCTGTCTTGGTATACAATGCTGCCTTGTGCAAGTGGTTTTGTCAACAGTTCCATGGCTGCTATACATCACCTGAACATCATTCTGACCCCAATCCAACAGCCATTGATGGATCGAACTATAGTAGGCTTATCTGTGGTTATATTAATCTGTTGACTGTGGGCTTGTTTCTCCCTTCTGTTTTGTAAACTTTTCTTTTTAAGCAAATAAAGAAATGATTGATTCAATAACATATTTTCCTGTGCCACTGTCAGGGCTGGGCCACAGACTACAGTCTGAAAACAAATCCACCAAGCACTGGAAATTGGAATTCATGAAACATGACACCAGTCAGGAGTGAAGAACCATCAAATGGAGAGGAATGCACCCAAACTCAGGATGTCCTGGAATTGCTGTAGGAACCCTCAGCTGTTATATTGTTTCCCCTCTGGAAGAATTCAATGATCAGCCTGCATAGCAGAAGCCCATCTAGGAAGGGTTATGTTACTGAGGTTATGTTACTGAGAAGCTTTCACTTATATTTCCAAGTACATGGATCACATAAGCTCTTGATAGCCAATGTCTACAATAAAGTTGTACATTCCTCCACTCCAAAACATCCATGGTTCCTGTTGTACTATTCTAATTTGAACACTGAAATATGCAGAGCTATTACAGTTTTTGGACTTTTGTGCAGATGTTCCAAAGCATAATATCCATAAAAGACAGTCACACAGTTGCCTTTATTTCAGTTGCTTTGAAATGATGCAAGCTGACTGGAAATTGCAGTCTAAAAGTGTAAATTTTACATTCTCAGAAAATATATTGTGATGCCTGAAGCAAAGGACAAGTTGCTAAACCTGGCTCATTCCCCAACAAGACTGAAACTTTTCTTCAGCACTTGTGATAGGGCTGCCATGACACCCAAGGGTAACTGTTGAACCAAAGAGGCATAGGGCAGGCCATGAGTGCACACAGGTCTGTCTGCTACACCATTATTCTACATTTCCCAATATATATTGCCTGAGGGAACAGCCCCACTTTGCTTAATGATAGGGCTGGCCTTTGAGACTCTGCACCAGTGCATCAATACAGACTAATGATTATCAAATTGCAGCCTTCACTGAAGTCACTGTATACATTCAGCAAAGTGTGTTTAAAAGCATTATTATAAAATAAAATCCAGCAACTGCAATTTAATTTTTTTGTTTTATTGTTCCCCTTTTGAGTTGAGAAGAGACTCTCTCTCTCTTTTTTGTTTCTGCTTGTTCCTTGACTCACTGATCCCCAAAGATGTCACATCAAAAAGCATCATTGTGATGATTTACTCCATTTGTTTTCAAAAGCTTTTAGGAGGATTTGACAATGTTAAACTTTCAAATGAAGAAAAAGGAATCTTTCCAAACTATGAAGGGAGGGAGGTTTATTCATAGTTTACAAGTTAAATACTGTAAAATGGTTTTCTCCAGAAAGCAGCTAAAAGAAAGTCAACACTGTGACCTCAACAACATTCTTTGATGCATTTTATGCTTTGAAGCAGCTGCACAAAAGCAGGAAAGGAGTTAATACAGAGGCAGGTTTGCTGTCACAACTATGAAAGCACTTTCCATTTGTATAGAAATCAAAGGTGCCTTTTTCAAATAGGCAAGAGAAGTAAAATTCCTTCTCCTCAACTTTTCTCCCTTTTTTGAGTTTTGATTTTGTTGACAGCCAATATCTTCACCATTGATGGTTGTAAAAGAGGTTATGAGAATGGACACAGCACTGAGATTAAGGGGGTAACTTTTTTGGAGCTGCAGGATGATGCACTGTAAAACCACAGGGATTCCAGGAAAGGAATAACAAAAAGATTTAGCTCCACTTTTTCTCAACTGTAAGATCATTTTATTATTGCATATTATGTCTTTCTGCCATTGGACATTTTATTACAGATTCAAATATTCACCCATGCATTCTAAAATCATAATGAGCTGGTTTGCTCAGAACACAAGATATCACACACAAGGAACTTCCATGAACTTCTCAATAATAGTACTCAGGTTTAGAAAAATCTGTATAGTTTTAGTCCTAATTCCTGTGATATTAGCCTGAATCTTATTATTGGTTACAACAATAGCCATTGAATCAATGAGATTTACCCATATGTTAGTGCACCATTCAACAACCAATTCAGTAGCACTATTCTATCTCTAGGGACGAAACAGTAGGATTCAGGCTATTGACTGCATCTTGTTCTGCATCCTAAAATCAACTGAAAATGGCCTAGTGTCTGTAGCTGTCTTTGCTTTTCCAGCATGAATGGCTTTGGATGACACAGCTCGGCCAGTCGAAGGGTAGAATTTTAGGATAGATTAGATTTAACGTTACTATAAATGACATTTTGCATATGTTTGTCTTTGAATCTTTGGGTCTGGATTCTCAAGAGCAGGTATGTTCCATGGGTTAAATATCCAATGGTATTTTATCTGTCACCGCTAAAATAATGCCATTGAATGCAGCTCTACACCATCATAGCCTATAATGAATGGAAGGCTCTATGATATAGGAGGAGACCTATGTACCATCCTGCAT
This sequence comes from Urosaurus nigricauda, assembly GCA_034509955.1. Lineage (NCBI taxonomy): Eukaryota > Metazoa > Chordata > Lepidosauria > Squamata > Phrynosomatidae > Urosaurus > Urosaurus nigricauda. The sequence continues at coordinate 191,542,811 of JAOEGL010000003.1, read as the reverse complement.
TGTTTCCAAGTATAATGGTTAGGTGTTGATACAGAGACGGATGAAAATAATGATGGATGTGATCAACTGCAAATTATATGGGTTGGAAGTTTAAGATTTCTCTGTTTTTATAAAATGTATGTTTAGCACTAGTGATGGGTGGGTGGGGTGGCAATGCTTGGTTTTAGGGTTTTTTTCTTTTTTCCCTTTCCTTTCCTCCCCCCCCCCTTTTTTTCCCAATATATGGATGTTTTTCCATTAATGTTATTATTGTAAGTTAATGACTTATCTATTCACCAATATTTCAATGAAAATATTTTTCAAAAAAGAAAAGAAAAGAAAATTGCCGTTTACAAATGTTCTTTACAAATGTTTGAAACCTCCAATTCCTTCTATCCTTATTATGAAAAAAATGCAAATTTTGGTAAATTCTTATCAAAAAGCAACTGAAATAAAATGCTTAACCATTTCCACTGGCCAAATTCAACAGCTATAGATATTTCTAGCATTAAAAATGCCATGTTCATCTATAATATGAGCATTTAAAATGATGAATCTCTTAGGGAGAAACCTCCTGAATCTCAATATGAAAATATTTGCATATTTTTCTTATCCTGATACACTAGGCTACATTGTCATCCATCTTTAGTACATAATAAAACATCAGAAACACACTTTGGTGTCCATGCTCATGACACAGAAATAGCGTGTTATAATAGAGAGAACAGCTGAGGAATCTGTTGAGAATCAGTAAAATGGCTCAAGGCCCAAGTGAAAATGGTGGTAAAGCTTTGACTAAAGAGAGTTCTGTTAAGAAAGCATACAGCAGCTCTGAGTGACTCACTGAAAAGTTACAAAGTAGACCTGAAGGCTGAACTAATACAAAGAGAAGATCTACTCCAGACAGATGGAAACTGGAGAGTGTAAAGATGAAATACATGACAGAGAACTAAAATGGCAGATTCCACTCTTGAGACAAGTATTTAAGTTCAGGGAGTTGTGATATGTCTCTGTAAAGCAAAAGCTAACAGGCTGGAGCAGCTTGAAGCTTTTTTAAAAAAGCTTCACTTAAAAGGGATACCCACAGGGAAATGAGAATGAAGAATTATTGATATTCATTCACTCCTGGTTAGGAGACATAATGGATACAGAAGGGATCCCACCCTTGGCTCTTCACAATGGATACAGAATTGTTAATAGAAGTGGATCGTCTCATTTGCAGACCCTTCAAAAGACACAAGGGTAACAATTACAAACATGGTACTGACTTGAGACATGCAATGCTGCTAAAGCCAAAGAGAGAAGGGCACCTTTGGTATACGAATGCTTAAACACCCTTGTGGATATCCCATTAGTCATACTCCCCACCCCACCCCCAAGAAACATTTAAGCCTGTTTCTTGGTATAGGATTCAAATTTCAACCAGGGAAGGGGAAGGCAGGGAGCAGTTTTATCACAACCCTCAAGCTACACTTCCTATTCAGCCATTCAGCCGATTTAGTAATACATGTGATAAGCCTCCAAGTAACCTCTCTTGGCCCACCCACTCCCAAACCTGATAGAAACCTCATTCACTCATGTTCTGATCATGAGCAGAAGAGACCTCCTTCTTCTCATGCAGCTGATGCCTGGTAAAGTAATGGGGAGTGACAATTGTGATAACAATGTCACAATCATGACTAAGTAGTGATTGTGAATACAGAACACTTACAGATAAGTTCATCTAAGCAGCTGATCCCTACTCATGATTGCTGCCTTGACACAATTGTGACACCATTGCCATGATCATAACTCCCGCATGAACTTACTTTAGCAGACATTAGTGACATGGGGATCAGTGGCATCACTAGGGAATGCAGGGGTGTAGACTGTAGAGGGTGACATTCCAGAAGAGGGGTGACACCCAATGGGGCCCTCCTCCCACTGTGGGAAGTGTGATGCTGTTGCCAACACCCACTCTTTCTTTTTCACTGCTATGGCTCTCTCCCTAAAGAAGAACAGGAGGAGGAATGAATGCACCCCTCTTGCCTTTGCCTCCTCCTGGCCCCCTCCTCACAAAGAAGCCATGCGGAGGTGAAGAAAGGGCAAGCCTCCTTCCCTGCCTCCCCTCCCAACCACAGCCCTGGGCAGATGGGTGGCAAGAGAGTGGCAGAGACTGCTGCACCCTGGGCAGCCCCACATACACTGGGTGATATCAAACCTGGAGATGTCACTAATGGGGCAATCCGAATGAGTGAATAATGGCAGCAATCAAACTGAGTGACTAATGTTTCTGGCTTCTGGCCCAGCAGTGCTGGGCCAGAAGAGGTTACTTAGTTCAGTATGTAGACTACTGGCCTCAGAAGGTCAAAGCTTTCCCAGTACAGCAGCATGTTTCTCCAACTATGAAAAGAACAGTTTCATTCCACACACAAAAAGACAGTTGCTTTGTAAAAACCAGTGTGAAATCTCATTTGCATTCTACTTTCCCTACATGACAGAACTCAAAGCAGCATTATGTAGGCTTCTCAGATTCCCACTGAACAGAATCTGGCATGCTTAGTTTTAGCAAGCCTTGCTGCATAATGTGCCTGCAGACCATCTTCTGGGATCCATTAGGGGCCAAGAAACATTAGTCAGAGAATGTATTTTGCAACAGCATCATTCGTCTTTGTTTATCCTATTTCCCTCAGCTACCACTACTTCTTGATTCCTGCAGCCTCTCCACACAGCAGAAATAATGCAGTTGGACACAGCTTTGACTGCCGTGGCTCAATGCTATGGAATTCTGGGATTTGTTATTTTGTGAGCTATTTAGCCTTCTCTGTCAGAATTCTGGTGCCACAACAAACTACAAATCCCAGGGTTCCATTGCATTGAGCCATGGCAGTTAAAGTGGTGTCAGACTGGATTATTTCCACAGAGTGAATGCAGGTCTTTAGAGACTGTGCACCATCCTTACATTCTCAGCAACTCATCCTTGTTATTTAAACAGATACATACAGCTGATGTTAAAGTCTTTGCTTCCCGCTTAGTGTCCTGAGGTACAAGAGATGAAAAAGACACAGCCATCAGAATCTTACATTTTACAATCAGATTTTGCTAACAAAATGAGCTTTGTAACAGGAATCACCACATATCAACCTGAAGATGGGATCCCTCAGTCATCCCAGCAAGCCAAAGAGCGATTAAACATCTATGGCCAGAGGAAAGCAAAAAAGAGCAGAATGCAATTAGCAGCCTGAATGTCTCTTGCAAATTAACACAAGTCAGTAAGTGTGACTGAAAAACAACTTCCAGGATGTTGATCAGAGCAGATAAAGTATTCAACATCTACATATATTCATCAAATTGAGACTGCTGACCTCTGTGGTCTTATAACAACTTGAATTACCTGCTTTTTCCAGCAGTCAATCACTAGATGCAGCAGTTCTTCTTTTGGTCTTGATCCTGGTACAGTAATGAGAATGTCAACATCATGGCCTACTTTCTTGCCCCTGTCAAAAACAAACAAGGAAGGACAGCATGGAACTGAAATTTGAGATCTGCTTTCAAGATCTTCCAACATTCCTCCACACACAGGTACAGACACAGTTTGCAATGATATAATGAAAGCCATGTTTCTTAAAACATATGCAAAATGAAATCTTCTGTTTCCTTTATAAGGTCTGTCACTATCCTTTGTTAGGCAATAATTTAAAGTGCTTGCTGTATTTCATCCCTCATTCCGAAAAGATAGCATGGGGGTCTTTTGGGTAATGTGTGATGTTGTTGCTTCTTTTGTTAATCCTGGAAAAGAAGGCATTCGTTTTCCTATGAAAGAAGTCATAATCAAGATACAGATACAGATCTAGATGTATTTTATTAATCCAAGGGAGTAACTTCTTTTGATAAGCTTGGCAGCCTTGTCACCATCTAACATTCTGACTTAAATTTTGATGGACATTTTAATTACAACAAAGAAGTGTCTAGTTGCAGGTAATTTCAATCTTTCTTTGCTACAAGAATTGAATAGCTGCAATTCAGGTATTCCTTTTCACTTACAATGCAGGGATAATGAAGGTCCTTTATTTTCAGCTTTAACAATAGCTATAATAGAATGTTTCAAACAGACAGAATATTCTAAGCGCATTTCTAAACACATTTATTTATAAAGCTGTCGGAAATAGATATAAACCTGACAAACTGACAAACACAGTACAGATAAAACACACGCATACCCATTTGCAGAGCGGGTAATGGTGCTCTTTCCTCTGGTAAGTATGGATAAGGTCCATTCTCCCTATCCCCACAGCCCGTAAGTGTTAAAACAGTGATAGCCAATGTCATCTGACAAAGGAATGTGAAACACTGAAAGCCAGCTATGTGAGATGTCTTGACAATTTTGGAAGAGTGAGCCAGTAGCACCTAGTGGGATCAAGAAATACATTACTAGGATATTTGAAATGTTCCCAATGGAACATATAAAATGATTAACAAACAAACCTTTATAAATGTACAGTACTAGCAAAATGTTTGGGGTTCTGTCTTCTTCAGCTGCTCCAAATAGAAGTGAATTGTATCCAAGGTGGAAGTTTAGCACACTCTATGGTCAACATTCTTCCGTGTTAGGTCCCAGAATCATGGAATCATACAGTTGGAAGGACCCCATAGACCACAGTCCAACCCCTGGCTCAGTGCAGGATCTCCAGCTAAAAATCCCCACCAGACAGCTCTCCACCCTCTTTTTGAAGACATCCAGAGAAGGAGATCCCACCACCTCTCTAAACAATTGATTCCATTACTGAACCACTCTTACTCTGAAGAAGTTCATTCTCATGTTCAATCAAAATCTACCCTCCTGTAACTTCAAATAATTAGACCTGGTTCTGACTTCTGGGGGAGCAGAGAACAAGCATGACCCCTTCTCTCTATGATAGCTCTAAAGAATAAGATCTTGTCACACTTTAGTCTTCTTTTCACCAAGCTGAACATGCCTAGCTCTTTCAACTTTTCCTTACAAGTTTTGTTCTCCATACTTCTTATCATCATTGTTGTTCTTCTCTGAGCCTGCTCCAATTTATCTATATTCTTCTTAAAATGCTGCTCCCGGAACTGATTGCAGTACTCCAGAAGAGGCCTGACCAGTGTAGAATATAGTGGGACTATTAATTACCTTGACTTGGGACTTTATCACACATGGGGAAAATTGGGGGTTTAAACCATCATTATCTCAGGAAAGTCACATGATTGAGGTGATGATTTTCACACACATTGCGATTAGAGAGGACTTATCCCAGGAATAACCAGGAAACAAGCAGTAACAAATAGTTCACGGGATTTACCCATGAACGAGTAGTTTCTGGTTATTCCCTGGTTATTCCTGGGATATGTCCTCTTTAACTGTGACATTGTGTGAAAATCTTCACCACAATCATGTGACTTTCCCAGGAAAATGATGGTTTAAACCCCTGATTTTCCTAACGTGAGATAAAGTCCTTAGAAACTGTGCTTCTATTAATGCAGGATTAAAATAGCATTCACCTTCTTTGCTGCAGCATCACACTGCTGGCTCATATTCTGTTTATATTCTGACCAATGTATACCTCATTCTAAACCTGGGCACTGGGATTTTGTGGCTGAAATGAAAATTTTTGCTTGTTAATCTGCTGAATTTCATTTTATTAATTTCTTCCTAATTTTGTAGTTTATCTAGGTCCTTTTGAATTATGTTTCTATCTTCCAAGGTATTAGCCATCCCTCCCAGTTTTGTGTCATCTGGAAACTTGGTAAAGATTCCCTCTTTGACCATGAGGTGCTACGGTCTTGAGGTCTTCTACACATAGATTGAGTAGAATTGTCATGTTCTTCTTCAGGCACCTCAGTGTCTTGATGCAACCTTGATATTTCCCTACTTCTCTTCCAATCTTTCCCACTCCTGCCCACACACATCTTTTTTCTAGCCTTTTTCAATACAACATGATTATTTAAGACTTGGCCTATCCTGACTTCCAGATGAGCTTTCTTATCTATCAATATGTGGCCTTGCTTCCTCGGTTCTATTTAAGCCTAAACTCTTATCTGAAGGAGCTTGAGGTTTTTCACTATCCCCGATATATTGTTGCTTAAGTTGAAAGGAGTGAGAGATCAAAGTCTGGTGTCATTTTATTGTAAGAGGGGAAATGCTGGTCATCAGTCCATTTTTCAGGAAATATGACATCCTTATATATTTCAGTTCTATTGGGAGAATTCACAAATTGAGTTCTTAACAATACATTTCCCTGAAATGATGCCACAAGAATAGAACAAGATCTAAAAAACAGTGGCTCCAATGTCAATGTGGTGGTGAATCCACACGGACTTTTAGTCTGAATTTTAAAGGAGACCAACCTAATCATTAATTGACCCAACATATCAAGAAGCTATTTCAAAATTCATATTAAAACCCACAGTGGATTCATTACCTCACTGAGCCATCTGCCGCCACCATCTAAAAGGCAAAATCAAATCATTTGAGCCATGCAGTTATTCTAAAGACGTGTAGGGTCCAACTATACATTATCTTAAGGATAATACATCCTTCTGAGGGATTCAAAGGCAACACCGGGAATCCAGTTAGAATCAAGACTCTGTCAAGAAGATTGTGGAGGTAGAGTGATTTAATCCCTCCCAGTTCTGATCAAGGAGCCTCCCCCCGCTACACTCTGAGGGAGTGTGTTCCACTGTCGAACAGCCCTTACTGTCAGGAAGTTCCTCCTAATGTCTAGGTGGAATCTCCTTTCCTGTAGCTCGCATCCATTGTTCCGGGTCCTGGGTGATTTTAGGCAAGTAACACTGTCTCTGCCTTAGAGGACAACAATGGCAAATTCACTCTGAACAAATTTTGTCAGGAAAACCCCATGCTAAGGTCACCTTAGCGCCACCATTTTTCAGAAGCACACAACAATACAGTTCGCTCTCCCCTTACACGGGGGATCCATTCCAGACACACACACACACGTGTATGGGGAAAAGAGTGTATGCTCAAGCCCCATTAAAAGTAATGGGGGGGCACGCTCACAGCACAGCACAGGGCGCACAGAGCAGGTACACATCCCATTATTTCTGCCGGGGCTTGCCTTCTGCATAAGCTCAAAGCCGCGGAAGGAAAGCCCACCTATGGAGAGGGCTGACTGTACTGAAAAGGAACTAATTACTAGAACTTAGTTATATAAAGTATCCAGTTACTTCCAAGGTCTTTCCAAGAATGGAAAAAGTCTTGGTTCTAGGAAAAGTAAACCATTCACTACGTTGTGCCTGAATATAGCACAATTTCTATGAAATGCCTTCAGCACTCAGAATGCACTATATAAATGCTAAGCATTTTTATTAGCTGCATGATGGCTTCAGAACCATAGGCATCATCATTGCAATATATGAAGTCATTTTCTTAAGGCATCATTGTGAGACTACCAAATGAAAAAGGAGCCGAAGTAATTATCTCTTTGGATACAGCTCAAAGAATAGAAAGGATTCTTACCACATTTACAGTAGTTTGAAGAAGGGTTGTTGTTTTTCCCCTCCTCAAGCATATCACATATATTTAAAAAACCAAACAGTTCACTAATGCAAAGACTCAAGCAATCATTTTGTGGAGCATGAAGATCTGTCAGTAATTTTCACGCTCATATAGAGTCCAAATGCTTACAGGGGGAAACACTAGACGTCCATCTGTGTTCTTGCCTCCAGGTAAACTATCAGTTTATTGTAACTCTCTGCCCCTTGAAATGTAACAAAAAGAACTAACAGAAAAATCACATATCTAAAAGATTACATTAACCAGATATATGACAAGAAAATAGAAACAGAACATACTGGTAGCTGCAGAGTAAATTCATGGCATTTTGGAAAGTTCTCACCTTCAATTTGTCTTTCTCTGGAATTAAGAGCTCTCCATTCAGCGGAGAAGTTCAGATGTACGGAAATTAGAATCATCCTTTTTCAACAAAGAAAGATAACGATGTAGCCAATTATGTATTCCAAGTTCAACTTTGACTTAAAAAATATGAGTGCCCTGGCTAGGGAATATGCGAAAAAATGACCAAATACTTATTTCACATGTCTAATTTCCTTTTTCAACTCCCCCCTCCATAATTCATTGCTATATAGGGATATGTGATGTTGTTTTTTATTTCCCCAGTGGTGAATTTTTGAAGTTTTGGAAACTCTAAATCTTTAGTTTGACACAGAATAGATTTTGCTTAAAATGCTTATAGATTTGTGTTAGTTATGATATCCAGGACAGATATAGTCAAGTAATGGTTAGGTTTGTATTCTATTAAAATGTTCACCTCTGAAAACGGCATTTCAGATGCATTGAAAGCAATTCATCAACTACACTGGATCACGTCTTGCAATATTAAAATATTTTCTGACTTATATTTCAGAAGGCAATCCATACAGAGACTAAAATATGAAAATAGTGAATCATAAAATATTTTACTGCTAATGCAAATGTACTACAACTATTTCAAATATGCTAAAATATATGATGACAGACTACATTTCTCCAGAAATAGCCAGGTTTGTTTATGATTTACATTATCTCAGAATTGATATCTAGGCTGTATACTATGCATGCTGAAGAGCACTTCCATTGAAGTCTATAGGGCTTACACCTGAGTTGACATGCATAGGATTATGCTTACTAATCTATAGAATAGCAACAGGCATAACCAAAATAATTTTTGTGCAAATGAAGCAAAATCTCTAAATTATCTGAGTAGCTTTTTTTTAACCATCCAGCTTTTTCACTCCATCTATTGGAGTTCATAAGGGAAACTTGGATATACACTTTGGCACAGATTGTGTGACTTGAACTCATTTCCAAGTAAGAGTGATCCTAAGGCAAACCTATCACCGAGTTTTCTTGACAAGATTTGTTCAGAGAAGAGGGCTGATATTACTTTCCTCTGAGGCTGAAAGAGTATGATTTGTCCAAAGTCACTCAATGGATTTCCATTGTTGAGAAGGAGTATGAACCGTGATCTCCTGGATTCCTAGTCTAACATTCAAACCACTACACCATATGCCCTTACTTCAGCTTTAATCCTTGAGGACTTCTAGAATAAAAAAAAAAATTCTGTCCATTTTTAGTTCCCGCAGCCATTTATTTTCTAGCACAAAACATCTCCTGAGTATTGGGGAGCCCTCTTGAATGGGGCACAGGAGGACCACCAGCCTAGTGCAATTTCCCCTCCCTTTCCCATATTCCACCTAACAGTGTTTAGGAGGATTCCTAACAATCTACATAGGCCCTTAATAACTAGGCCATTATATGTAGTGAATTTTAATAGCAAAGCAATTAATATCATTAAAGTAATTATCGTGGCTCTAATTATCAGTGTAGACCAAGGCTGTATAGGTAGTTTAGTTTACAGAACAAGGTGTCATGGACTGCCCTGGGCCTGACTTAGAGGCACAGACAGAGGAGTCCGACTCTGAAGAACTGGAGGAGGCTGAGAAAGAGACAGATTTGGGGCTGCCAAATGATACAGAACAGACTCAGGAAGCTGCAGAGGGAGAAAAAGACTTTATGGACTGCAGGTGCTAGGACCTAGTCCTTGAGAAGGTCTTCCAGGCTAGAAGGCAAGAGGCGAGCTAATAGGTTTCAGCTAAGAAAAGCATCCAGGATGCCCCTGAATGTGATTATATTTAAATCGCTGCCGATCTAGCCACAGTGCCACCATCCAGATGCATCCCAGGTCAACGTCTTGCTCAGCCAGCCGTTATTTGAAGTCAGAGACTCTCCAACTTGGAAAAAGTGTTGGCTCAGTGAGTCTCTGACCCAGGATGCATCCAGGCGGTGGCATCATGGCTAGATTGGCAGCAATTTAGCTCTGATAACACCTGGGAGCATCCTGGATCCTGAATTGAATGTGGAAGAGGTAAACTGGCTTATATCTTCATGTGTGAATGGTGATTCCCCTTGATTAATAATAAAACTATACTTGAACTTGCCCTCTGAATTTCTCTTTCTTGGAACACACAAGCTTGAACCCTGCTTTTAGTTACCCGAGCCCTATCACTGCTGTCATCTGATCTAATTAGATTCCCCATTTGAGTATTAATTGTGGGTGCCCTCTTGGGACCCTGGCATTTGGGGTAACAAAGGTATACATTTTCAAATATATAAAAAATTTATCTAGGTGGTGTCCATACAAAACTTTATTTCTTTATTTTAATATGATTAACCCCTGTGTAACTTTGTAACAAAAACTCATGGCAAGTTAGTGAAACACAGTTACTTTTAGTTTATGTCTCCCCTCCCAAAATGCATCTTTAATTTTTGTAATTAATTCAGCTTTCCCCTTATTTGTGCACTCATATGGAGCTGTGCGCACTGATCATTGGGTATTTTAGAAATTGTCATCCAACATACTGGGATGAGACCTATATGAAAATGAACTTATTTGCTTCCACTGTATCTTTAAAAAAAAAAGAACAGAAAAAAACAGCATTAGTTGTTTTTATGGAAGCTGGAGGTCTCCATCTGAGAGAAAGAAAGAAAGGCTGGGTCTGGCAAAGAATACTGGAAAAGTATGCATCAGTGTCAAGAAGGTTAACATAAGCTGATGTGCAAAACTGAAAATATTACTTTTAGACTGCAACTGCCATTTCTCCAGGCTCTGTTGAAGTGCTAGGCAAAAGTGTGGATGTAGCAGATGAGTGGACCATTTGAGCATTCTTTTAAATATGATATTTGTACTGTCCAGTGAAATGGGCACTCATCTATTTTTACAGAAAGTAAAGAAGAGCACAATGAACTACAAAACCAACTGTTCTGGTCCAAATTAAACTGAAATCAAGGGCATACATGAGAGAACAAGTGGCAGAAACTTACTATTCCTCACCAGGTTTGATGCACACTATACACTTTCTGTTTGTTAAGAAATGGAGTAACAAAGGAAGATAGATTTGTGCCAGATGAAATCCCAGACATTTGATCATATAAGCTCTGTATCAGGCTCACCTGAGCATTTGCTACATGATCCTCATACCTTCATCTGCCAACAGGGGACAAAGATGCAAGATTGATGACAAAGCCAGAGGCAAGATTTCGTTTCATAATTCATCATGATGTATGGTCAGAAGCTACATGGAATCATGAGGGTACGGTATACTGAGACAGAGAGTGACAAGACATCACAAAGGCTTTGTCTAAAATAATTCATTAGAAACTCAAACCTGCATTCTTTATATAGGGGAAGAAAACCTCCCTGTGGCAGGCTTTGGACTATCATAGAAGTGACATGTATTTCACCGTTAGTGTTATGTTATGTGCATAGAGCAGAGAGGGCTACAGAACAGCAGTTTTTATAGTGTCAAATGCTGTAGCTGAACTATCATCCATTGATGTCAGTTGAGAACAAACAGATGCCAGCTGATTCAAAAGATAGCCCATGAACATGAGGGGAAACCACTCCAGTAAAAAGGGTTGCCCCAAGACTTGTGTGCCATTAAATCCCATGGACTACCCTGGACACTTTTATTCTAGTTTATCCTTCTGGACTAATCTTTCATTCAAGGTACTCTGGTATATTTTTTGCAAGTCTAATACAGGTCTTCTTCTCTTCTTCTTTTTAAACTGGAAGCACCACTAGCGCTAGAAGATGCTATCTTGATGCAAATTGTAAAAAGAAGCATCTGTTTACTGCAGTGAAACCCAATTGTTTTGCTCAAATGAGCATTGGCAGGAGGATATTTATTCATGGTGCACATTTCTGTGTAACATCATCGGCCTCTGATGGAAAATATATTTGTTGTTGTTGTTGTGCGCCTTGAAGTCATTTCTGACTTATGTCATTCCATATGACAAACCTTATCCAAACCTATCGTGGGGTTTTCTTTGCCTTCCTCTGTACATAAGTAATATGGCAGCGCCATCCCTTGTTAGGTTCTCCTCATGGGCCTTAACTTACTGCTTAGAACTTATCCCAAGGGAGCTCTTCTGTTCATGTTTTTCTTCTAACTTTCAATCTAACTTGTTTATCTTAACAGATCCTCTGACTGAGAGGTCCAAAGGTCACTATATCTAGCTCAACATCTCAACATGTGTGCATATGTGTACATGCATGCATTCTCTGAAATACAGATATTTTTTGCCACGCCACATTTTATTTGGCTATCTGAAGTTTATACACCATTCTACCACTTGCATTTTATTTTCATTTCTCTTTAATCAGCTGGTGTTGCATTTAGGCCATTAATCTCATTTCTCATTTATGCAATTAATTTCGTTTCTTAGTTTTAGCACTCTCTTTCTCAAATTATCTGACACTCTCTAGCCTTGTTTATGTACTACCGGCTAGCAGTTGGTAAACCACCATCAGTTATTATTAACAACATCCCTAAGCATCTCAGATCTCTCTTCACACTGTTTCTCTACTCCATTCATTATTTTTGCCACTGGTTATCAATACCTCCTTCCACCATAACCCTTCACTTAGTGCTAGTTGCTCTGTGCCTCATCTTTTACTAGGACACTTTTTACACTGCACAATTCTAGCAGTGTGATCCCACTTTAACTGCCATGGCACCATTTAGAATTGTGCTGAATGAAAGTGGAGGGGGACACTTGGCACAGAAGTATTCATCTGCATTGCTATAGCTGGATAGACCTGTGCCTTCAGTCTCATATTGTTTGTGTCTAGCTATAGGAATGGAGCTGGACAGTTCTCCTCCAGTTGTGTTGAAGGGGGCTGTATGAGCTAAAAGATGGGTTGGTGATGAGGGAGGACATGGACAATAATTCTGTCTGACAGAGCTACAGTACATTTGTCTTATCCAAGATCTGCTCATTTTTAAAGCAGGGAGCAGGCAAATTTCAGCCTGCTGCTCACATGCACCTCCCTCCCCGTGCCATTTCTGTGGCCCCCCATGGCCCACAGGTTTGCTCCAAAATGCCCTCAAGGGACTTGTGGTGGTGTAGAGGACCTTTCCACTATGTTTGGAGCCCCCTATGGCTGACCTGGAGGTGAAACATTTGCAAAAAATAAATCAAAACACTTTTTTGCACTCTAGAGGGTGTGGTGGGTATTTCCACCACATTTTGGGGTCAATTTATGCCTAGGAAAGGCCTTTTTTGAATCTGGAAGTAAACAGGATGTGACTTCTAACAAGACATCTGCAGGACCTAAAATGGCCAAAACGCTCAAAAACATGGCAGTAAAGCCCCCATTCCCCCCAGAGAGTATTGGTGGGGGGGGGAATTTGTGGGAGTGGTGCACTGTGGCTCTCCAAGTACTCATGTGGGGCTAATGGATCCCCCTAGCCACAGCCTTGCACAGCCTTGTTTTAAAGCTACAAGAGCCCTGTCCTATATTCACAATGGGAAAACTAGATAGGATAAATGAATTATTCCAGGCATTATCTACAGGTATCTCAGTATACATGAAACACACATTATGAACCCCACAATGTAAAATGGGGCAAGAAACTGCATTTTTAATAAAAGAGATGTGAAACTTTATACTGCTATTAGGGTAAAACACACACTAGACTTTCTCCCAGACCTAGCACAACAAACTATTTCCAAAAAAGATTCTGCACAAACAGACAAATCTGACAGAAAACCTAATGCCAGCAAAGTATAAGAAAAACGAAACCGATACACGTTTAGTCGCCCTTATCCAGAATTCCAAAATACTCCAAAATCCAAAATTGTCTCTATGGGGGCTGAGATAGTAACACTTTGCCTTCTGATGGTTCAATGTACATTAACTTTGTTTTATACACAAAATTATTAAAAATATTGTGTATAAAATTACCTTTGGACTAAGTGTATAGGGTGTATATGAAACATAAATGAATTTTATGTTTAGACTCAGGTCCCATAAAGATATGTCATTATGTATACGTAAATATTCCAAAATCCAAAAACCCCAAAATCCAAAATACTTCTGGTCTCAAGCATTTTGGATAAGGGAGACTCAATCTGTAATACCTACCAACCTAGTGGAGACCAATAAAAAAACTTTAGAGAAATGTTTTTACCCTTTTCCCCCTCAAAATCAACAGACCACTCTCAAACTGACCTATTCTGCACTGCAAGTTTCAAACTGATCCAATAACCTGTTTTCTGAATATGATGGTAGGCATAGAATCTCCTCCCCCATCCCTTTAATTTTTCATTATAAAATGAAACATGTGTGACACATCTACCACATCATTAAGATAGGACTCTGACTACATCCCTGCAATACCATTGTATCATAGCCAAATGTTTAAAAATGCAAACAAAAATGCAAAAGTAAAAAAAAAAAAGTCCACGCTAACATGCAAATATTCGTTCATAGTCTTAGGATAGGAGTCTGTGCGTGAATAATTGGAGGGATATATGTCTGTGTATGTGTCAATTTATGGCAACTTCATGAATTTCACAGGGTTTTCTGAAATAAGGAAACTCAGAAGCTGTTTTGGCAGTTCCTTCCTCTAAAATATAACCTACAGTACCTGGTATTCGTTGACAGTCTCCCATCCAAATGCTAACCTAGGCTGACCCTGCTCAGCTTCCAAGATCATATGGGATCTGGTGCCTTTAGGATATTTACACCTTAACTAGGGTTAAGGCATATTAAATGTAGTGGGGTTTTACATCTCAGAAAAGATATATAGGATTGTGCTATCAGTCTCCAAGCCAAAATCCATTTACGTATGAGTAGTCTTATTAAAGTCAATTAGACTGCTGCAGAGTGAAAAAGATAGCTGACTCAGAAATGTTTCTATTGAGGCATGTAAACATTACACTTTTAAACCCTGCCCTAATGCGGAAGACTGCTCGTGTTTTGGCAAGACTTCAAGATGAAGGTTTAGTCCCGAAAGCTTCAGATTGGGTGGTTTCTATTATTGGAATTAATCCAATATTTTTTACCATCCAAAACCAACACTGCTTAAGCTTTGACTGACTAGCAACCCAGGCTCAGGATCATGTAAATAATACAACTGTACCTGGAAGTCATCCATAGAATTTCAAGCTTTTAAAGCTTATGAAATGTAACATACCAATCTGTCACTGTTTTATATGAAGTCATAAAATACATGGCTGGAGTTTTCCTTTTGCTGTCTTGGCAGATCTTGTAAAATTGCATTCCCTTCCAATCAAGCATTTCAAATGACATCATGGCAACTTCCTGCATGCATAAATTGTTGTGAGTGCCAATCAATGCTGAAGGAGGAAACGGGGGGGGGGGGGGGGACTTCTTTCGCTTGTTCAAAAAAAGATATATACCCCAGTGAATATTGATGTGGATTCAGGACCAGCTGTACTCAGCTGAAATGTTAAGAGCATGCAGTCGGCAAATCTTTACTCTTAAAACATCTATCTGGGTTTGCATACACACAAAATAACTGTCAGCAGATTTTATCACACTCTGCAGCAAATTTTCTAACTGCTGCAGTTCCTTGGGCAATATGATAAAGCAGAGTGGACAATCCAAAATCATGACTTTTTGATACTCAGAGAGAGAGAGAGAGAGAGATGCTGGAATATTACCAAGCAACTAAACTTTCTTTAGTATCAGAAAACATTATAGCATCAAGCCAAGCATCTGGTTGTGCAGGCAAAGCAATTGTATAACTGCCAGGGCTCCCTCCTATGGCATTCTGGGATATATAGTTGGGTGAGATACTTGGAAGACTCACTGCTATAACAATGCTTCTCAGGCTATGTGATATGGAGGACACTATCAATTATTGTTTTCCAAGGAATCCACTAACTTTATGCCCATATGGTACAACTGTTTCTTGGGGCTTGTCTACACAATGAAAATACTCTTCATTCATATCAAATAGACTGTGATCCAGCCACATACAATTCGAAAGAATTTGGGCTTTTTGAGGGGGGACTCCATAAATTCCACTGAAAAAGGATTTGCGGTTTTTACTGAAGTATCCACAAGTGTCTGCCAGGATGCGCATTATCAAACCTAGTTGTCTTCTCATGGATTCTGCCCCTCACCACTTGCATTTCTTCCCCAAGGAAACAATCTTCATATTCCCATGGAGCATTAAACATTTATTCAACTTACCTACAATAGTCAGCACCAGTATAGATTTTTACCTCCATACAGACCACTGAGTGGAAGGTGTGGCTGAGACTGAGGAGCTTCCAACCACCCTGCAGTGTATCCCACTTTTAACATTGTGCTTTAAAAGTGGTTCTGGGTATGATTTGGATACCCTGATCTAGAATTTCTTACCATTACAGTCTCAGCTGTTGTTAATATTGTGTATGTATTGGAAGCCCACAGGTCTTTGTCAGCCCATTTGGGGACTTTATTTATTTATTTATTTTTAGTTACCAACTAGCATACTTATCCACTCATAGGCAGTTTCCCCTTCCTGAGAGTATAAATCCTCTCCTTTTTTGCTGGACTGTAACTCCCACCACCTCTAGCCAGCATAGCCAATGAGAAAGGATGCCGGGAGCTGCACAGTTCTCACCCCTGCTTTATACTTTAAAAGCCTATTTTCGTTTTTTAAAATTTATCAAAGCTGTTTAATATCTGAGATTCCCTGTTAGTACACAATCAGGTAACCAGAATTATTGAATTATAAAACACAGTAGTGGGAAGCTCAAGCCATCGATAGATTTTCTCGAACATTAACCAAGTGATTGCTTCAGTTTAATTAATAATGTACCACTGGAAAAGAGAAAGGTCAGCTGCATAAAAATTATTTACTGAAATAAGTGGACAACATTTGTGGTTATTAATTATGAAAGCTCTGTATTCTAAAAACCTCACTTTATGGAGCTGTTTGTTGCACTTAACATTTTTTAACAACTGGTAGAAAAAGAGCATTCAACCAAGGCAATTTCCTTTTACTAGTTCAGCTTTTTATTATTGTTAATATCCAAAAGAGAGTTGTTTGTTTTAGAATTATATTTCTATTCTCCTTAGCCAGAATCTCATTAATATATATAAACTAATAAGTCTGAGCTATTTTGTTTTATGGTGGAGGAAGTAGGAGGAAGACATATTTCTTTAATGAAGGGCTAGTAAAAGTAACAAATTACTTAATGGCAGCAGTATTTGCTGGGTTAACGCCTTCTTGTTGGCTGGGTGAAGAGTGCCTTCCATTAGGGCTCGCTCCCCCTCATTTGATCATTTTAAATGAATTATTTCATTGTCCTGGAACTTCTTTGTAAAAACACATCTGTTTTAGCATGCCAACAAAGGAGTGGTATAGCTTTTTTTTTATCCTTTAAAAAGTAATTCTGCAAATGCATAGTTTTCTCCATGCTGTGGTGAATTGCGAGCAGGGGACCCTCCGGTGAAACAGGCCTCTCCTGTTTACACAAATAGAGAAACAAGCTTAGCATGGATGGACACCATACAAAGATAATGCACTATATATATTTATAAAGCCAATAAAACCATTATTTTCCTGAACATCCAAAATACAAAGATTACTCTCCTGTTCAGCTGCAAGAGACTGGCCCAAGGAACCAACCATCCATAAGCAAAATGGTTGCTATTGGCTTCCAGCTCAATTGTGGTAGAAGTTATATAAACATGACAGCTTTTCCATTAAAATGCTCTGGAGTGAAAAACAGATTACTTAAATTCACCCAAATGAAGAAAATCACATAGGCTGGACAATCCTGAACGTAAAATGGGAACTGTCGGTGTTACTTTTCTCTGTGAATTGGCACAGGAGGAGCAGCAATGAATGCACATCTGTTTACACATCTGGTGGACTCAATGAGACATGAAAGAGACTCGTTTTGAAAAGTTGAGTTGTCTAAACTTTGTATAGCTTTCTTTACAGTTCACAGTGATGGTATTATTTTAAAATAATAGTTTTTGGAGATGTGATAACAATATCTCAGTTTGTTTTTCTACTACTAGAAATTAAAGACAAAAATCTTTGCTATTGGAATAACCCAGTACACCTAACCTTATTTTTAAAAAGAAAAAGACAGCTTTAAATAATATCCTGAATATATCTAAATGAAAATAATCAAGACCAGTATTTGCACTGCAGAATCAACGCAGCCATGGAGCAATGCTTTGGAATCCTGGCATTTGCAATTTGCTGTGGCACCAGATCTCTCTGACAGACTACAAATCCCATAGTATTAGGTCATGCCAGTTAAAGAAGTGCCAAAGTTCATTATTTCTGCAGTGCAGATGCACCCCTAGATAGTTTGCTGCCTGAAGAAGAGAACAAGGTGGCAGCCATTCCTCCAATCCATATACAGAACCTGGCTGGACTGCCAAATGAATGCTAACAGTGCAGTAGCATTCTCCTCCATAGCTGAGGGCATGTTCCATTGTCTCAGCTGTCTCCCAACAGAGGGAAATATACAGGGTGCTTATAAGGAACAGCCAAGGAGTTGCTGGTCCCCAGGATCTAACACCTCAGACAATTGCGTCACCCTATCTAATGATAGGGCTGGTCCACCCTGCTAGTATTATACAAATTTCCCATGGCTCAATTCAACTGATTTTTTTTTCTTTAAAAAAAAGAAACCCAGAAAATAGCTTCCCTTGCCCCATGACAATTATTACTCTTTCCACCTCAAGAACTGAAATGTGGGGCAGATATATCTCCCCACTGCCACAACACTAATGCATCGATCAGTTTAAGAGACTCCTTGGGGCTCTTTTAAAACTTTGAAGAGAACCTTGGCAGATCTTCAGGAGTCTTCTTCATTTTGTACAGTTAGCCCTAAACTTCTTGCACACCTGGCCTTTTCTTAAACATTGTATGTACTATGTACTGTACTGTATTGTATTGTACTTATATCCTTCTTTCCCCTACCCACAAAATAAGATCTAAATATTTCTTTCTCTCATTGGAAATTCATCTTTTCTGGTTTCCATTCCCATTATTTTAGCAAAACTGTTACACTCTTATTTTTAATTATCCTTGCTTGGATAAATCTCAAGGCCATTCATCTTCTTTTGGATATTTAATTTGTTTTTAATGTTGTTGTTCACTTTTCCCCTGTTTGTATTATGGGACTCCTACTCCACGTCACTTTTTTTTAACTGGGGCAACTATATCCCGACATTTCCAGTGACTTTCTTTAAAGTGATACTAGAAGAGCTGCACTTCACCTATACAAACATGCCAGAGGCCTTGCTCTGTGTTGCACATCTGAAGCCAACAGTGTAGTGATGAAGTCTTTTTAGTACTGGCATCCTGCCTATGGGGCTCTCTTTCCAAAAAGAATTGACCGGAGCCCCTTTTGTTTTCTTCTCTTCATTATACATCCTCCTTTTGCCAGACTTTTTTTCCAGAACTAAAATTTTTGTCTAGGTTGATGTCTGGATTCTTCAGCTGGGTTGAGGCCACCACCATCATTGTCATCACTGTCACAGCCATCCTCTATCCTGGGGGGAAGAGAGGAAGAAGGTGGAGAACGGATGAAGACTGGCCCAATGTAGGGCTGGCAGAGAAAGAGAGAGCAATCCAATGGTGGAGGAGAGAAGGGAGACAAACCCAGAGAAGGAAACAAGCTAGATGAGTAAGGCAGCTAAGGAAGCCTACAACCATTCCCGGACAATGGAACAGGATAGCTTAGTGGAACAAGAGAGGCAGCTGTTAGAGAAGGCAGAAAGGGAAGTCTCCAGCCTAGTCAAGCCTAAGTACCACCTTCACTTGATTAACCTTAAAGATTTTACTTCCTAATCCCCCTCATCAAAATTTGCCAGTTCCAATGGCTCGGCTGAGTGGGGTCTCTGTGCTTTAGGTTGGAAGGGGGGAGTTAGGCATGAAACCTTACTCCACAGTCAATATGTAATAATCATTGTGATTAGTGGTCTGAAGTTGGTAAATGTGTATTTTTTTTTCCAAAGTATGGTGGCAATCCTTCCCAAAAGATCTTGGAAGCTAAGTAGGGTCAGCCTTGGTAGGTACTTGGATGGAAGACTGCCAATGAATACCAGGTTCTGTAGACTATATTTCAGAGAAAGAAACTGGCAAAACCACCATGGGTATTTTTCCCCTAAGAAAACCCTATGAAAGTCATGTCACCAGAAGTCAACAGGCGAGTTGAAGGCATATGCACACACAGAGTATTTACCCACATCTTCACATTATGCTGGTTTGTAACAGCTTTAATCTGCTACAGTCAGATTTTACTGTATTTTTGGTCTATATGCCATTCTGAAAAGTACTAATAAATGTTCCAATAAGTAAATATGTATCCATTAATTCCTGTAAGCAGTCTAGACATTATTATAATGCTCTTCTGTCTGACCATCCTGTTTACTGGGTAGAATCCACAGCTGTGATCGCTTCCCCATAATCCTTCCTATTGCTGTTCTTCTCTGGTGTAGCCATTAAGACAGCAATAAACTTTATTTATTGTACTGCACTTTATTTTGAATCTGCAATATTTTGATTGTGGTCATTATTAAAACATGTGCTTAACGCTTTCTGTCTGAAATCTACATGCCTTAAAAGTACTTAACTTTAAATGCACCCTCGTTTAATATGAAAGACATCTAAAAAGGAAAATAAATCTTGCTGAAAAGCAATTATTACCTGTTGCTCTAATTATAAATTTTGCTATTTGAATACATAAAATGAGTTTAAGGATTAAAAATGAATGGCAAGGTGTAAAACAGTATAACTAGCATCAAAGTTATTGGTAATAATATATACATAACATTTTGGCACTTGTCTTTTCTAATAAAAACTTTCCTGTCTCAAATGTTGAATGATAAAAGAACTTCTGTATCTGAATATATTTGAATATATTTGAATATAATCTGAACATATAACTTCGGAATCTGAATATATTGAATATATTCTGAATATATTTGTTGTTATTTTCTCATAATGCCATTTGACTGTGTGAATCATCCTGGATGTTTCTTTTAAATTTCTATTGTTCTAAGTGGTTACAATTAAATTTCTCCACATGGACCCAAGAGGAAATTGGTTTAAAGGAAACACTACTAACAGATTTGTAAATTAATCACTTTTGCTCTTGTTCTCTGTGTGTAGCTGCTTCAAATGTTAGTTAACAATTTCTTCCAAAGTTATCTGGCCCTGTGTGTTTTGCAGTTTGTATCAAATAAGATTTTTATTTTCAGAAAGATTTCCAAGCTTTGTTTGAAGTGGCAATGCTGAATGTCAAAAGCCCTGTGCAATCATTATCTAAGCGTGTTTATTCCACACACAAAGAAGGAAGTCAGCAACTCCATCCCCAGTTCCTCTGCTCTCCACATGTGAAAAGCAATGACTCTGAGCATGAGAGCTTCTCAACCACATGGGTGCACTCTGTGCAGTTGAGGACTCTGATTTTTTGTTGCCGTTGTTGCTCTTGTTTCCAATTGCAGGGCGAGTGTCTGTGTATACAGGAAGTTTTCCAATTTATACAATTACTTTCCATATGAGGAGAGCAATTAGACTGTAGACACACAGTGTGGAGCTGGCCTGCTCCATTATTTGCATGCTGGGTGACTGAATAAGGTTCATGTCATTGTGTAGATAGCATGCCCTCCAACTGTCCCAATATGGCAGGGACAACCCTGATTAATCCTCTACCATCCCACATTTTAAGCTGTTCTTAAAATGTCCGAGTTTCTCTCTTCTCCTCTCACTTTCCCCCTTCATCCTCAATTTACTTCAAATAGTGCAAACTGAAGGAGTATTCACACTAACTTTTTTGTCCCGAGGAGATTCAGATTACTGTGCTGATGCAATACCAGATTGTTGTTCCCATTACTTTTTGGATTTGTGAATCTCTCTGAGGCATTTTAATGCCATGTGTTATTCACCCATGCCTGGCCAACCCCACTTGCAATGGCAACTGCCAGGATCTCCCAGGCCATCTTGGCTGGAAAGTGGCCGTAGCCTTGGGAGCCCTTCCCAGGGCTCCTATTCCTACTCCTACTCACACACACCCCCCCCCCCCCGAAAAAGGCTCAGAGAGGCTGAAGCAGGGTCAGCTAGGCAATCTGCATCGATTCACATGGTCTGAATTTGGGATGGAAATCTTTGCTTATCTTGTTCCCACATTCAAGACTGAACCATTTCAGGGGTTTTCTATTGCTTTGGAGTTTATTACATGGGAACCATATGTGCCACCATCCCGTTAAAGTATCAAAACATTTGCATCACGCAAAACTGGCCAAATACACAAATGGTTTTCACACACAGCCAACAATAACATGATAAGGGAGCATTACCAATGTAGTAAAGGGTAGAACACACATTTGGTTCTTCACACAGATGTGTGAATATCTCGCTAATGGTTTGGAAATAGCAACTTTCATGCATGTGCACTTGAGTAATAATTGTGTCACAGGGATTCACAGTTGGGTCCTGGAACTAAACCCCAGCAGATACCAAGGGCTCACTATAGCCATCCTCCAACCCTTCCCTGCATTTCATGCCACATGCATAAAAGAACATAATAATGCCAAAAAGAAATAATCCAGAGCATGAAATGCTGCAATCCTCTCACCAGCTCACCATGCCTGCCCACAAAGCAGAACTGGAGGTAAACTCGCTCCAATAATGATTATCCTGTGAATAAACAGCAATTAGCTTTCACACTGTAGCAACTGTGCAAATAAAATGAATTTGTGAATGAAGCAAAAATGAATTCACAATATTTTCCTGTGAATGCTTAAATGCTGGATCATGTCTCTCTCGTATTGGATCACCAAAGGATTGCATGCAACATCATGTGAAAACCAACCATGCAATTATACTTAATTTGCACAATAAACACGGGATCTACCCCTTTTATACTTCCAATTTTCCCCATGTAATAAACTCTTTGATGGCTTGTCTATATTGTTAAAATACTCCTCATTCCAGTCAAATAGAATGTGTTTCAGCCACACAAAATTTGCAGGAGTTTGGACTTTTTGCAGGGTGAGTGTACTCCTTACACTCTGAAGAAAGAAGCTGAAGAATTTTTACCAGCGTATCTACATAAATCCACAGAAATGCACTTTATCGCACATGTGACTATCCATCTGCATTACATGGATGCAAGCAGCTGCATATTTTTTACAGCGGTGTGTGTAAATAGATGAGAATAGATGGGAATTTGTGCAGGGAAGTGAAGACAGCCATTGATGGGAATATGCAAAAATACACAATGGGCCAAATGCATTTATGTGTAGCCTAGCCCTCAGAGAATTATGAGAATTATTGCACAATTTTTGATTACATCAAGAATCTAGTACATAACAATTTCATTCAAGAAATTTATTTGTGGAAAAACACATAGTTTTTGCACACAAAATATTTTTTGGAGGGAGAGAATCTATTATTCTGCCCCCAAAGTAATATTTTTGCACAAGAAACAGCATATTTTGCATAAAATATACTAATTTCTGCACTAAAATATTGCTTTCTGGGTTGAAAATACATATTTTTCAATGTCAAGATCAATGTATTTTTCCAATTTACACAAATGTATGAAATTTGCAATAAAGAAACTCTTCTATTCAGAAAACAAGGGCCAGAATACTGCTTTGGCAGTTATGAATACATAAGCTAGAGTTATGAACTCATGGCTGTTTCATATTTACGATCCCTATGTAACCTCTTATATATTTTTGCATAAACAAAACTTCCCAAATAAATTCCCAAAGTGTGAAGACTGTCATGACTGTTCTCCTTTTCTTTGACAGGATGTCCTGAGTGCTCAGACACCCTTTTAAAATCAAGGATGAAAATATAAGTGTTCTTCATATCTCTGCTCTGAGCTCCTAGCCTGCTGCTGTATGTTACCCTCTATAAAATAATCTATTCAGTATCTATAAACAGAATGGACAGAGGAGGACAGGGCTATTATTATATTGCTCACTGCAGAATTTCTGAACTAAATCCAAATTTCAGAATGTATGTGCTTTGCTTTCAAGGACAATCAGTTCCTAGAAGCCTCCAAGATGGGCTTCCATGCCTTGTTTATGTGGTTTTTTGTGTTTTTTGTGTTTTGTTTTGTTTTGCAACCATGGCTAAATGTGCTGTTGTGGTGGCATAAATTGTAAACCAGACACCTAAAGGTGTATTTCTTGTTTTTCTAGGAGAGGATACACATTCCAGAAGATTCCAGGAATGTGATAATTCTTCAAAACAAAATGTGGAGCTCTCATATGCCTTTTGTCATTTACAATTAAAGCAAACATGTGGCAATTTTGCCACTTTTGTAGCAAATTTAATGGAAATGAACTATATGTTTAAGGTAGCACAATAGTGGTGGAAGGAGGTGTCTGACAAATTATCTATCGCCCATACCATGTTTCCCCGAAAATAAGACAGTGTCTTATATTAATTTTTTTCTCCCAAAGATGCGCTAGGTCTTATTTTAGGGGATGTCTTTTTTTCCCATGAAAAAGAATTCACAATTATTGGAACCAAAAAAAAAAAAAGAACATTTATTATATACTGTATATAATTTATATACAAAAACTTTTCTAGGTCTTACTTTCAGGGGAGGCCTTATATTTAGCAATTCAGCAAAACCTCTACTAGGTCTTATTTTATGGGGATGTCTTATTTTCAGGGAAACAGGATAGGTTGTGTGTTGCCCAGTACTGTTATTTGGATACTGCTTTAAGTTACTTGCAGTGTTCTTAAGAGGGACGTGATTACAATCTTTTTACAAACAAATAGACAACTTGTTCTCATACTCTCTCATACCCTCCAGCATTTGATAGTTAAAAACTGGGACACATGTGGCCAAATTACATCAAAGTGTAGATAAAATGTTAAATGCTATTAGTGAGGAAGAACACACAAGCTGAGAGCGGCTGCAGCAGTTTGTTTCTGGCTGTGTCTACTGAGAAGGACAGGGTTCTGGCTCCACCTGTCCGCTCCTCCTGCTGAGTTGACTGCAAACTACTTTTTGCATTTTGAACTCAGGCCCCATTCACACTACGAAAATAACCCAGGGTGAACCGAGGTTATTTCCTTGGAGTTCATATTCACCCTGAAAGCACTCAGTGCACTTTTTGGGGGGAGTGGGGGGAATATCCAAACCCCCACTTAATCTGGGATATACTATACCATTTACCTAAGTTTTCTTGAAAGTTAGTCAAAAGCACATAGTCAAAAGCATTCCATCTTCCTGTATCTTGCCACAGCTTACTGCCTTACTGCCTTTGTCCCCCAGGTCTATTGGCTGACAAGGGCAACTCACTCCTCCTAATGCTAGAGCTGGCCTAATCTAAACCCATCATTTTTGCAAAATTGCCAATTTTACCCTTGAGACAGCTTCCCTTATTAATTACTGTGAGCTAGGTGGTTTGGTGTCAAACATGAATTCCTTACATGAGGAAGGATGCTATTTTCCTGGCAAAGTTCCACAACGCCACAGAAATAAAATATTGACACAGAAGGAGAAATGTATTTATACATAAGAGGGGGAAACAACAACAGAATAGCAAGAACATGTCAAGCTTTTACTTGCATTGCTTGGGGGAAGGAATAAACAATGCTATTTAAAGATGAGTGGGTTTAGAAAGTGTAAATGCAGAGAAAGAACAGGAACAAGGAAGCTTGCTCATGCTTTTGATTGGGAACTGAGTCACTGCCCTTTTTTGGCAATTAAGAGTTGGGATCTTATGGACATTATGTAGGGAATAAACTCCATTGAGCTCAATTGGGCTTATTTTTCTGAGTAAATATATAGGACTGCAGAGTAACTCTCTTAATTGGTTCCAGTAAATAGGAACCAAGTTAGAGCTAATAACTTCACTAGTTTTTGGATCCAGTGATACAGAAGAGTTGGGCCTCAGCACCATTCAGAGGTATTGCTGCTTTCAATGCCTTCCTTCCCCTTTCAGCAGCAACACTGCTGACAATAAGAATTCTGCCATTTCAATGAAATTTTCCTTCAGTCTGTAATTTTCTAGTACAATCAGCCTTCTGTATCCATGGATTCTTTATCCACCGAATCAAGCATCTGCAGCTTGAAAATATTTTTTACATTTATAAATTCCAACAAGTAAACCTTGACCTTGCCAATTTATAGTAGAGGCACCATTTTACTATCCCACTGTATATAATGGGATTTGAGCATCCACAGATTTTGATATCCACAGGAGTCCTGGAACCAAACCCCAGTGGATGCCAACAGCCCACTGTATTGCATAGAGTGGGACCTTGAAAATTGCTCACATTTAGAAGACTTTTACTCACTGTGTTCACATTCCCCTGGGAACTATCTGTGCCCCTTTTCTTTGTATGCCTAAACTGTGTTTCTAAATGCTCAAGTACAGTTTTTTAGTTGCTGAAATGTTAGAAATTCAGAGACTGAAGAAGGATGTCATTGGTGTTCCAGAATATTTCTTTGCAGGGGGCAATGCTCTCATTTTGCCCCACTCCTACTCAAAGATACCCCCTGATGCCAGTCCAAGTTCCCATAATCTGGAGGCCCCCAAATAACATCTCAGAGAATGGCAAGTGCTGGGGGGGGGGGGGCAGTTAACAGAAACACGCCTAGCTGACACAGACATACTGAGGTGAATAGGGGTGCAACTGGTCATCACAGCAAATGTCTTTGTTTTTATAAAATCCTTTATAGGCAGGGGCTTCCAGTCAAGCACATGCATGATTACAGATGTTTGTTTTATTGGATTTACTTTAGAATATACATTATCCCATTCTTCAACAAAATGGTGCTTATTTCTATGTGAATGTGTAAATGTATTTAATATCAGGACAGCAAAAACAAACTCTGTTTTATTCCAGGATTCAAGTGAGGTTGCAATATAACACTGCACATGCTCAGAATCTTCGAATCAGAGAGAAACAGCAGCATTCTTCAGAAACATGGAGGATTTTTTACAAAGAAGAGGGCAATGACTATTTCTCTGCTGTTCCAGAGGGGAAAGGTTAAATCCAATGGGCTTATGTTTTGGGGAAATAGGGTTCAGCTGAATATCCAGAAAAAAATCCTTGATAGAAAGAGCTGTTTACCAATAAAACCAATTATATAGAATCATGCTGGTTCTGCCTCTTTGCTGGAAGTTCCAAGCACAGACTGAGCTGTCCAGGACATTTTAGGACTGCATTTACTAGGAACTGAAGGACAGTCATTTAAATGCTAGAGAAGATCCTAAAAAATAAAGATATACAACTTAGCACCAGAAGTTAGAATCGTCCAAGCCATAATATTCCCAATCATTATATATGGATATGAGAGCTGGACAATGAAAAAGAGCAAATAAAAAGAAAAGCAACTCATTTGAGATGTGGTGTTAGAGAAGGCATAACTCATTGAAAAAGACAATAATGCTGGGAATGGTTAAGAACAGAAGAGGTGGACTGCACACCAGATGGCTAGACTCAATTAGGGAGGACACAGGCATGAGTCTGCGGGTAATGAGCAGAGCAATGGAGGACAGGGAGCCTTGGAGATGTCTTATCCACAGGGTTGCCATGAGTCAAAGTCAACTTAACAACAATGACAAGAATATTGCTGGTCTCACTGATGTATAAGGCTTCCTATACTCTTATGAATCTATAAAACATATTTGTGTAGTGTGTTGCTCTAACATATTTGGAATGTAGACACCATTGCAAAGAATGGAATGATGGTAGAAGCAATGCAGAAGAGGAGCCATAGAATCATAGAGTTGAAAAGGGTTCTATGGCCGGTCAGATCCAACCTCCTGCTCAGTGTAGGATCTCCAGTTACAACATCCCCAGCAGATAGCTGTCCAGCCTGTTTTTGAAGACATCCAGAGAAGAAGACCTCAACATCACACTAGGCAATTGCTAAAATTATGTTTGTTCATTGTTTTCAACCTGTGCATTGTTTTGAATCCAATGATGTAAGTGTTTGCATACAGTGCCAACATTTATGTGACTTTTAAAGATATTAGGGAAAATTCCAATCAAGCACAGGTGTCTATATTTTTCCTTGCAGATTCATACTTTGTTTGTGCCTCTTCACACATTCATGGACACACGTGTGTATGTGTACATGTGTTGCAGAAAGTTTGGATAGATAGATATAGATATACAGTATAAATATCTCCAAACTTTCATTACATAGAGACCTTCATAGTCTGTTTTGCTTTAGGTGTGCCACAAGCATATACATGACACGCTAGGAATTGAAATCAATCAGTTGCTTTATTTCATTAATAATAATGTTGCATATTTATGTGCGTTCCTCTTTTTGGTTCTCTTCTGCAACATATTCCTGCTGCTTCCCATAATATGCCATCTGAAGCAACTATCTCACTCTGCTTAATTGTTTTTATATGTCAGCTCTGTCACATCATTGTACATGACCTTTTTATGTGTACGAGAGTCACACAAGAAAAACAAAGCTCAGGAAAGCTCCTTAATGAACTCTATCAGTATTATCCCCCATTATGATGTCTTCAAAGCATGCAAAAAATGTGATCTCAAGGTAACAGAGAGGAATGTATACCCAGCTGCTGGCTAAAGATATGGGGCAGCAACCATAGCTGCAACCTAGTTACCATGAGGAAAAAACAGTAAGTCTAAACTGTAGATCATTTTTGAAGATATTTACGGAAACATATTCCCTATATCTATGATCCTATTGTCCAAGTGTTCTGAAACCAAAGTAAAGCAGAACAAATCACAGTAAGGCACTTTTCTAGAACAGAGAGAGGGTGCTTATGCAGTAAAAGTAGTGTTATGGGCTAGAGACTATTTTTCAAACATATTGTGCCTAATTCAGGCTCTGAAGGGGGTTGATAGAAAATGTTATATAGAAGTAATTATACACTGCATGATTAATAGTGTAGTTATAGGATTAAAAGGATTATTCCTTGCTAGAAAATAGCTGACATTTCTATCTGGGCATCTAGCCAGTTAACTGTATACAAGGATAAAGCAAAATAAACAAAGAATCCAAAAACTAGCAGGGATGAATTCAGCCTTGCAATTGCCTAAATCATAGCAGATAGCTAAATTTACAGAACTCAGTAAAACCCATATCTGATCATGTGTAAGATCACCAGATATCCTGGCAGAAAGCCAAAAAAAAAAAGTCCTAGTATGTGGACAGGCTGATGAGGACATAAGGAGTGGTTAGACACAGTATATAAAAACTACACCCAGACAGACATAGATAATGAAATCCTGCAATTGCATACAATAAAATAGCTGCCTACTATTTTCTTCCTAGGCTGAAGACATAGTGTAATGCTGTTAATGGAAAAAGGACTATATTATTATTATTATTATTATTATTATTATTTAGTTGTTGTTTTATTTCTAACCCGCCCCTCTGACCAAGCAATCAGGGCGGGGTACAACAGAGTTAAAACAGTCACAATAAAAACATTTCCTACAACCTAATCCCTCACCTCTGGCCCCTTAAAACTGAATTAAACTAACACAAATTAAAACAACCAAACAAGAATATAAGCAATATAAAATGATAAAACCAGTTAATCTTTGTGCAGCATAGGCAGTGGCATCAGGGTTCATAAAGTTGGGAACCAGCTAGAAAATTCTAGGACAAAACTTTGGAGCTGGGAGAGTTTAAGCAGTTTCCAGGAAGGCTTTTTAAAGCAGTCAAGGGTCATAGTAAGACAGCTCTCGTCCGGCAGGCCATTCCATAGCCTGGGAGGGGTTGCAGAGAAGGCCCTCTGGGAGGTCTATGACAGCCTAGTCTTCATAGGCTGTAGCAGGTTCCTCCCAGAGGACTGGATAGCGTGGGGGGATCATATAGGAAGAGGTAGCCCCTAAGATAGGATGGACCCAAGCCATGTAGGGCTTTAAAGGTTAAAACCAGCACCTTGTACTGTGCCCAGAAACTGATGGGCAGCCAGTGGAGAGATTTGAGCACAGGTGTTATGTGGTCTCTCCTAGATGTTTCGGTAACTAGCCTGGCTGCCATATTTTGGACCAATTGAAGTTTCTGGGTTAAGCACAAGGGTAGCCCCATGTAGAGTGCATTACAGTAATCCAAACATGAGGTTACCAGAGCATGTACCACAGTTTCCAGATCCTTCATATCCAGGAAAGGGTGCAGCTGGCATATCAGCCGAAGCTGATAACAGCATTTACCTGACTAGTCACATTCACCTGAGTATTCATGTGAAGTGACGAATCTAGAAGCACCCCCACACTGTGAACAGGATCCTTTGAGGAGAGTGACTCCATCTAGGACTGGGAGTTGTATTCCCAGATCTGGTTTTGGGCCTGTGACTGTCAGTACCTCTGTTTTGTCTAGATTTAGCTTCAATCTGTTTTTCCTCATCCAATCCATTACCACTCCAAGGCAGTCATTGACAGGAGAGACGCCATCTGAAGTCTGAGCCAACGATCTGGTCATGGAGAGGTATCTCTGAGTGTCATCAGCGTACTGATGACACTGCGCTCCATGCCTCCAAATTATCTCACCCAGCGGCATCAAATAGATGTTAAAAAGCATCGGGGACAGGATGGCGCCCTGAGGGACACCACAATTAAGCTCAATTTTGGAGGAGCGACTGTCGCCGAGCCTCACCCTTTGGGATCTGCCAGAGAGGAAGGAATGGAACCACCGCAACGCAGTGCCTCCAATTCCCAACTTCCTCAGCCAACCCAAAAGGATGGAATGATCTATTGTATCGAAAGCCGCTGAGAGATCCAAGAGCACCAGCAGGGTCACACTACCCCTGTCGATGCTCAAGTGGAGGTGGTCAGCCAGAGCAACCATGGCAGTCTCAATTATATATCCTGTCCTGAAGCCGATTTAGATAGATGGCTGGGCTATTTAAGAATGTGTTTTATATATGGTAAGTAATAATATAGTGTTAGACACAGTTAAGCCTTTGTAAATAGGTGAAATCTATAAAGCTTGTGTATGAACTACAGGGAGTAAGAGGATATTTCTTAACCCTGTTCATGTACTATACATAGCATGTTTCTTCTAAGTGTGCACTAAATTAATTTTATAAGTGATGTTAGCCTAGACACTAAAATGCCTGTAAATAAGAAAGTGCCTGGTCAATGAGATGTCTATGTATGTAATGCCTGTAAATAAGAAAGTGCCTGGACAATGAGATGTCCATATATGCAGGGGATTGGACTGGATGGACCTTGTGGTCTCTTCCAACTCTATGATTCTAAGAATCCTTTCCAAAAACAGTGGATAACAGTATATAATGACTTGATTGTTTTAATAAATAGCCCAAAAGATTGTAATGCCAGTTCCTTATTCTCCCATCTTAAATACTGTTGATTCTGGTGTTTAGAGGAATGTTGATGCTCTCCTGCCTATTAAGATGAAACTGTTGTTCATAAATTGGAAGGTCAGCTGGCCAGAAGATGAACTAGAGGGAAGTCCAGATAGATAAAGAGTAGCTGACAAAATGGCAAAAGACCTTCAGTCCCTCAGATAAAGGGAGGGGGGTAGGGAATGATAACTGTTCCAGTAGAACTTGAAAAGGGGAGCTTTGTTCTTCCCTATACAATGAACTCCCAAGAACACCCATTCTCAAATGGGCAAAAGTGAGAAAAAATGATGAGAAGAAAAAGACTCCATAATAAATACAGGTATTGGAAATGAAAACAGAAGCCAGTGGTGTGAGTTAAAACTGACATACCCATACCATTTATAAGCAAATGTATGTGGATTCTGGCTGTAAATACAACATACAATATTACATTTATGGGGCAGAATCGCTGTATTTTTATGAGGAAGGGTCTACATTGCACATTTGTACTGGAATCCTCCAAAAGGATGTATGCACCCTGTTTGTGTAGTATCACTTAAAACCTTACAAGTGCAACCCAGTATTTGTCTATTTAGAAGTGAGACCCGTTGAGTTAACTAGAGCTTATTTCCACGTAAGTGGGTATAGAGGTATAGTCTAAGTGGCCTTGAGGGTTTGATATTATACTATAAATAATAAAATCCTCATCCTGGACAATTAAAGGCTACTGAAATCTCCATTCATTTCAGAAAAACTATAGTCTGATTCTTCTGTGAAATAATTTAGCTTAAGGCTACAGGCATAGAAAATGGAGTTCAAGCATAAGATTGGACTTTCCATCATCAGAACACTAGCGAATTACTTGACAATTCTGCTACAAAATGCTAGCAACCTTTTCATTGTTCTTGCCTTAGGTTTGCATGTAAAGAGCGACTTGATATTCCTCCTACAGATTTTGAAAACATACTTTATTTGAAATACATTTTCTTTCATGTTAATGTCAGGCAGCAATTACTTGTGTGATTTCTCTTTAATACAAACAATGCTGTTATATAGGCCTGATGTTCTCATGTCACCTGCTTTGATGATGCTTGGTCATAAATTATCAGAACACATAAAGATGGGAAGCTTGGCATCAGTATTTGAAACAGGAATTATAGTACCTCCAATCATCCCAATAACTCACTTTTAGTACAGGTGTCATGTACTTTGGTTTGCAGAACCATCAAATTACCACCTTTGTGCATTCCACATTCTAATAGAGCCTGAGGGCAAATGTATTTCAGAAGGAGCAGATGAGTCGAGCATTAACAACATCTGAGAGGATATATGTTTTAAAGGGAGCACGCAGGGTTGATACATTTTTTCTTTACTGTGGAACACTAAGATCTAATCTCCATGGCAGAAATAATGCAGTTTGACACTGCTTTATCTGCCATGGCTCAATGCTATGGAATTCTGGGATTTGTAGTTTTGTAAGATATTTGGTCTTCTCTTTCAGAGAGCTCTGGTGCCACAACAAACTAAAAATCCCAGAATTCCATACCATCGAACCATGACAGTTAAAGTAATGTCAAACTGAAATATTTCCACAGTGCCGATAAGACCACAGTTTTCCTTTCCCCTGAAATATATATTTCCTCTACCTCTGCCTCAGATATGTTCAGTGGGCCCCTTGGTATCTAGGATTTGGCTTCAGGATCCCACATGGACACCAAAATCCATGAATTTGCAAGTCCCATTAAATACAAAAGTATAATAAAATGGTGTCTCTTATATAAAATGGTAAAATCAAGGTTTGCTTTTTGGCATTTATATATAGAATCATAGAATCACAGAGTTGGAAGAGACCACAAGGGCCATCCAGTCCAACCCCCTGCCATGCAGGAACTCCCAATCAAAGCATCCCTGACAGATGGCCATTCAGCCTCTGTTTAAAGATCTCCAAAGAAGGAGACTCCACCACTCTCTGAGGGAGTGTGTTCCATCGTCGAACAACCCTTACTGTCAGGAGGTTCCTCCTAATGTTGAGGTGGAATCTCTTTTCCTGCAGCTTGCATCCATTGTTCCGGGTCCTGTTCTCTGGAACAGCAGAAAACAAGCTTGCCCTCTCCTCAATGTGGCGTCCCTTCAAGTATTTAAACAGGGCTATCATATCACCTCTTAACCTTCTCTTCTCCAGGCTAAACATCCCCAGCTCCCTAAGGCGTTCCTCATAGGGCAGTTTTCAGACCCTTCACCATTTTACAATATATTTTAAAATATTTTCAAGCAGTTGATAGTGTAATCCATGGATGAGGCCAACTGTAGTTATGAGTGAATTTTGACTGAGCAAAAGTTCCGTCAAATAGTATTGCCATGAAGCAGTGATGTATTCATTTTTTCCAAGTCTCAAGTCAAGTCTCAAGTCACACCCCAAGTCTGGGATCCAACTTTAATAAGCAAGTGTGTTAAGCAATGGGCTTGAGGCAGGAGTTTAGGTCTGCTCCGCAGTATGTCCCCAGTGAACATCTAAAGTTTTTCAAAACCTGTACAGAAACATGAGAACCTTTAATAATTTTTTTTGAAAAAGATAAGAACATTAAATGTATATTAAACTGACTCCAGAAAATGAATATTAAATTGATTCAAGAAAATTATGATACTAGCTGGTTGTTTTAAAATATAAGATTTACCTTAAACAAATAACTCATATGTTTAATTTTTCTTTGTTTTTGTATTTCATATTCAAAGGTGATATCCTTTAAGAAAGGGGGAGAAAAGGAAAAGGAAAAGACTTGAAAAACAGAATGTTGGAATGTCTGTTAATGTATATTCTATATTCTATATTGTTCTGAAAGATACAAATAGACCTACAAATTTATATTATAATTTAATTTTACTAAAAGAAAGCTGTAAACTAAAAAAAAAAAAAAGCTTTAGAAGGATCCTTTTACCTCAAACCCATTGCCTAACACATTTGCTGTTCGCCTCCGAGAAAAACTCACCATGTACTCTGGGGGCAAGTGTTGCCTGCTACTCAAGTGAATGTTGCCAGAAAGTCTGTTTCTACACATAGACAAATTGTGAGACAAAGCAAATCAGTGAATCATTTATTGCTAAGTCGAGCCCAAGTTGAGTCACTCATGTGACGTGAATTTAACCAGAGTCTGAATCAACCAACATGAGTATACATCACTGCCGTGAGGAGGTGGGAAAGAATGAAATGTTTAAGGAAGCTGGATCCACTAAGTCCACTAACTTTGTTACAACAAGGTGTTCTGGATTGTTGCAACATGTTATTACTGCAAACATTTGTTCTGAGGAGTACCACTCCCAGCATTCCCCAGCCAGCATGACCAGGGAAAAGAAATATGTGGTGTAAGCAAAGAGAAGAAAGGACAAGAAACTGAACCAAAGGCAGAGCCACCTGTGGTTACTGTGGTTAAATTTAGTAAAATTAAAGAGATGTTCACATTCAACCCAGGGAAAGTCTATGTAGAGGCATTCACAGATTGCAGAACTGTACTAGTTGATCTGTACAGAGGTAGAGATTTTCATGAAGAGCCTTTAATACATGTGCACTGTACCCAGAATGCTGATCTGTACCTGGGTACAGTTATTCATATGTAACAGAATATATATGTGTTCATACAGGAAATTCTAGGCTTACGTTCCTATTCCAGTATTCAAAATTCTTGATTAATGAATAGAATTCGGCAATGTAAACTGATTTTTTTAAAAAAGACTTTAAGCAGTTTTTCATAAAAGTGTTACTATTACCCTATACAAACACTAAATCCTATCTACCTAAACAATTATATGAAGTTCAATTATGTGGGCAGTTCTTTTTTTTTACTTTTATTTTTGTATGCAATAAAAACATGAAATTCTAAAAACAGA
This sequence comes from Urosaurus nigricauda, assembly GCA_034509955.1. Taxonomy (NCBI): domain Eukaryota; kingdom Metazoa; phylum Chordata; class Lepidosauria; order Squamata; family Phrynosomatidae; genus Urosaurus; species Urosaurus nigricauda. The sequence goes on along the minus strand of JAOEGL010000003.1, from coordinate 191,507,838 downwards.
ATAACATGCTAATGAAAATGAAAATATATATTTGCTAATAATAATTCATAATCCATTTAGCAAAAGGAAAGAGGGGAAAATAGGACCAATTCAGATAGCTGGTCAAATTGAATCTCATACCAAAAACCAATAGGTCAGGGTGAGATCTAATAATTCACATACTCACTTAGGGTCATAGGCCCATCTCCTAACTCAAATCTCTGGGCTGGAATACACTTCTGAGGCTGCAGAAATAATCCAGGATGACATCACTTTAATTGCCGTAGCTCAATGTGATTCAAAACTGCTATTCTATGCTCTCATACTGCTCCCAGACTGTGCTGAGGCCCTCAGTGATATTGACAGATTTATATTCAGTTCTGTCCCCCATTGCCTTCTCTAGTTGGTTCTTTTTATTTACAAACTCTTCCTGTGTTAGCCTCAGTTTCTTTCCTCTTTCACCTTTTCCACTCTCCCTCAGAATGTTTTGTCACATACAAAATATCCTCCTGAGAATTTCCTATGGTAGGTCCATAAAGATAAAAGGAGTTGTGCTGCATCAAGGCTGTAGTGACTATACTGATTGCTTAACATAAAGTGAAAGTGTGCCTATTAATTAACACAAGTATTCACCAGGTACCACTCTACCCTTGATCTGTGCTTTGATTTTAAGATTTTTGTACCTGGGTGCAATTGCAGAATGAACTAGGAGTCCAAGTAGACCATAGGCTGAACATGAGAACAGTGCGATGCGGCAGCTAAAAAGGCCAATGCTATTTTAGGCTGCATCAATAGAAGTATAGTATCTAGATCAAGGGAAGTATGAGTGCCACTCTATTCTGCTTTGGTCAGGCCCCACCTGAATACTGTGTCCAATTCTGGGCACCACAATTCAAAAAAGATGTGGAGATACTGGAGCATGTCCGAAGGAGGGTGACTAAGATGGTGAAGGGTCTGGAAATCATGCCCTATGAGGAACACCTTAGGGAACTGGGGATGTTTAGCCTGGAGAAGAGAAGGTTAAGAGGTGATTTGAGAGCCCTGTTTAAATATTTGAAGGGATGTCATATTGAGGAGGGAGCAAGCTTGTTTTCTGCTGCTCCAGAGACTAGGACATGGAACAATGGATGCAAATTGCAGGAAAAGAGATTCCACCTCAACATTAGGAGGAACTTCCTGACAGTAAGGACTATTCGACAGTGGAACACACTCCCTCGGAGTGTAGTGGAGTCTCCTTCCTTGGAGGTCTTTAAGCAGAGGCTGGATGGCCATCTGTCAAGGATGCTTTGATTTGAAGTTCCTGCATGGCAGAGGGTTGGACTGGATGGACCTTGTGGTCTCTTCCAATTCTATGATTCTATAATTCTAATGACCACAGGTACAGATATTACAAACCTTTGTACATGCATCCTGACATTGTGGACATTTATACAGTGGAACACGTGCACACAGCCCTTGCGTGTGTGCAATGAGATTAGCAGCCTTATACCAAAGTGACATGAAGTCCTTCTTTTATGGAACAAGTCATTCTTTTTCAATATGTTCACATGGGATGTAGGAGAGAAAATAGGCTTGCTATTTCTCCTGCTTGTTATTCAAGTGTATATTTCTTTCAGTGTCCCCAGTTCTAAGTACAGTGAAGGTTTTATCTCAGTAGGGGTTTCCACTTTATAGAAAAGGTTTTGAGCATCTGTCACAGGGAAATTAAAATAAAACTGAAACATCGTGACTGTGGACACATCAAAGTATGGTGCTGAACACACCAAAGAGACACAGATGCTCTCTTTCTCTCTCTCTTTCTCAAAGCATCATCATAATTTTGTTATTTATAAGCCTATCAGTCTTAAAAGTGCTTAAATTGGCCATGAAAATATTCAATTAAATGGCATTATATGAACACAAGATAAATGGATTTCGAGACCACAGGGGAAGATCTAACCTTGTTTTGAGATTACACCATATGTAAGGTATCAAGGAAAAAAGTAATCACAGTACTTTACATGGTTAGCTTGTTATTATCCCTTCACATGCATCAAGTAGTTTTAACTAAACAAGTCATTTTCCTTTAATATTATTTAACAGGCTGTTTCCTTTACATATTCAGTAGAAATGGTGAGAATTTATTTATTTATTTATTTATTTATTTCAGACAGAGGTCATTCGCTAATACAGGAATACCTCCTCTACACAAGAAGTGCTATTCTTTTGACACTGTTTTTTAATAAATGGATGAAATGAGGCACAAATATTGGCATTTAACCAATAATAAAGACTATATTTATTTAAAACATATCAGATTTGCTTCACCTCAAAAGGCTAATTGAAAAGGCTATTCAGGTCAGCTGCCAGTAGTAAAGCTGACTGAATCACATTAAATACTATTTAAAGGCTGTGAACAGGCTAAAAGAAAAATTAAACCAAGGCCATTAAAATTTAATTTGACTTAGCAATGCCATTAACATTTGGGTTTTATGCAATGGCAGGCTTTCTAAAAATATGTCCGTATAATTTAGAACCTCTGAGTTGTCAAGCGGATGGCCATCATGTAGGAAAAATGATGATGCGTGACCTTAAGGAAAAATTATAGAAAGAATCAAAGGTGATAACTTCATTGGGTCCTATGGGTCTCTGACAGCCAACTCTCATGCATTGTGAGAATGAATGCATTCAACATGAACAGCTACTTACAAGTAGATAGATAGATGCCCACTTTCTTTGCTTTAATCTTTTTTCTGATATTGCTTTGTGATCTTTGTTTGCATATGATCACTGATATTTCAGAGACACCACAGGAGACCATGTAGATAGACAGTTATACAGCTGAGATAATTGCCAGCAAGGAAGCATCTAGTTTATAGGAATAAAGTTAATCAGCAGACAGTCCTACTGGAGCGTTTGCGGATAACTGTGGAGTAACAAAAATTTATCAGCTTGCCTGTGATGAAGATAATTAAAGAATGTCAGTGAGTTATGTTACTATTTCAAGGAACTGTGGACACTCCAGTATGAAGCAGAGCAAACTTCAAGTATGAAATTCACAGGCACTTGTACAAACTGCCTACTACAGACTTTAATATTAGTTGGAATTCAGAACATGAGAGGAATTGGTGCCAGTGGACTTTTTCACTGGTTTCTGCTAGCCCACACTTTCTGGATGGTCTTGCAGACTGGATGCTCCAACACACATCAATTGCTGGATGGCTGTGGACATGTGCTTTTCCATGGGCATATTTTACTGTGGAGACCATTGAAAAGATGTAGCCAAAACTCGAATTAGGGGAATTTTTAATTAGCTCAATATCAAGAGGGGGCAGGCTATAAGCACTCAGCAAAATCATTTCCCTTTTTCTCTGCCAAGAGACTGAGGAATTCTAAGAAATGAAGCAGAGATAGGCTTCTCCAATTAAAGTTTATATTTATTACAGAGAGAAAAATCACACAGCAACACAAGCACACACACACACACTCATTCAAGGCTCAGGAAATCTGGGTTTAAAAGTGGGATAGTTAGAGGCATCAGTAATGGAGATACCTATTCTAGAAGATGCTTGCTTCCTGAATCCAATGTGAATGAACTGGAGGGAGGAGGAGTGGGACCCAGTCATTGAGTGAATGACCAGGCCAGAACTAATTCAGAGAGCAGAGGGACTATTCCACTGAGAGGAGTTATCTTGGGGTTTTTAAAGGTAAAAGCTAACCTCTTGCAAAGGTGCTTAATTTCTTGGACAAAGGTTTAGGATCTAGTCTGGCAACAATCAAGGGAGCTGGGAAGGAGTTAAAATTGATATCTGGCTCGTCAGGTGAGAGATCTTAATAATAATAATAATAATAATAATAATATAATAATAATAATTTATATCTCCCGCCTCTCCCTGCGGATCGAGGCGGGATTACAACATAGCTAAATACAATACAATACAATACAATACAATACAATACAATACAATACAACAATATAACAGATTAAAATCAATAAATTACATCAACAACATATTCTGGGGAGTGGTTCTGGTTCAGTGGGGAAATTAGATAAGGTCAAGTGGTTATGCCTGCCGGAGAAGGTCTGTCTTTAGTGCTTTTTTGAATGCCTCCAATGTAGGTATCAGACGGATCTCTTCCAGCAGGTCATTCCATAACTTTGGAGCCACAGCTGAGAATGCTGAACGAGATGTGGATGTTAATCTTGTGTGCTTGTAATTTAGCAATTTCTTATCGGTACTTCTTAGGGTGCGGGGCGGATTATGTAGGGAGAGGCGTTCCCTCAAGTAACCTGGGTCCGAGCCATATAGGGCTTTAAAGGTAACGACCAACACTTTGTATTGCTCCCGGAAGCAAATTGGCAGCCAGTGTAAAGATTTTAAAATGGGGGTGATGTGATCCATCCTTGACGCCCTCGTCACCTTAAGGCAATCATCACACATTCATCTGATTATTGGAGGTCATGGCAATTTATTGGAGGTCATGGCAATTTCATTAGCAATTCCCAAATTACCTGTTGGGCAAATTCTTCTCAACGGGCCTCATGAGGCTGACCTCATCTGAATGTAATGCCTACATGACCCACTGTTTTGGGAACAATAGCAGATTGCAAAGCAGGGTGCGTATGAGGTTATACCAAAATTTTAGAAAATGCACTATGGCTAACAAGGGCATATAGAAAAATATGCACATTTCAGATGTTCATACACATGTTCATACACAATTTATCATCATAACTATCCTGCACGGAAAGCTAGGCTGAGAATCACTGACTGACACAAGGTTACCCAATAGGCTTCATGAACCACTACTCTGAAGATCAGGTTCAAATCCCCAGTCAGCCATGGAAATCCACTGTGTGATCTTGGGCATATCACACTCTCTCAGCCTTAGAGAAAGTCTGAAATAATCTTGCCAAGGAAATCCCATGATAGGTTTGCTTTAGACTTGGCATAGGAAAGCACAAGAACAATAAGAACAACAAATCACATGGGAGGGTAGACAAATTGCTCCCCACTACACAAGGGTCTTTCTTTCAGAAATATTTTTACTTTATAAATGAATGAGGAAATGGTGGCCCCTCTAGATCCAGCAGATTGGTTGTATGGCCTCTGGACCATAGGAAGTTTCACATCCCATCCTCAAACATCTATGCAGCATTAACATGAAAGCATTCTCAGATACCTCACTACAGTATTTATTGATACATGTGCATGGCCCAGTTTGCACCAGCTCTATGAGATCAACTCTGTTTCCTTCTAAACACATACTAGATGGTGGGCACATGGTGGTTGTATGTAGCTTAGCTGATTAAGAAGTACTCATGCATCATTATCACTGATACAAAAATGAGACAGCATATGCTGCATCATCATCATCATCATCATCATCGTCATGTCTTATCCAGAGCCTTTTTAATACACTGAGAGGTCCAGGGCAGAATGTCCACTGGAAATCCCTCATGGAGTCAGTGTGGTATTGGGGTTAGAATACTGGACTGAGACTCAAAGGATCTGGTTCCTAGTTCATGAAGCCTATTGGGTAACCTTGTGTCAGTCAGTGATTCGCAGCCTAGCTTTCCATGCAGGATAGTTATGATGATAAATTGGAGAAGATGGTAAGGATCATGCAAGCTGTTTGGGTTTCATTGGAGGCAAAAAGAGAGAGAGATAAATAAAGCTTCAGTATAAAAAATATGAAACGTTCTTTTAAAAGTACACCTGAGCATGACTGCCAATAATTGCAACCATCTTGCTTATATGGTGTATGTTATCATAGCAAAAGGAGGCTCTTTTTTGCATTAGGTTTATGGAGCACAAGTTCACGGATTTCTGAAAGAAGTAAGCTGGCAGCAACGCAGCAATAGACTTTCTCACCATGCCAGCCAGGAGATTCAGGGAAACATAGACCAAAAAGTGCTTGTTCCAAGTTCTTTTGCATAAAGCTTTGGAATGAGAGCAATGACTTCTTCCTCAATACCTATGAAAAGAATTCTGTTGACAGAGTCCATTTTCAGCAGGTGATATGATAGAATGGGTTGTGTTCCCTTGGGAAGCAAAGCTTTAACTGCAGAGAGCAGTTTACCAGAGGCAGAACTGAGGGCCTGGAACATGTCTAAAGGCTTTTCATAGCCACCATCCTTGACAGAACTGCCAAATTCCACTAGGATTTGTTTAAGTTAGAGTATGGGTAACTGTTTGATTGTCTCAAGTGTTCTCTGAGCTAAATTACCAAATGTCTCCCTTAGAAAAGAGTTTCCTGAACAAAAAGGTAAAATAACAGGTTGATTACACAGTTGTCTTCCTAAGAACCGTGCAGTGAGGAAGAAATATGCAAAAATTACAGTAATTTAAGTTTGAACATCTCAGTGCAAGCTCTTTTCCCTTATTACAGCTATTGTTTTGGACCAAAAAGAAAGGTGTAACACAATTATAGTTTCTAAGGTACAATCAAAGTGCCAGTATATCTATTGCAGACTAGACCGAGGGCCCATTCACACTATGCAATTACAGACACAATGCTCTGTGTGTGTGTGTGTGTGTGCACGTGTGCCTTCAAGTTGCCTGTTGACTTATGGCAAACCCATAATACTCAGATACTCAGGGATGGTTTTGCCAGTTCCTTCCTGTGAAACACAGCCAACAGCAGCAGGTATTTGTTGGCAATCTCCCATCTAAGTACTAACCAGCCACTTTATCACACTAGGAGACAAAGAGGATTTAAACGAGAGTTAAATGAGAGTTAGAAAATGTCTATGATAAACATCAAGCATTTCCTGTTTAACTCTCGTTTAAATCCTGTTTGCCCCCTAGTGTGATAAAGCAGTAGGACTTTTGTTGATTCATTTCCAAGAATAGATGGAAACTGGTGCTTTTAGAGTATTTAGGCCATGGCAGCATCCTATGAAATCCTGGGGTCTCTAGTCTGGTGAGGCACTACAGCACAGGCTGAGAATTCTAAATGCCCTTTTCTAACTGCAAACCTAGGGTTCTATAGGATGTTGCCATGCGAATTAATGTGCAACATAGGCAAACGGAGGGGGACAAAGTGGGATGTACATCTGTGGTGTGTGCCCGCATGTGCCCACAGGCCTGCATCACCATTCAAGTCAACAGGGCTTGAATATTGGCAATTTTCCATTTTCACAGGGTAAGTCTGGAATGGATCCCCAGCAAAAATGGAAGGCTAATGTATATTTGAGAGATCTGGTGCCATAGCAAACTACAAACACCTGGGTTCAATTGGACGGAGCTATGACTATTAAAGCAGTATCAAACTGCATTAATTCTTTGTGGCAGCAAGGAATGCCATCAAAACAATAAAGTTTTTATTATTATTATTATTTGATATCAGTAATAAAAAAATGGAAGGTTAAAAATCCTGATGAGAAAGAATAATAGAAAATAACTTTTCTTTTTTAAAAAAAAAAGTTAAAGAAACGGCAATACTTTCTCAAGTCTAAGCAAACAAAATTAATACTCTAGAATCCTATTTGCTCAGATCTTCAGAACTGTGGAACTATGAAGTTGTTTCTGATAGGAACCAGAAATAACTAGGCTACAGAAATTTGCTGATGAAATCAGTAAAACTTCCATAGCAACGTTTTAAGTCCACATTTCCTAGAGTATGGGTTTTGAACAATTACAGTGAGTATAAATGTTCTAAATCAATATGCACTATCAAGGTATACATTCTGTGTTACATTTATTAAATCCAGTACGAATAGAGGATCAGTTGTATATGCTTTCCCCTTTCTCTCTTCCCTTCTTCTCCCTACTGTAGATTTGTAAATTGCGCATCTTGTCCTTAGTATAAAATATGTAATCTTGTTACCGGAAGTGCCCTGTATAAAATCATGGCATAAATGATATCCTTTTATATGACCCCTAGATGAACCCTGGCTGCTGGTTTAATCCTGTAAGGTGAAGCAAGAGGTCACAGACTCACTGCCTCAAGGGGAAATCCCCCTTAGCAAATATTGCGACCAGATAGTCTAGGAAGTCGCAATGGGATCATCACCTAGCCATTAGGAGGTGTAATGTTTGTCCTTAATCCGCTGACTCCCCTCTTTCTCGGAATTCTTGATATCCTGATACCATTCCTCAGGATACCACCACAATAGATTAATCCTCTTAAGAACATCAGACCCTATTGTCCAGACATTTAGCCCACCATTAAGCACCTTTGCCAGAAGGGGTTTTTCCCCTATAAAAAGTCCCAGTTTTAGGCACTCAGTGTGCCAGTCTATGAGGTCTCCATACTCCATGTAAGTCTAATCTCTGAACCTGGACACTGACAAGCCCCGCTCAAACCCACACTGCGGAGCAGATTTGTCCCAGACCCACTCTTACTCATTCGGCTCCCAAAATCTACACTTTGGTAAGCATCACCCTAGTCAAGCCTCAAACTATCCCCAACGCTAACTACTGAGTTTCCTTAGCTTTGTATGTGTGTAAGTACATTGTGTGAGTTTCTTTCTCCCCCTTTAATAAAGTAGATACTAATTAGACAAGCCTGTCTCTGCTCAATTTCTTGGACCCCCGGTCTTCTTAGTATACACAGTGGGAGGCGACCTCGCAGGGTTGTTGTAGCCGACCCATCTCACAATTTGAGCTAATAGTATAATTCCCCAACTAGGCTCCCAACCCAAATTTAATAATATATCTACACTTCTCTGGGTTATTCACTTTTTCACAGGAGAGGGACAGGATACATTCCTGTAATTCATAATTTATAACAGGAATGAGCAACCCTTGACCCTCCAGACATTTTGAGCCAGACAGTGGCCAATGGTATGGTATTGTGTAGGTTAAAATCCAAACCATCCAAATCCTTTGGAGGGCCAATGTATCACTAGACATAGCTTACACTGTGATGTGAAAAAGGCCCAAGAAGACTACACTATGTTCTTTTTCCAAAAATGTTTGCGAAGACATTCAAAAACTTGACTCAGCACCCTGTGATGGGGCAGAGTGTTCCAATTCCAACATCTTGATGGCAACATTATGTTACGCATTGTATATCACACTGTACAGATTACAATAGAAATAAAAGAAGCCAACCAGTAAGAAATTGGCTTTTTCAGTACTATAATTAGTACACCATTATTACAAGTCTGATATAACAGAAATGAGTAATTATTGCACTTATCCTGCTGCCCTTAGAGTTAGCTTTTTAAATTGCTCTCAGCAGGACTAACAAAGGCACTCTAATGCCAGTTCCATTTTCTTATGAACAACATGCCACTTTTCTCAGCATATCATAAATTTCATAGAGTTGAATTAAAACTATCTTACTCTTAAAACTATATGAGCAAAAACTACTCTTTTGCCAACATTCCTGGCAACATACCTTCCTTTCCACAATTCATTGGCACTCCTTGTAAAAATGTTTGCTTATTTATTGTACATATAAATACGCTGTTAACTGCCCCTACTTGCACTTAGTGGCATCATGATATAGCCAGATCAGACTCTGTAAATCCTGACTGGGTAGGATCACCCAGGTGATTAATACGGGAAGATGAGGGACGCAGAAGCTGTTGTAGTGATTGCGTGCCTTCAAGTTATTTCCAGCTTATGGCAACCCTAAAGCAAACTTATCATGGGGTTTTCTTAGTAACAGTGTTCAAAGGGGGTTTGTAACTGCCTTTGTCTGAAGTTGAGAGAGTGTGACTTGCCCAGGCTCACCCACTGTATTTCCATGGCCATGTATGAATCCAAACCATGATCTCACAGAGTCCTGGTCCAATACACAAACCACCATACTATGCTGGCTCTTAGCAGAAGCCATAGGGGAGCTGAATATGAGGCAATGGTAACCAGAAAAAAATAGGTTCAAGGTGAAGCATGACTCTATCACATACATTAAAAAAAAAAAAACCTCAGTCTCAGTAAAACTGCTAGATTCTATATGAAAACTGGAGAATATTATGCTTTAGGAGAAATCCCAAGTTAGCAGTGGTCTTTTGAAAATTAAAATGTAGCTAAGTATCTCCTGAAACTAGAATCTGGAAAAATTTTTGCTCTTTTCTTGCTATGTCCCCAGCTTTTGGGGGGCAACTAGCTTACAGTTGTAAACCACTCAGGAGTTTATCACATGGGACAAATTTCTCTCAATTTCAAAAGAAATGGAAGGGAGGCCAGTTCAGAATTGTGTAAATTCGCTAGTTGATGCTGCATTGCGTTTGGAACTGCCTGAAATTGCCTCCCAGTGCCTGAAATTGCATGTGATAGTTTTTCACCCAATAACGTGAAACCCCATGATTGCATTTGGAAGGACTTCCCTTTGCCCCAAATTGTGTGTGATCAGATTTCACGCAATCACGCGAAACCTCATGATTGCATTCAGATTGCCATTGGATTATACTTCCCTTTGTGTGATAAACTCCTCAGAGACTTCTTAGGTGGCATGAAGTAGGATATAAATGAAGTTTCTAAAAGCTGCTGATGGTACCTGTACTATTGCAATAGCCCACACTGATCTGACCTGTTATCATATGATTATACTTAACATCACTGTGGCAATCATTTTTTACCTATTTTGTGCAGCCATACACCTCACTTAGAAAACATAAAATGTTTTTACATTGACAGTGGACTCTTTCAAACAGGGAGGAATTTCTCCCAACTCCGAATGGAGCCAATGCGGATTTATGTAAATTCGCTTGTTTAGCGAATTTACATGAACCCCTGCTCCGTTCGGAATTACTTCCCATTACCCGAAATTAACCCCCTCCTGCCTGAATTTGCATGCGAAGCTTTAATTCGCAATAAGGTAAAACCCATGATTGCATTCGAATTGGCTTCCCTCCTGCCCGAATTTGCATGTGAAGAGTTAATTTGCAATAACATAAAACCCATGATTGCATTCGAATTGACCTTAAATTATACTTCCAATTTAGCCTTGTATGAAAGAGTCCAGTGTGAGTGGGCAAGGATATATATTCAGTCTTTTCTCACAGCTATTCTAAATTTATACAAGACTCTACAAGTTGTTTTGTTTTGTTTTTTTCTCAAAACTATCCAGATGCAAGTGTGATTGCCAAAGGGCATTTTTATCATTTCCCAATGTGGTATGGTAGATCCAGGAAAACCAAAAGTCTCAAATCACAGAATAAGGATTATTCATATTTCAACTGGATTTTCATTCCACTTTATTGGGTTTGGCTCACATGTGGCTTTTGGCCCAATCTCACTTCTCAATCTCATTTCAAGAGCCTTCTCCAAATGGTCCATTCAGGCCTCTGTGACAATCCCTTCTCTTTCAGTCCACTAAGTGGGAAGGGGGGGGGGAAAGAAAAAGCATGTTCTTGCCTATATTTTTGCTTTGGCCCCATCTACTGTTGACTTCAGCCCTGTTGGAAATCACCATGTGTCCTCCCTGAAGGAATGCATCCTGCAGCAGAAAAAAAAAAGTCCTTGCTTATCTCCTTATACATATAAGCAAGAGCAGAAATTCCATTCAATCTGATCCCAAGTGTGCTTACTCAGAAGCAAGCCCACAAACTGTGGTGGGTTAGTTCACAAGCAAGGGCTAAGGATAACAATGTTAGGCTGTTATCTAAGCACAGTTATGGGGGAGTAAGTCCCATGGAGTTCAGCTGAAGCACTGAACACCCCACCTGTACAGTTCTGGAGTGGTGCAGCTTTCAGATAAGTGCATCACATATTTCTAAATTTGGACTGACTTTGAACAACTTTACTTCATGTTCTTGCATCAGGCTGTAATACACAAACCATGAGAGGCAGAATACATTGATGCTGTTTTCTCCTGGGGTCATTTGCTATTTGTGGGTATGCTTTTAACATCCACTTGCTGAATTTCGTTTGTAATAGGAAGACCTGCTACAGAAAAGATACCTAGAGTCATGTAACTTGCATTTTACTGTAGGTCAGTGAAAATCAGCTTGATTTGAATGTCAGTACAGATGAAAGTATAAATCATTGGTTCTGTTAGAAATGGCTTCCGGTGAAAAGTGCTATTGTTTCTGAGCACAGAAGTGTGACCTGCAAAATGGCACATGTGAAAAGAGACAAAGCAGAGAAGGTTAGTGGCAGAGCAACTGCTCTGCATACAGAATGTCTCAGGGTTCAAGCCCCAATATCTCCAGGTATAGCTTCAAGAAAAACCTGGCTGAAAGCCACCTGAAAGTCCCTGCCCGTCAGTGTCAACAATAATGGACTAGACTGACTACTACTCTGGCTCAGTATGTATGCTCCTGAGTTCTAAAAATGTGTTTAGAATGTTTGCCACAGACATATTTCTCTCTTCCCAGCAAGGAGTGTAACTTCATCAAAAAAATTAATCTAGTCTTACCATAGCACCTGAGATCTCTGCCTATCCTTTTATGTAAGGAAAACTTGTGAGTCAGGAAAGTTTGGAAAGTGGCAAACTTTAAATCTTTACGAAGGTTTTAGTCCAATGGTTTCATATGGCCCCAAATTATGTGTGCATGTAATTTCAGTTCACCTGATTTATGCTGACCCCATGAATTTCATAGTTTTTTTTTTCTTAAGCAAGGAATCCTCAGATTTGGTTTTTCCAGTTCCTTCCTCTGAAATATAGGAGATTACTACACAAGGCTCTAGAAACATTACTGAAGTGGAATTACAAAAACTTGTCCTTCCCCTTACTGCACAACTTCAGTACCAAGCCATTGTTAACCAGTTGCCCTACCATTGTTATAATGCAACTTTGCATTAACAATTGACTGACATTATGGCATAGTGGTCTGAGTGTTGGGCTATGACTCTGAATACCAGGATTCAATTCCCAGCTTGGCCATGAAACCCACTGGATGATCTTGAGCAAGTCACATGCTGTCAGCCTCAATGGAAGGCAATGACAAACTTCCTCTGAACAAATCTCCCCCCCCCCAAAAAAAACCATGATAAGTTTGTCTAGAGAAGAACCCCATGTTGGAGCCTTGAAGGCACACAACAACAACAACAACAACAACAACAACAACAACAAGTCACAAGTGACCACTAATATTGTTCCATTCATGCAGTTATGCAAGTGCAGATCTTTTCAGTATTATGTTATTGAGATTGCATAGCCCATGTTGTTTAAAGTAGGCATGACTTTAATAATTCTCTCCATTTCAGTTACATCACACCACTTCCATTCGAAGAGTGCATTTCCTGCAATCAATGAGATTCTACATTTTCTATCTATATATAGTTTTTTTTTTTTAATCTGCATTTTGAAATTTTGAGGTAGCTAGCACTTGGCTTGATATCATTTCCATGTAGTGTAAGTTGATTTGAATGTTCTGTTGCAATTTCAGGTCTTGTCCCGCAGCTGTGAGGTTTTTTGTTTTTATTATTATTATTATTATTATTATTATTTTATTTTTTGAGGGGGGATGCATTTACACAAGAGGGGGGAAATGGAGCAGAGGCTTGGAGAAGCTCAGGATGTGCAAAAATTGCGTACACTTTCAACACAAAACAAGCACAGTCCAGGGATTAATAGGTAATGCCAAAAGAAGTGTTTCTATATTATTGATAACATTGTTATCACATGAAAGGGATTGTGTGAATGCAATGCAAAAGAACATTCATGTGGTGATCTCCATAGCCCAAAGCACCTGGTATTTGCTGGCAGTCTCCCATCCAAGTACTAAATAGAGATGACCCTGCTTAGCTGCCAAGGTCAGATGTGATATGGTGTCTGTAGGCCTACACAAATTACTGGTCAGTGAAAACACAAAACAACTTCCAAGTATGATTTTTGTTTTCCTGACAAACACTTGCATCTCAAGATTATGCACAAATGCAATACACAAGCTGAACAGATTGCTGAGAATTATCTTAGCTTCTTCTGTCACATTTTGTTGATGTGGCATGTGTAGGAACCTTGGGGAACAAAGTTGAATGAGTAATGTATGCCTCTCTTAATATCAATGCACTTCAAAACATACATAACAGAGGGGGGAAATAACATTCACAACTCCTTCTTGATAAGAGACAGGGAGCAGGCTTACAGCAAATGAATAATTTTATCTAATATAGCTAGGAAACATGGATGCCCACATCTGCATTATGGTAATGATGGAAATGAAATTACTCAAAATTTTGATAAATTGACCTGAGTCTTCATACTTTAGAGACGGTCAGACCACCAAGCAGTGTCTATATTCATGTACTATCTAAGAAGCAGTTTGGAAAAATTTCAACATAAGCTAAGCAATCCTAACAACTTGATTCATTTCTAAGGAAATATAGCACTATAGTAATAGAGGACTCTGTCTGTTCCTAGGAATTGCATTCATTTATAAGAAAAATATAGCACTAAGGCATTAGAGGTCATTAAGAGAGATCACTGTAGCTGTTAGAATTGCTTTGAAAGTCAGCTGCCTGCCTTCAACCTGTCTTGCCTGAAATATGGGTATACGCTGGAATGATCTCCTTTTAGAATCATGGAATCAGAGTTGGAAGAAACATCAAGGGCCATCCAGCCCAATTCCCTGTCATGCAGAAAGACACAATCAAGCACTTCTGACCATCCAGCCTCTATTTAAAAACCTCCAGTTAGGAGTTTCGCCAATTGTCAGCTGTAGGTGGGTATTTAAAAGAAAGGAAATGCCTGATCGTATCCACAAATACAAGACCAGGTTGGTCGCAAAAGGGGTTTCACAACAAAGGTTCGAGAGTTATGATAAGACTTTTTCCCCCACTGCAAAGCCTGAAAGCCTCAGATTAGTGTTAATGTTAGCTGCCAGAAAGGGCCAAGTAGTGAGGCATTTCAACTTTGAAACTGTCTACTTGAATGCTCGCTTAGATGAGGTGGTTTACATGGAGCAGGCACCAGGTTTTGATGATGGTAAAGATGGAAAGGTGTACAGGCTGAACAAGGCACTTTATGGTTTGAAACAGAGTGCATGATGTTGGAACCAGTGTATAAATCAGAAACTGGTGCGACTTGGGGACAAATGCAGCATTGCTGATGCATGCGTATACACCAAGGGGGAGATAACTCTTGTGATTTATGTTGATGACCTTTGTGTGGCAGCGAAGTCAGAACAAGAGGTAAGGTCTGTGCGACAGGAGTTGTTAGACAAGTTTGCCCTAAAGGATTTAGGAAACCTCAAGACTTACCTCAGGAGCGAGGTACAGCGAACTCAGGATGGCAGATTTTTGCTGAGCCAGAGCAAAAAGAGAGAAAGGCTGGTTGAGAAGTGTGGCCTAGAGAGTGCCAAAGTAGTAAAAAGTCCCATGACTCCTGGCTACACCAGCAGTGAGTCAACAAAAGATTTTGAGAATCTGGACTTGTACAGGAGTGTGATAGGCAGCGTGTTGTTCTTGCAAATAACACAAGGCCTGACATTTCTTTCGCCATAGAAGTTCTGAGCAGAAAGGTAAGCAATCCCAAGACTGAAGATTCCTGACCAACCACACAGCTCCATAGCAGTCTCTTGGTGGTTATCTGGGTGTTAAGCTTCAGCATGGGCCTACGCAAGCTGCGCAAACCACACTAACAAGTTAGTTTTCTATTTTGCCCACTTTTCCCAAGAACATAGCAAAAAACAACATAAGCAAGTGTTTCTTTTTCTTTTTTCAGAAAGCAGCACAGTTTTCTGTGCATGGTGAAAAGATCCAAAGTGTAGTTTTTTACTGCAGACTTCCATGTTTCTCAGGCTTATGCACAGTTCTGGAAAAGGGTGCAGTTTATATTGTGCCTGGAACAATAAAACAAAAATGTTCCCACAAAGTTGCAGAACTTCCAACATGCTAATTTTCCTCCTTCACAAGTTTCTTAATGGGTCAGGATGGAACTTCAAATTAAAAACAAAAGCTACAAGTTTCTATTCTATTCTTATCAAGTTCCCTTGTTAACAACAGTAACTTGAGCGATTCATCCAGATAGATGATAGATAGATAGATAGATAGATAGATAGATAATTTTGCTGTGAATTTTCCCAGTGCATTTGGGGTGGCACAGTTTGGAATGAGGAAGTAAAACCCATTAACCTTGCAGAAGACCTGCTCTTTCTGAAGGTGAAAAGTGTTAGAATTTATTTATTTATTTATTTATTGTTATGGAGCAACACAACTGCTAGCATTTTTGGACTCTCCTTGTTGAGGGCCAGCTGACAGTTTATCCTGGCAAGCACAAGAACTTCAAAATTTACCGCTGCATCATTGAGCATGCACAAGCAAGGCCCATATTCCTAATTTTCAATAACTTCCCCCCTTCTCACCATCATATTATCAATCCCTCTGAAGCCTTTAATGTCCTTGATTCTCCAGAGAAGATTTGCAGAGAACTCAGGGGCTACAGGACAGAAAATAAGATAGAAAAGCCCTTGCTCAAGTGGCTTTCCACTCAGGCCATCTTTGATCCAGCTCAGTATATCTGGATGTACAAAGCCACTTTGGCTAGGTTTAACAAGTGGTTTTACTTCTGCATTTTCTCCCACCCATCCCAGTTTGTGTTTCGTATGCCATCACAAAGAAACATATCTTTTTAAATGGGAAAAGCAACCATTACTTTAACATGATCAAGCCCAATCCAACAAGTGAAGAAAGTGACTGTTGACAGATGTTTAGTGTGAAAACACCAATAACTGTAATAACTGTAAAAAGTCCCAAATCCTTTATGTTCTTGTTTGCTAATTACTATACATACTCATGTATAAGTTTAGAAATTTTAATGAAAAAACTGACGCCGAAAACCTGGATCACCTTATCCACAAGTCAACGTAAACACTGTACTTTAACTTTTATCAAAGAAAAGAGCCATTCCCTTCTCTGAGTGGCATGGCAAAAGGAGAAAACTTAGTCCATCCAGGTAGCACCTAAAAGAAGCACCAACCCTCTTCGTGGTGCCACTTCTGACCTTTTTTAATGCCTGTGTGGGAAAATGGCAGTAGCAGCAGCACTTAGACAGATCCCTTCAAAGGATCTGCTAAAGGAGGTACCAAAAAGAATCAGGCTTTGAAGGATTTCAGGCAGACATTTGTCTATGATTGTCAGCTTTTCTGGATCAAAATCAGGCAAAGTTATTACATTTAAGTTAAAAGTTATAGTCACTTCTAACATAGTCATGATTTTCATTGCTTTGCCTTATCGTCCTTTTTAGACATGTGGGTGTTTTCTTAGCCCCAACTGTGCCTGGTCACCACCCACATACATCACACAACCTTCATTCTCCCCCATCATCAATCCAGCCTTTAGAGAGAGCATCAACAATTTATGACTGCTGGAAATTTGTAAGGTTTTTTGGAATAATTTTCATTTGCTTTGTCCTTTACATCCTTTGCTACATAACCCTCAGTTTTACCCTCAGTTTATACAAGGATCATATCAAAATCCATAATTTGAGCTCCAAAACCTGTCCTTGACTTATACATGAAGTCAACTTATATTTGAGCATAGTATTTTTCCAGTTGTGATCAACTCAGGTGTAGCAAGAGTTTTTAAATACTATCAAAGTTAATCCAAAGGAAAATGTCACAACCTTTAAATGTAGCATGATTTATAAATAAACTGGGACAGATCATACACTGCCCAGAGGGCCATGGTTTATTATACTCACCTTCGGAAACCACCAGTCAAAGTAACTAAAGCACCGGGGCAAAATTTCCATACGGTGTCCTTAACAATCAGGTATGTCAAATCGGCTTCTGCCTTCAATACACAGCTAATAAGGTCTTCATAATGTAGTAACCCTGAAAAGTTTTTTTATATTATTTGTTTGGTATTGTGAGGTATAGTTTGGTATAGTGAGGTAATCTAGTGGACACTATACTAAGTGTAAAAAAATACAAGACCTAATAACAAGGTCTATCCAAAACATATCAAACCACTCTTGGCTTTCATTTGCCAGCTAGTTAAGAATTAGCTATCTCACCGGGTTGGAACAATCATAATGGGGTATTCTAGAAATCTATTTAAAATGAATAAATCTGTTTTATTCAATTTCATTATAGCAACATAACTGAATTTGGTCAATCAGTCACAAACTAGAGCTTTCAAATACTTTGGCATTGGTCAAAAGTGACGGTAGACACCTGAGGGACTTCCAGTTGTCTCCAAAGAAGTGATAATCCTTGTAAGAAATGTATCCTGATTGACATGTTCATTGGTGAGATTTTGAACTTTGGTTGTGTTAAATCAGGAGTGGGGATTTGTTATTATTGTTGTTGTTGTTGTTGTTGAGAGCTACATTCACTCATGGGTAATTTGTTGGGAGCCCAAATCTTGAAATTGTGTTGGTTTGCAGTAGGTATAAGTGGATAGGTTGCCTCATTTCTGTTTTATGTTTCACCACTCCTTTTTTTCTCTCTTTTCTTCTTCCTTTCTACCTAGGAAGTTGACAAGATTGTATTTTACAGAGGTCTTTGCTGATCACCTCTAGAGAGCTTTTGAAATTAGGCTGCAGGTCCCACACAACCCCATAAGCACAGGTTGCTTTTCTCTATGGGCAATGAATGGCATTTTTCAGCTGAAAGCCAGACATTTAAACATAGAGTCTAAGGGGAAAGATTAGGAAAACTGAGGGGGAAATAAATTTTAATTTTAACAAAATACTTTATTTTAAGAGTCAGTATTTATTTGAGTCAGTATGGTATAGTTGTTTGAGTGCTGGACTAAGAGTCCAATAGACCAAGAGTTTGAATCCCCACTCAGCCTTAGAAATCCAGCTGATGACTTTGGAGTTTATCAGACGGGAGGAATTTCTCTTTATTTCAAATGGAGCCAATTAGAGCCAATTCGAATTCACATGAATTCGCTAGTTTAGCGTATTTAACTGAATTCCAATTGCATTCGGAATGCATTCAGAATGACTTCCCATTACCCGAAAATGACCCCCCCATTGCCCGAAATTGCATGAGATGCTTTAAAACGGAATAATGTAAAACCCATGATTGCGTTCAGAATGACTTCCCTTTTGCCCAAAATTGCGTGAGATACTTTAATATGCAATAACATGAAACCCCATTATTGTGTTCAGATTGCCATGAAATTATACTTCCAATTTCCATCATCTTATAAACTCCTTTGAGCAAGTCACAGTCTCTCAGGCTCAGGGTAATGTACTGCTAAGCTTCCCCTGAATAAATCCTGCCAGGAAAACCCCTAGGATGGGGTCACCAAATTCAATAATCAAGTTGAGTCACATAACAGCAATAATAGCAGAAACCACATCAACAACAATGAAGCCAAATAAGAAACAGAAAATCCCCAATAAAAAGACATATACTGTTGTATCTAAAAGAGAGGTGAGGGAATCAGAGGGCCTAACTAAAGCAACTTATTTAATCCCCTCCCCCTGAAAACAAATTTAACAGATATTTAAAAATCCAATAGGCTAAGCCTATACCACAAAGATGTCTATATCTATGCTTTTTTCCCAATATATGGGTTTTTCTTTGGTTGGTGGGTTGGGTGGCTGGTTGGCTGGCTGGCTGGTTGATTGGTCTGTGTGTTGTTGTTTTGGGCAGCAAGGAAAGAAGAAGGAAGGAGCTCAAAACATATAGTAAATTCTCTTTGAAAATTGTACTATCAGATAAAACTGAATAAACATCTGTGTTATAAAAATATGTTTGGAACACTTTTGTGACATGAAACAATAATGGGGTTACTTTTTTGTTTTTAGCAAGAAAATTTACCACATCCAAAATAATTCTTATTTCACCCTAATACAGATGGGGTTTTATTATTTTTTTAAAGTTTATATTCCCTAAAATAACTCTTACACTATTAAGAAAACTGAAATAATGATCTTTGGGGAACAAAAATGTTCAACTTTATTATATATTCTATGAATGTCCCAAAAAAAAGAGTAAGAATCATATTGATTGAATAGACCATATTAGCATACTCATCAATAAACATGCTATTCTAATTAATATTGTCTTAACCTAAGTTACATGCCAAATGGAATTTTTACCTGCTTTTTGCATCCTCGTCAGTTGCACATTCTTGTCACATTTCACATCTTCCAGAGTCCGCAAACCCATCCTGAACCACTTTCCAGATGTCTTTAGTCCCACTCCAAAAACAGAGGTGAACAGCTACATTGAGTGCAGGAAAGGATATTAAAAGCAGTGTTTTGGAATACATCTGTAGAACAAATTCTCATGTTCTGTGCACTTTAGTATAAAGGCAAACCACACTGGCCCAACTCTGGAGATTATCACACCCGGGAATCCCACCGAGATAGACATGGGATTGAAAAGCCAAAACCAGGTGTAGTTGCATGCAACTGCGGCCAGATGAGTGCAACCCATATGCAGCCCAGGCCCCAGCCATGCCTATCCAGCGGCTTTTCAAAAAATGGGAACTTGCCATTTTTGAAAATCCTCTGGATTAGCACAGCTGGGCCACATACGGGTTACATTTGCCCTGCCACAGCTGCATATGATAACAACTGGTTTTAGCTTTTCAGTCCCATGTCTATCCCAGCAGGATTTCTGGGTGCAATAATCTCCTATATTACAAATGAAAGCCATTCCATTCAATTTGGCTAGTATTATATAATGAATGATGAGCATATAGTATCTCAGTATGGCTGCACATGTGGAAGAATGAATTATTAGAATTGACAATGATGATAGGAAAGGCAAAAGGAAGTAGAAAGAGAGAAAGTCCTCATGCCAGTTAGACTCAGTTAGGGAGTCCACAGGCCTAAGCCCGCAGGACCTGAGCAGAGAGGTAGAGGACAGGGAATCTTGGAGATGTCTCATCCATAGGGTTGCCATGAGTTGAAGTCAACTTGGGGGCAGTTAACAACAACAACAATGGCTGCACACAGATTTTCAGCAAGCATTTTTAAGTGAAACTTTACTTTTCCACCCTGACACCAGAACAAGAAGAAATGACATTGGGTTGCCTTCCAGTTCTCCAAGTCCGTGATTCTACAAAATGAAACATTACTATTGACTTTCATGTGGAGGTGAGCAACTTGTAGCTCTTTAGATATTGTTTAGACTGTAGCTCCCAGAAGTCCTTATTTTCTAACTTCCTAAAGGACTTTAGGGACCAGACTAGCCATAATTAGATTAAAATGTCCTTCAAGATTTCAACTTATCTTTTAATAATTTTTTTTAATAATAATAAAATTTATTTGTATTTCCCACCTCTCCATCTGATCTTTTAGTTATTTTATTGTATCCTACATACATGTTGCTTTGCACATGTTCCATTATAATGAAAGAATGGATATGAGCAAAGGAACAGCACAGAAGAGAATGGATGTCTGCCAGGTATCTGCATATTGTTGTTGTTGTGTGCTTTCAAGTCATTACTAACTTATGGTGACCCTAAGGTGAACCTATTATGGGGTTTTCTGGGACTGAGAGTATGTGACTTGCCCAGTGGGTGGGTTTCCATGGCTGAGCAGGGATTCAAAACCTGGTCCCCAGGGTCATACTTCAACACAATGGCTGTTTATGTGCATACTACATATTGTTATTTGATTAGATATCCCTGGAGACCCATGTGATAAAATTGAGACTGTCATATTTTGACCACATCATGAGAAGGCATGACTCGCTGGAAAAGACAATAATGCTGGGAAAAGTTGGGGATAGAAGAAGGAGAGGTAGACGACACACCAGATGGCTAGGCTCAGTTAGGGAGGACATAGGCTAAAGTCTGCAGGAAATGAGAAGAGCAGTGGAGGGCAGGGAGATTTGGAGATGTCTCATCCAAGGTCACCATGAATTGAAGTCAACTCGGGGGCATCTAACAAGAACAAAAACTATTTAAACTTTTATTCCTGGTATTAAATGGTGGTCAAACTATTCAGTATGTTAAATGTATGTATGAATTTCATGTGTCAGGTTTGTACAATCAAACTGGTTTCCTGTGTAAATTGAAGGACACACAATTTAACATGCACCAATGAACTGAACATGGAATAAGTGGAGAGGAAGGGACAATGAAGTGTGAAGACTGAAATGTTATTGATGGTTTTATTAGGATTTTTAAAATTATTGCAGTATGCAAACCAACCTGATATTATAGGATACGTGGAAGTATAAATGTCATCAAAATATTGTATATCACTGGCAACTGTAGAAACATGAAAAGAGGAGGAGGTATTGTTCTATTATCAAAAACTCTGGAAAGGTTTCAGTAGGCAACAAATAACAAATCCAGTACAACAGCTAGGAGGAATGGTGTGCAGTGGGGCCTGTTGGAATTCAGTGCAGAAGCTAGTTTCCTGGTGCTGCCCACATCAGCATCCCATTGCATGAACCACAAATACACCATGCTGAGAAGAGTTGTTATGTTGTAACATGTTTCCTCTGAAAATCATCCGTCAAAAGCTGCTATTCAACAGTGAAAGGAAGCTGCCACTGAAAGCAATAGTAGCTTCCCTCCTAGGATACTCAGCAGCTTCACTGGGGCTTTGGCAGAAGAACAACCTAGTGAACTGTTCTGAAGAGTTTTGTTCTTCTTAACACGCTGATAGTTGCTGTAGGTATGTTACAAGAATCAATGGATGGCATCCAGTTCAGTATTTATAAGACTGTAAGATGGACTTATGATCTCATGATTTTTGAGATTCACATTTACAATCTTTAATGACTGATCATGACCTCAGCAACCTTCCCCTTAAGCCACTCAGTAGAAACCAAAGAATTTCCAAGGCACTGCAGACTGGAGTATTTTATTTATTTACTTACTTTAGTTGCATGCCACCTTTCTCTCAGGCAGGGCCTCAAGGTGTCATCCATAACACATCAAAAAAAAGTTTATCAAAAAAATTCAAGACAGATTTTTAAAACACCATGTTAAAACACTATAAAACTGGTCTAAAATCATACAAAAGTTATAAACAGATAAAACATACATCTACATTAATAACCTTCCCTGCTTAAGTATTAAAAAGCTTGCTTAAATAAGAATGTTTTAGCATGCCGGCAAAAAGAAAGAAAGGTGTTGGGAAATGAGGATTACAGCACTCTCCCAGGCATAGGACACCCCAAGACAAGCAACTGTGGCAAGATCCTGGGGACGGAGTCTCCAGCTGACGTCTCAATATGCCATGCAACCAAGAGAGCACTGCAGTTATCAGTTTCCCAGTGCACCAATCTGCAGTGCCTATGGGGCTTTCTAGATTGGCAGGAAAGTGTGACATGAAGTTGCCTTTTCCTTAATGCTTAGCAGCTGAACCGCAGCCTTTAGGTGCAGCTGCGCTGTTCCGCAGTTTTTAAAAAAGAATCTGGGAAAACCAGCACCTTTTAAAAGGCGCTTCTTCTCCCCTAAAACGCAAAAAAAAAGTGTTTTCATGGCACACTTTCCCTTTTTCTCATCTAAAGGCTAGACTTTCATGCAGCCATGAACACACTTCTTTTTGCCAATCTAATTAGAAACCTTTCAGTTGCACCACTGCCTGGTTTAAGAGGTACATGTATGGTGAGGAGTATCTGCAGAATGAGCTACAAAAGAGCTTTTTTGTCAGTCTTGTGCAGTTATCTGCTGCAGGATCTCAACAAATATTTTATTATTGCTTTTGACATTTATAACCCAGAGTCTGGAAACACTTCTTCCCTAGAGTATAACCTTCAGAATTCCTCATCTTATAATGGCCACTTGGGGATTCTGGAAGTTTTACACCAAAAAATAACTTTCCCAAACTCTGGATTACTTGTCCTTCCTTCAATTGCTGAAGGAAGCATACATGGCTCTGTTCATCAGTGACCTCACAACAACTCCAAGGAGAAGATGGCTGAGAAAGAGTCACTGGCAAAACAAAAACCAAAACAAAGAATTACACATCTCAGCAAAATCTGAAACAAGCATCTCCCAAGTCCCAGTCCAACACCATTATTGCACAGCAGCACTCTCAAAGGACAGTAACCTATAAGAAAGTTTTGACTGTCCGAAACCACTACAAAGCAAGCATTATCGGTTGAAAATTAATATCCCCAAGGAATAGTGACCCTTTTATTAATGTGCTTTTTGTCACTGGTTTGTTTTAGAAAAATATTCCTGCCATGTGTAGGGTGTGAGAATAGGTTGTAGAGTCCCATTATAAAGCTCCCTTTCTAAATAATCTCTAGCCTTGGAATTTAGGCCATGTTTTATCTTGTCTTTCTAATGAGATTATTGCTTTTTAAAGCAATTGTGATAAAGAAAAGAAAAGGATGAAAATCCTGGACAATTAAAATACATATTACTCTACATTTTAGATATGACAAGTAAAATTACCCAGCCATTGTGAAAGGATTGCTGTTTAGGAGCAAGAGTGATTATATTTTGTAATCTCACTTTTCAAAAATTATTTAGATCCTTATCTATTAATTTTTGTACTTTGTTTGCTTAGCAGTTTGCTTAGCATTTAATAGAATCAGGAGGATTCACAGA
Source organism: Urosaurus nigricauda (assembly GCA_034509955.1). Taxonomy (NCBI): domain Eukaryota; kingdom Metazoa; phylum Chordata; class Lepidosauria; order Squamata; family Phrynosomatidae; genus Urosaurus; species Urosaurus nigricauda. The sequence goes on along the minus strand of JAOEGL010000003.1, from coordinate 191,483,551 downwards.
AGTTTTATTAGGTCCTAAATAAAGACTAAAAGAGTGTGTGTGTGTGTGTGTGTGTGTTGTTAAAGTATGAAGTATCAATGGCAGTAGAAGAAACAAAATTAAACTTTGTCTTCTCTAGTAAACACTGTTTACTTCTTTAGATCACTGATCTTTCTGTTAGCAGGTCACACTATGTGAGTTTACACTTTAGCCTCGGTACATTATTCACAGATCAGTCCAAAGGGAGGAGGAATCCAACTAATTTGTGCTTCCACTTTACACAACTTCATTGACATTTAATAGGGAAACCCGTGTTTCTCTCCAAAATGAGGGTCACACATAGGCAACCCATGGGCCATGGTTTGCCTGTGGCCCCTGAAATGTTCCTCTATGCCCTACTGCAAGTGTCCACCTTTGCCTCACAAACTCTTTGTTGAACCTGGTTGTGCTGTAAAAGCCATCACATAAAGGTAGCCATCCCCATGCCAAGATGTTCCACTGAGCAAGGAATTATTATGTCTTCAAAATATTTTCATAATACCTTCACATATTACTGAAAGAGTGAAATGCAGAAATCACTTGTCTTCCACTAATCTCCACTTCATATGATGTGTAATGGGTTTTTCAGTATGAATTCAGACTATCAAGGATCTTACTGACTGTTATGGGAGAACAAGGCCATACAGCTTGAAGAGGAACAAGTCATTTGACAAAAGATTTAACTCATAAATAAGAACATTCAAGGGCTACAAAGAGATTTTTGAGACACAGCCTTATTGCACTAACAATAGGAGTTCAAGACCACACTCTTTGAATCACTAAGTATACATTGTTGCAGTGTATTGCAGTATTATAACATTTTCTACTGTTTTCTAGCAACCAATTTTTTAAAACATGCTTAAAGAGCATCTTGTTTTAGGCACACACAAAGAGCCAGCAAAATGTGGCTATATGGGAATAGTGTTTTTTGAATAAAAATATGGTTTTGCTGAAAAACATATTTTGCACAAACAAAACCCCCATTATTTTTTTCATAAAAACACATAGATGTACTTCTGCTCAGAATAACCACGAAACATTTTGTCATGCAGATACGAAGAACTAACAAAAATATTAATTTCCTCCACAGTGCAGAACCCAGCAGAAATTATACATCCTCACACACAAGGACAAAATAGACAAATGTTTGTTTCTCAGCTCTTTCCTGTCATTTAGCAGCAGCTTTCTCAGTTAATTTTGGAGGGATGGGGTTCTTTATATATAAGAGGAACATAGGGAAGAGGGGCAGTGCACAATGAACCACACTTTTTTTTTAGTTGCCTTTCTTGCAAAACATTATAGGTAAAGATATTTTCCCTTTTTATGACAACAGCAACAAAAATAATTTTTAAAATCCCAATGTTTTTGCTGTTTCAAGCCATGATGGGGCTTTCCCAGTGCAACCTCCATCATACCCCAATGGGAATGATGCCATGCTCTATTTTTGGGCACTGTTGTGGGACAAATGGCTATCATCACAGGTAAGCCTGTTTTCTATACAACACTGTGGTAATGCTACTTCTGTGAAACTTAGCATGCATCAGTACTGTACAAATAATGCACCTTGACATCATTTTAAGTGCTGCAGCTCCAGCCTATGGAATCCCTGAGATTTGTTGTTTTAAAGGGTCTTTAGCCTTCTCTGCCAAGGAATGCTGCTGCCTCACAAAACTACAAATCCCAGGGTTCTGTAGGATGGAGCCATGGCAGTTATAATGGTGTCACACTGTATTATTTCTACAGTATAGATGCACTCTCAGTCTGTGGTAAGTGTGTACAAAATGGCAACCCCATCCAACTATTTCTCATCTATTTCAATAAATGTGTTTGGCCTAATAAAGATATCTCCCCTTATATGGATCTAGGATTTTGTATGATGGCCAATACAGTTCTCTTTGCTTTTTACATGATGGGGTTCATCTTTGTAATCAAGTTTCTGTGTTTGGTAAAAGAAGTGCACAGCAAGGCTTATATCATATATAACCTTTGGCAACTTCCCAAAAGAAAGACGCAAAATAGACTTACCTTAAATGATCTGTAGTATTCACTGTTTAGGACTGCTTTCACTCTAGCACTCTCGCCTTCTTCTAGTATATCCTGTACAAATTACAGTCATTTATTTACTCAGATTTAAATAGTACTTTTTATTATTTAAAAAAGGCATCATAGGATGTATTTATAAAGTAATAGTCTAAGGATTAATAACCCGTGGTGATAAAGGTTGGGCAGCCTATGGCCTTCCAAATGCTTCTCAACTGCAACACCCATCATACTTGATATTGACTATGCTGGCTGGGACTAGTAGGATATGAAGTCACAGGTTTCCCACTACTTTACTAAAACTACAGATTGTTAAAAACATACACAAACTTAATATTAAAATACTATTAAATTATCGATAGAATAGAATCCATCTATAGAATCTATATCACTTATCTATAAAACTATACAAACTTTAAATTAAAAGCATAGGTTACATATACTTCCAAATTAGAAATTTCAGATTCTCATTTCTTTCTAAATTTCATTTTTATGCATTACTTTTTCAATTCATACTATCTGTAGATGACTGAATTTTCAGAATTCTTAACTTTTATTTAATTTAGTTTATTATTAATCTAACAGTTTTCTTTGATTTGTATTCTAACATCATATAGTAATTTTGCTAATTTAGGAGATTATCACATTAGCTTCGCTGCCGGGATAGATCTGGATGTAACTTTCTTAAGGCAGATCTTATCGTAGTCACCCATCGCCAGGCAGTATGTAGCCCACATGCAACCCAGGCTTCTCTCACAGCTTTTCAAGAACTGTATTTTCCCACTCTTGAAAAGATGTGGGACAAGCCTGGAGAAGCCTGGGTTGCATATGGACTGCATACTGCCTGGTGATGGGTGACTGTGATAAGATCTGCCTTAAGGAAGTTACATCCCAGGTCTATACTGACAGTGAAGCTAATGTGATAATCTCCTTAGATACTATTATCATAATGTGTATCTTCAGAATAATAAGCCATGGCTTATATTAACCATGATTTTTTTGACAAGCCATGGTTTCAAATAGGCAGAATCTGTAAACCAACAACAAGCCAAGGATTCAGATTATGTTTTTATGGCCAGTTAAAACAAGCCTTGGCTGGTTAGCAGAGATACATACAACATCACCAACAATGTGAAAATCTCCCAGTTTCCAAACTATTGATTCATATAGGGTTGAACACATGAAATTTATTAAATTGATTTTAAGCATTTTTCCTAATTTGCACATTTATTTGCTCAATTTATCTAATTTAAGCAATGTTTACCTCACTGAAACATTTTTTCCAGTTGTCCACATAAATATATTTTTCTCATTCATGCAATTTTTAATCATTTCAGAATATATGCAGTGCTTTGTGTGTACCTTATTCTTTGGAAACAGTTTATAAGTCTCACAAATTATCTGAATTCTTGGATCAAGTTGCAAATTAACTCACAATCTGTCTAGACCATTGAGCCCAACCAAACTTCTTTCCTTCCCTAATCCCAACAAGCCACATTTCAATAAACCATACTATGAATTGTTTTGGCACATGAATGCAACATGTGTTTGAATGAGTAGCACTATGCATTTTACTTTCTGTAGAACTCACCTCAATGACCCTTTTGACTTGTTCTCCCATCCAAGGCAATCCTTCAATATCGTTTATTCTAGCTATAGCAAATTGAAGAAACTTCAACACAGAAGCTGCTCTCCTAAATGAAAGGCAAGGCCCCTCATTCTCTCGGAATTCATCGTTTTCAGCCAGTATTTCAAAGGCATCCTTCGTGTGGTGGCAGGATGTTGGAGAGAGGGAGAGAGAGTGGTAGTAGTTTTAACAAAATGGGTGTATTCAATATGGCACCAAGAAAATTTAAAATCTGCAGGCTTGGTGCACACAATTCTTTATACCATGGTAAAAATATAAAAGTAACAGCTGTTAACCCACTGTGACATTTTGTTCATAGGTATGTTTAATAAACGACTTCTCAGTGAACCACCACACAGCTTTTTGACCTATAGCGGGAGAACTGACTTATGACCACCAATTTGGGCAAATCTCTAGAGCTTAAATAGGTGAAAGAGTTCCTGAGATGCTGAGACATCTGCCCAAAAATGTTTTGTCAAACAAGTCATGGCATGACATCTGTGTTTCTCAGAAACACTCTAACAAATAGGCTGTGTCAAGACCTGCTTCCAAAACCTGAAGTGAACTTGGCTAAGGCTGGGGATGCGAGGAGAAAGTTGGGAGGGGGGTTGAAAAGAACTGGTTTAAACAATTTTAGGGGAAAGTTGATAGCTGCAAGGATCAATAAGTATTCTTAAAACATTATCCATATTAACACAGTATTTTCCAATTGAAAATGTTGGCTCTGGACATTTGGGGTTTGTATTCATTTCTCCAAGATTGGTACTAAAAGCCTCTTCACATTTTATCTTGTAACAACCAACAAGCCTAATCATTTCTGGATTGTGGGTTTCATTTTTTCCCTTTTGTTTTACCATTAAAGCAAAAGAACATAAAATAGATCCCTGCATCAAAGAGAAAAATTTAACAGCCATTGTGCTCAATGGAGGGCATGCTGTGCTGTCTTCATGCTATCTTAGCAAATACAGGCTTGAGGACATATATTCAATGAGATAAAATCTAGGTCCAGCCCCAAACTAATTGAAGATCCAGTTTGGGTCACCAAAATGCAGAGAAAGGTAACAAATGTCAAAAGCTTTCCTGCTGGATTTTACTGGACTAAGACAGCACATTATCTTGTCCAACTGAGAAGAACGGCTATTAAGTTCTGTCTTTTATATACAGTCTTCTTCAGTTTTCTAATTCTGGATGTGTTTTTTTTAAAGCCTACAAAGCATTAGATTTGTCAGATGGTATTAGACAAACCATGACATGAATCCTATGCCCAGTAGGGAAACACCAGCACAACACAAAAAGGCAAACTATGACATCTGGCAAATTTAGATAACATACTGAAATGTTCAAGTAGCAAATGCTGCATGAATGCGTGATATTTTTTTAAAAAAGAAAAAATATGGTACTGAAAATCTTTTAAGTATATTAAAGGGCTGTACAGATGACCCCAAAGGCCCCAAAGGGTGGCAGGACACCACCCCTTTCCCTGCCAGATCAGGGTGCAGCAACCTCACACCACACCCGTAACCGGGCAGGTTCGTGGTAAAAAAAAAGAAGCCACAAAAAGTGGCTTACTCTTGAGCCATGGAAAGAGCACCATAGCCACCTGTGCCATGGCATTTCAGCACTCCTTTGGCACAGTGCATGTGCATGCTGCACCAAGAGAGTGCCATGATGCTTCTTGCCGTGCAGTGGGGCATGCAGCATCATATTGGCATGGGGCAGAGTCAAGGATATGGTTGATTACCTGTGATCTGAAGCCCGATTTTTGTTATGCTTACATTAGATTTCACAGCATGAATTGGACAAGATAGTCATAGCTAACTTAAAGCTCACTGATTTCTGTGTTCTTACTCTAAACGTAAATAAACCTAGATCCAACCCCATGTATACAGCCCCTATTATTCTCTGTTCTTGTGATATTGTTGCTTACTTTAAATGATAAAAATTTGTCTTTTTCAAGCTTCAGTATCAGAACTAGATCAATATCAGATCTCACTTTGAAAATAAATAGAAAATTTAAATTAAAACTTGTTTCTGTCTCTTCCATTAGAAATATGTAGTTCTCTCCTACATATCTGACACTTGTCTCCCCTTCCATCGTAGACAAATGTGGCAGATGTTTCTCTCAGACACAACATTATGTTTTGGGATGCCTCATTTGCCTCCCTCTGGTTCTTTACACATTCAATCAACCAAGAATAAAGTTAATTTTATTGCATTTAGACAAAATATTTCTATTTGCAAGTAGTCTTGTTCTGCATGTGTGTAGCCAACCTCAGACATTTACAGGGTATCACTGAGGAATTTCAATGCAGTTTTTATTTTGTTTGGAGGGTTTTGCAGGTTATCATCTTGAGAAAACTACATGTAAAAAAGTTCCCCTTTGCCTTCTAAAGGATCAGTGAGAAACTCTACTAGTTTCTGAATCTGCTTCTCTGAGGTGGGGAAAGATGCAGTTGACAATATCTCCTTCCCCATATTATGGTGGTTTCCCAGCTTTTCCTTTTTAAAAAAATCTTTTCCCCCATTTAGAAGGACTGAACTGTCTTTCCACCCAAATGTCTTTAGAAGAACCCGTGGCTTAAAGTCATCTCCAAGCACATGAATTCTTACCAAATGCTCTTACCAAATGTTTTTGCTGAGACTGACTCTCCTGTTTTCTTTCTATTTGCTCCAGCAGTTGTTCATTACTCCTTGCATTTACCCCCATCCCATAACTAAAATATTCCTCTCCCCTTTCTTACTTCTTTTAAGGCACAAAGGCCTTGCGCAGACTGGCCATCAAGACTGGCCTGGGGGAGGAATTGGGGCATGGCGTCCACATGACGCATGCCCTGGCTCTGGCCCCAGGGCGCTGTGATGCCATGCACCATTCCACATGGTGCACAGCATCACAGGGTTTCTCTGGCACTGAGTCCACATGACGCAGAGCCAAAAAAGCACCTTAAAGTTGCAGCACCGCGATTATCGTGCCCTTTCCAGGGTGCAAAAAGGAGCTGCTTTTTGTGGCTCCTTTTTGCACCCTGGAAAGGCCATATCGGGGCCGCAGCCCAGATCGGGCACAGCTGAAGGAGGCTGCAGACTGCCGCTTAGGAGTGGTCTGAACAGCCCTAAAGAGAAGGATATATTTGCTGACAATTTTACTCCCATGATTAGGAACACCAAGTGAACAGGGATAAAAAATACACTGGCCATAAAACAAACAAACTTTGGAGACAGTTACCAAATGTTTGTACATGTAGAAACCACAGTTTTGCTCTAGTATCCAATTTTTTTCCTCACAAACAGCATATAATTAACCTGTACATGCAGCTAATGGATCTCAATTGCCCTTGAAGAGCAGGTCGTTTCAAAAATACTTTGGATTGCAGTAAGGAAAGACTGTCAGGATTATGGTCCAGATATGGTCCTACCATGCATAACTGCCGTGTCTGGTGACTCTAGGAAGGAAAAAAAATGTGAACCATCTGTGGCCAGGGATAACAATCAGATATCTGGGGGAGAAATTAGGAGCTGCAAGTTACCAAGGTTCCCACTTCTGTGCTAAGCTGAAGCTTGATACGTGGGAATGCTGGGGCAAGCATTGGGAAGACAGAGGAGTTTATCATACGATGAAATTGGGGGTATAATGCAATGGCAATCGGAATGCAATCATGGGGTTTCACGTTATTGCGAATGAGTGTATCCCACGCAATTGCGGGCAATGGGAAGTCATTCCGAACGCAATCACGGGGTTTCACATAATTGCATATTAGAGTATCTCATGCAATTTTGGGCAATGGGGGAGTCATTTTTGGGAAATGGGAAGTCATTCTGAACACATTCTGAATGCAATCAGATTTCACGTTCATGTAATTGCAAATTGGCTCCATTCGCAATTGAGAGAAATTCATCCCATGTGATAAACTCCAGAATGTTTTGAGTTGCTGATATATGTGAGGGGAGCCTTTTTTTGTAACAAGTTGGACGTTTGAACTCTAAGTGTACCGTGCAATTAGAAAAACCCTGATAACAATTATGTACTGTGGTCAACTCTGATGAATAAAGCTTGTGTTCCTGAAGTGGAATTAGTCCATAACCATCCCCCAGAAAGTCTATCCCTCTACCCTAAATGGGAATTGCAGCCAAGCCAAGAGAGGATAAGGAAGCCTAAGAGAAGCAGTAAAATTCTGAAAACCCTGGGCCCACCATCTGTAGCCATCAGCACTTCACAGATGAACATAGGCATGTATTCATAACATCCCGGTTCTCATGCCCAAGCCCCTCCCCTCGCAGCACTTCACACCAATCAAAAGAACAAGGATAGAATCACAGAACAGAATCATAACATTGGAAAAGACCTCAAGGGCCATCCAGTCCAACACCCTGCCATTCAGGAATACACAATCAAAGTATTCCCAACAGATAGCCATCCAGCCTATGTTTAAAAACTTCCAAAGAAGGAGACTCCACCCCCCCCCCCAAGGGAGCATGTTCCACTGTCTAACAACTCTTACAGTCAGGAAGTTCTTCCTAATGTTTTGGTGGAATCTCTTTTCCTGCAGTTTGAACCCATTGATTTGGGTCCTATTCTCAGGAGCTGCAGTAAAAAAAATTGCTCCATCTTCAGTATGATGTCCCTTCAAACATTTAAACAGGGATGTCATAATAAGTTGGCATCCTCAAAAGTCCTTCTTTCTTGAAACATGCAGCTTCGCGGTGCAACTTTTAGGGTAAGCTCAACCTGCGTGGGACCTTGATGAGTTCTCACAGATTTAGAGGCTGGGCTAAATCCAGTCCTAATATCTAGCAAATATTAGTGGCCCCTTCAGGCGGTAGATCTGCGGTATCACAAACAGGCCACAAACTGTATGCTATTTAATACATTATTTGATTTTTACTGTCTGGGGAGGGGAAAGAGGTGCTTGTGAAATTGTCTGCCTGAAATGCGAAAAATAATTTGCCTGACGTTGGGTATTATGCCCCTTGGCTTTGAGGAGGACAATCATTGCTGCTTTCTCTCAAGCAACAAAATATCTTGGGCAGAACCTCTCTATAGATTGCTCTTGAGTGAATGAGTGAACATATGAGAACATCTTTCAAAACATTAGACATTTCATGGCAGGGATTCTTCAGCAGCATATTAACAAAGGCAAATTTTTTGAAAAGGAGCACAAAAGTGTCTTTCAGTTAGCTGTTGCAAACTAACCAAAGCATACCACAGTACCAAGTCTACTTACATGGAATACTGATGGCTGCTTTAAAGAGTAAAAGAAATTTTAATTTATTCTTTTTAAAAAGAGAGGAGGAAAAATATTACCCAGTCACATGGATAAGCTATCAGGACAAATGACATAAAACATAATGTCATTGCTATTTTGGGTAAAATGCTCACTGTTTTCTACCAGTGGGTGGACAGGTATGGAGGAAAAATACATTACTGACTTAAATTGAGAAGAAAACTAAAATGTCGTGTCTAGTCAAATATTGTTGACAGTCAGCTGAAAGATGCTATCAAAAGACTTCGTTTCAAATGGTGTTTTCATTACTCAATGTTTTCTCCAACTACCAGAGCTCATTAAGAGGTCTTAAATAAACAATTAGACTAACACTGAATATGTATTCCTCCCTCAATGAAACATTGCCAGCAAACACAGAAATAAATTATAGAGCTGCCTTTCTCCATAAGACACACTTTGGCATGTTTTGATTTATTTGCTCGAGATTAAAAAATAATTTCTACTTCACCACCTCTATCTCTGTTCACTACAGTGTAATCTAAATTGACTATTCAAGGGAAAAGGAATAAGTACTGAAAATAGCACAGATTTAACAAATGTGGGATATAATGAGGATTGCATCCTAGAAAGTTACCTGATCTGTACATGATAGCGAGAGGCGTCTGTTGGCCTGGTATAAAAATCCTAATGAAATAGATAACATCTTTCAAATCATATACTAAAAGCAATGTTGCAGAACTGTTTGGTTACATTTCTCAGTTCAGTACTTGAGGTGGAGGATAAGAAGGTCCAAAATGACTAACAGAATAATCCTGACCATTTTCGACAGCTACAGAAGAGGTGTTCTGCTGGCACATCCACCTCATTGCTGAATTTGCACCCAATTATGCTTATAAAGAAAATTGAGGGGATTATTGCATGGCTTCTGTCCTCAAAACCATCATCCGGGTACAGCCCAGCTCCCGGAGCTGGGCTAAATTTCTCACAAAACTACAAATTCAAGAATTCTATATCATTGAGCCAGGGCAGTTAAAGTGGTGTCAAACTGCATTGATTTTGCAATGTAGATGCAGCCATAGTGTGTCCGGTAAAGGAAAATGCTGCTTCCCCATCACTCTCCACCAACACAGAATTTGGGGATGGAGCAGATCAGAGGAAAGGGAATTTGGTTTGCACTGGGAAATGTATCATACCCATGTGGCAAAGATATGTCTCCTGATGCAGAATCTTGGTCAATAATTTAAAACAGTCATAGAATCAAAGAGGAAAAACCATGAAGTAAAACCAACAGAACAGCACCTACAAGCTCATTTCTCTCTTGAAACCAATCCTAAAGGCAGACTGAAAAGATTAGTGATGTAAATCTTCATAAATTTCATTTTCATGGACAAGAAGAAATAACTTAGCCATTTTTCTCCCTGCTCTAAGAAAGTCATTGTAAACTGTGTAATTTTCAAGGATTGTTCACAGTTTGGGATTTATTCAGCAAAAAATCCACACATGGTGTTTTGTTGTTGTTTGTTTGTTTGTTTGTACAGAAAATGTCACTTTCTCCAGATAAATGTTATTTTCTGTGCAGAAAGTATGCTTTTATGGACAGAAAGCAATATCGAGGTAGAAATTGCATAAAAATCTTATCATAAACAAAGCAAAACATAACAAAACAAATCTCTTATTGGTAATAGGAACTGGATAGAAATCAGCATTTTCTCATTATTCCCTTCCTCACTAGAAATGTTAAAAGTCAGTATTGTTCTTTTTGTGTTTTTTTCAGAATCCTCCTGACATTCTCATTTCACTGTGGTTTTACATTGTACATGTGGTGTTGTGCAGATTTTTCCTCTCCAACATATATCACAGGTCTCAGAAATGCATTGATTTCTTAATATAAGATGTGCTTCATTCCCTTACAAGTCTTGCGAGATGTGAGATGTGTGTTTCCATATGGAAATATGTATCCTATTAATTTTTTTTTTCATAGATAACTTTCTTTGTGGATTGTTCCCTAAGCAAATAGATTTGTTGCTCAGAATGAGCAACCTCTGGTGATAAGGTTCACAAAGAACATATTTTTACTTCACTGTTTTGACACACTAATTTGTGAACTTCTTTTCCCTAAAGAGTTTCAGCGCTACAAAGGATATGTTGCTTAGAAGATATATCTAGCCACTTCAGTATTTTGCTACCTGCAAGAAGCCAAATTTGACTGTAAACTAAAGCAAAGTGCAGTTGCCAGGTGGTCTGATTGAAACGACATTAAAACTAATTTATTTGTTTACCCAAGTCAGTGGTATAGCACACTCTTAAATAAATGAAAAGAATGAAATACAATGTAAATAGAAATGGGATGGAGAGCAAAAAAAAAAAAAAAACCAACCTGTCACCTTCCTCAGATAGAGTAAGACAATAGGTATTCTGCCTATATTCAAACATTCACTTTCATATTATCATGAGTAATGGCCTGAGGCCAGAGCTACTCAAGAGCATTTGTAATGAGCCTCAGGATCACACCACCCTTTTCTTCTGACTTAACTAGTTTTCCCTCTCTGAATTAAATTGCATTTGTCTATAAGAAAAATATCCTTCTAAGTTTTATTGCAGTTCAGTATTAATATTCGAAGCCAACCGAGCCCCCAGGGGTAGGGGGATGAGAGTGACAGGGCTTATTTTACCTCATAAAAATCACACTGCAAGCGTGAACTGTGTCTTTTGGGGGAGGAGAGAGAAAAGCAACAAGCTTTTGGTGCCTTAATGCAAGAAGATTCATTTGTTGTTATAGAACGGTCAGGGACTGCATTAATGTTTCATTACAGAAGCAAGGGAAAACATTAAACAATCTTTAGATAAAAACTGTCACACTCCTGGACTTTTATTAATCTGTGACGCATGAGCTGCCGATGAACTGTCCATGGGGTCAAAAATTGCTTTCATTTTTAAAAAAAAGAATAAATAGGTAAAGGGACTGTTTGGAATAAGTGGTAATCTAAAGTGGTCCCCAGATTCTCTGAAGTTAGGGGTGCAAGACCCCTGGAGATTATCACATGGGAGAGGAAAATTAACTTCTCTTGTGCTTAAATCATGTTGATTGCGCGATCAGGGGGAAGTCTATCACACACTGATGCTCTTATCCCATTCTTCTCCCATCTGCAAACAGTAATAAACCTGTCATTGGGTATTAATGGCAGGTCCATTACTGTTTACAAACAGGAGAAGAATGCAAGGGTGTGATAATCTTCTCCCCAATTGAGCAATTAGCACAATTTAAGCATGGAAGAAGGATGCTATCCTCCCATATGATAATCTCCCCTGTTAATGTAAAAAACTGCAGATAAAAACATCAGTTTTTTTGTTTGTTTTTTACTTGAGAGAACATCTCTCTAGGAATCTCTAGGTCATCCAGCACAACCCTATCTATGGTCAACATCCAGCAGAGGTTTACCCTAGAATTGCACTGAAGGACATGCCAGTGCCTAACTCTAGGTCCTCCAGTGTGTCTCTATGGTGAACTTCTGGCAGAACCTAGAGATTCCTAGATAGAACATATTAACCAAACCTGCAAATAACCAAATCTGAAAGCATGGCAGGCCAAGTGAAAACTGAAAGCAAAGTCAAAGCTGAAAGCATGGTAGGCCAAGTGTACGCAAGATGGGGAAACAGATGTTCAGAAATCCCAACCACCATGCCCATGCAGATAATATATGTGAATCTGACTGCATGGTAACCTAAAATGATAGGCAATATGCCAGTTGTTTTTGAGTTTTTTCCCATGGTTCATGGTCACCCCATCCTCATTTCCAGACATTGGAAAGTTGGTAGTAAAGGTTGAGGTAACCATTAATATAGTAAAAATCCAAGTTAATTATATGTGCATTGAAAGGGTGCATTGAAAGGAGGTTAATAATGAAGTTTGTTTTAAATGGACATCTAAAGTTACCTTACATTGCCACACTAAAAGCCACACCAGAATGAAAGTAAAAAATCCCATCCACAATTTTATTCCTTCCCCCTTCCCATGTGTCCCTGCATTCAGCTATGGAGAGGAGGAAAAAAGCTACATAAATTTCTGTAAATCCCATTTCTCACCACAAAAAGATTCTTCACTTTTCTTTTTCATTTCTCTTTTCCCACCTCATCTCCCTACTGTGCCCCCTTTAAAGCTTATTGATTCTCACACGAATACTAGCAAAAGTGTCATGAAGACTAATAGCTTCAAAATTCTGTTCCAATCATTTCAACAGTCTCCTTTTTTCATTAGATGATTTCCAACTTCATTTGTAACTTACCAGATTTTAATTAGTTAGTTCCTAGCACAGCAAGATATCCTTATTACTTCAGATAAAACAGACATGCTGGGATTCTCTATTTTTGCCAAGCTCACCCTTTCTTGGGAGCAGTAACTAACATTGTACCATTCGGATTAAATTAATGATCCGTCCTCAATATAAGAGTGAGTTCAGAGAGATAGGGAGGGGCATCCAGTGGGAGACAGTTGTCAGGCAAGATGAAACTTGCTGCTCGAGCCTTGGAGAAAGGTCCGGAGTGGAAAGATACAGCTGAGTATCATCGGCGTACAGATGATAAGAGAAACCAAAAGAACTGATAAGTTTACTGAGAGACAGTGTGTATAAAGATAATAAGAGGGGACCCAAAACAGAACTCTGGGAAACTCCAACAGATAGGGGAACAGAGGAGGAAGTCTGGCCACCCAAGACCACTGCAAAAGATTGATCTAACAGGTAAGATGTAAACCAATCGAGAACGGAGCCCGAGAAGCCAAGGTCAGAAAGTAGGTCAATTAAGAGACAGTAGGTCAACATGGGGCAATCTAGACCGCCCAAAAGGGGTGGTGCATGACCGCCCCTTTTAGCGGCAGGATGGGGCCAAGGCTGCCACACAGGCAGCCTCCGCGGCCCCATCCCGCCGCTTGTGGAGGCCGTGGGGAAGCGGCAAACTTTTGCTTCCCTGCGGCCTCCAAGCGGGGTACAGCAAGCACCCTGGGTGCCCGCTGCACCCCACTTCCCTCGGTGGAGGCGAGGGAAGTAAGGGGCCGCCACCACGGCCCCTTTCTCCCTGGGTCTTTGCCACAGCCATCTAAAAGCTGCAGCAAAGACCCGCCTCCAAAAAGAAGATCTGTTTGGAGCTCCTTTTTTGCACCGTGGAAAGGGTGCAATTGGCGCCCTCCCGTGGCGCAAAAATGTCATCATGTGCCACATGATGACACTACGAAAACGCGTCCATATGGACTCCGCCATTTTAAAGTGACAATCTAGATTGGCCCTTAGAGACTAGAATAGATCTAAAGTAAACAAAGTATGTCTCTAAAGAGCCATAGTATTATTAAAGATCAATTCAAATGGCAGCTACAAAGCATATATATGTTGGCTACAATTCAGGATGTAAATTAACAGAAGTTGTTATCACCTAAAAGTAGACACTGCAGTCCATGACTTGTAAGAAAATAAGCCTCCTTAGGTTTCATTACACAAGAGCAACTGCCATATTAGCAAAAGACCTGTTTTCTTGGTTGACTTGATGGTATGGAAAATGTCACATTTAATTGCCTTTATAAAGCAGCTACTCATCTACAATAGAATCAAAAATGGTGTTTCAGAGTCCCATGGATCACCTTTGAGTGGAAAAAACCCCTGTATTTTTCAAAGACTTCACATAGGCTGCAGCTATAACACAAAAAAGCTAAAAATAACTACAGCAGTTAAAAGCTATCACCAAGTTACAAAAGGAAAAGAAAAGGCAATATATTTATATCTTCAAATAAAGTAGTTATAACAAGATGCTATCACCAAGACATAATTTCAAGATGGTTTGAACCTAATTTGTTGGTTATGTGGCATTCAGCCAGAGACAATGCGTCATTTAATGGTTGGTTGCCCACAGCTTGTATAAGTAAATTATACTGATGCCTCATTGCAGCTCCACATTTGCACAGAAAATAATCTTTTGCAGCATCTTTTTTTTTTTCCTGAGCACATGAATTGCAGCCACACTACTGAGTCTGGACAAGAACAGCAGGACAGGAAGACCCTGAAGAAGAGCAAGGATATGTTTCAAGTAACTTTCAAATGATTGATATGCTGAATATCCTGAACAATTCTTCACTTTTCTTCACCACAAGAGCTTTGCTGCTCCCAAGGCAATCTCTACAGGCCATTTTAGGGCATAATTTCCTCTCCAAACTGATTTGGATTTCATATGAGGTTGGAAAAGTTGCTTTATGGCAGAATAGAATTGGACACAGTATTCCAAGTGAGGCCTGGCCAAAGCAGAATAGAGTGGAGCTATTACTTCCCTTGATCTAGACACTATACTGCTATTAATGCAGCCTAGGATTGCATAGGCTTTTTTAGCTGTCACATCACACTGTTGACTCATGTTCAACTTGGAATCTACTAGGACTCCTAGATCACTTTCACATATACTGTTGTCAAGCCAAGTGTCCCCCATCCTGTATCAATGTGTTTCATTTTTTCTTTCTGCCTAAGTACAGTATCTTAAATTTCTCCCTCATCTACTTTTCTTTTAATCTTAAAGCATCAAAATCTCCATATCATTGTGGCTGCTCATTTTAAACAGGTTGGTTATTGGGCTGCTTTATTTTCTGGTGATGATGATGATGATGACAACACGGATTCTGATGATTCACCACAACGCATATGGTGGGGACACCACAAGAGAACAACACAGCAAAATATGGAATGAATCTGTCTGACAGTGGCACTTTTTATATTCTCCATTATAAGTGAAAGAACAAAGATGGCACGTTCAGACTGAACTAAGCAACCTGACACTCTCCACATTAGCTACAAACCATATGGGAATCAAATCCCATCCAATCAAACACATTAAAACACATACAAAATATGATAGAAAAAACTAAACAACATAAAACAGGCAGGGGTAATAGCAAGTGTTATTTTTCAAGTTAAAACATAATAGATTTAGTATCATTTAGTTAGTGCAATTTAAAAAGGGAGACAAACTCCATGAATTGCACATGTTTGAATCGTAATTTGATTAATCTTAGCAGCAGAGCAAAGGAACTTTGCAACAATTTTTGTTACACATATTTTAATATCTATGAACAGATAAACCAATATCATTCAGAGGGTCTTCCAAGGGATTTCTTTAAGAGCGGTGTAATTAATCTTAATCTCTCATGTCTTTAAAAATTACAAAAGAGAAATGTGTGGGAAAGACATCTATTAATCCATCTCCACATGGACAAACACAATTTTTGTAAGGAATTCCCTGGAAACAACTGTCCAGGACAGCAGAAGAAATGACATTAAGTCATGTTTTAAAGTGTGTGTGTGTGTGTGTGTGATATTTAGAAATAGTCAAATTTTCAAGATAGTTTGCACTCCTATTTGAAATGACAGGCTTAGATTAATTGGGGAGTTGGTAGTTTGGGCAGCTGTGATGATCCCAGGGGTTAAGCACCCCAGCAACACCCTACTCCTGGCCCTTAACCCCAGGGGATCTTCTTTTGGGATTTCCTCTCTGGAGTCCTCTGAGTCCCTGTTTCCACTCCCTGCTGAGTGGAATGGGCACCTTAGAGGTCCTCTAAACCTAATGCTGCCACCACCTAGCGAATTACAACTGAATTCCCCTGTTTAGCACACACTAGGGCTTGCTAAAGGGAGTTATAGTTCTTTTCCACTTCCCACTTGCTACCAGCAAGCAACCACCGAGCTAAGGCACGTGTTGTAGGAATAGAGAGCAAACAGATGCGTTTCAAGAAAATGGATTTATTCTAACTACACAAGAATAGAGCATAGAGGTATCTCATTCATGCAAGGCCTCCTTGCCTGGCAGGTACAGTAGCATAGTTACACAAATGTTCAGTTCAAGCAAGCCATAAGAAACATAATAAAAGGCCTAAATCGCACTAACTAACATAACTCTAAGCTACTCACATAGAGATGTGGATTTGCAGTCTTTGAGGAGTCTGGATGTGGGAGCTGGCCCTTTTTGGCTAGCTCAGACCACATCCTGGCCTGCCCTGTTGGCAGAAGCTCAACAGCTGGACTTCAGGAAGAAGGAGGACCAGATAATGTGCCTATTGTTAAGGTATCAGGCATAGAGTTTATCCATTACTGAAAGCAAACTAATGGGTCGGTAATTATAAGGAACATTCCTACCCCTTTTTTAAATAGGGATTATGATAGCCTGGGACCAGTTATTAAGTAATTGAGAGTTCCTGTTAATTGGGGCAAACAGGGCTGCTACTAAAGGTGCCCACATGGGGTGTTAGTTTTCAAAAGCTCAGGTGCCCACATGGGGTGTTAGTTTTCAAAAGCTACGGGTATAGAAAATGTGCCTCCATGGAGGTCTGCTCTTTACAGTCCCTAAAGAGAGTAGAGAAATAAGATTCTCAAACATGGGCAGGTATATTCCATTGAATCAAACTTGCAAGGTTGCCTAGCATGCCTTTAACAATTGACCAACATTGCTTGGAAAAAAATTTGCAAGGAGAAATTTATCAAAATACTCCATTACCTAGGCTCTGAAAATCCAAAGCAAGAACTCAGATTGTTGCAATCTAAAATAATCAATGGCTTAGCTTGTTTTTAATTTATCTTTGTGCTTAGTTCATTCTTGAGTCCTCTGAGATGATGAAGCAGCCATTAACTACTGGCTGAAGGATAAGTACATATTACTTAACCTATGTGCTAGAATATTGTAATAAAACTGTTTATATTTTATGGTGCTGCCATGAAGTTGTGCTGATGGAAAATACAACACCACTTCAATCCTTTTTATCAAGGTGGGAAAAATGTGGCTTATGTAACTTTCTTAAGACAGATCTTATCACATTCACCCATTGCCGGACAGTATGCAGCCCATATGCAACCCAGGCTTCTCTTGGAACCCTCTGAATGTGCCCCACATCTTATGAAGAACAGGAAAATCCCATTTTTGAAAAGCTGCAAGAGAAGCCCAGGTTGCATACAGGCTGCATACTGCCCAGCGATGGGTGAATGCAATAAGATCCCCCTTAAGAAAGTTACATCCTGGGTCAATTCTGTCAGTGAAGCTAATATGATAATCTCCTTAATGATGCAGCACACAACCTTCAGAAAGCTCACTATAACTTATATAGGCATTATAGACCCTAGAGAATGTCCCTCTGTGGTAGTCATCAATTATGTAAAACTGCTGCCTTTCACCCTTCCAGAGTTTAATTTTAGTAACCTTTAGAGCAATAGATTTAAGAGCCGCCTGCATTATAGTACTATGAAATTCAAAGCAAAATATCATTGTTATTATGTATTGGACTGACATGACACTCTGTTCCCAAAGATGTTATCTCACCTCACAGTGGTGCTGCTTATGGGAAATCATTCCTATAAGTGTTGAAGTGAGAGTGGCAGAATGGCAACACTTATGCAGAAGGAAGAATGAGACAAATGTAAAAAGGAGTACAAAAAGATGGCGGAAATCTAATGGAAAGAAACAGCTGACTAACTGCTCATTAAAAAAAACTAAAATGGTGGAATGAAATTGAGTATCTTAATGATGGTCAGGCTGGCTGGCTGGCACAATAAACCAGAATGCTCTGCATTACAATATTTTGTTGCCGGGCCTACTTGTTAGTATCTGTGATCCAACTCTCTGAACAAACAGACATAAAGGGAACTTGCCAGAAGAACATTTTGACTAGACGCTCTACTAGACATTTGTCCATTTGAGCTACCATGAATTTTCTGTGTGATTGACCCTGAGCAGCAATGCCAATCATTTTGTTATTGACTATGTACATCCCAATATGTCCATTGTTTCTTTTCCTCCATACTTGGTACTCACAACATCCTTATGAGGTAAATCAGAGTGTAACTAACTGAAGCACAACTGGTGGATTTAATGGATCTGCACTGACCAGAATGTGGATCTCCTAAGACTCATTCAAACAGCTACACAACACCAGCTGTCAATTTGCCCTCACACCTCACTGCCGAACACCTCATTCTCAACAATGACAGTTTATGTAGCATACACAAATGTAAGTATCCAAGTCTGGCATATCTGAAAAAATACAAAGTAGTCAGATGGAACTATTAGAGAGGAAGAACTAGGTGGGCAATATGCAGCTTATCAGTAATCATGTGGTAAACAAATTATTATTGCTGCCATTAAAATTGAAACACAAGAATGGAGCCCATTCCAGTGGCACTCCTGCACCGGGTGTCACCTGGTGCGGGGGAAGGGGAGAGGAAGAGTTCCAGGGGTGAGACTTCTGGCAGGGTTTCCAACAACATGGAAACCCAAGGGGCACACAAGACTGTATGCGGAGGCAGAGAAGTGCCTTAACTGCAGAGAAGTTCACGCACAGTCTAGAACTCCCTGCAGACCAGAGCAGTCCATGCAGTGTGTGTTGAGCAGTATATACATGCATGCACTGAAGCAGTGTGTGTGCGGGGCAGTATGTGCACAGTGCTGCACATGCACATGCACATGGAGCAGCATGTGCAGATGGCACAGGGGTTAGTGCGGGGGGGACTGACTGGGATGTCAGCCCCTTCTGGGGTGTCACCTGGTGCAGACCCCACCCCCTTCACCCCATCCCCAGTGATGCTACTGACCCATTCTCAGTGACAGAATTTACAGAAGTCAGATACATTGCACACAGGGCAGCATGTACGTCTGAAAAGGGAAACATAAAACTAACATGCTACAGTATTAACTAAAATCACATGAAAGAACATCTTCTTGAAGAGTATTTATGTATAGCATATAGCAAGTTGAAAAAGTCCTGTATGTATGTGTACATATATTTTCTTGTGGCACCAGAGCTCTCTGACAGAGAAAGCTAAATGTCTCACAAAATTACAGATCCCAGAACTCCAGTGTCAAAGTGGATTATTTCTGCAGTGCAGCTGCAGCCCAGAGACAGCCTTTTCTATTTCAGTATCTACACAATTTGTATCTATTCATTCTAAAGGACTAACTACTCCAAAAAGTATAATACTTAAGAGTTGTTGTTGTTGTTGTTGTTGTTATGTTTTGTCAAAACATGGTGCATATTTACCTACAAATAAAGAAAACTGAAAGCAGAATTTACTTCTCAATAAATTCACACAGTGGTTTGCAGTGTATTTATTCTCCTCAATAGATGCTCCTGCTTCCTGGCAGCTGTATGAACAATATATTTAATGTTCTGTAACTTGTACCTGAAAGCACCTGTGGTTTTGTGTAAAAAAAAATGATAACTTAGAAATAAAATTATATGCATTACCGTGAATTTTTTGTTGTAATTGTTTAAAGTTGTCCTCCTTTGACATGCATATTGGGAGACAATATCTGCACTGAGAGGCGAAGTCTCCTCTGCATGCATGAATGAAGCTGCAGAATGCTCATGGTGCACCTAGAAACAGAGAAAGAGAGAAATGAGCTATTTGTTAACCCATTTGTCTCGAAATGTCAGAAGTCAAAACCTGGTGATGTTTCTGCTTTTCTAGAACATTTCAGTCTTTTATCTTCATGCTGCAATGTAAAAGCAAACACTCCTATATATATCATAGCCTTCAACATTTCATAGATGAAAACCAGCCAAGCAACACCAGAGTGTGGTCAAAATGGCAAAAATATTAATGGGGAAGAACATACAGGTTAGAAGAGGCTGCAGCAGTTTGCTTTTTCCTGAGCCTACCAGGAAGGGCAAGATGTTGCCCCTTCTTCTCCCCCCGCCCCCCGCCCTCCAGCTGAGTTAACTGAGTATAAACTACTTTAGCATTTTGAACTCTATTTGCTGCAAGTGAAGTAAAATGAGGACAAAGGGAGAAAGTGGGAAGAAGAGAGAGAAACTGGGACATTTTAAAAGCAGCTTAAAAGTACAATAACAGAGAACTAATTGGATCTGTCCCTGCCAAATCAGGGCAGTTGGAGCCTATGATGTCTGCTTTATCATGCTACTCTTGTGAAGACAGTATGCTTTTGAACAAAAGGAGACACAGCCTCACATCATCCTTCTCTTTTGTGGGGTTAGCAACAGGCCAGCACCAATGCATACTGTACCTTATGTACGGATATAAATCCTGATTTGGTTCATCTTCATGTGATAAACATTTTTTTTAAAAAAATCTTCTTGGTCTTCGCTATTATGAATCTTTGAGATTTAGTGATTGTGAAAAATTGGAAAAATATACCTATGTTCTTAAAAACCTATGCCTTTAAAAAGAAGTAGCATTGGATAGGTTGTTTGCATCTTTTTGATCAATTGGTTTGTCCTTTTGCTCTTCCGGTGTTAGTGTGTGTGTGTGCGTGCGTGCATGCATGCATGTGTGAGTGCTTAGCTACACAAAAGGAAAAAAAAACTAGTTCTATGCAGAGATGTTTTGTACAAATTGCAAAAAACACAATGGAGAAAAGTGTTTGATGTCAGAGAGGATGTGCAAACAGCCCCAAAGAGGCAGCCTCCAGCCACCCCTTTTCAGCCAGGTCAGGGCCACGGCAACCGCACACTGTGGCGCCAGTCTGGCTCCTTTTTGCACCTTGGAAAGGGCTCAATAGCAGTGGTGCCTGCAGCTATATGGCGCTCCTTTAGCACTGTGTCATGTAGATGCAGCACTGGAGGAGCATTGTGATGCTGGGTGCTGTGTGTGCAACTCATTGCATCATGGCACCCTGGGGCCAGTGCCAGAGTGTGCATCGTGGAGCCCAACTGCAGCACAACTCCACCCTCTGGCTGGCCCAAAGTGCCGGTCTGCACAGGGCCTCATATTGGGTGAAACACTTCTTGTGGGGCTTTGAAAATCCTAAACAGACTCTCAGCCCTAATCTCACCAACTGCAAGATTCAGCATAGGATGGAACTAATAGGGCCACCTTGGGTAAATCACACTCTCTCAGCCTCAGAGGAACACAAATGCAAACCCACTCTGAACAAATCATGACAAGAAACCCCATGATAGGTTTGCATTAACATCAGCATAAGTCAGAAATTGAAGGCACACAAGAACAACAAATGTTCTTTACAAAGGCCAGTGCCCAAATTAGTAAAATATGGGTGATTTCCATTTCCACATATAAGACAACTTTCATGTTGAGATTATATATATTGTAAAATGTGAACATTTTAACTGTTCCCCAGCTGACCAGCTAGAGAATCAGATACAGAATTGGAAAATGTGTGGTATACAAGTGGTTTTCTCATGGGAAAATACAGAGCTTGCTTAGGACTGTTTTCTTTCTTGATAAACATGATTCACAAACTGAAATTCTAAAACAACTCAATTTGAAAAAAGCTCTTGCAGTTGCTACTGATGAATTAATTCTGTACTGACATGTTTAAGGAGAAAATGGAACAAATAGTTCTTGAAGCCTTCTATGCCTGCTACAGAGATATGACTTTAATAGTTTTGCCCAACCTAACAGTCTCCGGATGTGTTGGACTATAACTCACATGATCCCAGCTCAGCCCTGACTGTTGTAATCCAACACAGCTTTAGAAGGCTAGAGAAGCCTAAAGACCCAGATGGAGAACATAAAGAGCAAAAGAAATTTTCTACCTGCGATAATACATCATACTGATATCATAGCATATGAAAATGCTGCTATATATGATCCAGTGGAGACTAGAAATTCATTTACTTAGTTAATGGTATTTGTCTTAGGATAATGTAAACAGTGGTGGTAAGCACATATTTTTTCTTAGAAATTTTGGAGGTGTATTTTGAAACGAAGAAAATAAATGTGTGTGCATCTAAGCCTGCTGTGGCAAATTGCCCAAAAGCATTCAAAATTGATAGTAACATAATAACCAAACTTGCAATGCAGACATAATACAAGTTTTAAAAACTTAAGTAATGTTGAATAGAAATAAAAACAAGAAATTATAATCTTGTAAAATTCAAAGATATAGCTGTGTTAACCTGTAGAATCAGTATATAGAGAAATCTTGTAGTGCCTTTGAGACTAACTAAAATAAAGAAGTTGGCAGCATGAGCTTTCATAGACTTCAGTCTTCTTCGTCAGCTGCATATACTGGAGTGGAAACCAGGGACAGACGTATATATACTATTGGTATGTGAGTATGTCAAATTCAAAATCCTTTGTGTATAGAAATGAAGTAGCAAGATCAGTTTTAATGATTGTTAAAACTTGACTTGCTACTTCATTTCCCAACACAATGGATTTTGAATTTGAATTGACATTCTCACATACCAATGTCATATATATGTCTGTTCCTGGTTTTCACTTCACTATATGCATCTGAGGAAGTAGAGTGAAGTTTACGAAAGCTCATGCTGCCAACTTCTTTGTTTCAGTTAGTCTCAAAGGTGCTACAAATTCTCTCTACATAATCTTGTAAAGTTACAATTCCTGATAATTCTATTTTCAATCATTTTATGGAAGAGACATAGGGTGCATCTACACTGTAGAAATAATGTAGTTTGGCACTACTTTAACTGCTATGGCTCCATCCATGAAATTTGTAGTTTTGTGAAGTGCCACCACTCTTTGCCAGGGAAGGCTAAAGTCCTTGTAATACTGCAAATTCTAGAATTCCATAGGACAAAGCTGCAACACTAAATGATGTCAAAGTGCATTATTTCTACAGTGTAAATGGGCCCAAATGTTCCTAGTGATTTATAATATATGTATTCAATCAGAAATTCTTCCCAGAACAACATGATTAACTTTAAATTTGGCCTAGACAATAATTTTAATGATTTAAAAATAAGCTCTCTTTGAGGAAAACCTAGATGATCTCAAGATTTTGGTCAATGTTACCTAGAGTCTGTAAACTTGCATATGATTGTGTGACTGTGACTGTGAAACAGAGAAACTACAACATTTATACTTGCGCCATCATGTTGTGTGCTCATTTATGGTGTTCAAATGTCCCCTTCCCCATAACAGTCTATCCATTCTGGTTTTAGTATTGCATTACAGATGTTTTCTTCAGTGTTGTGGTTGTTACTGGCTGCCCTGTAAGGCTTTTTATCCTTAGAGGCAGCCTATTCAGGATAACATTAATTAACTTATAATGTTCTTGCTCATATTTCAGAGTAGTTCCATTTCAGAACTGCATGAGTATGTTTTTGTTAATTTTTATCTTTTGTATTTTACTTAACTTTGTTTTATGTCAATCAGTTATGGGCCAGTATATTTTGTCAAGGGATCTTTAGAACCCAAATAGAATAAAGTATTTTTTAATTGACCATTTGCTGTTGTTTGAAAATGACCAAGATCTGCACCTGAGATAATTGTCTGATTCTGCCTACTCACAGCAGGATCTCGCTGCAGTTGTCCCCTGCCTCCTGGGTAAGCCTGGCCTTTCCTCATCTCCTTAGGTTTCCTGCCGTGAGAGAGTCCACAGTCTACTAGAGTCCATTATTTTGTCACTGACCCTTGTCTAAAATTAGCTGATCACAGTAAAACAAATTTCTATCTCATGTAGCTCCAATTAAATTGTAACAAAATTAATTTGAAAACCCTTAAAAACCAATTAACCTTTTTCAAACACTTTTTTTTTAATTCAATGGAAAATCTGCACAAAGACCATTCTGGTAGCACAACATCACCGGCTGGTCTGAACATGTAGAAATATTCGTGGCTTCTGTATTATCTCAGTGATTTTATTTCATTGCAGTTGTTATTTGTTTGATATATGGCTTGATTACACAACTTTCAGTTGTGATGGGTGTCAATTAACAATACTAGCTTGGGTTGTTCCTACTTTAAGCATTTGTCACCTGAAATTTTTGGATTGCAAATCAGAAGGAAAAAGATAGTGGATTCAGCCAGAAGTGAGAAAAATGTCTCTGGAAATTTGGAGAATTTCCAGCTCTTTTTGTTCTGATTTTATTTGCATTTTCCTAAGTTTGCATTCCTTCTTGCAATATCTGGGGTTTCCCTCACTACCACCTCCCTATTGCTGTTCCTTCTCCATCTCCCCACTGATCGTGTGTCACATCTACACTCCAGCAACATTTCAGAAATTTATTCTCACCCATTTCCACTGAGCCTTCTTTGTTATTATTCAGTAGTATTAGTGAAAGTGCTACTTGTGATTTAGCAACATTACATTAATTAAACATCAGGATCATTTGGTTTTGGTACAAACATTCCTCTTTCCCTCACTTGATCTCCGTTGAATCTGTGTCCTGTCTGCACTGGCCAGGAGCAGCCCAGAGTATCCTGGCCACAGAGCTGACCCAACTCTCCCCAGTTAAAAAGGCCCTCCATGCTAATGCTGGCCAGCTTATCACACAGGTATTCCACTGCAGTGGCTCAAGTGATTAAGACGCTGACTCTGTTCGTTGCAAAATTGGCAGGTTGGCAGTTCGAGGCCCAGGTGTCACATGATGGGGTGAGATCCCATCACTAGTCCCAACTTCTGCCAACATAGCAGTCCGAAAGAATGCAAATGCAAGTAGATAAATAGGCACCAGTTTGGTGGGAAGGTAAACAACATTCTGTGCAGTCATGCTGGCCACATGATCCCAAAGTAACCTCTGACAATGCTGGCTCTTCAGCTTAATAATGGGTATGAGCACTGCCCTCTATGGTCGGACATGACTTGACAGCCTTGTCAATGAGGAATACCTTTACTTTTACTGTTCCACTGCTGCCACGGGTCACTTCACTCTGCCATCAGAACTGGGTGCCCAGCTTGATCACCTCCTTCTGACCTCATTGTGAGTGACCAGTGGCAGTGACAGACATGGTAGGTTTTCTTATGGTAATGAGTAAGGCATTTTTTAAAGAACTAAACTAGTGCTAATGTGTAGCATTTATAAAATAATATTTTGATCTTGAATAGAAGGAACAGAGGAATCTAAACAAGGAGCCATCAAATAAGAAAGGGACTTAAGGGGATAAAATGGAAAAGCGTCTAAATGGGTTGAAAAAAACAGAGTAAACTCAAAAATATCAATATCAAAAATGAGGGACTGAGCCAAATAAATATAATCTGTGACTTTAACCTGTCATTTGATATGTATGTAAAGCTTTTCAGAGAGGCTTCTTATGTTAACTTGCAACAATTAATGTCTGTAATATTCCTTAATTACTATGGAGATATTATTCTCTCTCTCTCTGTACGTACACACACACACACACACACACCATGCTTTTTGGCTGTTTCCTGCATTACATAATAATCTCAGCATTGCCCACACATAGGGCAATAGCCAACACTAGGCACATGAGAACACACATATGTAACAGATTCAAATGAGTATACTTTAGCCAAACTGTTGACAAACCTAACTGTTCTGCTTTGTGGGATTACGATGCTCTGTCTAGTTTTTTCCTTCAACAAACTGAGTAGAAGTAATTCTAAAAATATAAGTAACACACACACACATATACATACATACACACACACACACATCTACTGAACCTGAGATCATTAGCTCCATCTCGTGGTCTTACTTGGATTTTTATAACACAAAACTAACACTACAGTTTTCTCTCTGTGTGTGTATCTTCAAGGCTCCTGTCTGTTTATGGCGACCCCATGAATTTAATAGGGTTTTCATAGACAAGGAATACTCAGGGGTGGTTTTACCAGTACCTTCCTCTGAAATATAGCCTACAGATTACAAACCTATTATTATTTTGAAGAGTTTGTTTGTGGTTTCTCATGCTAGATTCATTACCTACAAAAAACTTTCACAAAGGCTCTTTGGTTCTGTAAATAGAGTTGCTCTATCAGCATCCTCCAACTCCCCAGGATTTCAGTCCCTAAAATCTGAAGGGAACAGGATCTGGCAATTGTCACAGGACTACTGGTGCATGGAGACAGTGCCTTGTTTGCAGAATTTGGGTGTTACAAACAAACAGAAAAGAGCAAGGATCTTGAAGAATTATGGAGGAAGGTTAAAGAAGAAAGTGCCAAGGTAGACTAAATGCTGAATATTAAGTAAACAAACATAATAAACAAAGAAGATCTACAAGAATTGATGCTACACACCAAGAAAATTGAATTAGGCAGGAAAAGTTCCCATACTTTGTATCAAACATGTATCAGAATGGAGACTGCAGTCAAGAAATCAGAAGACTAGGATTGGAAAGGGTAGCTATGAAAGAACTGAACAAGATCCGAAAATGCAAAGATATAATTCTGAACACTAAAGTGAGGATTGTCCAGGCCATTGTATTCCCCATCACTGTGTAAGAGGTGGACAGTGAAGAAAGACAATAGAAAGAAAATTAATTCATTTGAGATGTGGTGCTGCAAAAGAGTGCTGAGGATACCGTGGTCAGCTAAAAACAGAAACAAATGGGTTCTAGAACAGATCAACCCTGAACTCTCTCTGGAAGCCAAGATGACCAAATTGAGTCTGTCATACTTTGGCCACATCATGAGAAGAAATGAATCATTAGAAAAGACAATGATGCTGGGGAAGGTAAAGTACAAAGAGAAGAAAACCACATGCCAGACGGTTTGACTCAATCAGGGAGACTACAGGTCTGAGTCTGCAGGATCTGAGCAGAGAGGTACAGGACAGGGATTTCATTTACAAGGTCACCGTGAGTCAAGGTTGATTCAAGGCAACCAACAACAACAAGAAAGAGACAAATAGACAGAAGGACAAACATACAGTATGGATTTTCCTCATAATCTCCAACAACAGAGATGGACAATTGCAAGGAGCCATATTGACCTCCTACAGAACCTTGGACACCCTCATCTTGCTCTTCTTAGCTGTCGTCGTCATCATCATCATCATCATCATCATCAATTTAAAATAATATACCTCATTTATGGAATGCCTCTTCTGGAGTCCCAACTGGCATTATCATTGTTTTCATTTCAGGGCCAGGTCAAAACATCAATTGTTATTAAAGCCTTTGGGGCCTAATTTACTTTTGAGCATCTACATTATATGATTTTGAAAAGCTCTTTTAGTAATTTTCAACTATTTAATTTAGTATTTTAATTTCCTTGACTGTTTTAATGTATTTTACTTTTGCTTAAATTGTTTACTGATTTTCATTTGAATTTTCTAAATTGTTTATATTATCTGTTTGCTGCCCTGAGATCTCATGACAAAAGGAAAGAATAAACACACACATGTGCATTTTGTGCCTACACCATGCAACAGAGGTACAGAGCCTCTTGAAGTATCCCCTTTCACACATCGCTACTCTTTCTCTTTCTCATATGAAGCCACTCTTTACAGACGCCATATTTCTCTTAAATATTATTTTCACTAATAAAGCTTTCTGTTCTTCAAACTTTTATTGAGCTTTCCTACCACCAGTTTCCATATAAGGTGACATTTTAAAGACCCTCATCTCTGGCTTTCTTATGCTCATGGACATAATCTTGCCTAAACAAATTTGGAGAATTTTTAATAGCTGTA
Organism: Urosaurus nigricauda; assembly: GCA_034509955.1. NCBI lineage: Eukaryota > Metazoa > Chordata > Lepidosauria > Squamata > Phrynosomatidae > Urosaurus > Urosaurus nigricauda. Next base: position 191,455,314 of record JAOEGL010000003.1, on the reverse strand, counting down.
GTGGCACTTATGCAGCTGGTGTAATCATAGGAATCCCATTGTGGAGAAAGGTGGGATATAAATTCTGCAAATAAATAAAATAAATAAAAAGGTCATTACCATTCTAGCCAATGAAAATGTGTTGAGTCAGATTCACAGGGAATCATTACATTGAAGAAATTTAATGTTTCTGCTGCCCTAGTTAAGTAATGAATGCCTAAATGTTGTAATAGTGTCCTGTACTGCCATATAACACGTAACAGGGAAACAGATTACATGACAGTAATGATATTGCTTATGTGCCTAAATACTTCAGAGGCAATACATCCCATCTGATCTTGGAAGCTAAGCAGGGTCATCTCTGGTTCATACTTGGATGAAAACCTGCCAATGAATACCAGGTTCTGCAGGCTATATTTTAAGAGGAAGGAACTGACAAAATCACCTCTGCCAGCATTCTCTGAAGATGTCAGGCACAGATCCTGATGAAACATCAGAAATAAACTCTTCCAGAACATGACAACATAGCCTGAAACCCTCACAAAAAACACCTCTGAGTATTCCTTGCCTAAGAAAACCCTACAAAATTCATGGAGTTGCCTTAAGTTGACAACTTGAAGGCAGAGAGAGAGAGAGAAAGAAAGAATTCAGTAGTGGCATGTATACCATCTTCAAGACATCCATTGGGCAGGCTGAAATAACATCCTCTTATATGGCGGGGACTGCTACTTTCAAAAATGACAAGTTCAACAAGGCACATGCCTTCAGTCATGTGGTATTTCAACTTGTGGCCTGTTTCACATTACGAACACCGTGGGTACAATAGCAATACCATAATGCTCATGTTAGGTTTAAGTGTACTATTGTATAGTGCTTCACAAAAACATATAAATGCGAGCACACACACAAATTCTGACAATCCATATCTGCATTAAGCAGACACAATAGGCAAACCATAAACCCTCTCATATTGCTTTCCTTCTTATGGTTAAAGGTATAGATTAATGTTCAGCAGTTTTCCACTCTTTTCTTTCTTGTGCAAGCACACTTATATACCTTTTGTTTCCCTTTTTAAGACTACGGTGTCTAGCTTCTCCCAAGGCTGGCAGAGCCTGGAAAGGAAGGCATCAACACCCGCAGTAGTGGCCGTGGATTCCTCCTCTTCCTAAGAAGGAATCACAGGGCAAAGCAGTGGGGAGGAAAGGGAAGACAAGTGGGGGCAGCAGGGTGCCAGGCATGATGAAGGGCAGTGAGAAAGGCAGGAGGAAAAGGGCAGATGGCAAGTGCCCTTCCCTGCCTGCTCCTGATGCTGCTTCTCCTTCCACAGCCCCCTCCCTTTCCATTCTCTCCAGTGTTGTGCACCCTGGCCATAGAGAGAGGGGGGGGGGGGTTCAGCGCCTGGCAATGCCTGCTGCAGGGGATAAGTTGGGCATCAGACCAGGTACAACTTCTGCAAGGACATGTCAGGTGCAGGGCCAAGAGAATCCCTGGGGCACCCAGTCTAGGCCCCATCTCACCTCTGACTTTGACCAGGCACCAGTGGAGTCAACCAAAACCAGATCCCTTACTCCACTACTGGCTCCCACTCACCAGAGCTGCAGCATAGCTGCTTGCCTGGTAACACCACTGATGCAGATGTATTCATTGTATATAAACATACTCAACATACACTTCTGATGTTTAGATAGCGGGGACAAGATTTCTATTTTCAACCTTTTTATGTTCAGGTTAGTATAGTGATAAGCAAAAGGGACAATATGAATAGAGAAGGGCAACTATATGCTATATGTCATAAAAAGGACGGTCATTCAATGGACTCCTAACAACCATTCTACAGGATTAAAGCGCATGACCTCTCAGCCTACAACAGTCTGTTCCAGAGACTTCACCCAAAGCATAACATAACATAGAGACAAAGCATAACAGAGATTTCACCCTAACTCATAATAAAAGAGCAGTCCTGCTGGTTCAGAACAATGGCGTATCTAGCTGAGCATCTTGTTCCCCACAGTGGCCAGCCAAATCAATTTGAAAAGCCCTCAAACAGGCATGAGGGCAGCCACTACAATATTCAGGAAGCAGTATTCATTATCTCATAGTTCTTGATCTATAGGAAATAGTTTTCAAGGCATTCATTTTGCTGCAACATGCATGAAAGTGGTATGCATACTATCATTTTACCACAGGTTATCATGGCTAGATATCAGGGAAAGAATAATGGTAAGTAGGGAAATGATGACACAGAATGGTAGTACTCAAAGTAGTGGTCCGTGGACTGGTGCCAATTTGAGAGTTACTGGCTGCCAGTTTCCAGAAAACAAACGTTTATAATCAATGGATACAAATATGGTGCTAGTACCTGATACACTGGGGGTGGGGGGGACTGTCATTCCCTGACATGAGACAGCTTTAAAACCACAGACATAAATCTTGTAGCCCAGCACTGACTATGACTCATTTTGTATCTATATTGCATTTCTCATCGTAGTACAGTTGGCCCTCCATATCCGCAGATTCAACCAAAATATTCAAACAAATATACATTCAAAAAGGTAAACCCTGATTTCTCCATTTTGTATAAGGAACACCATTTTATTATGCCATTTATCATTATTATTATTTAATGGGAGTTGAGTATTCACTGATTTTGGTATCCATGGAGGGTCCTGGAACCCAAGCCCCAGTGGATATTAAGGGCCCACTGTAGTTTTCAAAGAGATTGCCATGTTAGTCTGTCATTTTATATTATTTTTCTCAGGTGTCTTTAATACATTAAGTAGGTCATTCTCAAAGCCACATTATGATGGATATAATTTATGTAGACCAAGTCTGGCTGTACCCCAACAAATAAGTTAAGACCTTGAATTTAAGCCAATTTTGACTAAATGTAGGAAGCCATCAATCAGACCAAGCCTAAGCATTCTGGCTTAAACATTCATTAATTACAGTCTGACATTTTGAACATGTTGCCTTATCTGTTTACATGTTGCCTTATCTGTTCATTACATGTGCCCCTACTTACAAGAAGCTGATATTTCTCCGAATCTACTGGCCTTCCTTCCTCCATGCAGGCTGTCAACCAGGTGATGTCTAGGAGCCTAAATTTTGAGATGTCTTCCACCTTGTGTATTTGCAGCCATTTCAAGATTTCAGTGCAAGAATTGTTTTCAGCTACAATGTGGGTGACTGATTCACTAGAAAACAAACAAACATAAAGACAAAGTTTGCAGTGGCAGACTGAAAGACTGCAGAGCATATCATGAAAATAGAAGGTGATTTGCTATTATGGTACCTTTGAAGACATTTTCAAATTGCATCTGCAGTACACTCTTGACACTCCAGCTCAGTATCAGTTAACATCCTTAAGACACATATTCTTTCTCTGCAGCACAGAAAGCATTTGGCTTGCCCACATACTATTGTAATGAAGAGCCTCCTTAATACTACCTGACAGCCTTGAGAATAAGTACTGTGCCTGTTCAATGACTGAGAGCTTCAAAATAGCCAGGAATCTGTTAAATTAAGCTCTTTAAAGCAATGCCACTCCTAATATTTTCCAATAAACCTTCTGTACTCAACAGTAGGTTCTTTGCACACAGGAACAAAAAAAGAATGTACATAAAATAAACCCCTTTAAATTATGCATTACAGCCAAACAGCATATCTTTGATTTTCTGTATCCTAGTCTCTTGCAAGATTGATGCTATGGTTTAGATCCCCATAGTTAAGTGGGCAACTTAAGTCTCTTACCCAAGCTGGGTTATTTATTTATTTTTTAATTACCATCCAAGTAGGATAGAACAGAAGTCTACTTGCAATAGGATCATGTTTAGCATAAGGAACATATTAATAATCTACAGTATGTAAGCTGGTGGCCAGATCCCATAGATTATTTATTATCATAGTACAGGTTGTCAAACCTTGGTCCTTTAAATAATTTGTACTTCAACTCCAAGAAGTGCCAACTAGCATGGCCAATGGTAAGGGATTATGGGAGCTGAGGTACAAAACATCTGGAGAGCTAAGGTTTGAAAACAACTGCCTAAGATCATGTTTAGTGGCAATAGTGCAAGCAGGGAATTATCACTGTAGTGACTTCACAACCAGTGGTTAGCACAGGGCTGAGGAACCTATGGCTTCTCAGAAGTAGGACACCAGCTCCCATCAGGCCTGGCCAGCACAGTCATTCATAAAGGATGATGGGAGTTTGCGTCCAGCAACAACAGAAGGGAGACATAAAATGCTGGAATGTTTGGCACTACAAAGAAGTTTTCACTGCTATTGCACATGGCTGAGTAATATAAACCTCTGCTGGGCTAAATAGCTCTGTGACAGCACCCTATACTTCTGGATGTCTTTCTGTTAAAGCAGATGCTTAGCACTGCTTATATGAATTTAGAACTCGCAAGAGTAGAAAATGAGATATAATGGCCTCTGCCTCCCTTAGCAGTGCTTCTGCTGAACCAGCTCTTTGCCTTGCCAGCCCCAAAAGGTATCAAATACAACCACTGCTCTTGAATAATATAATCTAAGGCCTTGTGACACTTTAGAAAATTGCATGTAAAGCTTCAGCAGAAGAGGCACAGGCTTCTTAATTTCCTCTTCTGCTTAACTTTGGTGCACTACAATAGCCGGGGTACTTGTGAGGGCAGTTTCCTCCTCTTGGTCACTGACTAGAATTCACAAATGCCCAAACATGTTCCAGCTGCTCCTGAGACTCCAAATGAGGAAGGAACATATTTGAACCCCAAGATAGAGCTGTTCCTTCCTCCCTGGGTTCTAAAAAGCAGTTGGAACATACTCAGGGTTCATATATACTGTAGAAATAACACCATTTGACATCACTTTAACTGCTATGGTGCCATCCTATAGAATCCTGGGCTTCTTAGTTTTGTGAGGGACCAGCACTCTTTTCAGACAAGGCAAAAGATCTTGTAAAAATACAACTGCTGGGATTCCATAGGATGGAGCTACAACACTTAAAGCGTTGTCAAACTGCATTATTTCTATAGTGTAGATGCACTCTTGGATACAGAGAGAGAGATCAATAACTGGAGTGTTGCAAACTGCTGTCTAGTGTTGAGCACCTAATATGGAGGCATTCTGGAAGGGGATACTGAATTCCTCCTTCCACAATATCTCAGGAAAAAAATCTATATGCTAGAGATCCCTATAATGGCAAGTTTTGTTAAAAGATCCCAGTGACAATCAGCTAGCAACTCTAAGTTCGAAGCAGTTTATTCTTACAAAACTAGTTACAAGGTTGTAGCCTGTACATAGACTCAGAGGTAAGTCCCAGTGGACTCAATTAGATTTACTTCCAGGTACATGAATGTCAGATTGCAGCCTTAATATCTAACCTTTTTGTTTTGCTATTTAATTTAAATTTCCTGGACATTAAAATGCTTTGCCTCCCAGTACCACATGGCCAGCAGGAGAAGTTGCCAGCCTGCATAGATATCCCTCAAAACTCAGAGCAATAACAACATCTTGAAAAATGCAAGGCTGTGTATTACATCTTTTTTCTCTCTCTCTTGTATCATTTTTAACACCTTTGCCAGATGAAGAAGCCAGTAGCATTTCGAAAGCTTGCAACATATATTTTATGCATTTTGGCAGGCGCAATAAAGGTATCACTCTTTGTGGACTTTGGAGGTTATTGTACTTTGTTATACGGCCAACACAACTACCCTTGGATATGTATCTAAGTGAGTGCATTCACTCCAGTATGTAGTTTCTCATCAAAAACATTGTTAAATTATCCTCTAATTAAACTACTGTGCTTTGCCTTGTTGTTTCCAAAAAAACCAAAAAAATCTTCAGTTAGAGATGTTTAACTTCTGCTTCCTGTGGTTTATATCGCTTTATATAAAATGTGCATATTTAATGTATTGGTATAAAGCTGACAATCTGGGAACTTTGCCATTTCTACACTCACAACAGCAGTTCAGCTAGCAGTGCCCCAGTTTCCTCCGATACTTTTACAGCTGCGTTGTATTCTTGGCAGAAAATGCAAGAAATGTAGAATTTCCACATATATTGTTGACAAGTTGTTGTTGTTGTTCTTTAAAAAATAAACCAACAGTTAAACGGTCTTGGATGAAGAGAATTCAAAACAGATACCAGAAAACAACAGCAATCTACCCATCCTCCCACTGAAAATCTGAAAAAATCTGAAACATTTTTGCAAGACATATTTTCTATTAGTTACCCAGTTATTTAGATATTTACTTAAAATCCCTCCTTTTTCCCAGGTTTGGTTTCAAAACAGCTTCCAACCTAATTAACAGGTTCGAATAAAACACCATAAATTATACATATGCAAGTGCTAATTAAATTGATTGTACTAGTAAAACAGTAGATAAAACCATTTTAAAACAACATACAGAAAAGTAAAAATATTAAGAATTCCACCCGACGGAGTGGGGGAGAGAGGCTGCATCTACACTGCAGAATTAATGTGGTTTGATACCACTTTAATTGCCATGGCTCAATACCATGGAATTCTGGGATTTGGAGTTTTGTGCAATATTTAGTCTTGTTTGTTGGAGGGTTCTGGTGCCCCAACAAACCACAAATCCAAGGATGCCACAGGATACAGCCATGACAGTTAAAGCAGTGTCAAATTGCATTAACTCTGCAGTATGACAGTAGCCGGAGAGTGTGTGTATGTGTATAAATATACATATCTCAGAGGTTCCTGTTTGTTTGTTTGTTTTTTTCCTTTGCTAAATCCCACTGGAATTACACTGATACCATTCAGGTTCTATCCATGTAATTTCAGTAAATTACTATTATATTGTACAGTGGTCCCCCGGTTTACGAATCCCCCGGGGAACGAAATCCCCGGGATCCGAAACCGGCGGGACCAAAAAATATCCCCCGGGATCCGAAGGATCCCCCGGGATACGAACAAAAAAAACCACACGGCCCCTTTAAATCGGCCGCGCGGTCTGTTGGAAATAGTGGTCCCCCGGGAAACGAATACTTCCGGGTTACGAAAGGTAATCCGGAACGGATTACCTTCGTAACCCGGGGGACCACTGTATATGCTGGCAATGGATTTTTTTTTTCTTTGCTTATGTGAATTTACTTTTGACAGAGATTGCCAGACACAAAGAGTAAATTGCTAATTATTGTGAGTATTAGTGAAATGGCTTTTACCTTCTTACCCAAAGCTGTTTTGGGAGTCCCATAAACCTGGGACATTCCAAAGTACCAGCAAAATTCTCACCACCAAAAGCATCACTTAACTTTGACAACAAATCAGACATTCAAAGCACAGCAGCAAAGCAGGTAAATGTCATTAAAACATGTGGAAAATGTATTTCTGGCTAAATTTTGATAGTACAGCATCTATGGAAATGGACATAGCCCCTGGACCCAGCTGAAAGTTCCACACTGCTAAAGTAATCCAGTTTGACACCACTTTAACTGCCATAGCTCAATGCTATGGAATTCTGGGATTTGTCCTGGAACCAGAGCTCTCTGTCAAAGGTTAAATATCTCACAAAACTACAAATCCCAGAATTCCACCACACTGAGCCATGGCAGTTAAAGTGATGCCAAACTGGATTACTTCTGCAATGCAGATGCAGCCAAAGCTAAAAATCTGATGATAAAAAGATTGCCACACAATTAAGCTATCATATTAAAGCACAATTTAATTTAGAAAGTACAAATTCATTTTCGATTCAATAATTTATTGTAAACAACAAAAGTTACTTTTTGGCCAACAGCTTCCCAGCCATGGTGGATAAAGACTTCTGAGAGTTGTCATCCAAAAAAAAAAAGTATTATTATTTTTTTAAGCCCAGTGTTCGGGTAATTGAACAATGCATGCTGTGAAATCTCCTGCATGTAAGGCTGAGAACAGCAGTAATCTTAAAGTAACAACAGTTCAAGTGCATCTGCAGCACTCAGCAGCACTGCTATATTAAGATGTCTGAATGTTCCTTCAACACTTCGTTAATGAGGCTCTCCAAATTAAGGAGGTTTATTTGCAGGAACAATACATTATGCACAGTGATTTATTTTTCTCTGGCATCCATTATTCTACTTTGAGCATTTAGTTTAAATTAAATGCTTCTCAGTGAGCAATGAATGAATATGCTGAAGCTTTTACGCACCTAAAAACCATCTTATGTCTCAGCTTTGGCTCTCCAGATGGTTTCGGACTTCAACTGCCATCACCTGTCCCTGTAGCCAGGTGTGAAATAATTACATCCTCTGCTCAACAGATGATGTAATCATTTTCACATCTGGCTACAGAGTCACAGCCAGATGCTTCTCTGATTTCCCACCACTCTCACCGGAATGGAATGGAATGGAATGGCTGGTAGCAGTTGTCTATAGTACTTCTAAAGTAAGCTGAGAGCTTTGATCAGTGCACAAAAAGCAAGGGAATACCAAACTGTATATCAACCAAAAACAGATATACAGGGGCATAAAGTTGACTTATGCCTGTGTACACCATTAGCAGGATACCAGGCTCTATGTGATTACTATCTTCAAGTAGGGCTACCCCATGGATGATGGAGAAGATTTGTCTTCTGTTGTTTTCAGAGCTAGGCCCTAAGCTCATGGGTTCAAATCACAAGCGAGAGGATTTTGCCAAGCCATTGGGAGAAACATCTTGGTAGTATGGTCTATTCAACAACACAACTCACCACCTCGAAAGATAGTTGTCTCTCCTTTGCTAGCAGGTTTTTTTTTAAAGTACATGGTGGATGTATCTTTTACATTTAACAAAAGTACAGTAGTAATGGATTCCCTTGGGAAATGGATCAACCTGAAGGCTCTTGAGGTCCTTCCAATTCTATGATCCAATGGGGTGGAGAAGGCAGACCTTCCATTAGGCAGATATAGGTACCCAGCTAAGGCAAATCACATTCCACTCCCCACTCTTGGAAAGATGCTCCCAAAAGTCTCTCTGCTGCTCTAGAGGCCACTGCCCACTGCCAAGATTGTTCTACTTTCTGGAAAGCTGTGCTGTACCTCTACAGCAGGGATCTGGTGGACTGTAGAAGGCTGTCCTTACAGTTTTCCTGCTGCAGCAATGTTTCAGCAGAGGAACAACCACTGCACAAAATTCCAGAGATGTCCAGGCCCTAGATGACTTCCTCTGGGAAATAGTCAAAGCAATGAATTGTGGATGAGCAGAATAGACAGCTTCCTATGGCACTCTGCCTGCAGTGTTTAGTAGTGAAAAAGGAAGGATCCCTCAAAGCAAAGCATTTGGCCCAGTTGGCTTGCCTCTCAGTAAAATGGGTGCTGCTCCCTACCGAGGCCAGCTTGTGGCAGTAACAGTGATAAGGATAGGTTAATGCAATAGGGACAGTGTTTTCCCCCTATACACACCTCAGGTGGTGGATTTTCCAACAGTTGTCAAGGAGCCAGTCTATATCAAGCTATTAGCAGGGCGAATGTCCTAATCCAGATTCACACACAAACACATACATTCGTGTTACTTGCATGAATGGTTTCATGCCCCAGAGAGAGTTCTGTCAAAAAACCCTCCATACATGCATCACTTCACAATTGTGGGGCTCCTACTCCTCCACCAGAGGTTCACATCTCATACACAGAGGATCTCCATGCTTACTTTGGAGAATAGTTGTCAAGCTTCTAATGGAGTAAAATTGCAGAAAAGATAGGAATGGCATTATGCTGAAAACTAGAAGGAAACTTATTAGATTTGTGACAATGAACTGTGCTCCCATTTTTTACAGCAGCAAAAATAGCAGCCTAAGCATATATGCAGAATGCATCTCCATTTAACTGAGACCACAGCACTGAATATTCATATTGTTGAAGATGTATAGGCATAGTGCTAACGATGTATGTAATTAGAATGATTCTTGAAGATTCACACAAACAAATGTTACTAAACAGACCACTTATTCTAAGGTCAGAGTTATTATTCAAATGAAAGCTTCGGGTGTTGTTATTCCCCTAGCATTTTTGAAATGTAATTATTTAGTTAAATCTCTTGCAGAAAGCTAGAAAATGCCTTCCAATGTGTAAATTTCGCCTGTATCCATCAAGGTGGATAACTGTGACCCTCCAGTTGTTGGTGGACTGAAATTTACATTATCCCTAGGCAGTACAGACAACAGTGAGAGATCATGAAACTTGCAGCCCAACAAATTTAGAAGGGTCATGTCCACCCTGAGTGTACATACTTCCCTGGCACACTTCTGAAAGGACAGGCATGGATTTGCACTTTTAGAGAAAGAATTTCAACTTCAACACACTACATCCAATGAATGTTTTGATTGTTTTCCATACCTTATTTCGTTTGCTATCCGAAAGCCTTTCCTCCTTGCAAGATCCATCAAGAATGTTCTCCTGGTCACTCCCATTTTCCTCTCCACAATAAAGATGACTATATCATTGAACTGTATTTTGTAGCTGCTATGAAGCACTGGAGATTGCATTCCTTTTTTCCTTTTCTTCTTGGGAATAAAGTCTGTAGTTCTGATCATATTCATAGTACAATGTACACTTTGTCTTGTTTGTTTATACCTACCCTTCACTCAGGAAAATATAAGCTTACAGCCCAGCAAGTAGACTGCTTTTGATGTCACCATTGAGTGATGTCATTTTCCTCTCTTCCTCTTATATAAAGAGAAAGCTTTATGGGCTAAAAAGCTTTATCACTGTTGAACCTCCCCATATTTTCACCAGTCTAAAAGCAGACAAATTAAAGCACTTTCACTTCTTTCTGAGATATGCCTGAGAACCTGCTTAAGTAACTTTAGAAAACTTTTTTAGACCAAACAAAAAACAAAAAAAAACCTTCACAACCAGTCCAAGATAATAGAGCAACTAAGAGCTCATCCAGACTGGCCCAAAGCATGGAATTTGGTTGGGGCTGCAGTTATACCTGATTTTCAAAAAATATCCATGCAACTTATTTCCTGACTTGATCTATTTCTTATTAATTTCTGGGATTAGCCTTGACTTTTTAAAGCCAGGGTATTGTGTTTATTTTTACTGTCCAGGGAGTTTTGTGCTTTAGGTAGAGGTAAATTCCTATGCCTGTATCCATTGTTTCACTACATCTAGGCTACCCAACTGATGATGCATTAAATGGGGTTTGCTTTAAGTTTTCCTTTGACCTTCCTTCCCTCATTACATTTCCATTTACCAGACTGAATGTTTCCTTTCTGGTCTTTGGTTTGGTTTTTTGCTTTTCTTTTACAGTTATAGTGCAGACCAGATTAGCCAAAAATAATTTTAAAAAATCAAATGTATCAGACATGGAATGTGGATATTATTATTATTATTATTATTATTAACCTTTATTTATATAGCGCTGTAAATTTACACAGTGCTGTACATACAATCTTAAATTAGACGGATCCCTGCCCTCAGGCTTACAGTCTAAAAGAGACAACAGAAAAGGAAGAGGGGAAGGTGATGGGAAAGGGGGTGAGGTCCGGTGGTTCTTCTCTCCCTCTGGGGCCAGGACCAAGGCGGATGGACAGGAGGGAGGGCATGGCTTCTTAATACAAAGTTAAAAGGAGGCATCCTGGGGCGGATGGCACAGTCCTGGGAAAGCTTCCCTAAATAATATAGTCTTTAACTCAGTTTTGAACCTGGTTAGGGAAGTGATGAGGCGTGCATGTGGGGGAAGAAGGTTCCAGGAGTGAGGGGCAGCAAGTGAGAAGGGACGAATCCGGGATGGGGCAGTGGAAATCTTCGGCTGGGACAGGAGACCTTGACTACCAGAACGGAGGGTACGAGAAGGAGTGTGAGGAGAAAGATATAGAAGGAGTGTGAGGAGAAAGATATAGAGGAGCGAGGGCAGAAAAGAAGGGGTTATAGAGATTAGAAGATCAGAGGGAATAGGATCAAGAGAACAAGTTGTAGGTTTGGAAGAATTTAGCAGTGTAGAGAGTTCATCCAGAGATACAGGTGGAAACACAGAGAGTTTATGAGTAGAGGGTATCAGGAAAGTAGTGGTAGGGGGCAGATCAGGAGGAACAATTTCAGATCGAATAGTACTGACTTTTGTGAGGAAGTAGTTGGCGAAGTCAGTGGGGGAAAATGATGAAAAGACAGGGGGAGAAGAAGGTTTTAGCAGTGAATTGAAGCAGGAGAACAAGCGCTGCGGGCGCCTCTCGTTGGCAGAGATCAATGATTTATAGTAATTCTGTTTTGCCATACTGAGGAAGAGCAAGGAGGTGTTGAGTTCATGGTGGAGATTGCAAATAATGGAGGAAAATCAGACATATTTAGTCATGACTGGATGAGGGAGTGGGACCAACAATTACAAATTAGGAAATCTAGAAACAAAATAAGCTGACATTTGCTGGAACTATTGCACCATCTGGAGGAGTCCTACGTTTCTTTCCTTCAAACAGATGCCTTTAACTGTCAAGTGGAGATTGGTCAGATCTACTGATAATTCCAGCTGTTTTGTCAAAATGTTGCCCTGAATTTCAAATATCTGGTACCAAGCATGTTTCAAAGGAGGATGCTGGCCTCTTAACCAGGGTGACCAGATGTCATAACTGCAAAGGAGGACAAGGCACTGCAAAATGTAGGACATTACAAAATAAAAGCTAGAAACACTAATATAAAGACATTTTGGAATTCCTCCTGGGTTGAAAGATAGGACATGTCCTGGAAAAGGAGAACATCTGGTCACCCTGCTCTTAACATGGTGGACAAGAGGATTTACATGGGTTGCCAAACCATATCACAGCTTTGTTCATTGGAAACTAAAAGTGGGAATGGGTTCCTGCCATCTTTCTTCTCATTCACTCTACCATAACCTTTGCTCCATGTAAGCATAGAACAAAACTCAGAAAGGGCTTCCATGTGCAGGGCCACCCCAAGACAGTTTTCTTCATGGAATGGACAAGATGGTGACCTTTCTCCATTCCACATACCAGTCACTAGCACTTGAATGACAATAGGGTAGAATCACTTAGGAAGCAATAGACTTCTTCTGGGTGTTCAGGCATACATAGCTGGATCCCCAAACAGAGAGGAACATCTAAGATGCTCCGGAGAAACAACTAGGCACAGTGAACATTCTCTGGGTTTTATTCTAGTCATCAAAAGCACTGACCAAGGTACTGAACTTATTTGGGGGATAGGGTTCAGCCCATGGATACTTTCCTTAAAGTATAGAATAAAACCGAGAGGGGATTCATAATACAACTGGATAGGATAGGAAGGAATTGCAGATAGGATTCAGAGGAATGAGAATAAATAGAAACAAAAATATTTTCCCATCTCTAATTCCATGTAGCCCTATAGAAAAATGATCAGGATTGCAATTGCCTATGATTTTGAACATGACTCATTTTAACCCAGTATGACATGCCTGTGTGTCAATACATGTGCTATATTACATATATTATGTCATCATACATCATATGATTCCTTCTGGACCATCTTCAGTAGATTTCATATATTCAGACAATACCAGATTTTAGCAAGTTGGGGGGGGGGGGACTTTTTTTTAACTAGAACTACCAGAATCCATTCATCCAACATGGCCAGCACTAGATTATACAGTGATCTCCTGAGGTTTGGTTCCAGATTCCCCATGGATAGCAAAATCTGTGGATACTCAAATCCAGTTATAGTAAAATGGTGTCCCTTATGACCTGGTGGCACAATGGTTAAATGCCGGTAAGGCAGCCACAATGTTGTGAGTTCAATCCAGGGGGATCCAGGTTGACAGCTTTCCATCCTTTCATAGGTTGGTAAAATGAGTGCCCAGCTTGTTGGGGGCAATTGGCTTACAGATTTTAAACAGCTTAAAGAGTGCTTAGTTCGCTTTTCTTTTCTTTTCCTTTCTTTCTTTCTTTCTTTTTTTTTTTTGAGTTTTCTTTTTTGAATATTTTCAAACTGTGGATGGTTGAATCCATGGATGCAGAATCAGTGGATATGGAGGGTTGACAGTGCTAATATTGCATCAGATTTTTTGTAGAAAGGTAAAATTAAAACTGTCTTCCTTTAATTGCCACATACAAAAGGTATATAATCAGTTGTACATTAGTCGGCAAGATGTCATCCTAAAGTGAAGTGGTTTCTGAAAAGCTTCCCGTTGTCTGAGTCACAGCCCCATATGTGATATCTTACTCTTCACTACCCATGATCAGTGGTATAAAACCATATTGGCCACAGAACTGTTTGCGGTACAATGTGTGTTTTAGACTTCCTTTCGACCTTCCTAAGTGAGTTTGCTTGAGAAATGTGTGCAGCATAGAGGTGAGAAAGAACACTCAAGCGTATTTGGGAAAAAATGTCAGGGCTTCAGGGAGATAAAAAGTCTTCCACTGACAGTTTTGAGAGTTTCAGAATCACTAACAACCAATTTTTGCTGGCTTCTATTCACTAAGTCTTCACACAGTAAAAATGGAAAAGTCTTCATCCCACGACACAGATAAAGGAAGACACAAAGCTGTCTGTTAAATTGTTCAGGGAGACCAGGATGGTTAATTTTTTAGTGCTGACTACAGGTTTCTGAAAGTTCTTGTCCCAAAAAATAGGCTCTGTTTGCATAGTCCTGTTCTGGAACGCAGGTTAAACAAACAGATAAGGCATCTCTTTGAAGGAACATGAGGAGAGGGAGTAAGTTAGTCCTGTATTTCCCCCTCCCCCTCGGTCATCAGAGTCAGCTTTTCATTTTCTGAAAGGATCATCCTCTATGTAGAAAAATTCTCCACACAATTCAAACACTGATTTCCCAGCATTTTGGTTTCAGTGGAGAACCTCCATGCATCTATCTATCTATCCATGCATGAAGGAGTGTCTCCTCTATGAAGAGCATGGAGATATTCAAAGAATGGAGCATAACTTCATGTTGTTGTTGTTTTTTAAGTAGAATATGTACCTTCATGTCTCCTGGTGACCCCATGAATTTCATAGAGTTTTCTTATACAAGGAATACTCAGAAGTGGTTTGCCATTGCCTTCTTCTGTTGAATATAATCTACAGTATTTGGCATTCTCTGGTAGTCTCTCCTCCAAGTACTAAACAGGCTTAACCCTGCTTAGCTACTGATATCAGACACGATATGGTTCCTTCAGGGTACTGAGGCTTAATTTATAAGTTAGTCTACCTTATCAAGAATTCTGAAATCTGAAATGCTCCAAAAATCAAAACTTTTTTCATGGCTGGCTGAGATGGTGACAGCCTTGCTTTCTGATGGTTCACAAACTTTGTTTCATACATAAAATTATTTAAAATATTGTATAAAATTACCTGAAGCCTAAATGTATAAGTTGTACATGAAACATATATGAATGTTGTGTTTAGGCATGGGTCCCATCTCCGTGATAACTCATTATGTATATATGCAAATACAGGTATTCCAAAATTTAAAAAACAAAACAAAATCTAAAACACATCTGGTCCCAAACATTTGGGATAAGGGAGAATCAGCCTACCAAATACTGCAATGGGCTTTTGTCTAGCAGATTTGTCTTCATCGATAGGATCAACTTTCTATGATGTTTTTCTTCTATTGGTATGTCTAGATGAGTGTGTGATAAAGTTCATTGATTGATACTGTACATTTGTCTTATCTTTTCTGAGATGATGTAAAGAAATCTGGAATGTCCTCATTTCTCTAAATACCTCGATTGTCATATTTGTAGCCTTCTGTTATTTGTGACTTGCTGTTTATCTGAGATTCATGGGTTATGTTCCTATGAGTTGTTGTGTGTTTTTTAATTTATTGCTGAGCATTCCATCTGTTACTCATGCCAGTTCTACCAAAGTCTATAGTGAAGTATCATCCTACCGGTCCTTTTCTAGTACTTGAATATAATCTCAGTGGACCAGATTCAGAAGCAGAACACATGTCTTATCCATGAGCGTTTTGGAGGATCAGGGGGAAATATTAACTTGAATAGAACAAACTTACACACAAACAAATAAGTATAACCAAAGTGTAAGGACCAGTAAATAAGATGTACTATATCTAAAGTTGTTTTCTGTCATTTCTTTCTTTTTCTTTTCTTTTAAAATTTGCTATCACTTCAGGCATCTGTTCTGATTACCACCAGGGAATGATTCTGCATTCATTACAGCTTGAAACTTCTGTTCATAATCCAGCTCTGTCTGGGTAAAGTGTTAATTAGTTGTAGTTGCTGTCATTGTTAAGTTGGCAGCCCCAGGCTGCCACAAAATATTACCATTGCATCAGGCTTGAAGGATAAGGATTCCACTTGGTGCACACAAAGGATTTGTATGACTTATAGCTCTGATCAGGGGTATTGGACATTAATTGCTGCATCAGCAAATGTTCTTCATAAAAGGCACACCATATGCATCTCTTTCTGGAGACTGTGTCTCCAAGCATTTTCTCAGATAAATTAGGATAAAGTATACACAGAGGTATAATTCAAATGCAAAGCTGTTTTTTTTTAATTAAAATAATAGTGTACTACCCTGCTGCTCTAAAATGATTGTGGCGTTAGAGATGAACTGACACTAGGAATGAACAAATATGGCCAAATTATATTCAGTAGACATTGCTTTAAAGTAAGGATGCAAGATGTTGCGTCCAGACATGGGTAACCAAGGAGATCAAAGGTCTGGAAACCAAGCCTTAAGAGGAGCAACTTGAGGAATTGGATATGTTGAGTGTGGGAAAGAGAAGACTGAGAGTTGACACAATAGCCATAATTGAACCAATGTCACATAGAAGATGGAATAAGCTTTCTGCTGCTCCAGAGACAAGAAAACAAACCAATGGATTCAAATGAAAAGAAAAAGAGATTCCTCCTAAACATTAGGAAGAACTTCTTTATTGAGCTGTTCAACAGTGAAAAGGACTGCCTCAGAGGCTGGTGGACTCTCCATCTTTGGATGTCTTTAAACAGAGGTTATGTGAACATCTTTCAGGAATGTTGTAGTTGTGTATTCCTGCATGGCAGGGGGTTGGACTAGATGACCCTTGTGGCTCCTTCCATCTCTAACTGCTTTATCACACTAGGGGGCAAACAGGATTTAAACGAGAGTTAAATGAGAGTTAAACAGGAAATGCCCTGTGTTTCCTGTTTAACTCTCATTTAACTCTCATTTAAATCCTGTTTGCCCCCTAGTGTGATAAAGCATTCTATTATTTTATGTAGGGCCCTTCAGATATAGCTGGACTGCAGTGCCCACCCTCCTTCATCATAGACTATGCTGGATGGGGCTGATGAGAGTTGCAACCCAATGTCCTCTGAAGGTCCCATACACCATTTTGCCTCATTTGGTAATCTCAGTATAGAGATAAGCTGGCAATTTTCAAAATAATCCATGTACAAAAGAACCATTTGGTGAGCTGTGCTGGGTATTTTATCAGTAGAAATGAAGGCTCTTCTTTAGGGTTGCCAACTTCTTTTGGCAAGACTCCAGTACCTCTGACAACTGCAAAAGAGAAGGAAATTTAGCAGGTGATGTTTTTTCCTGTTCGTTTTATCCTTTTGCTAGAAAAAAAAAAGTCTCTGTTATGCAGCTATCAAAGACACACATGCCTTGGCAAATGGGAACATACAACCCTAGATATCTTGTTTCCTGAGGATTTCAAGGTGGTTGCAGACATTACCACAGTATGTGAAAACTACATGAAAAAGAGCACCTCAGGGAGGCCTGTCTAGTTCTTCTCTACAATTGTCCCCCAATTTATAAGTCAGCCAATAAAGTTATGCTTCAGGTTTAACCTTATCTGAAAAAACTATTAGCTTCTACAAACAGGGATGTGAAAACTATCCAGTCTTGATTTTATTATGTATCTCTTAATCCAAGTGACATTTTTTTTTCCTGTCCTTGTTCCATCTGAGACTTCTATGTTTTTCCGTGGAGATTTCCATGTATTTTGCTAAGAGCTTTTCCTCATGTATGCCTTTTTTAATGCATTCTTCTTAATCTAAACATTTTATACACATTTTCCCCACTGATTAAAGCATGTTCCCCCCACAAAGGTATGTATTTTGAATTATATGCATTTATTGGCACCTAATTAAAGAAGGACAAAGAAAAAGTAATCTGTTACCAGACATCTCTTTCCTGTCATGGGAAACAGAAATATGTCCACAGATTCACAGGCCATGTATCAGATACATTGGCTTTTAAAATGGTTAATGGAAATTGTTTTCCCATTTCTGTCTATATCATAGATGTTACAGGAAGCAGGAGTTTTTATTATTATTATTATTATTATTATTATTATTATTATTATTATTATAGCTGTGGCATATCTGAGGGTCAAAATGGGTCTTCTATACTTTAAACATTAAAGCAAATATACTTTGGTTCTTCTCATTTCATTAACATCAAAATCAATCCTCCCTACCCAGAGTCACACAGTATATACTGTATATACCCAGCTCTCTTCCATGCCAGCATTCTCTGAAGATGCCAGCCACAGATGCTGGCGAAACATCAGGAATAAACTCTTCTAGAACATGGCCACATAGCCTGAAAAACCCACAAAAAAAACTATGGATGCTGGCCATGAAAGCCTTCGACTTCACAAAATCTCCAAACATATACAGCCCTTTATTCTGGACATTGTGCTGGACCAAGACTAGGAAATGCTATATAGCGACTGTAGTGCTGGAGGGAGACTCGGTTCAAGCCCCACTCAGCCATGAAACTGACTTGGTGAAATGGGTCAGCCACTATCTCTCCTCCTGATTGTCTAGATAAAAGTGAGTAAAGGAAAGAATCTTTCAGGAGCCACATTGAGCTCCTGAAAAGAAAGACAGGATGGAACTATAACAAATGAATAAATAACATCAGTTCTAAAAAAGCAACATGGTCAAGATTTAATGCTCAGCATAAACTTCAGAAATGAGCCCACAGCCCAATATCGTATTCCTTAAACAGGGTATTTTATGTTAAATGTTGTATTGTACATGATTCACTCACTCTCCGCTCTAAACCTTTCTCTAATACATATGGCTGAAGGCCAAGAGACTGTTTTTGGAAGTTAACAAATACAAATACATGTCCTAAATAAATCCACATGATTGCTACATTTCTCAGTGTGCTCGTTCAACCAATGTTCTGACTGATTCTGTGCAACATTTTTTCCCTCTCTTATTATTTTCAAGTTATTCTTCTTGAGATTAGCAGGATTGTATGAGGAGAAAAGCAGTGATAAATTACAGTGCATTATGTATCACTGGTCCTGGAAAATGTGCTATGTTTAATAAAGACAGATGCAAATTAATTAGCAAAATGAATTGTAAAAATAGGAGAACCTTGGTTTAAGTAAGAAAATATATGGCTTGTGTGTTAGAGGGAAAATTTAAAAAACTTGTCATTTAAATAATTACTTTGGGCTTGTCTGCCTGGGCCAAAATGCCCATCCTCCCTCCCACTCTGGCACCATTCTGTTCAGATAACATACAGCCCAAACCCCCGTTTTAGCTCAAACAGTCCAGACAACGTTCAGCACCAGAACCAGAGTAGAACACCCTTGAAATGAATTTATAAAAACTATATTTTACTCTGGATCTTCCTGGAAGAGCCAGAGCCTTCTGTTCCCACACAGGGGTGGCTGTCTGAATGAGTTTCCTGCTGAGCCACTCAGCATGTCTGCTGTTGCCATGGGTCACTTGCTCCAAAGTGCCTTGTTCTAACCTCAAAAGGAAATGACCTGCAGTAGCGGCACACACACAGGAATAGAAGCCAGGTAACAGGAGGGGGAGGTTGGGTCAGGATATTCCAGGATGCCCCCAGACTATCCTAACCCATGCAGATAGGACTACTCTTACCCTTACCATTGACCATGCTGGGTAGAGGACCTTGAGAGTTGTAGTTCAAACATCTGGAGTGATAAATGTTTCCCACCCCTGCTAGAAAATGCATGAGATTACATGGTACACAAGTCAAGATCAGAAAATAATGTTGTCTTTTCTTCCCCTTCAACTTAAATAGCAGCAGCTAGTGAATGTTTAGATCTATTCCTTTTCCTTTTTTAAATGTTGCTGAAACATAAAGTTAGTGTGTGGTTCACTTTGCTTTTTAGCTACTTAAAAGAAATTGTGCCAGACTGTTGTTTAACACCACGGTGAGTTCCAGCTGATGCTGTTGGTTGCCTTACACTTTGCATTCAAAATAGCAGAAACTGCAAGGTTGAAAGAGAAGCAGCCATCTCTTTACTAGCCTCAGAGAGAACTAAACAGGTGTTCAACTGTAAGATGAGAGGCAGGACATTTTTTTTCTCCCAAGTGGAGGTTCTGAATCAATTAACTGCCTCTTTTATTCTGCAAATATGAACTGAAAGACCCAAGAAAACTCTCAGAACACCAAAGGGACACAAAAGCTGCCATAAGAATTTTCAGAAAACAATTGCTTCACTAGTTAGTATTGCAGTTTATGCTGTTGTTTTAACAGGCCTTTGGTCCATCTGATAGAGAAATACATTTAATACAAAATTAACTGTTCCACCAAAAAAAAACCTAGCATATGTTACTGTGTCATTATGAGAGTGAGTTTAATTTAACTTACTGATTATTTTTAGATTTTTGGTCACACCTGGTCACCTAGATTCCTGGCCACAGCATGCAGTGAACCTATTTTCCAATGACAATGCTGCAGATCCAACTTACTAACTACAGGATACTATGAGGTTCAGTTGAAAATGTTACCATTTAAGACATAAGCAAGCACACTCATATAAAGGCCCACTAAAAATAGAGGTCATCACCCAGGAGACAATATTGCATGTTTCATAAGACACAACGGGTTTGTTCAGAAAATTTCCACTGAGTTGAACAGGAATCATCAAATTTATTTACTGACTTCCCATCTGTAATGTGCAGAAATTCAGGTATAATTAACTGAAACCATATGACCAGCAAATAAAATGTAATAATGAAAAAGAATACAAAAGATGGAAATATTTTCTATCAATTAGAATTTGAATCTAACTCTATAAACTGGGCAGCAAAATGAAGCTGCTGTATAAGAAGTGAAGGGATTTAAAGGTCTCCTTGTTCATTCTTTCCTCAAAGTAAGGGCCACCTGCCCACAAGCTGTTCTCAAACAATGTACACAATCCAGTGCTAACCAGAACCACAAGAGAACAGCTGTGCTCTAGCAAAATGCCTACAAGAATAACTAACTCCAGATGATTTAGCCTTAAGCAAGTGAGCAAAACCACACTCTCAAGAGAAAGCAAAACAAAAAAGAGGGGGAGCAGGGTGAGATTTCCAGCTGCAAACAAGAATTATGTAATATCACCTATAACAATAATATAAATAAATAAATAAATAAATATTTTATTTCTATCCCGCTTCTCTGTTACGAACAATCAGAGTGGCTTACATAAAAATTCCAGCAACAATATCTCAAGTAAATGAATCCACAGTTCCCTCCCCTCTTAAAATAACAATTAATCAAGGAATGACTAAAATAATATGCTGAACAAACCATGATTTTATTTATTTATTTATTTATTTATTTATGATTTTAAAATGTCCTAAAATTAACAACAAAACTTTCCAACTGGGTGAGGGCGAGAGTGTGAATAACTCCATTTCTATGGCCAGGTTTTTCCTATTCATATAAATCACTTCATTGGATCTAACCCAGCCAAATGCATCATAAGGAAACCTGGGAAGCCATCTACTAGGAGGAGGGAGTACACAGGTCTAGCTGCTCTTTGTCAATTTTTCAGTTGGTATTTTTGAAACTGTAAGTGTCTGATATTTTTAGATCAAGAAATATAAGGAAAAGTTGACTGGTAGTAAGTCATGTCAACAAAGACATTTTGTTGCCTTAAGCACATAATGACCTTCTTCTAACATCTACTACCAGTTCATTTCAGGACACAATTTAAAGTGCTGGTTATGACCCATAAAGCCCTATGCAGCCTGGTCCAGACTTTCTGAAGTACCATATCAGCCTGTCCAAGTCCCGAGGTCTTTGTTGGAGACACTTCTGTAAGTCCCACCATGTTCTCAGACATGTGTGATGGAAATATGACTGCCTTCTTTGTGGTTGTTCCTCCAGGCTCTTGGACCATATTTGCACAGTCCAGGATACTCCAGAATCAGCCTAGAGTGTTCTGGTTCTGGAACTGCCCCAACATCCCCCCATTACCTGGACACTCCAAGACAAAGCAATGCAGCTGTTTGCACATGTGTCCCATTGTGCTGCTCAATGGTGTTGCCAGAGGGTGCGGTGGTGTGGCCCACACCAGGTGATACCCCAAAAGAGAGGTAACACCCAATTGGACTGTCCTCCCACAGGAGGGAGGGGCGAACACTCCTGACGCTGCTCCCCTGCAGCAGTGGTAGTTCCTTGCAGTTCCCACCATGAGGAAGAACAAGGTTGGGGGTCCCTGGCCCTGATTCCCTGTAGCTGTGGTAGTCTCCTCATGAGGAAGCTGCCACCACCATGGGGAACAAAGGCCCCTGGCCATGTTTCCCCATGTGGTGGTGGTCACCTCATGATGAGGCCACCACCACTGCAGTGAAGGGATGAGTGTGGCCTTTTGGCCACACACCCTAGCAGCCATGCCCCCTGCACCAGGTGACACCAGGTGGCAATGCCACTAGTGCTGCTGTCAGTGTAGAACACTCCCTGTGATGCAAAAAATAAGGTGCTCCAGCATCGATCACATGGCTAGGCAACTCGTTCTGTCCTCAGAGGGAGTGACTTGTGCTGTTGGCACCAGCAGGTGGCATAGTGGGATAAGCATTATAAACAGCTGCCCAACGTTGCTCCAAAGGGCTCCAGATTTTCTTGGAAGTACTGGAGCAAAAGGTGAGCTTTTAAAATCCATGTTAAGGGTGGTATAAGGCAAATTTAGTGCTGAACTGACGGCATCCAGAATCAGGGAATGGACCCTGTATCAGACTGATTGCTAGGAGGACAAGGGGAGGATGCATTATTCGGGCCATGCAGACATGGTCTTGAAGTCTCTTCATAAGGAGCAAGGGCAAGCTTGCTATCTCTTTGTCATTATTTTCATGATAAGTAAATATTTTGTTATTTTTTTTCCCAACAGGCCTTTGAGAACTCACAATTTTACAATGAAACGATTTTTCATCAAATGCTGTACTGTCTGCTCTCTATATCCACGGATTCTTTATCCACTGATTCAACCATCCATGACATGGCAATATTCCAAAAAGATATAAATTCCAAAAAGCAAACCTTGAGTTTGCCATTCAGTATAGGAGACACCATTTCATTATGCCATTGTATTTAACGGAACTTGAGTATGCACGGATCTTGTTATAGGTAGGAGGTCCTGGAACCAAACCTCAGCAGATACCAAGGACTCACTGTACTATTTTGATTCTTTGTTTTTAAACATAGATGTTTTAAATGGTTTTAATTCTATTGACAGATTAATTCTGCTTTGAAATATAATGCTTTGTGGTTTTTTTAAATCCCAATATAGTTTTACTTGCACCTCCAGGACTGAGGCATAAGCTACAGGGAAGGAGAAAGGAAGAAAGAAAGAAAGAAAGAAAGAAAGAAAGAAAGATACTTTGTTGGGAGAAAAAGGCCACAGTTCAACTTTGGCTCAGTACAGGGATCCCATCAATCAGTTGATCCAGCTCCCAAACAGTTTCCCCACCAGATGGGCAAATCATGGGAATGGTGGGGATAATAGGCTCCATTACAATATGAACTGCTATCACTTCCTGCAAATGTGTTGCACCAAAGTCTGCCTGTAAGGGCCACAGCGTTGGGTTTCATCTTCCATACCTGATAGATTTATTTGCTTGCTTGCTTGCTTCAAATCTCAAATATTCTCAGGTTAAATTGTTATTAATGCCCATCAAGGACTTGCTTACAGAACAGCCCTTATTTATACTAGACAGCCCTATTTGTTTTGACTGGTACAGTTATCAGCAGGCACTCAGATTTCAAATATTTCAAACCAAAAAAAGAAAGTCCTTGCTGCTTTATAATTTAGAGGCAATTTGGTTCAGCAGTTTCTTGCCACCCCTTCTCCCCCATTGCACCACTGCAGATACACTAATAATTCATAATCATTTTTTTCATTTGGTCTCTGCTGAAATATCATGGGACATACAAATAAACTGCCCTTGAAAATCTCGGCTGACACTAGCAGGAATTCAGTGTGCAACCTGAACAGTAAAAAATGAGACTAAACTTCTTTTCTAAGGGATGTAATTCAGGTGAAAGTTGTTCCTGTGCCATCATGCACAAATGCACAAAGGTCTATTACATCTGACACAACCAAAATGAATTTTAAATTAAGAATTTTGTGTATTATTGGCCAGGTGGCAATATCATTTGCATGGAGTGCCATGCATGCACAGTTGTATCGTAAACCACATATGTGTTTGCAAAAAATGTGACCATTATTGATATGCATACTAATTTTTCAATGACTTCTGATTGTACCAGCATCGATGTAGACAGAGCATGTTTATGAGTCAATACTATTTATGAGTCAATAAAAGATGCCAAGTTATGGATTTGCAACCCAAATGTGTGTGGCTGCAACCTCCATTTTTTTGATCAGGGAAATTTCTCCTCTTCTTTTGTCTATTCTGTTAGTCTTTCCTGCCTCTGGGATTTATTAGCAGTTGCAGGGGCAAAGGCTGGGCTGGCCATGCCTCTTATTAAGCAGAGTGAAACAGCAACCACAGATGGCTGATCTGGGGTGTCATGAAAGGGCATCAAATTGTTGATGTATTACGACTGTAATTTTTATTCCAAGAGAGAGGAGTTTTTATTTACTCAGGTGTCAAAATTACCTTGGATACTCAGCAATGAGATGGGAGCAAGGAGGACCACTCCTATTTGCTGTTTTGCCTTAGGCAGTAAAATGTCTTTGGGAGACCATTGGCAGATTTGGATCAGAGAATTAGTTTAAGAAGAAAATGTGAAACTCACTCTTCTCCCACAATCAGGGAAGTATTTCCACACAACTGCTTTCAATTAAAACACACAGATGCCTAGGACAGGGTGGACAAGGTGTGGTAGCAGATGCCTCCATGCCCATTTTTGTAGTCTCCAGGGATAAAAGACAATGCAAAAAAAAGTTTTCCAAAAAAAAGGACTTGTTCCAATCTGCCCCAAAATGACCTCTGGAAGGTGAGGAGGATATTTACACCACATTTGGAGATTTTGTGGACTTCTCAATAGTTAAAAAATATTTGACATTTGTGTGTGTGTGTGTGTGTGTGTGTGCGCGCGCGCGCGCGCGTGCATGCACATGTACTCTCATGCAATTTCCGACATCCTTTTTTAGGGGGTGGAGCATTTCCACCACTTGGAGGGGACCAGCCCAAGCTACTCACAGGGCAGACCTTTTAAAACAGGAAGTGAACAGAAAGTTACTTCTACTCACTTGCTGTTATTTAAAAATGGGTTTCAAAATAGGGCAAAAATGCCCCTCATGTCCCCTAGAGGGCATTTCGGGGCACCTTAGTGCAAAAAGAAAATATGGGAGGTTTCTCGTGAGTGGTACAATTGAGAGGATACACTCCCTCCTGGGCTTCCACAGTTGCCCACTTCTGCCCTATGAGATCCTGAAGTCTATTATTCAGGGACCTGATGTCTATTATTCTAACTTAAGTAGACCCATTAATTCATGGGATTTACGTATGTGTTGATTCACCATTCAGTAACTGATGCAAATGGTCTACTCTAGTCAGGACTAACTAATGGGACTTCTAACTAGAATGTTTTACAACATGTTTAATTTGGTCCTCAGTCTCACTGGCTTCAATAAGTTTTAAACACAAAGTTTTTTTATTAGTGTTGAAAACAATCCTGCACCAAGATGCCCGTGAGGAGAAAGACTAGCTTCTAAGGCCTGAAACACATGGGCCAAATAAAGCAGCTTTTGGCTGCTTTGGGGGCAGGATGTTTAAAAGATGTATGCCCTCAAAGTGGCTGGAAGCTGCTCTGATGTCACAATGCAGTCCTTTGGTCCAGATCAAAAAGGAGCCAGAATAATCCAGCTCTTGAGATGGCCAGTTTGGGAATGTGGTGGCAGTGGTGGCCTGCTTTGGAAGTAGACCACAGTCCTGGAAGTGGTTGCTGCAGTCCCGGCACACCCAACTTCTTTGACCCTAAGAGACCAGGCACAGAGAAACATGACCCTTAAGTATATGTGAGGGTATTTATGCTTTGGTAGTGGGTTTGTGGAAACTGAAATCTAACATAATTCCCTCCCTCTTCTCCCCTTGCCACACACTCTTTAAAACAATGTAAATCAACTGTGTTCCCTAGAGCATCAGAAGGCTTATCTCCCTCTTTCTACTTTGGTCTACATCCAAAACCTGAACCCTTTCCTTGTTGTTGTATGGCATTAAGTCATTTCCGATTTACAGTGACCCTAACGTAAACCTATCACAGGGTTTTCTGGGGCTAAGGGTGTGTGCCTCAGCCCATTTCTTTTATAGTTCAACTGCAGGTTCTTTCAAAAGGTTGCTCTATCCATCAAGTTATTTTCTGATTTGCTGGCTAGTGTGGTGATATTAGAAGTGAAGGGCATAACACTAGTGAACATAACAAAAGTTTCTGTTAAAGGACCACTTCTTACAGAATTCTCATTCCTATAAAAAGTGAAAGTCTACTCAGTCCCCCTCATATCATTTTCAGCATCTAATTGGAGGCCAATTTGCTCTCTCTCAGCCCATGTTCTCTGTAGTGAACTCTACACGTACTCTGAAACCCAAAATTCTCACACCCCAAAATATGCAATTAATTAAACTAGGCTGATTTTATTAACCCTATTTGGGATTACGTGTGTGAGATATTATTACCTTCCTTTGATTTTATCCCCCCCTTCTCCTCCTCCCTTTAAATTCCTTTTTAAAGTATTTGGGCATTGTGTTGCTTTTTTTAAAAAAAAAAGGGCTATGTCTCAATAGAAATACTTTCTCACATGCAGAACTGTACGGTTAAAGAACAATCACTTAGACCCTTAAGATTTTCACAAGGTTTTGTTCAGTTCTGTTTTCTTTCAGGGAGAAAATCCAAAGTACCTCTCAGAGTACTCTTTCTTGGGCCCAGCTGTGGCATCCTTGGCTAGAATGCTTGGAAAAGGTGTGAGGAACCCTTGGTCCTCCATAACTGGCCAAACTGGGTGAAGTTTTGAAGAACCATGATCCTGAACATCTAGAAGTCCAAGAATTCTTCATCTCTTTTTAATGCCCTGAGAGACAAACAGGTGACACATAGTGATGTCTCCATAGTTATATTGAAACAAGAGTAGTTCCCTACCTCTATTTTTTAGACCAATGCTTCTCAAGTTTTTTTCCCAAGAGGGGAAGTGCAATAATAAGAAAAGCATCCTTACCCCCTCCTCAGTCTCAATCTGTAGCAAAGGGGAATAGTCACTCCTAGAGTCACTCCAACTTTGGGGCTAAACAGACCAGCACTAAACACTAACATAAGGCTGAAGTAGGGGCATGGCGACCACATGCCAGCCACCCTGAATCCTCCCCAATGCCGATGTCACACTGCACACCCAACCACACGGCAAGCAGCATCACACCATTTCTTTGGCACAAACATGCTGCACCAAAGAATCAATGAAAAGTTGCCCTCACGGAAAAGATGGCTTTTTACCACTTTAAAAAGGAGTGCATTTTGCCAGTTCTTTTTAGAGTGGCAAACTGCCAGATTGGGGCTGCAGCGGGCCGTTGCTGCTGCCCCAGTCCGGCACTGAAACGGGTGCTGGGATGCCATTCTATCGGGGTAGTCTGTTTTGCTCCATTACAAGGAAACTACAGTCCTTTTGTATGTGTGACCAGGCTCACCTCCTTTACTGATTAAAAATGGAGCATCAACAGAACACACACAGACAATTCTATCAGTGTTCAAAGCTGTGATCATTGTACCACTTAAGTCACCTTGAGTTATTTGGCATGGTTAAAAAAAGCACACAACATATTTAATCATATCCCAGATATAGCTATATGTTATAATTACTTTACCTCTAAAGGAAGATCTGAAATAATTGACCAATCTATTATATATTGTGCAGATGTTTTATGAGACAGAACTGTGTCAGCTAGCACCACTGGCGAAGGAAGGGCAATATGTGTATTAATTGTCCTATGGCATATTTTCAGAGATGAGTAAGAGCAATACTTAATTATCCTCTGCCACTATTAATTATATTTGCTTTGGTGCACATCCTTCTGTGCCCATCTGGTGGCTCTTTGACAAGAATGCTTGTGCTTTCATAGAAGTTATCAGGGTTAAATGCCCGCAGATCTGTGTGTGTACATGCACACACATTTGCTCAAGTGTCCCATAGCACTGCAGGTGTTGAAATGGCTTTGGAGCAATGGCAAGAAAGAACAAATATTATACAAAGAGTACAGGGAGAGATTATGATGACATGAATGAACATTGTGGTCCTTCCATGATCATGTAAATTCAGTACTAGAATTGAGTATTTATTTATTTATTTGTTTATTTATTTATTGGTTAGAAAAGGCTTAAATCAAACTTTTCTAAGTATCAGCTGACAAATATAAACATCCAGTATCAATGCCAGCAGTAAATCTCCATTTCTATCACATGTAGTCTGAACCACAAAGCAGGACAAAGAACAAATCTTAGGAAGAATTTATACTATTTGTATCATCTGGACTAAGCCAAATTTGTATCATCTGAACCAAGAATTTATATTATTTTTATCATCTGAATTAAAAATTTGAAAAATGTCATTGTTATTATTATTATTATTGCAAGATGGTTGTAAATCACTGACTTGTTGCTATGAGGCCATTTTGGAGCAAGAGGAAGTAGACTATTCTAATTGCTGTCCATCCATTAAAGGGCTACTGTTACTAGAATTAGGGAACATATGGCCCTCCAGTTGTTGTTAGATTGCATCTCCCACCAGTCCTGGCCAGCAGAGCCAACAATGGAAAATCGGCTGCAACAATAGGAGTCTAGATCTCAGGGAGTAATAGTACTACTCTCTTCTTCTTTGGTCTACTTCACTTGTTGGGGACCTATTTGTATGTATCCTGAGATTACATGTGCATATGTCCTCTTTTAGACAGTGTGGAAGGAAGTATTCCTTATCTCAAGCACACCATCCACCCACCCACTGCCTGGCAGCTTTCAGTTCTCCAGAGCATGCTATCAAGTCCAGGTGCTCTCTGGGCTTGGGGAGAAAGGGGAAGCACCCAGGTAAGCCTCAGCTCCTGTTATGCAGGGGACAGAAGAAAGCTGACCTCTCCAGTCTATATCTCCGTTGTTGATTCACTGATTTCAGCTCTCTCCCCTGGCTGACAACTGCATCTAAATGTTGCTTGATTGCATCTTTCACCCACCCAAGAAGCTCCAGGCACTTGGAAAACTGTCTTCTAGGAGTGGGGAGAGTGATACACTCATCCCACTGGATGTAAAATCACAGTGGCATTACATCACAGAGGCCCAACTTGCCATATTTTAATATATTAAAATAATGCATTTGTTCATGCATGCAACCATGAGGTATGTGTATATTTCATATTTTGGGGTATCCATTGGGCCATCCAACAGTTACCTATTAGGTGTATCATCATGACTGGATCCAGCAAAGAAAAGGCTGGTCAGTTTCTGAAATTAAGGTAGCCCAAGCTAGCAGAGTCCAAACCAAGAATAGGTATACATACAAGGGCTGCCAAGCCAGTTGCAAGAAGCCAAAAGTTGTTCACATGGGCCAAATAATAAGTCTTCCTCTTGTTCCCAAAGTGACCAATCCGAACAATGCAGAGCTCCTGGTTCTGGTGCAAACTGTCCAGATGATGTTCAGCCTGTTCAGCAACAAACCTGAGTTATAACACCTTTAAAGCCTTTTTTTTTTTAATCACCCATTGGTCCAGATCTCCTGGCCCCCTCCATTGCAATACTGGACAGCTGTTAAAAATGTGTCCCACTATGTCATCTAGAATGCTGCTGGTGCTAGTTACTTGCTCTCATGGTCAGAACAAGGTGCCCAGCCATATGATCGCTGCTGTGTGCTTTGTTCTAACCTCAAAGTTAATGATTCACACCACCAGCAGCAATGCTGGCCAACACAATGGGACACACATGCAAACCACCATCAGGCATCGCAACTGAGTCCCCAAGATAATGGAAGGACATCAGAGCAGCTCCAGGACCAGAATACTCCAGGCTGTTCCCAGAGTATTCTGGCCCATGCAACCTAAGTCTAGTACTCCTACTAAAGCATTGCTCTAAAAAGCTTCCTCACTAAGACTGAGATTTATAAACCTGATCTCCCAATGCTCCATCCAGGTGTGAAATCAAAGGCTTTCATGGCCGGCATCCATATTTTTTTCTGGGTTTTTCAGGCTATGTGGCCATGTTCTAGAAGAGTTTATTCCAGATTTTTCACCAGCATCTGTGGCCGGCATCTTCAGAGAAAGATGCCAACCACAGATGCAGGCAAAACATCAGGAATAAACTCTTCTAGAACATGGCCACATAACCTGAAAAACCCACAAAAAGCTCCATCCAGGTCTCAGGAGCTGGTCTTTATAAATACGCATGCAGAAGTTATATTCATGAGAAGGTTGTTTATCTTTACTTATGCGGGGAATTTTTCTGCAGAGAGGCACTCTTTCATGAAACCTTTGCTGGCATTTTCTTAGCTAGGAGATGGCTTACTATGACTTCAGAGAAAAGCACATCACTTTTTTTATGAGTGGGGAACTAGAACTTCCCTCAAGGCTCCAGGATTGGTCTGCAGATTCGTCAGTCTAGCAAAGTCCTCCCTGTTGTCAGGATGAGATTGCTGCCTTGAATGTGGATAGGTGGGTGGGTGGGTATCATTTGTTAGACTTGCGGGGCTTTTTAAACTTGAATGGCATATTCTGTGCAATAGTGATTGTTATGTAATGTATTCAGGGTAGCTGTTTAGGCCACGCAGCAAAATTCAACAAACTCCAAAATCCCAAAACAGTGATACGATTCTTGGACCAACTAAAAAGAACAAAATACATCATGCAAGCTTTTGAAGCTTCATTAGCTTCTTCTTCAGGCAAAGATATTAAAAATCATGCAGGAGAAGAAAAGTGAGACGTTGGAGTCACAGGCTTATATTTTGTCTCAGATGTTACTTGTGTTGTCAGTTAAGATAGTCTAGAGCGATATCAGTTCAGGCAGAGGCCACTCATCTTCTTGGCTATGGAGAATCTGGGCAGCAAAATTACTTTGCTGCTCCTACTGGATGCAGACTTTATTGACTGGTATTTACTGCCCTCTGTCCCTGGTCCTCACATTGCCAAGATAAGTGTTAAGATACAGTACTTGCCATGAAAAAGTCGACCCAGTTTTTTTGGGTTGATTTTTTTAATTAAAAATTCTAGAATTATACCTGAGTATATACAGTATTTAAAATATAACACATTTGATACAAATGGCAACTAAAAATACAATAGATCCCCCATTAGGAACACTCTCTCTCTCTCTCTTTCTCTCTCTCTCTCTATATATATACACACACACACACACACACACACACACATTTGTGCTTACTATTAAAATCAACATCAGGTGTTTTAATATATGCAGATGGATAGAGGTATCTTTGTTTATTTTAGTACACCAATTAACTGCTTATGATTCATATAATTTTTAGAAATAAATTGATTTAGATGGGAATATTAAATTCCTGATCTAGCTACTCATTAGTTATCAACTTATTCCAGGTGCCGCTATTGATGATTCACACACATCAAGTAGGAGACTGAGGGACAATCATGATGCATTCTAGGCTCATTTAACATGGCACCTGTGTACAGATGTGAAACATCTGAGTCATGCAGGGCTTTTTAGGTGCTAACCACTATTTTAGATTGTGCCCAGAAATGGACTGGCAGCCAGAGGAACATTTTCAAGAAGGGAGATGTGTGCTCTTTGTTGCCAGCCCCAGTTAACGCTCTGGCCACAGCTCTTTGGACCTGCTGAAGTTTGATGGCACATTTGAAAGGCCAACAAACTTGATCTGATAATCAAATATGTTGTAAAATTCTGATTGCAGTACATTGCTGATGGGAGGATCTCAAAATGGATCTGGCTTTTAATTCACATTTATAGAGAAAGATAGGTCTGTTTCCTCCATCCTTGTTCTCTTTGTATTTCTTTAAACCCTCTGATTCCTCTCCAGTAGGTGAGTGAGAAATATGGTTTTCCAAAATTCTTGAAGCTGCTTTCTTGTTTTCCAAGATCCAACCAGAGACAAAGAGGAGATGACAGGAATCCTAGGCTGATGCCACACTCCAGTTTGATACCACTTTAGCTGTTATGGCATCATCCTATTCAGTTCTGGGATTTGTAGTTTGTTGTGCCGCAAGAGCTGTCTGAGAAAGCTAAATATCTCACAAAACTACGAATCCCAGAAGTCCATGGCACTGAGCCAGGGTAGTTAAATCAATGTCAAACTGTATTAATTCTGCAGTGCAGATATAGCCCTAGATGGGATTTTTTAACCTTCATTCCAATATAAGTTTAGTGTGGTAAAGTGATGTAAATTTAAACAGATTAAAATTAACACAATTAAAATAAGAAGCCCCCTTTTGATGTAAATGTAATTAACATAGAGCTTTTAAACGTGTTTTAGTGTGAACAACATAGTGGGGGATTTTCCCCAGTTTTCCTACCTCTGATATATCTTACTTTTATTTGAGTTCCATGTAGGGGCAAGAATGACGCTTAATTCTTTACTTTAGTATCAGTCAGGAACATATAAAAACATTACTCTTATCCAATGGTGAGTGAATTTGCTCTGAGTTTTAAATGGCTCTGTCGCAGTTTTTTTAAAAGATAGGAATTGGGTTTTTTATTATTATTTTATTTTGATAGAAATACACAGAGCAAGCACATGAGCTCCCCCTTCTGGTTCACTTGAAATCTAATACTGATCTGTTTTGTGATGAGCTCTTGTTCTCTCCATAAAAAAAGTTTGTGATAAAGGAGTTTATCACTTGGCATTTCACATCAGCTCTAGCTTCCCAGGGTGCACACTAAATCGCCACCAAATCGCCAGCCGTCAACAGCCTAGGTCCCAGATGGGTCCAAGCCATGCTCCGACAGCTCTTTTTAGAAGCCGGAAAGCTTTCTCACTTCTAAAAGGTGCTGGCAGAGAGCAGCTTGGACCCAGGCTGATGGTGGCCAGTGTTTTGGTTTTGATTTAGCATGCAATAATCTCCACCTCCATCACACGTCCCGGCTGCAGCCCAGGAGGCTAGAGCCGTTTTAAACGCCAAACTCAAACAATAAGCTCAATAGAGCAGCATACAAAATTGATTTTAAAAAAAAGAATGGGGGAAGATCAGAAGAAGATTGAGCAGATGGTTTTGAACCTGTACTTCAGGCATTGGGAATGTATTATCCCTATAGATATTGTCATACTCCCAGCAGGCCCAGTCAGTATAGCTAATTGTGAGGAAATATGGGTGCTATAATCCAACAATATCTGAAGGGAAAGATGTTCTCCATGCCGGCTTTAAATACATTCAAGGTTCCTTAGAGTATACGCTGGAAATATCAAAAGTTTTTAGATGATTTTGCATTGTCTGCTAATGGGACTAGCATTAATAAACCCCAAGGACCAGAGCATTTTGGATTACAAAGTGCAAACCATGGCTGCTGGATACCTACACATAAAACTGTGGGCACATTGTTTGATTGGTAATTTCCTTCTGTAAATTCGAAGAATTGTGCACAAAACCCATTTCACATGGACACAAATTACCTAGTGGTACCTGTAATTTAGGTTCTGTGGAATCTCAAAATGTGTTGCACCAAGCTTCACTAAAATCAAGAAATAAATAGATTTTTAGATTATCAGTGATTTAATCGGGGCACATCTAGTCTAGTAC
This sequence comes from Urosaurus nigricauda, assembly GCA_034509955.1. NCBI lineage: Eukaryota > Metazoa > Chordata > Lepidosauria > Squamata > Phrynosomatidae > Urosaurus > Urosaurus nigricauda. The sequence goes on along the minus strand of JAOEGL010000003.1, from coordinate 191,421,532 downwards.
TATGTTGTTTTTAAAAAGAAACCAGCAAACAAATTATATATGGTCCTGGCGTTACCATTCAAGGGAAAGGCTTCCAATAGAAGCTGCAACTTGCAGATAAAATTAAACATCCCCATTTTGGTTGTTAACCACTTTTCTGTGCGGGATGAGTACTCTCATTATAGAATTAGTACAGTTAAATCTTCAAGGATTATACTGGAGAAACAAAAAAAAGAGCACTTCATCTATGGTAAACTGACAAGCAAACCAAGTGCATAGTAAAACAATGAGATGACCATATCTCCACACAGCAAAGAAGGGGTCGGTTTTTTTAAAAAAATAAGAATTTACTCAGATTTCAGATTCTTTGCTCAGATATTCAGATTCAACACTGAAAAGAATTAGAGATTTGTAAAAACTGAGTTGTGAGAGACATTGAATCTGACAGACACATCCATCCAGTCAAGGCAACTGAGTGATTACTTCTTAAGTTTGGATTGGAAATATTTTGTATTCAAACATATTACAGCACGATTGGGATTTCTATTTTTGTAACACTCCTCATCTATCAAATTGAGTTGGTCCAGATGAAGGAGAAATTTATTTCAATGTTACTGAAGAAATTTATCAAGATGCTCATATCGTTGGAGAAAAGAGCATGAGGTTTAAAAAATTCTAATGTGAAAGTGAAACTCTCAGATTTGTTTTTCGTTCCTTCTCATAGCCACTGTAGTGAACATCAGATGTTACTGGTGCGTTTTTTTCTGGGACAGTGAATCCATGCTGGGCTTTCTAAATGCTGTCCAAAGTGCTGAACATGGGGGAAACGTTCAGCACCATGGGTAGCTGCCATAAAAACAAGAGTAGCTTTGATAAAAACCAATGTGAATTCACCACTCCGACATAATGGAACCACCAGGTGCACCTGGTGAGAATATTGAAAACATCTTCGTTTATGAAAAGACCCTCCAGGCCTTTTAGTACACTCTTTAATTTTTTTAATTTTTATTTTATTTTATTTGGTTTTGGTACCTCAACTGTCTTAGCTTTTTTTCAAAGAAATCTGGAAATTATGCACTGAAATCTATTGTTATGCATAAATGAAATCCCTTTCCCTCTTCGCCTCTGTAGCCTTCAACCCTCTGGAGCAGATGGCAGCATAGAGATGCTGCAGGAAGAGGGGAAAATCCACATTAAACCCATGAGTAGAGTCTGTTCTGCTAGCAGAAGAACACAGCTGAAAACAGTCCTGGAACCATAGGATTTATATATGTGAAAGGAGGCCTGAAGTGCATCCATTCCTAGCTTCAGTTCACCCTGTTGAATTTCCCTCTCTCACACAACTAAGAGCTTTATCACATTACTAGAGAAAGATGAAACAGAGAGCAAGAATAGTAGCTTTCTTCTGTTTTCTTCGTGAGGGAGAAAATCATAAAAGTGTGTCAACAGTCACACTGGAAAAATCCATTTGACAAAAGGCATGCTAATAAAATCAGAGAGGGGTACAACAAAGTTAAAAAACACAGGATAAAACAATTCAATAAACCATTACCCAACCTTCCACCCCTTAAAATTAGATTAAACAAGGAATGAATTAAAACTAAACATGATTAAAAACAATTAAAACAACCTCATGAAGCAACCATTGATAGAATGGCATGGGAATTAACTGCAGGGAGCAAATATCTTAGGGCCCAGGGAAAGATCAAGACCCAATTTTGGAGTCAGGAGGTTAAGAAGTTTCAGGGAAGGCCTGCTGGAAGAGATATGTCATTATAGCTTTTTTAAAGCAGTCAAGGAGCATAATAAGATGCATCTCATCCAGCAGGCCATTCCACAGTCTGGGAGTGGTGGTAGAAAAGGCCCTCTGAGAAGTCTGCGACAGCCTCGTCTTCATGGGCTGTAGCAGGTTCCTCCCAGAGGGCTGAAGCGTGCAGAGGGGGGTTCATACGGGGAGAGGCGGTCCTGAGATAAGATGGACCCAAGCCATGTAGGGCTTTAAAGGTTAAAACCAACACCTTGTACTGCGCCCGGAAACTGATCGGCAGCCAGTGGAGAGACTTAAGCACAAGTGTTATGTGCTCTCTCCTAGATGTCCCCGCAACAAGCCTGGCTGCCATATTTTGAACCAGCTGAAGTTTTATGACCGTCTCTCTCTGGGAGGAGTATGGAAGTGCTCCGATGGTATACAGAGAGGCACAGAGAAAGCCAGTGCTCTCCTTCTCAGTTTTGCCTTTCTTTTCTAGTGCAATAAGGCACTAAGGTAGAGGAGCTCTGCCTTCTTTTCATCTGGCCACCCTAGGCAGCTCTAAAATGCTGGGGTGACTTTTTCTTTTTTTAATTGAAGTTTATTAAGTTAAAAAAGTAAAACAATACATACATATGTGCCAACTTAACTTTTTTTTTATTTTTTCAAAATGAGTTCCAAACGGCAGACATTGGTGTAAGATTTAGTGTCTAGAAAAAGCAGTCAAACAATAATTGTTGCTTTGCTATCTGATATTGGACGTAGTACCTCCTCACTGTGGCAATTAGGAAACCAACTGCCCTGGGAGGAGGAGGAATAGGAACCATTGGGCCAAAACATCACTCCTGCTCAAAAAGCTAAAGATCACATGTACATTTTATTGTTTCAAGAATCTGTTATTGTTTTTACAGACCTTATGTAAGCCATGCTAGGAACATTGCAAGGTAAAGGGCAGGATAAAAGCACTTAAATTAAGAGTTATGCAGAGTTTATTATTGATTTAGGCTGCAATTCAACTTCCACATACTAGAAAGGAAATACCAATGAGTTCAGTCAGGTTACTTCTGAGTAGAGATGAAGAAAATTATACAGATAATAACTTGTCTTTTGCAACTTAGACCATATGATAAGAAATCTTTATTGTTTTATCTTTGAACAATTCCTGGTTGTCTGAAGAAAGCAAACCTCAGCAGTAAAGGCAGCAACACATGCTCGTGAAAAGAGAGGGTTTTTTTAAAAAAAAAATGAGGTATTTTACTACCATGATCACAATGGTATCTTCCACAGCGGGAACATACTTTCAAATAAAGTAGTCTGTAAATATCTGTTTAGGTAGCAGTAAATGAAAATCCAGTGTAATTATTATGTTTTACCATATTTCACATCCCCATCAAGATGAATGGGTGGCATTGAAATGCATTACGGCAGATTTTGCTTTGCATATCAGTTCTGCTAAAATCAATGAAGATGTCATCTCAAGCCTAGTCTTTCTCTTCAAAAACAGTTTATGGGATCACACTAATGATAACTTATTCTGTTGTATCCATCTAAATTATAAGACAGCTATAGTTTAAAGTGGGAAAGAGGCTGTTGTTTTAAATAATCCAAGACTTTGCTACAGATAGATTTGTTTTTCCATGAAATGCTTGCTAGTGTTTTCTGTTTTTGTGGAGGAGATGAAAACCTATTACATCAAGATCCTTTAGAGTTTTTGTGGGCAGCTGCTAGAGCAGAAAGTGCTAAAAGATGGAAACTAGCCTAGGGTTTATCAGTAAGTTTGCAGCTGAACAGAATGTGGGTAATGGCTCTCTCAGAGAAATTAACCTGTCAAAGGAAATATAAAAGAAAGAGAGGTAGACAACTTTGAGGCTGTTTGGTTTCCATTCGTATTATCCATCCAACAGAAACACACTATGGACCTTCAGCAACACAATCTAACTTTTGGAGAAATATGATCAGTTAAGAACTTGGGCTCAGCTTTTATGAACTATTTATTGAAACAAATGGACTAGCAATTTTTATAAACTCTTGAAAATGAAAATGCAGCTTGAAATAAGCTTGTATTGACCTGTCCCAAGCTCTCCAGCCTGCATTTGAAATTTGTAATGTTTTAAGGAAAAATGTTTTTCATTGAAATTTCACATATACACAATAAACACAAACATGAGTGTGTGTGAGAGGGAGGGGGAGAGGGAGGGGGAGAGAGAGAGATTTCACTACAGAATTGTATTCATTAGGTTCATGCTAGGTTAAATTTGTTTTATATGAAAACTAGCAACAGTTCGGCTAAACAGCCACAGAGTGCATATGTCTAAACATATGTGCCAGGTGGAAAGGATGCCCACATCCTCTTTCTAGTTTTTGTGCTCATTCTCCAAAGAAAAAAACCAAATGAAGAAAATGAACAAGCAACTCAGCTATGCTACTCTATTCTTTTGCTACTATAAGCAGAATATCTGGTAGGGTTGTACACCTGATTCAGAGGAATCCTGAGTCGAATCAGGCAAATTCAGGCTCTTTCAGGTTGGATTTGAATCAAATTCATCCAAAGTAATCTGTACCAATGTAGCAATCCAGATTTCAAATTGTAGTAAAAGGAAAACCAAAAAATGTGCCTCTAAAATGTTGTTAAAATACAAGCCTTATATAAGAAAGTGCCAAGGTGATGAGGGAAGTCAATAAGGGGCAAAAATCTCACAGCAATTACCAATCTTCTTACTTGGTGGATGCAGTGCAAGTTGGTGACTTCCATATCAGTAGGGTAGTAAATATGTTCTGGATTTTAGTCTAAATTTCAAATGAGCAATCCAAGGTGCTGAACCCTAGGCCAAGGTGCTGAACCCAAATTTAAAGTGATTTGCTGATCGGATTATATGTCCCTCGTCCCCACTTGAAACTGGTTCCAATCCAATTGTGCTTGATCTGAACCACGGCAAAGCAAGGTAAATGCACTAAAATCACTTTATCTGAAGACGGATCATTTGCCCTTTTTTAAAAATAAACCAATTCAGAATAGTGTTCAATAAATGTGAATGACAGAGCTGAATCGCAACCTGCCAAAGTTACACTCATCACTGGGAGCTGGCCTCGGTTGCTTTGGGAAAGTTGCCTCTCCATCATTCTCCACCACCACCGCCCCCTAGCATGAGACTGTGCACCCCACTGACTAAATGCTCACCCAGCCACGTCTGCATCCATGAGCATCACTGAGGACTTCACTGACCAATGCAGGAAGGGAGGCTGAGGCAGGGGACCCTCCTTCCGTCCCTCAGGGGCTCAGCCAGTACCCAGCAGACAGCCCTGGGGGCCTCTCTGCCAACCTCGGCCTGGGCTGGATGCCGCTACCCTCCCTCCCTCCTTTCCAGCATGGCTGCTCCTGCCTCCACCTCCTCCTCTGTGCCTCTGAGTTCTGGCCATGCAGGATCATGGCTCCAGAGTACTGTGGAGGGGTGCCTTCTCTCTCTATCCTGCCCCCCCATCACCCCTGAGGAGTCCCAAGCTGGGAGGGCAGGAGGAGCTCCATGCAGACTTCTGGGACAGAGCCGGGTGCGGGATTTCCCCTAGGGCCAAGGGGCCTTTTTGCCCATTCCTTGCCCCCTTCCCAGGGTCTTCCCCCAAAGCCTCTCTTTTTTTGATGAGACTTGGAGTTCAATCACATCCAGAGGATCTACATGCCCAGCAAATCTGGTGTCCCCCAAGCTGTGGTGCAATGTCTAAAGTCAAAATTCGCTTCCATAGTGGGAACTAAGCATCAGCTTCAATCAATTCAGCTACCCAGTGTCAACATGATTCACAAACCAGCTAAACTGTAAGTGGGAATAACCCCCTAGTCTCCAAAGATGTTTGGCACCTTGGATAAGTCCTTTAAAGTCTAGAGGAATACTTAGAGATGATTCACGCACCGCTCAAATGAGAGCCAGCAGCTGCTACTGGGTGGAAAGGATGGTGAAGGCGATGCTAATTAGTTGCAGGAATTCTTTGAAATATCTTTGCTGCGGGGAAGACTGTTTTGTCTTAACTCTGGTTCTCCTTGACACAACGAAACCCTGAAAAACACAACAGTCTGATCCCCAGGATTGCTAACTGCAGTTTCACCTACTCACATCTAGGGGGAAATGTCTCTTTAGGTATCTGGAGGTCCTCTAGCATGACTCTATAGTCAACCTCTGCTGGAAACTGACCACATAGTCACACTATGGTCAACCTCTATCAAAGATATAGCATTCCTTGTTAATCATGGTTTCTGCTTATCCACTGTAGCCATGGGAATGAATCCCCCATGGATGTGGGGTCTGTACTGTATAAGCTAATTTGCACCGCACTAAATGGCACTGCCTTCTGAGGTCATCCCTTCAAGAAAGACTGAAACTCCCATAAAAGAGTACTTCTAAGGATAGTATCACTAATGGTGTCAAAAGCCACTGAGAGATTTGGTTCCTTTATGCAAGTCACGTGTTCTCAGCCTCAGGGGAAGGCAATGGCAAACCTCCTTTGAACAATTCTTCCCAAGAAAACCCCATGGTGGATTCACCTTGGGGTTGCCGTAAGTCAGAAACAACTTGAATGCACAAAAGAGCAACAATGTCCTTTGCTAGAGTTCTGGTTGGTAGCTCTTGGGGTCCCAGTAAAACACAAAATAGTAGCCTGAAGTGTTTCACACACCCAGGCAAGCAAATCCTACTTCCAGTAGTATACAGAAAGCAAACCCATGACATAGGTAGTCCCTTGAGTGCTTCTATATATGGTATAAAATCAATCTGCACCACCAGCAGTTATCGCAATCAGATGGATTAATGGCTCAGAAAGGCAAAAATGAAGAGGTGCTCAATGTAACAGATAAACTTTACAAGTTGGAGATTGTGCAGCCCTATTAGTCTGCTGCAGGAAAAAAAACAGGGCCCTGTGGAATCATAAAAGCTGACAAGATATATTTGTCATAAGCTGCCATGGATTCCAGCTGATTTGCATCTGAGGAAGTGAAAACTTATACCAAATAAGCCACCTGGTGCCATCTATGTTTTAGAATGGCATGTGTTTCAGAGAGAAGGAGGAAGGTGTGGAATACTTGCTTGGAATTCTCTAATGCTATTGTTAATTAAATAAAGGAGTTTAGTCAGCAAAACAACCTAGTATAGCAACCACAGATGTGTGATTTGCAAGATCAGCAGAAGTGCTGATACTCCATGTCTTAAAGAATATATACAGAGGATTTGGGGAATGGAAGATATTGCAAAGGGTCACCATCTTAATTCACATCCCAGAACATGTTTTGTGAGTCTGGCAGCAGTGTAGTAATATGTGTGGTTGGTCATCATGAGTGTCCACAGCCACAACCCCAAGAAGAATCCAAATCCAGGAGGCAATGTCCTTTCCTATCAATGAACCTGTTCTAGCAGTCTTCATGTCTACTAGATGTATGTCATTTGAAAGGCTAAAGGTCTAAATGGCCATTCACAACAGAACTAAATTACAACTAGGTTGGATACCTCAGAACAATATGCTGTATTTGTACAGGGGAGAGGAATAATTCCCACACCCCAAAGCTACTGTGATGGTTGCAACTAAACTCAGAACAGACTGAAAAATCTGAGCAGGTTGGTACATGATGTTATTGGTACATAATGAAAACATGATGTTACATGATGTTATTGGTACATAATAAAAACTAGAACTCTGTCCTGCAAATCCTAGTTCCACTATATCACTGCTATCAGATACCTGAATGCTTCATAACTGACTGATGATGAAAACAGACTACTGCAAAGACGCAAGCTTCTCACAACAGAAAGCCTTGTTTATTTACCTACTGGGACATCTTGGATACAGTTTTTGAACATACATGGACCTCTTCAGATGCTAGTAAGGGGAGTGGGAGGGATGAAGGAAGCTGTGCAAGCAATTTGGCCAATAAACATTCAGATTTTATAATCCTATAAAGAATTGGCCAAGCATCAGATCTCTTCTGTGTCTTTGCTCATTGTTCGCTTTGGTACAATGTTCCAAAAATCTTGCTATTCTCGTGTAAAGGCCCTGTGCTCCCTTCCTACCCACCAAGGAGAAGGAGTGTTTTTTAATCAAAACTATCCAGCCCTTTCAAGAACATTTTTGCAGTTACATATCATGGAAAGGTTGTTTTTTTTAAGCAGCCCCTAGGTAGGACTAAAATGTTGCTATTTGTACAGATTGAGTCTCCCTTATCCAAAATTCTTGGGACTAGAAGTGTTTTGGATTTTGGATTTATTTATTTTTTATTTCAAAATATTTGCATATACATGATGAGATATCTTGGAGATGGAACCCAATTCTAAGCATGAAATTCATTTATGTTTTGTATACACCTTATGAATATTGTCTGAAGGTAATTTTATACACAATATTTTTAATAATTTTGTTCATGAAACAAAGTTTGTGTACACTGAACCATTAGAATGTAAAGGTGTCAGCCGTGAATGTGAATGATTTTGGAGTATTTCCGATTTCAGATTCCCAGATAAGGGATACTCAACCTGTACTGAGAATTGCCTTTGAATCTTCCAAAGGTATTGTAATTTGTTTGATCAAAAAGTCCAGAGAACTATAGCAACAGATAAAGCAACCAAGTGGAACATTCATCCTCTTTCCTCTGACTCAAAACAATAGGAATGCTTTCCCAAAAAAACTTATATCTTCTTTTAGCAGTGCTAATACAGTGGGCTCTTGTACAGACTTGCCATCCGCAGATTTAAGCATCTGTGGACAGCAAGCCATCCAGTGTCCCCGATGACAGCATGTGCACATTTCCATACAGCCATTAGGGACAGCCCTCATTGTCCCCAGTATGTTTACACAGCCATGCTACCATTAGAGACAATGGGACTTTGCCTGAAGTCCCGTTGTCCCTAATGGCAGCACAGCCACATGCATGCACCGCCATTAGGGACAACGAAGGTTTAACTGAAGTCCCATTGTCCCTAAAGGCGGTGAGCTGCATGCACATGCTGCCATTGGAGGCAACAGGACTTAAGGTCCCACAGATTTTGGTATCTGGAATGGATCCGTGGATACTGAGGCCCCACCGTATTAATTAGGAAGAATACCTGCACTGACAAACATCTTTTTTAAAATAACAAAAATTGAAAATTGTCCTCTGCTGGAAAAATTTGTGTGTTTGTTGATAATACCTTAAAATGGCTAAGTAGATGAGCTTCTTTAGAAGGTAGAAATCCTTCCCTTGGTGAGAAGATTATATTGTGGAACTAGTCCTTCAATATAATAGGACAGAAACAGTCTAAAATGTAAATCTTTCCAAGCCAATAAGGATCAGCCACAAAAGAGATAAAGAGAGTCAAAAGAGAGGACAATGGATATTGATATTACAGAGTTCCGGCATTATTGGATTTTGTAAAACAAAACCCGGAAAAAAATCCCTTAGCATTGATTTTCCCAATGTTCTCTAGCCAGTTATTCATTGATTATCATCTTGTGCATTATTATACAGAGCGTAAGTTAACAAATGTAACAAATTGGTTTGGCAGGGAGAAAATATTGCTGCAAATGTCCCAGTATTATTGGTCAGTACAAGGCACTAATGCTATTTTATTTATTATGATGATAATTATTAGATTTTTTTAAAAAAAAAACTACCTTTGTAAAAATGTTTGGTAGGGGATTAAGGTATTACTTCTAACATACTGTTGACACAGCTTTTTGAACTTGAGCTGCTGAAGCATGAAAATGCACACGGCAATCACCACTCCTTTAATCCCAATTCCCTGGTTTTAAAGTGCTGTTTAATCAATCAAAACACTGCATTAGATGCCGTGTGGTTTATAATCAAGAGCTACACATCATCTTTAAATAAAGTCTTAAGTTGAAAGCTCATTTCAAGCTTAGCAAGTACTTCCCTATTGAATCAATATCACCAGCGTGGAGTGTGCCATCGAGCAACCACAGAACATCTCCAGCTATGACTTCAGCACAGTGCCACACTGTTTATTCAATCAGAGGTGCAGAGACTTCCAGAAGAGTACATGGGCTCATGTCAACAGCAGGACATGCATGCTTGTATTCCACATGATTTGGAACTTAGATCAACAGGGTTAAGTTAAGGATGGACAGAGCTTGGAAAGTTCCTTTTACAAAATAACTAGTCAAAATTAGGCGTTAGTCAGAACCAAAGTGTAGGATTGTTAAGAGTTCCAAGCAGAGTTTGGAAAAGTTATCTTTTTTTGATAACATCCCCAAGAATTCTCCATACAGCAGGGACAAGTAATTTCTCAAGCACTTGTTTCTAGGCCTTCCCAGAAGTATTTATTGTTAGAGTTATATATATATTTTTAAAACTCTTCAAAATAAGATGCTTTTCATTACAGTAGGCTCTTGATATCTTCTGGGGTTTGGTTCCAGGACCCATCCTCCCCCCAGATACCAAAATCTGTGGATGCTTAAGTCCCATTAAATATAATAGCATACTAAAATGATGTCCCTTATAAAAAATGGGAAAAACAAGGTTCATGTTTAGAAATTTACACAATTTTAAAATATTTTCAAGCCATCAGTACCTGAATCCATGGATAAAAAAATCCATGAAATTGGAGGGCTATCCGTATTTACAAAGAAACCATAAAGATACTACAATGGGCCCTTGGTATCCACTGGGGGTTGGTTCCAGGACCCCCTGTGGATACCAAAATCCATGGATGCTCAAGTCGCATTAAATCCAACAGCATAGTAAAATGGTGTTCATTATATAAAATGGCAAAATCAAGGTTTGCTTTAAGAATTGATTTACTGAATATTTTCAAGCTGTGGGTAGTTGAATCCATGGATACAGAGGGCAGACTGTACATGCCACTTACGTATGGTACAAAACATATCTAAGCATTGAGATTACTATAAAAGTAACTTTAATCCATTACAGTAATATTGCAGAATGAATTATTGGTTGGTATATTTGTAATGTATCTTAGTCATTGTTATGCCTTAACTACTTCAAAAATGAATCAACTGCAAGTAACGTCTTACCATATTATCTGGCTAATTTGGCCTGTGTGCTGCCTCAGGAGAAGAAGTGACTCACATGGCCATGGAAGGAGGTGGAGCTGAACTCAGCCAACTGTTCCTGCCTTATTCCATCAGGGCACATTTTGTCAATCTCCAGGCCAAAATAAGGCCTAAAACAAGGAAGTAATCCAGGATTGGAGGGTCTAAAATGCCCAGCTCAGCTGGGACATTTTTTAGACCCTCCAATCTGGGATTGTCCTGGTTTTCCGGGACGTATGGCAACCCTAACATATAAGGAAGTAAGGCCTAATCTTCAAAAGGTGCCATATCCCTTCTGGTCTTGGAATTTAAAATGGGCCAGTCTTGGTTAATACTTGAATGAGAGACTGTGAACAAATAGCAGGTGCTATAGGCTCTGTTTCAGAGGAAGTAACTAGCAAAATCACCTCTGATTATTTCTTGCTTATGAAACCCTTATTGAATGAAACAGGCAACTTGAAAGCAAACACCAGACAAACACACACACACACACAATTTTCTCTCAATATCATAGAATCATAGAATCATAGAATCATAGAGTTGGAAGAGACCACAAGGGCCATCCAGTCCAACCCCCTGCCATGCAGGACCTCCAAATCAAAGCATCCCTGACAGATGACCATCCAGCCTCTGTTTAAAGGCCTCCAAGGAAGGAGACTCCACTACGCTCCGAGGGAGTGTGTTCCACTGTCGAACAGCCCTTACTGTCAGGAAGTTCCTCCTAATGTTGAGGTGGAATCTCTTTTCCTGCAATTTATATCCATTATTCCGCGTCCTAGTCTCTGCAGCAGCAGAAAACAAGCTTGCTCCCTCCTCAATATGACATCCCTTCAAATATTTAAACAGGGCTATCATATCACCTCTTAACCTTCTCTTCTCCAGGCTGAACATCCTCAGTTCCCTAAGGCGTTCCTCATAGGGCATGGTTTCCAGTCCCTTCACCATCTTAGTTGCCCTCCTTTGGACCTGCTCCAGTTTCTCAACATCCTTTTTGAATTGTGGTGCCCAGAACTGGACACAGTATTCCAGGTGGGGCCTGACCAAAGCAGAATAGAGTGGCACTATTACTTCCCTTGATCTAGACACTATACTTCTATTGATGCAGCCTAAAATTGCATTGGCCTTTTTAGCTGCCGCATCGCACTGTTGACTCATGTTCAGCTTATGGTCTACTTGGACTCCTAGATCCCTTTCACATGTGGTCTCATTCAGCCAGGTGTCCCCCATTTTATATCTGTGCATTTCATTTTTCCTCCCTAAGTGCAGAACCTTACATTTCTCTGTGTTGAATTTCATCTTGTTAGCATTGGCCCACCTTTCTAGTCTATTCAGGTCATTTTGAATTTTGATCCTGTCCTCTGGGGCATTAGCTACTCCTCCTAGTTTAGTGTCATCTGCAAATTTGATAAGTATGCTCCCAATTCTGTCATCCAAATCATTAATAAAGATGTTGAACAGCATTGGGCCCAGGACAGAACCCTGTGGGACCCCACTGGTCACTTCTCTCCAGGATGAAAAGGAGCCATTGTTGAGCACCCTTTGAGTTCGGCCACTCAACCAATTACAAATCCATGTAACAGTTAACTTGTCTATCCCACATTTTGCAAGCTTATTTGCAAGAATGTCATGGGGAACCTTGTCAAAGGCCTTACTGAAATCGAGGTAAACTATATCCACAGCATTCCCTTCATCTACCAAGCTGGTAATTTTATCAAAAAAAGAGATCAGGTTCGTTTGGCATGACCTGTTTCTCTGAAACCCATGTTGGCTTTTTGTGATTATGGCATTGGCTTCTAAATGTTCACAGACTCTCTGCTTAATGATCTGCTCTAGAATCTTTCCTGGTATTGATGTCTGACTAACTGGACGATAATTGTTGGGATCCTCTTTTTTCCCCTTTTTGAAGATTGGGACAACATTTGCCCTCCTCCAGTCTGCAGGGACTTCTCCTGTTCTCCAGGAGTTCTCAAAGATTATTGCCAATGGCTCTGATATCACCTTTGCCAGTTCTTTTAATACCCTTGGATGTAGTTCATCTGGTCCTGGAGATTTGTATTCATTTAGAGTAACCAGGTATTCCTGTACTGTCTCTTTACTTATTCTGTGCTGAAATTCCCCTACTCTGTCCGCTTCTTCACTGTCCTCAGGTTGAGCACATTTTGCCTTTTCTGAGAAGACTGAAGCAAAGAAGGTGTTGAGTAATTCTGCCTTTTCTCTGTCCCCTGTTAGTATTTTTCCATCTTCTGCACGCAGTGGTCCTACCATTTCCTTCTTCTTCCTTTTGCTGCGGACATATCCAAAAAAGCCCTTTTTATTGTTCTTAACCTCTCTAGCAAGCCTGAGTTCATTTTGCGCTTTAGCTTTTCTGACTTTATCCCTACATGTGCTGGCTATTTGTTTGAATTCCTCTTTGGTGATTTCCCCATTTTTCCATTTTTTATACATGTTCCATTTAAAACTTAGCTCAGTTGTAAGTTCCTTAGTCATCCATACCGGTTTCTTGAGACATCTCCCATTTTTCTTCCTCATTGGGACTGTCTGAAATTGTGCTTTCAGTATCTCCCTTTTGAGGAACTCCCATCCATCTTGAACTCCCTTCTCTTTTAGTATTCTTGACCATGGGATCACCCCCAGTATTTCTCTAAGTTTATTGAAATCAGCTCTCCTAAAGTCTAGAGTGCGTGTCTGACTATGCCCAGCTTCTCCCTTCCACTGTATAGCAAACTCCAGGAGAACATGGTCACTTCCACCTAAGGATCCCACCACTTGCACCCCATCAACTAGGTCTTCCCTGTTGGTTAAGATAAGATCTAAGATGACTAATCCCCTTGTTGCTTCTTCCACCTTTTGGACAATGAAATTGTCTTCCAGGCAAGTGAGGAATTTGCTAGACCTTGAGGATTTGGCTGAGTGTGACATCCAGCAAATATCCGGATAGTTGAAGTCCCCCATCACTACTACATCTCTCCTTTCTGAGTGTGTTGTAATCCGCTTTCTCCTTCATCGAGCAGGGATATCCTTAACAGGAAGAGGGAAATGGCACAAAAACAGAATAACCCTGGGGAAACAACAAAACCAAACCAGACTATTAAAAACAATATATAAAACAGGACATTTCAGAGGCAATTTTGGTGCTCTCAGAAGCATATGTTTCACCCTGAAAATGTTCATGTGCTAAAATTTACCGCAATCCTGTTCTTTCTGCATTATATTTTTCTCTTCTATCAAAGTTTTGCAAATACCTTTTGAGTGGGGTTTTGATATCAAAAATTGCCACAAGCTGTATACATAACAGAGACTTTAAAAGCCCAAGATACAACTGCAATTCATTATCTCTGACTATTGGCTCCACCAGGCAAAGAACAAATATAATTCAAATAAATTGCCCAATTAAATTGAAAAGCAGAATGAAAATTGACACAAAAGAAACAGGAACAGAGCATTTCATCAGTGGCTGACAATGAAAGATGAAAGAGAATACTAGATGCGCAGGTAACAAGAATCTGACAAACAGACTTCTTTTTTTCATCAAATTAATCCAAGCATTAAGCATCCAAACCTACATTTGCTTACCTGGGAACCAGCCCTACTGAATTCAGTTAGACTTACTTCTGTATAGACATACAGAGAACTCTGCTGTAAAGGGGAAAGTAACATATCCATGAACATGCCCAAAAGTGTCTGGGGAAATAGTAGTTGGCAAATTGAAAAATTAGAAACTTAGAAATTAGAAAATTAAAAAATATTTCCTTTGTAAACATTGCACCAAATTAAAAAGAAAAGTGCAGCATCGTCACTAAAATTTCACCAGTGAAAACAAGGGCATGTGTGGCCAACGAATATCAGAGTGTGGTCAAGATTGCAAAAGTTATTAATGGGGAAAATCACACAAGCTAAGAGAGGCTGCAGCAGTTGGCTTTTGCCTGAACCTACTGGGAAAGGCCAGATTCCTCCCCCTCTCCCTCTCTCTTTCTGCTGAGTTGAGTTCAAACTGCTTTTGCATTCTGAACTCAGTTTGTAGCAGAGGGGGGAAGTTGGAGGAAAGGTAGAATTAAAAAAAAGGATTGTCCCTGTCAAATCTGGATAATTAAGGGGAGTGCTAGGTTAAAACCATTCTGCGTAGAACCCCACTAGGTGACCTTGGACAAATTACAGTTTCTTAGCCTCAGAGGATGGCAATGGCAAACCCCCTCTGAGAAAATTTGCCAAGAAAACCCCATGATAGAGTTGGCATAAGTTGGAAACAGCCTGAACGCACAACAACAGCAACAACAACAACAATAAGTATTCTATCCCCAGGACTGAAACAGAACTCAACAGAGCCTTGATCTCCCTTTTAGTGTGTATGCCCCCACAGCACCAGAACATGGGAAAATGACTGTTGCCATACTAGCTGGGAAATCTTGGAATTGTAGACCACAAAAGTTACCTTTCCAAGTTTCACTGCAAGAAATGGAAGCCTGTAGAAGTATGCCATTGTCCAAACCAGCCGTCTTTCTTGCCTCGAGCTTGGACTCAGTGTGAGAGGTATACATACGAAAAGCTAGCCTAGTATATTTTGCTGCCAGAAGCTGATCACCAAATGGTGACCTCCTCCATGACTCCACAGTACTGAAAGTCAAACAAGTTATTTTGAAATATGAGGAAGAAAATCACATAGGCATCTCTCCCCAGCTCAGGTAGTAAAAATGCAAGAGTAAATTAAAGAGCTAACACTTAACTGTCATTAAACAGAGGCTAGATGGCCATCTGTTAGGGGTGCTTTGATTCTGTGTTCCTGCATGTCAGGGGATTGGAATGGATAGCCCTTGAGGCCTCTTCCAACTCTGTGATTCTATGATTCTATGCCACCTCAAATCTGCTCAACTCTATTCTGCCAAATAGTAGCACCAAATAGTCCAAAGCCTCCATTCTAGTAATGGCCTGGTACACACTACTGAGGAAACAACTCCCTTGAGCCTTGTTGTTTGTTGTTGTGTGCCTTAAAGTTATTTCTAATATACAGTGATCTGAAGATAAGCCTATCATGGGGTTTTCTTGGCAACATTTCTTCATAAGGGCTTTTGTTTCGCCTTCCTCTGAGGCGGAGAGAGTGTGATCTGCCCAGTGGGTTTCCATGGCTGAGCAGGGATTTGAACCCTGGTTTCCAGTCATACTCCAGTGTCCAAACCACTACACCATGCTGGCTCTCCCCTCGAGCCTTTTGATTATAATTCCTCTTGCAAGAAATTCAGTACAATTCATTCTCTGGACTATTTTATGCTTTAATTGTTTTTTCTTGCTTCCCACTAGGTACCATTTGCTTGTCAATCATTATCTGAACACATGAAAGAATTGGTTTTCAGAAGAAGACTAAGTATAACTGACTGCACTGGACATTGAGCACTTAGAAGCAGTTTTATGGAGGAAAATGTTTCTCCTTGTAAGTTGCTCTTTAAATACCTTGAATTCAGACCTCAGTTTATTTATCTTTCTATGACTTTTCTTGAATAAAATACACCAAGATTTGATGCATGAAAAAGCACAGTGGCTTTTGCTACCTGCATAAAGTTGGTATTGATTTGAAAGACTGCTGCATATTTCATATGTTAAATTGGTAATACCGGTGGGAGCAAGCTGCTACAATTTAGCAAGTAAGTTAATGGTATAATTTCCAATTAACTTCTCATTTAAGGGATACATTGAGACATTACTTTAACGACTGCAGTAGTCAAACCATGTAAACAAAACAGGAATTTACTTCCTGTCCCTGAAAATAAGTTTAAAATAGTTGGTGTTCAGTAATAGAGTTGCATCAGACTAGCATCTGGATACAGAAACAAACAGTAGGATTGGGAAATGAAGAGCAGGCTTTAAAGTAATTACATTCAACTTTAAGTATCCTTAAAAAATATATTAGTACAGAAAAAAAATAAACAGGAAGCGAGAAGCAGGATGTGGAACAGCATATAAATAAATATCCTCATTCTCCAGCCTTTCTGGAAAGTTTTACATTCGTTGTGTCACAGTGACTCAGGATTCCCTTATGAAATGAGCTGATGATTGGCAAAATGAAAGCTAACTTCACTGTTGCAGCTTTATTTCAAAATGGTAAGGCTCCATCCTATCATTTTTAATGTTAACACATTTGCTTTTGTTAATTATTGTTATCTGCAAGACAGAATACAGGCAAATTTTGTAGCTGTGAAATATATAATATAGTGGGGTTGGAATATGGCTTAGAAATGAACTCTCACTCTTTGTGTCTTTCTCTTTCTGTACTTTCTCCACTGTCTACCTTGTCAGATCCTTGCAACAAGCATTGCCTAACTCTGAAAGAAGCCCATAATTAATGACACAGAATGATCTATTTATTTGTTACATACACATTCCACCTTTCCTCTAGTGAGTTCAGGCTGACATATGCAACTCTCCTTTTCCCCATAAGGATGACAATGGCCAGGATAACAAAGACTGGCCAGCTCAAGGTCACCTGGAAAGTTTCACAGCTGACTTGGCCGTGCATTTCCCATGTCTTACACCATACCCTAACCACTGCACCACCACTACCTCAACAACTCCCAAAATGCATGATCACCGGTGCAATTCAAGGGCCCGCATTTGCTGTGGAACAAGGGGTTGTCTGGCTACTAAGCTATTATGCTGTTACAGTGCTTTTAGCTTTTGAGAGGTATGTGTTGGGTCACAAAGAGTTCAACATAGAAGGTTTGACTAGTGGGAAGCTCAGAATTTGTTCTCCCAGAGAGAACTCAAACAACACAATTTCTCTAAGGCCCATTTTCTGCCCCTGCCCTTTCAATCATGAAGGATAGATAGATAGATAGATAGATGATAGATAGATAGATAGATAGATAGATATCTTCTAAGGTTCATAGGGTGTATTTGTTTGTCTTTAATTTTTTCTGTATCCAAAAATAATTTCAAAATATCATTTAAATGGTTTAAAATATAAGGCTGCAGCCCTGCAATAGTCATCTAGCCAAACCCCTGCTGGACTCTTGTCACCAAGACAGATATTACAAAACAGTGGGAATTCTCCTCTTCTCTTCTCTGTGCTCCACTGTGTATATTTGATTGTGTGTGCGCCCATCTAGCAAAAAACAAAAATCCCATTGCTTGCAATGGAAGGGAATTCATTTGGACTACTCATGGTGCTTCTCGATGCAGGGGAGGGATAGCAGCTGGCTCTTCTGTGTATCTGCATCCTACCCCTCCAGCCACACTTTCGGCAAGCCTCTTCCCCTGCTCCCACCCCTACAGGGAAAGACTCTCACCTTGCAGGGGGAGCCACGAAGGAAATCTCTGTGGTAGCTGTGAGGACTCAACCATAGGATTCCAAAAGTATATCTGCACTGTACATTTATATCAGCTTCATACCACTTTGGCGTTGCTCTATTCCAAAGAATCTTGGGGTTTAGCATCCAGGAGTACAGTTGACCCTCTGTATCTATGGATTTTGGATCCACAGATGGTTATCCATGGTTTGAAAATATCCCCTTCCCCCCCCCCCCCAAAAAAAAATCCTAAAAGCAAACCTTGATTTTGCCATTTTATACAAGGGGCACCATTTTACTACAACTTTGTATATAATAGGATTTGAGCATCCATGGACTATCCAGTGGGTATCAAGGGGCCACTGTAGATGAGAGATCCCTTGCAGAGAATTGTAAGTACTTCACCAAACTACAGGTCCCAGGATGTCTTTGGGATAAAGCTACTGTATAACAATTCAAGTGGGGTGAAATACATTGGATTTCCTCTTCGAGGCTGGAGCACTGTCTACATCTTAGAAAGGAATTTCTGCTCTTCAGAGCCTTAGGGCTATCTCCAGATAATAAACAACAACAAAAAATAGCAGAAGCCACTATAAAACGGCTTCTCTGTTTGGTCCCCAGATACCCAGTAGAATAAAAAAAATGTTTTTGTTTCTCTCTGAAATGAAACCAGGGGGAAATGTGAGTAAATTTGTCAATGTGGAGTGCCCATACACAAAAAGCCCCCCGATCCCAGTAAAAGCCATTCTCGGTTCCTTAAAAGATGGAAACTGTGGCAGATGGACAACACTGATGTGCACATTCACCGCTTCTAATGTATTTTTGTGCATTCCGAAAATGGTTGCCTATTTTGCTACATTTTTATCATATACTAGTGTATAGCAATAAAACCTGTTTTATTGTTTGCTGAGCGTGTTGCTATTTCAGTATACCACAGCAAAAACAACCAAAAGTCTAAAGGAACTTTAAAGACTGTGTGTGTGTGCGTGCATACGTGAGCATGCATGCACAAACACACTTTCAAATTTCCTGTTAACATATGGCAACCCCATGAATTTCATAGGGTTTTCTGAAGCAAGAAATGCTCAGAGATGGTTTTGCTGATTCCGTCCTCTGAAATAGAGCCTACAGCAATTGGTATTTGTTGGCCAGCAAAAGCTATCTGACATACAGTTTTATGAGCTGAGGGTCATTTCATTAGATGCAATGAACGTTGCCTCCATTTGCATGTGTTTACATGATGTGTCACTTCCAGTTTCAGTTTTATCTGATTTTGAGCCCCTCTATTTAGTTTTTTTGGGGGGAAGGATGGAATGCTTGGGGATGGGACAAAGCCTCTGAATTCTGTTTTCAGCTGTTGGAAAGTGCAAAATCACCTTTTTTTTTTTTTTTGCAAATTTTGGAGAGATATGGGGGCTTCAAATGCTGTATGCCACTGTATTTAATTAGACTTCAGCATCCACAGATTTTTATACCTATGGAAGGTCCTGGAATCAAACCCCAGTAGATACCAAGGGCCTGTTGTAATTCAGACATTTGTTTGTGACTTTTTTATTTATTTCTTAATTTCTCGGCATTCACAAAATTTGCCTGGGAATATAAACAGCTAAAAGTTTCATTTTCCAGATATTCACTGTAATATATACAGATAATATATACAATAAGCACACACAGAGGGCATCCAGAGATATTCAGTAAGCAGAATAATTTTCATTGGGCTGAGATTTTTTTTCAAAATGAAGAAGGGAAAAAGAACATTATTACACTGAACAACTAAGAACTCTGAAGCTACTGTAATGGGATATGTTAGTTTTAACCAATGATGACCACAGGAGGGAAAAAATTGCAAAAGGAACTTCCTCTAATGACTTCCAGAATTCAGTTGATGATATTTAGTGAAGCAAACAGTTGCATTACAAGAAGCAGATTTTGTTTCGCTTGTTGGAGGCCTCAGCATGGCAACAAAACTACCCTTCCGAGAAGAATGTGAGAACTGGACTGCTTCCCAGGTTGCAGATCTGCTGAGACAGGTACAGCACTGATTTAAGATTCTAGTCAATTGGGATTCGTGCTATAAATTCTTTTTAAACAATTGTACTTCCTTCTGCTTTAACTCCAGGAAGTAATTGGAGATGAGTTATTTCAATCCATCAAGCCACGCCAAAAGCACAAAGCATCAGGCATATGAACATTTTATTAATAAAATGTGTTGGAATGCTATATTGTCAATGGCATAATTGGGGCAAATATGTCAGAGCTCACACTGGCTGGGGCTTATGCTGCTGGTGGTGTTTCACTCACATTCACTGTGATGCTGTCAAGAAAGAAATCTTTTGCCCTCCGCAAGGATTGATAATTACTTACTGCTATTGAGGTTCCCATTTACCTGGTGGGCCAGGTCAGAATAGAAATGCAAAAAGCAGTGGCAGTGAAAATTGTCTTATCAGTGACAATTTTTTAAAAAGTAGTTGGGCAGCAATGCAGACATGGTTTTGTAACATTTTACTTATCTCTTCATTTCTGGATATTCACATTTGTCTGGGAATATAAATATTTGAATGTTTCTTTATTCCAGCTAGTTTCTGTAATATGTTGTTGTTGCTGCTGCTGCTATTCTTGTTGTTATTGTGTACCTTCAAGTTATTTCTGACTAATGGCAACCCTATAATGAGATTTTCTGGGGCTGAGAGTGTGTGACTGACCCAAGGTCATCCAGTGGGTTTCCATGGCTGAGCAGGGAACTGAACCTGGTCTCCAACCTTTATACCACACTGTAATATATACAGCTCATATATACAATAATCACACCCAGAAATAATCCAGCAATATTCAATAAAGAGAAAGACTTTCATTGGGCTTAGTTTTTTAAGAAAAGAAAAGATCACTACACAGAATTACTAATAACTCTGAAGGCATTGTAAAGCTCACAGCAGCTGGAATTTATGCTGTTGCTGGTCTTGCACTCATACACAGTATGATGCTGTCACAAGAGAAATGCTTGGGGATGGGGCTCTAGATATCTCTTCATTTGCCCTCCACCAAGGGTGATGGTGCTTACTGCCACTCTGATTCCCATCTACCAATTGCAGTGTGAATGAAAAGGTGGGTGGTGTGTCAGTATTCCAGCATCTCAGAGTCTGGCCGGCATGATACCAGCTGGGATACTGGCAACGGAGATGCTTAGAGTGACCACAGGCCTGAAAGGAACTTGCTTTGGCCATTGGGTTGGCTCCTCTTGTCCCAGTACCACTGCCAAGTCTGGTCCAGCACAGCTCAATGTCTGTCCTTTAACAGGGGAGGTCACACACATTGACAGCGAGGTGTGGATACTTTTGAAATTGTTCCGCAGTCGAAACTATTCTATTTTGACACCGTTAGGAGTGAGAACCTGGATGCAAGGCTGCTTGAGCAATGTAGATTTTAATATTAAAGTTCCTAGGAGTGTAACTGGGAGAGGGGGCAAGATGAGGGCATTTTCCCCCAAATAAGAATTTTTCCCCCTCCCCCAGTGAAATAGTTCTTTCAGTCTGCAGATTTCTAGCACTGAAGCAAGTGAAACAGTGAAAATTGTTTGCATCTAGCTCTCTTATATTTGCTATGTTTCAATTGCCTTGGTAACTTTGTCTGCCCCTTTTATTTGGCTACCCAAATTGTATTTCTAAATGCTCAATGGGAGTTTTACGATATTTAGGGTGGTTGTTGTTAACTGCCCTTGAATTGACTTCAACTCATGCCAACCCTATGGAAGAGACATCCCTAAGATCTTCTGTCCTCAACTTCACTACTCAGGCCCCACAGGCTGAGGCTTGTGTCCTTGCTGATTCTATCTAACAACAATAGCTATAGCAAGTACATTTCTATACCACTTATCAGTGCATTTAAGTACTCCCTAAGTGGTTTACAATGTGTGAGTTAGTTGCATGCAACAAGCTGGGTACTCATTTTAGCAACCTTGGAAGGATGCAAGGCTGAATCGACCCTGAGCCCCTGGCTGGAACTGAACTCACAACTTTATGGTTTGTGAGTGAATGGCTGTAGTACATGCATTTAACCACTGTGCCACCAGTGGCATGTGGTCTTCCTCACTTTCTACTGTCTTCCACTTTTCCTGGCATCTGTTATTCATTTTGCCTCATGATGTATCCAAAGTACAACAGCCTCAATTTAGCCATCCTAGCTTCCAAGGATAGTCCAGGCTTGTCTTCTTAGTCTTCTTGTGGTCTGCACAGCCCCTTAGATACGCCCCTAAGGGGTGGCCTGCAGGCATATCCATTATTGCCACATCTGGGCCGCAGCAACCACATGCTTTGACACGGACTTTCCACACCTGGAAAGGGTGTGATAGCTGCAGCGGCATGGCTTTGCAGCGCTCTGTTGATGCTGCATTGTATGGACACAGTGCCGGAGAGTGTCATGATGCCACATGCTGTGAGGTGTGGCATATGGTGTCACGCCACCCTGGGGGGGGGAGATGGAGCATGCGTCATGTAGATGCTATGCTCCAATCCGCCTCCCCCCATCTCCCTTACATATTCATTCAGTCTTTGAGGTCATATGGTGATGCTCCTTATGTCCACCACCTCACACTTGTTCAAGGCATGGCATATAGGGTGGTGAAATCCACTATATGCAATAATCTTCCCTTTTATATTAGATATGTGGCAATAACTTTTATTTCCAGGTGTATGGTAGAGGTACATTTGTTTATGCAACCCTTTCCAATATAGTTTAGCTTAGCCAGTGACATGCACTATGTAATTTCCATCTGGTATTTAATATACACCAGCATTTCTTCTTTTTGGGTGCCTGCTGGAAGCATTCTCTTTGTGCAGCTCTTCCTGATGTAGTTTAGCCAAAACACCATCTGCTTTAGCCTGTTTGTATAATTTCATCTAACATCCATAAAATTACATAGTGGTTTTATACTACATGTTTTATTACTTGTTTACACCATTTTAAAGTCATTAGATGCAAGTGATTTAAAATATTTATAAACTAGTTAAATAAAATGAATAAATGTTTGTTAATATATGTATTTTTCATATGCAATTTTTGAGCCAAGAACTTTATCGAAAAATTCAGAAAAGTATGAAATCCAATGGGAAACTATTGGCCTTCTCACATACCACACCATACAGAATCCTTAGTAATGTTT
The DNA here is from genome assembly GCA_034509955.1 of Urosaurus nigricauda. Taxonomy (NCBI): domain Eukaryota; kingdom Metazoa; phylum Chordata; class Lepidosauria; order Squamata; family Phrynosomatidae; genus Urosaurus; species Urosaurus nigricauda. Next base: position 191,398,356 of record JAOEGL010000003.1, on the reverse strand, counting down.
TTGGTACTGATGTAATAGTTGTGACATAAACAACTAGCAAAATTGAAGTTATACAGTGGGCCCTTCCCTTATGCGGGGGATCCATTCTGGACTCTTTCACATAAGGGAAATCCCGTGCATGCTCAAGCCCCATAGGAAATAATGGAGCTCATGCACGCTGCGCACAGTGCGTGTGAGTGCACCAAGGCCACGTGCCCCATTACTTCCTATGGGCGCCGCATAACGACTTCCGGGTTCCGGCTTCCAGCATATGCTGGAAGCCACGTACGCCACTCATACTTATAAAGCGGGTGCACTGTACCTTTAAATTGCAATATCATGTCCACAGCCCAAATGTACAGTGGACCCTCCACATTCATGAGGTTAGGGGCTCAGGACCCCATGAAAGTGGGAAAAATGCAAATAAAAAACACTTTGTTATCTCAGAGAACATCTCTCTAGGAATCTCTAGGTCTTCTGGGGCAATTCTATGGCTAAAAATCTGCCAAAAATCTGCCAGAGATTGACCATGAAATTATGCTGGAGGACCTAAAAATGCCAATAGAGGTGTTCTCTCTAGGAATCTCTATGTCTTCCAGCATGACCTTTGGCAGTTTACAACAGAACTGGAGGACCAGAGATACCTAGAGTGAACATCTTAACCAAATCCGTGAATAATTAAATCCACAAAAGTTAAAACTGCAAATTTGGAGGGCTGACTGTATTTACATGTACATATTTTTATGTAGTTAAAGTGAAATTTTGGTAAGATGTGATGTTTTTAAAGAAATTTTTAATATAATATAATATAATATAATATATAAATAATTAAAATTTTATACATATATATATATATATATATATATATATTATTTTATTATTTTTTATTAAAATTTAATTTTTTAAAAAAGGGACTTCTACTTTTTCTTTCCACTGAGCTTCACCCCAGTCACACCATCTCTTCAGCATTTTAAAGGCATAAATGCAGACTATTATAATTTATTTCTAGCCCGCCCCTCTGAAAGGCAATCGGGGTGGGTTACAACAAAAAGATTAAAACAATATCAGTTAAAACGTCCCATCCCTTCCCTCACCGCCCTCCCTTAAAAAAAGAATTAAACCACTACATAATTAAAAACATAAAATAAAACAAATTACAACAATAAAAAGCAGCAACTGGGAAGCGGACCTGAAAACCTAGGCTGTAAAGGGGTGGAAAAGACACTGGAGAAGGACAGCTGAAGATGCACTAAGGCCTATGTTTGGAGCTGGGAAGTGTTCGCATTCTCTGGGAAGGCCTGCCGGAAGAGATGTGTCTTTAGAGCTGTTTATGATGCCCTGTTCCATATCATTGGGCGATTCTAGCCCAAAAGGAGCGGTCCACGATCGCCCCAGGAAGCTGTGGGATGGGGCCAAGGCTGCCGCACCGGAAGCCTCCGCAGCCCCATCCCACTGCTTCCAGAGGCCGCGGGGAAGCGGCAAACTGCTGGTTCTCCACGGCCTCTAAGCGGGCTGCAGCAGGCCCCCTGGGCGCCCACTTCACCCCGCTTGCGGAGGTGGGGCGGAAGGGAGAAAGGAGCCGCCACCGCCACCCCTTCCTCCCTGGGTCTTTGCTGCGGCTGCCTAAAAGCCGCAGCAAAGACTCACGCCCAAAAGGAGCGTCATGGTGTGCCAAGCATGTCTAGCAGCTGCGCACGCCATGACACCATCATGGCGCGCCCGTGTGGACGCTGCCATTTAAAAATGGTGGCGCCCATACGTGCTAGGGTTAGGGAGGGTGTAGAAGCTGCACCCTCCCTAACCCTATTTGCACCTTTTTTGGCCCCAACACGCCTCTTTTGGTGAATCTAGATCGGGCTATTGTGAAAGATCTCTTCCAATGTTTTGCTGTTAATTTATCCCTTCTCAGAACCACAATTCATGACTTTTACCTCCTCCCACTGAATTTGGTGGAAGCAAAAAATATCTACAGCAGCTGGAGTGAGTATGGGAGGTGATCCAGCAGCAAGTCAGGAAAGCAAAGAGATTTTGGCTCATGCATCTGCAAAGCCCTTTTTCCATTCCTGTGTCTGTGGAGCTTTCCATTAACATCCCAGCAGTTTCTAGAGTAGCCATAAGGTACTGACTTCAGAGTTTTACTTTCATTGCACCAACATCCCTACCAGCTGACCTCCAACAAGGTCAGCTGCCTCTGATTGTTGAAAGATGGATGGGCAACTATGGCCCTCCAGAGATTTGTGGACTACAACTCTGAAAGGCTTCACTATTGCTTATGCTGGCTGGGCTTGATGGCAGTTGTTAGGCCGAATGCCTTATTGTTATATATTGAAGTTTTCCCTGGGTATATCATAGTCCAAAATGAGTTTTCCCGTTTTGGTGTATTGCTCTCCTCAGGCTAGCCAAAAATATCTGAAGGGCTACAGTTGTGTATTTCTGTGAGACAACAACCTTGTAAGGATAATCAGTACTGCACAGCTATTGCAGGGATGGAGCCAATGCTCACTTAACATGCCTAAAGCCAAAATTTAGAAAGGTTTCCTTTTAGGGACTACAACTGGCAGAATTCTCCAGACAGTTTGGGTCATCAGGAATTTCTTAGGGAGTTTGTAGTCAAGAAGGTAATTCTTTTTAGCTATGCCTAAAACATCCCTCCAACATTTCACAGCTGAAAATAGAGCTGCTCTCATCCATGTGTGTTTGCATGCATGCATGCATGCATGTGCAACCCTATGCTCAGAGCAAGGATTGCTAACTCTAATACTCTGTCACCATTTTGCTGCTGTATTATTTCTAATCTTTGCCTAATAAAACGATGTATTTATGCTTTCTGATTGACCCAATAAAGGTATTGTTCTTGTGGATTTTAGATTTTGTTGTATTTTTCTCCACAGCCAGTACAGCTACCCTTGAATGTGTTTCCATGCTTTTTACAAATGTTTCATCTCACAATAGATCTGGCTAGCTGTGCTTAGTATAGAACTGCTGCAATTCTAACTCATTCAGCAAGGCTTACTTATCTGGATAAGTGGTTATGGGGTAAGGGTGGAACACTTTTATGCAGCTTTGTGTGCACAAATACATTTTTCAAACCACATTTCCAAAACTGGGTCATAGAATTTATTGAACATTTTACATTGATACAGAGTCAGACTCTCTCTCTCTCTCTCTCTCTATCTATCTATCTATCTATCTCTCTGTGCATGTGTGTGCGTGTGTTCCCCTGTACTGCTTTTTCTTCCTTGTACTTATTCTTGGTGTATATACATTCTTTAAAAATAGTTATCAATGAAAATGGTGGTGGTGGTGATTGCTGTGCACCTTCAAACAGTTTCCAACTTATGATGCCCACCATCATAAAGTTTTCTTGACAGGATTTCTTCAGAAGGGGGTTGCCTTTACCATCTTCTGAGGCTGAGAGAATGTCACCCAATGGGCTTTCATGACTGAGCAGGGATTACAACCCCAGTCTCTAGAGTTGTAGTCCAACACTCAAACAACTAAACCACGCTGGCTCCCATCACTGATGATAATGCTATATTTTCCCCTGAGGCCCCATTCAGACTAGCCCATTTGCCCTGGTTTGATCCAGATGGAGATCGTGCATGGCAAACCGATTCTCTCTAGAGAGAAGTTCATACTACCTTTTGCCCCCTCCGGTGCATTTTACCCCAACAAAGTTCATACACACAAAAGTAACGATTAAAGATGGAGCCTCTTGGTTGTCAATCAAATGATGTCATAGTGACGTCTGATGCAGCCCTTGGCCGCACGAGATGCTTGTGGTTTTTTTAAAATATTTTTTAATATTTGACAGCTTATGCGCATGAAGCATTTGGCTGGGAGCAGTGCGGATTGAGGAGATCCTGTCCCCTCCTCCTCCTCCCAGTACTTTTTAAATTATTATTTATTATATGTTTTAATATTTTATTTTAATTTTATTGTGTTTTATTTCATTTATTATTTTATTGTATTTTTTATTTTTTAATTTAATATATATTTTATTAAATAAAATATTTTATTAAATATTTTATTATATTCCATTGTATTTTTAATTAATTATTTATTGTATTATTTTATTTTATAGTTATTTTATTTATTATTTATTTCATTGTATTTTATTGTACTTTAGTGTATTTTATTGCATTTTATTTATTAGTAATTTATTGGATTTTATTGTATTTTTTGTATTTTTTAAAATATATATTTTTTCTTTTTTTCCCCCAGTTTGACAGCTGTCATTCGCATTGGCTCTTCCGTTTTTATGAATGGGGATGAGGGGGAATCCCTGTCCATATATGGACTGGGGTTCCCTTTAAAAGGGCCCCATTCATTCCCCTCCAGTTTAAAGAATGAATGGGGCCCTGAAAGGGAACCCCAGTCCATATATGGACAGGGGTTCCCCCTCTTCCCCATTCATAAAAACGGAAGAGCCAATGCGAATGACAGCTGTCAAACTGGGGGGGAAAAAGAAAAAATATATATTTAAAAAAATACAAAAAATACAATAAAATCCAATAAATTACTAATAAATAAAATGCAATAAAATACACTAAAGTACAATAAAATACAATGAAATAAATAATAAATAAAATAACTATAAGATAAAATAGTTTTACTATAAAATAAAATAACACAATAAATAATTAATAAAAAATACATTAAAAATATTTTAAAAAATCAGGAGTGCCCGATTTTGCCAGGAGAGGAGGCATGTTCCACCCCCTGGCCTTTTCCCCTCCCCTGAACTTGACCTGATTTATTGTATTTTATTTTAGTATTTTTAAAATATTTTTTAATTTCTTATATATATATTTTATTATTTTTTTTTAGTTTGACAGCTCATGCGCATTCTACGAGGCTCCTTTCCCATCCGATTTTATGAATGGGGGAAAAGGGCAACTCCTGTCCATATATGGATTGGGGTTCCCTTTCAATTTTTAAAGGGCCCCATGAAAGGGAACCCCAATCCATATATGGACAGGAGTTTCCCTTTTTCCCCATTCATAAAATTGGATGGGAAAGGAGCCTCGTAGAATGCGCATGAGCTGTCAAACTGAAAAAAATAAATAAAAAATATATATAAGAAATTAAAAAATATTTTAAAATACTAATTAAATACAATTAAATTACTAATAAATAAAATACAATAAAATACAATAAATAAATAATAAATAAAATAAATCTAAAATAAATAAAATAATAAAATAAATAATTAATTAAAAATACAGTAAAAAAAATATTTTAAAAATGCTGGAGTGCCTGATTTTGTTTGGAGAGGAGGCATGTTCCTCCCCCTGGCCTTCTCCCCTCCCCTGAACTTGACTCAATCGTGATCGGAGCCAAGTTCACATTCCCCGCAAACCGTTTTTTTCCCAAAAGAAACGGTAAAAATCCCGCTTTGGGAGAAACCGGGTTATGGGGGATTTGCCCCGCTACAGGTGTGCAAAATCCAGATTCAGTAGTGTTTAAACCGGTTTCAGTGTGAACTTCTTGATTTTAAACCGGTTTGCTAACCGGTATATAACGTAGTCTGAACGGCCCCTGAGTTTGCTTTTTGCTAATTTGCTGAATGTCCTCACCACTGAAATTTACATTACTACTCATTTCCTCTTTAAACTTAGACATGCAAAATGTCTATCAATGCATGATAGACTACGAGTGAGGGGAAAAATCAAGGAAATAATATACTTGTAGAAATATTAGCATGCGGGAAAGCCCTGAAAGAATTTCTAAATAGCCGTCTAACTGTTAAAAGAATGGGAGTGTGGTGAACATTCTTTTGAAAAGCCTAATACAAACATATTTTTCCATGATCTCCTGTGGCAGACATGAGGAACCTTTGAATTTCCAGATGCTTTGGACTTCAGTTCCCATAATTCATGGTCATGCTATGTGGAACTGATGGGAATTGTGGGCCAAGATATCTGGATGGCCATAACCTATGGCTAGGTTATGTTGGCCAGTTGGAAAGCTATATCATTATTAGCTATGGCTGCATCTGCACTTCAGAAATAATGTAGTTTGGCACGGCTTTAACTGCTATGTTTTAATTCTGAGATTTGTTGTTTGTTGTGACTCCATAGTGTTGTGGCACCAGAGCTCTCTGACGGAGAAGGCTGAATATCTCACAAAATTACAAATTCAATTCCATAGAATTGAACCATGGCAGTTAAAGCAGTTTCAAACAGTGTTATTTCTCCAGTGGAGATGCTGCCTTTGTCTCCCATGCAGGACTGCAGCCAGTAATTTTTAATAGAATTTACAGAACTCTTATGGAGGCAAGGTTTCTGCCCAATGGCCACTTGTGCCTTAGGTCAATGTAAGAACCAACAAAATCTGTCTTCCTGAGCCAAGAGCAAATGGAGTATACACACCCCCTTTCAAAGCAATGCAAGTCCTGTGAGAATTAAAACCATATGGTCTGCTTTTGGTCCCGGCTTCCCTTCAGGCATGTTGGAGTACAAGTCCCATCATCCCAAGCCATCACGGTCTTTCAAAGTAATATATATTTAATTAGTTACTACCTTCCAATACTGCAGTCTTATGCACACTTACCAATGAGTATGCTCTCTGAATACATCAGAACTTACCTTCCAAAATTACAAACTAGTACTAGTCTGAAAGCCATCCATTTAAAGCAGGATGGACCAATGAAGCTGCCCAGATGTTGCTGGGCTACAACTCCCATCACCCCTGACTATTGATCATACTGGCTAGCATTCAATCCAATAACTTCTGGAAGACCAAAGTTTTGATCAACACTAACCTAAACATTACCTATTGTTGCTTCATCTCTTCATTTTCTTCCTTTCAGTGTGGGTTGCATGACTGTGCCAAGACAGCGGGGAAATTGCAGATAGATGGTGCTCGGTTTTTGGTAAGTAATTTTAATAACTTCCCTTACAGAAAAGAACAATAGAATTACTTCTCTTTTTGTGAAAGTATACAACTTCTTTCAGTAATAGCAATGATCAAATATCCCACACAGTTTGGTCAAGGAGATGATCAAGACATCAGTATCACAAGAGATGGTGAAAGCATCAATGTCACATCTATATGTTCTTGTGCCTATGTGCCTTCCATAAATTTATAAACCACCCTTGCTTTCATTTCTGGTTGTGCTATAAAGAGCACGGCAAGCAGCAAAATCTCACATGACACCCAGAACTCTGTTGCCATTTTGGTCACCCTCTCTACACATGAAGGTAAATCCCTTTTGTCTGTGGAGGCTGTTCCCACATGATTTGAAAGGTTAGCCTCCTTTGCAAGCAGCTTGTGATTTTCATGTCAATTGGGAGGGTGAATCTGCCCCAAATTTTAATCCAAACAAGAGATGCACTGGTAGTTTTGAATATCTTATCAGTTTAGAATGCAGGTGGGCAACCAGCTTGGTCCCAGGGAACTGGATTGCTAGAACAAGAATGAGACTGAACCTAAGAATCTATAGCCATAAGGCAGAGTTTGAAAATGCTCTTTTCTTGGACTAGATGCACCAGAATTCCCCACCCAGTTTTTGGATTCTGGATGTTGTAGTCCAACAGGCAGGATCTTTCTTAAGCTTTGAATATAGAATTGGATTGGAAACCAGCTTCCCCTTTGTGACAGGACATCAGCGTACAAGTTTTACCATGAAAAGGATGAACCTAGAATATGGATGACAGGTGATACAACCAAGATGGTCAAAAACATTTTGTTTCCTGCGGTGGAACAGCGATTGCCATACACAGAGACATCAACACCTAGGGGGGAATACAGACTAACCAAAGCCTGGCATGTTATCTTGACAAAAGAAACCGCAAATCCCACAAGCTTCTCTCTCAATTCTTGACAGTCAAAATGCAAAGACAAAAAAAATGAAGTAATGTAACAATTTTCTGCCCTGCCATGAAACTCAAAATTTGTACCTGAGGCAGTCTATCACCTAATGAAAGGGAGCCCTGAATATAAGAATGACAGGTGCCGTAGGATGTATTTCATGCCTAACAAATATAAAATCCCTGTTTTTGGCCCCAAAAGCTGCCCTTGACTTATACATGGCATCAACTTATACATGAGTATATACGGTAGCTGCTTCTAAAGTTTGCTTCAAAGTATTTAAAGTTTCTTAAGATATATTGCTTCTCTGCACTTTGGTAGTGTCTATGCTGTATGTGTGATGCTTGTGCACTATGACATATTTTGTGTTTGTAACTAATACAAACACACACACACATACCATACATATACAAATGAAAAAATAATAAGCAAATGAAAAAAAATGGACTGAAATCAAACCCAATCCTTAAAAAAGAAACCTAAGTCCATGGGGAATAAAGGAAGTGCCACTGCTCAGTAAAAGAGTTGCTAAAATGATATTGAGACCAACAGAGAGAGTCACAGAAATAAACAACAGATATGGAAGGATGGGACTGGATTGGGAAAAGATTAAGATAAGAGAGACTGAAGGATCATTTTGGCAGAAAGAAGGAAGAAGAGTTACAGTAAATGCAAAACTACCCATCAAGTTCCAACAAGCCTTCAAGCTGTTTCACAAACTTCATTCTGATGACTAAGAACAAGCAAAAGTGCACCATCCACTCTCCAAAATATTGTCACTGAAGAGTGTTGCTGAGCGTTTTGCTCCACAATGAAAAATAAACCTGCTAGTGGGCTGGAAAGTCCTGCTTCCCTCTTCCTTGGCTCCCTCTCCCCATCTTTGCATTTTAGTTTTATGGTTCTATTTTACAACATTTTGGAAACATACTGTCTGGGTTTTTTCACTGTCCTGATCACCAAATTAGTCTGAAGAAATTTGCATGATCCAGACCCAATTTATATAGATCTGATCTGGATCAGTTCTGATTATTCTGATTCACTTTGGAATCCCATCCAGTCAGTTAAGCAGTCCTAATAAATAATGTGTCTTATATTTAAGTTTTCTCCTGGGAACATAAATTGAACTGATTGATTGTGGCCCAAAACCAATTCCCTATGGGCTAATTCAGGGGTGCGTCACTCCAGCTGTTGTTGGATTGGAATTCCCATCAGTCCTAACTCTGCATAGCAAATAGTGAAGAATTATAGGAGATGCAATTTGTCAGCATATGGAAGGCTAAACATGTCCCATCCCTGGGAAAAAAATCCAGCTTTAGTCCTATATCAAGCATGTTATTCAAAAAGCTGGGGGTCCCAAAACAACACCCTCAACTTAATGTTTTAGGGGAATTTTAATAGCTCAAACCTTGGCTGGGGCAACATTCTGACTGGGATCATTTCCCTTTGTATATCAGTTAAATATCATACGGAACTCCAGAGGCAATTCAAAATAGGTTTTGTAGTAATAAAATAATCAATACACACACATGCACACACACATGCACTCACACAAGAATTACCAAAACAAAAGTGGAAGAAGGTGAAAAGTGGAGGCCTTGCCAATGATAATACTGGGCCTTTACAGACAGCCCAAAAGGGCCATCCCCGCGGTGTGAGTAGGGCTGGGGAGTGCACAGCATCTGCATGCTCCCCAGCTCTAGCACGTTTGGACGGTGCCATTTTTAAAGCTCGCCATCCATCATGGTGCGTGGCACGTCCAGATGGGCTAGCATGAGCCCGACATCATCACGCCACTTGAGGGTGACTAGGGCACCCTTTCTGTAGTGCTGAAAGGAGCTCCGAAATGGAGCTCCTTTTCAGGAAGCACTTTGTTCCTGTGGCAACCAGATTGCTGCAGGAACAAAGTGAAGGAAAAGGGGGCCTTTCCAGGCTACTGAGAAGGAGCATTTTGCCCCTTTTCAGCAACCTGGATAAGTGGCAGATTGGGACCTCTGGGGCTGCTAGTGAGGCTCAAAGGGGTGCCCACAGACTGCTGTAAAGCCCCACTGTATGGGTCTTGAATCATGGTTCCAATCAAGGGGTGTCCAAAATGGAGATGGCTTAATAGCTGCGGTGGCAAGTGGAGTGGTCAGATCATTGAGGAATCTAGTAGAAGTCAAACAGAGTTTCTGTCCTGCTTCACACTAGACCAAATTGCTAGTGCCTAAGTAGTAGTATATATACTCAAAATCATGCCCTGGGGCTGCCATATCAGGATAAATGGGTTAGCTCACTGCTTAATGGTTTTCCCAGGGGAGAGAAAGGTTCAGAGAATTGGCATTAATATCTCAGACAAAATAAATTATTATTACTGGAGAAGAGTCCTTTGTCTGTGTATGCACAACCACCTTCTTTGGCCAGAATCCCATCTTTGCCCTACACAGACAAAGGAATTATGCTGATGTCTTTGAGTGATCTCATTGTGGTGAGTACTCTTGCTTCCTCCCATTCTGCAGCCACCTGGATTTCCAAATATGGTATGACCAGGTCTCCGCAGTGGGGCTGCCTTTCTAGGTTACCCACCTCAGTATCCCTTTTAATATTAAATTGATATCACAATTGAGAGGGGTGATTGGGATGTGACACTGGTGTAACAAGTATATCCATTGAAATGAACATCACAACTAACTTAAGGGCCATCAGTTTTAACAGGTTAATTTTAGGTAGTTTTAAATGGGAGTTTAGCTGTGAATGTTTGTTGGCTTCAATTTGAACCAAACTGGTATAACTCTGATTGCAGCTAAACCTGAATCAGAGAAGAAAATTGCTTGGTTTTATTTCCTGCCCCTAGTTATATAAATTCTTTCTGGGGAGAACATGGAAATTGATTGCAGGTGGTCAAGCTCATCTCATCTTCTGTTAAATGTATGGGACCAGCTATAGACAGAGCTGCTGGATTTACACTTTTGTAATGAAATCACCATCTTCTTCATAAAATAGGATTGGAAAGAAATATATCTTGAAAAGCCATGCCTTTCTGAGGCTTGTGGTGTGTTTCAGGTCGGGGGGGGGTGAACATAAGTTCAGGAGTACATTTCAGAAATGTATAAAACAAAAAATATGCACCATTCAAAAATGTACACATAAAAAAGGTGACTACCAATAAAAAAAATACACACAAAAATATGGGCATTAGCAAAATGTTTATAAACCTGCATATGCAGAGTTGAAATACTCAGAAATATGCAAGAACATTTTTCTATGTGGGAAGGAAAATAATGAGAATGTCAGTGGGATTCTGAGAAATGCAACAAGAATGTATTTGGCAGATTTTCACATCCCTACTACTGCCTGTTTATGTATTTCTTTCTCCCCATGAGAATTAGTACATACAACTCATGTCCAATATCAAGTTTCTTACAATAATGGTGAAATGCTTCCAATTAGAAAGATCTTCCTTATTGATAGAATACTCACAGGTAATGCATGTTCCCTATAAATGAAGAATGGATCAACCCATATGTAAGCTTTTATTCCTACCCTCTACACATCTCCATGGCCTGTTGTTCCATCTCACTGATCCTACACCTCTCCATCATCCATATCATCCCTCCTCCTTTTCCATCTGTTGACACTTTCCTTACATAAATTTTTAAAAAAACTGGAGAATCCTCAAACATTGTGGCCAGATTAATCCTGCAAAGGAAATGCTTACATATGTGTGCATTTAGCTTTAATTATAATAAGTGTAGATTCTGGCCAGTACACTTGATTTTTTTGTTTGTTTTTAATTTAGACTAGATTAGATACAGCTCTCGTTTGAAAGATATTTTCCAAGCTAGAAAACTGTTACACCAATTCCAAGGTTTTACATGCCAGACCAGGAAGGCACAAATGGTTTCATTTTTCTCAAACCACATAGATTTTGAAATGTGAACCAAACAGTCATTACAGAGAGAAGATAGCTCAATCACACCATAAAAATATAAACTATGGTTTTGTTTCAGACCATATGTCAAAGATTGCATGTTAATTGAAAATGAGTTGGTACTGCATGGGGTATTAAAACCTCACAACAAAAGTTACCATTCACTGTATCATAAAACAGGCATCTTCAGTTAATGTATACCCTCTGACATTTCACAGATTAAAATGAAGACGTGTGTGGAGAAGAATTATTAATGAGGCAAAAATTATTAATGTGAAAGATCACATGAAGTAGGAGCAGCAGTTTGCTTTTGCCTGAGCCTACTAGAAAGGGCAAGATTTCCCCTGCTCTCCCTACTGCTGAGTTAACTGAAAATTATTTCCAGCTTCCAGCCTTGGGAGTGGGATGCAGGAGGAATCCAAGGACTCATGCACCTCTTCTTCCTTTTAACTCACAAAGCAGGAGGCTAATGTGTCAAATTGTTCATTTCAATCTACGGATGCTGGAATCCACAGATACCAAATCCGGATACCAAGGGCCTATTGTATTACAAAATGCCATAAAGCTCCTCTCCTAGAAAACTAAGCAAGGCACCCCTGGAACTTCTCACTGCTCACTGAGCATAACTGTATCAAAGAGTTTGGGAAAGAATGCTTTTGCTTTTGTCTGCAGAAAAACACATGCTACCCAAGATCAAAGGAATTTCATACATTGATCATTTACCTTTTTCTGTGAACGGACCATGGATTTTCTGAAGCTCTTTCACATGCATGCCAAACCAGCATTTTAATATGATGCTAATGGATAGAGCAGGGGTATAAATATTATGGCTCTCTAGATATTTTAAGATGGCAGTCCCCATCCTTCTTCACTATTGGCTAGACTGGTGAGGGCTGCTGTGATAGGAGCACACAAGTCAACTCCAGACTCCAGAAAAAGGCTTTGCATTAAGCTTCAAGAGAGCTACATAGAGGTTCCTATCACATTAAATTCAGGGCCAGCCCCATTATTAAACAGAGTGAAACAGGCAACTTAGGTACCATGTGCTCCAAGAAGATGGGGCATCCGTATGAGGTCCCCTTCACATGTGGACCAGTGGCCACCAGTACCATATGCCGACTTTGGGAAAGAGTGTGCCATTTCTTACTTTGCTTCAGGCAGCAAAAAAAAAGTAAAACAGAAGAAACCCCATGTTTACCTCTTGCTTGCTGCCCACAGTGGGGGGGGGGGGGGGGAGACTATGCTGTCAAGATGTAACTTGAGTGTTTCTTTACAAAGGTGCTCAACACCGATAATACTTTAAGCAGAGGAAGAAGCTTCATTATTAATGCTTACCAGATGTTACTAGTGACAACTGTGTCCTAGTTAATCTGCTCTAAACATGGCAGCTACTGCAAGGAGGAAAAAAACAGAAAGTAAGGGAATTATGTCTTCTAAGATACAACTATTAATACTCCTTTCTTCTGACCCAAAGCGGTTTCAGTATATGCTTAGAGATTAACATTCATCTTAGTGCTATTCTTTATTTTCACACTTTACAGAATACTTTGAAGCACTATTATCCATTACACAAAGTATTTTTAAAGCTTTCAAGCAAAATCTGAATCCACTGCAGTAGTAACATGTGGAAATCTCACAATGATTTTCCTAAAAGTGGAGAAGTAAGCAAGTATAACAATCAAGGATAACAAAAGGAGACTTATTAGCCTGCATTTAAAGCAACTGGAGCACAGAGATATTTTTTTCAAACCAGGCTGAAGAGGAAATTATTTTATAGAAGGCTACATTTGTATTCCTCAGTGATATCTTATTAAAGAAACTAAGGTATAAAGGAACTAGAGAGAGAGAGAGAGAGAGATTCCTTCAACAGTGTGTGAACCCATGGAAATCAAACATATTTTATCTATCCTTACCTATTTTTAAAAGAGAAAGACAGAGAACAGGTTACTTATTGCTGTGTGCGTATTATCTATGATTAAAATGTCACCAAACTGAAATAAGCCAAATAATAAAGTGAGGAGAAAAGGTCAATCCCCAGACTATAACAGGTTTATCCACAAAGACAATAAATATAGAAATGCACAGATTATTTACAAATGTTTCAGTAAAGTATGATTTTTCGGGTTGTTAAGGATGGGTATCAGTCCTCAGGCAGTTTCATACAGAGTTTGGGAAAAATTACTTGTAGGGGGATCAATATCTTCCAGAATCACCCAGACACTGGCCATACTGGCTGGGGGTTTTGAGGAGTTGTTGTCCCAAAAAGTAATGGTTCCAAGCTCTGGAAACCATCATATCAGCTGCTTGAGTCAAATTTAACTCTCTGCAGATTTCCTCCCACCATCTTTTCTATATTCATGCCCTGTACATTCTGTATTTCCTCCAATGAATTCATGGTGACATACCTTTGTGCTTCCCTAGCTACCTGATGTGGGAGACTGGCAGTTATTTTTTAACAATGGGCTAGGGACCACTGCTTGTGTCCATTAAATACAATTGTTTCTTTCTTATCTGAAAACTCACCAGGCACTTGCAACCAGTGGCTCATGAACCAGCCATCCCAAGCAGCACTGAAATACATGACTCTTTCTCTCCTCTTTATTCTCACAACAAACCTATGAAGTAGTCAGACTGGGAGACGGTGGACAGGATTCTGTTGTTCAGTCCCACTAGAATAGACCCATTGAATCATTTGTTGAATTGATGTGAGTCAACACATAGGTAAATTACTTTGGCCCACTGGATCTGCTACAGTCAGGAATAACAATAGGATTTGAGCCTGTGTTAGTTCCTAGATCATCAAGAGAGTTTTATGATTCAGTGGAGACTTGAGCCTTAATCTCTCAGCTTCTTATCCAACACCCTAACCACTACATGATAGTGGCTCTCACAGCCTTAAGACTCTGATCATGTAGATGTTATGACTCAAACAACAATTCAACCTTCTTTTATCATTATTCTGAAAGGTCAAGGGCACAGAATATTTTTCTTCTTCTTCTTCTTCTATACTCACTTCAGTATTATAATAATCAATATTATAAACTCTAAAAACATTTTAAAATAATCATTAAGGGGATTGTCATAGCAGCCAAGAGAGAAAGAGAGACTTCTAAACTGCTGCAGTATGACACAGAAATACATTTTGTCTTTGCACTTCCACTGTTGAAGTGTCCTGACACCAAATATATCAACCAAAATTGCAGATGTCAGAAAAATGAGTATGATTTATCCTAGAAAGGTAGGATGTAAATGCCAAAATAAACAGAGAACTATAACTAACTCATTCTTACATTAAATATAGATTAAAGATATATCCTTTGATGTCTAGCCCTTTTGTTCTTAAGGTTTATGGAGATATCGTCAACTGACATGTAAACATGAAGGTAACATGCTCTAGATGCTTCAGTGGCTTTGAGTCCTTTAAGCTGTGGTGTTGCCATTTCTAACATTTTTAATGAAGCCTGTTCAACACTGCAGAAATTTTAAACATTCACTTAGTATTAAATGGTTCCCCAGGATGTTAATGCTTGACCGTGAAGAAAACTGATAGAAAGGAAATCAGTCTGAGATGTGGTGCTGAAGAACAGCATCGATAATACCATGGACAACCAAAAAAACCCAAACAAATGGGTCCTAGAAGAGATCAAGGCTGATCTCTCTCTGAAAGCCAAAATGACTAAATTGAGGCTATCACACATTGACCACGTCATGAGAAGGCATGACTCAGTAGAAAAGACAATAATGCTAGGAAAGGTGGAGGGCAGTAGAAAGATAGGGAAACCGCATACTAGGTGGATAGACTCAGTCAAGGAGGCCACAGTCCTGAGCCTGCAGGACCCAATCAGAGTATTAAGGACCAGGGGGCTTGGAGGTATCTCATTTGTGGGGTCACCATGTGTCAAGTCCAACTCAAGAGCAGTTAGCAACAACATTGCTGGTCAAGAGTTAAACACTGTTTTCTGTATTTAAGTTTAAAGCATATAATTTCTAACACAATCAAAGAGTAAGTATGACATCCATTAATTCTGATGGAACTTAAAAGGAAAATAGGTCTCACTGCTTTGCTCCTCTTCCTCCAAGGCCAGCCCAAGTGGTGATGGTTGATGGCTTCCATCTCATTTGCAGTTTTAATCCAAACTTCAGAAGAGCTATTTGAGGTGCTGAACTCTACCTCCAAAACAGATCCAGTACCTTGGACCAATGCTTTAACAAACTAAAACCTGGAGCAATATTACTCCCACCCAGCATGAGAGCAACCAACTAACCCTGGGCCCAAGACTTCTTGCTGCCTAAAGCAGAATGGCAAATTCACTTACCACCATTATTTTCCCAAGTTAAGGTGCACAGTACCCAGTTACCATGGCCTGTCAATTAATTTCTTTTTTGGAACATGAGGCATAAAATCTTTCAAACAACTTTTATGCTCTCTAGTAATAAACATACAATAGCAGCAATTTGAAGAATTAAGAGTTCATAACACCAACTGCTTCACTATCGACGACTAATTGTGGAACTGGCCATATCATGGACCCAAAATGGCAGGTGGCTCCTGAAACAAAACAAAACAAAAAAAATGAAAAAAAGAAAAAGAAATTCATACTTAAAAGTCCACAAGGACTGTCTCATTTCTGCAGTGGAAAAGCACCAGTCTATAGGATTATCTCTTTGCATAGGTGAGGCTGCAGCACCCACTAAAGTGAATGAAACAGGATGCACCTACAGGTATTCCATAGAAAGCACGTTGATGGCATCTTGTTAGTGGCATATATGTGTTGCTTACATGTGTGAATGATAACCTCGCCCTCCTGTTAGCTGTCACAGCTGCTGCTGTTGTTCCTGGTGGGGAGAGAGGAAAGAGGCAATTCAGATGATGAAGATGCAGCTGGTCAAGGCTCCAAGAGGAAGCAAAAGTAGAGTGCAATCTGTCTGCAAATGAAACCTCATTTCTTCCACCCTCTAAGCCATGTCCAGCTGCTGCTTCATCATCTGAATTCCCTATCTCTCCCTCCCTCTCCACCAATAAGGAGCAGTTGTCCACCACAGGATTTGGCAATGGTTGGGGCAGTTCTTGCAGATGAAGCAGCTCAATATAGGTTCTCAGCCATGGAGTCCAAACTTCAGTTTGTTTTTCCACCTCCAAGTAAGAAAGTGACAGAAATTGACTTAGGGCACTTTCAGAAGAATCTCCTAGCACCACAGCTGAGAAAGCACAAAGCAGCTATTTTGGCTTTTCCACTGATAACAGCAAAGACAGAAGAAGCAGTGGGAGAAAGGTGAGAGGGTTACAAAGTGAGGATGACACCCTGTATGCTTCTAAGTGAGGTTTCTCTTGTGCAATTTCCCAAACACACTCATGGAATTTTACAGGCGGGTTCAACTATGTCATATTCTATTTATAGCCTGCCAGTGCCAGAGGCTGGAAAGTTTCCTTGTTGTATTAAAATTCCCAGGATTTTATCCTCTTCCCATGGATTTTGATCATGCTAGCAAGAAGAATCTGGGAATTATAGTCCTCTTCCCATATTTTATTTTGTTTTATTTATTTTATTTACACCCATTGCTCTGTGCTTTCCCATTACTCCTTTCGAGAAAAAAATATGTTGGTGGATGAAGAGTTTGATTGGAAGCACTAGAAGCTCTATGCCTACAAGCACTTGAAATCTGGGTACCTTGGGAAATCCCATGTGGTAGCAACTTTATTTTCATAGGAAAATCCCCACTGCATTGCTTTAATTCATTTCTTCAAAACTTGCAATATAATCCAGTTTATTTGTTGTTGTTTTTTAGAGTAAGGCCCAAATGAACACAGTAGATAAACCTGCATAGTATTACACTGCAAAATTGTCTGCCCAACAAAAGGAAATACAGATAGCAATGTGTTGTGTGCCTTCAAGTAATTACTGACATATGGGGATCCTAGGGGAAGCCTATCACAGGGCTTTCTGGGCAAAATTTGTTCGGGGGGGGGGTTCCTTTGCCTTTATTTGAGGGTGAGAGAATGTGGCTTGTCCAAAGTCACCCAGTGGGTTTCCATGGCCAAGTGAGGATGCAAATCCTGACCTCCAGAATTGTAGCTCAGCCCTCAAACCACTGCACCATGCTAGCTCTATATGTAGAGGGTCTTTTAAGCTATTGGCCTAAATAGCCTAAAGGCACCAGTTCCCCTCTGATGTTGGAAACTAAGCAGGGCCAGCCCATCTTTGAGTATTTCTTTTTAAGAAAACTCTGTGAAATCCATGGGGTCATCATAAGCATCCTCAGGGTAGAGTCAGGCATGTGTCATGTGGATGTAATGCCCGGCCTCTGTCTCCAGGCCAGCCTTAATGGCCAGTCTGAAGAGCCCCATGCTTAGTATGCCTTTCAGAGAAATATTGAGTAAAATGCTCAAGGTTTCCCCTCACCAAAATAAATCCATTCTGTCTCCCTAAATTATACCATCTGCTATGAATAAGAAGGCCAGCAGAAACAGAAGGCAGAAATGAGCGTGAGAAAGTCAGCCAGTGTGTAGTCACCAGTTAGTGCCAATCTACCATTGTCCTTAACTTTAAAAGTGGTGGAATCATCAGGCTTTTTAGGGTTGCTATTGACAATGCAGGAGGAGAAGACAGGTATTTCAGATTTATTTGAAAACTCTTTCTCTCAGGGAGATCGTAAAGGAACAGCTGTCCTACTCCTGGGTTGTAACTGGCAACTCCAGAACTCTAGCAATCTGTCCTCTGTCAGCACTCTCTGCTAAGGGATGAAAACTAGCAGGCATTCCTCTGGTAATCAGAGAAGGCTATTAAAATATTTATCAGCTGTTCCATATTTTAAAACCCATGGAGTTTGCCCCTGTTACAAACACATTCAAAGGAAACTGGAGAGCGGATCATTCTTTTTTGTCCTCCCCACCCACTGGCCCTGTTTGGTTATTCAGAATGCAATCTAATGCCATGTATCCATGTTCAAACTTCATTCCACTTACTTTTAATGTGCCATATATGTCAACCAATATAGACTGTGGGGAGAAACAATTAACAAATTTCACCCAACCCAATGCATGGCAAAAAGGCTTGATTCTTTTACTGAATTTAGGAAATTGATAGAAAATACTGGATGAAGAAGGTGGAGCCCATAAGTTAAGGTGCAGAGAGCCCAAAGCTCAACAAAGTATTTTGGCACTTGAGGAAGAAAATCCCACATGTGTCTCTTCTTGGCAGTAAAAATACAATTTAGTTGCTGTCGTTATTTGATGTCAGTCAGCTTTGACTTAGAGTGACCCTATACATAAAATGCCTCATAGCTCTGCCCCGCTAAGCTCTTGAAAATTCAGGCCCATTGATCCATCTGTAATGTGGCCTTCCACTTGTTTTTTTGTTTTTTACTGTTGTCCATCTTTTCCAATGAATCATGCCATGTTATGATGAATCCAAAGTATGATAGCCTCCAAGTCGTTTTGGCTTCTAAGGAGAGTTCAAGCTTGATTGCTCTTAAACCAAGTTATTTGTCTCTTTGGAAGTCCTTGGTACTGGTAGAACTATTAAAATAATACAACCATAATAAATTAATAAGCAGCTTGCTGACATTTCATGAAATTTTTCACAGCGAGATCTGATGGCAGTGTGAATGGTAATAGGATTAAAATGTCATGTAGAGATTTGATTGTGGTAAACATAATGGAAACTTCGATTCGGTATCTCATTGCCACATAAGTGTGAATGAGCCCTAGGACTCAATACTTCTATATAACTTGTCAGATATTCAAATAATTCTGTTTGTTAAACTAAAGATCTCTTTTGTCTAACCAAAGTTTTCAGTGTAGCCAGTAAAGCTTCTAATTACAGATTTACTTATATGTGTGATCATGTAGTTTGAGAAACAATAATAATAATAATAATAATAATAATAATTTAACTTTCACTCAAGGTCACACAGACAAGCACCCATAGAATGAATGGGGTGCGCTCCCATAGTGCTTGGGACCGCTCCCCATTCATTCATCCCCTGTGTATGGCAAGGGCAGACTGTAAAAGTTTCTTTCAAAGGCTCAGGGCTTTACTACATGAGCCCTGTTCTCGCAGCAATCATGTCTGGAAAAATATATGGAAATATACCTCATTCAGAACCCCAGTGACTAGGACTGCTGCTGCCATCACACTCTGTGCCTGAGTCCCCCTTTAATTCAACTTCCCTGCTTAATACATTACCCAGCATGCTTTTAGGGTTTTTTTACTTTTATTTTAACTCCAGCAATTCCAAGTCCCTGCTTTTTTTTTTTTTACAGTCAGTAAAAAGTTTTTTTAAAAAAAAAAAGAAAGAAAAGAAAAGAAAAGAAAAGAAAAGAAATGTGGGGTGGAGAAGGTAATTGAGCTGCCTGGGAATAGCAAGGAGGACAGGTGAGAGGAGGGGGACACTGATGACACATGACTCCCAATCATACAACTGCCCCAATAATGACATTTCTCACCTGGTCACTTGCACTATTGACAGTTCATTGATATATCTCCACCACCAATGAAAAGAAATGCCCTGAATGTGGTTGGGGATACAGCAGTTAACAGGTTGGAGACATCATTATGCAATAAGGATTACCAGATGTAATCACAATTTAAAAGCTGCATGTAGTAAACTCATAGCAAAACCATAAATCATTCTCCTACAATGAGTTGCCACAGGGATGGAAGTGTGGGAATGGTTCTCAACTTTTTGTCCTTCAGCAGTCCTAACTGGCATTGCCAATGGTCAGGATTTCTGGAGTTGAGATTCCAAATATATGAATGACTAAAGTTTGAGAAACACTTCTCCATGGCATTTTTTCAGTATAAGCAGATGGTTAAGAGAGATTGAACCAGCATTGTGTCGTGGCTTGAGCATTGAACTACAACTCTTGAAACCAGGGTTTGATTTCCCACTCGGCCAATGAAACCCTGACTCTAAGCGAATCACACATGCTCAACCCCAGAAAACCCTGCAATAGGTTCGCCTTTGGATGACTCTAAATTGGAAACAACTTGGAGGCACACAACAATAACAGCAAATTAGGAGATATCAGACTGGCATGACTGGATCTACCCTAGTGTTTTGTTATCCATAGAGAAAAAGATTTAACAGTAAGGTCCAATTCTGCACATGTGCATTATAAATTCCTTACTAAGAGTGTCTTAATTTTAATTGGGATTGGTTGTCTTGGGGTGTTTCCAAAAAAATAGTGTTCCCCTTGTCAACTCTGCAAATGTTCTAGAAAAGCCAAATGGCATGATAGCATGAAGACACGGGCATGAGGCAGCCTGACCTAGTCCTTGTTTAGATTGCACAGCTGGCATCTGCATTGATGAGTGAACAGTTTTGGCACTCTGAATTCAAATTCCCAGTTGATCCATTTTCAGTCAGGAATCACATCCCTTCTCATGCTTCTTTCAAAGGAAATGGAAATGTATCCCTAGTACAGTGCTTTGCAAACTAAGCACCTTGTACATATAGGTACAAGGCAGTCATAAGAAACCATAGAGTGGCCAGATGGAGAAGTCATTAAATCATAACAGTATGTATCTGTTAACAGCAGAGTTTGGAAAACTTACCTTTTTGGATTACAGCCTCCAGAATCCCCCAGCCAGTGTGACTTTGAGAGCTATAGTGCAATAAACTTCTAGGATTCTGGGGAAAGTAGTCCTAAAAATAACATTTCTAACTCTTAACACTGTATCTTAGAGCATGGTTAGGCAATAGGTAGCCATCCAGATATTGATGGACTCCAGCTCATCATCCATCATCCTTGATTATATTGGCTAGGTCTGATGATGGTTGCAGTCAAGCAATATCAAAAGAGCCAAATGATGTGCCTACTTGAGAGTGAGTGTTCAGTTTGTGAACATAATCATATCTATTCCCCAATGAGTACCCAATTTGTTGGGGGCAACTGGCTTACAGATTTTAAACCACTTAGAGAGTGCTATTAAGCGGTATAGAAACGTAAATGCTATTGCTTTTACTATTGCTATTTTCTCCTTCATAATATCACAGCCAAAAATGAGAGGTGCAGTCTCATTGATTGTATGACATTATTTGCAGTGGTGGTGGAGGTGGTGATATTTGCCTCCACGTCATTCCCAACTTATGGTGACCCTAAGGCGAGCCTATAACAGGGTTTTCTTGGCAGGTTTCTTCAGAGTTCTTATTTGTAGGCTCTGACAAAATTAGGTTTCTACGCTTATTTTTCTATCGAATGTCATACTCACTGAAACCAAGACAAAATTTTATGTTGTTAATTTTGCAGTCATATTTTTGGAGAGATTTTGGTTGTCGAAATCAGTCTCTGTGAGCATAAGAATGGTGCATAGTTTTTGTTTAGAAAATTAGTTCTGGAAAAGAGAAAGCAAAGGACAGTAAATCTGCATTAACATAGTTTTCCTATCATTCTGTTCTCTCTGCACATTTGCAGTTCATTTTAGAAATGGGCTTTTCTACTTCCTGATTTGAGAAGTTGTGCCAGTAGAGAAAGTATGGCTTTTTATTGCTCTTGTGAGAGTTAACAATTTAATTGCACAAGAAAAGCTGACATTTGTAGTTAAGCTCTAAGGAAATGGAACCCTATATCTGAAGGGATGAGATCATTGCTGATGGCAAGGAGCCACTAATGAAAAACAAAAGCTATCCTGGCAAGTAGTGCTTAGTAATATTTAGTAAACCATTAAGTAGTTTGGTAACAAAATTGCTTTAATTAAAATTGATTGAAATCCCCCAGTTAACACTGTGTTTTGATTCTTCTTGCTTAAAGAAGATTGGATCCCTACTGACAAATATCCTAATAAAACTGTTACTTAAGGTTTTTTTAACTCAGCCACTGAAACTAAATAGCCACATTCGATCTTGAAAATTCATGTGTCACTTTCATTATATGCATAAGCAGTAGTAAAATTTCAATACTGTCTACCATTTTCAAGGGAAAGAGATACCAAGGGAGGACTGCATTGCACACGCATCCTCTGCCTGAAATAAACAAATGCACAATATCCTTGGCTGCTACATATTTTTGTAATGAGTTGTTTTGGTAAACAACATAAACTGCTGCAAGAACCTAATCCCAACTCCTGCTTCAGCAAAATGCCATCCTGCTACTACAAAACCAACTTGAACAAAAAGCTATTTGGAGTTTCAAAATACTTATTTATTTTATTTATTATTTTATTTATTTGATTACTGCGTTTAAAACAAACTAGCAAAAAAGTGAGGTGCAAAATTACTTCACAACATTAATTTTAAACAATTTTAAAATACATAAAGTGCTTACATAGCACATAACCAGCCAGTTAAAGGCTAATAGCCTGTTTAAATAGGAAGGTCTTTGCCTGTGTATAAAAAGAGAACAGAGAGGGGCTCACCAAGCTTCTCTTGGGGGAAAATTCCTTAGCCTAGGAGCAGCCATTGAGAAGGATCTCTTCTGTCCTCAGTAGATGAGTCTGGATGGGTGGTGGGACAGAGGGAAGCCCCTCTGCAAAGCAGAAGAAGGTGTGATCTGCATAAGCTAAATAAAATTACCTTCCCCCATCCTCTCAGCCAGGAGCCCAGACAATGCAGAGTCCAGTCACTTAATTTGGTGCAAACAGACTGGGTGACATCTGGCCCATTCAACATCAAACCTGGGGTACACCTTTCTTAAATCACACTAAAATAATTCCCCATTTGCTCTAGATCTTCCCTGGGAGATCCAGAGATCTCGGTTCTGACACCAGGTGGCTATTTGCATAGGTATCCCACTCTACCCCTTTGTGCAACTGCTGCAGCAGTGAGTTGCATGCTCTGAGGTCAGAACGAAGTGACCGGCCATGAGATTGAGGCTGCACATTCTGACCTCAAAAGTGAGCAACTCTCACCAGCAGTCGTGGTACCAAACTGCACAACAAGATGTATAGGTGAACAGCTGCCCAGCTGGAACGGAGAGCTGAGATAACTGGGGAAAGTTGTGGGAGCACCAAGGCCAAAATATTCTGGACTTCCAGAGAACCTCCAGAAGGTCCAGGAAGTACTGCAACCAGTTCGGGAATGGAGGCAGCTGTTGCCTGGTTGTCTCTTGTCCTCCCTGTCCACTGAATGGCTGTGAGGAGGGATAACCATTCTGAGGACATGTAACAGAGAGAGGTGCTGAATTCCTCCATTCGCCACAACTAAACATCACTAACAAGATCCCACCCTTCTGTTCATACAGTGGCCAGCACACTACAAAGTCCAGAGACAAGGCATGAGCACAACTGAATATGAACACACACAGGGAGACAACAAAGATACATGTTCTGCTATCAGTACTCCTCTGGAATTGAGATAGAGACATACTAGCTCTGGTACTAGGAGTCTATATCATCATGAGTAGAAAGGCTCAAACCATTGGTATTGCCATCTTCTATGAATCTGTCCAACATCATTTAAAGCTATACCAAATTGGCAGCCATCACCACATTTTTGGTTGCAAATTCCAGAATCTAGTTACACACTGTAAGAAGTTGTTTCCTTACTCTGTCCTCATTGTCTCACCATTCAGTTCCATTGGATGGCCTACAAGTTAAGAAACTGGCGGGGGGGGGGGAGTTCTCATTATCCACTTTCTCCACACCATGTACTGTATAAACTTATAAGACCCATAACATACCATGTGCAAACACATGCACCTAACACATGCAAAGTCATATAGCTACATCCTGCAGGCACACAGTTGGGGCTAAATCCAGTTTCTGATGGCAACTACAGTAGCCTATTGACTTGTCAGCTGAATTAAAAGTCAACACTTACATAAACTCTGTTGTTTCAATTGTCCTAGCTGGGACTAGCAATTGGATTTAGGTCAAGGATAGGAATCCTATGGCCCTCCAACTATTATTGAACTGCAGCTCTTATTATCCCTCACCATTTGGCTATGTCAAGTAGGGCTACTACAAGTTGCAAGCCAATAATATCAAGGGAGCTGTCCCTATTCCTACTCCAATTTAGGTCACAGTGTGCCTTTAAAAAAAATAAATCTTAAAACGAGTTCCCAAGCTGTTCAATTGCAGTTTCTTGGCATTGGAGTAATGAGGCCCAATGGAAAAGGATGTGTTTTCAGAAGTCAAAGGCACAATAAATAAAAATGTAAGATAGCCATTCCATCCACACCATCTGCTTCTTGTGTGGAGAAGACAGGTTTAAAGTTAAGTACCTTCATTGTGTTCTTTATGGAGCTGCAAATACAATAGTCCAGCAAACAGATTTCTATTGTTAAGAGTCTCCTTTTGCTCAACACAATTTCCCCATACAGATAACGTGTTTGCTACAGGAACAGGAAGCAATTCTCGCCTTCATTTAGACAGTTCTTTTTTGAGTGTGTGTATGTGCCTCCATTAAGCTGTTTCTCTCAATGGCTTCTTTATTATTATTATTTCCATCCAGATGCAGAGGAGTAAAGAAAAAGAAAAACAGCTGCTTTAGCCAGCCATGTCAGCAGGGAATGCTTCTCTGCAGTTCCCAGGCCCTTTGTGAGCAAGGAGCTCATTAGATTACAGAAGTGAGCAGTGGATGCAATCATGATGTGCTCATGAACTGTTTTCACCCTGAAAATCCTTGCTAACTCAAGGAGGGAGATCTTTAACTCTCTGGGTGTTTTTGAATACAACTCTCACTGTGCCTTACCATGGGCTCTGCTGAATAGGGCTCACAGGAATTGCAAGCCAGATCTTCTGGGTAACCTAAAGTTACACACCTCAGTTGTAAAGCCTGTGCTTCCAAAGGTTTTGCTAAGGGCATCTGAGGAAAGATCAGAACAAGATGTCAGAGCTGAAAAATGTAAACAAAGAAGTACCTTGGCTTCAGCTACTTTAAGTTAAACTTTGTTCATAACATCCTCATTCCAACATCCCATTTGGGTGTATTGCCATAGGCAGGAGCACTTAAGTAAAGGATTCCATATGCCCAACTGGAAGATCCACGCAAATTTAGGGAATTCTTTATGTGTGAGAGTCAAAGAGCTTGAGAAAAGATTTTTGTTGGTACTTTAAAAAGTTACATTTTGTCTACTATTTCCAGAATCTCCCAGCCAGTGGCCATGGTGGCTGGGGAGTTCTGGGAGCTGTGGTCCACAAGAGTCATTTTTTCCACAGTCTGGTTCTTGCTTAAATGGACAAGAGGTAGTATAGCATGCTTAAGGTTCTTGGCCAGACTCCTCTCTGTACTAAGTTGCTACACAACCACAATATTTATATAGCTACATAGAGAATCCTGGCTCACCACACTAATCCCCACTTACTGGTCAGCAGCCACTGTGATCAGTGTCTGTTCCCACTCCTTTGTGTAAGCAATCTCTGTTGCAACAGGCAGAAACGGGGTCCCCTGCCACGATTCCAACTCACAGTGGAGATTGCTGACATAAGGGGGTGAGAACATCAGTCAGCCCTGAGGACATCAGTGAGCCCTTGTGGTACAGTTGTTAAATGCCTGTACTGCCGCCACTCGCTCACAAACCACAAGGTTGTGAGTTCAATACCAGCCAAGGGCTCAAGCTTGAGTCAGGCTTGCATCCCTCTGAGGTTGCTAAAATGAGTACCCAGATTGTTGGGGACAATTAGCTTACACTTTGTAAACCACTTAGGAAGTGCTTAAGTGCACTGATAAGCAGTATAGTAATTGCTATTGCTATTGCTATAGCCACTTCCTGAGTGACAGGGGAATAGACTCCTATTGATTGCAGTGGCTACTGATCAGTAAGCGAAGATTGGGAGACTTTAACAGTCCCTATGTATCCCCTAAATGAGATTGCATCATATTCATCACGAATATGAAGCAGTCACAAATGCATAGCTCTTGGTTATGCATTTGTAACTACCTCATAGGATTCCAGCTCATTATTCTTACTTACAAAGGATCTGGGAATGTTACGGTTTGTCCAATTGTTTCTCATACCTTCCAATTGTCCTAATTTGGCAAAGAAAGTCCTGATTAATCTTTTTTCACTTTTCCACTTTTTAACATATCCCAGTTTCTCTCTCTTCCTCCCTTGTCCCAGGGGTGTCACTAGGGGGATGCAGGGAGTATGGTCTGCACCAGGTGACACCTTAAGGGGGGGGTGACACCACTACTCCCCAAATGTCAGCCTTTTGGCAGAAATAGGTTGTGGCATTCACCTGTGTCCCTTTAAAACGTTAGAGCTCAGCAGAAGAGACAGTGTGAGTGGGGCAAGACTCAGAGGGAGGAAAAAGGAGGGTTTTCAGGGTTTGTTTGTTTTTAAGAAATTAATTATAATTTAATCTTACCAAATTGTCACTTTAACCACATGAAACTATGTACATGTAAATACATTTAGTCTGTGTGTATGATATTGTAATGTAAATGTATAATTTTAATTTTGGTAGATGTTTATGTCACAACTATTGCCATTACATTCAGTGATATACAGAAATTATGATTTATGAGTAACGTTGCTACAAAAAACACTACTACCCTGTTTCCCCTAAAATAAGACGTCTTCTGAAAATAAGACATTGTAGATGTTTTACTGAATTGCTAAATATAAGGCCTCTCACGAAAGTAAGATCTAGCAAAGTTTTTGTTTGAAAGCCTGCCCATTTTTTGTTCAACAATGAATGTGAATTCTTCTGCATGGAAAAATAAGACATCCTCTGAAAATAAGACCTAGTGCATCTTTGGGAGCCAAAATTAATATAAGACACTGTCTTATTTTGGGGGAAACAAGGTAAGTACTTTTTTATGGTGTGGTATAGGAGGAGGTCAATGGGAGGGTGACACCATGAGTTACCACACCAGGTGACACCAACCACTGCCCCTTCCACCTACTTCAGTTGCTGCAAGGTAAGTTCAAAGTGCAAAGGTAGTCTGCACTCAGCTCAGCAGAGGGGAGAGGACAGGAAAGGCAGGATATTATCTTCCCTGTAGACTCACAACAAAAGGAAACTGCTGCAGCCTTTCCTAGCTTGTGTGTTCCTCCCCACTGATAACTTGCCATCTTGACCACACACTGATCTTGATTGGTCACACATGTCCCAGTTTTCATCTGTGAAATATTGGAAGGTATGGTTTCTTTGTCTGTCCTTTGAACTGGTGTGATCTTCCTTCTGCATCTGCTTGTAATTTATTTGCAAAATACTTTAAATTTCTGTAAAATCATCAGATTCTGTAGCATGTTATGAGTGGTTAATATTATTCATTTGTTTGTTTGTTTGTTTATATAGCCGTGTACATTTGCACAGTGCTGTACAGACAATTTTATAGTTAGACGGATCCCTGCCCTCAGGCTTATGTTTTATTTCTGGCCACAATTCATTTTCCTCCTAGTTTTTGTTATATATCTGGGCAACAGAGGAGAGGGACTACCATTTTGAGCACCTCCAGTTCAGCAGTTATGAACAGAGACAAATGTGGAACAGAGGGCTGGATTAGCCGGTTGAGAGAAAGAGCAGGAAGATATTTGAGATTTATCATGTCTCCTCATCTTCCTCCCACTATCAACAGCTCCACCACCCACCCACCCCCAATTCTCCATCAACAGCTTTCCAGTTGTCCTGACATCCTGGCCTCCAGTTTGGTGGTGTTGCTATTGAATACCAAATGAATCCATAATAAAATAAGAATCACTTATGATGTAACCTGGTATATATCCCTTATGCCTGGGTGGTTGAATTGAATAGGATTGATTTTACCTAGCAAAATCCATCTGTGTACCAGTGTAACCTGAAGGGGAAGATCAGTACCAATGTAACCTGAAGGGGAAGCTCCTGTTATCATCTATAAAACATCCAAGTCTTTTACTAGAATATTGGTCTGCTTAGCTGGTGGGTTTGTTTGTACCTGGCATTGGCCAGAGAGACAGAATCAGGATTCCTTTGATGCACCAGCCACGCCATTCTTCATTAATCTTCTTGCCCAAACTGTCTGACATAAATCGTGTAATCTGAAAGATTGCTCCTGAAGTTCCCTGACGGCTTAGCCCTTGCTATAGAATGGGAAGATAGAGAAGTTGTTCCCAGGTGTCTCTCCTGTTCTGCAGAACCTGATTAGCAACTTGGTTCTCCAAGGAGCCATGGACTGCAAAACAGGCAGGACAACTTTTGGAAATGCTAATAGCACACATCTCATTGAATATGTTCACACACAATTTAAAATGAACAATAATGCTTATTTGGCAGCAGTGACAAAGCACCATTGTTTTACCAAAACAATTTCATCCTCATGTAGCCATCTAGAAGAGCTTGGTAAAAAGGGTTGTTACAGCTGGACCCTAGTGAAGAAAGCATGGGCTCTTGGAGACTTGCTGTAACAATGCTGTAATTTTGAAAGTAAAACACCTCATATTCATGCTGAATTTCACAGTGATACACTTCCAGTGGTGATATCCAGAACACAACCTAATCTGGTTTAATGGGATCCATTTCAGACTTTGTGACCTGAGGATGTAGGTACAGTTAAGTATCCCTTATCCAGGATTACAAAAT
The DNA here is from genome assembly GCA_034509955.1 of Urosaurus nigricauda. Classification (NCBI taxonomy): domain Eukaryota; kingdom Metazoa; phylum Chordata; class Lepidosauria; order Squamata; family Phrynosomatidae; genus Urosaurus; species Urosaurus nigricauda. The sequence goes on along the minus strand of JAOEGL010000003.1, from coordinate 191,369,211 downwards.
GAAGTATGAGATCCCAAACATGTTGAGTTACAAGTACATACCTGTACTGGATTTGTGAGGCTAGAGAGAGATGCAGCTGGAGAGAGTCACAAGGATCTGTGAAATGGTAGGAATTCCCATCTCCTACCATTTCACAGATCCTCAGTCTGTCTCATTGTGTATATGCAAATACAGCAGTTCCAAAATCCTAAATAAGGAACACTTTTAGTCCCAAGCATTTTGGATAAGGGATACTCAACCTGCATTGTAATTGGAGAAGCATTGCCAGCCAGCTGTATCCTTGACAGTTGTACATCTTGGCTTTTAAAAGCAAGCTGAAGGAGATTGACTGATGCGTCCAGAAGTTGTCAATGCTTCTTTCTGAGAAAAGGTACTTCAGGCTGCCTTAAAGGTGTCAGGTATGTGGCCCTTTCTTAAGAAAGCAACAGTTGTCCAGCCACAAATATCTCCTTTGGAGGCTAGGTGCATGAGATGGTCATGGCATCTCATGTAGTGCGATGAAGCAAACTCCAGGTATGCTGGGATTAAGCAAATAGACTGGCTTCAATTCCAGCCAGGTTTGACTACAAAACAGCCTTGATAACCCCAGTGGATGCCCTATGCTGTGAAAGAACCAAATCCTGCTAATTCTCCTTGATCCCTAATGGCCTTTTGATACTATTACTCTGGTAACTTGCTGGAAGAGCTCTATGGCAGTGGTTCCCAACCTTTTTTCACTTGTGTACCCTATGGCAGCCCATTTCCATGAAATGTACCTTTCAAGATAGCAAAATATTTGTAATTAATATAGTTGCTGTTGTTTCAAATGTATATTTTCTAAGTGTAAATAAATAGCCCAATAATGGAATTAAAAAGCAATAGAACAATAACGTAAACAGTTAGTGCATAAAAACACACCACAAATATTTTATACACACCAAATCTTCAGTGTGCTCATTAAGCTTGTTTTGAGGCACATAGTATTTTGAAATCAGGTTCAACTGATGTGAGATACAATCTTAAACCTGGAATTTCATTCACCTTACTATGGTATTTTTTTTTTATAAAGGTATAAGAAGAGAGAGCCCTCTCCACCAGCTCTATATTTATAAATGGCAACAGAAACTTAAGTCTCTTGGCAGAAAGTTGTTCATATTCTCTGCTGATGCCTAGCCAAAAGTTAATAAGGGGTTTTTCTTTGACTTTAGCATTTAAAGTAATTATCAGTTGATAGCTCAGTCAACTTCTATTTTTCCTTGATTGATAATCTGGCAGCTCAGAAGTACAGTATTCTTATACAATGTGATTTGCAATCCAGTTGTTCTCATCTCACTCATTCTCCTTGACTCCATGACATTTATGCTGTTGAGTTCCACAAGAGTCAGGTTATCCTCCATGACTTTTTCTGTATTCTTTATCAAATTAGGATTCCTCTCGTGCTATTAAAAGAACTTTATACAGTGTAGTTGTCAAAAGTATGTGTTATTATCTTAGAGCATGGTCAAAGGATCTAGTTCTTTCAGCCCACTGGTCCCATAAAGTTTTCCTATGTAACAAATCAGCAGTCATAACACCTTCTGAAGGGAGGCTAGGAATGTCCCAAGCCCCTAACAAAGTACATAAGTAGTACTAAGGCCTGCGGAAGAGCAATGGGATTACACTACCAGTGAGCAAAACTGGTGAGCTTTGTCCCACTTAACTGCCAGTTGTTGTTTGCATTACTGCTGCCAAAAAAAACTTCACATGAACTTTGATGCAAACCAGAATGTTAACTTCTGATGAATACTAAGTTTATATGAACTGTAAGGAAAATGAAACAGCATGCATCCTCCCAAAAACACTAGTAAACTGCAACTAGATTTTTCCAGTAATGATGCAGTTCTAATCAGGACAGGCTCTAGCATTAGGCAAAGTGAGGCAACTGTTTCAGGCAGCAGATATGGAGTGTCCTCAAAGGGCAGCATACTTCTAGGTTTTTTTTAAATTTGTTACTACTGCAAGGTGGGGATTTTCTGCCTCATTTGCCAAAATAGCTTATTTGGCTTTAGTACTAGTTTGAGTGGCACTGTTTGCTCATACCCTTCATGCGAGGAAAAAAAAATATCACGGCAGCCCTGTCCCTGATTTTAATCTACATTCAAATCCTACTACAGTTGGAGTATTATACAAAAGACACCAAAGAGGGGACACATATTTCCATGAAATTTGCATGTACTGATTTATAAGCCTAGATAGATGCATAGGTTCCTTCAACATGTCTTGCCTAAAACAGGAGTAAATGTTTCAAGGATCTCCTTCTAGAATAGAATCATAGAGTTTGAAGAGAGTTCAAGGGCCATTCAGTCAACTCACTGCCACGCAGGAATATAAATCAAAGCACTCCCAAAAGAGGGCCATTCATCTTGTGCTTTAAAACCTCTAAAGAAGAAGACTCCACTACCTTCAAAGGCAGCCTTTTCCACTTTTGAACAGCCCTTACTATCAGGAATTTCTTCCTAATGTTTACATGGGAATCAATTTTCCTGTAGTTTGAATCCATTGCTCTTTTTTTCTAGTCTCTGGAGCAGCAGAAAACAAGCTTTCTCCATCTTCAATATGACATCCTTTCAAATATTTAAACATCATTATAATTTTACCTCCTAACTTTCTCTTCCCCAGGCTAAACATACCCAGGCCCCATCCAGACTAGCCCATTTGCCCTGGTTTGATCCAGATTGAGATCGATCATGGCAAATCGATTCTATCCAGAGAGGAGTTCATACTATCTTTTGCCCCCATTGAGGCTTCCCAGTGCATTTTACCCCAACGAAGTTCATACACGCAAAAGTACCGATTAAAGATGGAGCCTCTTGGTTGTCAATCAAATGATGTCATGGTGACGTCTGATGCGGCCATTGGCCGCGCGAGATGCTTGTGCTTTTTTTATATATTTTTTAATATTTGACAGCTTATGCGCATGGAGCATTTGGCTGGGAGCGGTGCGGATTGAGGCGATCCTTTCCTCTCCTCCTCCTCCTCCTCCTCCCAGTACTTTTTAAATTATTATTTATTATTTGTTTTAATATTTTATTTTTTATTTTTTAATTTAATATATATTTTATTAAATAAAATATTTTATTAAATATTTTATTATATTATATTTATAATATAATATAATATTTATATATTATATTATATTATATTTATATATTATATTATATTATATTATTTTATTTTATTAAATAAAATATTTTATTAAATATTTTATTATATTATATTTATAATATAATATAATATTTATATATTATATTATAATATACTTAAATATTATATTATATTATATTGTATTATTTTATTTTATAGTTATTTCATTTATTATTTATTTCATTGTATTTTATTGTATTTCAGTGTATTTTATTGCATTTTATTTCTTAGTAATTTATTGGATTTTTTTGTATTTTTTTGGTATTTTTTTTTAAAAAAAATTCTTTTTTTCCCCCATTGACAGCTGTCATTCGCATTGGCTGTTCCGTTTTTATGAATGGGGCAGAGGTGGAATCCCTGTCCATATATGGACTGGGGTTCCCTGTTAAAAGGCTCCTCCTGCGCCAAACCCCCTACTTGACCCGACGACAGCCTGCTGTGACGCGTATAACACCTACTTTGCAGATAAAATCTCTCAGATAAGAGACGACTTGGGATGCCAATGTTTTGTCAGAATCCCCCCAACTATTGGCGAGGTGTCCCAGCAACTCCGTTGCTGTCAGTTTACTGGATGAGTTTCAATCGGTGAGTACCGATGACGTGGACAAGCTCCTTGGCAGTACTCAGAAGACCCTCGATCCATGTCCATCTTGGCTGGTCATCCAGGGAGGGGATTCATTGAGAACATTCCTTCGGGATGTGATCAATGCATCCCTCAGGGAGGGCACGGTCCCATCGTGTCTGAAGGAGGCGGCTGTCAAGCCTCTCCTGAAGAAACCTTCCCTTGATCCCCTGGACAGGAACAACTACAGACCAGTGTCCTTGCTCCCATTTCTGAGCAAGGTGATTGAGAGAGCAGTCGCCTCCCAACTCCAAGCTGTCTTGGATGAAACCGATTATCTCAATCCATTTCAAACCGGCTTCAGGGCAGGACATGGAGTTGAGACCGCCATGGTTGCACTGGCTGACGACCTCCGCTTGAGCATTGACAGGGGTAGTGTGACCCTGTTGGTGCTCTTGGATCTCTCCGCGGCTTTTGACACTATAGATCACTCCATCCTTTTGGATCAGCTGAGGGAGGTAGGGATCGGGGGCACCGCTCTTCAGTGGTTCCGGTCCTTCCTCTCTGGCAGATCCCAAAGGGTGAGGCTCGGGGACAGTTGCTCTTCCAAAATTGAGCTTAATTGTGGCGTCCCTCAGGGCGCCATCCTGTCCCCGATGCTATTTAACATTTATATGAAGCCGCTGGGTGAGGTCATTCGGAGGCATGGAGCTCAGTGTCTCCAGTAAGCTGATGACACTCCGATATACCTCTCCATGTCCAGATCGTCAGCACAGACTTCAGATAGCATCTCTCCTCTTAATGACTGTCTTGCGGCAGTAATGGATTGGATGAGGGAAAACAAATTGAAACTGAATCCAGACAAAACGGAGGTACTAACAGTCACAGGCCCAAAACCAGGCTTGGGAATACAGTCTCCAGTCCTGGACGGAGTCACACTCTCCTCTAAGGACTGTGTTCGCAGTCTGGGGGTACTCCTAGATTCGTCACTCCACATGACCTGTCAGGTGAATGCGACGGTCAGGAGTGCCTGTTATCAGCTTCGGCTGATACGCCAGCTGCGCCCTTTCCTGGACATGAGGGACCTGGAAACTGTGGTACATGCTCTGGTAACCTCACGCCTGGATTTCTGTAATGCGCTCTACATGGGGCTACCCTTGTGCTTAACCCGGAAACTTCATCTGGTCCAAAATATGGCAGCCAGACTTGTAACTGGAACATCAAGGAGAGAGCACATAACACCGGTGCTCAAGGCTCTCCACTGGCTGCCAGTTAGTTTCCGGGCGCAGTACAAGGTGCTGGTTTTAACCTTTATAGCCCTACATGGCTTGGGTCCACCTTATCTCAGGGACCGCCTCTCCCCGTATGAACCCCCCCCCCCGCACACTCCGATCCTCTGGGAGGAACCTGCTACAGCCTGTGAAAACTAGGCTGTCGCAGACCTCCCAGAGAACTTTTTCCGCGACTGCTCCCAAACTTTGGAATGGTCTGGCAGATGAGATGCACCTTATAACATCTCTTGATTGCTTTAAAAAAGCTCTGAAGACGCATCTCTTCCGGCAGGCCTTCCCTGACACCTCTTAGATCCCAGCTCCAAATGGGACCTATAAATTGAATTTGACCCCTTGTCTGGTGCTATTTTTTTTCCTCAATGTAAGAACTATGGAGGATGAATCATGTTTTTAATGTTGTTGATTTTAAATTATTGCTAATTTAATTTATTTTTAAGGGGTGGGTGGCTGGGAATGGGTCAATGAAGTGTTTTAATTTGTATGTTTTAATCTTATTGTACCCCGCTCCGATTGTACTCACAGAGGAGCGGGCTAGAAATAAAGATGATTATTATTATTATTATTATTATTATTCATTCCCTTCCAGTTTAAAGAATGAATGGGGCCCTGAAAGGGAACCCCAGTCCATATATGGACAGGGGTTCCCCCTCTGCCCCATTCATAGAAACGGAACAGCCAATGCGAATGACAGCTGTCAATGGGGGGGGAAAAGAAAAAATATATTTTAAAAAATACCAAAAAAATACAAAAAAATCTAATAAATTACTAAGAAATAAACTGCAATAAAATAGTGAAATACAATGAAATAAATAATAAATGAAATAACTATAAAATAAAATAAAATAATACAATAAATAATTAATAAAAAATACATTAAAAATATTTTAAAAAATCAGGAGTGCCCGATTTTGCCAGGAGAGGAGGCATGTTCCCCCCCCCCCGGCTTTTTCCCCTCCCCTGAACTTGACCTGAGTTATTGTATTTTATTTTAGTATTTTTTTAAATATATTTTTTTAATTTCTTATATATTTTTTTATTATTTTTTTCAGTTTGACAGCTTATGCGCATTCTACGAGGCTCCGTTCCCATCGAATTTTATGAATGGGGGAAAAGGGAAACTCCTGTCCATATATGGATTGGGGTTCCCTTTCCATTTTTAAAAGGCCCCATGAAAGGAAACCCCAATCCATATATGGACAGGAGTTTCCCTTTTTCCCCATTCATAAAATTCGATGGGAACGGAGCCTCGTAGAATGCGCATAAGCTGTCAAACTGAAAAAAATAATTAAAAAAAAATAAGAAATTAAAAAATATTTAAAAAATACTAAAATATAATACAATTAAATGCAATTAAATTACTAATAAATAAAATACAATAAAATAAAATAAATAAATAATAAATAAAATAACTCTAAAATAAATAAAATAATAAAATAAATAATTACTTAAAAATACAGTAAAAAAAATATTTTAAAAATGCTGGAGTGCCCGATTTTGCCTGGAGAGGAGGCATGTTCCTCCCCCTGGCCTTCTCCCCTCCCCTGAACTTGACCCGATCGTGATCGGAGCCAAGTTCACATTCCCCGCAAACCGGGTTTTCCCAAAAGAAACGGTAAAAAACCCGCTTTGGGAAAACCTGGGTTATGGGGGATTTACCCCGCTACGGGTGTGCAAAATCCGGATTCAGTACTGTTAAATCCGGTTTCAGTGTGAACTTCTTGATTTTAAACCGGTTTGCTAACCGGTTTATAACGTAGTCTGAATGGGCCCCCAGTTTCCTAAACTGTTCCTTATAGGGCATGATTTCTAGACCTTTTAACATTTTGGTCACCATCCTCTGGACACATTCCAGCTTGTGAATATCCTTCTTGAACTGGACACAGCATTTCAGATGGGATCCAACCAAAGCAAAATCAAGTGACACTATTATTTCCCTTGATCTAGACACTATACTCTTATTGGTGTAGATTAGAATCACATTGGCTTTTTTAGCTGCCACACTACACTGTTGACTCATGTTCAGTTTGTGGTCTACTAAGACTCCTAGATCCCTTTCATTTGTACTGTTGTCAAGCCAGGTGTCACCTATCCTATATCTGAGCTTTTTTTAAAAAAATGTGTCAAATTAAAGTACCAAACATTTCTCCCTGTTGAAATTCGTTTTCTTAAATTTGGCCCAGCTTTCTAATCTGTTAAAGGCATTTTGAATTCTGATCCTGTCATCCTAATTTGGTGTCATTTGCAAATTTAATGACTGCCCTCTATTTCATCATCCAAGTCATTTATAAAGATGCTTTGTCCTGGGCACTGGGCCCAGGACCAAACCCTGTGGAATCCTACTAGTAATTTCTCTCCAGGATGAAGAAGAATGATTGATGAGCACCCTTTCAGTTCAGCTGATAAAGCAGTTTACAAATCCACCTAACAATTGCATTGTTTACCTCACATTTTACTAGCTTCTTTGCAAGAATATCATGGGGAACCTTGTCGAAGGCCTTACTGAAATCAAAGTATGCTACATCACAGCATTCACTTCATTTACCAAGCTTGTAACTCTATCAAGAGAGAGAGAGAGAGAGAGAGAGAAGATTAGTCTGGCATGATCTGTTTCAAAGCACTTTTGCTTTAAGCAAGAAAGGCAAAGGACATGGAGCTTGTTTTAAAGAACTATCTTTATTTAAGTGTGATTCTCCTTTAAAAGTTGTAAAATATGGGATGGATGTATAATGGTTGAGGGATTCAAAACTGAGTGTGTTGCATGCACCCCTGAAATATAGGACTGGCCCCTGTGATTTATGACATAGTTACCCTTGGTCCCCTAAAACTGAAATAACCATAATCTGTTCACCAAGGCTCTAACAAAGATAAACCAGTGCCCTACATACTATCATGCTCTAGAATTGGCCCATTTATTGCTGTATATAGTAATGTATAAGTCTTGAAATTTTAGTTAAAAAATTGACTCTGAAAACTGAGTCGACATATCCACCTCTCTAGGCAATTGGTTCCATTCTTGAGCCACCCTCACTGTCAAAAAGTTGCTTCTGATGTTCAGTTGAAATCTACTCTCTTGTAACACTCAAATGTCTGGCCCTTCCTCTATGTGACAACCCTTGATTTATTTAAAGAGTGTAATCATGTTATCCCTCAGTCATTTCTTCACCAAGCTGAACATGCCCAACTTCTTCGACCTTTCGTCCTATGTCTTATTACCCTTGTTGAACCTGCTCCAACTTGTTTATATCCTTTTTAAATGAGTTGCCCAGAATTGATTGCAGTACTCCAGCTGAGGCCTGACCAGTGCAGAATCCAGTAGGACTATTACTTCTCTCACATTCAAAACTATGCTTCTATTAAAATAGCATTCATCTTATTTGCTGTAGCATCACACTGTTGGTTCACGTTCAATTTATGATTACAATAATCCCAAGGTTCTTTTTGCATATGGTACTGCTGAGCGATGTATCCCACTATTCCATAAGTGTGCATTCGGTTTTTATGACCTAAATGTAGAAATTTGAATTTGACCCTCTTGAATTTGATTTTATTGATTTCTGTCCATTTTTTCTAGTTTATCTAGGTCCTTTTTAGATTCTGTTCGTGTCTTCTAATTACATTAGTGATACTCTCCCAGTTTTGTGTCATCTGAAAACATGATAAGGATTTCCTCCATGTTGTTATCTAAATCACTGATAAAAATGTTGAAGAGTAATAACTTTAGGTCAGAATCCTGAGACATTCCATTAGACACCTCCTTCCAATTTGAAGCCAGCCATTGATGATGCTTTTTTGATCACGGTTTTCCAACCAATGTTGGATCCATCTGATTGCTCCCATCTATACCACACTTAATCAGTTTGCAAATAAAAATATTATGGGGGACCTTATAAAATGCTTAGCAGAAATCCAGATGAATGACGTTCACAGCATTACCACCATCTGCTAAATAGTATAAAATTAGCCTGGCAGAATTTGTTCTTGACAAAGCTATGCTGACTCATCCTGATCGCTGCATTGTCATCAAGATACTTGGTGACAGACTCCTTTAGAATCTGTTCTAATATTTTCCTTGGTATTGATTACAGGCTGACTAGTCTTTAGTTTCCGGGATCTTCCTTATTTTTCTCTTTTTTTGAAAAAAAAGGTACAATGGTGGTCCTTGTCCAGTCATCTGGCACCTCACCTGTTCTCCAAAATTTCCCAAAAAGGATGGCAAGTACATTTGCATGTTCCTTCAGTACTCTAGAAAGCAATTCATCTAGCTCTGCCTTTAGGTCAGCTAGGTGATTCCTAACTCTCTATGTATCTTTATTTGTAATACAGATCCCTTGTCAAGGTCTCTGCTGCTTCAAGGAAGCACACAGTCCACCTTTTTTTTTGGGGGGGGGGGGGAACAATTTTTAGTTTCCATTGAGTAATTCTGCCTTTTCATTGTGATCTGTTAGCATTTTGCCATATTTATTGAACAGCAATCCCACCATCTCTTTGGCCATTCTCTTGCCCTTAATATATCTGGAAAAGAAAAACTCACTCTGTTTATTGCTCCATCATTGCCTAGTCAGTCTCAGCTTATTCTGATCCTTCATTTTCTTTATACTATTCCTGAAAAAAAAATGTGGTTTTTTTCAGGCTATGTGGCCATGTTCTTTTTTTTTCATTTTTTATTAACAAATTCAGTATTACAACAAAGTTAAGCAGTACATCAGTACTTGTAGTATATAATAATAAATCTATAAGCCTGTAAGAGCATTGAATTAAACAAGATCCACTATAAACACATTAACTCTAAGTTTTAAACAAAACGATTTAACCTTTAACTTTCTCAATAAAGAAAAATACAAACAAGTGATTACTTCTACATAAATCTTAGCCGGGTTTTCTCATAAAGATTATTTTGGATATTTTGTTGGCTTTATGAGAATCTTTGTCACTGCTGACCATTCTTTGTCCCATTTATCCGTATCTTTTCTATTTAAGATTGCTGTTAATCTGTCAAGTTCTTTCATATCAAATATTTTTTTTATTTCCAATCGTCTATAAACAAAACAAACAAAAACAAACAGCTTCATTTATATACAGCTTCATACCCTTAAGGAGTGTCTAAGCGGTTTACAATTGTAAGCTATTTGCACCCCAACAATCTGGGTACTCATTTTAGCGACTTCAGAAGGATGCAAGCCTGAGTCGAGCTTCAGCCCTTTGCTGGTCTTGAACTCGACACCTTATGGTTTTGAGTGAATGGCTACAGTACAAGCATTTAACCACTGCACCACCAGGGCTGTTGATGGTACACATGTGGATTTCCAATTTTTTGCTACTAACATTCTAGCTGCAGTTATTAAATACAATCCTATTCTCCAATATTTTCTTTCTCCTTCCAGACCTAATACTGAGCTTACATTTAGCAAGTACAGTTCTGGATTCATATCAAATTCCATATTTAACATCTTTTTTATTTCAGAATGAATCTTTATCCAAAACTTCTTTATGATCGGACATTTCCACCACATGTGTATATATGATCCTCTTTCTTTTTGGCATCTCCAGCAGTTATTATTGTTTAGTTTATATATTCTGTTGATTGAGCAAGGAGTCAGGTACCATCTATTTACCACTTTAAAATAATTTTCTTTTAGGGCTTGAGCAACAGTAAATTTCTTTTTTTAATTCTCGCTTTTTCCCATTTGTCTAAATCTATGTTATGTCCCAACTCCTGAGCCATGTGGCCATGTTCTAGAAGAGTTTATTTCTGACATTTTGCCTGCATCTGTGGCTGGCATCTTTTTCAAAAAGCCACAAAAAACTATGGGTGCTGGCCATGAAAGCCTTCACCTTCATATTCCTGTAAACTTCGGTTACATATCTGTACTCTTCCTTGGTGCCTCGTCCTTCCTTCTATTCTTTATATGTACTCTTTTTTTCTTTTCACTTCCTCCTTCACACTTCCTCCTTCCAACAGCTGGAGTCTGGTAAGTGTATTCAAATATAAAGCTTAGCATATAAGTGTTTCCATTTTTAACTCCTGTGGGGTCACTTTACGGTATGACTGGAGGTGGAGTTTTAAGACTTTTTATCCATTTTTCATTTGCAAAGAATATATCCCTTGCTGCAGTTTCCAATGTGTTTATTTTATTGCTTTTGACCCAATATGCAACAAATAAACTGAGAATTTTTTTTCACAGAATAAAATGTTAAGAAATGCCAGGTTTTGCTCTAAAAGCAAATAATCTTGAGCAAAGGGGGGAATATTTAGAGCATACACAATACAGGAATATTAAACAGTGTTTTCCATACTGATGTTACTGCAGTTGAACTTGAGGGCAAAACTATTTTTCAGGAGACACAAAAGTGCTAATCAAGCAACTCTGACATGGACAAAAAGCCATTTCCTAACAGTTGACCACTAATATATCAGCAGGATGCATTCGCTGTTCTTCATCTAATATGCAATACATTTTTGCCAGCAGGGAAAAGGGGAAAAAAATCTTGGTACAATAGAAAGACATGACCATTTATAACATTAAAATATGTTTAATTATGCAAATGCTGATCCAGTTCTATTTGCCCCCTTGCTCTTTTCCTTTCACTGGCTTGCAAAGACCATTTATTCAGTCAGGTCTTTGGCTTATAATTTAGGCAGCAGAAAAGGTTTATAATGAGCTGTGGTTTTATCATTTTTATTGTGTCTTATTTATGTTTTATATTGTTTTAATAGTCTGTTTTTAACTGATGTTTGTTTCTTTTTAATTTTTGTATAAATAATTCTTAACTGTACCCAGTTTTTTTAAATTCATGTAAGCATGAATCCAGTGTCATCCCTAGTGTTGGTGTCACCCAGTGCGGTAGCTCCTGGTGTCACAACCTCCCATTGACCTCCTTCCATTCCACACCATACAGAATCTTTAGTAATGCTTTTTTGCACTAATGTTACTCATAAATCATAATTCCCATATACCACTGAATGTAATGCTAATAGTTGTGACAGAAACAACTACCGGTAGAAAAATTAAAATTATACCTTCAAATTACCATATCATACAGACCACCTAAATGTATTAATATATACATACAAAGTGAAGATTTGATTAAAATGTGATGCTTTTAAAGAAAATTTAAAAAGAATTTAAAATTTAAAATTTAAAAAGTTTTTAAAATTTTAAACATTTAAAAATTTGAAATTTGAAATGTTATTTTTTTTAAAAAAAATTATGGGGCCTTTCTCCTCCCACTGAGCCTCACCCCAATCCCACCATCTCTTAAAGCATTTTAAAGGGAAGCAGATGAATTCCTCAACCAATTTCTACCAAAAGATAGGTGTTTGAGGACCAATGGTGTCACCACCACCCCCTTTAAGGTGTCACTTGGTGCAGTCTGCACCCCCCCTAATGACGCCACTGCTTGGATCCTGTGCAAGAAGAAAGGCAGGATATAAATTAAATTAATTAGTGGTGATATAGTCAGTAGCTGAGCATCAGCCTGTATTTAATGTCACCACTTGCATCTTTCTGGATCTTCTCCTGCTCCTATCAAGATTTATTAATTCATTCAATTTCTACCCTTCCTTTCTTCTCTCATGGAACCCAAGACAACGTACAATAATTTAAAGCAGAAATTATCTTAAATGTTATATTACCAAAGTCTTTAAAAAGCAATTAAACAATGGTACTATCAAAAGCAGATAGTTCAAAACAGTTTTTAAAACATAATTTAAAACATACCATATAATCCCCATACCCACAAATTCCATATCCGCAATGTGACGTATGCACATCTTAATAGCCATTTCTAGGTTTTCCATTAAGATTCTGTGGTCAATTCCTGGGCTAAGCATACCATAGAATCATCCTGGAGGAGCTAGAAATGCCTAGAAAAAATGTTCTCTTTAGGCATTTTTAGGTGCTCCGATGTGATTCTATTTTATGCTTGGCCCAAAACTCCTTTGTCCCATTGAAAATAATAGGATTCTCTATTATCCCATTTCAGGTAATCACGGGGGCTTTTGGAACATAACCCCCCATGGATACGAGAGTTGTACAGTACAAGACAAAAACAGCACAACAAAATGTAGGTATATTTTAAAGTGTTAGAAATTAATAGGGACCAAAACCCCTTTGTGAATGCCTGAAGTCATTTATGTGTTCCATACAACGTCTGAGAAACAGTGGCAGCTGGCAGGCCCCATGCCAGTGGAGCAGGGAATCCACTCCTTGGATACCTTAGAGTTTATCAGACGGAAGGAATTTATCTTTATTTCGAATAGAGCCAATTGGAGCCAATTCGAATTCACGTGAATTCGCTAGTTTAGCGAATTTACGTGAATTCCAGTTGCATTCGGAATGCATTTAGAATGACTTCCCATTACCCAAAAATGACTGCTCATTGCCCGAAATTGCATGAGATGCTTTAATACGAAATAACATAAAACCCATGATTGCTTTCGGAATGACTTCCCTTTTGCCCAAAATTGCATGAGATACTTTAATACACAATAACGTGAAAACCCATGATTGCGTCCAGATTGCCATTAGATTATTCTTCCAATTTCCATCGTCTGATAAATTCCCTTTAAAGAAGCAATCTATGCTGCTGAAACTCCTTTTGGTAAGATGGCTCAGCACCCCAGATCCTCTTACAGGGAACCATCAGCCGCCACTGCTGTAAAGGGTTAGTGTTAAATAAATGACAAGTAGAAAGAGGAAGAACTATTTTCAGTTGAATAACTTAACTGACTAATCATATTACTAATCAATCAAGACACTGGTTTTGCTGTTGACAAAAGTGTGAGATCAGATTACTTACAGCTAGATAAATACAAATAACCACTAATTGCTAAAAGGAGAAGTTAGCTCTAGTATGATTTTTATTTATACTGTGTTTTAGTTGCTTTCTCGAGGAAGCTCTTGAGCACTATTAGCAAGCTGAAGTGTGTCTATTTTCCTTATACTGTTTGCATTGTTTTGATGCTAACAATGTATACTTTACGAGTCAGGAAAGTATCTAAAAGAGCAACGAAGAAAATAAATGAAATATTCATTCTATGTTACATATGCCCTTACAAAAAAAAATGGCCTCAGACAAAAGCAGATGTGGCATTAACTCTGAATTCCACCATTCAGTCAAGCAGGGAGAGTTCTTGGTCTCCTGAAGGTTTCTTCTGATGGATGCCAGAGGGGTAATATAGCAATGTAAGAAAGCAAATGGTAGTCAGACCAAAGAGGCCGTTTGCCCAGCATCTTAACAAGAATTATTGTTTGGATTCGATAGTGCATCTAGACCATATGTAAGATATCACCATTTTACTTGAGCTGAATATATAAATGCAGCAGTCCAATAAATAAACATATTCTGGGAATTAGTCCTTCCATTCATATGTTTCACATACTTAATTGACAGTGATTTCAGTCAGATTCCATGTTGTATATGTTCACCACAAACACAATACATCAAAGCACAAAACACATATATTTTATAAAATAATAAAGTTCCTTGCTTTATATGACAACAACTAAGCAACTTTTCTGTTTCTTTTTACAGTTATTTTGTTTCTCTTAAAATATCTCTGAATCTGTGTTTACAATTTTGTTGTTCCTGGATGCCTTCGAATTATTTCAGAGTTATGGCAACTCTAAAACAACCCTATCATGGGATTTTCTTGGCAGAATGTGTTCAGGAGGGGTTTGCCATTGCCTTCCTCTGAGGCTAAGAGAGTGTGACTTGCCCAAGGTCACCTAGTAGGTTTCCATGGCTGAATGGGGATTCAAAACCTGGTCTCCCAGTGTCCTAGTCAATTAGTTTACACATTTTAAAAACTGCTTTGGCAGAATTCATTATGATGCACTTTTTGTTAAGGCCACAAGATGTCAGAATTCTCTATACTTGCATTGCTTTGAAACTAAATTATCTTCCAACTTTCCTATAAATACAGGTTGAGTGAGTCTCCCTTATCAGAAATGTCTAGAAGCAAAAGTGTTTTGCATTTTGGATTATTTATTTATTTATTTTGGATATTGGAATACCTGCATTTGCAAGCCGCCTTGAGTTCCTGTACTGGGAGGAAAATTGCATATAAATAAATAAAATAATAAAAAATAATAGTTACATCATGAGGTATCTTATAGGGCCTAAGTCTAAAAACAAAATTTATGTTTTATATATTCCATACACACATAGTCTGAAGGTAATTTTATCCAATATTTGTACTAATTTTGTGCATGAAACAAAGTTCACTGTATACTGAACCATCAAAAAGTATAGTTGTCACTATCTCAGCCATCCATGAAAAAAGTGTTATTGTTGTTGTTTTTATATTTTGGAATTTTAAATAAGTGAGACTCAATTTGTATTAAATTTTAAATTTTTTTTCTATTGTCACTGATGACATTTGCTCTTGTATACATGAAAACTATGAGCATCCACCCAATTATTCTCACATTCAGAATTGTCACATTCCAGTTAATTGATTGGGATTTTACAAAACAGAGATACACGATTTTACCCAAGCTGCAGATTTTCACTCTGAGCATTTGATTAGCCAGGAATATAAGGAATTATTTCTATCCATGTGATTTTCAGATATCTATTTTTTTTTTCTAGAGTAAATGTCAGAGAAAATGGCCATTATTCAGTACTCTATACAGAATATCTCAGACCAGGGTAAATCTGGCAGACATACTAAGGCAGTGATGGATAGGACCAAGCTATGCACCAGAGAGATGTCCTCGCTCCTTGAGTAGTTTCTAAAAGTTAACCACATAGAATTGGATCCAGAACTGGGCTCATGCTAATGGACTGGTAATAGCAGCCAGTGCTGTCCCTTTCTCACCAAAACAAACACTCATACTGCTGTAGATGTAGCCCAAAGCAGAATAGCATGAGATGCGATGGAAAGAAACCTCCCAAAATCAGGCAGGGGCACCTATGGGCAGAGATCTTCTGTCCACACAAGAGAGATTCTAAATCCAACCTGTAAAATGTATAACTTGACTGTCTTCACTATTACAGATCTATTGGTTTTTCAGTGCAGCAAACAAGTTTGTTTAGTGTTTTGTTTCATAATATCTGTTTCTTATAATGCCTTAAAATGTTATTAATAAATATTTATCTATAAGAAGGAGCATATGTATAGAATCTTTGAATTTTAACCCCACCTTATCCCTGTGGACAAAGGCACAAACTCAGAATTAGTGTCATGTTCTCTGCAGTTCATAAACAATCCAAATTCATTCATTCTTCTCTCTCTCTCTCTTTCTCACTGTGTGTGTGTGTGTGATTGTGTGTGATCTAAAAGCAAACAAACAGACTTCTCGCTCATTTGTTCTTAATCCCAGAAGGATGCAGTTAATCATTAAATATATATATTTATTAGAGTGGTGAGCAAAAAGAACTTAATAGAACCTTAAATGTGCCAGCGTCTGCCTTCCTCAGCTGCCTAAAATAAAAATGAGCCTGTAGTCAAGAGGGTAGTTTAGAACACACCTTCATTAACATTCTTATTCACAAAGTGTTAAAGTCTTAAGTCGATGAATACAATTTTTTTTCCTTTTCTCTATAATACTTTAATCAGATGGCTATTTGATCAGAACTACAGAACTGTGGTTCCTGAAATGTGCACACAAGTCTGTGATTAATTTACCCGCATATTGCAGTTGGCATCTTGTAGGTTTTCATTCAAAAACATAAAGTTACATTTATATATAATAAATATATTTATCATATTAATATTGCCATCAAGCAATATTTTGTTCAATATAGTAGGTCTTGCCAGTGATTGTGACTGACTTCTTGAGACACATAGAGGGTAACTGAATGCTGGGGATCACAAGGGTGCAATCCAGGATTGCTGACTGATCGTTTTCAGCATTCTCTGTAGAATTAGCAGCTAGTGAAAAGCTGTAGCGGGAGGCTTTCTGATGACTCTAGCAAGATGTACAGAATTTGCTAACAACAGATAGTTTTCCCTAATTGCCATATGACAGGAGAAGCTAAATGGAAATCTGCCACAAACAGAATGCATTATTGGCTGTTACTTGACTCACTGTGGAAAAGATTTTCTCTCAAAATTATGGCTGCTCTCTTGATGTTGTCATCAGTGATGTGAGAAGGATATCCCTTTTGAATCAGGTGTCACTGAAGTTTGTCGGTCGTTTACAGTAATTTCTTTGGGGTTGCAGATACATCTGATTCTTAGATCCAAATTATAGATAATATGCCTGAACTGGCAGGATTACCAGTATCGGAAACCATGGACAACCATGAACTTATTGTGACAATCAGTAGCAATTTTGTGATTCTCAGTGGTGAAGAGGACATCAAGGAAAGAAGTATATGGCTGTTCAGTTGTGTGGTTAGATATAACACTGATTGTTGGGTGGATTGAGTTGATATATAATATAATATAAACTTTTCTCAGCATGACTTTCCCTTAGTCCAAACCATAAAGATGTCCACAAATTACGGCCATCATATGAGAGGTTTGTTACTTGCCTCTTTAAGGAAGTCATTTTCTAGTTTGCCTGTGAACAAGTTTGCATAAGAGGAAGCCATGCAAGTTCCCTACAGTTGTATGTAGTGATCTCCACTGAATGTGAAATTATTTCAAGTGAGGACTAACCTTACTAAAGTAGTAATAACTTCTGTTGAAGGATCATAGAACTCCTGATGTTAAGGAATTTGTGTGAAGCTTGAATCATCGCTCTGTGTGTGTGTGTTTTCTCTCCAGCTAGGAGGTATGTTACGAAATAGCCCCCTTATCTTGTACAAAAGCTTTGGAAAGTAGATGATAGAGACCAAAGCAACAGCTAAAAGGATTATCTAGGTATTGATTCACTGTCTTGGCTGACTGAGCTAATTAAGGATTGTAGGACCATCCAGCTGCCTTCCAAATGCTGACATACAGGAAGCTCACACTTTTGAACATCTTGTTTTTTGATGACTCGTGCTTTTGACACCTGCAAATTTTACAGATATATTTCATTAATTTGACAAGGGGTCCACTCATTCATTGGTTCTTCCTATCTCATAGGCTCACCTGGGACCACTTGCCCACACAAATGGTCCCAAGGCTTGCCTACAAGACCCCTCCTTGAATTACTGGAACTTCTCTATGTAATTTGCAAGTGTGGATAGAGCAGGCTTGTGTTATTTCTTCTTTCTAATTGGACTGCTCCCTCTCTTATACACATGCAAGCAGTCCAAAGCATGTGCAAATTGAACAATTTTTTCCTTCTCTCTGCATTCACTCTGTGGTATTTATGTGCCCAGTCCATAGTGCTTCTGAGTTTGTGGGCAGTGCTCCTTCAATCTGTGTTCAGTCGGTTTGTGGAGCTTCTGAGATTGCAGGCAATGGTCTCTTACAGTAGTACAGTATTTGTGTTTATAATACTGTACAGTATTCATAATGGCAGCTAAGTGTACAGCTAAGTGCAGTGATAAAGCTAGAATTAATCACACTTACTGAGGAAAGCATGTCCACGGGTTACACTGCAAGTTATGCATGCCTCACTCAACAGTTAGTACAATTGTTTAAAATGAACTCAAGATGTTAGAAAAATTAAAAATACCACACCAGTCTTTGAGCTTATTTGAAGTTAAGAGCAGAACATTAAAGTTAATCTTTTGTTCATTTTGTTTTAAAAAATAAAAGGTAGTATTCAGCTTTTGCATACATTCAAAAGTGATATATAATGTGTTTTATGGTTTTTGGCAGCCAAAATACATTCACAAGCTAATACAAACCCATGAGTTCCACTTTTCAACTGATTCCACTTTCTGACAGTGCTGCGGTCTCTAACCCAACAAATAAATGAGGGCTTCTTGTACTCACAGGGTTTTTAGAAATACTTACATAGTGGATTCCAGGAATAATTAGGATATTTTACCATTCAAAACTGCATTCATCATATAAATTTGTTGTGGTGGTGATTTTTGTAGAATAAGTATTTTAGTTTTGTACTTTTAAACAGCATATGTATAAACTTTGCAATGTTAGGCCTTTTTTTCAGAACTGAATAGCACACTATCAGTTCACTGTCTCACCACAAATACATACACATGTAGCTGAGATTATACATTTTCTAGGAGGTAAAGTGGGGACACAGTGTTTAGAAACAGTAGTTTTTGGACCCTATGCTCACTTGGAGATTCTTGAAGTTCTAAAAAAATATGTTTCCAAGATCTAGGAGAAAGAGATGTTACTTGTTTGTATATAAAAAGTATTTAGTTTTGCCCAGTGCCGACTGACAAAGGGAAGCAGGCTGGAGATATATATATATATATATATACTCACAGTGCAACATAACATGTCAAAGAGGCATACAGTAAAATTAATTTTAACTATTTAAAATACAAAACAGTAAAAGATCACTTAAGTCTTCAGTTTTGCTGTTCAGGAAGTGACTGTTCAACTATTGTTAAAGGCAGAAGTTTTTATTTTGAGGAAGATATACATTCTACTTCCTGAAAGGCAAAAGGTGATTTGTTTTTGTTTAAATTTAGCAGAATTGGTCTTTAGGCTGGAACATACATTTTTAAAAATATAGCCAAGAGGCAGGGAGAAGATAATTTGGTATAAAACAGATTCAAGAAGGAGCTTTCCGTCATTCATTCATATTATATTCTGCCTTTCTCTCACTGCTGAAACCAAAGGCAGCTCATAATATGATTTTTTTTAAAAAACAGACAACAGCTAAAGGCAAAATAACCTATAATATTCAAGACAATTAAATGGATTAATATATATTAGCACAACATTCAAATTAGAAACACTTTTAAAACTTATCCAGGAAAGGAAAGAAAATGTTCAGCATGCTAATAGTGCCACATATTGTAGAACATTATTATTTGTAATTTTTCTACTTTACTATGGTCCAAAACACACTGCAGAAATAATCCAGTTTGAGACTGCTTTAACTGCCCTGGCTCGGTGCTAAGGAATTCTGGGAACTATAGTTTTGTGAGACATTTATCCTTCTCTGTCAGAGAGCCTTGGTGCTACAATAAACTACATATCCCTGAATTCTGTAGCACTGAGCAAGAACAGTTAAAGTGATCTCAAACTGGGTTAATTCTCCAGTGTGTTTTGGACCTATGCTATACATCATGATCACATAATATGGTGGCTATATAGAACAATTACTTGTAGCATCAGATAGTTAAGATCTTAATTATCAACTGTTGTTGTTGTGTGCCTATGAGGTTTATCACACTAGAGGGCAAACAGGATTTAAACAGGAATTAAACAGGAAATGCCTTATGTTTAACATAGGGCATTTAACATGCCTTATGTTTAACATAGGGCATTTCCTGTTTAATTTCTGTTTAATTCCTGTTTAATTCCTGTTTAATTCCTGTTTGCCCTCTAGTGTGATATGGCGATCCTATGGTAAACCTGAGAGCCAGTGTGATGTATTGATTTGAAGGCTGGACCATGAATTTGGAGACCAGTTTTGGATCCATGCTCAACCATAGAAACCCACTGGGTGGTTTCACATTTTCTCATCCTCAGAGGAAGGCAATGGCAAACCTGCTCTGAACAAATGTTGCCAGAGAAAATCCCATTTCTTGGCAAGTATCATAAGTTTTATTCATACAACACCAGAAGGTAACAGAAAGAAAAGTACAGTAAATGCAACTACAGTAAGCTATTTAAGAAAATCAGTTTTTAAAACACAGTAGCAAGTAAGAGAAACTGTTAATTTTTCAAACACTGCTAATAAGTAACTGGAACAAATAGCTAAAATGTTTTTGAAAAGTAACTTTCATGCTTTGTGTGGTCCCAAGAGACTCAAGGTCTGATATGATAGAAACAAGACTACTTGCTGTGAGTAGGATAATTCCATGCATTGAAGACACAGCTAACAAAAAGTAACATAAGAAGAATGGGGTTTATTTGCTTGTATATGTAATGTTCCACATGAGTTTGCTGAATTCGACACATGATGAAGCATCCCCTAATTATGATGTACACTATGTGAAACTGTGTTTCTGTCTTGTGTTACAATATAATTATGGGCTTAGTATTAAATATAGATGGGTTTTTAGCATCTGAAGTGCCATATTTTCCTAAATGAGATAAGAATCTGAATGTGAAGCAGAAAGAACTGGAAAACAGGCCGCAGGGGGGTCGTTTTGCTGAAATATTAGAAGTGTAGGCTAGCTGGAGCCACTGGGTTCCACTCTGAAATTTTTGGGGAGAGCTAGCAAGATTCTATCTTGCACTGTAGCAGCTGGAATAGATTCTGCAATCTACTCCACTTTTATGCAGACAGCAAAGGGGTGTGTGTGTCTGTGCATTTGTGTGTCTGTGTGTACGTACAGGATACCAGCTGACTAATGGTAACCCCATGAATTGCACGGGATACTCAAAGGTGGTTCTGCCAGTTCCTTCCTCTGAAATATGTCCGACATCACCTGGTATTCATTGGTGGTCTCCCATACAAGTGCTACCCAGGGCTGACTCTGCTTAGCTTCCAATATTAAACAGGATCTGGTGCATTTAGAGTAAATGCAAAAATGTGATGGATTTGATGGAGAGTTTGTGGAGAGGCTAAAAATCCATCTGCAAAGTGTCTGACAACCAAAACAATTATTAAATTTTGTAGTTATGGCAACTCCCTCCCACTTTTGCATCTAGGAAACTTCCAATTTTAATTTTTAATTTTTGACTTGAAACCTGGCCAGTGCAACATTAGATGCCAACAAAAACTGCCACTTTTGGAGACATCTCCCACAGTTTATGGTTTGTGTCTGCTCCCCCTCAATTTTTCTTTTTTAAATGTCTCTGAATCTCTCCTTCCTGGTTGAGGATTTTAGCTTGAAACTCAGAACTGCAACTTGGATGACAGCAACAACAAAAATATAATCGAACAGATTCGAGAGGTTTAGCACAATTCCCTGATGAGCTATTGCTGAATACTCCTATTATTGAAGATGTGTAGACAGTCTCTTGTATTATATCCATATTCTATATATACCTGCACACATGCCAAAAAATATATCTTAAATCCAATTGGTAGTCCCAATGTGAATAAACCTATTGATTACATGGGGGTTTGGTAAGTCAGCACTCAGATAACTCAATTGCTCTGTTTCAGTTGGGACTACTGTACAATTGCATTTAGGCCTATGCCACAATAAAGCTTCATCATTAAGATGTCCATAAAGACTTCGTTTTACTACAGCACGTTAACATGGTTATCAAATTGGATTTTTTTTTTAAAGAAATCATTGGATTCCAAGATAAGATAATTTGAAAAACTTATTTCATGGAATGTTTCCCATTCTCCAAGCATGTGATGTGCTAGCCCCACATTATTTGGGAAACCTTTCTTTCTTTCTTTCTTTCTTTCTTTCTCTCTCTCTCACTCACTCACTCACACACACACATCAGAGGCTTAAGTAGAAGCCAGAGCAGGTGAATTCAAGTTGGAAAAGAGGATGGGAGATATTCCTCCAGTGCATATCCTTAAACTAATTTAGCTGATTTAACTGTCATGGTTCCATCCTATAGAATCCTGGAATTTGTAGTTTGTTATGAGACCAGAGCTCTCTGACAGAGATGGCTAAATATCTTACAAAATTATAAATCTAAGAATTTGATAGCATAGAACAATGACAGTAAAAGCAGTGTCAAATATCATTAATTCTGCAGTATAGATGTAGCCCTTGCCTCTTTTCCTTTTCAGCAAATCCTGAAGGATCACAAAATTGCTCTAGAAAGAAGCCCTGAAAAGGAACCTCACATCATCATCTTCCTTTTTATAATTATTCATTAACCAGTGTTTTTCATACACTGCATTCCTGGGAAGATTTTGCAATGTACAATATGGGCCATTTGCCTTCCACAGTTATCACCAGGTATGAGCAATAAAGAGTTAATAAGTAACTTGAACCTAATCATTCTGTGCTATATTATAAACTTAAAGTGATGGGAAAAGAATATGACTGTGTAACACCACACATAGTAAGCAGACCGTGTTGTCAGAGAAGTGAAACTCTGTTTCAGTTAACTCTTCACTTGGATTAGCCATTTGTATCAGGAATATCTTTTGTTTTTTCCTCTCTCTTTCAGAATTTATCAGAATATGAGAGAAACCGATTCAGTATAATGGACCAGCCGTAAGTCTTCCCCTTTTGCCTTTGCTTGATAAATCTGGCAAATCTTGTGCTACTACTGTTCTCGTTTCATACTGATTATTTTAAACATAAAACATATTTCAGTAGCCATGTTGGCCATGCAGCAAATTACAACAAAATACAAAATCCACAAAAGAGGTAGGAAAAGGATGCGGTGAGGGGTGAGGTGGCTCAGTGGTTAAGATGCTGACTCTGATGATTGCAAGATCAGCAGGTCAGCAGTTTGAGGCCCAAGTGCCATGTGACGGAGTGAGCTTCCATCACTAGTCCCAGCTTCTGCCAACCTAGCAGTTCAAAAGCATATAAAAAGGCAAGTAGATAAATAGGTACCACTTTGATGAGAAAGTAACAGCATTCCATGGAGTCGTGCTGGCCATATGACCACAGAGTTGTCTCTGACAACACTGGCTCCCTCAGTTTAGTAATGGAGATGAGCACCACCCCCTATAGTCGGACATAACTTGACAACCTTCTCAAAAGTTTTTAGGGGAAGGAAGCCCCAAATAGGGTGCAGCTGTTGTGAAGACAGTCCATATCCAATTCATATTTTGCCCTGCATCAGGAAACCAGAATGTAGCTAGCCTGAGATGAATTCAGGGTCCATGTAGATAAGCCCTTAGTCCCTTGAGCCTCTATGTTGTTCTAGCACTTTTAATGACCCTCCAGAGCAGAAGCTGAGGTGTCAGATGGGTTGCATTCACCTCCTTTGAATTAGATTCCATTGAACAGAATTATTTGTGTCAGCAAAATGATGCCACTTGATTTCTCCTTATTTCTGTAAAAAAAAAGCCATCCAATTAGGCAAAAACTAGGAGGGACAAAGCTTGGAAACATTACTCCATTGTACTACAGTTGCAAGAAGCTCCCAGCTAATAGTTGTGGTGATGACTAGTCACTATGGCTAATAGTCATGGTGATGGGGGGTTAGGATCTGCAGTCACATAGTAACTGCTCTGACTAACCATCATGAGAGTCACTTGAGTTGGACCCAGAACTAGGCCAGTGGACCTACACTGGTGGGAATTGACTTCCTGAGCTCATGGCAGCCCCTCATGGCATCCTCTCCAGCTCCCTCAAAATACCAAGCAAAGGGCTAGAGACTCTTCTGAATGTGATCTATTGTGGAAGAGAAACTCTGGAAGCCATGGATCCAATACCTTCTATGAATCCATGAAAAGAAAATTTTGCATTGAATCTATTATGTTTAGCATCAGTATACTCCACTGTGTATTGATAGGTAAAGTGTATGTAAAGACAGATTTGATGTAGTGTGTGTGTGTGTGTGTGTGTGTAAAGATATTTATATAATCTTTCTAAATACTATATAGAATTGAAATGAATAAATTAACATTTTCCCAGTGCATGTTTTCATCTAAAGAGCCAGATCTTATATGAGATATATTTTGGAGGCTGTCAGAGAGTAAGAAATAAAAATAAGCACTGTTGTTTTACCTCTAAAGCAAAGGAACAATACGATTTAGTGAGAAAATTAAGAGAAAGAATTGTAGGTTAAACAAACATGATGGTACACTGGTCACATGTATTATTACAGGCATTTCTGTATTATTACAGACATCTAAAATCTCACCAACAATCTTGGTTTTTTCCGCCCATGTGGCATTTATTCTGAGAAGGCTGCCTCAGTGACCAAATTTTAATTATTAACCAAGAATATTAGAAAACTACAGGAGGGCTTTCTTGGAGAAATTAAATTTACCAAGGCTATACGTATTCTCAGGGTGGATTGGATACAGATATCCAATTCAGCACTGTCACCATTAATTCTCTTGTTCTGGCAGCCACCATCAGGATCATTTTGAGACTGAGGACTTTATCACATGAGGGATGAAAGTGGAATCAGAGCAAAATCAGAATTGGATAATAATTTTATTAAGACCACTAAAATGTCTCAGAGAGGCAGAAAGAGCGAGAGTGAGAGAACTGTTCAACAATGGAAAAAGGTTACTAAAAGAGTGAAGAATTTTTCTTTATTGGAGTTTTCTGAGCCAAGTCTGAAGAGCCCAGTGTCAAGGATGCTCTAGCAATGAATTTCATTCCCCAGAAGGGGGTTGTATTAAGTAGTCATTGCAGTCCCTTCAAACTCTACAATTCCATGACTGTATGAGATTTCTAGAGTTTGGTTGCAATCTAGCATCATAACAGGATACATGGATAATGTGGTGGATTTATGCAACTAGGAGGTGGCACATTGACTGAGTACCCATTTATTCTGTCATTTGCATATGGGCTTCTATTTATTGCAGTAGAAAGGGGTCAACACCCAGTCTTGGTTTTGACAGCAGATTCATTGGCCAGGATCAGGTTCTGCCCTGAATTTTTTTTTTAACTCTCCAATTGTATATAGATTGGACAAAATAGCAAAGTTACACTATAAAACCTTTCTGCAAATGTTGCCAATCATGATGGGCACTTCAATTAATATTGTGTCACATGATGTTATGTAATGGAGTCACACAAAGTGCAAAGATACCTGTACATGCTGATGCTATATGTCCTGGCCAGATACATCCATTACCTCCAAAGTCACCCTGTACACCATTATTGGATATGATCTGATTTAAATCCCTATGCAAGCCATGTAGCTTATCAGGTGACCTTGGGGCAGTCACTGTCTCTCAGCCTCACCTCCCTCACAGAATTGTTATGAGGCTGACAATAGGCAAGGGTTCCATGTACACTGCCCTGAGCCCTTGGAAGAAAGGAAGGATACAACTATTATTGGATAGTAATAATTACAATGATGGTGGTGGTGATGGTATCAACAACTGGCATTAAGTCAGCAACAGGACCACATATTCCCCATCAATGACCTAGAACATTAGATGATGGAGAGTTCTATGAGTGAAGCTCTCCAAATTTTCCCCTTCTTTGAAAAGCATCTGCAAGATTCCCTGTCTTGAGGAACTGCTCTTTGAACCTGTATTCCCCAATTGAAATCATACTATCCACCTACCCTTTCCTGAGGCTACTTATAACTCTGGAGGTGGGGGAGGTTTACAATTTAAGGACACAGTTTTGTGCCTGTATATTTTTATCCATGAGGTTCATAGTAGGTTTCAGAATGAAGTCTGAATTTACCCCACCATGTAGGAGAAAAAGATTACACCCACCCCACACTGTGGCCCTGACCTAAACCATCCCCCCACAGCTGCTTTTTAAAAAGAAAAAGAAAACACGGGACATTCAAATAATGCAGATGTGAGGAACCTGGACTCCCTCCAGCATATAGCCCATATAGCCTCAGCCCATATAGCCAGTGATCAGGAACGCTGGGAGCTGGAGTCTAATAACACATGGATAACACATTTCCATAGCCTACATCAGTGAAGCATCCCAATAACATCTAGTTTGGACCCCATTATATAGTTGCAAAGGATTGATTTTCCACTATCAGGTGGATAGAAAGGGATCTGTCATTTTTTCTCATTCTTTGTGACAGGACTCTGAAACTCCAGTGAAAATACACTTTTATTAATTCCTGCACTGACACTTTTCAGACAGCAAGTGGAATCCTCAGGGCAATCTTCGTGTCACCTCAGAGAGACAGTCCAGAAATCTGTGACCATGCTGTTCTTCTGTAGTGCTCTAGCTGAGTACAGTCCAGAAATAGAGCTGCCTATCTGAATTATAACAGCTGGGACTTCATATTTATTACACCAATGGCTTGCACATGTCCTTGAATTGCTCAAAAACATCGAGATGCGCAGAACATCAGCATTATCACTTTTGTTAAAAGGAAGGTTTTGAGAATGTAAGGCAGGGGTCCAAATCATAGATCCAGTGGACCAAATAAAGTTCCCAGGACTGTCCTTGGGGTGCAACAGACCTGTTTTCTTGCCGGAAAAACTTTTGGGGAGAGGAAAAAAATAACCTTGAGCACCAGCAGTTTTCCTAGAATATAGAAAAATCTTGCTTTATTGGGAAATGATAACTTCGGGGGGGGGGAGTGTTTTTCCAATCATGTTCAATTAAAAAAAAACAGCCTTTAAAACGCTTTAGAGGAGAAGATATGTTCTTCAGAGGGTCCCTAAAGGGGAAAATTAGTCCTTAGAAGTTTTTCCATCACTAATCTAAAGGAAAAATGTCTAACTTCCACCATGATTTCCCTTCCCAGAAACACATCCTAAAAATCTCAAGACTTGGAAGGAGTAAGGAAGCAACCCATAAAATATCATTTCACATCA
This sequence comes from Urosaurus nigricauda, assembly GCA_034509955.1. Taxonomy (NCBI): domain Eukaryota; kingdom Metazoa; phylum Chordata; class Lepidosauria; order Squamata; family Phrynosomatidae; genus Urosaurus; species Urosaurus nigricauda. Next base: position 191,341,858 of record JAOEGL010000003.1, on the reverse strand, counting down.
GTTCACTCCCTCACACACTGAGTGTGTTCAGCCAGAATTCTCATTTATCATCTGTGAGACAGTGTTTTAGTGCTGCTGAATAACTCCTACTGTGAGTAGGAGTGGCTTGACAGACTGTTCATGTCTGGCTTATCATGATTTCCAATCCCATCTGGAAATTGGGCTTGTCTTTCCTACCTGAAAAAAAAAAAAAAGAAATAAACCAGCACAAGACTATGGATTATTTCTCTGATTTGCTTGGGAGGGGCAGTTATAAACCAAAATGTTATGTTTAGATGTCACGATAAATAAGTTAAATTCAAAATCCTGTAGTTTCAGAAAGCCTGCATCAGATCACCACTTGTAAATAACAAGCTGAATGCCATGTAGCCATCATGCCAAATAGCCCATGATAGCTTGCTGGTCAAGAAATCTCCTTACAGGCCCACTTAATTCCCTAGCATAACAACATTGCTCTTAGCTAAGTGAAGAATGTTGGAAAAAATAATGTCTAGTTCACAAGCCCATAACTGTCTATATCTTCTGCACCATAATTATATTCACTTCTTGAAACGTATTTCCAAATTACTGGCAGATACCTCTCAATTATCTATAAGAGGGACAGTGATTATTTGCAGCACACAAAGTACTACATTTCAGTCTCATTGTAATGATCATCAAGAGAAGAGATATGTCTGGAAAGATCAGGATGAACATTGATGCTTCATATCTCATATACATATTCTAAAATGTGCATACCCATGCATCAGTTCCACTCTAAAACGTCATGATGTTTTTATATTTGCCCTAAGGCAAATCTAACCCATTTTACAGCCTGAATTCCAACTAATTCTTCCATCCAGATTCTTTCCCAATAGGTTGTTGTTTGGTATAATGTTTTAATGTAAAAAAATTCTGCATCAAGTCCCTTTCTTCTTTTACAATAAAATTAGGTTATTGGATCTGACTTCTCTGTACTCCCTTGGTGCAATATGCAGTATATTCACTGCCAGCCATTATGTCAGCATGCCAAATGGTAATTTAGCAATTATTATTTCAGCAAACTAGAATGCATATATTGTGTGGACTGATGGCAATAGTTATATATTGATATTGTATGTCATTTGGCCTTTACGCCTTTCATTTAAAAAAAAATATTTAATATCTATTTCAAAGGACCATAGGGACAATTGGTTATGGACCAATTTAGCTCAGACTGCTGCTAACAGTTTGGAATCTTATGACAACCTCTCATTTTAATAATCAGAGAGATAAATGCCAGGACAGGGCAAAGTAATTGTATAATAGAAGTTATTAATTTTTTTCAATAGATTTTAGCTCTTTCCACCCTCTATTAGGATCCCTGTAACTCCAATATTAATAGCCCTTGATTTTAAATATCATTTGTTTATCTTTAATCAACTTGAAGGCACACAGCAGCAACAACAACAACAGGAATAACAAAGATCCAGAAAACATACCAGGGAATTTTGCCTACATTACTGCATGGAACTGAGGAAGTAGACTCAAGTCTACAAAAGCTCATGCTACCAACTTCTTTAGTCTCAAAGGTGCTGCAAGATCTCTTTGCATACTGAAAAATCCTGGAGAGGGTGTGGTGCTGTAGGAACATTTGATCACATGTGAATATATTGTCCTAAAGGAAATGAATACTGGAAAGAAATTCACGAATGCTTAAACAAAATAACAAATCAGATAATACCTATTTCATCTTAATTCACCTTTTCACCATAATTAGTATTATCCATTTTGGATAACAAATAGAAACTAAATGTATAAAGATGTACTTTTGATACTCCTCAGTGCAGTGAAAAGTTCCAGATCCCCCCATGTAAGGCAAATTCCTCAAATGATTAAGCCCCATTCATTTGAATGGGTTGTGCTGCTGCAGCATGCAGCGCACACCATGGACATGCACCCCATTATTATTATTATTATTATTATTATTAACTTTTATTTATATAGCACTGTAAATTTACACAGTGTTGAACATACAATCTTTAATTAGATGGTTCCCTGCCCTCAGGCTTACAATCTAAAAAGATATGACACAAAAGGAGAAGGGAAAGATGGTGGGGAAGGGGATCAGGTCCACCAGTTCTTCCATTTACCAACCATGTGACCTCAAGTCTGCATATGGCGAGCCCGCATATGGCACAGGTGCGCTGTAATTTGATCTTGTTATTTGTAACTAAGCCTGGCTTGCCTGGCCTGTAACAGTGCCTGATTATGAAATGAAAAATTGTTAAAAAAAATATTAAGAGTAAGAATGCAATCCAGGCCAAATCTAAAGCATACCAAGGCTGCTAAGCAATGTCAGACTGAAGAGGTCCCATAACATGAATCCCCTACCCACCCATGTGCATTAATCTAACATGCATTTAATTAAAAATAAAAACAAGAATAGCAAGTGTTCTGACATCTTAAAGATGTATTCTGGCACCTTAAAGCTGAACAAGCTTTGACATAAGCTTTTGTGGATTCCAGCCCATTTCATGAGACATGTGGTGTGCAGTCCACAAAAACCTACACCAAATAATATTGGTTACTCTGTAAAAAGGTAAAAAAGATCTGCCGCGTTTGCTGCAATAAGCTAACAGAGCTACACACCTTTAAGTGGGGTGAAAGGTATTTGACAGTTTGGGATTGTGTTTTGTTATTTTTTTTTTATTGTTACTACTATTTAAAGGCCCATCATAATCTGATGTGTACATAACTGTAGTCGCCCCCCCCCCAAAAAAAACCCTTTTGTCAGTCTTTGATTTCATGTTCTCATTAATTTTGTGCCTTGTAGAAAAGCATCTGGAAGGATTTGCGTCCAAAGGAGCAGCTTAGATCTAATCCTGTCTGGTGCCGTCGTCTTGTTTTGGTTGTTTAGCCATATCAAATTAACATGAGGAAGCACCAAAAGGGTTGGGCTATAAATGCCTATCCACAAGACAGGCCCCAAAGCTTATACTAATAATTTTAGACCAATTTGTCTTTTCGGTGTTGTTTCCAAAATATTGCCAAGGTACTGGATAGACGGGCTATTTATCATACATGAAATAGCTGTTCTTCTTTCTTAGGAAGAAAAAAAAGTAAGCTTTTGATCTCACTGATAAAATAACTAGTTGGACCAACTAGTTATACTTAGAGTAGACCTATTGATATCAGTGGGCCTTGAATCTGTCCTGGACGCACAACTGTAGGTGTGCTGCAAACATGAATAAGTCTGGAACCAAGCCATTGTTTAGGGGAAAGCATGCAGCTACTGATATTGACAGAAGGTTATTGTTGTTAATACAAATACTGTACTCCATTCTGACCCCTTTCTTAGAATTGTCAAGCAGCATGAATTAGAATAGAATGAAGTAATTATTATTTGAAAAATACACCAGACAGCAGAGATATATTATAGAAATAGGTTGTCATGGGGAGGGTTGTTTCTAATAGTTTTAATTAATTAATTAATTAATTTTACACCTTTCTCCCAATACGGGATCTAATATCATTTAAGAATGGAGTGGGCCACAGTGTTTTCCTGGTTCAGAGTTGTTTTGGGGGCTTTGGGTGTTGACAACACATTAGTAATCTTAACTGCATGGACTGAGCTGCTGACGTTGCTGCGTGAAAGGGATAAACTTTGCAACAGAGAACATTTTGATTGACAGACACACCAAGACCAAAGTTTAAAGAAACCTAATATGTAAAAAGCGAACAATTGGCCTGTTGAATAATGGCAAAATTTCAGATATTTGAGAATTTTGCTTCTTGCTCAATATTCATTGGGACTCACATTGGATGCTGTAAAGTTGGAGGCCTATAATTTAAGCAATTTATATATGTTTTCAAGGAAAGTAACCTCTGAGTGCCCTCCATTGTAACAAGCAGAATCAGGGCCCCTGTTGCAATTTTCCCTCAATCGAGGGAACCTTCAAACAAAGGAGAGTAGGATGATCATCCATCTGCTTTCCAATCGACAGGGGAAGATATCCCCCTGAATCACAGTGGCTGCTTCCTGGTAAGTGGGGAATAGAGGATTTCCATAGTCCCTACATAGCCGCTACATAGGGATCATGAATATGAAACAGTCACAGGTACATAAACCCTTTCCCTGGTTTATGTACCCCGTGATTGTGTTTAACAGAAAAAAGAAGTCAAACTGCTATCGTTCTTGCAAGTCAGTGCCACTTTTTGAAATTGTCTGCTTTGTAAACTAGAAAGTGCTGCACCTGGATCTCAAAAGTGAGAAGAAACTCATCTCTCACTCAGGCATGAAGAACTGTACATTTATATCCTTATATCCTCTAAATGTGGTTGCATGAGCACTCTAACAGGAAATGTCAAACAGATGCCTAAACTAGTCTTAAGCTGTGTTGCTTTCACATTCAAAACTAAAGTTATTTATGCATATTATGTTATCTCACCATATACCAGTCCTATCCTGGGACCTGAATATGATTTTTTTTCCCCTATGTTTGGCCCATGTCACAAGATACATTGCATATTTGCACAGGAAGTGCCCAAAGAAGCAACTAACTTTCTGCCTCCTTTCATTCTTCTGTTTTTCCATGACAAAGAAATAAGCAAGTCAAAGCATGCTTGACCAGGAAATCAGGGAGCCCTTCCCAGTTATTTATTTCATCTTAGGGGAGTTCTGGCTATTTTGGTTAGCAAAATGGACCAGGATGAGCCAACAAAAGTGAAACAAAGGAGATTATCACATTACCTTTTTCCTGATCTTGGCATGGGCTGAGACCAGGCTAGGAAGATGTGCTATCACACAGTTCTGTGCTCAGATCATTACCATCCCATCCCCGATCGGAATGGCTCCCATGATGGAAAAGAAGGTTTTTCAAACAGGGATGGGAGAAGGATGGGATGGTAACTATCTGGGCTGTGTGGTAGCACATCTTCCCAGCCCGGTCTCAGCCCATGCCCAGTTCAGAAAAAAGCTGGTAGTGCGATAATCTCCAAATTTATTTATTCCTTTGTTACATTGATAACCTCCAAGATGGTTAAGGTGGACTGGTCCTACTCTCCATTTTTATCCACACAGCCCTTCTGCTGGGCTGCTACCACACTGCAGAATTAATGTAATTTGACACTGCTTCACCTATCATGGCTCCATCATATGGAATCTTGGGATTTGTAGTTTGTTGTGGCACCAGAGCTCTCTGACAGAGAAAGCCAAATAGTTCACAAAATTACAGATCCCAGAATTCCACAGCATTAAACCATGGCAGTTAAATCAAAGTCAAAGTGCATAATTCTGCAGTGTAGCTACAGCCCAGGTTAGCTTATGCTGAGGGGTAGTGCCTTAGGTATTCCAATTGTTACCCTAAAAGATGGGGGGGGGGGACATTGGGGGTCCCCACCAGCATTGTCAACATCTCCTTGAGAACTTGGAGAAATTATAGCTCAGAAGGAGGCCTGAGAGAGGGGGGTAACTTTGGGGATCTTTCTACCTATGTATATCAATACTAACTGCAGAGAGACTCCAGTTTCACTAAATAGAAGTGTTTTGTTTAGAAATATGCAAAGGTGCACACATACAAAACCAGTGCAACAATCGGAGAGAGTGAACTGAGAGAGAACCTATTTCTGTGAGCACAGCGTCTGTGAACAAAATGGCTATGGCCAGGGTGGCTATTTATATCCTATTTCATACCCCTGAGGGTATTCATACCCCTTGATGTAACACATGATATAACAAAGGTTTTCCTATGCAATTGACCAAAAGGATCCAGAATGACAGATGGTTTTAACTTGAGAGTAATAAAACACTGATTCGATTTGAAACAATGCCTGGATAGTCAAACAAGAAGGGGGAATAGAAACACATCATGAGGTAAGGTGGAAGGTGTAGTCATTGACAGCTTTTGCAATGGGATTCAATTTGCATTGCAAGAGGAAATGTGAAGAGGCTGAAGGGAGAGATGAAGTGATCAGCAAAGCCATTCAGTGTTTATTTTAGTCCTATTTAGATCTCCCAATGTTCTTAGGTCAGCATGACTAATTACACATGTACCTTCCTAGTATCCTCAGGTCATTGTGACTTCTCAAAACATATTCGACACTAGATTTATGGAACCCCATATCCAGTAAGAATGAGGATCCATGCGTATTTAATCATAAATAAAGGTACAATCCCATAACTATGTATCAGAGAAGAAGGCCCAATGGAATGAGGTTGACTGCTTATTCCTAATAAATTTGCACTGCAAATCTCAGCATATTCTTTAGGCCAATGTCCTGGTGGGTATATAAAGGACTACAGGCATAATATAAAGGCTATTTTACTTGTTTATACCTGATAAAGAAAGATTTTTATTTTTCATTTGTTTTTGTTTTTTTAAATGCATATTTAAAACTCTTCTCTCCCATATTATATTCTTATCATCTTTTAAAAAAATACTGGCAAAAGTATGTACAGAAATAGAAAAACAAAATGCTGATGTGTTGTAACATTATACAATGAGGTAAATTTGATTCCTTTGCCACTCATATTCCATATGCTCATAACTGCAACAATACATGGAGGAAGGGTGGCCTGTGGTAAGCCGTTTCATAAGCACAATTTTTCAACTTAGTATTTCTTTTCTAACAGAGAAAAATGAAGACATTTCTTTCAGTATAGGCCCTCACCAAGAAATTAGTCATTTGGTACTCAGTGGGGTTGCTGAATAAGCATGAATAGATTTGGATATTTTTCTTTACCTATAGTGCTGGGGAGGCATTTGAAATATTTTTGGGAAGAATTAGTTTATTTTTGTCTTGCTGTAACAACCAAAGATAATCTAGGTACATAAGATATGAAAATGATAAAGGGACAATGGGGGAAGAGTACACTGTCCTATTTGATCTGAACAATGAACTAAGTAGTACTAAGCTGAAGTCTCAGGTCTCAAGGACCACTTATGACTCAGACAATGGCCAGCCTTTGGTCTAGACCAAAAGTATGTAGCCAAGGATAAGAGCAGATGGTTGAGGCCCTGGAGGAATTCCAAATATATGTCCCCCTTTGTGCAGATGTGTGAGCAATTTGGGAATTTAAATAAAGACTACAGCACAAAAATCTTCCATGTGTTAATCCAGTTTTAGCCTGGAAATTCAGTTAAACTAACAACCTGATTCTTTGCATTTTTTATTCAGGGCATGTCTATACTGGTTAATTAAAGTGGTTCCCCCACTCACCCACCCACCCACCATGACCTGTCTACACAGTGCAGGACCAAATCCTTGATTCAAATGTGGACTGTTTGCATGATGTGAGTCAGTTATGCGAGGCAGCTGATCACACACTCCATAGCAACGCCGGGTGGCTGTTCACACACATCCTGCTGTTCTGCCCAGTTCAAGTCACTCTCTCTGAGGTGAGAACAAGGTGCCCAGCCATGTGATCAACACTGGACACCTCATTTCTGACCTCAGAGGGAGTGACTCAAGCCAGCAGCAGCAGGTGGCACAATGCAAAGCGTATATATACAAGCACCCAGCATCAATATGGAGTACAGAGGTAGCAGGGAATCAAGGGCAGTTCCAAGGCTAGAATACTCTAGAGCAGCCTGGAGTATTCTAGACCTAGTTCATTGAAGTGAACCATTTATAATCCAGCTCTGATCTAGAGATATGTGGAAAGATCTTGATGGGCCCACAATGACACCATCTGATGACTCTCCATGTTAAAGAACAAAGACACACGCACCCTACTCCTGAGATGAAGAAGCAAAAGTCCCATCTTGACTATGACGATCAGATAATAACTGTGGGACAGGCTTAAAAGCAGAAGTGCTTACTGTACCTTCCTATGGGGGTTTCTGTTCTCAAGGGAAATTAGTTGTTGCTTGAACAGATGCTAATTGAATCATGAAGATAGATGTGAATGTGCTTGTCTTCTTCCATGCTTTTGCTACCTTATAGCAAAAGTAGAATTATTCCATATAAAGCACCATAAGGCAGCATGGGTCTATACTGGCATGATCTATTTAATGTTGATTTCATGTAGGGATGCAGTCCACCAAATACCTCATTTCCACATCTGGCTGAGTGGCTTGAGAACTGCAAAGATTTTGTACCCAGTTGCCTGCTATAATTAATGGCCCATTCACACTACAGAACTACAGATGGTGACATTCCAAAGAATCCTGGGATCTGCAGTTTAGGAAAGGGCATTTTGAATTCTCAGCCAGCAAGATCTAGGACCTCACCAGGCTACTAGTCAAAAGATGCCATGGGATGCTGCTATGGCAGTTATAGAGCATAATACGGTAGTTTAGACAACCAAGTGTATTACCTCTGCTGTGAAGCATGTAACTAACATTTCTCTTCTCTCTGCTCCCAATATATGCTGTACAACTGCTTCAATACAATATTCTTGATATGGGGGGGGGGGGGAGAGAACAGACAGAAAAGAGGCAGAAAAAAGCCATTCACCTTCAGCCTCATTCTGCCTCATTCGTTGAATTTTATGTGGTCTTTACAGGATACTATCCTCCATTTTTCCAGCACCACTTTTTCCTTCTAACTGCCTTCTAACTTCTAACTGCGCCATGTTGGAAACTGTCGTGATTTTTAAAGAATAAAAAACTCTGAGCATATCCCATATCCCATTTCACATTTTAAACCTACTTAAATCATGCCTCAATTATTGCAAGACAATAAAAACAGAATTTGCTTCAACTCCCCTAAGCTAGAGAAAAAAACTGTTTTGTTGTGGGGAAAAGGATAGCATATACTGGAAGAAAAAAAATAATAATGACAATGATTACCATGAAACACAATCTTTGTGTTTATATTTTTGTTTATATTCATCCTGCCCTTCTCCCCGACTGAGACTGAAGATTTCCCTCCCACATGATTAGAAAGATGTAGAAATGATTCATTTATTATTTGATAAATGTTGTATTTGTTTTTATAAGTATTTATATTTATATATTTTAAATTTTTATTATTTTAAATTTAAAAATAAAGAAACAGGGACAAATAAAACACAGCAGGTTGCAATGTTAAAACAGTATTCAATAGTTGTAATATTCAATCACAACTGAGTTACAAGCAGTTTCAAAACACAGATATTAAAATATTTTAAAATACAACACCAACTAGCAGGCAATTGCCAAAAGCCTATCTGAATGAAGAAGTCTTTGCCCATCAGGTGAAGGACAGCAAGGAGTGGGTAGCCTGACTTTCTTAGGAAGTCAGTTCCATAGCCTGAGAGCAATCACTGAGAAGACCTTTTTCATGTCGTCACTAACTGAATTTCTGAGTGTGGCAAGACCAAGAGAAGCACCCCATGCAGATCTCCGTTCCTTCAGCAGGCTTGTATACGAAAGAGACAATTGTCTTTCAGATATGGTCTGTAGCCATAAGCATGATTGGCTGGTTGCCCCTGAATATAACTTTGCAAATAACAGGAAATAATATTGCTAGTATGCCAGTATTCAGCCCTGGTATGCCCACACCAGCCCAGGTGCTGACACTGAGCCTGTTTGGCACTATCCTTCTCACCTGCTGCTCTCAGGATGGTTATTTTCCAGCCAAGCTGCATGACGTAACAGAAGCTAAAATGATTTATTAGTCAAGTTGCAGGACTGCAAAACACACACACCCCAGCTGTCTCTAGGTCCCTTTTATCCATTTCCAGAGCATTCTCATTTCCAGAGTTCAAGTGAATGGAAAGAGCACATATGAAGAAAATCTGTTGTCTGCTCTCTTCATCTATTAATTTCAAAAGGGGCTTCCCCAAATGATGAAGAATGAGAATGAAGAAAGCATGGATAAGAACAATATGCACATGATGCTCTCAAAATATAAGATACAATACATTTCCAGAATATTTAATACAAAACACACATTTATAGGTCTAACAAGCATAAAGCACTTATGCCTTTGAAGAAGAGAATTATAATGATTTCATTCTTTAAGAATGATTCTTCACCAGTGGTGTAGGCTTCCCAGCAGGCAGGTGTTTCAGGATTTGAGTTGAGCAGTGTGTGTGTGTTGTTTTTTTTAAAAAAAAGTTCATTTATACTATTTTATCTGAAAAATGAGCCAAAATTATTACACCTATTGCTCTTTTAGTGCACAGATTGAATCATCCTATGACCATTTAGAAGTATACCTAGTGTCTTTCCTTTGTTATTTGTCTATCTCCAAACAGTGCCATACAGTGTGTCATACATGTGACTTGTCTCACTAGGAACCACTTTTAAACTTTAAGTGCCAAATCTGGCACTTAAAATTAAACTTTCTCCCCATTTCCCCAGTGAATTCATCAATGCTTGGATTGGAACGTTTTATATTTTAACAAAACTTATGGAGGGAGACAGGTTTAAAGGCGGAAATGAGATATTTGTTCATCAGCAGGTAGCACAGGTTTTTAAAATGAGATTGGGCCAGCACTGCTCTAGAATTAGGCTTTTAACTCTTGTGACTGAAGACAGGCTGAAAGGGACTGAAGTAACTGTAAAATCTCAGAAGTCCTACCGTAATAAGAATAGGTGTTTCAGCCATAATTATGAAGTCAACATGTTAGCCACAGTGTTGAGATGAATGGACAAGATCGCCATGTATAGGTTGACATTTTGCTTCCATGGGATTTCCATATCCTTGCCTATATGTGAAGTAAATTTAGTTGGCATGCTGTATGTATGGGACTGTCAAAGGAGAATTCTCACATATGTCATAAGAACTGAACATTTTGTCAAAAGAATGGCTTTGTCCTAAATATCCAGCGAGAAGAAGCTTACAGTGCCAGGGTGGTGAAAAGTAGCTTATCTTTCATTTAAACCAGCTCCAAAATTCAGCAGGCTTGAAAATGAAACTCTGATATAATAAAAGAAATATATCTCAAAGATGAGGGTCACAGAGGCAACCCAACAGGGCTATACCTCACCTTGAAGTGGTGGAACAAGCATCTCCCTACCCTTTGGACAATAACCCATTTGTAGTGTGGGATAGGCTGGGCTGCTTCACTTCAGACAGGAGGTGGCAGACTCCAAGGTTTGAACATTCCTTCATGTTTACAAAAACATATGAAAGAGACATGGCTTATTATTGATAAGCCCTGGCAATTTCAGTGTACTAGTATTCTGAAGATTTATTCAAGTAATCAAATAAAACAGCCTGCAGAAAGTTCTGATGAAGCCATCTCTGGTTTTTTTAGTTGTTAGTTATATTAATCTAAGATATACAGATGACACAGTACTACTACGGTAGCAGAAACAAAGATCTGGAGCAATTACTGAAGAAGGTCAAGGAGAAAGTGCCAAGGTAGGCTTAATGGTGAACGTTAAAAAATAATAACAATAATGACCATGGAAAATCAACAAGAATTCATCCAGGACAACAAGTAAATTGAAATGGTTAAAGAGTTCCCATATTGGTTCTGATCAAATATTGATCAGAACAGTGACTATAGTCAAGAAATCAGAAGAAGACTATGATTGGAAAGATGCCTTGGCATCTCCCCAGACAAATACAAGAAGGAATGGCAGGGGCAGGACCATCTAAAGACATTTTGCTACCTGAGGGAGAGCAACAAATGGTGCCACCCTACTTATCCAAGGCAAGTTGCATAGTGCACTGCCATAGGAATCCATAGGATTCCAGCATAGGCAGTTTTTCCCATACCGAGGGGGGGGGGGTGTTTCCAGAACAGATCCTCTGCATAAAGGGCACACTATAATGTATATACCCATGTATAGGTCTAGAAATTTTAGTCAAAAATTGACCCCAAAAACCTGGTTCAGCTTATCCACAGGTCAATGTAAGTACTGTACTTTAATTCTTATCAAAAAAGGAACCATGCCCTGATGAAAGGTGAGAGCTTAATCTCTTCTTGGAGCACCAAAAAGAAGCATCAGCCCCCTCTACTATCTCATCCATCCAGCCTTCAGGGTGAGCACAAAGAGTTATGCCTGTCTACATTTTTAAAGATCTTTAGCATCGTTTTCCTTTGCTTCACCCTTTACATCCTTGGTTACATGCTGCTAAGTTTTACCCTCGACTTATCCAAGGGTCATACCAAAAGCCATAATATTGGCCCCAAAGCCTGCCGTCAACTTATACATGAGGTCAACTTATAGTTGAGTATATACGGTAAGTACCAATTAGCTGTCCCCTCATGACTCTGCCTGAGTTTACTACCTCTTTCTTTCAAATAGTAGGACCAGCCCTGGCTACAGCCTGTTACATCGGGTGGGGAAACAGGAGAGGGCCTTCTTAGTGACTGACCCCAAGCTCTGGAATTCCTTTCCCAGAGAAGTTAGACTAGCAGCTTACCTGTTTCTTTTTGCAGACAAGTAAAGACTTTCCTGTTTAGACAGGCATTTGATGAATGAGTCTATAAGGCCCATATCACCTAAACAATGCACTGGATCTTGCTAGTGTTGTTGTGCTGGTGTGTCTGTGGGAAGGTGGATGTGTTTGCACGTTTAATGACATATATTTTAACGTGGTTCAATTTTTATTGTTCAATTCTGTTTTAACTTTTGTAACTTATGAGGAGGCAGAATAAAAATAACAATAACAACTACCACCTTGTTACATGCAGGCCACTCACTTTTCTAGGCTTTAAAAAAAATTTGTATTTGCCCACAAAAAAGGAAAAAAGAAAGGATTACAAAATCTTCCTCCTCTGTTAATCTATTTACATTGTGGCTTAAAGTTTTATGTACGTATCCTAGAATATATTTATTGAAATATTCATAACAGACATATCAAAAATAAATATATGAATATATAACCCCTACCTTTTTCAGATCTGTGTATCCTGGCTAAAACATGGTGACTGATCCCACCTTGTGGGAATATTGAGAGGCCGTCAGCCCAAAAGAGTTACACACGAACCTCCATTTACTTTCTAAAATATCTTTTCAGCAATATCATGGAGGTAAAAGTTTCATTATAGTCAGGAACAGGACTAGGAAGGTACAGTGGGGTCTTTGTAGAAATACTGAGGAGCTAAAGCGAAAAGCAGTTTACCATGGTGTGAATGGATGGATACTGCGAGATAATAGAGGCCCATGGAACCAGTGCCTGAAAGAAAAAGAAAAAAAATCATATTACTCAAAAGTTTAAAGTGTAATTAAACTAGCAATAAGGTTAAAACCAGGTAAAAGCATTGCCTTTAAAATGAAAACAACAAATATACAATACAATGCATTATGCAAGACCCTTTCATCCAAAGTTATCGGTTGTCAAAGGCCTACCAAAACAAAACACAAAAAGTCTTCCCAGGCCTACAGAAGAATGAGAAGGATGCCAGTCTGCCCTGTCTTCTCCAGAAAGGGAGTTCCAGAATTTAGAAGCAGCCACAAAGAAGGTCCTCTCCAGCATTCCCACTAGATGCCCCTATTGAGGGTGGCAGGACAGATGCACACCCATCATCTATTCCAAACAGAAATCAATGGGATTTCAAAGTGTCATTCATTCTTGTCTGGAAATAGCCCATGTTTCAGAAGGAATATGAGAGCCTGGTTGGTACAAACAAAAAATCTGTCAAGACCAACATTCTTCTCCCAGCTGGAGTTAAGAAGCAAAATTGGTTGTCTACCACATTCAATACATGGAGGCCAAATGTAGCCCTGGTACTGTATGCAGCCTTTTCTAGAAAAAGAGGAGGATAAATTGCAAGTTCTGGAGGCTTTCAAGACTGGTGACTAGATTTTTAAACAGGTTGGAGACACCCCAAGCACAGTTTAAGAGTCAAAAAAGAAGGATGTTCAGAAATAGTGGCGTTCTCACATGGGGCAATTCATGCAGTTACAATTCATGCAGCTCCTGAGGCCACCATTGACATAGATTTGTCTTGCCATGTTTACTGTCTCCAGTATTTCACAGCTGAAAAACGGGACAAATATGGTCAAGAAACATGAAAGTGTGGTCAAGATGGCAAAGATTATTAAAGAGGAAGACCCTTATCACACGAGAAAAGAAAGACAAAATGGAGTAGGAGAGTACTAGTTTTCTCAATGCGTCTCCACATGCCCTGAGAGCATTTCTATTCTCCTTCCTGAGGAAAGTGGTTGAAATGCTTTTGTTGAACTGATTTTTCCAGCACAACAAAAGAAACATTCTGCAATCTGAATTTGAAGGCTTTCATGGGTGCCATCCATAGTTTTTGTGAGTTTTTCAGGCTATGTGGCCATGTTCTAAAAGAGTTTGTTTCTGACATTTTTACAATCGTCTCCCTTGAGAAGAGAATGGAAGTGCTACAAACAGCATGCAGAGAAGCATGGAGAAAGTTGGTATTCTCCCACTCCATTTTGGTTTTCTTTTCTTATGTGATAATCTCTAGGGTTTGAATTCCTGTTCAGGCATGGAAACGCACTGATTACCTTTAGCAAGTCACACTGTCTCAGCCTCTGTGAAAAGCAAAGTCAAATCCTTGCTGAACAAGGCTGCATCTGCACTGCAGAAGTAATACAGATGCGGCTTTAACTTCCATGGCTCCATGCTATGGAATCCTGGGATATGTAGTTTGTTGTGGTCCCAGAGCTCTCTGAGAAGGCTAAATATCTCACAAAACCTTTCCCTTCTCTTTTTGTGTTGTCTCTATTAGATTGTAAACCTGAGGGCAGGGAACTGTCTAATTTATAAGACTGTATGTACTGCACTGTGTAAATTTACAGCATTATATAAATAAAGGTTAATAATAATAATAATAATAAAACCACTAGTCCCAGAAGTTCAGAGCATTGAACTATGGTCATTAAAGCAGTGTCAAACTGCATTATTTCTGCAGTGCATACCCAAATCTTCCCAAGAACACTCAGTGACAGAGTTGCATTATTGGAAACAACTTGAATGGACACAGCAAGATGGGAAAGCGTGCAGAGAGAAGATTAATCCGGACTTTGTTGTTGTTTGTTGCTGAGTGCCTACAAGTTGTTTCCGGCTTATGGCGACCCTAAGGCGAATCTATCATGGGGCTTTCTTGGCAAGATTTGTTCAGAGGAGTTTTGCCATTGCCATCCTCTGAGGCTGAGAAAGTGTGACTTGCCCAAGTGGGTTTCCATGGCCAAACAGAAATCAAAGCCTGGTCTCTAGAGTTGTAGTCCAATTCTCAAACCAGTATGTCATGCTGGCTTTCCCCAGAAGGTCCAAGCCAGTATAGCGTAGTGATTTGACTATTTGACTGGAGACTATGGAGTTTATCAGACGACGGAAATTGGAAGTATAATCTCATGGCAATCCGAACGCAATCATGGGGTTTCACGTTATTGCGTATTAAACTATCTCACGCAATTTTGGGCAAAAGGGAAGTCATTCCGAACGCAATCATGGATTTTATGTTACGGCGCATTAAAGCATCTCACGCAATTCTGGGCAATGGGGGTCATTTTCAGGTAACGGGAAGTCATTCTGAACGCATTCCGAACACAATTGGAATTCACATAAATTCACGTGAATTTAATTGGCTCCAATTGGCCCCGTTCGAAATAAGGAGAAATTCCTCCCATCTGATAAACTCCTATGACTCTGAGAACCAGGCTTCGATTCCTGCTTGGCCACAGAAACCCATTGGGTGACCACCTTGGGCAAGTCACATACAGTACTCTCAGCCTCAGGGGAAGAAACCATGGCAAACCTCCTCTGAACAGATCTTGCCAAGATAACCCCACGATGGGTTGGCCTTAGGGTCACCATAAGTCAGAAACGACTTGAAGGCACACAACAAGAAGTGGCCACTGTGAAGAGAGAGGATTAGTCAGGACTATCCCCAGCCTTTGCTTGCCGTCCGTGGTTTCTCAGGTTGACACTGGATGAGTGTCTGGAAACTTGCCTCAGAGCAAGGCTCAGAGCTGTGTTGCCAATGCAATGGCCCAAGCGAAGCAGTTGTTTTCTCCCTTAGGCAGGGTGACTAAGGGTCCTCCTTTTCTAGGCCGTGGCCTCCATTTTGGAAGAATTCCAAAGTGTCCTCCACTTGGAGCAGGGATTTATATTTAGATCAGTATTCTGAGGTGAAGTCGAAGACTTTCTTGGCTGGCATCCATACTTCTTTATCGGTTTTTCAGGCTATGTGGCCATGTTCTAGAAGAGTTGGTCCCTGATGTTTTGCCAGCAGCTGGAGGATGTGCGCAAAGATCTTGTTGTTGTTGTGTGCCTTGAAGTGGTTTCCCATTTACGATGATCCTAAGGGGTTGTCTTGGCAAGTTTTTTTTTTCCCCCAGAGGGGGTTTGCCATTGCCTTCCCCTGAGGCTGAGAGAGTGTGACTTGCCCAAGCTCGCCCTGTGGGGTTTGGCGACATGTCCGGAAGAAACTCTTCTAGAACATGGGGCCCCAAAAAACCCACAAAAAGTATAGCATTTTGAGGTTTCCAATCCTGGCTCAGCCATGGCACCCGACTGGGGGAGCTGGGGCAAGTCACACTCTCTCAGCCTCAGGGGAAGGCAATGGAAAACCCCCTCTGGGAGGGCAAAAAAACCTTGCCAAGACAACCCTAGGACAGGTCTGCCTTAGGGTCAATATAAATGGGAAACAACTTGAAGGCACACAACAACAACAAGAGCAAGAACTCTGAGCTTTGCTATTTGGGCACGTCCTCCATTTTTCTGGAAGGCCCTCCACTTCGAGGGCCTTGTCCTCCACTCTGTAGTGCAGCTGGGACATCTAGTCCCCCCTGCCTTTCATCCTTTCCAAGGGTCCAAGCTGGGAAGAGTTTTCCTACTCCTCATCCCACACCAAGAACCAAAGCAACCCACCAAAAGACTTAGGAGACGCAAAAAAAGATTTTCTTCTCGGGCTCTGAGTGCGAATCCTGCGCAGCTCTGTCCAAAAAAGTAACACACCCAGCTGCCTGAGGGAGTCACATGATGACGAGTGGAAAGACGAAACCTGGGCAAGTTTTGCAGCTCTCCTCTCTTGTCTGTTGTTGTTGTTTCAGAGGCAGCCAGACTCCTTGGAGGTGTGGGTTGTGTGTAGGTTGTGGGTGTGTGGAAATCCTCCAAGGGGAAAGAAAAAAAAAACCACTCCTCCTCTTTCTGGCTCTGCCAACAAGCCAGGTGCCAACCCCTTGCCAGCCTTTTTTGCTCTCAGGGAAAGCTGGAGCCAGGAGGGAATGGAGAAACTCAACAAAATCACTGTCCCAGCCGGGCAGAAACTCAGGTAGGGTGGCTTCTTTTTCTCTCCACCACCTTCACTTTTTCAACCTGATTTTTTTTTCATCATCCACACTGGAGAAGTAACCCGGTTTGGCAGTGCTTTGAACTCTTTCTGGCTCAGGGCTATGGAATTCTGGGAGTTGGGGTTTATTGTTGGGGGGCCCAGAGCGGAGCGGATTTCCTCTGTAAACCTAAATTATTTTTTAACCACTTTTAGATTTGAAGTCTTGACTTTTTGAATGATATGGAGAGAGAGAGATCTTGGTGCACCTTTGAGACTCACTGGGAGAAAGAAGGTGGCAGCAGCAGGAGCTTCCCTAGATTTCAGTCTTACTTCCTCAGATGCTTTTGGATACAATAATAATACAGTAATAATAATAATAGAGAGAGAGAGAGAGAGAGAGAGATCTTGTAGTACCTTTGAGACTCACTGGGTGAAAGACTTAAGTCTACTTCCTCAAATACATTTAGATATTATTATTATTATTATTATTATTAGAGAGAGATCTTGTGGCACCTTTGAGACTCACTGGGTGAAAGAAATTGGCAACAGGAGCTTTCCTAGACCCAAGTCTACTTCCTCAGATGCATTTGGATCTTATAATAATAATAACAATAAGTAGAGAGTGAACTTGTGGCACCTTTGAGACTCACTGGAAGAAGGAAGGTGGCAGCAGGAGCTTTCCTAGACCTAAGTCTACTTTTTCAGATTCATTGGATATTATTATTATTATTATTATTATTATTGGAGAGAGATCTTGTGGCACCTTTGAGACTCACAGAAAGAAAGAAGGTGGCAGCAGGAGCTTTCCTAGACATTAAGTCTACTTCCTCAGATGCATTTGGATATAACAACAACATGTAGAGAGAGATCTTGTAGCACTGAAAGAAAGAAGGTGGCAGCAGGAGCTTTCCTAGATTTCAGTCTTACTTCCTCAGATGCATTTGGCAGAGTGGGAAGCCCAGGGACAGGCCTATATTGGTGTGTGAGAATGTCCATTCAGATTCCAAATACTTTGTGTGTGGAAATGAAATGGCAAGTCCAGTTTGGCACTGAAAACTAGCCTGTAGGTGAAGAGAACAGATGACTGTAGGATAATGGTATATAGGTACTCTGTGAGTGTGTTTTAATGATTTTATAGAGTTGTCTTTTAACAATGGGTTTATGTTTTTTAATTGTGTTGTGTATTTTAATATGGTGTGCCCCACCTCAAGACTTGAGGAGAGGTGGGAAAGAAATAATAATAATAATAATTGTTATTAATATTATTATTATTTGAAGATATTGGTGTGTAGAATCAGTATGTAGCGAGATCTCATAGCACCTTTGAAACTAACTGAAAGAAAGAAACTGGCAGCATGAGCTTTCATAAACTTCAGTCTACTTCTTCAGATTATTACTACTACTACTACTACTACTACTGAGAAATCATTCCCAAAAGAGAGATGGGGTGGTCTTCAGGGAAGCAAGTTTATGGGTCCCACAGGAATCTGTTCCAGACAAGCCAGGTGTAAATAAAGGCTGTGGTTTTCTTTTCTTGGCCAGGTCCCGTGTCACTGTGTGACACAGGTAAATATTTAACTAAGTGAATCTTTTCCTAGCCCTCCCATGTTGAGAAAGGCTTCATTGGTTGAATGTCTGCCTGCCATTAAAAGCTAGCCATGCATGTTAGTTCCTCTATGTGCCAGTACATGTTTGGAACCCTTTGAAAACAGGTGTTAGTTTCCCTGCAATTATTGTTGTTAACTGCCTTCAAGTCAGACTCATGGTGACCCTGTGGATGAGACATCTTCAAGACTCGACTGTCCTCCACTGCTCTGCTCAGGTCCTGCACATTCATGCCTGTATCCTCTCTAACTGAGTCCATCCATCTAGGATGTCGTTGTCCTTTCCTTCTATTGCCTTCAACCTTTGGACTCTTTCAGACGTGGGAAATTGGAAGTATAATCCAAGGGCAATCCAAACACAATCATGGGGTTTCACGTTATTGCGAATTAGAGCTTCTCACGCAATTTCGGGCAAAAGGGAAGTCACTCCGAATGCAATCATAGGTTTCACATTATTGCGAATTAAAGCTTCTCATGCAATTTCGGGCAAGGAGGGGTCATTTTCGGGTAATGGGAAGTCATTCCGAATGCCTTCCGAATGCAATGGAGATTCACGTAAATTCGCTAAACAAGTGAATTCACCTGAATTCGCATTGGCTCCATTCGAACTTGGGAGAAATTCCTCCAGTGTGAAAGAGTCCCCTCCTAGCATTATTGTCTTTTGAAGTGAGTCTTGCCCTCTCATGATGTGATCAAAGTACAACAGCCTCAGTTTGATCATCTTGGCTTCCAGGGAGATTTCAGGCTTGATCTGTTCCAGAACCCATTTGTTTGACTTTTTGGCCATCCACGGTATCCTCCTCAGCACTCTTCTTTAGCACCACATCTCGAATGAATTTATTTTCTTTCTGTTAGTTTTTTTTCACTGTAAAGCTCTCCCATCCGTACGTGGTGATGGAGCATGGACGATTTTAAATTGAGTGCTTAGTTGCATACCTTTGCATTTTAGGATTTTGGCCGAGTTCTTTCAAAGCTGCCCTTCCCATTCTTAGCTTTCCTATTTCTTGCCTGCAGTCTCTGTTCTGATCAGTGTTTGATTTACAGGATTCTCTGCGATGCTGCCCCCAAATTTCTGATTTTCCCTGGGCTGCAAGGGGAGAAAGCATAGCACAGGGCAGTGGGCAGACATCCTTTGTGTGGGCAGGCAGTGCTGCCTCTTTCCACCTGTTCCACTGTTTCCTTGGGGATTTACTGAGGCATCTGTCCAGCTATGCCCAGGTGCTGTACAGCTTGCAGTCACCTGATTTGCAGAATTTGTGCACTGGACCCATCAGCTTTTCCATAACAGATTAGCCTGCAATCAAAACTAGTGCTGTGGACCCTTAGTATCTGCATGGGTTTGGTGCCAGGACCCCTGTGGATACCAGAATCCATGGATGCTGAAGTCCCATTAAATACAATGGAATAGTAAAGTAGTGCCCCTTACATAAAATGACAAAATCAAGGTTTGTTTTTTTGGAATATATATATTAATATTTTCAAGCTGTGGATGGTTGAATCCACAAAGAAAAGAGTCAGTGGATATGGAAGGTCAATTGTAGTTTCTTATTGGTTTCTGGTAGCCAAAAGGAGAGAATAACTCACAGAGATCTGGGACATGGCAAGCAGAACTACTGCACATACACCACTGTGTTCAACTGGTGTTTCCAAGTCATGCATGTGTCTGTATCATCATCATCATCATCATCTTCTTCTTCTTCTTCTTCATCATCATCATCATCATCATCATCATCTTTTCATTTTCATTGTTTGTTTAACACTTGATGTGTGAGAAGCCAAAGCAGTTCACATGAAAGGGGAGCAAGATTTAAAAAATACTATAAAAGAATAATTAAATAATCTGTCAGTACATCCCCACACACACACACACACATATGTATTTCTGGGAACTTTTGCACTGTTTGTTTGGTGAGGAGCCATTCTGGAAATGTATGGTCTGAAAATGAAATTGAAGCCACAAATACAGTCAACCCACCAGAATGCTAACATGGATCCACAAGGGATACATGTGGTGAGAAAGAAAGGGGAAAGCTGATTAAAATGAAAAGTAAAAACTTTTGAAATTTGTATGAATCTGCATTGTAAGGAAATATCATGTAGTTGTTGGGCTGTGGATATAATCTAGGAGGAAGTTAAGTTGTTCAGGTGGTGTTGAAATATATTGTATGGGGTAGCTATATAGGAGGATTCACAGCCAATGTGGGGTTTTTCTCTGAAAATCCAGAGGAAAAAGAACTGCCTTTTATCCCACATTCACCTGGAAAATCTGGATTGGTGGCGACGATATGACTGTGGTAGTTGGAAATATGCCAAACTGTAGGGCATGCAATTGCCATAGGGCCACCCTTTTCTTCTGAATTACTCCAAACTCGCCATGGTGACTGTGGTGTTATTGGTGCCACTGCAAGCCAGGAAAGTACACTGTTGCTATGGGGTAAATATGGGGTTTCCCACCAGTGTAGAAAAGCCCTACAATACATTTATTACTGTTTGATAGTTCCTCCCTCTTTGCACATCTTTTTTTAGTTTTGTTTTCAATTATTTGAGGGTTTTCCATTTTAAAGCAAGATTTAGCAGAATTAGTTTTATGAGGAAGCATAAGTAGCATTATGTGTGTTCCAGCATCACCTGAAATATGCTAGGCTGGAACCAGAGAAAAGGCCTGGCAAGAAAGAGCCGGGCTGTAAGGAAACAGAAGTCCTTCTACACCTTTTGTTGGTGTTAACTGCCCTGGAGTCACTCCTGACTCATAGTGACCCTGTGGATGAGACATCTCCAAGACTCCTTATCCTCCACTTTGCTTAGGTCCTATCATTTCAGGCCTTTAACCACCCTGATTGAGTCCATCTGGCATGCTGTCTTCCTCTCTTTCTTCTGCCCTCTACCTTTCCTAGCATTATTGTCTTTTCTAATGGGTCATGCCTTCTCGTGATATAGCCAAAGTATGGAAGCCTCAGTTTGATCATCTTGGCTTCCAGGGAGATTTCTGGTTTTTAGATGCCCAAAGATTATCACACTAGGGTCAATTCCAGAACCATCCCACAATTATCCCATTACCATCCCACAATTGTCCCATTGCCAATAATGGGGTATTCATTGCCAATAATGGGATAATTGTGGGATGGTTTTGGAATTGACCCCATGTTATTATTGATGCATTAAAATTAACAAATGCAATGTGGAGACCACCTCTCTTTTCAGTGAATCCTAAGGAACTAGCCCATCTTTCCAAGCCTCCATTTTTATGGGGGCCGTGCTCAAGCCTTCTGATAATGACCAAAACCTCATGCATAGCCGCAAGTCAGGGGAAAATCATGCCACATTCTCTATACCTTCCACCATTTCATAGATGAAAACTGGAATGCATGTAACCAAGCAACATTGTGAGGTGGTCAAAATGACAAATGTTATTCATAATAAATAACACACAAGCTAGGAGAGGCTGCATCAGTTTGCCTTTGTCTGAGACTCCTGGGAAGGGAACAGTTCTGTACCCTGCTGAGTTTATTGAGTGCCAACTACTTTTTCACTTCAGACTCAGTTTACAACAACTGAAGTAAGCTGAGGACAACAGTGTGAAAAAATGGGAGGCGAAGAGAGACACTTCGACATTTCAGGACTACCACTACTAGATCTGCCACACCTTTTGTTGTTGTTAACTGCCCTCAAGTTAACTAGATCAACATTAGGAGAAACTTCCTGACAGTAAGGGCTATTTGAGAGTGGGACACATTCCTCTGGAGAGTGGTGGAGTCTCCTTCTTTGACAGTTTTAAGCAGAGGCTGGATGGCCATCTGTAGTGTTGGGGGTGCTTTGATTGTGATTTCCTGCATGGCAGGGTGCTGGACTGGATGGCCCTTGAGGTCTCGTCCAACTCTATGATTCTATGATTCTAGGCCAGTTGGAGGCTGTGGCATGACTCAACAGCCATCCAACCTTATTGGGCAGTGCTTACCTTATTTTAAAAGGTGCTCTAGACTATTACTTCTTAAACTATCTGATCCTATAATCCTAGAGTTGGAAAAGGCCACAAGGGCCATCCAATCCAAACCCTTACCATGCAAGACCATACAGTCAAAGCACCACTGACAGATGTCTATCCAGCCTCTGTTTAAAAACCTCCAAAGAAGGAGACTTCACCACATTCCTTGGGGACATATTCCACTGAACAGCAAATACTGTGAAGGGGAAAGAAAGAGTTTCTTCCCATTTCTCCAGTGGCCAGCATCATATTTGTGCATCTTGATGACAGCTGTTCCTTTCTTTTCTGGAAACTTTTTAGGGACAACAGCTAATGGCTCAGGGACCAGCAGCAGCCCAGTGAACACTATGTTAGGTAGCATTGCTCTAAACCTAGGGAGGTCCCTTCTACTTGTTCTGTAATTCAAGCATGGATTTGTAGCACCCAGAATGTATCAGCTTCAGATAGGAAGAATGGGTTGGTTGCCTTGTGATTATTCCTGTGATGAAAGGGCAATAAAGGATTTGTTGTCTAATCTATTATTGTATTTTTCTTCAGTCATGGACAGGTGCGTATAACTAGGAATCATAGGCCAGAAAACTTGGACAGCCTTGGGTACTAGACAGACTGGGAATGGTAATCTAAAAAAAAATAACTATTCTAGGCTCTGACCTAGAATAGGTCATCTATTAGTATCTACTACCAGCTAGCTCCAGTCTGAGGGTGAATGTATGTCACTGAAGTTAGATGTCTGTATTGTCCTGCCTGCTATTTCCATTTGAGGCCAGACAGTGAAAGATAAGGCCTCATATAGCTTTATCTCAACTCTCACCATTCAAAATCTCACAAAAATTGAGGAGTCCCCAGCTGTCACCCTGCTTCTTTCCTGCATGTTCTAAGGGAATGATTAACCTCATGGAATGGAGGAGGTGTGAGGCGGCAGCAGGTACTTTTCATGGCTTTGTAACTCCTCACCAAAGTTCACCATAGCTTGGGAAAGTTACTTTCTTGGACTGCATCCCTCAGAAACTCCCAGACAGTATAACCACACTGTAGTAATTTTTCCAGGCTTTGCACCTTAAAAACTCTGTTTCATGGCCTTCTTTTGTAAAATGGCTAAAACTGAAGGTTAGAGTTCAAAATGATTATTGTGCTGAACAGGTAAATGGCTCTGGATTTTTAATGTTTTTATTGTGGTGGTAGTGTGATCATTTCCTGCTGTTTTTAAAGTGTTTTGGTGTTTTAGTGTGTGGTTGTAACTGTTGTCTTATGTAATTAATGTATGGTTTTATTGTTGTTGATGTCTCTTTTGAAAAAAGGAAAGACATAGATGTTACATGAATAAAATAAAATCTTATTTTTGTAATATGACTATTCTGGTTCATTTAAAGAGAAGGTTGTGTGTTGAAATTGCTTAGAATTCAGTGTGCTGTTGTAATGCTGGAAGTGAGTAAGAATGGGAAAGTATACAGCATTGACAAAATATTCATCACTATACTTAAAACATGAGCATAACATGCCGAGAACTTGTTAATTCCCTTCCAGTATTGTATTATATAAAGCAGCTTTTGCAAGCAAGTAGAATGCAGGTGGGGATCCCTCTGTGGCTGAATAGTTACGTCTGAATAAAACTTTTTTTTCTGATTTCTGAGGATTTTTGGTTCCTTGCTTGTGCTTTTTAATGTACAGAGGGGGTTTTTTTAGTCAGTTACAATAAATCAGTAGGAATTCGCTAAGATACAATATAAATCAATTATATATACTTAAATATAGGAAATCGAATTAAGGATGTCTGCCTGAATTTAGTACAGTTGTTGAAGCCTTAATTCATATACTGTTAAAGGAGAAACCTGGATAAATGTTCCTTTGGATTATGATAATTTTACATGTAATAACATGCAGAAGTAGCTAAGTGTACCACAAAATATAAAAAAGCCCAGGTTGCAATTCTCTGAACATCATTTTGGGGAAATGATGTAACTCACAGGTAGAATTTGCCATGTATACAGCGCCAGCTTGTGATTGCTGGCATCTCATGGGATGTCTAGAAGCCCACCGGCTGAAACTCTAGAGGTGTCACTGCCAGCCAGTGCTGATAACACTAGGATAGACAGATCCATTGGACTCTTTCAAATGGGAGGAATTTCTCCCAATTCCGAATGGAGCCAATGCGGATTCATGTAAATTCGCTTGTTTAGCGAATTTACCTGAACCCCTGCTCCGTTCGGAAGGCATTCGGAATTACTTCCCATTACCCGAAAATAACCCCCCCTTTTCTTGGAATATTTTCAAACCGTGGATGCTTGAATCCATGGATTAAAAAACCCATGGATAAGGAGGCCCGACTGTAAAACCCTATGATACCATCACCATAAATCAGAGTTAACTTCAAGGCACATGACAACAACAAAATAAACACTCATGTCCCAATCCAGTTCTGGATACATATAGTTATGTATGATCAGTTGCAACAGAACATAGATGAGAATGAACATCTTAATAGTTTGCTAGATTGCTGACATCCATATTGGCATGTGCACTCATTGATACCATATTTTATAATCCACCAAATCATACAGATGTGTAAGATAAGCATCTTATGGGGGATTTGCTAGGGAGGCATCATAATTACAAGGAAACCTCACTGTGAATAGATTTTTTTTTCCATTTCAGATATTTGTATGTTACAACATAGTTATAGATCCAGGTTTCCTCCAAAAAAGCAAAAGTTCACCTCTACCTGTTAATCAACTGAAGTACTAACTAAATGAGCTATGGTTCAAGCTGGCAAGCTCATCTTTTTTAAATTATTCATTCCTTTATACTTATTTTGGTTTGTGTTCCCACTTTCACAGAAGTATATGATCCACCAGCTTGATTAAAATAATGGCTCATTCACTTTCCCAGTGCTTATTTGAAAGGACTTGCATTGTTCTGAGTTTTACCAATATTATCCAGATGTATATTCAATAAAACATTTAACCTGGAACAGCCAGTTGCTTTTAAATATCAGTGCCCTTGCTGCTTCTTCTTCTCCTTTTCTTTCTTCTTTCTTTTATTAAACCAAGAATAAACTTTTTAAATTTCTTTTAGTGAATTATTTTTATTACGGAGTTCATTTCAATTTGTTGCTCTGTGTAGCTGTTTCCCATTTTATACAATCATAAATCATGGGCGATCAGGCTTATTTTAATACATAGAAACTTGAAAGGGTGTGAAACCTGTTAAAAGGAAAGAGAGGGAAAAGCTATTGGATGGGTAAATAAAATGAAATCACAGTAAGAATGTAGAAATAATAAATCTATAAAACCTAACAACTCTTTTGTTAAAGAGGCAATAGTGCAGTGTTTTAAAAGTGAGTGTTCCAAACCTCCAAAGGTTGTAAGAAGTGAATCACATACCTCCATAAAAAATATACAGCCTACCTTTAAAGGGCACCATTACAGCTGTCATTCATTCTCTTGACACTGCTGTGCCCAGAAAAAAAAGACATTTCGGGCTGGCAGATTAAACAGCATATCTCCACTTGTCTGAATTGGTCATATGCATGTGTGGGTAAGCAAGAACACATTGAACTCAACTCCCTTATCACTCCTAGCATGAGTGCAGCTTTTACACGATAAAGCCAACATACACATTACAACTTCTATTTAGAAAGCACATTTAGTACTTCCACTTTAGTCTTCTACTTTGTTAAAACACTGCCCAGTTCATGGAATTACATGAAAAGTTGAGATTATGATGTCCTCCATTTGCAGCCCTCCGATGTTTTCCTACTGCTTTTTCTTACAAGAAAAATGAGGAAAAACAAATAACTTTCAGTATGGGCAGGAAGCGTTCTTTCACATTACTCGATGGGAGACGCTAACTGCATGCAGAAGCTTGCTATATGAACTGAGCTATTTTTATCACACCACTGAAAATGACTACCTGTACAAAAGGTTTGCACTAGTATGAAGAACATGATTCAGGACTTTATTTCATAAGGTTATAAAAGCGGAATTTTAACAGGATAAGAGCATCTTTGGCTGGTACTTCTCACATGATGTCGTGTCCATTCTGCTGCTGCCTTGCATTCCATTTGTTAAAGTAGTGCATAGGAGTGGGAGGGACAGTGAAGTTCCCCAGTCATTCCTCCAGAGTGGCGGTTCCCAGACTTTGGTACTCTGGATGTTTTGGACTTCAATTCCCAGAAGCCCCAGCCAGCTGGGCCAACTGTCAGGAACTCTGGGAGCTGAAATCCAAACCATCTGGGTGATCAAAGTTTGGGAGCACCCCTCAAATGCATTGTGTTTTGTACCACCTAAACTAAGCTGCTATCCTCACGCAAGAAGGAGGCCCCTCTCCTATTGCTACTTTTGAACTGGACTGAAGTGCCAGTTTTCTCTACATAGAACTCAGGGATACACAATACATGTTATCCCTTGCTTCAGGCATCAAAAATATTTGGCTTATCTGTGTGGTAGCATTTATCAGAAGGAACAATTTATAGTAACCTCTCTAGAACAGCTGTAATATGTAAACTGACTCTTAAGTTTAAATGAATATGATAGATGCAGCTCTCACATTAACATGGTGCTTTTTGTAGATCATTTGCCTCCCATCTGACAGCAGCAGAAATTTTTGAAAAACAGGCAACCTCCTCTCTCCACTAGCCAGACAATAATATAGCAGTATACAAGGGCAATAATTTCCTACACAGTGTTTCCAGTTGAGGCTTTTATTGTGCCATCGCCCTGCATCATTCACAGAATTTTATGGAGAGCTCAAACAACCTTGTCTTCTGCTCATAATCCTTTTGCATTTCCTGTATTACAACTATCATCTGATTTTTTTTCCACACACAAAAAAAGGTTATCAAGGAAGAAAAGACAGAGTATAGTTGGACAACAACTTTTGACCGATAAGATTAAGAGATATCAGTCTAGATGCATTTGCACTATACTTTGCGGGACATTATAAATCTGTTTTTTGCTTGTGTATCTCTACCTGCAGAAATGAGATAAAATAAATGGAGATTACATGGGTGGAACATAATTTATTTATAATTGGTTTTACATCCTCCCATGCCCTTCAAGAAAGTCAGAGCATTGGATGTGTCTTCCTCGCCTGCACAGATCCCAGTTTTATTGTCACAACAACGATGTGAAATAGATTAAGCAGCACTTGTTCCCAAACCTTGGTCCTTCAGGTATCTTAAACTCCCAGAAGCTCCAGCCAGCTTGGCCAACACTCAGGAATTCTGGGGGCTGAAGTCCAAAACATCTGGAGGACCAATTTTGGAAACTACTATGTTAAGAGATAGTGACTTCTCCAAGGCCATCCACAGAGCTTCATTCTTGAGTGGAGGATTTGATCTTGAACCTGGTTTTCTCCTCCATCCTAGTCTAATACTCTTCACCAATACAATTACTGGGGCCCTTTGTATGAAATAAATGTGGCATCATACTTAGGTTTTGCCAGTCAGTGTAAATATCCACGGAAGAAAGAAAGAAGAGCTTGCAGACTGATGAATCATCATGAAAGCTGAAGTAATTGCTCTTGTAAATGCTTAAGGGCAAAAGTGGGAAATTCTTGTTTCTCTACTACTTGCATTCCCAAAAATGTGTCTAGTTAATACCTGTAATTCATTTTTTCTGACTTGGGCCTGAATCCAATAGCTACTCCCCAGTAGAGCAGAGCCATGTGCATAGGATTTTGTAGGTCGGTGTAATTCCATTAATTCTAAATGGTCTACTGTAGTTGGGTCAAGCACTTGGATCTAGACCTACATGTATACATGGCCAGAAGCTTTTTATCTCTTCATTGCCTGAGAGATAGAAGTCAAGTTGTAAAACGTCTTCCATTACTGCAGCACTTTCTAACTTCTCCAGGGGCCCCATTCACACTGCATTTTAAACTGGTTTCCAAACCAGTGTGAACTGGGGTTGTTCACACTTGTGCCAGGATTTCCTGGGGGTTGTTCACATTTATACCAGGTTTTCCTGACCCGAATTCTGGGAGGCCCAGTGCAAATCCCCCTTAACCGAGGGTTTTTTAAGAAGAGGATTTCAGAGGTTCTTTTTGAAAGAACCAGGTTTTTTTTGCAGGAGCTACCAATGGGAACTTGATCGATCCCATTTGGAGCTCTGCTCTTCCTCCTCTTTTCTCCTCTTCCTCTCCCCCACCTGCTATTGCTGCTTTCCCACTTCCTCTTCTTCCTCTTGCCCTCACTGTAGCGTCTCTTGTCCCTCCTCTGTCTCCCACTTCTGCCCTGGATCAGCCTTCCTTGCACTGGTCCTCCTCTTCCTCTTCTTCATCTGCCTCCCCCCACTGCCCCTGCCCTGGATCAACCTTCCTCGCCCTCATCCTCCTCTTCCTCTTCCTTGCACTCTTCCTTGCCCTTGTCCTCTTCATTTGTCCCCACTGCCCCTGCCCTGGATCTGCCTACCTCCCCTTGCCCTTGTCCTCCTCTTTATCCTCCTCATCTCCCCCTGCTGCCATGACTGCCAGGATTGAATCCTCCGAGGCATTTTACCACATTCCTGAGTATGAATCTGGGATAAAATGGCATGAAAAGATTCAGTCATGGCAAATGAATGCCACAGACAAATTCAGTCATGGCAAATGAATGAAATAACCCAGTTTCCACACTGGGTTATTTCTGAGTGTGAATGGGCCCCAGGTTGGGCAGCTTTTAAAATAACTGAACTTCTTTCTATATCACACTCCTCTACACACATGGAACAAACATTTTGTTTCCTATCAGTGGAGATCTTTTTCCAAATGTGACGTTTCCTGGTACTAAAAATAGACACCTTTATGAGAAGTAAAGATACAATGGCCCAAATCTAGAAGGAGGTGATCATAACAGTCTAAGCCTATGAAAGGTGTTTGTTTTTTAAGTGCTCCTGTATTTCAGAGACATACTGGCAACTATGTAATGTAGAATTGTTGCTATTGTTCATGACAATCAATGGGACAAGGTGGTTTCAGTTGATTTTTCCCTATTGCTTTTGATTGGATTAAAAACTGACATTCTCTGAATTAGGAAGATGTATGGGAGGGACCATAGCACAATTATACAGAATCTGCTACGCATGCAAAATGTCCTTGGTTCAATTTCCAGCATTTACAGTTTAAAGGATGCAGAACATAGAACATATGGTTGGAAAATTAATTCAATAATGTTGAATATTACAAACTGGGGAATTAAATCACTACCATAAATGCTAACAACTGGGATTGTTTGATTAATGTGGTTGTCATTGTTGTGTGCCTTCAAGTCATCACCAACCTATGGAGACCCTAAGGCAACCCTATCATGGGGTTTTCGTGGCAAGATTCTTCAGAGAGGCTTTCCATTGCTGTCCTCTAAGGCTGAGAAAGTGTGGCTTGCCTAAGATCACCCAGTGGGTGTCCATGGCCAACCTGAGATTTAGACTCTGATCTCCAGAGTTGTAGTCCAGTGCTCAAATCACTACACCACACTGCCTCTCAGTCTCATTATTAATTAACTCACAATTTATAACATTAGTGCTGGCTGCCTTTCTGTTTTACTCAGTGTGACAGACAGAGAAACACCCACCCTACAAATTCTAACAAGTTCCAACAACCCAGTTCTCTAGATCATATTTTTAATTTCAGCATCAATTAGGAAATCTAGGAGAATAAGGTAACAGCAAGACAAACCTGGTGAATTAATAGCTCACTGAGTTAATTAGCAAGCTAATTGCAGGCTCTGAAAGGAAATTGTGATAAGAAGTTGATATGAAAGGCCTTTAACTTGATGAGGTGTCACCAGTTGCAACACACCATTGGTAAAAAAACAACAACATGTGACCCTGAAGATGTTGGACTGCAACTCCCAACAACCCACCGTTGCCAATGTTGAGGGATTATGGGAGGGCAGTCCAACAGCATCTGCAGAACAACATACTCCCCATCCTTGCAGATGCACTGTCTGACATGATGTAGATATGTATTAAACTAAAGCCAGAATCCTGTTGTGCAGTTATGAATGTGTAACCTTATCACATGAGAAAAGAAAGCCGACATGGAGCCAGAGAGTAGAGGCTTTTCCCAGGCATTTCCCTTTGCCATGAGAACACTTCCATTCTCTTCCGGAGGGAGACTCATAAAAGTGTGTCTCTTTTGTCACTCTTGAAAAATCTGTTTGGCAAAAGGCACGCTTTTATGAATGTCTTCCTTGGGAAGTAGAATGGAAATGCTACAGCATGTGGAGAGGCGAGGAGAAAGCCGCTTCTCTCCGACTCCATTTCAGCTTTCTTTTCTCATGTGAGAAGGCTACTAGAGTTGTGCACATGACTTATTTGTATTCACATTTCTACATAGCCCCGAGTTTGGGGAATACATAGGGATTGTTAAGGTCTCCACTTACTGGGCATCAGCTCCTGCTATCAATGGGAGCCTGTTCTCTTGTCGATCAGGAAGCAGCTTGTAGATGGTCCCACACCCCCTTGTGTGAGCAATCTCTAATCTCTAGCATGAAGAGGAATTTCAACCAGGGTCCTGCTTCTGCCTGTTGCACCAGAGATTACTCAGGATGGGAGGGAGGCACATCAGTTAGCTGCTTCTCAATTGTCAGGGGAACAAATCTCCATTGATTGCAATAACTGTTGCCCACTTCGTAGAGACTCATGGGGGTTGCTATGGGATACACTGAATAGAACTGCAACTACGCTGCTTGCGCATTTGTAACTGTAATAGGATTCTGGTCCTAATTACTAATTTATCAAAATATCAGAGCTTCTTGTCCTTTGGTCCTCCAGATAATTTGGATATCATCTCCCAGAATCTTTGACCATTGGCCAGACTGGCTTGACCTCCTGGGAACTGAAATCAAAAACACCTGTGCAGCCTAAGGTTGAGAACCACTGATTTAGAACATAATTTTTCACCACTAACCACTCATTCACTTCACATAAAATAAGCACTTTCTCATACCAGATATTGGATGATGTGCACTACTCTTGGGACCAAATTTATAATTGAGAAGGGAAAAAAGCAATAGCTTCTGGCCTAGATCCAAGAGCTACTGCAAATGGCAGTTGTCTGTACGTTCATCTCTGTGTTTGCCTACCATATTGATCATATAGTTAGGGCTGCCATCTTGGGCATTTGCAGTCACCTGCTAGAAGGGAAAGGTGAGGTGAATTCAATACTAAAGTCCCTTCAAACCCGTCAAACAGTTCAGTGACACTATCAAAGATCATAGTACTGCTCACACAACCAAGCATTACATATGAATAGTGTTACCTATTTTACCAAACTGGGGTGTCTTTGTCTAATTAGATTATTTGGAATCAACAAAATGACTAATATGGAGTCATTATGGGGTTTTTATTTTTTAGGTTTGGTATAATGACCAAAAAAATGTGATTTCTCATTGGTTCTGCACAGGTTCTGCTAAATAGGCACTTGTTTATCTTAGCTTTCTCCTTGAAATAAAGGGTAACAGCACAGGGAGGGATAGTTTTAGACATTCCTAACTCCCTGTGTATTTGTAGAATCTGCAGCTTTCAAGTTATTTCCATTGTTCTGTAGGGATAATCTTTTTATTTACAAAAACAACAACCTCCATGTTTCACCTGCACACCTGTTTACAGGAGACTAAAAGATGCACAAAGCAAACTGTATGCCAGCTGCATAGCAATTGTTCAATCATTGCCTGAGTACAATCCAGATCCTTAAAAATATTATCAAATTAAATGTGGGAAGCCATCCTGTACATTTTCTTTATGGTGAGGCAGAGGTGAAAGCTGAGTAAAAGTCTACCTGGTATATTAGGATACAAGGGGTTAACCACTGGTTTCTTAGTTCTTAGTTTAATCTTTCCCTAGCCTAGCACTCTTCAGACGTGTTACACTGCAACACTCATTTTCCCCAGCCAACATAGCTGTGGTGGCCAGGATAATGGGCACTGTGATATGATAAATCTGGAGAATGGCAGGTTAGAGAAGTCCATTTGGTGCCTAGAAACTAGGATTGACCTCATTTGGTGGGGCAGGGTCATCTCACACTTTTAACACTAGCTTAATGTGAAGCAGTTATAAGACTAAATCCAGTAGATTGTTACAGCTAGACTTGACTCAAAGTCTGAATGGTGCATCACTATTTATGTAGATCCTATTTGATTTATTGCATTTATTCTAACTAGAATCAGGAAATGAGTTTAGGTTGTAGTGGGAATCATGAAGGCCTTCAGATGTTGTTACACAATAATATTAGGACTGACAGCCATAGCCAGAATAACAAATAGTAAAAAATACTAGGATTTCAGATGAAGAACTTGTAAAAGGCCAAACAGTTCCCAGTCCCAATTCAGGGCATAATTTGAATAACATAAATGTAAACTTGATCACATGGATGTACTACGTCATGCCCTCCTGGATTCCCATTCCAGCCCCAGATGGCCATGATGGTCATTTCTCAGACTTTGGAAAGTTTTCCAGGTTTTCCCATCCAAAATGACTGATATGCCTCTCCCACATCTTTGTTAGTGGCAGTCAGAACCAGTGACATTGATATGTCTGGTTACATCTTTTTTCTTTGAATCTTCCCACTATTGGAATCTGACCTCTGAAAACCTGTCTGAATTTAAATTTTGGCCCTTGGGCAGAAAAGGGTTCCCCACAATTGCTAATATTAAATGGTAAAAGATCTAGCTACCGAGCCTACAGTTGACAGTCCTTCTAAGAACAATTCTCAGTTGACTGACCTTCCAAGCACTTGGCTCCTGGTCTTTCCTTGTTGTTTCTGATGTTTCAAAAAGAGTAAGGCAGATTTTCAATGATCTCCAGTTGTCATTCCCTATAATGAGGCAACATACAAAATACTGGATTGTCATCAGAGGGTGGTGTTTTTGGTCTGCTTACAGTTTTAAAGGAATAGTGAGTAGCTTTGCAGTGGTTAAATTCTTGACTGAATGTTTGTCTGGCACAGAGTGGGATTAATTTAATTAATTTAATTAATTTAAGTATATTCACATTGTAAGGGGAGAAACTAATTAAGTGTATGATAAATTATCACATATATTTAAATTAGATATTTGTACTAAATCCTTACCAATACTAAGTTGGAAAATGCGACCTCTGGCTTTATACATAATATTTTCAATAATTTTATGCAAAGTTTGTCTACTTTGAACCATCAGAAAGCAAAGATGTCACTATCTCAGCTGCCCATGTGGACAATTTTAGATGTTGGAATATTTTGGATTTTGGAATTCTGAACAAGGGAGACTCAATCTGTTCACAGAGACAGCCTCCACTTACCAGTGTGTAACTAGGGCTTAATTCATAGATCTTTGGTACTAAAGACTGAAGTTTATGAAATGGAAATGGATCAACTATTGCTAAAATCTCTTTTACAGTGTAGATTCTTTAAAAAGTACTTTTTAGCCATTTTGAATATCTTTTGTTAGCAGAAAGGGAGGCTGTTACTTTAGCAAATAAATCAATTAATGATTGAAAATCTTCCTTTCAACTAATGGGTTGAACCTAATGCTGTTTTCAGTTGTTAAAAGAAATGTTAAGCTGACAAATAGTAGCTGCCACCCACATTTAGAAGGAAGAACAATTCCCTATAATCTCAACTTTCTTTATAGCAGCAAGGGGCAGGGAATGAGCCAGTGTGAGTCATGGTTTGAATGTTATGTGAGGATTCTTGGAGGCCAAGGTTCAAATCCCAGCTCAGCCATGGAAATCCACTGGGTGACCTTCTGCAAGTCACACTCTCTAAGCCTCAGAGGGAGGCAATGGCAAGCCTCCTCCAAATCAGTCTTGTCAGGAAAACCCCAGCATAGGATTGCCAGAGGTCAAAGTCAACTTGAAGGCACATAAGAAGAAAAACAAAGGGGAAATAGCTTCAAAAATGAATGTGTGCTATATTATTATGGTTCTGCAAATAACGTCAACTAACACTTACTTGATATATGTTCAGGCAGTTATTCAACAAAATACTTGCAAAGCAGATAGTACCAAAGATTTCTGTAAGAGGGAAACTGAAAACTTCCTTTTAAAGTAGTTGCTCAGTAAATGGGTTGACTTATTGTCATCTGACCACTTTGGAAGTTTCTTTT
Organism: Urosaurus nigricauda; assembly: GCA_034509955.1. NCBI lineage: Eukaryota > Metazoa > Chordata > Lepidosauria > Squamata > Phrynosomatidae > Urosaurus > Urosaurus nigricauda. The sequence goes on along the minus strand of JAOEGL010000003.1, from coordinate 191,307,116 downwards.
AAATGATACAGCTACAAATAACATTGGTGCAAGATTTACCAATAGCCTCAAAGAAAATTAAACACATCTGCAAACACAAAGAGAGTAAAAACAAGAGTAGTAGTTTGATAAAGGGAATGTACAATGGCAAACAGAAGACTTAGAGTGCCTGCTTACACATGTTGTAACATAACATTGTAATACAATTAAAACACAGACAGTCTAATTATATATGTTACTGTTTTCTTTCCTACAGGCAACTTCAAAAGATAGTACATGATATCAAGAAAAATGACAGTGGAATAATGAGAAAGTTCAAGAAGTAAGTTGTGTATATCAATCATTTGCATGACCTAATGTCTTATCCTTTTTTATTCATTTACCATATCTATTTTTGAACTAATACTGGTTCAGCATATGCCTAAACTTGTTTGCTAAGAAGTAAGTGGCAGTGCATTCAGTGGGCTTACTGCCAGGTAAACACTCAGAAAGAGAAAGGTAACCTTTTGTCTTACAAGGAGGGGTGAATTCCATTAGGGATACTTTAGGGGCCGAGGCCACATCCCAGTGGAGTGCTAAGGCTGAGGTAGAACCAACATTGGTCAGAGCTATCCCTTTTCTCTCTCTGCCACCCATGTTTCCTTCCCTTTCTTCATCTTCCCCAAATCCCCAGTGCCCAACAGGGGCTTTTTCAGACTGCACAATTAAAGCAGTATACATTCTTCTTTAACTATAGTTGCTGCATCCTATGAAATCCTACAATTTGAGGCCCTCAGGTTCTCTAGCTGGACATTCTAAACCATTGGTGTTGCTTTGGTGTACCTTCAACTCATTTCAGACTTATGGTGGCCCTAAAGCAAACCTATCATGGGGTTTCCTGAGACTGAGAGTGTGTGACTTGCCCATGGTCCCCCAGTGGGTTTCCACGGCTGGGCAGGGATCCAAACCCTGGTCTCCAGAGTCATCGTCCGGTGCTCAAACCAGTATGCCATGGTAGTTCCTTACTCCATGCTGGGTTAATCCTTCCCTAAGTTACAAATCCCAGGATTCCAAAGAATGCTGCCATAGCAGTTCAAGTGGAATCATGGTGCTATAATTGTGTAGTGTGAAAGGGAGGAGAAAAGATTATTGGATTGCTAATTGAGAAGTTTTGAAAAGAAGCTGAGAGACTCATGGAGTTAGGCTAAGGGCTGCAGGAGGCACACAACATTTTGCTGTCTGAGGCAAAGGGCCAGAATTCCCCCCACCCCCTCTTGCACATATAGAAACAAAGTGGAGATGCGGTCCAATCTAACTTCCAACCCTGATAATAGGCCAGAGTCTTCCACTATTTCTGAAAACATCAGGCTAGTTTAAGGGGTGATGGAAAGACTGGGTGGCACACATAACAGAGTAATATGGCTAGGGAACTCATGATGAATTTTTCTACAGCTGTTGTTGTTTCTCGTATCTGCTGTCTAGAGTAGTTGCCTCCCTCTACCAAATAGTTGGACCAGTCCTGATAAGAACACGCTTTATGTGGAGGCTACATTTTAGAGAGACCAGACCAAAGCAATAATCCTTACAGTGTGTGGCCTGGCCGCCATGGACAGAGACTCTGTGTGATGTTTCAGGTGGTCCCCCACAAGTCTACCAACTGACTCTCCATGGCACTCCAGCCTTCTTAACATTGCCAGTTTCCACAGAAGGAATCACAGTAATAGCAGGTCATTATCCTCATAGCAACAACAGCAACAATCATCCAGTCTAGCTTCAAAGGAATTCCACTAAAGCTATGACAGAGCAATTTTACAATACCCATACCTAAGAAAACTAATCTCCGAATTTTTGAGGCTAACTATCGTATGTTACCCTCTTAATGGAAAACATTTCAAGATTGACATTTGAACTCTTGTCTCCCCCTGAATAACTGTTTCAACAGACATGGCAAAAGCAAAAACAAAAAAGTGTTGTTCTCTCTCCTTTAGAAAGCATGCAGGAATAAACATTGCCCTGTGCCACAACTACTGTGTGTGCGTGTAACTCTGTATTTATCCTTGAAACAGTGGTCTAAATATAGATGGCTTGCAAAAAGACACCCTGCAAATGGAATCCTTTCCTATTAGCTGACACATCACTCTTGCAATTATTATCTTCCTTTTTCAAGCCAAAGCCTGTCCTCTGGCTCTGTGAATTCTTACACTGCTTAGTTCTAAAATTGGAGGGGGGCGGGGGGGAGGAACCTCAGGCCCGTGACTTGGCTGCAGCCTGCTAGGCCTTTCCTCCTTAGCTCCATACCCAATGTGACAACAAGGCTTGTGGGGAAGCACCACTGGTGTCAGTAAAGCTTTCTTAAAAATTAAAAATTAAAAACAGATTGCCATGCATTATTTAAAAGAGGGAACTCCCTTCAAAAATTGCCAGAGTTACAGTTGCACTGGGGCTGGGGGAGAAGGAGATAGAAGGAATGAGGTAGTTCTGGCCCCATCTACAACTGAAATGTGCCTCTAAACCAGATATGGACAAATATTGTTGCACTGCAACTCCAGATGTTGTTGGATTGCATACTCTCCAACTGTCTTAGTTTGGAACAGACAGTCTCAGTTAAACCTTTCATGGCACTTTTTCAGCTGATTGTAAAATGTCCTAGGTTTTCTTTCCTCCTCCTTACATATTCCCCCTTTGTCCTCAGTTGCTGCAAACAAGAGTTCAAAGTACAAAAGTAGTTTACACCCAGTTAATTCAGCAGGTGATAAGGAGGCAGAATCTTGTTCTTCCCCAAAGATTCAGGTGGAAACAAACTGCTCCTGACCTGTGGGATCTTCCTCATTAATATTTTTTTGCTATTGTGACCATACATAGATGTTGCTTGGCCACAGGTTTCCCAGTTTTCATCTTTGCAGTTTTGGAGGATATGGGACTGCAGCTCCATTGGCCATGCCAGCTTGAGTGGATGGAACATGCAGTCTATCTGGAGGAGCACAGTTGCTCACTCCCCCTGTAAAGGGATAGAAGTTGGCAAAAGAGACCAAAGCTTCATCTAGTGCTACAGCCGAACAACTGGTTATTCATAAGCAGAGTGTGAGGCAATTGTAGGTGTTCATGAAAAGGTGCAGCATCTCTCATAAAGCAGTTGAAAATCACAAGACAAGCTTCACTCAGTGTGATCTTCCTTGCCAAACAAAACTTTAAAAATTCTTAGTGTTCTACTGAAAGGATTGGTCTGGAGCTGGCAACAGTCTGTTTTAGTGGGACCTCTATTGATGAATAAGCCCTTGAGAAACAATGACTGAATAGCCTTGTGTAGGGAGGATGACATTGTAACAGCTATCATGGGTGGCTTAAGTATTCTGTAAATTGGGATGTAAAGTGAGCAGGAGACAAGCAGGATCAAACATGTCGAAATGCACAAGCCATTAGCTGATATGTGAGTGCTTTCAATAGAAAAGGGAGAAAAGAGGAAGTTTTGACTGCAGCAACAAAGCTACTTCTGAGTCCTAGAACTAGGTCACCATTTTGTGACCCTTGCACAATTGCCAGAAACATCCCAATGACAGTTTGCAAGATGACTGCACACTGATGCTTTACCATGCTGAGCAAGTCAAGGAAATGAATTGAAGCATAGAAAGAAAGAGGAAGCAGCTGTGAAATGAATGGGTGGTGGTAATAAATTTGAACAAAAGAGGAACTGGTGGTTCATGATGGAATATCTTTATCTTGTAATAATAATAATGATGATAATGATAATAAATGATGATGATGATGATGATGATGATGATGATGATGGTAATGGAAGATGAACTGAAGGCAAGGTATATTCTCTTATGATAACAGAAAGCCTTGTTGGAAAGAAACACAGATTTTTGTAGTTATTCTTCACCAGATGTGTTGTCTGTTAACAACTGTGAAGTTTCCTTACAAGGGAATTCTTTTTGCAGGCCCCTGCTTCTGCATATTTTAACTTCAGCTGCATCAGTAGATGTCACCAAATGATAAAGTCTTTATTGATGCAGTTTGAAGCATCATCTGCTGATTTCTGCAGCTCAAGCATCTCATAAAATCACAACAGCAATCCTGGCCAGTCCTCCCCTTAATTAACCAACAGTGCCCCTCTTTATGAACAAGCTTGTAAAGTTTTATAGCTTTGATCCTCAAACTGGTTCAGCAAGCTTCCATGACCTATTAAGGGTGTCATCCCATTGACTTCAACTGAGACGTGCGCTGTTAAAAGGACACCTGCATGATATCCTTAGCAGTTCCCAAAGGGAAGCAACTATAAAAGACCTTCCCAAATAGAGATACTCACTCAGTGATACAGGATGAGTCTCTCTTATCTGATTTTCTAAAATATTCCACATTGGTAGCTGAGACAGTGACATCTTTGCTTTCTGGTGGTTCAGTGTATACAAACTTTGTTTCATCTACAAAATTATTTTAAAATTCTGTGTATAAAATTATCTTCAGGCTACATATGTGTTAGGTATATTCACAACATAAATAAATTTCATGTTTAGACTTTGGTCCCATCTCCAAAATATCTCATTATGTACATGCAAATATTTCAAAATAAAAAAAAAAAATCCAAAACACTTCTGGTCCCAAGCATTTTGGATAAGGGAGACACAGCCTGTACTACCCAGAAAAGACTAGGGAGCTTATCTCATGAACTCTAAAACTGGCTCAAGTGTCCTGAGCTGCAGCCGGGAGGCAGAATGGAGGTAGGGATTTTTGCATGCTAATTGCCAGCTGCCATCAGCCTGGGTCCAAGCCATGCTCCACTAGCTGTAAAGCTTCCAACTTCGAAAAAGTGCTGGCAGAGTGCAGCTGGTATCCAGCTTGGACCTGGGCTGATGGCATCTGGAAATTAAGCATTGATTTAGCATGCGATAATCCCCGCCTCCATCCCACATCTCAGCTGCAGGCTGGGACACTTGAGCCAGTTTTAAAGCTCATGTGATAAGCTCCTACGTTGCATTCATGGTTTGATCCCATTTATAAGTGAGACCATTATAGGAATAAGCTTTGTAAGCTGACAGACCAGCTTGAGAAACACTGTTTTTCCTTTTCTCCTATCGATGTTTAGGTTCCAAAATGAACAAGTGGCCTTAATATGCAAAACTGGAAAAAATACATGGGACCGGTATGGTGATTTTAGAATTGCACGTGTTCTGGTTGTTCAGAATGTTCAATTGCCTGCTTTCAGTGTAACAATGTTTGTCTTTTTTTTCCCAAGGATTTATAGAACAACATTCAGATTCCTTCATCTCTCTTACATCCAGTCCCTTAATAGTGTCTAACCTCAGAGCTTGAAAGTGTTATACCTCCAGCTCCTAGACTTGCCCAACCAGCATGGTCACTTTTCTAAGGTTTGCCTAACCCTGACTTTCCCAACCTAGAACCCTCCAGCTATATTGGATTAAAAGTGAGCTGGTTGGAAGGAGGCTGAGCTAAGCAATCACTGTGCATGGAAAGGTGTGGGAGGCCTACAATTCCCAGCATGATGCCAAAAGTAACTTTTTCAAGCTTTGGGCTGTGTTTGTAATTCTGCAGTTCCAGAAATAGAAACTCTAAATGCTTCTCCCATCAAATGTTCATCTTGTAGGTTGTTCTGCTAGCACTTGGCTGCATGGTCTGTGCTCAGAGCATAAGACCTTGGACTTAAAATATGATATGGGCACATGCTGCAGAAAGAACCAAGTGACCACAGCTCTCTGTATGAAAAAGATTTGTACTTTGATGTTTGTCCTAGGATTGCCAGGTTGAAAACTGCAGAGGGCTTTTGTGCCTTTATTAGTTTAATAGAAGAGGGAATTTCAGCAGGTGTTGCTTGTCATGCAGCCAGATAACTACTTTTTCTCTGTGTGTGTGTGTGTTAACTCTCTTCAAGTTGAACTTGACGTCTGGTGAATGAGACACCTCCAGGCTGCCCTAATCATCACTAGCCCTGTTTAGGTCTTGCAAATTCAGGACGGTGGCTTTCTTTACTGAATTTATCCACCTGTAGTGTTTTCCTCTTTCCCTGCTACCTTCTACCTTACCTAGCATTATAATCTTTTCAAATGAGTCATGTCTTCTCATGATGTGTCCAAAATGTGACAGCTTCCAGTCTAGTCATCTTGACCTCCAAGGGAAGTTCAGGCTTGACTTATTCTAGGACCCATTTTTGGCTGTCCACAACATCCACAAAACTCTTCTTCAGCACCACATCTGAAATGAGTTGATTTTCCTCCTATCAGTTTTCTTTACTGTTTAGCTCTCACATCCATACATAGTGATGGAAAATACAAATGTGTGTTCTTCTATACTACCATTAAAAGGCATGGGAGCCCCCTTCAGTTTTCACTCTGGCAATCCTAGAAGACAGCTCACAGGTACATATTGTAGCAGCTCAATAATTCTGTGACAGAATATAGTGGAATAGTACAAGGGACATGAAAAGGCAAACTGCATGGCAAAAAGGACACATGCCAAACCTGATATAATGTGAAATTCTATTAATCTCTCTGTTTGATAATCAAAGAAGAATGTCCCTCAAAGCAGCTCAAGCACCTGTACCTTAAAATAAGTTAATTTAAGGAATTTCACTAAATAAGTATTTGACATCCCTTCTTCAATTCTGAAGCCACATGACTCACTCCATTCCCAAAGTCCTCCACATGGGGTGCAAACTATGTAGGGTGGTATGATGGGAAGAGTTGCCCAAAACGATCATAGTATCATAGAGTTGGAAGAGACTTCATAGAGTTGGAAGAGATTCTGCCATGTGGAAGACACAAGCAAAGATCCCCTGAGAGATGGGCATCCAGCCCGTTTAAAAATCGCCAAAGAAGGAGACACCACCACACTCTGATGGAGTGTATTCCACTGTCAAACATCTCTTACTTCAGGAAGTTCTTCCTAATGTTTAGATGGGATCCCTTTACTTGGGTGGGATCCCTTTACCTTGCTTGGGGTAATTTCCCTTCTCCTGGCAGCTCTCTTACCCCACAATATTGTGGGTAATCTTCTCTTGTGGGGAAGAAGAAAATGGCAGGCATGCTATGGCCTTGGGTCCCAGCCTAGGAGAAAAGCAGCATATAAATAAAGAAATAAAGTATGTACTGTAAATAAAAGGGCTTCTGATGTGCTTGGAGGTACCATTCTTTAAATTAGAAACATTTTTCTAAAAAGGAAAGAAAAATGAGGTGTATTAGCACCATTACAGTTAAAAGGGGGGGAGGGAATCCAACACTAGCTGTAACACAATGTATCTTTACTTGTCGTTCATTTGATATGTCTGGCAGTAAAGTAGCTGGCTGCAAAGCATCTTGGGAATGCCAGTCCCTAATGAGGCAAGTAGTTGGCTATGCTGTCGGAGGAATTCTGGGAGATGTGTTCCAGAAAACATCACTTTGTTATGTTCTGTTGAGCATAGCCTTCAGAGCGCAAACCCTTTCAAATCACTGAGACAGTATTAAAATAGTGGATCACTGTCGCTGAAAAATTCAAAAACCCAGATGTGTTAGTCCGCTGCCACAGTGCAGAATTAATGCAGTTTGACCCTACTTTAATTGCCATTGCTCCATCTTATGGAATCCTGGGATTAGTAGTTTGTTGTGGCCCCAGAGCTCTCTCACAGACAAGGCTGAATTCATTTCATTCATTTAATTAATTTATTTATATGCTACCTTTCTACCGGGATGGGACCCAAGGTGGCTTCTAGAACAAATTAAAAATGTTTGCAAAATGCTTTAAAACCAATTTAAAATCCATCTTTAAAATACTATAAAACCATTTTAGAATCATATAAAAGTTGAAAACAAATTAAAGATAAATCTTCCTTTTCAACCATTACAAACATTCTTACATAAAAATGTCTTTGCTTGCCAGCAGAAGGCAAGCAGGGAGGGAGCCAGCCTAGCCTTCCATGGAAGGATATTCCAGAGGGTGGGAGCAGGCACCAAGAAGGCTCTGTCTCATGTCCTGACCAAGCAAGCCTGGGATGGTGGCAGGACTGAAAGAAAGGCATATTCTGATGATCTTATAGCTCTGGCAGGCTCATATGGGGAGACAATCTTTCAAATAGTTTGGACCTAAGCTGTGTAGGGCTTTATAGGTCATAACCAGCACTTTAAATTGTGCCCAGAAACAAACTGGTAGCCAGTGAAGCTGTTTCAACAAGGAAGTTATATGCTCCCTGCAACTGACCCCAGTTAGCATTCGTAACTGGCTGCTGCATTTTGAAGAGTTTCCAAACTATTTCAAAAGGCAGTCCCCTGTAGAGTGCCATTACAGTAGTCCAAACGGGATGTAATCAAGACGTGTCACCATAGCTGGATCTGATGTCTCAAGAAATGGGTGCAGCTGGGACGCTAGTTTTAACTGCAAAAAATGTACTCCTGGTCCTTCTGAAATTTTGGCATCCAGGCTCAGAGTTGAGTCCAGGAAAACACCCAAGCTGTGAACCTGCTATTTCAGGGGGAGCGTAACCCCATCCAGCACAAGCAGAGTCCTTATTCCTTGATGTACCTTACAACTGACCTGGAGCACCTCTGTCTTGCTTGGATTAAGTTTCAATTTGTTTGTCCTCATCCAGTTCATCACTGACAACAATAGGCACTGGTTCAATGTCTCACAAAATTTCAAATCCCAGAATTCCATAGCCTTGAACCATAGCAATTAAAGTGGTGTCAAACTGCATTAATTCTGCAGTGTAGATGCAGCTCCAGTCTGTTTCAGCATAAAAAGATGTATAGGGCTCCTGTGCCACCTTTGAGACTACCTGAGAAAAAGATAGTTCTAGTATAAGCTTTTGATGCATAGTGAGGCCTCCTTAGACAGCTAGGATTCCCTTACATCTGCTTGCTGAAATAGTTGAAGTTTCATGAAGTGAGAACTCATCTTTGAGCAGGCTTGCATCAGTATCAACTTTTACATTGGTCAGAATTGAAAGTTCCGTAGAAAGTCAGATTAGAAAAAGAGGACGGCTTCCACCTTTTAACCAATAAAGTTGGACATCAGTCTCAGGATGAGAGGTAGGGCTCAGAATACACAATAAATGCTGGGTGCTTTTCGGCATAAAGATTTGCCTTAAAATTGTAGAACCCACATGCTATTTGGCATTCTTAATATTATGTTCTAACCAACTAATACTTCAGCTACAATTGTCTGTGCGCTGTTTTTTCCTGCAGAAATATCCGTGCATGTGTGTAGAGACATACTTTTGACAGAACTGTCAGAAACCATAGGTGTGTGCATTGTTATGTTCCTCTTGTTAAATGTCTTCAAACTTCTCATTAACCGTGAGCATCTATTGCCATCACCTTAATTTTATTTTGCTTTTTGCCAGCCATTTGTTGCTACAGCACTCTTACTGAATGCTTCAGAAATTAAATATTCTACTTGTACTGTTCACAGGTTGACAAGCAAAGCACCACCCAGTGTACCACCAGTAGATTATGGTATGGATATGAATTTTTTAAAAACATATTTACTAAATATTAGGACTGATGCAGACATACTGCTAAGCATGGCTTAAGGAGCAAGGTTGCAGGCATATGTATCTCAATTGAGGTGGGAGATATTTCTGTGTTTCTTTCCTTTGTTAGGATGGGTGCCAGTTTCATGGTCCAGGCTCATACAACTGATTACTATTCACTTGGATGGGATACTTAACGGTTATGAAAGCCACCTAAGGATAAATGGTCCCCACATTACTAGAGTAACATTTCAAGAGTCCCTTAGTGAATATTGAATGTACTATAAGAGGGCCTCAATTGCATAATTGACTCTAATTGTCACATGCAAAATATTAATACTATACAACACAATAAAAGCATTGGAAACATTTTCTCTATTATTAGAGAGGAATGGACAAGCTTCTTCTCTGAAAACTTTCTTCTCTGAAGATCAAAACATAACAAGCCCTTGGCTTCAAAAATTGTATTTATCAAGCCTTCAGAGAAAAGTGCTATGGGAATATCTCTGAGCATTTGGAGGCTGCATTGTAAGAAGAGCCATTTTAGATACCATTTATTCTCAAAATCTGAGACTGAGATTATACAGAATGCCTTATTTTTCTTTTGTTGTATAAATTTTGGTTTTTTCAACCATGGTCCAAAATACACGGCAGAAATAATCCAGTTTAAGCCTGCTTTAACTACCCTGGCTCAATGCTAGGGAATTCTGAGAATTGTAGTTTTGTGAGACATTTAGCCTTCCTCTGTCAGAGAGCTCTGGTGCCAGGATAAACTATAATTCCCAAGCTTCCCTAGCACTGAGCCAGGGCAGTTAAAGCAGTCTCGAACTGGATTTTATTTCTGCAGTGTGTTTTGGACCAATATGACTCTCAAGAGGTAGCCTGCACATTGACATTTTAACTCTGACAATGGGCCTACCTGAAAGATTATACCTCTCCAATCAGATTTGTACAGAAGCCTATATTTATCTCCTCATGGCCAGTTACAAAAGGAAACAAGCAAATTTAGGAATGGCACTGTGAGAAAAATTTGTAGCAGTATAAACAGACATCTTTTACCTTTTTAGGGAGCACTACTTTTAAATACATGTTAAGATTATTGTCCAACTTGAAACTAACCCATGCTTGTGAGAACACTGTTCTGGGTTTCTGTGCACACAAGGGATGTTCCTTGTGCGACTGAGAAACAGAAAAGCAGTACGTTAGTAGTAGCAGCACACTGCTATTGTGCTCAGAGGTGGCCCAAGACAATTGCTTGTCCGAAGGAAAGGATCAGATGACTCCCTTTTCCATTCCACATAAGAAAAGCCAGCTGATGTGGCAGTAGAATTTGTCGTCAACAATGATGATAGGAGAGCTTCTTTGCCACACCAAAGGACAGTGAACTATCTTAAAGGGCTTAGGGCAGACCACGTAGCATCTGCCTCTAACATAGAGGAATCTGGATGCTGCCACCTCTCCCCTCTGCTGCAACCTCTACCATCTGTTCTCTTAGGCAGCCACCTTACTCTGGTTGCATCCATCAGTACTGCAGAAATAATCCAGTTTCACATCACTTTAACTGCCATGGCTCAGTGCTCTGAAATTCTGTAGTTAGTTGTGGCACCACAACTCTCTGACAGAGAAGGCTAAAGGTCTTACAAAACTACAATTCCCAGAATTTCATAACACTGAGCCATGGCAGTTCACATGTTGTCAGCTGTCAAACTGCATTAATTCTGCAGTACAGATGCAGCCTATGTCTAATAGTAGAGATGACCCTGAGATTACTGGTTGGATGGACTAAAGGACATGCTTCCACTTAGAAGATGGCCTACAGCTACAATAAAAAGCAAAATTGCTTCTAAATAAACATACCTAAGATCAGGCTGTGGGAATATTTTAAGCTAATATCCCAAATGGAATTGCCTCTACTTAAAACCCCAGTGGCTGGGATCCAGTGCCCTATCTGTGCTTGCATGACACCTAACAACCTATGAGAACTGACAAACATCAGAAGCATGAGCTAGTGTGTAAAATTGTTTCCTATAAAACCTGATAATCACATGGCTATGAAATACGCACAAGTACTATTGCAATTCATTAAAGTAATAAAATAATTTGGATTTTAATCATAAAACACAGGTAGAATATCCCTTATCCATAATTCCAAAATGCTAAATACTCCAAAATCAAAATTGTCCACATGAATGGCTGAGATAATGACACCTTTGCTTACTGATGGTTCAGTGTACACTAACTTTTTAAAATTATGTATTAAATTACCTTCGGGCACTGTGTATAAGGTGTATATGAGAGATAAATGAATTTCCTGTTTAGAATTTCCTGTTTAGAATCTCATTATATATATGCAAGTATTCCAAAATAAAACAACAGCAACAAAACACTTCTAGTCCCAAGCATTTTGGATAAGGAAGACTCACTCTGTATACTACTTGAGAGTTTCATATTTTCAGAAATGAATAAGATCCAGAAGATAACACTAAAATTGCATTCATAGAATTTACTTCCTCAAGTATGCTTAGAGAGCACAACATTGTACATTCAGCTACATAGATTACTTCTACTGATTTCAAAATTATGGATCCAGATTTGTCATACGTAAGGTGTAACAGAGATAGATTTAACCTCTGGTCACATCCGTGGGACTTAAGTTACTCTAATTCAGAGGGATGGCACTGTGACCCTACCAATGTTATTGAATTGAAACCATTAGCATTTCTCACCATTGGCTATGCTCCATAGAGCTGCTGGGACCTGCAGTTTAACGGTATCTATACCATTCCCACCTAACTTAAGTCCCATTGATTTCAATGGATCTATAGCAAATATGACTAAGCCCAGATATATCCTATTGGGCATAGATTGGGCTCAGTTTTTGTAAGAGTAGTTTAAGAATTAGCATATAGGTAATCCAAGATCTATAGTATTAGTAAACACTGTAGTAAATGATGTAATAAGCAAATTAGTGTTTTTTGTAGTTTAATTTTTTAAAGAGAGAGTTTATTTGGCATCATGGAAATATGTGTGCATCAGAAAAAGGTTTTGGCTAACAAATTAACTTTAATGTTTGCAGATGAAGAGGAACAGTGGTCAGATGATTTTGTAAGTATAATAATCGCCATCCAAAATCACACAGAAAATGACCATAAATCTGAGTCATGACATTTTTACTTTGATTCATCTAAGAAAAAAAATAGCCAAGTATGCTTGACCATCTGAAGTGAATCACAGACAAGTCATACACAATGCTGCTGTTCAGTCAACTAAAATACGGGTACATAGTTCTGATTTTATCAAGGCTTGACTCACAGCATCACCCTGTGATGCATACCAATGATGATAGGGACCACTTCCCTTGGGCTATTTATTACCACTCCTTGCTGGCTACTATTTCAGTTCTCTACTGCATATAGAGCCAGTGTGGTAATGAGATGTGGGAGATCCAGGTGAAATCCTTATAGTGTCGTGAATTAATCATATGACCTTGGGCCAGTTACTCTCTTATTCTTCCCTACCTCACAGGGTTGCTGGGAATTAAAAATGGAGAAAAGAAAACCCATGTGCACGACAGGTTATAACCCTCCCTATCCACGGAATCAGCTATCCATGGCTTGAAAGTATTTTTAAAAATACTATAAAACTAATACACAATCAAAGAGATTTTGAGAGGGAGGGATGGAGAAAGAAATCATTAAAATCCACTGGTGCTACCAGCAACAAGATCAGTGTTTTGTGGTTAGAATTCTTTTTTGGTTTCTTGTCCATAAACAGTTGTACACATATTTTTCCTACCTCTCCATCATAAGCTGCTTTACAAATTCACTCCCCATTTAGTGTGGAGGTACTGAAATGAATGAAGAGTTATGTTTGAGTTATTTCCAAAGCAACTACAACATTTCTCTGTGTTGGAACTAATCTGTGGTGGCCCATTCCTATCTGCAGTTGATCTGTAGAGTCAGGAGTGATGAATATGCATGTATGAATATAGATTTTTAAATATACTTTAAGATATTTTAATATAAATGCAAAAAAGAAGATGGGGAAAGGAAAGAGATGGGGAAACATACATAGAATAGGATTGCGGGCTTAGTATAGACGTTAAATTAAACTGAGCTTATGTTCAAAAAATATTTGCTTCGAGTAAATAAAAATATGAACAGAGATTTAATGGATTTGGAAGAGTAACTGCTCACATACTGTGGCATTATTAAGAGAAAGGGATGTTGAATTTCTGAGCCCAAAGTGTGTTGTATCATTAAAAAGTCACAGCCTGCTAACAAAATGGGTTGTATCCTATTTCCAGGATAGTGATTATGAGAACCCTGATAACCCCTCTGATTCCGAGACATACGTGGTCCCCTCCGAGGAGAACTGTGATGACAGCTATGAGCCCCCTCCAAGTGAACATGAAAATAAACAAATTTCAGCATCCTTCTCATGTTCTGGAGGAGAGTATGCAGGTAATCATGATGTCTTACTCCTCAGTTGAACATCATTGATATAGAATCTAAAAGAAGCAGAAGTAGTTTAAATGCCATACAGCTTCATGGGGGGGAAGGGGTCTTGCATAACAGGAGATGGAATATATCCAGGATACCTTATTCATTCAGTGATGTTGTTTTGTTACAATTGATCATCTGCCAAAACCAGATTTTTATGATTTCTTATAAGGGCCATTACAGCACCCTGTTATCAGATAATGGCATCAGCCTGTAGATAGGAGGCTCCTTTTGGTTAACACCTCTCTATGTGTAGAACATTACAAATTGTGCTTGATACTTTAGAAAAGTCTAAGGCTAGTATTTTAGCTGGAATCCTAGGGGAGGTTTCAAGAGGAAGTGACTTCAACAAAATGTGTTACTCGCTGTCTAGTCAAGAGAGGTACTGTATGTCAAACTTAAATGTAACTTTCTGTGTGGTACCTTCAAATAATACAGTATCTAGTCTTGTATTGTCTGGTGTAAATCAAATGGAAATGTGAAGGAACAGGAAGCACTACATACTTACACTTCCCATTCCTTTACAGCTGACTCACATTGAAAACCAATCTCCTTCTATAAAAAGATTAAAGCTGTAATCCTTGTACCCATTTAGCTGAGATTAGGCCTCATTGAATTCAGTGAGATTTATACCTGGATAGACATGTATAGGATTATGCTGTGATACTGCAATAGGCAAGAAACCAGGAATGCACTCCACTGAAATCTGTGGTTCCTACTATTGATAAATACATACAGTAAAATACTCTGCTCCAAAAAATAATAGAAAGAAATACATTTTGAAAGTTAAGGATCATTCCTAGATTCTCTCTCTCTCTCTCTCTTTCTTTCTCTCTCTCTCATTTATAGACAACAAACGATCTAGCCAACAGATGTCTTGGCCTCTCACTAAACCACTGCCTACACTGCCAAGCCAGTCATCATCAAAACTGAAGAAACCAGCCACTTTGCCACCACCATCTGCTGCTCTGAAACCAAAACTTCCACCTAAACCAATAGATGATGAGGTAACCGCTAAAGAAACAAATCAGATTATTATTCATTAGATCCAAGGCTAGTTATATCAAATTTAAGAATAAATTATCTGGCACACATGATGAAATATATTGCAGATAAGAAATAAGAAGCTGCTCTTATTTCCTTAGGCTCATTCACCTATTGTATAAATCAGTCACATTTCTCTTTCTCCGGTTACACAGGATTCAAGAATGGAAGAGAGAACTGCAGGACAGTACTTACCTATTTCTAAGAATTGTATTGCTTATCTATAACAGAGAGCTTCACATATTTGTAGTATCAGGAGTAGAGTGACAGAGATAATAACAGCTACTGTTAAATAGTCTCAGAATCATGGCAGAAGATGAATATCACATCTATATTTTTTCTTTTTCTTTTGATGATTATTATTATGATTATGGATAACATAATCACTGGTTTTATCATTAAAGATCTCAGCATAAATGTATGTTTCTAGGATTAATGATACAGTGATGGTACAGTCTAGTTATCCACCTTCAAGTCAATTTTGACTTATGGTGATCCTATCATAGAGTTTCCTTGGCCAGATCTATCCAGAAATTTGCCTTTGTCTTTCTTTAAGGCTGTCAGAGTGTGGGTTTCTATGGTTGAATTTGTAGCCTGGTCTCCCAGTGTACTAGCCGAGCACTCAACCCACTAAACTGCATTGGCTCTCTGAAACTTTACAATTATTCAGTGCTTAAATCTGGAATTTGCTACTAGTCATGTTTACTCTAATGCCTATATTTTATTATATTGTAAGTAACATTAATTATAATATTCTACCAATGTTCACAAGCACTTCAGTAATGTTTAGGTTTCATAAGTTACTACCAAAACACCTAAATGCAGAACCTGTGGAACAGACTCAAACCACATCTGTTATTGCAGTCACTACAAAGGAGTGTAGCTCATTGGCATCCTCAAATGCTCTTAGAAGGAATTTTTGAAAATCACTGCAAATGTTACTTCTTAAGCTCAACAAACCCCATGCATTTCCTTGTCATGGTCGCAACTTGGAAGTAGGCAAGGGCCAAAATTAAAATAGACTAAAGTTCTTCAGGCTGCAGATAGGTTTCTAGTAGCTCACTTGCCAAGTAAAGGTATAATTAATGATTAAACTATTTTGAAAATAAACTATATTATAAACAGGGAAATATCAAATAATATAATAATATTAATAAATTACACTTATTAAGATTATTACTTATCATGAAATCACATTAATGTTTAAAAATTAAATGTAACAGATATACATAGATGGAAAAAGAACATACAGCAGAAGGGGGAAACTCAGCAGAATACCGTATATACTCGACTATAAGTCAAGAAATCTATGCCCCAAAATGGACTCTAAAATCATGGGTAGACTTATCTATGGGGCAACAAGTTAATACTGCCAAAAAATTTCCTGAAAGAAGTGCCCACCTTCCTCTGTAGCCAGGGATCTTTAAGGAGGTTCCGTTTCAGTCCCCACGCTCTCCTCTGTTCCTGTGTGTGTGTGTGTGAGAGAGAGAGAGAGAGACATCCCAACCCTCAGTCCCCTCACAGCCAGAGCTAACAAGCAGCTGCTCAGGAAAGGGGGAGAGAGAGTATGCCCAGATTTGGATCCCGTTTTGCAAGCCATGAGCCTGGAAATCCTGGGGAATGAGAGAAGGGAGAGAGAAAGATCTGACCCCCCCCCCCTTTTGCAAGTCATGAGTCTTGGGAATCCTGGGGGTTATGTACAAGGAAAGAGAGAGATTTCTACCCCCTTTTGCTAGCCATGCGTCTTGGAGATCCTGGGGGTTATGTGCAGGGAAAGAAAAAGATTTCTACCCCCTTTTGCAAGCCATGCGTCTTGGGAATACTGGGGGTTGTATGCAGGGAAAGAAAGAGGTTTCTACCCCCTTTTGCAAGCCATGAGCCTTGGGAATCCTGGGGGTTTATGTGCAGGGAAAGAGAGAGGTTTCTACCCCCTTTTGCAAGCCATGAGCCTTGGCTATCAAGGGAAAGAGAGGTTTCTATCACCTTTTGCCAGTCATGAGCCTTGGGAATCCTGGGGGTAATGTGCAGAGAGAAAGAGAGGTTTCTACCCCTTTTTGCAAGTCATGAGCCTTGGGAATCCTGGGGTTTTATGTGCAGGGAAAGAGAGAGGTTTCTTTCCCCTTTTGCAAGCCATGAATCCTGGGGGTTATGTGCAGAGAAAAAGAGAGAGAGGTCTGTCCCCTCTTTTGTAAGCCATGAGCCTTGGGAATCCTGGGGTAAAGGGCAGAGATAGAGGGGGCTTCACCTTGTTTTACAAGCCATGAGCCTTGGGAATGCTTTTGGTAAAGGAAAAGAGTGTGTATGTATGTGTGTCGTGGTTTGTTTCTCCTTTTTCATGCTGAGACTATGACCCTTGGAAGAGGTCCAGAGAGGGAGATGTAGGGAGGGAAGTGGTGATTTGTTTCCCCCTTTAGATCTTTTGTAACATGCCCCAGTGTTTGAACCTCAACTTATCCATGGGTCATATCAAAATCCATAATTTTGGCCCCAAAAACTGCCCTTGACTTATACATGAGGTTGACATATACACGAGTATATACGGTATCTGTTCTTTATGGATTGTAAAAGCAAAGTTAGAGAATTATTCAGGAAAAAATGTTGTGCACAAGAGACTGATTTTTCATGGCTTTGCTGGGCTAGAAAGAGATAGCAATGACACCAAATATGTCTTTGTCACCTGTGGGGTGCAATCAAACTGCAGTATAAGCAAATTTAAGTCCCATTCAATTCAAGCGAATAATTTAAACTCATGCTTAAAGCTGTACATTGAAGAGGGAAAAGTTTTATTTTGGCTGGATCGTGCCCTGTATTATAGCTACACTATATTAATTCATCTCTTTATTTTCCCTCAGGCAGATTATGTTGTACCTGTTGATGATGAAGAAGATAATTACATTGAACCCACAGAAGAAAGCACACCACCGCCTGTAAAACGTAACTATTGGGATTATTTTACACATAATTTCATGAAGCTGGCTAAGCAGCAGTAGTGCTAATCCGTGTCAGAATGGATCTGTCCTACAGAGAGAGACTTCAAAGATATTATTATCAGACTTATGCATGCAAATTAAGTTTTCATGGCCATTCCTTTTGATGAGAACCAGATTTCCCTCCACCCCACCAAAAAATGAAAACACTAGGATGGTGCAGGTGAAAAACTGACAATTTACATGGTGAAAGAAATGCAGTCAAGTAAGAAAACCCTCTGAATTCATGAGGTCACCATAAGTAAACAGGCTATTTGAAGGTGTGCAGATACACACAAAAGACCACTTTAGACTTTGTAAAATAGATCTTTGGTGCATTTTCAAAATCCCCCCCCCCCCTAAAAAAAACCTACCTATATGGCCTATATTCTTTCTGGTTCATTTCAAATAATATTTTGGTATTCTCTGCATACCACTAAATTCTGCTCTAAAAAGCATGCTATATTCCACAGGCATGCGTTTTTCTAAACCACAGCCCTTGCACGCCTGGCAGTTATAGCACTATCATTCTACTTTAATTGCCATGGCAACATCCTATGGAATCCTATGGAATTTTTAGTTTAGTGAGTCACCAGAGAGCTCTGGCTGAAAAATCTAAATATTCTTCCCTAATTTGCAAATCCCAGGATTCCAAAAGACAGAACCATGGCAGTTAATCATAGTGCTATAACTGTGCAATGCAAAAGAGCTCTGGTTGTCATACTTTCAAGTTACCAATTTTTTACAGAATGCATATTCAGGAGTATTTTAAGACATACTTAAAAGTTCCAAATGAGAGTAAATTGCACATTGCACATTGTTCATACTATAAAAAGAGCAAGTTTGAGTTTCTTAGAGCAAAGGCAAACAGGAGAGAAACTGGTTGTCATTTTCCCACCCAAAAAATCAGGTTTTCTGTCTCACAGTATTTGTGACTTCAGCATGGCATAACTATGGACGTTATCAGACAACAGAAATTGGAAGCATAATCCAATGGCAATCCAAACGCAGTAATGGGGTTTCACATTATTGCATGAAAGGCTACCACATGCATTTTTGGGCAATGGGAAGTCTTTCCAAATGCAATTGTGTGGTTTAACGTTACTGCATGAGAGACTATCACATGCAATTTCGGGCAATGGGAAGCAATTTCGGGCAATGGGAGGTTGTTCCAAACACAATGGAGCCTCAATACGCAATCATGTAAATTTGCTGAACTAGCAAATTCACAAAATTGCATTTATTTCTGAACTGGCCCCACTTTTCTTTCTTTCGAAATTGAGAGTAATTCCTCACGTGTGATAACGTCCTATGTTTGCTTCTTTTGTTTTTCTTTTTCCTTAACAGCCCCAGTGGTGAACAGATCTATCAAGCCCACATCAAAACCTGATCCTCCCCGTTCATCTCCACTGCCTCCTGTGCCTCTGCCACCATCTACATTAGGTATGAAAAATTTGCATTAGTATCATGAAAGTACTGTAGAAATGCACAGAATTCATCAATGGTTTAAACTTTCGTTCAGAATACATTAACTCAACATTTTTGCTTATACAGAAAAGATTTTGAGACTGGGGTGGGCAAAGTGCAAGCCATATGTCACAAATGCCTTCTGGAGACTGGAATTGTGGGAGGGCAATTTCTCACATCCTCCCCCCCCCCTGTCATTTAAGGCCCAGGCAAAAGCTAAAAAACAAGGAGTGAACAGGAATAGCTTCATTCACTTCCTGTTGTTTAAAGAAGTCCTCTCCTATGCCTAAAATGGTCCACGAGGGCTGAAAATTGATGGAAATGTTCCCCATGCCCCCAACAGGGCATTTGGGAGCAAAAAAATTATAGGGGATATGGTAGGGGTTCAAGCCCTCTCGGGTCTCGAATGTAGCCCATTAGCCTCCCACAGTTGCATATCCCTGTATTAGGATAACAGGTTGTATCCATGGGATCATAGAGTGCTTCTGTCCAAATATTCAGGATGTTCAGAACAGCATTCACTATATTTGGCAGTTTCTCATTGCTTTTTAAAAAGCTGGCCTACAAGCATTTGCTTAAGTCATTATTAGTAACGTCTGGGTTTGCTTGTTGTTAACTGTCATCAAGTCAGTTTCTACTGAAGAAAAGACCTCAGCTGCATCCACACTGCAGAAATAATCCAATTTGACATCACTTTGACTGCTGTGGCTCAATGCTATGGAATCATGGGATTTGCAATTTGTTGTGGCACCAGAGCTCTCTGACAGACAAGCCTAAATGTCTCACAAAACTACCATTCCCAGAATTCCATAGCATTGAGCCATGGCAGTTAAAGTGGTGTCAAACTGGAAGAGATCCGTCGCATTGCCACTTTAGATGCTTTCAAGAAAGCTGTCATGGCGGATCTGTCCTGGCAGGCCTTCCCATCTGACTCTGTGTAAATAGCCTTATCCACCTCTATACTCCAATCATTGACTATGTAAAGATAAGAATTGTTAACTTTAATTTTGTCTATTATATTACAAGGGTTAATTTTGTGGGAATTATTAGTGTTGTCAAGACTTATGTTGTATGATTTGTCTGTATTTTATCTGGTTGTAATCCCACCTCGATCCATAGGGAGAGGCAGGAAATATAAATAATAATAATTATTATTATTATTACTATTACTATTACTATTATACCTGCTAGGTATCAATCATGTGGATCCCCTGTTTGAGTCTATCCTCCTGGGACAGTATTCTCTTTTTCCTACTGCCTTCCATCTTACCAAACATAATATTTTCTGATGATTCATGGTATGTCTTCATGGTATGTCCAAAGCATGAAACTTCAGTTTAGTCATTTTGGCTTCTAGGAAAAACTCAATTTGCTCTTGGACCTATTTATTTGTCCTTCTGTCACACCATTGAACTCTCTTCCTTTTATTTTGTACTCTTTGCAAAACAATGATATTGCAACTTCAAATGCAACATCTTCTTTTTAAGAATTTTTGATGGAGCATGCATATGACCACTTTGAATCACAGCGAGCTTTATGGAGCATTGCATTTGCTGGCTTTAAGTCTAACTGTAGGTAGCTGCCTTGTCTGATACAATCAACAGGGTTCATTAAATTAGCACCAGAAAGAGGAGCTTTTTTAATTATGTACACAGCAGTATACATTCATGTAACCCATCAGATTTCTAAGAAGTTAATAATTTTGGGTTGGTCCAGGATTTCTGTCAAATAAAACATTGCCCTCTAGTGGTAAATGATAATACTATATTTTTATTTGAATTTCCACAGTTCAAACTAAACTTATTTTACATTGCAGCCCATTTTTTGGCCCAAGTTAAAGTTCTGACTGTAATTTTTAAAGCCATAAATGGCTTAAGTACTGAGAACATAAGCATTGCCTAGTTCCACTCATGCCTCACATGGATGCTGTGGTCATCATTTTATCGTGCATTTCTGCATGGCAGCGGGTTGGACTTCATGGAGATCTCTTTCAATTCTTTGATTTTATGATCATCAGAAACCACTTTAGGGGGGAAAAAAACTCTAAAGAAATTCAGAAGGTGACTACTGGGAAAGTGCCT
Organism: Urosaurus nigricauda; assembly: GCA_034509955.1. NCBI lineage: Eukaryota > Metazoa > Chordata > Lepidosauria > Squamata > Phrynosomatidae > Urosaurus > Urosaurus nigricauda. Next base: position 191,285,641 of record JAOEGL010000003.1, on the reverse strand, counting down.
TTTTCAGGGTAGCATTCCAATTGTGGAGTACCCTCCTTGGTGATGCTTGCCTGTCCTGACATTTTTTTTCTAGAGAAAGACCTTTTTTTAAAAATCTCAAGGGCTTTTGGGGGACATTTAAGAGACTTCCAAAGATTTGTGACATTTTAAAGCATTTTTAAAAGTTTCCAGAATTTTGGATATTTAAAGATCTCCTTATGCTATGACAATTCTGTACTGGTTTTATTGGTTTTCCCTGTACAGTACTACCAAGTGTTTTTAATGATACCTTTTATTCTTATTATGCTTGTGTTATATCTTAAATTTTGATGTAAGCCACCTAGAGAACCCATATAAACATAGTTAGATATTGTTTCTAAAAAATAAGTCAACAAGTCAATAGTTGGGCTGGACAACAACTAGAGTGCGAATGGCAAAAGACTCGCCTCCCATCCGGCAGAACTTGCCATAGGCTGCATCTTCGCACCCTTCAGGAGGCTTTGTGTGCAGCGCGGAGATCTCTTTGCTCTGCATGCATTGCGTCTGCAGAATCCCGCCTGGCAGAGCTGTTTAAGGTGGTGGGGGAGCTGACACAGGTTCCCCCTGCGTCAACCCCCCTATTGGAGCCTACAACAGCCTGCTGCGAGGCGTTTAACACCTACTTTGCAGATAAAATCTCTCAGATCAGAGCTGACTTGGACACCAATATTTGTTCAGAGTCCATAAATGAAGCGTCCAGCCATTCCATTGCTGTCAGTTTACTGGATGAGTTTTAATCGGTGAGTACCGATGACGTGGACAAGCTCCTTGGTAGTACTAGGAAGACGACTTGCCCCCTCGATCCATGTCCATCTCCATCTTGGTTGGTCGTCCAAGGAGGGGACACATTGAGAACATTCCTTCAGGAGGTGATCAATGCGTCCCTCAGGGAAGGTATTGTTCCATCGTGCCTGAAGGAGGCGGCTGTTAAGCCTCTCCTGAAGAAACCCTCCCTTGATCCCCTGGAAAGGAACAACTACAGACCAGTGTCCTTGCTGCTTTTTCTCAGCAAGGTGATCAAGAGAGCTGTCGCCTCCCAACTCCAAGCCGTCTTGGATGAAACTGATTGTCTCGATCCATTTCAAACTGGCTTCAGGGCAGGATATGGAGTTGAGACTGCCATGGTTGCTCTGATGGACGGCCTCCACTTAAGCATTGACAGGGTAGTGTGACCCTGCTGGTGCTCTTCGATCTCTCCGCAGTCTTTGACACCGTAGACCATTCCATCCTTTTGGATTGGCTGAGAGCTGGGGATTGGTGGCACCACACTTCGGTGGTTGCGGTCCTTTCTCTCTGGCAGATCCCAACAGGTGAAGCTCGGGGACAATTGCTCTTCAAAGATCGAGCTTAATTGTGGCGTCCCTCAGGGCGCCATCCTGTCACCGATGCTGTTTAATATTTATATGAAGCCGCTTGGTGAGATCATTCAGAGGCATGGAGCTCAGTATCTTCAGTACGCTGATGACACGCAGATATACCTCTCCATGACAAGATTGTCTGCTCAGACCTCAGATGGCGTCTCTCCTCTCAGTCACTGCCTTGCAGCGGTAATGGATTGGATGAGGGAAAACAAATTGAAACTCAATCCAGACAAAATGGAGGTACTCACAGTCACAGGCCCGAAACTGGGTTTAGGAATACAAACTCCAGTCCTCGATGGAGTCACACTCTCCGCGAAGTACCCTGTTCGCAGTCTGGGGGTACTTCTTGACCCGTCGCTCCACATGACTAGTCAGGTGAATGCGACGATCAGGAGTGCCTGTTACCAGCTTCGGCTGATACGCCAGCTGCGCCCTTTCCTGGACATGAGGGATCTGGAAACTGTGATACATGAGGGATCTGGAAACTGTGAAACTGGTAACCTCACATTTGGACTACTGCAATGTGCTCTACATGGGGATACCTTTGTGCTTAACTTGGAAACTACAACTGGTTCAGAACATGGCAGCCAGACTTATTACTGGTACATCTAGGAGAGAACATATGGCACCTGTGCTTAAGTCTTTCCACTGGCTGCTGATCAGTTTCCGGGCACATACAAGGTGTTGGTCTTAACCTATAAAGCCCTACATGGCTTGGGTCCATCCTATCTTAGGGACTGCCTCTTCCCGTATGAACACGCCCCCCCCCCCCCCCCACACACACACACTGCGATCCTCTGGGAGGAATCTGCTACAGCCTATGAAAACCAGGTTGGTGCAGACCTCCCAGAGGGCCTTTTCAGTGGTCGCCCCTAAGCTATGGAATGACCTGCTGGATGAGATGTGTCTTATTCCATTCATCGACGGCTTTAAAAAAAGCCCTAAAGACGCATCTCTTCTGGCAGGCCTTCCCGGAAAATCTTTGACACCTCTTGGCTCCAAATTTTGGTCGTAGAGATTCCAGTCTTTGCCCACCCACACAGCTCAAGGACTCTCAGTTGATACTGTTGATATTGTTTATTGTATACTATGTTAAAACTTGTTGTTGTATGTCAACTTTTTGGGGGGAAGGTTGGGATGGGATTGGATGTTTTAACTGCTGTTGTTTTAACTCTCTTCTGTAACCCGCCCCGATTGCTCGTTCAGAGGGGCGGGCTAGAAATAAAACTTATTATTATTATTATTATTATTAATGGGATAGACAGGAAATAACTTCAAGCTAAATTGAATAAGACAGTCCAAAATCATTTCTCCTTACACAAAGTTTATATTAACAGTAATTCCACATGGCTATTTATATAGGAATGCAACACATGCCCACGCGCAGACACACACTTTTGTATGTTAGCTATGCATATGTTCATATGTGCAAACTTCCCACTTTCATTTAGAAATTAAAAAGTACAATGCTATAATAAAGACCATATGTGCCACACTACTGCAAATTACAAGATGGATTGTTAGTAATGTTAATAAGAATTGTGGCACTGAATCGTAAAACAAGTTCACAAAAAGGGTTTCCTACCTCTTCCTCCTTTTCCACAGCCCTTTCTGTCCTTCTTCCCAGTCTTTTCCAGAGGATCAAAGAGGTCTTGCGAACAATGTGCATTGAGGTGCTTGATGCTATTGGGGCAAAACAGGTCAACCCCATTTGAGATAATCCCCCCCCCCTCCTTATTTGCTTCTTCTGTATTTCTGCAGCATATTTATCCAAAATTGATATTGATTAGGATGATCCAAAATTAAATTGACTTTTTTTTTAAATTTCTGCTTTCTGTGTACCTCCTTCCATTAAGTGAGTTTAGAATCCCCTGAACTTTTCAAAAGATCTACAAATGAAGACTGTTGTCTCAACACTGTCTCGCAGGCTGCATCTGCACTGCAGAAATAATGCAATTTGAAACACTTTAACTGTCATGGCTCAGTGCTATGGAATTATTGGATTTTTAGTTTGCTGTGGCACCAGAGCTCTCTGACAGAGAAAGGCCAAATGTCTCACAAAACTACAATTCTCGGAATTCCCTAGCATTAAGACAGGGCAGTTAAAGCAGCCCTGCCGTGGGTTACAGATCCCAAAATTCCACAGCATTGAGCCATGGCAGTTAAAGTGGTGTCAAACTGGATTATTTCTGAAATGCGGAAGTAGTCTTAGGTTGCAGTCCCGTACCTATTTATCTAGAGGTAAATCGCATTAAAAATGGCACTTGCCTCTGAATAGGCAAGTATAGGATTGCACTATGTATTTTTTTTTAAAAAGACACAGAGTTATTATCACATTATAAATGTTGGAATTATAAGTCTTATTTTCCCCTTTGTTTTATATTTTGTCTTTCTCTCAACATGGGACTCAAGATGGCTTACAACAAAACCTAAAACAAATTAAAGCTAAAACTGTAATATTAAAAACGTCAAATACATTTTTACATTCCATTAAAATACCCTTCTGCCACAACCAGCTAACAGCCAAAGGCCTATCTAAATTTAAAAGTTTTTGTCTTCCAATGGAAAGAGAATATAACAGTGAGAGCAGCCACTGAAAAGGCCCTTTCTAGTGTGCTCACCAAACAAGCCTATGATGTTGGTAGGACCAAAAAAATTCTCTCCGAAAGATCAATTCAAGGAAGCTCTGCCTTGGGGCCAGTACTGGGAGAAATTTGGTGTATAAACTAGATAGAAAGAGAGAGTAGAGGAAAATACAGTCTATCTGATAGCCTGGACCAAACATGTAGGGCTTTATAGGCCAGCAGTATGGATTCTAGAACTGGACCAATAGCCAGTCAAGCTATTGCACTAAAAAGGTTATGTGTTTCCCTGCAACAATCCCCAGTCAGCAGTTTGGCTTTAGGATTTTAGACCCACTGAAGTTTCCAATGGCAGCCCCACATAAAGTGCATTGCAGCATTCCAAGTGAGATATAATAAAGTCTTCTTTATACCATTTCTGTACTTATTTTTCAAGTGGCTATTTTAGTGTTGCTTCTGTTTGCAATTTCATAGTATCCTGTTTTTTTCCCCCCAGATGTCTATGAAATTCCTGAAGAAGAGGTAAGCCCCTCCCCATATTGTTTTTGTTGCTGTTGTTGTTGTGTGCTTTCAAGTTGTTTCTGACTTATGGTAACCCTAAGGCAAACCTATCATGAGGTTTTCTTGGTACGATTTGTTCAGGGAAGGTTTGCCATTGTCTTCCCTTAAAGATGAGAACATGTGTTGTTGCATTCATATATGTGAAATATGTTACAATCATATGCAAAGCGAAACCCCATGTAGACAGAATTACATTTCATGTATTCACAGGCTCAAGCAGAATAAATTCTAACTATACTTGAGATTTGCTTCTTAAACTGTGCCACTAATCTGCCTGGTATATCTCTGTGATGACACCTTGGGGATAGGACTCCAGATGTTTTTAATTCTTATTCATTTTAATTTTTCCTCATTCCCAGAAAATATTTGAAGATGTTGCTTTTTGTTGAGTATATTGTGTAGAGTTGTCTCTAGGAACATGCCATTCCTTCTTCCCTGTGATTAAATGTACTAAGGATAGAAATAATGCTGTAGCTCCATCCTATAGAATCCTTATAGTTTTACAAGGTTTTTAGCCTTCTCTGCCAAAGAGTATTGGTGCCTCACAAAACTACAAATGACAGAAGTGTGTAGGATGGAGCCATGGCAGTTAATAGTGTTGTCAAACTGCATTAGTTCTACAGTGTAGATGCACCCTTCTCCTTCCTTGTTCCTCTTCGAGGGTTGCTAAGCCTCTCTCACTTTCATTCACTCAGTGGTCACTCAGCAAGTACAACAATGAGAAACAACGGTGGGATTCAGTACCACAAGATGTAATGAAGGCAACCAACTTGGTTGGATTTAAAAGCGGGTTAGACAGATTCATGGGTGACATTGGTTCAAGTGACTAGTAGTCACAATTGCTATCACGAATCAGTAGCAGTAGGTCCCTGATCGGAAATTGTTGAGGAACATAAGCAATAGATGTCTTTTAAACTCATTTCCTACTTCTCGGCTTCCCAATCAAATAATTGGCTCCTGTGGGAACAGATTGATGTTGGATTGGATCTAGCATGATGTCAGGCACTCTGACTGGGAACCAGGTAGTACGCATTATGCCCATACCCCTTCTAAAACTAATTCTTCACCTTCTCAGGGCTCATCTACACTACAGAATGCTCAAGGCTGCCCCAAGAGTATTCTTCCCTGTATTCCCCTGAAATTGCCCCTTAATTTGGTCTCTTTCCCCAGCAATGACAGAAGGCTGTCTTATCACACAGTACCTGTTCTTCACCCAGTGATAATGCTGAAGTCAGAATTAGGAACCCAGCCACACTATTGATTCTCATTCTGACCTCAGAAGGACTCATGCCCACAGAGCAGGCAACAAGTGACAAACAGGGACCTTGAGTGAAATGGCAGCCACTGCAGGGACCTTGGGTGAAAAGGCAGCCACTTTCAGCCATTGCTGAAAACCCAACTGCAAAAGTTGAGTATTTAAAATGCGGTTTGGGGGGAGGGAGTCCTGAATCAGATGCAGGCATCATCAAGACAGTCCAGATTGCCAAGTGGTGAACAAAGACTACTCTTTAATTCTGCATATTCCATAAGAAATGAAGTATCCAACATAGCATTGTGAATGTTAATCAGCATTTCATTTTCTCCAACAGGAAAAGCCATCACCTCCATTAACCAGGTAAGGGCTTCCTGATATGAGAGTCTCTGAGTAAGAAGTCTATCCAGTAATCCAAGTTTGCAGGATTTGTGGTAAAGCTAGTCAGACTAGTAGAAGTCAACACTTTTTCCACTCATGTACTGAAGTAACGTCTCTGGGAGTCACCAAACTATTAGTTCTCTACCTGCAGGAGAAGAGGAGTCCCACAAACATGTCTTGTTACTGTGTCCAACAAAATAAATGACATATGCACAAGTCTGTGTCACATTCCAGTTGCCTTTCTGGTGTTAAATTGGAAGGGAGGTTAAAAAACATACAAAGCTGATGTTTATCTCTTGAACATAGCTTCTGGTCACATATGAAATGATGGCTGGCAAGCAGGGATGCCTGCAGTTTGGGGGATTAGGCAATTAGTGGTCACTTTTGTGCTTTAAAAAAATCTTCTAGAGTACAATGGAGGCAGTCACTCTGACATTAATGTCAGTAAATTGAATGTAGATCACTTACATTCCAGTGATATTGTCAGTGTTTCTTTTCACAACTCCAGCCTATACATGCCTCCTCAAAAGTCAGTCCCACTGAGTTTAGAAAACTAGTTACAGGATTACCACCTAAATGTGCTACATACTGTACTATGCTATGGATTTCATTTCATTATATAACATAACATGTGGGTTTCTTTCCCAGATTATGTATCTACAAATATAACAGACGTTGCTATCATTATTATTATTTTTTAATTAGCAAGGAGGAATTGTTACTGTTGTTTAGTGAATGTCTTCCAAAGGTAGCTGGGATGTGCTTGTGAAGGGAGAAGTAAAATGCTTTCAAGCCATTCATATCCACTTTTAGAAGAGCACATATGCCTGTATTGACCATTGGAGCAAGGATCTAGTGTGTGTGTGTGTGTGTACACGTAACAGAGCTTTGGAAAAGCTATTTTCTAAAATTACAGCTTTCAGAATCCCCTAACCACAATATCCATGTATTCTGGGTTTTATTATCCAGAAAAGTACCTTTTCCAAGTTCTGGCAGAACAGAAAACACAACCACTTGGATCCTTCCAAAAGGGGAACCATGTTTATACTGTTTTTTTCCCTTTAGAATTTCAAAGCCACTTCCTCCAAAGCCTATCCAGAGACAAACAGGAGGGCCTGCTCATGAACGCAATGGAACTAAGGAATCCATCAAACCAGACAGGTTAGTTATTAATAATTATTGAAAATTTGCAAGGCCCATGCTGAGCATCCAGTGTAGTATTGTGGAATAACAGAGTATATTGTTACAGTTTTAAATAGGGGAGAAGATTTACTGAAGCATATTTTCTTGTTTTCTTTACAGAAATGTTTTGCCACTTCCAAGACAACGTCCTCCACCGAAAGTAAGCTAATTCTCTTGAAAAACCATTTTATGCTTTTGTCAGTGGGATGGATGGATGGATAGATAGATAGATAGATAGATAGATAGATAGATATCTCCAATATAGATAGATATATTTGATTGACTGGATTTATATACCACCTTTCTTCTAAACAATGGCAGTCAAAGCCATTGACAAGTTGTTCATTTACAGTATTTATATACTGGTCAAAAGAATGGTACCTAAGGTGGTTCACAGAATAATAATAATAATATTAATGATGTTTTATTTATAGCCTCTATAATACACCTCTAATTCAGACTAAAGTGATTCAAAACCCTTTTAAATTATTCCCATTATAATACTGTTGTTGAACAAATTGCAACAAACTTTAGAATGGGGATAGGCAATGTGTAGCCTTTCATATGTTATTGCACTTCAGTTCCCATCAGTCCTATCTAGAATACCCAATGCAGCTCCCATGAGCCCTAGGCAGGATAAAATAGCATGAAAGTATGAACACAACTAAAACATATATTCTTTTTAAAAGGATGAAAAGAAGTTAAAATTCCTTTTTTATTCTTTATTTTTAAAAAGTCTACATAAGATCACATTATACACATAATTTCCTTTTTAAAAAAGAATAACAGCAACAACACTAGTAATTCCAATACTGAATGTCTGTTATCAGTTCTACTTCCTCCTAGTTTATCATTAATTATCAGCTATCTTAATCTACTATTATCATTATTATCCTTTTGTCACTCCATTATATCTATTTTTTTCTCTGTCATCTAATCTGTTTATTCCACCTTTAATAGTTGAATTTCATCTCATCTTAATAACAATTCAATAAATACTAAAGAACTTAAGGCACAAAAACTAAATGCACAGATATAAGATGGGGATACATCAGCAGTACTACATGTGGGATTATTTTTGATCATAAATTGAACATAGGCCAGCAGTGTGATGTTACAGCAAAGTCAGTGAATGCTGTTTTAATCTACATTAATAAAAGCATAGTAATGGTCCCACTACATTCTGCACTGGTCAGACCTCATCTGGAGTTCTATGTGCCTCATTTTAAGGATAGAGACAAGTTGGAGCAGGTTCAGAGAAGGACAACAAGGATGATGAGAGGTATGGAGAACCAAAAATATGAGGAAAGGTTGAAGGAGTTTGGTGAAAAGAAGACTGTGGAATGACATGATTGCACTTTGTAAATACCTCAAGGGCTGTCAAGAGGCGAGTGTCAGGCCTGTTCTGTGCTGTCCCAAAGAACAGGCCCATGTCTAATGGTTTGAAGTTACAGGAAAGTAGACTTTGATTGAACATTAGAAGGGCCTTGACAGCAAGAGCAGTTCAGCAATGGAACCAGTTCCCTAGAGAGGTGATGGGCTCTCCTTTGGATGTCTTTAAAAAAGAGGCAGGGCATCTACCTGCTGGTGATGCTTTAGCATCCTTCAATGAGCTGGGGGTTGGCCCATGAATTCCCTTTTAACTCTATGAGTCTATGATTCTGTGACATGAGCCAGTGTGTACTGTGCTGAGCCAGCCGAAGCTGCCAGTGGTATCACGCTATGTTAAATGAAAGAAATAATTATAGCAAGGCAAAACTTCTCCGGCTAGAGTGGCTATACAATTGGCACAACTTGCACAACAAAGTGGTGGAAATGGACGGCACACAGACCATACATTATACAGCGTGTCCGCGTCCTATGCAGGCTTGCCATACATGGACTTGAGGTCACACATACAGCAAGTCCTAATATGGTAAATTGGTCATGCACCTGTGGCACATGCCAAAAAGGATCCCCCATATAAGGCAAGGTTGGCCTGTATTCTCATGTGGAGTGGCTTTTATTCTTCCTGATGCATACCATGGCTCCTTACTAGGTGTACACTGCATGAACAAGTTATTTTTTGGATAGATTGATTTCTAAGACTCCTCTTAGTTTGTTTTATGGTTTCTAAACTTCTCAGAGAACCTTGTTAATCCTTGTTAAGACACATACACATGCTGCCAGTTTTTAAGAATACATTTACTACACACATATCTTATTCTGTTACATTAGAATTCAAAGGGACTTGATAGTGCTGTTGGCCTTGATTCAACATGAAGGTACTGGACTAAAAAACACATTTAATGTAGTTGCATTGGATTTAACCTTTGTGTAAGTAGTAGAGAAAGAGACATGTACTCCACATTGTGCGTCTGGTTACATAATGCAAAATTTCAGTGGGCCCCCACCCTTGTGCTAATTCTCCATTTTCATTTTTGTTAGCCCAACAGAACTTAGACTAGTACAGTGACACTGTTAGAATTTAGATCCCTGTTTGCAAAACATGTGAAAACCACCCATCCAGAAAATGGGTTGTAGAGTCTCTCTCATTGATATTAAGTTCACTTCAGATAATAATTTATCTGAAATACATTTATTTATCCATCTGTTGCAATGAGTAACTATAACTGAACAAGTGTATTTTGATTTTAGGAACCAGATGGCCTTGGAATGGAAAATGATGAAAGTAAGTACATTCTTCATGTAAGTCCCAATTGAAAGGCCTCTTGCGGGAGTGACTGGAGGTCACCAGAAACCATTTCCAGTGACAACACTCTACCTCCTGCCTCTGCCCCTGCAAAAAATATTATACTGTCCCAGTTTAGTTTTAGCTGCAATCCTATGCATACTTAGAAGGGAGAACACTCCTCTGAATGGTGGCAGTGTTTCAGAAAAAATGCTTTGGATTGCAATGGGAATTAATATTTATTCGGCATCCGATGATTCCATTTCTGTAAGGTGTGTATTTCACTTTTCCTAATTGCTGCTTTTAGCATTTCTTACTCTGTACTACCAGTATTGAATTGTGACAGCTTTTAGCTTTTAACAATAAATTTACTTTGGGCTTTGGACTCTATACTACCTAGAGTGCTGCTAGAACATAGGAGCTAATGCACTGGGATACAAATCAGAATATCACTGCTTTGAATCTGACCACTTTGATGCACTAGTAACCTTAGGCAAGACATTCACTCTCAGCCACTTCCATTCAACAGTATGATGATACTACTTTCCTATCTACTGCCTAGGGTTGTTGTAAATTGTGAAACAGTATGAAACACTTGAGACACTCAGAAAGCTGTCATTGCTGTGTCACTTCAAGTTGTTTCTGACTTATGGCAACCCTAAGGTGTACCTATCGTGGGGTTTTCTTGGAAAGTGTCTTCAGAGGAGTTTGCCATTGCCATCCTTTGATGATGAGGGAATGTCACTTGCCCAAGGTCACTTAATGGGTTTACATGGCTCTGTAATGTATAATGTTACATTACTTTCCATTATTGCAATTGAGTAGTAGTAATAATAGAAATTAACACAAGGGTTCTAACGTGTAAGTCCAACAAGTGTTAAGGATTCTCAAAACTTATAATTTTGAGAGATTTAAATTGTAGCAGAAAACAATGTGTTACTTTTTCAATCTACTTCTTCATTTGTAAGATTTCTACTTTACAGTTGGCCCTTCCTGATCCACAGACCTCAGATCCATGAATCTGATCATTTACAGATTGTCATGCCACGTTATTAAATGCAACAGCATGAACACAGGCATGCTGAAGCATATTCACATTGCAGTCATTTAATAATATGGGGCACAATTATTTACATTTTTTCACATGCACAGGGGATACTGGAACTGAACCCCATAGATTCAAGGGGTATAGGTTCAAATGTATAGGTTCTTTTCTGAAAAAACATGTTTAAAGTGCATTGTGCTAAGTATTTTGTTTGAATTTCAGATCACAACAGCAAAAGTGCTCCAGAGTTCAAGTTTCCATCCATTATAGTCCCATCTCCATTGCCGAGGATTGCGTATGTGACAAACAGACCTTTGTTTTTCCTGACTTAAGAAATGTATTTCAGTCTTCCTCTCCAATAGAGTGGAGATAGTACATTGATTTATTCTATACACCACTTTTAAACAAGGGTCTCTCCACTATGATAGGAAGAGCATATGCGGGGGGGGGGGGGTGTCGCCAGTGAATGTCTATGTAGAAGCAGGAGAGGCAAATCCACCCATTGCAACTGCAGCCACATCGGGCCATTCCATTAAAAAGAAATCAGCGAGGCAGGGATGGGGAACGTGTTATCCAGATGTTAGGTGTTAATCACAACTCATGTGATCTCTCATCACCAGCTGAGCTGGCAAAGCTGACGGAAATTTCAGTCCAACATCTGGTTGGTCATAGGTTGCCTAATCATGCAATAATTGAGAAACTCAGCCGCAGCTAACCCTCTGAACCTGCTGGCCTCTGCATCTGAGATAGCTATCACATGTCAACTTTATCCAAATTTATAGCCATTTCCCTGTATCCAACTCCCAGGCAACTTCCCTCTGTTTCAAAGTTTATGATAGGCTAAACAAACTTCCTGGAACTCATTGATGGGGTAGACCCTCTTTTTTGTTCTTCACTGTATTTGGTCACGGGAAATGCCATGTGAAACATCCATGAATGCTTTAGGGTTAAAATTTTAATCACATTTTCAAGCATCCCCTGTTAGTTGTAAAGCTTGCATCTAGCAGACTCCTTAGCTCTAGCCCAGGAGTTTGGAGGTGCCCAGAAGTATTTGTCTTCTTCCTCTACTCTTACTTGAACATTATAGTTACAGTAAGTTCTGCTATAATGTGTTTTTACAGTATGAATTGGCAAGATTACAGTTCATTAATGGATGAATACTATTTGCAGAACACTAACTCTGAATTGGCTTTAGTGAGATTCCATCTTGAGCATTCAAAATTGGCATCTCAGCTGTTAAGTGACAACACTGCCTCCACTCCTCTTAGCTGTTCAGTTTGTCAGGCATGTGGGTTTGAGAAATGAAGGGCTGAAGTGAGGTGGGTGGAAAGAGGAGAAAGGGACATTTGAAAGCTATGGATGAGATTTTAAGCCAGGAGTGAGTGAGGGATGGAAAGAATGGGTGGGAATGTTTGCAAGGACAAGATTTTGAACTGGGACAGGAGGGAGTGAGGTGAATAGAAGGAGGGGAGGCATTTGTGAGGAATGAGATTTTAAATTGGAACAGGAGTGAGGAAGAGAGCATTTGCACAGTATTTGTTTGCTGAGCTGAGGCTTGTCTGTGCCAAGGCAGGGTAAGCATTATTAGCTGTTTAAAGTATTGGGGGTCTCTCCATTTTTCTGGTTGGGGGGGGGCAGTTCCAGAACTTTTCAGGAGAGACTTTGTCCATTCCTACCATGAATACTTATTCTCCTGTTTTTCAGTAAGTGGTAAGAGTCACTCGTATATGCATATAATGAAACTTTATTCACTTAAGTTTGTGGAAAATTAAATAAATAGCTTAGCTAGCAGTAATATTTTTGAGATCTGCTCCTAACCCTGCTATTTTCAGAGCACAGTTTTCTATAAAAACAGACTTTTTCATGAGTGCACCTACTGCATTATAGCAGAAATTACTATATATTCTTTCTCACTAAAGCAAATTGCTAAGTGCTACAGTAGACTGCTATTCAACAAATGCAGACTCAGTTCTTTCGCAGTACATCTTTGGATACTGGCCCTAAAGTTTTCCTTACAAACTATGCCTGTGGTAATAATATTATGCATCACTTTGTTTTATAAGTCACTAATGATTTCCATATCATTAGTCTAAAGCTGGCCTAATTCCTTCTGCAGTACCCTGTACCAATCCTAACCAAGGCAACTTATTTTATTATTTATTTACGGTATTTAAACCGTAAATAAAGAGGCTCTCAGAGTGGCTTACAGACTTGAATTGAAATTTCCTGTCTCCTCAGTTTAGACACAGGTCCCTTTCACGCTAGACATTTACAGCACTATGATTCCATTTAAACTGCCATGGCAACATCCCATTGAATCCTGGGATTTGCAGTTTAGGGGCAAGTATTTAGAATTCTTAGCCAGAGAGCACAAGTACATCACAAAACTAGGTTTTGTAGGATTCTGTGGGATGTTGCCATAGAACTATTAACCACTAGTATGAAAAGTTCCACTTTGTATGCACACTTATGCATGCATTTGAAACAGAGGTGGGAATTCTTTGGTACTCTGGATGTTTGATCCTACAATTTCCATCACTCCCATTAGCATGACCAATGATAAGTAGGCCAAAACATCTGGAGGATCAACGTTTTCCATCCCCTTTCACAAGTGATTGTTCTATCTATAGCTTGGACATCTGACTTCAATTGCTGCCCTGGCTTCTCCATTCTCATTGCAGTCCCCTAAAAAGATGCTTTGGATGAGTTTCTAGAACAGCATAAAGGCGGAAAGGAAAGAACTTGTGCCTTCTGTGCATTCATCTTTGCGTACAAACTTATTTAAGGAAGCCACTTCTATTTTTGCTTGTTCTTTGTATTTCCCTACAGGAAAAAAATTCAAAATCCAGCAACACCATTAGTAAGTTGAATTTGTATTTATACGATTAACATATGTTGAACATTAATTCTGAATTCAAGTCTGACATTTCTCATGTGTTATACTGTCCATTGGTCCATTCACTTACACCTGCTTATGAAGATGTTTAACATTCTAGCCTCCATTCACTTGCTACTTCCAACTAAAGTAAACTCATTATTTCCAAGGGAGGGAGAAAAATAACTGGTGAATTTGCCAAGCTTCATTCCTGAAATGTTGACTAACTAAATTTATTTATTTATTTAATTTATATTCTACCTTTCTCCTGGCATGGGACTCCAGGCAGTTTACAATATAGATTAAAATACAGCTAAAAATCTTAGAATAAAACAGGGTTTTTAAAAATAATTCCTCACAGAAGGAATTCACACAATACAATTAGCTATTCCCCCAAAAGAAGCCTGTGATTCCACTAAGAAAAGTTTTCTTGGACTGCCTTATAGAATTGATCACTTTTTATCAACTAGCTTCTATAAGGCTAGTTATGTATTTTTCCTCCTGCTTACCAAACCATAGATCGGATAAGTCGTGGTGTGCTTAGGAAAGAATATGAAAAACTAATCCTATTAAATTATCATGTGAAGCATCCCCAGTATAATCAAGTTGAGTAATAGTCATTTTCTATAAGCATACTTACACGATGCTACCTCGGTGCATTGAGAGCCAGTGCTGTGTAGTTCAACTAAGATTCCAGAAGACCAGAGTTCAAATCCCTGGTCAGCCATGGAAACCCATTTAGTGACCTTGGACAAGTCACAGGGTACTACCACACTGTAGAAATAATGAAGTTTGACACCACTATAAATGGTGTAGCTCCGTTATATGGAAATACTGGGATCTGTCGTTTTACAAGGTCTTTAGCCTTCTCGGCAAAAGAGTGTTGGTACCTCATAAAACTATTAATTCCAGAATTCTATAGGATGGAGCCATGACCATTCAAATTTGTCAAACTGCATTATTTCTACAGTGTAGATGTACTTACAGTCTGTCAGCCATAGAGAAAAGCAATGGCAAAGCTTCTCTGAATAAATCATACCACAAAAATCCTTTGACTCAGAATTGGCTTAAAGCATGTAACAAGAAATGACCATTTTCCTTGTAACTTGCTATGGTGAGCATAGACTTAGAGCTCAACGTTTATTGTCAAGACTATAATCACAACAAATAAGAAAAGAAACCCTCAATACTATTATCATTCCATAATTATATTAAGCAGTTGGTAAAACCAGTAACCTAACCCAGCCTTTAGCCATCTGTTGTCCTCCAGATGTGTTGGGTTGCAACCACCATCCTTCCTAAAAAGGTGTATGGTGGCAGCCATACTTCACTACATTTGAGGGGCAGATGGCAGTGTGATGATAATGTGGTAGACATTATTATAGTTCCAGTTTCACTCTAAAGAATCCAGAAGATGGTAAAATTACCTCTCTTTCTGCTCAGAAGCATTGCTATTAATTCTAATTAAATTCTGGGCATAGTGTAGTGGTTTGAGTGTTGGTCTGTGACTCTGGAGACCAGGTTTTGATTCCCCACTATGAAAGCCACTAGGTGACCCCGGGCAGATCACATACTCTCAGCCTCAGGGGAAGGCAGTGGCAAACCTCTGAACAAATCTTGCCAAGAAAACCCCAGGATAGGTTTACTTTAAGGGAGCCATTAGTTGGAAACAATTATTGGGTACAATATTTGGTTCTTTTGTTCCTATAAAACAGTTCATAGTGGGGAGTATCATTAGCTTGCACAAAGATGGATTGTGAGAAGCTGATCTGTGGTCTTCAAGAATGTCCGATCATCAGCTGAAGAACATTTTACCACACATTCCTTCTGACCAGAACCCTGGGAAAGCAAGGGAATGTCACTGCTGGCTTCTTCAGGACTTATTTGCTTCTCTTTTTGTGTGTGTGTGTGTCATTTTAGAAACCAAGCCTCCCTGAGAGAGACCATCTGAGTATTAATGAAGGTAAACTGCCTCTTGTGTTCAAACATTTACTCATAATCTTGCATTGGTTTACTTATGGTGAACAATACTCTGAAGAGCTGAAGTAGCACATCCCCTATCAAAACTCAAGATGCTTTATTAGGTAGGGTTGGTTTGCTATGAATATCCAAATGGAGAGAGCTCATTAACATGAGCACAGAGTACATGCCTTGCAGGTAGAATCAGAGATGGGAAACATTAGTGTCAGATTAGTTTAATACGTACTCTTTTAATGCCTTTTGTCAGCCAGGCTATAATAAGGGCGAAGAGCAATACCAAAAGAGGGAAGGAAGTTAATTGAATGGTGCCTAGTGGCTCCCATGTCAGCAGAGCTTGGGGTTTTAGTCTAAACAAGATGCTGAACCTGTCTTGGGGTTCTCAGTGCAGATTCATCACTCCTCTGATGTGAGAAAAGCTGCCACTTGGGCTGCAGAACTGGAGACTGGATCACAATATTGTCTGCCCCAGTCAATATTTTCATGTATGAAGTATAATTTATAGAATAACATTATGACGTACAGTGGGCCCTTGGAATCTATTGGGTGTGGTTCCAGGATTCCTCCATGAATACCAAGATCATTAAATACAATGCCATAGTAAAATGATGTCCCTTATATTAAAAAAAATGTTAAAATCAAGGTTTGCTTTTTGGAATGTATATATTTTAAAATGTAAAATCTATATATTTTAAAAATATTTTCAAGCCATGGGTGGTTGAATCCATGGATAAAGGATCCGTGGATATGGACAACCAACTGTATTATTTCTATAGAGGAAATTTTGTAGACCAGTAGCTGTAATAGATCTTTGGCAGCTTCAGTTCTGGTACAGCAGGAAATGGCAGGTCACATCTCAAAATAGAGTCCTTGCTCTTATAGGGACTGAGCCGGCCCCATTGAGTCCTATTCATATTATCCACTGCATAAACTAACCTCTTTTTTCCAAACACAGATAAACCTGTTCCAGCTGAACGCCGAAGGGGTTCCAGCCATGAGCTTCCTCTCCCACCCATCCCACCTAGCATCCAAAAGTAAACATTTCTCATTTGCTTTTCAAATATCTTTACTACTCAACATGGTTTTTCTGATGTGTTCTAAAGGAAAGAAACCCCCAAAGGATAGAAGTGTTTATTGCAGGGTGATATTACCAGACTTGTTTATCTCGGATCGGCCTTTTTAGTCATCAACGCACTTGTAGAAAGCGTGGGATGTGTCCTTCCTGAATCTTTGTTAGCGAAGAAAAGCCAGAGAGAGAGAGATTAGAATCAATAAAGCTTGCATTTTGCCACCCAACAGTATTTAAGGGCTAAGGTTATATATTACAGTACATCAAATATGCAGTTATTCCTAAAGATGGCAGGCAGACAGAAAGACAGATAGATCACCTACATTATGTATTAAATAAATAACAAGACAGAAAGAAATGTAACAGGGCCCTTTCACACAAAGTGATTCCACTTTAAGTGCCTTGGCTGCATCCTGTGCAATCCTGGGGTCTGTAGTTTGATGAGGCACTATATGTCCCCTTTAAAGTGCAAATCCCAGGATTCCATCACATGGAACTATGCTATTTAAAGTTGAATCATTGTGCTAGAACTGTGCAATGTGACAGGGCCCTTGGCTGGATACTACAAAGGTTAGTGGAATAGGCTTTACTTTCTCCTCCTCCTCCTTTCTGAAGCTTTCTGAGCTCCCCTCCCTTGCCCCAAAGTTGCTGAGAATAAGAAAAGTTTCAGGAATGTGATGCCATAAAGGTACTGCATCTGGAAAGGAAAGCTGCAGAAGCAGAAATCCCTGTAAGTTGTTAAGAGTTGTGTGGATCCAACCATTTGTCTTCCTGAGAATCCGCAGACTGAACAAGGGCTCAGGTTAATGATTGTCAGAGAAAATCAAGGATAAACCAGATGCATTTTTCCCTAATAATAAAATAAAACATTGGTTTTCTGAGAACCAGGAGCGATATTACCATAATTCTTTGCACCCTAGAATTTTCCTCCTTTTGCCCACTGTGCATCCTGGTTACTGGCAATCTCTGGGAAGGCAGGATTTAGAAACAAAACAAAACTTGGCAATACTATGATGGGGGAAATGTGTATCTCACATTTCAAACAATAAAATTCAGGTTTTAATTAAATTCCAATTTTTTATTTCAGGCCACTGCCCCAGAAGCCACCAGCCTTGCCAAGTAAGTACACTCCTATTTAACTTGACCTAGGATTGGTTTGAAATCTGTGGCTTCATCTGGGTAGAACCCTCATTAGCAATACTGTTGAGGATATATTCCTTGATGTATCCTCTGTATTGAAAACAAATATTCCCCTCAATATGATTCCCTCAACTAAAGTGGTATTGGAAATGGCTAGTCTTTTGCAAAGGCAATAAATTAAAGAGGTATGGCTATGATTTTACATAACAATATCCCTCTCCAGAAAGGAAATTTACATATTGTATCTTCTTCAGGATCACCAGAACCTGCAAGTCACACCTTTGATACACCACAAAACAGTATTCAATGTGGCTTTACAACAGCAGAACAGGTATTATACTATTTCAGTGTCTTTTTAAATAAAAGAAATAGGTCGTACTCCCCTTTGATTGAGAGCCAGCATAGCATAGTTGTTTGACTGTTGGACTACAACTCTGCAGAACAGGGTTTGAATTGCTGCTTGGCTGTGGGTGAACTTGGGCAAGTCACACTCTTGCAACCTCTTGTTTTTATGAGCCTTCAAATTGTTCCTGACTCATGGTGACCCTAAGGTGAAGCTATCATGGGGTTTTTGTGGTAAGTTTAATCAGAGGGAGTTTGCCATTGCCATCCTCTGAGGCCGAGAGAATATGACTTGCCTAAGGTCACCCAGTGGGTTTTGATGGCCAAACAGGGATTTGAACCCTGGTCTCCAGAGTCATAGACCAACACAACCTCGAAGAAGGCAAATGCAAACTGCTTCTGAACAAATCGTAGGGTTGCCATAAGTCAGAAATTACTTGAAGGCACACAACCACAGCAGAAACTTTTGATCAAAATCTAAGGCAACTAGGGCAACTAAGATGGTGAAGGGTCTGGAAACCATGCCCTATGAGGAACGCCTTAGGGAACTGAGGATGTTTATCATGGAGAAGAGAAGGTTAAGAGGTGATATGATAGCCCTGTTTAAATATTTGAAGGGATGTCATATTGAGGAGGGAGCAAGCTTGTTTTCTGCTACTCCAGAGCCTAGGACATGGAACAATGGATGCAAACTGCAGGAAAAGAGATTCCACCTCAACATTAGGAGGAACTTCCTGACAGTGAGGGCTGTTCGACAATGGAACACACTCCCTTGGAGTGTAGTGGAGTCTCCATCCTTGGAGGTCTTTAAGCAGAGGCTGGGTGGCCATCTGTCGGGGATGCTTTGATGGAGAATCCCTGCATGGCCGGGGGTTGGACTGGATGGCCCTTGTGGTCTCTTCCAACTCTGTGATTCTATGATTTGATGATTCTAATCTATTCCTATTATAAAATGTCAGTCACCAGCAGAATGCTTGAACTACTCACATAACAATGGTAACTTTAAATCAATAACACTGAATGGGAGGAAATGGAGAGAAAAGCCTTCTTTAATTCTAATTTCTTGTATGTGAAGTTAATTTTTAAATCAGAAAACTTTGTAGGAAATCCATTTGGTTGTTACACATTGAACAAGGAATATTAGCTATGTGTCAGAAACTGTAAAAAGTACAAAGTAGAACAAGACCTGCTACATACATGTTCTTCAACAATTCCAAGACTACAGAATATCCTCATAATATGAAAGCTAAACATATGTGTACATTACAGATTTTTCCAGTCAAGTCCACACATGTTGTGGGTTAACATTTTTACAAAATTACTTCATAGATTATTGGTTTTTGTTGTGTTTTCTGATAAATTAGAACTATTAGATTTTGCTAGGACATTATAGCAAACATGTATTTTTTAAATGTGAAGCTGGAAATATCCTTCTTTTTCACAGGATGGTAGTGTTAATGGGAAACCCTGGTATATGGCTTCCAGCGATCGAAAAAAAGCTGAAGATGCATTATACAAATCAAGCACGGTAAAAAAATATATATCCTCACTACCCATCACCTGTAATAATGCTTTAAAAATACAAAAATTTATCAGAGCCCCCCTTTTAAAAAAAAACCAATGAAATAAATAGTTCTGGTTGCAAACACTTTATATAGTATAATTTCAGAACAAGCAATCCCAGCCTCTTTTTTCCACATGCAAAAGAGCAACCATTGTGTGAATACTTTAATAGTTCCATGGCACTTATCAAAGCTGAGCATGACAGAAATGTAGTGCAGACAGTGCTCCTGTAGCTGATACTAATGGAAAAGAACTGTCACATTTAGTGATCCTGAAGTGCAAGATTGCTGAGATTCCTGATCTTTGATTTATAACAGAGCCAAGCATGTATATTTCAGTATAGAAGAGACAAAAGGAAGGGGTGTCCAGAATAGGGTGATAAACAGATGAGACTCAAATATGATTTATTTGGTAATCCAAACAAGAAAACACTTTGGAATTGTATATCATTTTAAGAGACAAATAGTCCTTTGTCTGAAGCTATCTTCTGTTCAAGGGAAAATGCATTAACAGTGAAAATCTCATCCAAAATCTAAAGTCTTGGTGTATTGGTTCACCTCTCACCTTAGAAATCAGCTTTCTAACAACGGAAATCATAGGGCTGATGGACTCATAATGGACACTTTGCCATATTCTACCACATGGACAGTCTTTCAAAGCATGGCAGTAGTGCAATCTCTAGATATACTACTTACATCAGAGGAGTAATTTTGTGATCTAAATTTGTTAGTTGCAGAAGACAATTATTCTTTTCAAAGGCAGAATTGCCAAGAGGGGTTTACAAAAGCAGGAGAGCTATACAGTATGACCCCTGCATCCATGAGGGATATATCCCCAGACTTAACATGGAAATGCAAAACTACAGATAATACCAAACCTATTGAAATGAATTACTTCTGGTGTTCTAGTGGAAGTTGTACTGAAGATCATAGAGATTCATAGAAAGAACCTCTATAGCTATTTCTAGGTCCTCCAGCTTGACTCTGTGGTCAGCTTCTTCTAGAAAGATACCACAGAATCATGCTGAATCACCTAGAAAATGCCTAGGGAGAACATATTTTTTCAGACATGGGTAAGTGAAACCATGGGTACCAGTCTCACTGATACGAGGGTTGTACTGTAACTGGATATTGTGTTACACAGTACTCAGTACTCAGATCTTTCCCCCATTGAAATCAGTGGGGAAAGCAATGAAAAGAAAATTACCTTGCTGTATCATTAACCCTAATGGCCATTTGCATTTTTATACTTTTTTTTAGGATGGGTCTTTTCTAGTACGGAAGAGTTCCGGACAAGATTCAAAGCAACCATATACACTAGTTGTGTTTTACAATAAGAGAGTATATAACATCCCAATCCGATTTATTGAATCAACAAGACAATATGCTCTGGGCAGAGAAAAAATTGGAGAAGAGGTGGGTGATTTCTTCTTTGTTTTACACCTGAATACATAAGAATTTCAGTTACACTGCCTGCAGGCATGATGATTTATAAAGACATCTGATTAAAAAATTGTCATTTTAAACCACTGCACATGGTACCAAATACAAAATTGGGTATTTCAGACCAAATGAGACCCAATTAAAATGTGAATGCAATTTCGTATCCTCCTTAACAACCAAGCCCTCTACCTACTCTTCATTAAACAACTCCCACAGGGAGTTCTTAACTGTCATTATCTTTGAAGACAGCAAAATTTAATCCACTCCAAGCTGTATCATTTATTCAAGTGCACAGACTCTCTGCAAATCTAAGGGGGAAAGTATTTGTTGAGAGGGAAATCACAACTTAATTGAATACAAGAGAGAAACCTCCAATTCCCACTAAGAGGCATATGCTTCCCACATCTCAACTTCAAAAATTTTAGCCAAACAGTTGGATCTAAGGGGACCTAATGCTTACAGTTTATGGGACTACTGCCTCACCAGCTTTGCCCACCATGGTTAAAAAAAGAGGGGCATAAATTTGTAAGTTTAGCCACCAAAATACAAATCATAAGTGGATGTTAGGGAAAGGATGAAAAAATGTCCCTGGATGCATTTTTGAAGTTATCTTCAAGTGGTCTTTGAGAACTTCAATTTTTTTTTTACTTATGCAAGGCTTATCTGACCTGGGTTTTTCATTTCACATGTGCATTTTGGTTTGTATTAAAAGTTTGTTGAAACATCTGTATCAGTGACTACTGAACAGTAACATATCACACGTCACTTTGACAATTTGTAAGCCATCTGATAGCCTTTTGGCTGAAGAGCGGGGTATAAATAAATAAATATTATTATTATTATTACTTTAAGAAGTTCATTGATAGGTATTTTCCTGTCTGCAGAATACTGAAGTTATTTGTCTCAGAAATGTGTAATAAAAATATTTGCAGTTTCAATTATATTTGTTGGCTAATTAAGCAAGAAGTGTGTTTGCAACTGTAAATCATCTTGAACTTTTTTTTTTTCTCAATATAGCGCTTTGAGAGTGTGGCAGAAATCATAGAGAATCATCAACGGACTTCTCTTGTTCTCATTGACAGTCAAAACAACACAAAAGACTCTACCAAACTAAAATATATAACCAGAGTTTCATAACTATGCACTGAAGATTTATTATGGAGAATCTTCCCATCTTTAACTTCCAAGAGTTTGAAAAAAGTATTACACAATAAGCAACTAAATCTTTAAATAGATTTTTCCCAATTCTTTTACTACCAAAGTACACGATCTGATGTGACACGGAATTTGTAAGGGACCAAAGAAATATTTGATAGTTAACACATTTTAAAAGGTACTGGAGTACTGACTCATGAACTCACCATTCCTGCTAAGTTGTTGTGTACGAGAAGTACATTTTATGAGAGATATTCCAGAGCAAGAAAAGAAGCCAAAGGACCCAATGATATGCAATATATTGAGAAGATTGTACCTGCCACAGCTTTGGTCTTGGTAAAATTCAGTTGCCAGACTTAAGCTGTGTATGCCAAATAAGTCATTATCATTTTTACCAAGCTAAAAAAAGTTATTTTCTGGGATAGAACTCTTCCAAAGTCAGGATTTTAATGTCATATGTTTCTACTGGTTTCAGCTGCATTTGTTGGAAATATTACTATATGTTTATGCATGTGTGTGTATGTGTATATATATGGACATTCATACATTCTATGTAATTCTTTTTATATTCATATATATATATATATATACTCGACTATAAGTCAAGAAATTTATGCCCCAAAATGGACTCTAAAATCACGGGTCGACTTATCCACGGGGCAACAAGTTAATACTGCTTGAAAAATTTCTGATAGAAGTGCCCAACTTCCTCTGCAGCCAGGGATCTTTAAGAGGTTCCTGTTTGAGTCCCCAGCCGCTCCCTGGCACGCTCTCCTCTCTTCCTGTGTAAGAGAGAGAGAAATCCCTCTCCAGTCCTGAGACTCCCCTCGCAGCTAGAGCTTAGAAGGAGCTACTCAAGAAAGGGGGAGAGAGCATGCCCAGGCTTGGACCCCGTTTGGCCAGCCATGAGCCTGGAAATCCTGGGGTGAAAGAAAGGTCTGTCCCCCTTTGGCAATGGAATCCTGGGAGTTATGGGGAAAGAAAGAGAGGGTTCTCTCCCCTTTTGCAAGCAGTGGAATCCTGGGAGATACAGCCAAAGAGAGGTTTCTATCCCCTCTTTTGCAAGCAGCGGAATCGTAGGAGATATGGGCAAAGAAAGAGAAATATCTTTCTATCCCCTCTTTTGAAAGCCATGTGTTTTGGGAATGCTTTTGGTAAAGGGAATGTGTGTATGTGCTAAGGTTGTTTCCTCTTTTATATGCTTAGACTATGACCCTTAGGACTTGGAAGAGGTTCAGAGAGGGAGATGTAGGGAGGGAAGCAGTGTTTTGTTTTCCCCTTTAGATCTTTTCTAACATGCCCCAGTGTTTGACCCTTGACTTATCCACGGGTCATATCAAAATCCATGATTTTTGCCCCCAAAACTGCCCTCGACTTATACATGAGGTCGACATATACATGAGTATATATGGTATATAAAGAATTACACAGAGCATATGAATGTCCAATTATGAAGCACAATACCATGTTCTAACGCTTTCATGTTTCTAATACATTTTGTCTACCTCTCAAATTCTGTTAAGAACAGAATTTATATTGCACACCTTTCCTTTTTAAATATACGTGACAAACACCAGAATTTTTTTAAGATCAGAATTCAATGTGTTTGGAAGTTTAGCTAGTATCCTGTTTGCCAGATGGACAGCTCTTCATTATTTATTGGAAGTACGTACTTTGTTTTCATCCACCACAGAAAAAAACAGAAGTATCCAGTGGTGAAAGACATATCCCAAAGTTAAGCACTGTAATCTAGATCCAGTAAGTTGGTCATAGGTTTTTCTGACGCATGTACTGTAACTAGCAGTGGGATTCAACATCCATGGATTCATTGTCTTCTGTTTTTAGCTGTAGAGTTGATGTTCAAAGGGGAAGATACACATGGAAATAACAGTTATCTGGTTTTAATTTTCCAAAAGACAACTCTGTATTTAATCCAACACTCTTTACATGGTTCTGTTCCCTACATCCCCATTCTCCCAGACAGCTTCCCATTGCTTGTATTTGATCAGTCCTTTCTTTTACTTCAAATAAAGTTTTTCATTCAGTGGTTTGTTTTACAGTGACAATAGTTTGATTTTTTTTTATCTAGAACACACAGCCATTACTTTTAAGCATTGGAGATATTACTTACGCTTTTAATTCTGTAACACTTGAGTTTTTAATGAGTTCATATAGTATTTATAGCAGTCTTAAGAGTCAAAAGGAAGTTTTTGTCAAAACACTGATGACAAAAACTACTTTGCTCAGACAAAATTAAATGCATTTCAAAGTCACATATATAATATACTTTGGTATATTCCAATGATTTTTCAACCATCTTATCTCAAGTTGGATAAAGACCATTGGATGACATTTTTCCAAATTAAGATCAAATGCAAGATGGAAGAAGTGAACAATTGTCAGGAATCTCAAGTACTGTTCATCTCATTTCAAAGGAGTATTCTGGGTCCACAAGGTATGATGATTAAGATAGCTATTTACTGCTATTTCCCAAATCAATCAAAACATAGTTTCACATTAAAGCAACTATCTGCCTAAATTTCCGAATGTTCCCATTACTTATTTTGCTATATAGCAGGTCCAATGAACTGAATTCAAACCATGAGCAGAATTTCACCAGAAGCAGCACAGAAGAGACATAATATGCAGCCCTCCCAAAGCTTGAGACGGGGCTCCAGAAAGGTGTGAAGTGCTGAGAAAGAAGGGCTGGCACAGTGTGCATTACAATGGTTAAGCTGGACTTACACTATCGCAACTCAACTTTTTTGGTCATTGTGGAGAACTGTCACCTCACAGCAACCAAAATCCCTTTCTTGTAAGCAGTGCAACCTACCCAACATGGCCATTCTCCTGTTGCTACAGAGAGAGAGGCCCTAAGGGGGAACCTGTCCAGCTATCTTCCTATAGCAGAACAAGCTGCACAGACATCACCAGCAGGGAAGCACCAAGATCTCTACAGATGCCTGTCACAGCACGTCCAACTATAGGGTAATACCTGGACCCATCCCCACATACTCTGGCAACACAAAAATAGTCCCAGTGGACAAGCTGAACTGGTTACAGTGTGGGGTTTGAGGGTGTAGCATTGGGAGATGTAGCTATGGTGCTATGTGACAGATACGTCTCCCAGTGGAGGTTCTGTGAAAATTTTCTCTCCCCCCACCCTTCCAACACCAAGAGAGCTTCCAGGAGATCTAAGTCCATTATTATTATTAATCATTATTTATATAGCGCTGTAGATTTTCACAGTGCTGTACATAAATAGATGGTTCCCTGCCCTCAGGTTTTCTGCAAGCAGCAGATCTGGGTCTATCACAATGCATTTTTAATGTGCTTTGAAATGAAGCTGAAAACATGAGGGGTATCTAGAATTCTCAGCCAGAGAGCTCTAGTGCCCCACCAATTTTTCAGTGTGAATGGGCCTCATTTTTCTTTTCAATCAACTGAAACGTTGTTGTTCTCCATCCAGATTTCAGATTTAATTAATACAGACTGAGATGATGAACAGCAAACCCAAGTAGCTTAGGCTTTATGTCTTTAAACAGTGCCAAAGGAAATCGTTATTTCACTCTTTCCAACTGGTCTGTCACTCCAAACAGTAAAGTAATATACCTGTGCTTGTGCAGAGGAAAATCCCAGCGATTTTGAAAGGACTGGCATTAAGTACTAGTACTGCATCCAAAATCACAAATCTAATATTTATGAGTGATGGAAATATACACTCATAAGAAGGCATTATTAATTCAGCATTCATCTATCCTCTCCAATTTCTTAGAACGTATATTGCCATCGGCATACAAAGGCAGGGGAAAATTTGCCTTCCCCCTCCATCTCCATATTGTCCTCCTCACATGGAACAACAATGACAGAGAGGACAGCTTTCATGTCATGTGGGCATTCTCCATGTCACTGGGAAGCCAAACAGAACCTTAAACAGGGGAGAGTAGCTCACTCTCCTACACACATTTTAAATTTGTGGCCAAAAACCTGTTAGTAATATATACAGGTACAATGCCCAATTACGGCCATAGATTACTGGTCTTTCTGGATGGAGCTATTCAGCAGCTCCACCCACAACTCCCCCTCCTATTACCATTTTGTGGCCAGGGAATTAAATCAGATGCCGATGGGTTATAAAGTCTATAGACAGAATTCATGCCAGGGGATAGCAGGGTTGGCTATCCACCATTTAGCTGTGTTCTTACAGTCAAGACACATGAAGCAGGCATCTTCCTTACTCTTCTGGGGGTCCTCCAGAGGTCCAGGAGGATGTAATCTTTATGCATCCAATAGCAGGAACACAGCCAGATAAACGGCAGAGGGCAGGCACCACCAAGGCAGGTGGGTTACCCGAGGAGGAAGAGGGAATACAACCACGCCTGGTGGAGCTTTAGACACTACTAGGTCCATGCAGAATCTCAGAGAATTTGTAAATGTCTACAGAATTTATAAAACATCAGCATCACTGATTTAACAGTGGTGTATCACTAGGGAAAACATCTTCTGTTCCTAGATGCAACAGCTAGTTCTCAGGCCTTTTTACAGCACAGTGCAGCTAAATTCCAGAAAAAAATATTAATTGCATTTATACATTTGTGAATTGTGCTGATTCTATAGTTTTACCCAGAATCTTAAGAAAATACCATGTAACAAATATGAAGCTGTTCAACTTCATTAACTGTGACAAAGGATTAAAATTTAATAGCAATATTACAAAAATTAGTGGCAAAAATAATTACAGTCACCTTACATACACTCACTCATACAGCATTAAGAGTAGCTGTAGTATAACAGCGAACAGAAGCCAAGCCACATTATAAACACACTGCCTGGCTGCTCTACAGCTCCATTCTTGTGGTTGAAACATCTGTGGAAGGCATACTAATTTTTAAAAGCCTGACAAAAGTCTTCCAGTATTTCCTTTCTGTTCTGTTATGCACCCAACTTTTAATCAAATCTGAGATGAACCCTGTGTAACTATGAAATATTTTCTTTCTATAAATACAAAATATAATTATGAATATAAAAATTGGAATGCCCTTCACATGGAAATGATGCATCATTCCACACTTCTCAGGGAACATATTCTGTCACAATTTAAAATAATATTTAACCTGTTATGTATCTGAAGAAGTCAGCTCAAGTGACAAAAACCAAGATTCTCTATCAGCAAGCTAATTACTTAAACTTACAATAAAAATCTGTGCTTTACTCATGGTTTTAAATTATTCAATACAATTATAGAGCAATATATCTATATAACAAATTTGTTAACACAAAGCATGTGCAGGAGAAATTCTGAAGAGGTAATCCTGAATTGCATTTCTTGTTTAATAACACATCATTTTCCTGAGATTCTTTATTTTCTAAGAACTGTTTAAACATTGAAAGTCAGATCCACACTTGAGACTGCTGCAACTCATTCTTGATTTTTTTTTTCCTGCTCACTTCATCAAAAAATTGATTCTCATCATTAGATAACCCTATTTTTCTATAGAGGAAAATCTGTAATTTAACACTATTAAACTAGTACTAATGAAATCACACTCTCTCTTTAAGTCCCCCAATTAATTTTGTATATTCTCCTAATGCAGTTTTTTTCCCCCGTCAACACACAGGGCTTATACGCATACTGTTTAGACTGGACCTATCAGGAATAAAACTCAACCTGGTAGCAGTCTTGGGATATTCACATGCCTCCCCTTCTCTTGTCTTTGCAGATGGAGGAACACCTGCTAAATATATGGAATATATAAGAACACACTGGATGTGTCTAACTCTAAAAACTGCAAATCCTTTTTTTTTTAAATTGGGTTCAAAGACATTTTTTCCTACAGTGACAGGGGAAGGCAAAAAATCATTAAAACTGTGACTATAACTGACCAATTGTTGGCTCTGAACTGGCCAACAAAATGAAAGATGCAGTTCCTTAGTCCATCAGAGAAAAGTTTAGTTGTCTGTCCAACTGTTGGATTAAAGAGAACAACAGTTTCTAGACTGTGGATCAATAGAAGTAAAAGCCTGAGGAGTCTGAGCAAATATCCAACACCATTTCTACAACCTAACAGCCTATTCAAAACTGTCATTATAGACAGAACTAAACTTTAATAATCTTTGACAGAACATATGGTCCACATGGGACAAATGCTTTTTGTTTGAGAAAATTAAATGTCACAATGTAAAGCAGAATGGTCAACATGGGGCAAATATTTTTTTTAGATGTCAAAACATGGGAGTTTGCATGCCAAATTCTTCACCAGACATTTTTTGTACTTCAAAAATCCAACTGAAGTACTCCATTAACAAAGAAGGTACTGTATACTGCTTTGCCAAAAACAAAACAAAAAAAAAAACCCCTGAAAACACCCAACGCTTAACAGGGAAAGTCAGAATCTGCTTTCTACCGAGACCATGGCATGACAACCACAGGTAGCAAAATTCCTCAGATTTCTAACACAAATTATACTGATTTAGTAGGGATAATGAACATCCATTTGTAACCTTTTCAATGTACTCTACATTAGGGAATACATTATATTTCCAACTGATTTCATTATCAGGCTTAAATACAGTAACATGTTTATTGATTTATATGAAAAAATACTTCACTAAGAAAGTAGACAAAATGCACAGAAAAAGTACAAGTGTCATGTGCATAGCAATATAGCTTAAAGCATTCACATATGGCTTTGTTTAAAAGAAACTGTTAGGAAACCTGGCCCCATGTAGACCTATGGTTATACAGTTGACACAAAGTAAACTGCTTCACATCTTTTAGGCACTTGCTAACAACAGTGTTTATCCCTGGAAAAGAAAAGTTTTTGTCTTTATTTTTTTAAAGGTCAAGGGAAAATACAGCAATAGCTGTGTGCAGCTGAAAAACATTTTTAGTAGTGCATGCACAGGGCTGGAAAAATACAATTCCTGTGCAGGATTTTATAGCAAATAACTGAAGTACAAAAATATTTACATACTTTGATTTTTAAAAAATATGTACAGAACAAAAAAGCCCTGAAATTCATAATCTAAATACAAATATACGACATGATAGTAGTAGCAAAACTCAATTTAAACTTCAATTGCAGCTATTTAAATTCTTACAATTTTAGGTGCTACCACAAAGTTCATTTTTTAAAAAAAAAAACATGATTTTGATGCTGTTGTCCAAAATAATCTGCCATTAAGATACTTTGCTTTTCTTTCTTCATTAATCATAATAAATTACTCTAATGAATTCCAGTCACGAGTGGCTTCCATTAGATGACGCTGTCCATGCCCTACCCAGTTGTCCTGATTGTCAAATATTCTCCCACAAAACCAGCAGCTAAATTTCATTTTCAGCATATTATCAGAGGTAGTTTTCACAATCTGATAATTGTTTTTGCTAGTTTTCTTCAGTGTTAATTTTAAAACAAACCTTTCTTTTACAGGACTGACAGGTTTCAGCATTTTACGTTTTCTTCTAGAAAGATCATCAGTAATTATGTACAAACTGTTACTATAATATGCTGGCTCCAAAAGAGCATCAATAGTTCTCTTTGACAAAGAGACTTTTAGCACATGTCCCTTAAATTTTGCAATAGTTTTCATAACATTTACAACTTCTGGAACATCTGCATCTGGATGGTTTAGTACTACAACTGGCTGATTTCTTCTGGGGCATTTGACAAGCTGTTTGGAATTAAAAGGAAGCAACTTTAGAATCCTTTCAGTGTCTTTTGACATTCTTGGTTTACAGGGGGCATGAAGCAACGACTGAAACTCATTCACATCCATTTGATTTTTCTCCTTACACTTTCGATGCAATGTTTTCTTCCTGGGGGGTTCTTGGAGATCTTCCTCAGCTCTCCGTTTCAAATTCCGGTTCTTCTGTGACACTGTAGCATCAGAAACTTTAGCACCAGTTTGTTTTGAAAGGCGTTTAGCTTTTGAAAATTTGTTTGCCATAGTGCCCGACATTTGGCTTCCAAAACTGCTCCCTTTGTTAGCAGGTGCTGTTTGCACTGAACTAGATGGGGTCTTTTTGGACAATATCTTTTCATGCCTAGAGGAATGTACAGACTCTACAGAAGAGCAAGGATCTTCTGATTCATCTCTTGCCAAACTGGCATTTTCTGGCATCAATCTATGTTGTAAGAGTAAGGCATTGCTAGAAGAAAAAGCTGTCTGTTTCTGATCTAGTGCAGTATTATTAAGGGAATGCATACTATTGAACTGTAAAGAGGGCACAAAGTTGCTAACTGGTGGACAGTTGTCAACAGTAGGAAAGGTTTTAATTTTCAAAAAAAGCTTTTTTTGCATTGTTCCAGTTTTCTTTGGTTCAGTATTTTGAGTATCAGCAATACCATGAGGAACACTGTGGTTCTGTATGAGGGACTTGGTTGATGACATGCATTTAAGAAAAACTGCTTGTCTGCCATCAGGCAAAAGTGCATAAACAGGTTGTTCTGGTCCACCATCTGGTTGTTTTACTGATTCCAAAGAGGTAATCTTACTGCCTTGGTATCCAGCAAGGATTTTCACAGAGGAAATTCTACTGTCCGAATTTATGTTAAGTTGCTCATTTTGGGATTGGCTAATGGATGAAGCACCATCTGCCCCGCTGCACACACTAACACTAGCAGAATTTCTTACACTTTGACAACTGTCTATTTTCAGTCCCATGTCTGCTGAAGATACTGCCTCTTTGCTGCACTCTTTAGGTGCAAAATTATCTAAAACCTGAGCATTATTTTCAGTGGCATTTGCAATTGTTCCAAGTGTCCCACTACCAAATGTCAAAATCATTCCAGGTCCTTTGTTTAAAAGTAAAGATGTAGTTGCACCATGTGTTGCCTGAGGATCTGAACTTATTTTTGGAGAAGGCAATCCTGAAATAACTTGCAGCCCTTGTTGGTGGGCAAGGCGCAAAGGTACAAAAAATTTTGGTGGGGATGGCTGAAATAGCACTGTTTTTTTCTTTTCTGGAAGAGATGAACGGATAATATTGTTACCACGGATACTGTAGTGTATCCTCTCTTTTGCCAACTGGTGCATTATGATTGAATCTGTCTGAGTCTTAAGCAGTGTACCAATGCCTACCGCTGTCCTTGACGCTGGATTTATTTCTTCTGCTCTAAGAGATGGTATTGGGATTTGTCCTTCGTTCCTCAAGTTCGTATCATCATTTGTTGTACTGCAATTCGCATTCAACTCTCTCTTCAATTTAGCAGGGGAATGGGTTAAACTGCACAGAACTGCTGAATCTTTGAAGTGTGCAAATGTTTGACCATCACTTTGATTGTTTGGAAGTGACTGATTACAACCAGGTTGTGTGTAGTTGTGTGACTGTACAGCAGGCTGTTCTTTCAATACATCTTGTAATGACCAGTTTACTTCAGGCGACAAATAGCTGGATCCCTGATTATTTTGTAGTGAGAAAACTGATGTAATCTTAGGCATAACTGATGAATTTACACAATTTGAAGCATTCTCTTGTTTATATTTTTCACCTACATGATCCAATACTTCATTTACCGTAGCATTTAAATGTTGTTGGTGTTCATGATTTTCTACACAATGCTGTCTATCAATGGCATAACTGGGCGCATTAGCTGAGAATACTGGAGCATTAGTATTTACAAACCCATAAAGAGGTTGCAAAGATCTTTTTTCCAAATTTAATCCCATTGCTGATCGTGAAACACAAGCTGTGGTTTCACTGGCAGACCTACTTTGCAGAGGAAACCTTCTGTTAGACACAAGATCCATAGATTTATTCAAAATGCCCATTTTAGAATAATTATGAAATGGCAATGGTGCATGATTAGAAATATCAGTTGATGGACAATGAAGTTTACTATGTTTACTGTTGTTGTTCACCTCACCATTCATGACCTTGCACTCTGGAGGAAAGGATTTTTTCATGGGATCATAATGAAGCATGTGTGTACCAGCAGACGTTGAAACCTGAGGATGGTCCTGAGGTATACAATTCCTCCATGAAACAGGATGTCTAGTATCAGCCTTTGCCACCAAATCACAAGGAACTGAAGAACCTGGTTTCATTGGCAGATGAGTCGCACACTTTCCTACAACCGTATCAGGAGGGGCAACACTTTGAGATGTGTTCCAGTTCAAAAAACTCATACTTTCTTGCTTTATTTTTCCTGAATACTGACTACAAAATGCCGATGGACGTGATCTCAATGAACAAACAGAATTATTCCTAGACATTTGTTGATTAATTTCATGGGGTCCAGCACCTGAAGCAAAACTCAGGTTGTCAACTGACTGTGGTACGCATCCACCTGAACCATCTTTAACCTCTTCAACTTTACTTCCTACAGGCAAATTCTTTTTATCAGAAGGTAGCAGTTTTATAACAATATGTTGCTTTCCATCCACCATTTTGAATCCCATAAATTTAGCACTGTAGTTTGCAGGAACAGCTATTTTATTATTTTTAACCATCAATACTGTGGGGCCATGAACAGCTTTTTTGAACAATCCCATTCCAGAACCCACACCATCTTCTGCTCTGTTGTACTGAAATGCTGGAGATGATTTTGCTCTGCTATAGGTATGCTTTTCATTTACAAGAGTGTTATCTTCATTTAAGACAAATTCTTTTGCAGATTGGCCTTGCTCTTCAGATTTAGTCTGAATCTCCTTCACGTTTTTGAGAAGCTGTCTATCTTCACCTCCAATTCTACAACTGTCACCTGTGATTCTTTTGCGTCTCCATAATGCCTTCCTTGATGCTCCTGTTTTGTACCTTTTTAAGATCAGTTTTAGTCCTGTTGACGTTTTCATCCTTTTTTCATTATCTGCATCTATTTTATCTTTTGCATAGAGGTGGTCTCTGTGTAAGGTAATTATATGTTTTAAAAGATAATTTTTCCGTGATGCCATGTAGTTACAATACTGACAACTGAAGGGAAATGTGCCAGTGTGTGAAACAATATGCTTTTGAAATTCCTCTTTTGAAAAACATATGTGATCGCATTTGTCACATTTATACTGTATTTCATTGTGTCTATGAATGTGCTGAACAAATGTGCCTACATCCCGGGTAGAAAAAATGCATCTTTCACATTGAAAATGGCCATTTACACAATGCTTAGATGTGAAATGTTTTGTCAGATCCAACAAAGTATATCTGTGGTCATCATTACAGATTTCACATTTCACTAAAGTGCTACGATGTGTTCGACGGTGTTGGTTAAATGACTGGAAATTATCTGCTGAAAAATTACACATTTCACATGGGTAAGATGGCAACTCTCCATGGTGTAACAGCTGAAAATGTTTCTGTAGATCATTTGGACTGTACTTGATGTTGTTTTGGCATTTCGTACAGCTAAAGTTTAGTATTTTTGCTGAGGTTTTCTGTCCTTCCTCATAATGCAGTCCTGGTTTACTATGTGGAGTACTTTCAGAACTGTGTAAACTGCTACCATTCCCATCCACTTGTGTGAAAGACGTTCTTATAGGCTTCTCTTTACATTGAAATAAATTCATATATCTTTCAATTTCATGTTTAAGTGTCACTTCATTTGGGATATTTACTCTGGGCAACTCTATTTTCACATTTTTTAGTCTGTAGGGGACAATATCTGAAGTTGCAGTTTGAGATGTAGACTTTTCAACAGCAACAGCTGATGCAGGAACACATATTCCATCCAACACACTCTCTTGTAGCAAGCTTGTTTCTTGAATACAAAAAGGTGGCTCTTGTTTGGCTGGCATTTTTAAAGGTTCTGTTACTGTATTCTTTAAAGGATTATTGTGCTGAAATGCTGCCAGGTGGGATTTCCTCAACTTAGTAGATCTGGAGACGGAAGAAAAAAACAATGTGATTTAAAAAAAAAAAACCATATTCATGTTTAAAAACAATACACTGAGAGAATGTTTAATAATAATAATTTGTATCCTGCCCCTTTGAGATTGGTAAAAATAGTTATTTAAAACTGTATCAACTTTTTGTGATTGCTTTCTTCAAGAATGTCTACCCAGCCACTACCACATCTACTCATCTACAATCTGATCAGTAAGTCCATCTTCCACCTAGTTTCCTGCTTCTCTATATCCCCCCCCCATGACTAGATGGATTGCTCAAGATGCATTTTATAAAAGCAAAATGATTAGTTTCAATAAAAGTGAAAGTTCTTTGAAACATTATGTAAGGAAACTGAATAACCAAAGTGCAGACTACCATAAGAATATAAATGAAAACAGCCTTACACAAAACCCAACATTTCTAACAAATAAGTAACGAGAAAATCAAATGTCTACTGCTTCCTGTCATTATTCCTTCTTTACTGCCACCACTTATGCCTCAAACTTTTCTCTAAACACTTCCATGCAATAATTCCCTTTACTCTATAGAAAACTGCTAAAAAGCCTGCCTTTTTGAGAAACATTTAGAACAATGTTTTAGCCACAATAAATTATGTTAACCAAGGTGAAATATGTGGAACTAATTAATCACCTGTTCTTCCCCTGTTTACCTCAATGATACATGGCATTTTAAATAAAACTCTTACACAGCAAACTTTACAATTTTAAAGTTTTGCCCACAAATAATAAAACTTACCCTTTAAAGAAAGATTACAGTTCCATTCTTAAGTATCCGTTCAATATTTTTTTCTTTCCCAAAAGATGAGTGGCATAAAATCAAGGTATGAATACATTTGCATTCAGTATATTATAAATCCTGAAATAAAAAAAGAAAAAAATTAAATTCAACTTAAAAGCTGTGTAATTCACCAGGACCTGAGAATTCACTATGGCAGATCTTAGGGGCTTTCTAGATTGGCAAAAAGAAGTGTGTTCATGGCTGCATGAAACTCTAGCCTTTAGATGAGAAAAAGGGAAAGTGTGCCAGAAAACGCTTTTTTTTTTTTTTTCGTTTTAGGGGAGAAGAAGCACCTTTAAAAAGGTGCTGGTTTTCTCAGCTTCTTTTTTAAAAACTGCGAAACAGCACAGCTCCATCAAAAGGCTGTGGTGCAGCTGCTAAGCATTAAGGAAAAGGTAACTTCATGTCACACTTTCCTGCCAATCTAGAAAGCCCCTTAATGTAAATAGAGAAAAAACCTATAGAAATGAGTCATCTTATAATATGGCCAAGGAAAAGAACCTGCAGGTTTACAACCCTGATGATTTTATGCTAGTATCAGAAAACATTGCTAGTTTTTGTATATGGATGGAACTGAAACATTTTAATACTACCTCATTTTTAAAATGGTCTGGCACCTCAGAATTTGCAATATTTGCCCTGTCCTGGTTTACAGTAGATAGTGCCAATCAAAATAAGTACACAGACTAAGACAGAAATTCTAAACAACTGGGCAAAGTGGACTAGCACTTGCTCAGTTTGAAAACAAAATAAAACATACTATTCTCCTAATTCTCAATACTTTGTAATACAATCTTGCACACACCCAGAAGTAACTTTTAATATATTCAACAGTACTTTCTTAGATGTAGGGATGCACTGGACTCTAGTCATACACATCTGTACAACTGCCTAGCACTTTGGCGCAGACCAATTAACTTCATGTTAACGAATCAAAATGCACATACAGCCATGCAACTTATTTTATTTTCACATCCCAAAATAACATCTTTAACTCTGGACATAGGTGGGCCAATTCTTCTCAAAAATAGGATAGAAATGGTACCATCTTTAGTTCTGAAAACCAGTTGATTTTTTCACATGATATGAAAATAGGAAGTCCCTCTGAAATTTGTGGGCCTGGTTACTGGGTAAACATGTGCAGACTGTATAGTACATGTGTATCCCACTGAACATGATACCACAAGCTTTAGATTGGTGCAAGCACCACCAGTTCATCTAATTGCTTGTTTCTGCAAATCAGTTTATTTATCCTTAAAATTTGCTTTTTGCTTAAACTAGAATAGGGGCAGTTGGTGGGATGCAGGGGCCTAGTGGTTAAGACTCCAATTCTGATGATCTGAAGGTTGGCAGTTCAAGGACTGAGTGCCGCATGATGGGGTGAGTTCCTGTCACTAGTCCCAGACTCTGCCAATCTAGTAGTTCAAAAGCATGCAAATGCAAGTAGATAAATCGGTACCACTTCAGTGGGAAGGTAACAGCATTCAGTGCAATCATACTAGCCACATGACCACCAGAGTTGTCCACGGACAATGCTGGTTCTTGGGATTAATAATGGAGATGAGCACCAACCCCTACAGTAAGTTATGACTAGACATTCACGTAAGGGGACTACCGTTACCTTTTTTAGAATAGGAGCAGGCCTCAAAATATTGCTGGATTGCAACTACCATCCACCCTACCAAGTATGCCCAATAGTTGGCAATGTTGAAAGCTGGGATTTCAACAAGATCTGGAGGGCTACACAACTCCCACCCCTGAACTAGCTTGCTTGTCTAGGGCTTGGTTAATTCATGCCTAGATATCATAATAGCCGACTGGCTTACATAATAGACTACTGGCTTCCTGTTCTCTTACTCCTCTCATTTTAATCCAGAATGGTGATGCTTTGGGAAACTCATATGTTTCTTCCCCTTGTAGATCCCTCCACTGACTACCAATGTGGGCCAGGCAGCCCTCCATATCCACAATTTTTTTAATCCACAGATTGAAAATAGTTTTTCTATATAAATTCTAAAAAGTAAACCTTGATTTTGCCATTTTATGTAAGAGCATTTAACTATGCCATTGTATTTAATGGGATTCTGGTATCCACGGGGGGGGGGGGGGGTGTCCTCGAACCAAACCCCAGAAGATACCAAGGGCCCGCTGTACAAGTTTTTCTTCCTGGTATTTAAGGCTTACAGCTAAGCTAACATGGCTTTACCATCCAAGAATTTAAGATCTACAGGCAAAGGATTATTGATGGTTGTTACAGCAATGCATAAGGCTCTATCAAGACTGTGAGCCTTCAAGATGTGGTTCCACATTTGTGGAACCAACTTCCTTTGTACCTCCGGCTGGAGGAGGATCTTACCCGCTTTCATAAATAATTGAAAACCTTTATCTTTGATTTGTCGGATTAAAGTTGCTGAGTGTGCCTAAGGAGGCTGAGAAGTGACTGACAAGGAGTCTGTCTTTTAGTATATTAGTATATTATTTCAGTATGTTAGCATTTTAGAGTTGTGTTTTATTGTCCATTTTTGATTATATATGTTTGAAGTTCCACCCTTTGGTGAAAAGGGTGAGGAGGAGAAGAAGAAGGAGGAGGAGGAGGAGGAGGAGAACAACAACAACAACAACAACTCTTCCAACTCTATGATTCTAGGAGGAGGAGGAGGTCACATGGGCATGTTTGTTCAGCTGCCTGACATGGGAACCTGCACAGGTTGAATCATTCTGAGTAAGGATCAAAAGCACAGAATCTTTCAAAAATCTAAGCCTCAAAATTAGAACACTCCTATCATATCCCCATAGAGGATGATGTCTATAACCCTGTTGTGGGTGTAGGTGTGTACGCCCACATGCGCCTTCAACTCACCTATTGACTTACTGTGACCCCATGAATTTCATGTTTTATTAGGAAAGGAATGCTCAGAGGTGGTTTTGCCAGTCCCTTCCCCTGAAATATAGCCTACAGAACCTGGTATTCATTAGCAGTCTCCCATCCATATACTAACCAGAGCTGACCCTGCTTAGCTTCCAAAATCAGACAAGACCTAGTGTTATTACAATATTTAGGCAAAATAAATGATTTTAACAGAGGGAATAACAAACCCAACCCATCAATGTTGCAAACAGTAAAGATCTTCATTTAATTTATAATCTACATGTTCCTTTTAAACTTTTTAAAAAGAAATGTTTCAACTCTATTGATCAACTCCCATTACATGTCACATATTTTGCAAGCATTTAAGAATAAAAATTCTTCCAAATTTGAAACACGGCCATTTGATGTCTTTACATTTTCTACACAATGTATCAGTGTTGGAACTTCCTGGTGGTAAGCTTATTTTAAACTACAACAAGTGAACTATAATTTCATGCAAGTCTAGCATATGTTAAGCATGGGATATTTAGAACTTCTTTGGAGTTAAGCTGTAATACAAACTGGCAAATAATTCACATAGGATACTCAATGTATCACTTACAATGATTTTATAAGCTGTCCAGTGTGTACAAAAATAATCAACACATCTCTTATAAAAGCTGTTCATTAATGGATTTTCAGGAATAGTGGTTCTGCTCACATTTTTTAAAATGCGTCTTTAAAGCTGCACCCCATAAGCTACTTAAATTCAATCCTATGGCCATGATGATGATAACACTTCATCACTCCGCTTTGAGTAAAGACAATAATTATGGTGAAAAGTGAAACTCAAGTAAAACAAAATAGTAGTCAACAGAAAATATTGCTTTTCCTCCATCATTCCACAACATTCCCGATTTCTAGCCCCTTCCAATTTAATCCTCATTAATCCTCATAACAATCAAATAATGACAAGGTTCACTGTCTTCTCTTCACAAAAGTGAGAGCTGGTTGAAAAGTGTGAGGTTTTTCCTGAAGTCAAGTTAAAAGCCCAGCTGAGGTCTGAAGCCAAACTTGTGGGCCTGCCTACGATACCGTGTTTCCCCAAAAATAAGACAGTGTCTTATATTAATTTTTGCTCCCAAAGATGCGCTAGGTCTTATTTTCAGGGGATATCTTATTTTTCCATGAAGAAGAATTCACATTTATTGTTGAACAAAAAAAATTGCACATTTATTATATACTGTGTGTATATATATATATATATACACACACACACACACACACACACACACAAAAGCTTTGCTAGGTCTTACTTTCGGGGGAGGCCTTATATTTAGCAATTCAGCAAAACCTCTACTAGGTCTTATTTTCAGGGGATGTCTTATTTTCGGGGAAACAGGGTACTGAATGTCCTAGAGTGTCTATCAAATGGGGAAAAAAATACCACATCTTATCAGTTAGCTGGAGTAAAGCATATTGAGTTGTTTCTAAGGTAATTTCAAAATTTGGTTGCTGTAGTAAGAAATACTGCCAGGTGCTCAGCTCTCCTCAAGTGACACTTTTGCTCTCAATTCTCCTCAAGTGACTCAAGAGACTCCATCAAGTTATGCTGGGTAGTCCAGAACTAACACCTTCATCACACCCCACTCTGGATAAAAAGGCTTATCTTCAGTGGGAAACAAGGGAAGGGGCAACAAAACACAATCTCTTTGTTGTAAGACTTCGTTGTAGGGATGCAAGGGTTCTTCAACCTAACTACACGGACAACACCACTTAACTTCAAAACAGTAATACTGATGTCATAAAATGGAAAAGTGGCATTCTGTGCTGGGGGGGGGGTAACCACTTACATTATCTATAGAGCTTATTACATTATTAATGGAAGATGTTGAGTGAGCTGCCTGTCCCTCATCTTTCTCCTTCACTGCTCCAGTCAAGCTGACTAGTCTCCCTCTTCCCCTGTTGCTTTCTTGCTGTTTCCCACTGGGCAAATAGCAATAAAAGCAGCATTGGAAGAACTGCTGTACACATCTCCCCTTGGCTCTCCTGTGTGGATTACTTCCTAATTCCTCAGTCCATTCAAAGGCATCTCCTGCCACCCTAGCCAGCCAGCCTCTGCCTGACAGTCAACAAAACTTCTCTTCAGTAACTCAGAGAGTGTAGGGAAATGAGCAAAGCATACTTTGCTGCATGAATATACACTTCTGTTTCCCATGCTACTGGCTGGTCATACCTTCTCTCTCAGAGGCAATTATATTATTATATTATTATTATATTATTATTAATTTTATTTATATAGCGCTGTAAGTTTACACAGTGCTGTACATACAATCTTACTGTCAGGGTTCAAAGGAGTGGTACACAACTAAATTAACATTTTTAACAATACAAAACTGTTTTATGACAACACAATACACTCATCCCTCCACAGAACCCCCGTGAATGTGGAAAAACGAAAAATACCAGTAACAAAAGCACTATGTTTTTACCTTACAGAACACCTCTCTAGGAATCTCTAGGTCCTCCATCCAACTCTATGATCAACATCTGCCAGACACTGACCATAGAGTTGAGCTGGAGGAGCTACAAATGACTAGTGGAGTGTTCTCTCTAGGAATCTCTAAGTCCTTCAGTTTGGCTTTTGATTAAAGTTGACCATAGAATTGCACTGGAGGACCTAGATATTCCTAGACAACATACTAATAAAATCTGTCAATAATCAAGTCCACAAAAGTCAAAGCAGCGAACGTGGGGAAACGGGTGTATATTTATGTCTTACTGTCCATGTGTGTAATAACAGTAGCTGTTTTCAGAAAAATAAAACAGGACCTAAGGTATATAGCTACTTCTCTTCCTAACTGGCATTTCTCTTCCTAAACTGTAGTCTACTACTATACATGTCTCCTTCTCTTGGGGAAGTCAGTTTTATATCAAAAACCTTTTAAAATCTTTCCTCTAGATCATGTTTTGATGGTGTGCAGAATACAGTATGTATGCAGGAGTGAAGACTATGGTATAAATCCAACTGCTGGTTTCCAACTGTGGAAGACCAAATGAATCACTGAGATTTATTTAAAGTGTTGATTTACAGAATCCCCATTGATTCAATGGGTCTTTTCTAATTTGGCTTAACAACTTCATTTAGGCCTATGATATCAGCTAGAACATCCTAGATGTTAAAACACAATCTTTCTCTCTGTTACAAGAGAACACTGCTACAATCATATTTTAATAAGAGAGTGTTTGACTACTGCAAACA
The DNA here is from genome assembly GCA_034509955.1 of Urosaurus nigricauda. Taxonomy (NCBI): domain Eukaryota; kingdom Metazoa; phylum Chordata; class Lepidosauria; order Squamata; family Phrynosomatidae; genus Urosaurus; species Urosaurus nigricauda. The sequence goes on along the minus strand of JAOEGL010000003.1, from coordinate 191,244,296 downwards.
CTAGTGTTAAATCTTAATATGTATTTGACATTTAAGGATGACATGCTATATAATATCACTTAGGAATACAATACATTAAATACAACTGAAGTTCCCTTTGCATAACAATGTAAAAAACTTTCTTATCCATTGGGTCAACCTGATCCTTTGACCATAAAGAATGGAGAAGGAATGTAAAAGTGAAAAGGTGTAACAGATAATTTTATTTTACTTGATGCACAACAAGAAGTTATCCAGATAAAAACATCATTAAAAAGATGACTTTTAAAAGTTGTGGAGGCCTGGGAAAAATTGGAAGGGTACTCTTCAGCATTTAGCCTCTTCTCCAGTGTTTGTAAACATGACATGAAAGAGCAGCAGGGCATGCTTCCTGCTTGTAGTATACATGTTTAAGTCAGTGTGTAAGCATGTGTGCTAAGGTACTGTAAAGTGCATAACCATAACAAAGAATTGCTGATGCTATATTCTAAACCAATTGTGTTTTTCCACTATAACTATATCTACTTCTTCAGCCAGCACAGCACATGGAGCTGCCTCTGAAAATGATCTGAAAACTTGGTACCAAAAACCTTCTTAAATGTTAAAATCAGTGTGGTTAAATCAACACAGCAGGTGGAACACAGAAACCTTCAACACCATACTGTTTGGCTGCAAGTACATATGGAAGACTGATGGAGGGAAGGTGAATCCTATCTTGAGTATGTAAAGGGACCATGTAGCACCTTTGAGACTAACTGGACAAAAGAAGTTGGTAGCATGAGCTTTGGTAGACTCAAGCCTACTTTCTCAGACCACTCCACGCATCTGAGGAAGTAGGCTCAAGTCTACAAAAGTTCACGCTACTAACCTCTTTTGCTCAGTTAAGTCTCAAAGGTGCCACAAGATCCTTCTGCATACTCAAAAATGCTGGAGAAGGTATGGGGGACCGTAGGAACATTTGATCACATGTGAATATATTGTACTAGAATCATAGAATCATAGAATCACAGTACTATGTGAAGAAGGGAGGCCTTTTCCAAATAGTTTTCCTACCCCTGCTCACAATACCAACCCACACACAAGACAGAGAGAGAGGAAAGTGAGCCTTTAACCATGGTTCCCAAACTGTGGTCCTGCAGGTGTTTTGGACTTTAACTCTCAGAAGCCCCAGCCAGTTTGGCCAACCATTAGGAATACTGGAAGCTGAAGTCCAAAAGACCCCATAGACCTAAATCTTTGTCTTCCGGTTGTTTTGAACTTAAGCTCCCAGCATTCCTATCTGTTGACCAAGGTGGCTGGGGCTTCTGGGAGAGGAAATCCAAAACAACTGGAGGATTAAAGTTTAGGGACCGCTGTCTCAAATACAACAGACCCCAAACTGATCTATTGCATTAGAAACAGAGTTTGGGGATCACTGTAGTAGACCAAAGTTTAGGAGCCACTGTGTGTAATACAAAAGATCCCAACCTGGTCTACTGCATGAAAAACAGAGTTTGGGAATGACTGTGTCTAATGCAACAGGCCCAAACCTGGTCTGTTGTATTAGAAACAGAGTTTGGGAACCATTATGGTAGGCCAAAGTTTGGGACCCACTGTATCCAATACAACAGACCCCAACCTGGTCTACTGCATTAGGAACAGAGTTTGGGAAGCACTGTGTCTCATTAGACCTGGTCTGTTACATTACAAACTGAGCCTGGGAACCACTGTGGGAGACCAAACTTTGGGAACCACTGTGTCTAATGCCACAGACCCCAACCTAGTTTGCTTCATTAGAAACAAGAGGTTGGGAACCACTGAGGAAGTTGGGGAACCACTGTGTCTAAGGCAACAGGCCCCAATATGATTTGTTTCATTAGAAACAGTTTAGGAACCATTGCGGTAAAAGGAACTTTGGGAACCACTGTGTCAAATACAACAGACCCCAACCTGGTTTATTTCATTAGAAATAAAAGCTTGGGAACGACTGTTGCAAACCGAACTTTGGGGAACCGCTGTGTCTAATGCCACAGACCCCAACTTAGTCTGTTGCATTAGGAACAGAGTTTGGCAACCACCGTCTCTAATGCAACAGGCCCCAATCTGATTTGTTGCATTAGAAACAGAGTTTGGGAACCATTTTGTGGAAGACCAAACTTGGGGTAGCACTGCATCTAATGCAACAGACCCCAACATGGTTTGTTGCATTAGAAAGAGTTTGGGAACCACTGCTGACAGAAGACCTAAGTTTGGGAACCGCTGTGTCTCATTAGACCTGGTTTGTTGCATTAGGAACAGAGTTTGGGGGCCATTGTGGAAGACCAATGGACCTAACACAACAGACCCCAACCTGGTTTGTTGCATGAGAAATTGGGGAACCATTGTGGTAGACTAAACTTTGGGAACCACCGTGTCTCATTAGACCTGGTTTGTTGCATTAGGAACAGAGTTTAGGGGACCGCTGTGGGAGACCAAACTTTGGGAACTACTACGCTTAAAGCAACAGACCCCAACCTGGTTTGTTGCATTAGGAACAGAGTTTGGGGAACCATTGTGGAAGACCAAACTTTGGTCTCATTAAACCTGGTTTGTTGCATTAGGAACAGAGTTTGGGGAACTGCTGTGGAAGACCAAAGTTGGGGAACCAACTACGCCTAACGCAACAGACCCCGACCTGGTTTGTTGCATTGTAAGAAACAAGAGACCTGAAAACCAGTCTGGGGAAGACCAAAGTCAGGTGGAGAGAACCATTAGACCTGGATTGCTGCTGCTGCTGCTGCATTAAAAACAGGGTTGGGGATCCATTGTGGAAGACCAAAGTTGGGGGGGGGGGACCACTGCATTTAAGAAAACAGACCCCACAAGGAGGCGGAGGGGGGGGCTGCATTGAGGCAATAAATGATTCACAAAAACACAAACACACACAAGTTGTGTGGGGGAGGCAGCAGGGCTTTTTGGGGGGGGGGGGTTAGAAAAACTCGGTTTGTCTCCGCTTTGACTCTTTGTCTGACTCACTGCTATGGAATTCTGGGAGTTGGAGTTTGTTGTGGGGCCCGAAGGGCCCCACAACAAACTCCAACTCCCAGAATTCCATAGCAGTGAGTCAGACAAAGAGTCAAAGCGGGACCAAACTGGTTTATTCCTCCACTCTGGATGCCTATTTCACACCCCCCCCTATCTCTCTCTCTTTCTCCCAGGCCTTCCTTGTGTCCCTTTGGCCTCCAGCGGCTCCAATAATAATAATAGTTACCTCTCCACCCAGACGACGACGAGTCACTAGTCTTCTTCTTCTTCTTGGCGGCCATTAGGCTTTACATCCGGGGATTTTAGGCAATGGTGGAGGCGCTCTCACTTTAGCAATGATGGACGACAAGAAGCGGGGTGGGGCGGCGGCGGAGGGATACACACACACACAGCGTGTGTTGGCGGAGGGATATGAATGTTGAGGGTTTTTGGGGGGGAGCCCTAAAATGGCCGCCTCTTTTTTTCCCCTCCCCTGAAAAAGGCCTCCCAAAAAGTAACCCACCTTTAGCTGGAGCCGCCCTCTTTCCTTCCTCTCTTGAGGGAGGTGTGTTTGTGTGTGTGTGTGTGTGTGAGGCGGCTCTTCTTCTTCCTCTTCTTCAGCCCAATATGAAGGCTGTGAGGTGTTTTTAGTTGTTTGCCTCTCTATTGCCTTCTTCAATAGTCCCTCCTCCTTCCTCCTCCCCTAATTGTTTGTGTGGCTGCTGAGGGAGAAAGAAAGGAAAAGGGAGAGAGAGAGACTATATAATATAAATATTAAACTCAAGTTTAATAAAAACACACACAATAAAGCACCACACTGAGTAACACAATAACACACACGCCTCCTCCTCCTCCAGCCCCCTGGCCTAGTGCTTTTTTGCACTGTCCATGTTATACACAAAACACAAGCAGGAGGCATATAATAGGGAAGAGTCATCATCATCATGGCTTCTTCCCTGAGGGAAGGAAGATGGCATCGCCTTCTTTGCCTTAGTCTTTCTCCCCATTGTCTGAAAGACACAGCAGTCAGCCATAATAAGGAAGCACAGCCACCATTATGTCCTCCCCCTGAGTCAAGGAATATGGCATCCCTTTTGTTTCCTTCGCCTCAGCCATTGAGAGGCACAAATAGGAAGCCCTAAGGAAGCATAGAATAGAAAAGATTTGAGAAAGGTGAAGATGTGCAATAGAGAGAGTCACACTATCATCATCATGTCCTCCCCGAGTCAAGGAAGATGGCATCTCTTTTGCTCTCTTCCCTCAGCCATTGAAAGGCATAAGAAGGAGGCATAGAAAAGAGTTGAAAATGTGCAATAGAGTCACTCTATAATCATGTCCTCCCCAAGTCAAGGAAGATGGCATCTCTTTTGCCCTCTTCCCCTCAGCCATTAAAGGCATAAGGCATCACAGAAAAGAGTTGGGAAAGGTGAAAATGTGCAATAGAGAGAGTCACACTATCATCATCATGTCCTCCCCGAGTCTTTTGCTCTCTTCCCTCAGCCATTGAAAGGCATAAGGAGGCATAGAAAAGAGTTGGGAAAGGTGAAAATGTGCAATAGAGAGAGTCACACTATCATCATCATGTCCTCCCCGAGTCTTTTGCTCTCTTCCCTCAGCCGTTGAAAGGCATAAGGAGGCATAGAAAAGAGTTGGGAAAGGTGAAAATGTGCAATAGAGAGAGTCACACTATCATCATCATGTCCTCCCCGAGTCTTTTGCTCTCTTCCCTCAGCCGTTGAAAGGCATAAGGAGGCATAGAAAAGAGTTGGGAAAGGTGAAAATGTGCAATAGAGAGAGTCACACTATCATCATCATGTCCTCCCCGAGTCTTTTGCTCTCTTCCCTCAGCCGTTGAAAGGCATAAGGAGGCATAGAAAAGAGTTGGGAAAGGTGAAAATGTGCAATAGAGTCACTCTATCATGTCCTCCCAAGTCAAGGAAGATGGCCTCGCTTTCTCTTTCCCCCTTTGTTTTCTCTCTGCCTTCAGCCATTGTCTGAAAGGCACAAGCAGGAAAGAGGAAAGAGCCATGTCCTCCCATCTTGAGTCAAGGAAGAAAGACGGCAATGTCTTCTCTCCCCCCCCCTTTACTCTTGCTCTGTCTCTCCCCTCAGCCATTGAAAGGCACAAGCAGAAGTCACAACGAGATAAAGAGCCACCATCATGTAATCACACAACCACACATCAGTAATCTTTTGTCCTCCTGTCCATTCTGGCAAAGAGAGCTGCCTGCTTTTATCCAATGCTACTAGGCCCAGTGTCGCCATTTTACTTCCCGTGATAAGGACGCCATTCTGTGAAGAGAATTTGAATGCAAATAATAAGAGAGAGAGAGAGTTGTGTTAGAGAGAAAAACAGGCCTCATTTTATTTTATTTATTTATTGCACACCATAGGACTATTTACTTGCTCTGAAACATGAGCCCTAGGAAGAGAAAGAGGAGGAATATATTGCTAATGTCAGGGGCTGCTTTTCAGACAATGGCTGAGGGAAATGAGAGCAAAGGGGAAGAGAAGGCAATGCTTCCTTGACTCAGGGAGGACATGACAGTGGCTATTTCCTTTGCCTCCTCATGGCTCCTGCTTCTGTGTGTCTGTTTTTGTGTGATTTACTGACATGGAGAGGGTGCACAAGGCCATTGTCACCATTAAAGTGTCATTATCCTGGGAATAAACTGGCATTAAACAGCAACAAATTATTCACGTCGCACCTAAGGAGCCTTGTTATGCCAAGAATAACAAGGAAATAACCAGGCAATAAATAGCAACAAAATCTTGTGAATTATTTCTTGTTATTTGTTGCCTGGTTATTCCTTGTTATTCCTGAGATAAGGTCTCTTTAACTGCAATGTGTGTGAAAATCTTTAATCATGATTGTGCTATTTTCAAGGGTTAATCGCTGGATAAACTCCCAATTTTCCCTGTGTGATAAAGTCCATAGTCACTTAAAGTAGAATCATAGAATCATGGAAGAGACCACAAGGGCCATCCAGTCCAACCCCCTGCCATGCAGGAACTCCCAATTAAAGCATCCCTGACAGATGGCCATCCAGCCTCTGCTTAAAGACCTCCAAAGAAGGAGACTCCGCCACTCTCCGAGAGAGTGTGTTCCCTTGTCGAACAGCCCTTACTGTCAGGAAGTTCCTCCTAATGTTGAGGTGGGATCTCTTTTGCATCCATTGTTCTGGGTCCTAGTCTCTGGAGCAGCAGAAAACAAGCTTGCTCCCTCCTCAATATGGCATCCCTTCAAATATTCAGATATTTTAAAAGTATGTCAAAGGCAGTATCCTTTTTTCCAACATGGGCTTCCTACAGTTTGATGGCCTTGATAAGTCTTTTCAGACTGTCATATCTTGGATCCTTGAACCATTAAGACAGAACATTTCTTGAGACATCCTGTCAAGTTACATGGCTACTGCTAGAAATGAAAAATTGGATGTAAAGACAGTGTCATCAGGAAAAACTGGCTTCATGGACCACATTCTACCATTGTGTGTTGATGGACATCTGTCAACAGTTAAGAAGAATGTGTTTGCTTGGAGTATCACAAACCTCACTATTTTGGAACTGATTCTCACAATTTGGGATGAACAAGTCTACTGACAGTGGGAATAGTGGGAACCTCAAAGAGAAAAGAGAAAGCAAAGCGTAATTGAAGGCACAATCTGGATTTCCAGAAGTCTGATTTCAATAAACATAAATAAACAGTGGTGAGATCTCATGTCATAAATTCTCAAAAAGAAGGAGGTTCATGATGGAAGGGAAATGAAAGCACAATCGCAATTCAAATGAGAGAGAGAAATGTGAGCTGTCTAAAGAAACCAAGAATGGTTCACAAGCAGATTTCAAATGAGCTAAAACTTAAAAAGGAGGAGCATATTATCAAGAAAGAATACAAATGACTGGCCCATGTTTGTAGGGAAAAGTTATAGGGAAATAAGACTTAGAATGTGCACAAGCTTATAAGAGAGGTTAAAATGATAAAACATCCATTTCTGATTATGTTCAGAGCAAGAAAAACAAGACAGTAGTAGGTCTACTGCTTGGACAAGATGGTAACATGCTAACAGGTGACACAAAGCCGAATTGCTCAGCGCCTATTTTGCTTCTGGTGAAAACAGAATTAATGATGCAATAAAGGGGCGGCAGCCCAAAATAGTTAAAGAGGAGATAAAGTGACACCTAACTACTTTAAATTAATTCAGGTCTCCAGGGTTATATTAACTGCATCCATGGGTAAAAATGAAATCTCGGGGCTCATATAAGCTTTGAGACTTCTTGGAGAATAGTGAAGTCCCTACAGATCAGAGACAAGCAAATGTCCCCATCTTCAAAAAGGAGGAGAAACAGGACCTGAGCAATTATCCACCCGTCAGGTTGTCATTAATATCAAGAAAGGTTCTAGGGCAGATAATTGAACAGCCTGTGAATTCTCATAAAATAATGCTGTATTTACTAAGAGCCTGCATGGATTTCTCAAAAACAAGTAATGCCAGACTAATCTTATTACAAGCTTGGCAGATCAGAGAAATGCTGTAGATGTATAAAAAGGAGGAAAAGAGGGTAGAAATATAGTAGCAACCTTTAAAATTAACTAGTTTTTACTTTAGGATGGGCCTTCATGGATGTAAACCGACTTCATCAGATGCAGTCACTGTCTTCATGGGTTTATATCCATGAAAGCTCATGCTAAAATAACAATACAGTCTTAAACTTGCTGCTGCATTCCTTTTTCTCCTCTCTCTCTCTTCCTACTTTTTATGCTGCTAGAGACTAACGCAACTACATCTTTAAAATCTACTGATGTAAATGTAAATGTAAATGTAAACACAAATTGTTAAAATGTGAGCTAGGTGATGCTTTTGTTACAGGGATTCAGAGGTGGTTAGCAAACTAAACCTTAAGAGTACTGGCCAATAGTTCATCATCATCCTGGGGCATAATGACAAGTTTTATCCTAGGTCCACTGTCAGTGTCTTTAAAATGACTTGGATTAAAGAACAGAGGGTGTGTTCATAATATTTATGGATGACATAAAACTGAGAATGGTAGCTAATACTTCAGAGTACAGGTAGTTTACTGAAAATTATCTTAACAGACTGGAGAATTGGGCCAAAACTTTAAAAAAAATGATTTTCAATAGGGATAAATTCAAGGTGTGAAAAAAATCAGGTGCAGAAATATATGGTGACGCCTAGCTTGGCAGAATACGTGAAAAGGATACAGGGATCTCTTAGTACAAGCTGTCATGTGGGAGATGGAGTGAGCATGTTTCCTTCTGCTCCAAAAAACAGGATCCAAAACAATGGATTAAAATTATAAGAAATTAGATGCTGGATAAACATTAGGAGGATCTTCCTGACACAATAAGATGTTCAGCAGTGGAAAAGACTGTCTCCAAAGGTTATAGGCATTTAAACAGAGGTTGTGTGGCCAAGGACATTATCACATGGGGAAATCAGGGGTTTAAACAGGGATTATCCCATAAAAATCACATGATTGTGATTAAGATTTTCACAAGACATATTGATTAAAGCATCATTATCCCGGTAACAACCAGGGAATAACCAACAACAAATCATTAATGGGGAAATTGTTGCTGGTTATTCCCTGGATAATTATGATTTAATCATGATATGTGTGAAAATCTTAATCATGATTGCCCAATTTTCATGGGATAATCACTGTTTAAACCTCCGATTTCCCCCTATGTGATAAAGTCCCTGCACTAGCAAGTTATTAGATTACTGTATATACTCATGTATAAGTCTAGAAATTTTAGTCAAAGAATTGACCCCCAAAACCTGTGTCGACTTATACACAGGTCAATATAAGTACTATACAGTACTATACTTTAATACTTATTTTAAAAAGGAACCATACCCTGGTGAAAAGAAAGACCTAAACTGTCCTAGAAGCACTGACTCCCTTCTATTATCTCGTCCATCCAGCCTTTAATATGAGCACAAACAGTTAATGTCTGCTGCAATTTTGTATGTTCTATGACATTGTTTTCCTTTGCATCATCTTTACATCCTTTGTTACATGCCCCTAAATTTTACCCTTGACTTATCCACGGGTCATATCAAAATCCCTAATTCTGGCCCCAAAACCTGCCCTCAACTTATACATGAGGTCGACTTATAGTCAAGTTTATAAGGGTAGACCTGTCCTGGGCTCCCTTCCAGATCTTTAATTCTATGAGTCTATGAAATAACCCTTCAGTTACATTATTTGGTATGTGGCTAATATTATTTTCTTAGCTAGTCTTTGCATAAGGAGACCCTGTATCACATCAGATACTATATCACAGATACAGGAACACTTCTTGTCGTTAGCATCAAAATGCATTTTATTTAGCTTGATCACAAGTAAATTACTAAAGATTGTACTGGAAAGACTGTATAGAAACATAAGAGAGACAAGTAAGATTAACTTTGCCCATTATTTAGTTTAGTTTCTTCAGGATAATCTTGCAAAACAGAAGCTACTCCTAGTAGCTACTTCGCTATTAACACAGAATTTTATTTAATGTTTTTCTTATTTTAAATAATTTATATAATATCTTTTTATTTGGCTTTAGAAATATTAAAGATGATTATCAATATATCCAATATGTACAACAGATATAAATATTTTAAATTTTATCTTGAAATCACTGAGAAACCATTTAATGAAAATAAGTATTGGCAAACTTACTGTATTATATTATTGAGTTTACACAGTTTGTGGACAGCAAACATTGCCCTATCACCATAGTTGACAAGGTGCCCAGGATGCCTTCAAATGTGGTAAGTTTTCCTAATACATTGTTGAGCAATGCAAGAGATAATAATGGCTCTCTCAAGCAGACTAATCAAACTGGCAAAGCAGATGCTGAACAACAATTCCCTTACACACACACATGGTCTTGCAGAGTAAGAAACAATAGATTTCTTTAACAAATTACCTGTTTATAATACTCAAAATGTTATGGATGAGAGAGGGGAAAGAGAAAAGTGGCTGTAGATTAAAGTGATAAAGGAAGAGACGATGTGGAAGAATGAACAAACAGGAAGTCATCATAAATATAGGCTGTGTCTGTTCACCTACGGTATAAAGCAACATGCAAACTAACAATTAGTGAGCACAGGCATGTAAAAGTTGCTAACACTAACATATATAGTAGTACAGGTACTTCTGTTCTGCAGATGTTTCTATTTCACTGCCTCTCTCTCTCCACTCACACATCTTTCATCATTATTTTTCTTATCATATCTGAAGCAGCAACTCTGAACCAGGTTCTACCACAACAGCCTTTGTCTCTACTGCTTCTGAGTTGTAGATAATGAAACACTGGGTGTGCAGACTTGGTACCTGAGGCAGAAATAACATGGAAAGATAGGTTTCTACACTACAGTGTAGTTTCAATATGCTTCAGCTACCTTTTATTAAAAACTATCAATATGTATGTGTGTATTGAAACAACCAAGTCAGGTAAGTCATGCATAAATAAAAACATTTTGAACTTTCTAAGGACCACTTGCAAGTTTCTCTCCAAATACATCCAGAAATTATTTTTTCGTTTCACCACACTCCATTTTTCTTGTGATTTCCATGGCCAATCTTATAGAGCTATGCTTTTTTATTGTGCTGGGATTAGTTGATAAGAAAAGCTTATTAATTCTCTCCTTATTCAGTAAAGGATCCTGGAGCCAGCTGCTGTTTCTCTTGCCTGTTGTAGGTTACCAGACACAGCTACAGTAAGAGTAAGTAGAATAGAATCCCATTCTTTGCCAGTCCAAGTTTTACATACTGCTTCGTTTACTGTAGAGTCAGTACAGCAACCAGCCCCAAAGGGATGTGTTTGCCCATCCCTCCTTTACTATCCTCCCAGTGTCAATGTGTCTTTAAACAACTCCTTCTATCTAAGGGGAAAACAAGGAAGAAAAGGAGGGCTGGGTGGATATAAAAAGCATTTGTAAAAAAGAGCTTTGCTGTCAGAGGCATTGTTTACTGAAGTATGTTCACTGTATATACTCATATATAAGTCTACAAAGTTTAGTTTTAAAATTGACCCCAAAAAACTAAGTTGACATATCCATGGTACTGTACTTTAACTCGTACTAAAAAAGGAAACATCTCTGGTGAAAGGCAAGAGTATAATCTGTACTGAAAGCACTGACCCTCCTCTATTCTCTTATCCATCCATAATGTGAGCACAAACTGCTCACAGCCTGCTAGAAGTTCTTCAGCATTATTTTCCTTTGCTTCATCCTTTAGATCCTTTGCTACATGTCCCCAAGTTTTACCCTCAACTTATCCATGGGTCATATCAACATTCATAATTTTGGCCCCAAAACTTGCTCTTGTCTTATAAATTAAGTCAATTTATAGTCTGTGTACAGTACATTGATTTTTTTTCTATGTTTCTTGTGCTTTCATTGTTTTCACTGTTCCATAGTCTAAGACATTTTAGATCTGCCATAGGACCTTATCAGACGTTGGAAATTGGAAGTATAATCTAATGGCAATCCGAACACAATCATGGGGTTTCACTTTATTGCGAATTAAAGTATCTCACGCAATTTTGGGCAAAAGGGAAGTCATTCCGAACGCAATCATGGGTTTTACGTTATTGCAAATTAAAGCATCTCACACAATTTTGGGCAATGGTGGGTCATTTTCGGGCAATGGGAAGTCATTCTGAACGCATTCCGAATGCAATTGGAATTCACGTAAATTCGCTAAACTAGAAAATTCACATGAATTCGAATTGGCTCCAATTGGCTCCATTTGCAATAAAGAGAAATTCCTCCCATCTGATAAGGTCCTTAGATTTAAGAGACTGTGGTCAAACATCAAGGGTATTATTATTATTATTATTATTATTATTATTATTAAATCAGCCCTTCCATCAAATTTTCCAAGTATATTTACATTTTTGTTTACATTTTTTTACATATCATAATCTTTATATATCTTAATGCATAACCTTCTCCTTGTTTGCATCTGAATTTCTGTATGGGTTTTCTTCTTTTAGTTTCTTATGTTTCTTGTTTCTTCCTTTCTCTTCTTACTTGTATTCCCATTTCTTTCAGGTCCTCTTCTTTACATCTCAATTCCCTTCTAATTCTTCCTTTACTATATCTTAATGTATTATTATTATTATTATTATTATCCATATTTTTATATATCTAAAAGAGTCATCTTCCCCTTTAAAAAGGAAAAAAGCAAATAAAAACATATCCTTTTTCTATCTCTTAATTCATATATGTAGTACCTCTGGCTCTCTTACCTATTTGTTTGGCTTTTAATTCTTTTATGTCTTTTGTTCCATCTTTTCTTCATTCTTCTTAATCTTGCTTTTATATAGTCTATAATGATAGTACTCATAGTGCCACTAAAATAAAATAAATAAAAAGTAAATAAATTAATAAATAAGTGACCAAAAGGAATTTTTACCCCTATCTTCTCCTTACTTTATACATACCTCTTCTTGTTATCATCTGCTTTCATCGTCGTTCATCGTCGTCATGGATGTTCAAGTCCCATTAAAAATAATGCCATAGTTAAATGTGCTTCTTACATAAAATGGCAAAATAGAGGTTTACTTTTTGGAATTTATAATTTTTAAAAATATTTTCCAGCCTTAGATGATTGAATCAGTAGATAGAGACTCCATGGTTATGGAGGGCTGCCTATTTTCCTTTGTATATCAAACACCCATCCAGTTTATCTGCAGTCCACCATTTCTGTTAAAAAAAACAAGCAATATAACAGTAGAGAGAATCATTCAACATTTTAAAACAATAAAAGCTTATTTCACAAACTTCTCGCCATCTGTTCAGGTTACCTTTTACATTTTTGTTTTTTAAAAAAATATTTCCCCTCATTTTTAAACTGCATACATTCTTCCTTCAAAAACAATTTTAAAGCATACATAGAATCCATGTATTCTATATTAATTTAAACATATTCTTCTTTTGGATCTGCACTTAGAGTGTTAGTGCTAAAGATAAAAACATCTGCTATATTGATAATTGGTGTTCAGTAGGTGAGAGGATAGGCTTCTACCACATTTTTTATTTATTCCCATTGAATCCAACACAGGGAACAAAAGCACAAAACTAATTAACATTAAGTGATCATCTGGCTGTTAATGAATAAGTTATGAGCATAAGTAATGAATATGTTAATGAATAAGAAAGCTTTTATCCATATTCTTTTAGACTGAACATATAGGTGATGTCATGAAATCCTGGCATTCATATGAATCCATTTTTGTCCAGTGCTTTGGTATCCTCCATTTGCTTTACTATGTTTCCAAAAATTGATGGTTTTGTCTTTTCTTTGAACATTAATTTGTTTAAAAACAATAACTGTTTTCTGCTGCCTAACAATAAATTATTTTACCAAATATCTATGATTCGAAATATTCTTATTGACTTATACTTACTATAGGGTACATGATTACTTCATAAACAAAACCATATTTGGCAAAGTGGAGTCTAAACAAAGTGGAGTCTAAAGCAAAGCACTGTGAAGAGACGGTGCCGATGGAGCACCATTTTAAATTATGGGTGGGGAGCTGGATAACCTTTCAGACAAATTCCCTGCAAAGCTGAAAAGCTTTATTCACTTTTCACAGAAGGGTGCTCATCTCATACAAAAGCATCAAACTACCTGACTGATTTCTGGCGCTGCAATGGCAGAAATAATCTTTGATATGCAATCCATCAATGGAACCAAAAAAGAAGACTGAAAACATAATGCTCTATGTGTGGGTAAACCAGTGTAAGATAGTAAAGCTGCTTACACACAAGCATGCATTGCATTAGAAAGTCAAGGGAAGCATGAAAAGCTGACATGGATTAGAGCAGGGACAGAGAGAGAAGGTAAATGGAGATTGATCTCCTGGTAGATGTTTTGCTGATTTGAAGTAGATCAACAAGGATTCAGATTCCAAACAATTACCAATGGCAAAAGGCCTTTCCCCCCTCCCTCTTAAATTAGGCTGCTAACGTTAAGGGGAAGAAACAGGAACAGATTTTGTGAATGGCTATGGTTAAGATAATTAGCACTGTTTGTGCTTCCTGTATTATATTCCCTCCACACCCATCCTGCCCACACCCATTGGCTGAACTTAAGCTTGCAAGATGCAAGCTTAAGTTTGCACACACATGTATCTGTAGTGTATCTATGTATGCACATGTATCTGTAGTGAAGCATCTCATGCACCTGATGAAGTGGGCTCCAATCCACAAAAACAAATGACATGTTAAATCTGTTAGTCATTGGGAAACCATAAGACAGAACAATGCAGCTACGTCTCGAAGTGTGTTTGTAAAAATGTTGAGTATCTGTGTTCTGGTTCTGATCCTGAAAACAAGTTCCTAAAGTTAGGGCTTACAGATACCTTGTTCTCTAATTCTCTGTCTGCCTTCTTGAGCCATAAGTTTTTACTTGTCTCAGACTTCAGAATTCTGCTGAAAAACAGTGCATCTTGCAAGCTTAAGTTCAGCCAATCCACTCTACACAAATGTATTCCATTAGGTTCAATGGGGCTTACTTCAAGGTAAGTCCATATAGCAAAATGTGTGTATACCTACCTCAGAGTAAATCCCATTGTACTCAGCTTGATTTACTTTCAGTAGACAGGTACATGATTGCCCCCTCTAAATTCAATACAGTGGAAGAAACTAAGAGGTTTTTTGGTGACAAAATCACAGTATTATCTATTTTTACAAAGACCAAGATACCTAAATTATACAAACTGAAGATAGTATAATTAATATCTTATTGGCAATAACAGGAATTACAGGTCAGCCTATGATTGTTTTGTATTACCTATTTTATCAGAGGCAGTACCCCGCTGTTTGGCATAGTGGTTTGAGTGTTGGACTATGACTCTGGAGACCAAGGTTCAAATCCCTGGTGAGCCATGAAACCTACTGGATGACCTTGGGCAAGTCACACACTCTCTCTCCCTTGGCAATAGAAAACGCATTCTGGAAGAAACTCGCCAAGAAACCCCCGTGATAGGTTCACCTTAGGCTCTCCATAAGTCAGAAATGTTATACTCTGTATAACACAGTACATGCTGGGGAATACAAGTGGAGATATTACTGCCTTCATACCCCGCTTTCCAAGGGCTGGTTGGCTATAGAGAGACAAGAATGATGGACTAGATAGATCTTTGGTCTGATGCCACACAGCACTCCTTATGTTCTTTCTCCAGCCATATTGGAGCCACTGGCAAACTGTAGTCCATATGAGGGATGAATGCCACACCTGAATGATGTGCTCCCTCCTCATTTGTACACCAAACTACTGATGCATGTGGAAAAACCGGTTCTCCAGCAGTATATTCGACTATTTCCTCTACCAAAACATCACTTTGGGGCTGACTATAGGGCAGTCTCTCAAAAGAGTGGGGGGGGGGTCACCATAAGCACAATGCTCTTAAATAACTTTAAATAATTTTAAATAAATAATCCTTAAACTTTGTGACCTCTCATCATGAACTCCGGGGACTGTTTTTCTTAGTTGCCTGATAATTGCAGTTCCAAAGCCTCTGGACTAGAGAAACCCAGTGTTATAACACCAGTTTGCATGTACAGTGTAGGTGTGATCTAAATATTTTCCAAAATTCCTTACAAGTCTTTTTGTTTCTTTTATTGTTAATGATACTTCTGCAAACTGCTTTGTAGTTTATACAAATGAGAAATAGCATGGAAATATATATCAGTTTTCTAATAGATAGAAAATTGTTATAGATTCAAAAACTGCCCAGATATGCACCTTTTTGAGAACCATTCTATCTGATATTGATATAGCACTCCACTGTCTTGTAAGCATCACTTAAGCCCAAGGGACTGACTTTAAAGCCAGGGGGCTAACTTTATGTATGTGTGTATTGTTAATAAATGTAGTACTTGACAGGACATAGCCAGGCATGTCTACTTAGAAATAAGCCCCACCAATAAGATAAATGTGCACAGAGCTACAACCTGAAGTTGCTTTTTGATCACCGAGAAAAACTACTATCTAATTTTTTTAATTAGGAAAAATGTCTCAAGGAAAGGGGGCTAACCTCCCTTTTCCAGAACTGTGAGCTCATTCTAAATAATTTTTTTTACAAACCTGGAAAGAAAGGGGCAATTCCATCACAGACAACCATTGTCTCATCTAGTTAGGTCCTAATATTCAAAGGCAGCCTGGTGGAATCATGAATGACTTCTACATAGATGTGAAATGTCAACAGTCAGCATGCTCTGTGGACAGCCTGATCCTCTACATGTCCATTTGGAAGCACACTCCAATCTATTAACTGGGGCTTACTCCTAAATATGCACTTAAAATGGTATCCCTTCAACTCTATCCTACACAGAGTTTGTTGTGCCTAAGCACATTGATTTCTGGGCAAAGAATCCAGGTTTTTAGAATATAAATATTCTAAGTGCTCATCCTATCTGGTTTAAAGTGTGAGTTCTCACAATATAGTAAAAAAACCAAAGGGTTTTGCCAATAGTTTTCACCTCCTCTCCAATCATCTCATTCTTTTGCAGCCCAGTTCCTAACAATTTCTTGGATCTGCAGTATGGTTCTTCCAAAGATTTTTTTAATAGGCATTATTTGCTGAGGTGTTCCTATTATTATATTATGTTATATTAGTTGCTGCTTTTTTTCTTATATCCCGCCTTTCTCCCAACATAGGGACTCAAAAGTATGAAGGGCAATTTTTGCTTTCTCTTCTACTTTAAAAATCATTACTCATAAAGTTATAGTCTAAAAGGACTATTTCACTGATTTACTGCATCACTATAATGCTACAAAAAAGAAGACCAAAAAAAAGAGGAGGAGGAGGAGGAAATGTCTGAGAAGTAGAAAGGAATGTCTAAGAAGAGAAAGGAACATATTGTTCCAACATATCCAGGAATGATAAAGAAACCCACTTGAAGCTTGGAATACAATGTTGTAGCTGGTGCAAGGAATTATTAGATAGTAGCCTGGCACAATAGAAATGTGGTTTTGATGTGAACAACAGCAACAAATACCACAGCTTTATGATACATTTGCCCCATCTGGAAGAGCCCTAAATTACCTCAAATAATCTTCATGGTATTGGTCAAGCAGGATGTTTCTGGGTGGGGCGTTCTCCACCTTTGTAAATCCTTTTTTTTCCCCTACAGTTCAGAAGGCCCTGGAATTTTTGTGTGTGTATCTCCTTCCTATTATGCTATCCTTAAGTGGTGTGACATGGCTGAATGGTCATTGTTGTTCCTTCCTTCTTTGCTCTTCTTGCTCATCACACTATCCTTTTCCTGATATCCTAAAATGGGTACTTCCCAGCACCATGTTTTGTGAAAGAGAGCTCCAAATTATTATCTCTTAAATGCCTGAAGCTTGACTTCTGAGTAAACCTGTTTGTGATGGAGCTCCAACTAGGATACTTGGTGCTTGCTTTTTCTTTGCTGTTAACCATCCTCGAGTCAATCCCAACCCATGGCAACCCTGTTTATTCTTTCACTGACTGGTTAGTTTCACAAACTGGTTACAAAAAGAGTATTGTTGCATCTTCAACATACACACAAGCCAGTCTTTCCACATCTGTTTGGGACGTTTTAACTGATATTGATTTAATCATTTTGTTGTAACCCACCCTGATTGCCTGTTCAGAGGGGTGGGCTAGAAATAAATTATTATTATTATTATTATTATTATTATTTTATCTTTTTCCCTTAAAAATGAAATGAAATACATTGGATCTTTCACAGCTGCAGAGTGGTCCTATTCCGCAATAGTTAAATAGTTAACATAGAATGTTAGAGTTGGAAGGGATCATAACTGACATGTAGTCCAACCCTCTGTCATGCAGGAACACATAACTAAAACACTCCTGAAAGCTGCCCATCCAGCCTCTGTTTAAAGACCTCCAAAGATAGAGTCCACCAGCCTCCAAGTCAGTCTATTCCACTACCTTACACATGCTCCATTGGAAAACTCTTACCATTCCCACTGCTTGGCATACAGTGCACCCATGAGGAAACCAATGGAGGTTATGTCAACCCGAATGCCCACTTCAATCAAGGCCCTAATGATGCCCATTTGAGAACGTTTTTAAAAAGCATTAGTAAAATGAATCTAGCCCTGTAGCCAGATCCTACACATTTGCTCAGAAGCAAACACAGCTGTATCCAGTACAATCCCTAAGCTTAGAAACACAAGAGGGGGAAGTACCAGCATGACATGGAATGGCTTTAATAATAATAATAATAATAATAATAATAATTTTTATTTATAACCCGCCCCTCTGAGCAAGCAATCGGAGTGGGGTACAGCAAAATTAAAACAAGTACAGATAAAAATTCTTACATCCCAATCTTTACCTCCCACCCCTTAAAATAGGATCAAATTAGTACAAATTAAAAACAAAATGATAAATCACAACCAATAAAAACAATACAATCGACCCAGTCAGTTGTTCTTTGGCGGCATGATGTAATCTGAGCATAGCTTTGGAGCCAGGGAGATTTAACTACTATCCGGGAAGGCCTGCCAGAAGAGATACGTCTTTGTAGCTTTTTTAAAGCCTACAAGAGTCATAATAAGATGTATCTCATCCGGCAGGCCATTCCATAGCCTTTGGAGCCTGAAAAGCACAGCAAATGATAAAGAATGGAGGGGTATCCCCAACATGTCTAGATTCAACAGTGATTAGAAAAATGTCCATCTTGACCCACCTTAATAGTGCATCAACAAGGCTGAATCACTCCACAGTAGAAGCTTCATCTGCATGTGGCTAAGGACCAGAATGGATATAATGTTATTTATTTAATTAGTCATTGTTTTTTTGTATTTGTGTAATTAGTAATTGTTTTTCAGTCATAAAAAGTAAAATGTATAAATCAGGGGAAACTAGCAGGCAATGTGAAAAGTAAACAAATTTTTTAAAAACAGATTAAATGGATCTATCGTGTGAAGAAAGGATGTTTTGGTGTTTCACACCCATGGTCCCAATTGAATCTGTATGGAAATGTAAGAGATAGTACTGGATCTATCAAGCAGAGTAATCAATCAGCAAGGAAGAAGCTGAACAATAACTAATCCCACTCCCTCTTGCTGACGCACACATTGTACCAGACTAAAGAGGCAAGTTTAGTCTTCTTTGTGAAACATACAAAGTAAGTTTACCTACAAATTGTGCATAATCAAATACATGGTCTAATAGAAGACACAGAAGAGAAAATGGCTGCAGGTTAGAGTAGTTCAGGAACAAAGAGGGTGTGTATACAAGCAGGAAGTTACCATAAATATATGCTGCATATAAACTTCTGTAAAGCAACATGCAAGGCAATAATTAGTGAGTACAGGCATACAACAACTGTTAACTCTAAATAGGTTCAGGGACTCTGCACAGCTAACCTCACTGTCACCAATGGAAGCTCTCCTTCCAATGCAAGAAGCAGTTTTTGAAGGGAAACCAATGCATACTGGGAATATGGAGAAGGCAAATGAAAAGAACCGACCCCTATCCCATGCCACACTTATGATCCAGGTAGGGTGCCCCTGGACCTCTCATTTGCCATTTTAAAAACCTTCATTGTGTGAAATACAAATTCCATTTATCTATTTATTTTGGCCCTAAGACCAATTTTATACATGGCACTGTGACAAATCACTACATTCTGTGATGGACCAGGAGGGGTCCCCCCCCCCCCATGTGCCAAGGATCAGCACCATCTTTGTGCCCGTTGGCTACACCTATTTCTTTCTTTCTTGGAAACTTGCCATGGTGAAGCATGCAATGACTTGCAGATCAGAACTTGTCCACATGCTACCACTTTGAGTAGCACTGCTCCAGAGCCCAGTGATGTTGGCACCATGCTGGGCAGCCTCAATGAGCATCTGTTTTTAAATACATACCCAATCTTTAAGCTCTTTTTAAAAAGTGTAACCATTATAGTTTTCAACTAGCCCGCTCTTTTAGGAAGCAGTTAGGGATCATAAAGAACACTTCTAAATAATCATCTGATTTGCTGGCTAGACCACTGAAATCAGAAATAAAAAAGTAGGGCATAATTGAGGGGGGGACAGTCTCTCCTAAGGGTCTGGTTTTACTGGACACAGATTTCCTTAAATGTTTGCTCACTCTTTGTGGGCTCCTCTAAAGTCATCCAACTGAAAGCCAAGGTATTCGACTTTATCACAAGTGGGAAACTGGGGGTTTTATACTGTGTATAAAATAAAGCAGTTGATAACTTAAATTTCTTTCATGCCCTTGGTTACGTAACTGGAAGTCTACCCATTAGTCTTCAGTATTCTCTCTTTTGCCTCCCTAGTCCCCAAACCCTTTTTAAGATTGTTTCTTTTTAAAACCATGCATGTTTGCCAACTCTGGAGGATATGCCAGTAATTTTACAAGGAAAAAAGATAGAAAAGCCAAAGCAGAGTTTCAAACCTGAAGTGATAAGAATGGCTGCATTCAGATAATGGTCCAATCCATAATTTGAAAGATGGAGAGTAAATTCGGAGTTTATGCTAGGATTTGAAACAAGTTTGCTAGAAAAGCATAGTTTAATCTAACCATCATTTCTTAGGTTTGGCTAAGATGGCAGGTGGTCTTCTCAGCTGTGCAGGAAGTAAGGCACCATATCGTCCAACTGTCCCAATCTGGCAGAGACAGTCCTGATTAAACCTCTCTCATTCTACTTTTTCAGATACTTTCAAAATGTTTGTTTCTCTTTCCTCAGACTTACCTTTTGTATTTAAATAGTTGGACTCAAGGAACTAAACTGGGGAGAGAAAGGGGCAGAAACTTGCCCTTCCCAGTTGGCTCAGGCAAAAGCAAATGTCTGCAGCCTCTGCTATCTTAATAGCATTAATAGTTTTTGTCATCTAGACCACACTCTGATGTTGCTTGGTCATGTGTCCAGGTTTTTGCCTGTAAAATGTTGGATGACATGCAAAAGTAAGCTGCACATATGAGACAATCCTCTATGCTTTGTAGAAGCATCTGAACAAATCAATCAATCAATCATTTATTATGGTCATAGGCCAGCATGGCCAAAGGTAACAGATTTTCCCACAAAATACATAGGATATATGAGTCATATAAAACAAAGTGGCATAAAATGTAATACAATAAATACTTACAATATTAAAATTCTTACAATTCCCTTTTAGTAATAGTAGTGCTGGACCTAATTGTGAATAATCCCACATGTGAATCAAAGCACAGTACCTATGTGAAAATCCCACTCCTATGAACAATAAGAAAAAAGACCATGAACAAAAACAAAAATGTGTGCTGACTGTATAAAAAAACCATTATTTTGCTTTCTAAGAAGCAAAGGCATAGCAGAGAAAATATTACAAAATGGCCAGAGTGCATACTGTAATTCAGCCATTAGCAAAATTCAGTTTTCCTTATCGAAAGTTATATATAAATACATGGATGGAAACAGAACACTAAAAAACAAAATATTTTTATATATAAACCACCGGTACATGGAATGGGAGGGAGGGACATGCACTTGTAGATGTCAAGGCGGGACTTGGTGGCAGGGAAACTGAGAATCACTGGTATAAATTATTTACTTTTCTCCTTTCTCTACCAAGGAATCTAAGGCGTTTATCACATGGGGGGAATCCTGTGCAAAAATGGGGGTTTAAATTGAAAAAAAAAAACCCACAAAAGCGGGTTGATTTTCACATTATGTGAAACTAATGTTAACCCGAACGGAAAGTGGAGGGAAGGTAGGCAAAAGCCACTCCTTTTTACTTTCGGAATATCCCAAAAGTAAAAAGGAGCAGCTTTTGTTTACTTTCCATTCGGGTTAACACATGTTTTTAACAACAGCATGTGTGGTTTGTGGGTTTTTCTACGTTTTAAATCCCGTTTTTGCACAGGATTCCCCCCATGTGATAAACTCCTAGGCTAGAATTCACTAAGGCAGTTATGAACGCGTAAATAGAAATTATTATTATTTATTTCCCTTTTCTCCTCAAGGCTCGTTGCAGGGTACAGCACATTAATACAATTTAAAAAAACATAAACCCCACAATTAATAATGTACTGCTTCCCAGCCCAATTCTCCCCTAATCCCCACCCATAAGGTACCAGTCACTGTGCTCGACAGGGGTCTTTCCAGCTTCCTCTCATATGACTGCTCTCTGGTGAAAGGGGGAGTTGTGACAGGGACCCTATGTCTGGCTGTTAGACAAGAGAGCAATCATAAGAG
The DNA here is from genome assembly GCA_034509955.1 of Urosaurus nigricauda. Taxonomy (NCBI): domain Eukaryota; kingdom Metazoa; phylum Chordata; class Lepidosauria; order Squamata; family Phrynosomatidae; genus Urosaurus; species Urosaurus nigricauda. The sequence continues at coordinate 191,222,112 of JAOEGL010000003.1, read as the reverse complement.
GGATTGGGAATGTCAGTGCTATGCTTCCCAATCAACAGGGGAACAGACCCCCATCAATCATTGTGGCAGGTGCTCGATATGTTGGGATTGAGGGCTTTAACCACCTCTATGTATCCCATAAACTAGTAAATACGTAAGGACTGTGAATATTAAATAGTCATGAACATGTAACTATAGGTTATGCATTTGTAACTGCCTTACTGTATTCCAGCCCTAGTGTTTTTCTTATGATGTGGGAGCAAAATGAGAGCCAACTACTGGATTTTGCATATTAATTAATAGGAAGGGGTCTATCATAACATGTTAATTTGCCGCTACGATTCCAGTTTGAAGCTAAAGCCTCTTAGGCCTCATCTTCTATTCCACCTTAAGGTCTCATTCACACAACACAAATATAGCACTATGATTCTGATTTAATTGCCATGGCTGTATGCTATGGAATCCTGGGATCTTTAGTATGAGGTGTAAAAAAGTACACTGTGGGGCTTTCTAGATGGGCAGGAAAGTGTGACATGAAGTTGCCTTTTCCTTAATGCTTAGCTGCTGCACCACAGCCTTTAGATGGAGCTGCGCTGTTCCGCAGTTTTTAAAAAAGAAGCTGGGAAAACCAGCACCTTTTTAAAGGCGCTTCTTCTCCCCTAAAACGCAAAAAAAAAAAAAAAGTTTTCATGGCACACTTTCCCTTTTTCTCATCTAAAGGCTAGAGTTTCATGCAGCCATGAACACACTTCTTTTGCCAATCTAGAAAGCCCCTGTGTAGTGTAAAAGAGACCTAATTACAATCAGCTTAAACAACACCAAGGGCTCACCCCCCTTCACCCTTTTTCTCTCCCCCAATCTCCATGTTAAGAAACCTGTAAATCATGAAAACATTCCCATAGTTATGTCCATTTTTAATGAATCTAATAGCAATATTGACCATGGATTTTTCCCTATGAACCAACATGGCTTACTTTGTTTTACATAACATGTGATATTAGCCCTATCCAAGCATAACAATTTGGGTTGATCCAACTTGCAAAGAGGGAGGTGAACCTAGCCTTGTTCTTCTGTTGCCTTTCTTCATACAGAGCAGGCCCCATTGTTTCTGCTATACCTGAAGGCTCTGCTGCTGACTGAAAATCCTGATTTATTTCCACTAGGATTTCTAACTAAGAAGAGACCATCCATTTATAAAGGAAAGTTCTCCTCAGTTCTCATCACTCTTCATGTGTGGACAGCAACAGAAACGTCCTGTTGGGACAGGATCAGTGCTCTCCTCCCCATGCAAATGCTTCAATACGGTATCTATGTAAACACCTAAATAAGGCAATTGTCTCTAAGGATTCTTCCAAGTGAGTTTTTGTTATGCAATTGTCCTGACTCTTTTGTGGAATTTCAGAGAGGATGTCAACTTCCATTTCTAACTCTTCTGTGTTGTCCCATGATTTCTTCCATCTTTTCTCTTAGCTCATTCATGCATGCATATACACAGAGAGAGAGAGATTAAAATTAGAAATATGGAATAGTTCCACCAAGTCTTTTGATGGTTAAATCCAGGAGCACCCAATGCATTAGCACCTCTAGTCACACAGGGAACTATAGGCCAAGTCGGCAGATGTCGACCAGGGAGATACGGCAAAAACAGTTTAAACAGTGGTGAAGAGGTTTGCATTAGCTGAACAATAAATAACAAGTGCTCTTGAAAAATACATATGGGACACAGAATATTAACTTAGGCAAGCCATACTGTCAATCTGAAGATCTACCATGCCTGAAAGATGGGCACAGTGTTACATAAACCTTATAAGATGGTAAATCAGTATAGATGATTGATCAATTGATTGAAATATTTATATCCCATCCTTTTATCATGAGTTCTGTTTGGCAAACAGATAAATCTATTTAGAAAACCCCAAATCAAAACTCAAAAATTCAAACAAGTTAAGACAGCTTGAAATGACAAATCAGATTAAAAAAACATGTGCATGCTTAAAAGTAAATTAGGCCCTAAAGCCTTTCATGAAAAGCCTTATCTTGAGCTGACACCAAAAAGACCAACATTGAAGCCTGTTGGTCCTCCAAGCGAAGGCCCTCTTCCATGTCCAACATCCATCATATCCAACGTATGACCACTACCAACCCCAGTGGGATACAGAAGGCTGCTCCAGATGATCTCAGTTCTCAGGCTTATATAGGGAGAGGTACTCCTTCAAATATCAAGGTCCCAAGTTTGGAAGTGGATGCAGTTCCTTTAAAACTAGTGTGTGTTATAATGAGAATCGGAAGGTGTCACAAGAAGATATATAAAACAGTTGAAGCTGTATAGGTTAAGGTAATATATTTAAACTTTGATTTGTTAGCTTTCTTTGATGACATACTGGTAGTAATTGGATTATAAATCTTACAATATATTATAGTATAAAGAAACCTAAAACCAAAAGGCATATGTGTTTTAACATAAAAGAGGGACAAGATTAAGAAGTGATTTATTTCTTTTATTTACATGGTATGTGAAATGACAGGAAGTGTTTATAGAGAAAGAATACTTTGTATAAAAGTCAAGGAAAATCATTCTACTCTATTTGTTTAATAAATTGTTAATAAATTATTATTTGTTTGTTATTTGTTTATTTGTTATTTGTTATCATTTGTTTCTATTTGTTTAATAATTTATTAAATAAATAAATAAAATAAAACCACTGTGTGTTTTATTTTTACTTGAAAATGAAATATACTGTACTACAAGATGCATAAAATCAACACAGCAAGAAAAACACAAGACACATCATTCTCCAGTTTCATCCAGATCAATTACAGTATTTAACAATATGTAAGTAAAATTTTCCATAAATTATTGTGTGAAGTACATGGGCAGTAGCATCTGGAATAAGTGATATGTGTTGTCTGTAGGGTTTCCCGGTCAGCAATCTTGCCAATGTATTTTGCACTAGCTGTACCTGTATCTGTAGCTTCCAAGTCATCTTCAAGGGCAACCCCACACAGAGCATATGACTGTTGTCTAACTAGGAAGCTACCAGGTATGGACTACTGTGGCTAATTTATTCCACAATGATTAAAATAATGTACCTGGAATGCTTTGAATTGCTATGTGTACATGCTGTTATTCTTTTTATTCTTTTTCTTTGAAAGCAAAATTCTTCATCATCTGTGCAGAAGGTGAATGTATTCATAGGAAACGGATGAAAAAAATGAAATATAAATCTCTTCCATTATGCAACATGAAAACAGTGTTAGTTAGGATGCTATTATCTTGTAGGGTAAATAACTATCTTCTGTGTCAGTCTGAAGACTGTTTCTGTGAATTAACAATTATTTTAATTTTTTAACAACTGGCACGAAATCAAGGGAAACGGCTTTCCAAAATTCCTACCAGCACAGATAGTATGGTCGCCAGGATGGGTAGAATGGCAGATTATAAGAAAGAGATAAAAGAGACTTTTTGGGCCCCAGATGTTTTGGATGACTGCTTCCACAGTCCTTCATCACTAATTATGCAGGGCAAAACCTCTGGAGGGCAAAAGATTCTCCATTCATTTTGTTAGAGAAAATACAGGGAGGTGAGAATGATTTCAACATATATGTTTCAGGATCAAACAATCACACTGTCTGGAAAATATAACCTTTGGCCATTTGCAGCTTTATACTACATTAATGAAGACTCCACAATTTATATCTGATGCAGAGATACTTACATTTCTGTCAAAATTATTTTCACTGAAAGTACAGTACTGTATTTTCTTCTGAGTCACTGTAATATCAGGTCACAGATATTTTCAAACGGCAGACATGCAAAAGAGTTACAGTGCCAAAGTTTAAAAGAGCATCTTCACCAATAATTATGAATAAGGAACATTGTTTCATTCTACCATAGGACATCTACTGTCGCTCTTCAATGTCTGAACAAAACGGAAAAGATAAGACAAATTTATCATTTCCTGCTCTAAATAATAGCCAGGAACTATTTACTTGTAGTTGCTACCTGCTTAAGAGCAGCCTTCCCCACCTGAGAGCTGTCTAGACATACTGTACTACAGCTCCCACCCTCCCCTGACAACATGGATCATCCCAGTGCTGTTTGAATGGCACAGGTTGGGGAAGGCTATTGTAGAAAGCCAAAGGCATTGTCTTGAAAATCTCTAATTCACCAAGAACCTCACTCTGGTAGTTGTCATGCTTAAAAGAGGGTTGCCATATGCCACAGTTAAACAGTGGTGGCACTGCCTCGGGCAGGAAATCCTGCACTGACATTCAGCTACTAAATGCTCTACAGGTTGTGTGTCTTCTAAATATAAAATAAGACTTGTTCTGAAGATGGCATGCAAGGTAAAGAAGGTCCAAACTCAGTTTATCACAGCAGGTCTCGATCCTGTTGAGATGTTCTACTACTGAGTTTTATATTGTATTTACAACATTTTTTGTTACATTTGAGTTCCCCATTTTCCTCCAGCAAAGTGAAATGTGTGGCTTTTCCCACCCCACTTTATCCTAACAAAAATCTGGAGAACTAAACCAGGGCAACGTGGTGTAATGGTTTGAGTGTTGGACTACAACTCTGGAGACCAGGGTTCAATTCCCCACTCAGCCATTAAAGCCCACTGGGTGACCTTGGGAATGTCACACACTCAGTCCCTCCAAAAACCATGATAGGGTCGCCATAAGTCAGAAATGACTTGAAGGTACATAACAACGTATCAGGCTAAGGGAGAGTAACTGGACTTCGTAACTCAGTAAGGCTGCATCAAACTCCAACTCCCAGAATTCCATAGCCTTGAGCCAGAAAGAGTTAAAGTGGTGCCAAACTGGGTTATTTCTCCAGTGAGGATGCAGCCTAAGACTTGAAACTGGATCTCCTAAATCCCAGTCCAACAGTTTAATCACTGATCGCACTGATCCTCTACAGCCTCATGCCTTTATTCCAAGATTAAAGTAACAATTCTAAATATACCATAAGGTGGATAAGGGCTATGGAGTACTAGGACCTTCTTTACATAAACCCAACTGCATCTCCCTCTCTGTAAAAACAGCCACATGTATCTTACCCTTCTACATTTCACAGATGAAAACTGGGACACACATGCTCAACCAAAAACAGAGTGTAGTCAAGATGGCCAAAAGTATTGATGAGGAAGATCACACAAGCTAAGAGAGGCTGCAGCTGTTTGCTTTGCCTGAGCCTACTGGGAAGGACATGATTTAAGTCCATCCACTTCTCTCCTCTTCCACCTGCTAAGTTAACCGAGTGCAAACTACTCTTGCACACTGAACTCAGTCTGGGACAGTGGAAGGAAGAGAGAAAAACGGGGGTAGTTTCAAAACAGTTGAAAAAGAGGGGTGACAGAGGATTTATTGGGACTATACATGCCAAATCAAGACAGATGAGGAGTATGATGTACAGTATGTGTATATACACTGAAACAAAATGCACACACTAGGCCTTCTTCTTTTCATATTAAGCAACCTTTTGCAGATAAGGGTCATTTGTCAGAAGGTGACTGCTCCATCATTTATTTGTTCTTTGGCAGATACACCAACACTCACTCACTTTGACTTATTGGAAGGAGGCTCCTATAGGAGAGAAACCCTAGAATCCCACTGCTGTTCCCTTGACAAAAACACCAACATCCCCCTGCTCTTGATTTCAAAAGAGAAGGCAGGTGCTTACATGCTTCTTAATTGTGCCCCGAGGCTTTCCGATTTTCTGCTTAATGACAGCAGATCAGTTACTTCTACGTGGCTATAATTTCAAAAACAGGCTAAATAAAGTTATTTTCTGAGTTTTCTTCCTAAGCACATTAATCAGCCTTTGAGGATCTGATATTTTAGATCTTTGTCCCCTAAGGCTTTTTTGGTGCTTTTCAAGACCATTGCATATAGTCGTACTGTTTGGCATTGAACAGGTTATATATATTTTTAATCAAAGTCATTAGTTTTGCTGTGGTATTTTTCATGTAATAATTTTGTGAGCAAAGCTAAAGGTTGAAGATGATAAATCTTGAATTTAAAACCAGAAGGTAACAGAGAGTTTCTATGACCTGTACATGACTTTCAGTTCTTATTTGCAAAGAGCCAGGAAAACGCCTTTAACTAGAAACTTAAAAAAAAAAAAAACAGGCATTCATTTCTTCTTAGAGATGAAATAATAGTCATGAGAAGGGCCCCCATGAGAGGTTATCAAACACAGGGTAAACCAAATGCATTATTCTTGGATGTGTATCAGTAGGATTTATTCTTTTATAAAGACAGATATTAGCTGGCAGCCATCTTGTCAAGAGAGTCTTAACTGTAGGTATTAGCCAGTTAGATAACAAAGCTTCCACTGAATGTCTGCAGTCCTAGTGAGAATCCCAGTGTATACAAATAGCCAACATCCACAGATATATTTGTCAATGGAGAATCATGGATATTTGGTTATTCCACAGTCCCTCAAAACCCAAAAACAGAAAAAAACATGTTCACAGCAAGTCAAATGTTTTGGGAAGCTGTCAGTCCTCCATGTTTGCAAGTAGTAGTAGTAGTGGTAGTAGTAATAATCACAACTGCAATAGTATACACAGGGCTCTTGTAGCACCGTTGAGACTAACTGTGCGAAAGAAGTTGTAGCACAAGCTTTCATGGACTTAGAACTTTATCACACACATTTTTAAAAAATGTTCTGGGCACAGGTAGGGGATGCTCAGGGCTGCACGCGACTGAGGAAAAACGGATTTTATCGCACACCCAAATGTCTTCAAAATGGCCCCATTCCAGGCTGTTTCCATTCAGTTCTGAGATGCTCCATTTTGCTCCACCAGAACTTTTTAGTTAGAGCCAAAGGACAAAACTCAGTACTGAAAGAATGGCCTGGCGCTGGGCAATGGAATGGGGTTGTTTTGAGGACACTTGGGTGTGCGATAAAATCCGTTTTCCCTTAGTCACTAGCAGCCCCGAGTGGCCCTTACCCGTGCCCAGAATGTTTGTAAAAATATGTGCAATAAAGTTCTTGGTCTACTTCCTCAGATTCTTCACTCCATCCATCTGGGAAAGTGGACCAAGTCGGCCAAAGCTTTTGCTACAACTTTTTTGGCACAGTTAGCTTCAAAGGTGCTACAAGAGCCCTTTGTATACTATTGCATTTGTGTTGATTAATACTACACCACTACTACTTGCAAACATGGAGTAATGACAGCTTTCCAAAACATCCCACTTCATGTGAACTTGTGTTTTCTGGCTCTGCGTTTTGAGATATTGTGGACTAGACTTGCACAGCTATGTCTCTGAATTCTTCCCACAATTGCATTAGATTTATTAGAACCAATTTTAGCTCATGCATTTTTGGACAGTTAAAAAAAAGTGGGGGGGGGAGACATTGGCTTGAAACCTTTTGTACCGTTCACAAGTGCCTGCAAATTTACTTTGATGGACCTTGTGGAAGATGGTCTGTCTCCAAGAACCCCCAGCCATCCTGGTTTACAACTCCATCTCCTTGCACACTGATTGACAGTAGGGTTGTTCTGGGCTCATTCCAGTTGCTGTTGAGCACTCCATTAGGAAAAAGAGCAGCTTTACACTGGGGGAAGCAGCTGCTTCTTCCCTCCATACTCAAAACCAGCTGGAACAAACCTAGGAACATCCTCATAGCCAATTACTGGCCAGAGAGTTGTGCCCAGAAGCATCCTAGTTGGGGAAAGAATTAGAGAGTAAACAGCCTCTGCCATCTCCTATTAATATGCCATCAGGGAACCAACATGGCATAGTAGTTTCATTGTTGGATATGACTCCCAGTTCAGCCATGAAGCCCACTAGGTAACCTTGGGCAAATCACATGCTCTCAGCATCAAGGAAAGGCAATAGCAAATCTCCTCTGAACAACTCTTGCCAAAAAACAAAACAAAACCCATGATAGGTATGGGGGCATAAACTGGTTTGCTGGGTTTTGTTTTACTCAATCAATATCTCACCCTTTGTCCAAGAACAGAACTCAGAATGGCACAAAGCCTAAAGAGACAGACAACCATAATGAAATCTCTATTAAAGATAGCCAGCCATGCATTGCGGACATGACCAAGAATCAACCAATTAAGTGTGCAGTAGAGTTGGCCTTCCATATCTACAGATTCAACTATTCACAGCTTGAAAATACTATAATAATAATAATAATTATTATTATTATTTCCAATAATGTTGCCATTTTATATATGGGACACCATTTTACTATGCCATTGTATTTAATGGGACTTGAGCATCCATGGATTTTGGTATCCATGGGGAGTCCTGGAACCAAACCCCAACGGATATCAAGGGCCCACTGTATTATACCTGGAGGTAAGGCCTACTGAACTCAACTAGCAAATATGCATAGAAGTGCTCTAAAAGTAACAATCAGTTACTGCCTTAATTAATGCAGTTTGACACCACTTTACCTCTCATAGTTCCATATGGACTCCTGGGATTTGTAGTTTGTTGCGGCAGCAGAGCTCTGAAAAAAGCTATAAATCTCATAAAACTATAAATACCAGGATTCCTCAGAGCTGAGCTACAGCAGTGCTAACAGTGTCAAACTGCATTAATTCTGCAGTGCGAATGCAGATCTGCACATATAGGAACCAATAAAAGGTAAATAATTCTCAAAATGCTCATTGTGTGTCAGCTGAGATTGAGATTAGAAAGCAAAGGCTGAGAATGTTAAATGGTACAGAAAGCAATGAATAGCTGAGCAGAAAAAGAGGTACTGGGAGTCATCCAGGAAATTTTGATATGCACAGTATATTATTTGATACACATAGTATACATAATATATATGGGAGAAGTCAAATGCAAATAAAACAGAGAGAACAAAAAATAAAAACCCTAGAACAGTTTCTTGCTTGTTTACAACTCCCAGAATCCACCAGCCAGCAAAGAAGTAACTGGAACCAATCCAGTTGGCCTTCCAGACTTATGAGATAAGTCACTGCATTGGAAATAAGGTGACAAAAACCACAAGCAAATTGTCTAGGTGCCATTTGTAAAAAGCCCTATTGCATAATGCCTACATTACATTATGCTTTGCAGTCTCAGGAACAGGAAAGACATTTTCCAAAAATGAATTCTGCACGAGTGGAAGGAAGTTAGTACTGAAAAGGGTAATGGATTCTATGTGCTAAGAACTTGGACTCTAATCCCGTGAGAGCCACTTACCACGTAACCTTGGTGAGCCTGCTGACCTTGCTATTTGTTATGAGGAGAACTCTGTTAGAAATTGGACAGAACTCACACCTCTGAGAATATGAGAAAAGTCACGCTACAATAAAGACCTAAGAATGTGCTCTATGATCTTGGGTCAGTCTTCAGCCTTTAGTCATTTTTCTTTAGATGCAAATATATTGCCTGAAAGGAAGGGTGGAGAAAAGGAGAAGCAAACTAAGTACCAGCATTAAAAGAACACCAAGAGGAGGCCATTCGATTTCACTTTTCTCTTTCTGTTTTGTTTGTGATATCATGCCTGCATTATTTTCTTTTTGAAAGACTTCTATTTGAAGTACTGTGTTGAATAAAATACTAATTTTCTCTCATGTTTCCACACTCACATTCTAAAAGCAGCATATTTTATGCTCTCTTTCCAGTGAAGAAGATTTTTAAAAGTTGTTATTTTTCACCTGAGAGGATGGAAAAACCAAGCACACGGGTACCTGGAAATTCTACTATGTGCACAAAATTCTGCCCTGCGGAAACTACGAATCACTGGGTATCTCCAGAATTAAAAAACCTATAGTTTTAAGTGGACATCTAATAAATTACTCACAAATAAAAGATTATTAATTTGTGATAACTACTTTATGATTGGTTATTACACTGCCTTCTGATTGTAGAGTTGATGAATTGTAGGACCAGACAGGTGCCAACCACTTTGTTCTACTGGGTTTAAAAGGCCTGTTGATTGCATACAGTACTTGGGAGAAACCATATGTCGAGCCTGTGTTTCAATGTATAGAGAACAGAATGAGAACACAGGCGAAGAAAAGATACTTGTAAATATAGCCTGAAAAGAAACACTAAAAAAAAAAAATATATATTACTTTGCAAGTCAGCCTAGAACAAATCAAGACAGTCTGTGATTACAATTTTAATTAGATTTATTCTATATTAAATATATTCTATATTTAAATAGATTGATTCTATAAACAGAATAAGAGCCTTATCACACCAGACAAATCCCGCTCAGAAACAGGATTTTAAAAGTAGAAAAAAACCACAAATGCGGGTTGTTTTTCAGACGACGTTTCTTCCAAATAGCAATAACACAAAAATTAAACGAATGGAAAATCAACAAAAACAACTCCTTTTTTACTTTCAGGAAGTTCCCGGAAGTAAAAAGGTGTCATTTTTGTCAACTTTCTGTTTGCTTTATTTTACATTATTGACCTTTGAAAGAAACGTCATCTGAAAAACATCCTGCATTTTCATCGTCTGAAAAACATCCCATAATTTTAAATAGATTGATTCTGTATTAAATAGATTCTATATTTAAATTGATTGATTCTATAAATAGAATAAGACAGTTTGTTCAGACTGTGGTGTTTTTTGTTTTGTTTTTTGTTTTGTTTTGTTTTGTTTGTTTGTTTTTTTTGATACTTGATTTAATTTGAGGGGAAGACCTGAATTCCCTAATGCAAATGGAATGGGTATAGCTTTAAAAAGAGTGATTGCAACACCAGTGCAAATTAACTCCAAAGTAAATCACCACTACATAACATATTCCTTCAGCCCAGGGAAATTCAAATTCAGCTTTATTGCTACTCCTACAAATTGGCAAACGCCTAATACAACTAATACTGTTACTGCAACATCAAGCCCAGCTATCCTGGGATTTGTCTTTTCCCCACCACTATTCAATTCAACAGCTCTTAAAGAAGCAGTAAGATATCAACAAGAGAGCATGTGTGTGTAGTGGTTAGAGTGCTGGACTCTGGGAGAACCAGGGTTCAAATCCCCACTCACCCAAGGGTGACCTTGAGCAACTTACATTCACTCAGCCTCAGAGAAAGGCAAAGGCAAAACCCTTCTGTACAAATCTTGACGCACACAAAAAAAGCCTATGATTAGGATCACCATGTGAAAGCACACAGCAGCAACAACAAAATAAAAATGATTTCACTGTCTGGGGCCTGAAAGGCACAAGGTCCCTTCTGATCCAGGTTAGCTCTGGTTAGTACTCTGATGGGAGACTGCCAATGAATATCAGGTGTGTAAGCTATATTTCAGACAAAGAAACTGGAAAAAAAAAAAAAACACCTCTGAGTATTCCTTGCCAAAGAAAAGCCTGTGAAATTCACAGGGTCACCATAAATGGCCAGGCAACTTAAAGGCACACACATGGAGGATGTGGAGAGGAGCCTCTCTCCTCTTACCGATGAGCTAGTGGGTTAGCACCTATGTTGTGTGGATTGCTACGTTTCTTTCATTTCATGAACATACTTGAGTGCCTGTGAGCCTTTTTAGAGATGGAAATGCCTGCTGAGTTGTGCAAATAGACCAGAGGTTGATTAGAGAGAAAGCTGAAACCAATACCATGGACTTGTTATAACTACTGAGGGATGCGTGGACATCTTGGCTAGTCAAACTTAGAAATGCTGGTAGAATCATAGAATTGGAAGAGACTACAAGGACCATCCAGTCCAATCCCATTTTGCCATGCAGGAACACAGAATCAAACAGAGACAGAGAGCCATCCAGCTACTGTTTAAAAACCACGGTCCAAGGGAGTGTGTTCCACTGTTGAACAGCTCTTATTGTCAGAAAGTTCTTCCTAATGTGATGGCATTTAAAGAATGAAATTGCCTGGAAGCTTGGTAACTTGAACAACATCTCTCCCTTTCAGGGTCACCAGATGTCCTAACCACAAAGGAGGACAAAATGCTCAAGAATAATGAAGGGCATAATGAAAATAAAAGCTAAAAACACTCATAGAAATATAAATTAATGCTTCTTAGTCAGACTGAAAATGTAGGGCATTTTGGAATTCCTCCTGGACAGAAGGTTGAAGTGTAGGATATGTTCTGGAAAAGGAGGACATCTGGTCACCCTGCTCTGTATGCATGACTGGTTTTAGGCTATTTAAAATATCCCTTCCTGTTTTGAATTTTTACATTGCTCTGTATTGTTTTGAATTGATTTTATTTGTATGCCACTGTGAGATCTCATAATGGAGAGCAGAGTGTAACTATTTTAAATAAATAACTAAAGGCCTAAGCATGGGAATGAAGCACTAGCCCACTTACCCTGATGGACCATCCACCATGACTGGATATAGTTGGTATAAGGCAAAAGAACAAGACGAGCTGTCAAGAAAGGCAAGAGTGATGGGCCAACTACTTCAAGTGTAAAGATATTACAAAAAGATTAGTTGCTGGGTGAAATTTCAATCCTTTCAATCCTTTGCATTGAACCATATTTCACAGATGGAATTAAAGACTTTAATTTGACAAATCCTCCATGGCTTGTTCTGCCATCTTCCTGGAAGTTGCACAGTAAAAGCAGTTTTACAGTTTAAGGAAGAGGAAAGAGAAAATCTAAGCAAAGAGAAAATATACGTTAAATGTATTGTTAAGTAAAAGTACATCGGTCATAGAAAGCAATCTGAAAATAGTGTTTGGTTGTTAAATATTTTTTTAAAAAATTTAAAAGATCTTCCAACACATGTGTTTTTAAGTTTAATAATGAATGGGGGAAATCAAGCTTTGAAAATCTAGCCCATAGTAAAAATAGATTTTAATTCCCTCTAATTGTCCCAATTTGGCAGGGACTGTCCTAATTAATGCTCCACTATCCCACTTTTCCAGTTATATTTAGAATGCCCTGGTCCTCTCTTTTCCTCCCACTTTCTCCCTTTCTTTTCAGCTTACTTGAGTTGCTGCAAAATGAGTTCAAATAGGTAGTTTACATGCAATTAACTCAAAGATTGGGAGTGAACAGGATCCTTCCCTACTCAGTTAAAAGAAACTGCTGCTGCCTTTCCTAGTTTGTGTTTTCTTCTTTATTAAAAGATCTTGATTCTACTCTGATGTAGCTTGGCTACACAAAGTCCAAATTTTCTTGAGGGTCCTAGGTTATAAAGGCTATTGCCAATAATAGTGAGAAAATAGAACTATCCCTTAATAATGAACAAGGTGGAAGGTCGTTGCATGTTTCCAAATACCTTGCCATTCAAGCAACAATTTGAGTTATTAAAGAAAGACAGGCCAGGAGTTAGGGTAATATTTCTTTATAAAAGGTAAATATTTTTGGTTATTACACTGCTTGCTTAGTTTTTCCTCTAATTGGCTATAATCAAAGCTCTCAGAATGACAGTGCCTAATTATAAAATGGTTGAACTATTAATGGAAAACTTATTAAACAGATTTTTATTTCTTTGTATCCCAGTTTCTCCCAATTAGCACAGTATCTACTTGTAAAATGTGATACAGTAATTGCAACCGTCCCAAGGCAAATCTTAGCTATAGGTCTGGTGTAGTAATAACTTCGGATTCATTTTCCAAACTGAATTAATTATAGGCAAGTTTTAAAACTGGTTTGTCAATGCTCATGTTCAGGCTTTTTCCTGTTTTGCTTTGGAAGTCAAACTCTTAGGAAACTCTTTTTGTTCTTTTTAATCTATTAGAGGCTTTTCTATACAGATTTATTCTTGAAATCCCATGTTTCATTAGAAGAAGATTTATGTTAGCTTGATAGTATATATGCTGTCAAGTACCATACTTAATTCCTATAGACTGGCTCTTAAAATCCCACTGCTAATTATATTATAGAATATCATTAGTTATGTAAAACATGGCAAGATGGGGACTGATGCAGATACTTCCTACATTTTGCTTTTTTACAACAGAGTAAAATCACTTTGGCAAATCATCTAACTATATGCATGTCCAATCTATATTGTAACCTTTTAAAATGTTTTTTTAAATGCAGCCATCACCATATGTAGCATGGAATAATAAGCCTTCTCTTTGGGGTTTAATATCTGACATGCTCTCAGCCTCACTGGAAGGCAATGGCAAACTTCCTCTGAACAAATCTTGCCAAGAAAATCCCATGATAACTTTGTTTTAGGGTTACCATAGATCAGAACTGGAAACCACTTGAACACACACAACCACAAATCTGAATTCTAATTCATTAATTAAATATTTATAACCTCTCAACCTCAAGGGAATATGGTTTTTTAACTGCTTCAAAACAATTTAATATAAAATCAGAAACCACAAGCAGGACACCATCCAGTATAGAGGATCATGCTATGGCCACTGAGAGCCATGCCAGATTAGTCTGCCAGGTGTTAACATGATGCCCTAAAAGTATATATCATAGGGGACAAAGGCAGGGTGACCAGATGTCTTCGTTTTCCAGGACATGTCCTACATTCCTACCTTCTGTCCAGGAAGGAATTCCAACATGTCCTCCATTTTGAGCATAACTAACAAGAATGGATTTATATTTATGAGTGAGTTTAGCTTTTATTTTGTCATGTCCCATATTTTTCTCCTATGTCCTACATTTCGCAGTGCCTTGTCCTCCTTTGTGACTAGGTCAGCTGGTCACCCTATACAAGGGGGAGGAATATAAAGACAACAGCACTGCCTTGAAAAGCCTGTGCTTACTGCCATCTTGTTAGTAATTTACAATGGCCTACATCCAACATACATCATCGTAGGTCACTTTTCTTGTCACCGAAGAAGCCAGATTTCTCTACCAACCTTGAGGAATGACTGGAATCACCTCCCAACCCTACCTTTTAACATCAGGAGTCCCCATTTCATGACTATTTAGTGACCAGTGGAGAACAGGGGACATCAGAGAAGCATTTAGCTCTGTCCCTATGGTGGCTACCTATTTGAAGTATTACAATTCAATTAAACTTTAGATCTGTACGTGTTAATGGAGCGAAACCAAGAAATAAAAATCATCTAGGCATAAAAGTTTATATGTGGTATAAGGTAGGGAAATGATTTAAACTAGGTAACTAAGGCGGGATTTGCATAGGAGAAACTATTCTTTGTAGAAGAGGAAAAACAAGGAAACATTAAACATTAAATGTAATTGTGATATCAGAGACATATATATGCAAGACTGAACAAAAAAAATAATAATAATAATAATAATAATAATAATAGAAATGTAACTCCATGCTTCTTAGTCATGCCCAAAATGGAGGACATTTTAGAATTCCTCCTGAAAAGAAGGTAGGACATGTCCTGGAAGTTTATCAGATGGGAGGAATTTATCTTGGAGCCAATTGGAGCCAATTTGAATTCATTTGAATTCGCTAGTTTAGCGAATTTACGTGAAATCTGATTGCGTTCGGAATGCGTTCAGAATGACTTCCCATTACCTGAAAATGACCTCCCATTGCCCGAAATTGTGTGAGATGCTTTAATACGCTAAAACGTGAAACCCCATGATTGCATTTGGATTGCCATTGGATTATACCTCCAATTTCCGTCGTCTGATAAACTCCCTGGAAAAGAAGGACATCTGGTCACCCTGGGTTAGCTAGTCTATGGTGATTTTTCTTTTGTGTATATTTGTGTGTGGGCAGGTGTGTGAGTGTTGTCTTAGCCACCGTGTAATGAATTTAGTAGTGAAAGGAAGCCTGCTTGTATATGATGTTTAAGTCCACTCACAACCTGGACACAGTGAGCCCAGTCACTGGCTACTGCATCCTTTGAAGAGAAACAAGTGAAGTCGTATCTACACTACACAATTGCACAACTTTGATACCACTTTAACTGCCATAGTTCTCCCCAATGCAATCCTAAGAGCCATAGTTTCAGGAAGTACTTAATCTTCTCAGCTAGATGGTAATACCATCTATGCCCTTGAGAATTCCAAGTCTCTCACCAAACTAGTGATCCCAGGATCCTGTAGAATGCAGCCATGGCAGTTAAAACAAGTATTACAGTGCTATATGATAAGTAGGAATTCTACTCTGGATAGAGAAAGTAAAGTTTAGCTTCATGCGTCATGTTTAGCAGAACAATTTGTTTAACCCTAATAGTATTAAACAGGATTTAAAGACTATCTCTATCAGATGAAATTCCCAGTGATTCCTGCAAAGCTTACATGGGTATGCTGTGGATACATCAATGGATGGCGTGAAAGCCACTTTCACATAACTAGAAATAAGTATTCCACAGAACTCAGAATACAGTACTGGGAAATGATTTCATCTTTGTTTTTATCTACAGAGAATGTGGTAAAGCTAAAGGAGCAACTTCACACTAGCCTTCAGATAAGAAGAGGAAAGACTGTGCAGGCCTAGACTTATCTTCAAAATGTACATGAAAACAAGGAACATATCACCAAAGGGAGCAGAGCTAAATACTCCCACTCAGAACTATAACAGCCAAAAGACCCTGAATGTAATATTGCAGATATCACTGTTCAGTGCAGACAAAATTATAGAAGTTGCAGCAAAAAAATTTTTTTTAAAAATGTTCCTTTGCCTGGCCTGCACAGCCTACATTTTCTAAACTTTCTAGAGTTTTCTAAAGTTAGTAACACGCCTATATTTTTGTATGTACTCGGCCATGGGTGACCTTGGACATGTCACATTCTCAGCCTCAAATGGTGGCAAAGGCAAACTCCCACTGAACAAATCTTGCCATGAAAACCCCTGATAGGTTTGCCTCAGTGTCACCATAAGCTGGAAACGATTGGAAGGCACACAGCAACAATTTCTTTATCTGCCAACTTTTGGTGAAAGGGAAATCTTGAATTTCACGCTTTCTCCTGACCTCAAGCCAAACATCTGGTCATGAATAACGGAAGGAAGTGTGCACAAGTAAATTGTTTTGTTGTGTGTGTGTATAGTCTGTCAATAGCGGTTAGAGAGTACTGAACCAAGACTATGCTCAGTCATGGAAACTTTGGCAAGTCACAGTCTCTCAGCCTCAGAGGATGGAAATGAAATCTTCTTTAAATAATTCTTGCCAAGATAGGACTGCCATAAGTCAAAGTTGACTCGAAGGTACAAAACTTCAAATAACTTAATAAAAACACTGGGGTTTTAAATATATATATATATATATATATATTATTTACTGTTTTCTTAACAAAAGAATCTATTTGATGTCTCAGACTACTTGGACATTTTGGCTTGATGAGGATTTCATTGTATTTTGGCTTCTGCAAAATGGCCATGTTGGTAATAAAGATAAAGCACCAAAGAGCAAAAAAGGTTAGTAGATAACAATGTAACACCTTCTGAGACTTTAAAAGATCTGCTTGCACACCTTCAGATTTAAATCATTTAGCTGCTCAGACTGAGCACACATAATCAACCATTTCAGTTCTATTTCATATGAGAAAGCTTAAATGTAAGGCATTTTGTTATTTTAATCACTGTCATCTTAAATAGAGTCTAATCCTTCCCTGCTGCCTTCCCCCCAAAAGGTGTGCCATTAAGCCCTTAAATTTGTTTCTTTTGTGTTCACACCTGTTCTCTTGACAGGGCCTTCTTTTCTTATTTCTGCTTTTCCTCTCCTTCTCTATCTCCTTGCCCCAGTTCTGGTGCTACAGATTAACCCTTATTTCAAATGTATTCCTATTTGAATGTTCAGTGTATTTGCTCATAGCACGATACATTAAATACCTCTTGTTGTGTCACCTGCCTTGTGTTGTAGTATCACTTCATGCAGGTGTTGTATGTAGAGCTTGAGAAAGTCACTTTTGAGGACTACAATTCCCAAAGTCCCTCCATGGGAACTGTAGTCCGAAACAAACATTCCCAACTTCTTGTTCATTGCTTCCATGTGGTAAATTACCATGATTCCCCAAAAATAAGACAGTGTCTTTTATTAGTTTTTGCTCCCAAAGATGTGGTAGGTCTTATTTTCAGGGAATATCTTATTTTTTCCATGAAGAAGAATTCACATTTATTGTTGAACCAAAAAAATTGAACATTTATTATATATTGTATATATATTTATATACAGAAACTTTGCTAGGTCTTACTTTCGGGGGAGGCCTTATATTAAGCAATTCAGCAAAACCTCTACTAGGTCTTATTTTTTGGGGATGACTTATTTTCTGGGAAACAGGGTATTTGTTGGCCAAACAATTCCTCTCACTTCAGTCTCTGTCTAATGCTTCCCAGGTCCAGCTGTTGAAAAAGATAGAATACAGAAGCCTGTCCAAATTCCATATATATATATATATATATATAAACATCCCAGATGTTGACTTCTTCTGATTCTGGGTGAAGCCAGTAAGTGTATCCCATGAGATTTTTGTTTTTGATTTTTTTTGGTGGAATCCATTCTTTGAACCATAGCCTTACTATTTTCCTAGTTCTGTTCAGGTGGCATTGAAATGTTTGAATTCATTTTCCAATTCTAATTTGCTTTTCAAAATATGGTTATGCTGGTTTTATATGTAGGCACCATTTAAATCCAGAGGGCTGGAGAGATCAATTTTTGTTCTTGCAGATGAGAGGTTTACTATTGTGTTACATCTGAATGCAAGATGAACATAGCAATAGCATGTTCAAAAGGTAGTCAGCCAGGACAACCAAAAGGTGACCAGCCTGTGCTTATTGTCCCGAAGTTGCCCTAAGTCAGGGTGTTTAGATGTCTTCCTTTTCCAGGACACATCTTACATTTCAACCTTCTGTCCAGGAGAAATTTCAGAATGTCCTCCATTTTGAGCTTGACTTGGGGGTTATACACACTGTGAAAATAATCCAGGATGAATCTGGGCTTAATCTCTGTTGTTCCCATGCATCCTGAAAGCACCCGATTAAATTTGGGGGGAAGGGGTTGCCCAAAACCCCCACTTAATCCAGGATAATCAATATTGGGGTTTTCCTTGAATTTTTTTTTAAAGATCTATATCATTGGTAGTGTGAATAATTGATGCTAATAGACTGAACAGACCCAGGATAAAATGCTGCATGCCTTGAATGAATGAATAAATGAATGAAATTTATTACAGTCAGCATGCCTTGAATGTGTTCTAAATGTATTTGTATAGTTGTCTCCATCTTTATTCAAATGCTTGCACTTGTGAGCAACTGAACTTGCAGAGGCGTGTATCAATGCAGTTCCATAGTATGAATAACAAAACTGGAATGCGTGAGTGAGAGATTCACATTGTCATGCTAAAAAAAGAGATGTCTGATTGATCAACCCCTCAGAAGCATGCATTTATATTTATGTTAGTGTGAATACCCTACATTTTGTGGTGCCTTGTCCTCTGTTGCGGTTAGGACATCTGGTCACCCTGCCTTAAGTGGACTAGAATAATTCAGCCTCTGGCCATTCCTTTTGCCCTGTCTGCATGGCCCCATTGTTAAAAATCCACAAAATACAAAAGTTAAAACACAATTAAACCATCAGAAAATATTAAAACTAGGTCAAACCATATATCATTAAACACACAGCCCAGCACAACAGTTAGCCAATATCCAGTGCATTGTGTAAAATGGGCCTTATATAATCACTGCTCAAATGCCATCAGAATAGAAAAGTCTTTGCTTGTTTGTGAAAAGCAAGTAGGGAGAGTGCCAGAATGTGGGGGATCTCCAGCCTCTGTTCCAGCCTCAACATTATAATGGTAAGCCTATCATGAGGTTTTCATGGCAAGATTTCATAGGAGATTTACCATTGCCCTCCTCTGAGGCCAAAGAGATTGTGATTTGTGCAAGGCCACCCTTTGGGTTCCATGGGTGAATGGGGATTCGAACCCTGGTCTCATATACATACATAGATAAATATGTGGACTGGTATCCTCTCCGAATGCACCAGGGCCCCTAACATATTTGTGTCATATTGTTATCACATTTGTATTGTTTCCTTGAAATTTGCCATGGACTAGAAGCCTACGACTCATGGGCCAGCACAAGTCTATGGATAACCATTCTAGAGTAGCACTGCTTTAAATAAAATAACAACTATAAGCTCTGAACCTTCAATACCATCTAAACAAGCAACCAGTTTAAACATATTTTTCTCAATCTATTCATGGCTTCTGTGTGTTTCAGACCATATGTTTAGACTTATTCAGTTAAATGGTAGCTTTCTGAACTATTTGCAGAACAGAAACTCTTACTAGTTATGTATCCCAATGGAACTGAGATAATGTAATCCTTTATTTAAATCAATTAATCAACTGGTTAAACTTGAGACAGCTTAACTAAAAGACTATGAGTCTATTGGCTACACTGAATTTATCACTCTTTTTTTTCCTAGTGAAAACTTAACAGACTCCATCTGTCCATAAATTGGAGAGCAAGATTATAGCAAAACTGTATATTTCCCCCACGTGAAGTGATGTAGTATGACCAGTTTTTGATGCTGGTGGTCCCTCTAGAGGTAGGAAAATAGTTCAGCTTTTAAATGGTTTAGTATTGCAATTCCCCATTAAAGTGAGTGCTGAGGATATCGATACTTTGGCATATCAGTTTGGAATAACACGACTTACACTCAGTGTGTGTGTGTGTGTGCATATGAGAAAGAGACTTCAAGTTGGCAGTCGACGTAAGGCAATCTCATGAATTTCATAGTATTTTCTTAGGCAAGGGATACTCAACAGTTTTGCTAGTTCCTTCCTCTGAAATATAGCTTATAGCACCTGGTTTTAATTGGCGGTTTCCTATACAAGTACTAACTAGGGCTCACCCTGCTAAGCTTCCAAGATCAGACAGGATCTGGTGCTTTTAGGGTATTTAGATGACTACAAAGGCCAGCTCACATTATCATCTGGGAAGGGAATAATCAAAGCTGTAGTATTGTGCTATAGTAATGCGGACTTCCAAGTGGATGTGCATTGGCTTTAGGTAAGCAGTTCCCTTCTAACACAGAAAGCTCTGTAAACAATATCAGAATTGAAAATGGCATTGAACACAACCAAAATGTCCTTGGATTTACATTTTAAGGAGGAGTATTCAGAATTCTCAACCAGAGAGACTTATAGGATGCAGCCATGGCAGCTGAAGTGCAACCCAGGTGCTATAATTCTGTAGTGTAAAAATACTCCTTGTGAACCTTCTAGTACTTTTATGTCCTGTATGTTTTCTATTTTACTGTAACTAATTTCTGGCCATTTTGAAAAAGATGATACAGTCATTAGGAAGCGGTACAGTTGGCATCTTGACTTCACTGAAGGAAAGGTGGAAATATTAATGCATCACATAAATAACAATAAATAATAGACTGTTGGAATAGATTAGGGGGCCCTGAATTCTATTCAAGTATAAAGGTTAAAACATGGAAATTATATAGGCCAGAGTTTTTGGACCACAACTCCCAACCTCCATAACCAGCATATGATGAGTAGTCCTGGAATTTGTAGTCTAACATCTGAAGGCTGCATGAGCCTCAACCCTGGCTTCCTAGATGACCTGTGCCAGTCACTATCGCTCTGCCTAAAGTACCTTGCCGGGTTGTTGTGAGGATCCAAGGGGAAACTGTGTATGTTGCCTCTCTGGAGTAGGGACAAGATAGCAGGAAGAGGAGACATCAGAAATGGCAAGCCACCTCTGAGTATTCCTTGCCTAAGGAATCACTCTGAAATTCAGGGTTGTCATAAGTCAGGGATGTGCAAACTATTCGACCCCTGGGTTGTTTTTGTGCCCCTCCCCCCGGGGCCCACAAAGATTTTTTAAAACTGCATTTGTCAAAAAAATATTTTGCAAGAATTTTTTTTGCTTCAAAATGCCACAAAATGATCTCTGTGGGATGTAGAGGACATTTCCAGCCTGTTTGGGAAACCCTCCCAGGATTCAAAACAATTTTTTGCAAAATTTACCAAAATGTTTGCCTCAAAATGCCCCCTAAAGAATGTCCCCTAAAAGGCATTTAGGGAGCATATTATTTTATAGTATTTTTATTTATTCATTTATTTTTGCAGGACCAAGTGCACTGGAGTACCCCAAGGAATCCTAGGGGGTTAATTTTCCCACAGCTGTCCATGGTTGCCCACCAGTTGACAATTAACTGGAAGGCACAGGCATCCACATGCCTCCTCAAACAAGAAAGGGTCCAAAACCCACATAATACGTGTATTCAATATCCCATGTATTCAATGTCCCATGATGCTGATCAAAATAAAATATCTTAGTGTCAGCTTGAGAGGTTTTGCTCTAAAACTTACAATGAAAAGTGTTTGGGCACCTTAAAGACTAGCACATGTGTGGTGGCATGAGCTTTCATGAACCTTTTGTAGCCCATGTCATCAGTTGGCAGGAATCTATGCACCCAAGTACAGAACGGTATATAACAGTGAGATCTGATGGAAATCAAATGCCAGAAATATACCAACAAGAGGTATACAAACTACAGCAACCACAGCAAAGCTTAAATGCATATAAAATAATTATTACACTAGCCATCAACATAGCAGTAGGATGTTTGCATTGTTAAATGGATTAACAACTGTAATGGGATCAAAACATGTTATCTTAAGCCATGTCACAGGTGATAGAACTGAACTATCACCCAGAACTGCAGCAGAGACTCTGTACTTGGAAAATCTGCATCCAAAGAAGTCTCTCTCCCTTTTCCTCTCTCCCCCCACACATAGCTTTTGTATGGACAAAGTGCAGAGGAAAGCCACATAAACTTCTTTGAATCCTCTGAAGGAAAGTCAGACTATAGATGTAACTAGAGCTAACATGATGTAGTAGTGCTTTGAGTATTGGATTCTGGAGATCATGGTTCCATTCCCTGCTCAAGTATAAAAATCCACTGGCTGCTTTATCACACCAGAGGGCAAACAGGATTTAAACAAGAGTAAAATGAGAGTAAAAAGGAAATGTCTTGTGATAAACATTAACTCTCCTTTAACTCTCCTTTAAATCCTGCTTGCCCCCAAGTGTGATAAAGCAGTTGGTGTCCTTGGGCAAGTCACACTCTCCCAGCCTCAAAGGGTGACAATGGCAAATCCTCTCTGAGGAAACCTGCCAAGACAACTCTGTGATAGGGTCGCCATGACTTGGAGGCACACAACGACGACAAAGAATTAAATATTTTTGTGTTGTAATTCTACTTTTTTCCATACTAGACTGTTTTAATTTCCTTTGTCCATTTGACTTCCAAGTCAGCAATTGGATTTGTTACTTTTATATGCTGCCTTCCTCCCAGTGTGGAATCTAAGATGGTTCACAAACAATAAAACAAAATCCGCTAAAAACATAACAAAATTAAATTAAATTAAAACACATTTTTAAAGATTGCAATATTCAAATCACAAATGAAACACTATAAAATCATTTTTAAAAAACACAGCAGTCTGAAATGTTCTCTCACTAGTTTTTGAATATAGCCCTCTTTTATATCAGATTTCTGTCCATTTATTTTTCTGCAGAGACTCTATGGAAAATGCTAAAGGGCACTGCCAACAGAGACAGCACATGTTGCACTGTAAGATAAGCATGCAAAAGAGCCTAGATGTTACAGCCTTGATGTCTGGACTAAGTAGATACAAGAACACAATTGACATTTGGTTTCGTTACAGAGTCTGGTCGCTATATTTATGTCCCTGTTGAGTGGCTTATTGTGCTCAGTGAGTAGCTAATATTGATCACAGATCAGGGTTGTCTATCATAGAATCCTGGAATTGGAAGAGACCTCAAGGACCATCCAGTAATTTCCATTTCCCACCACAAAAGTTTAAGGTATCTGAAAAGAAGGATTTCTGCCACAAATGTATAGTCATCCCTATTTGTGTTGCATCACAAATCTTTTTTGACTTGAGGCAACAATGGAAAAAACAGGAAACAATCTCTCTCTCAAATAATTTTCAATTCTTTATTTTTGGTGTTTTGTTGTTGTCATTAACTCCCTTTGTGTCTGTCTCAGCCCATGGTGACCCTGCTGATGAGACATCTCCAAGACCCCTGACCTCCACTGTTCTGCCCAACTCCTGAAAACTCATACTCGTGATCTCTTTAATAACTCCATCCATCTAGCATGTCACCTTCCTCTCTACTTCCCTCTGCCTTTCCTAGTATTACTGTTTTTCCCAATGATTCATGCCTTCTCATGATGTGTCCAAAGTACAACAACCTGGGTTTTGTCATCTTGGCTTCTAGGGAGATTTCTGGCTTGATCTGCTCCAATTGTTTTTAGCTGTCCACAGAATCCTTAGCATTCTTCTCCAGCACTACAGCTCAAATGAGTTGATCTTCCTCCTATCATCTTTCTTAACTATCCAACTCTCACATCCATACATGGTAAGAGGGAATACAATGTTTGGTATCATTCTAACTTTTGTGCCGAGTTGTATATCTTTGCATTTTAGGATCTTTTCTAGTTCTTCAATAGCTGTGTCATAAGAAAAGTAGGGAAGATACAAGAAGCTTTAGATATTGTTGGCCCCAGTCAAGCCTTCTGTCCCTGATACCACACTCCAGGCCAGAGTCACTTGCACAAATATAGTTTAACTTTGTGACTGGTAGCTGTATTTGTTGTTGTATGTTGTTGTGTCATCTCCGCTTTAAAATGACCCTGTCACAGGATTTTCTTGGCAGCATTTATTCAGAGCCTTTGCCTTCCTGAAGCTGAGAGAATGTGACTTGCCCAAGGTCACCCCATGGGTTTCCATGGCCAAATGGGGAATCAAACTCTGGTCTCCAGAGTTGTAATCCAGGGCTCAAACCACTACACCATACTAACCAACACTAAGTTGTTCCCACTGAGATTCATGCTTACAATTTTACAAAAGGACAAGAACTTCTCCCAAACAAGGACCTTGCCAATGGTAATCTTCCTGTATCTTCCCTATGTTTCTTATGACTTTTTTATTACTGCACCAAAAATCCATAAAGAAATATTGAATAGCTGCAAAATGCCATTTGAGTGTAGCCCTAGGAGCCCTCTACCTGTATGCAGATAAACTTAAATCCTATTTATAGTGCCAATTAGAGTGAACTCATTTAATCAGTGGGATTTTTTTTTACTGGGTCTACTCTATTGGGTCTAACCAACCAAATTCAGGTCACTAGGACTCTAGTTTCTACAAGCCACTGCAGTTAAATAATTTTAAACTTTGGACCTAATTGTTTTTAGGTCCCTCCTTTAGATTTCAATCTAGAAAACAAATAAAGTAACACAGTTTGAATTGTGGTAAGCCAGTCTTAGTTTTGAGTGCATACACGCGCACACTAATTCTGTCCAGAGCTTAGAAAACTTCATTTTTTTTGGATGAGAGTTCCCAGAAACGTTCAGCAAGCATGGATAGAAATTTTTACATGCTGTGAATTCAGATGGTCCATCTTTGTGTAAGTGAGAAACTGTGTAGTATCATTTACTCAAAGCCCCAAATGTATTTTTAATACAATCTAAGCTAATTTGCCAACTATCTCATGATACCGCCCTAGAAAACAAAAATCCAGATACCCAACTAGGCATTAAGAACCATTTTGCTGTAGATTTATCTGCCTACGTGGCTCCTAAAAATTCTCACTTTTTAAGGTTTTGAAAACTGTTTCCCTGACAAAGACTAGCATTTATCCATTAAAATCATGTTTCCTCAATGAGTGTCAAGATAAAGATAGAATAATAAATTATCCTTAGTTTCATCATTTTTATGGTTTGTGACCATATATTGAATACATACTTATTAGTTACAGCCATATTCCACTTGTCCTCCAAGGAAGCAACTATGCTGCCTATTCCAGGCATTTGCTGAGTCTGCTGATTAAAAATTGCAACACACACACACACACACACACACAGAACCGTAAACAAACAAACTTAAATAGGGCACATTATGTTCTGGTGAATAAGCATTTGCATTTACAGTCACATAATTGATTCTGTGATAAAATAAATAAATAAAGTTTCCCTTTACAAATACACATAGATTGTACTCATAGCTCGCTTTGTAAAAAGTAAAGCTTCTTCTTTTTTTTAATTGTGTAAATGCTACTTAGAAATTCTTTTTAAAATGCAAGCAGAAATTCTCTGGAACTGAATTTGATCTGACATACCATACACTAGCTTTTCTGTGCCCAGAAAGTACACTGCTGTGCCAAAACATAGGACTCTTTCACACGGGAAGAATTTCTCCCAACTTCGAATGGAGCCAATGCGGATTCACGTAAA
The DNA here is from genome assembly GCA_034509955.1 of Urosaurus nigricauda. Lineage (NCBI taxonomy): Eukaryota > Metazoa > Chordata > Lepidosauria > Squamata > Phrynosomatidae > Urosaurus > Urosaurus nigricauda. Next base: position 191,196,055 of record JAOEGL010000003.1, on the reverse strand, counting down.
TTCGCTAGTTTAGCGAATTTACATGAACCCCTGTTCCGTTCGGAAGGCATTCAGAATTACTTCCCATTACCCGAAAATAACCCCCTCCTGCCCGAAATTGTGTCCGAAGCTTTAATTCGCAATAACGTAAAACCCATGATTGCATTCGGAGTAGCTTCCCTCTTGCCCGAAATTGCGTGCGAAGATTTACTTTGCAATAACGTAAAACCCATGATTGCATTCGAATTGACATTAAATTATACTTCCAATTTCCAACGTCTGAAAGAGTCAATAGTTGCTTTGACACAGAGAAAACCCATATGGTTCCAGAGATGAAACATTGACGTTATCTTCATGTTTAAAAGGTTGATTCATATTTTATTTTGGCAGAAACTAACCCACAGATAATTTATGGGAAGGTAAAAGCCATATATAAGAATTTTCTTTTATTGTTCTGCTTCAAAAATTGACTTGGAGAGAGTGTGAAAGCAACCAGGAGGGAAGCTACACGGGAAAGGAACATGTTGCCCTCCAGATGTTTCCTGACTGCAGCTCCCATCAGTCCTGGTTGGTACAGCCAGTGGTGAGGGAAAACAGAATTGAAAATGGGGGTGTATGCTCCCTGTTCTTGTCCTAAAATGGTATCCTGTAAAGCAGAACTGAGAATTGTGTGGTTCTCTAGATATTGTTGGACTACAGCTCACTGCAGCCAGCATAGCTAATGGTGGGGAACGTTGGGAGTTTCAGTACTATGTCTCCCTGTTTCCTACCCTTTCCAAAAAGATTTCCTTTACAGTCCTATACCTGCATACTGAGATGTAAGGACTACTGAGTTTAGTGGGACTAGTTCCCTGACTGGAGCTTTAGGCAGATTGGAAGGGAATTCTTTGACATTTGGGCTGAATAACCAGCTTCTCACTATACTGCATCATACTAATGTCCATATCATATATGAGCCAAAGCTTGCCAAGACTGCAAGCACTATGTTGATATAATAAACTATGCACAGCAGAAACAGGCAACAATCATAAAGCTTATATCTAATAGAAATACAGTTATTATTTTCCCCATAATTGCAGGTTCCAGAGAAGAAGCCATGTTATTCTATAGCTGCAAAACAAACAAGAGTCTTGTGGCATCTTGAAGACGATCATTATTATGGCATAAGCTTTTACCAAGTATAGTCCTCTTGATCAGATCCATATCATATTATCCAGAATTTCAGGTACCTAAAATTAATAGCAGAGAAATTAAATGCAAAAATGACTGGCCATTCACAAAACAGCTGCCAAGATAATATAGCGAATATCCTATTAACGAGAGTAGATCCTTTGGATCAATTAGATTTACCTACATGTTGACTCACCATCCAACAATTGATCCAATGGCCCTGACTCTATTTGGGATTAACCAACAAAATTCTTGCCATAGTGTTAGTCCAACTGAAATGTCTAGTGACAGACTGGGGCTTCCTTAAAGAAATTCCTAGCACCAGCAATCTCTTATTATATTATATTATTATAATCTTCATTTAAATCTTCTTTGTTTACAGTGGTCCAAAACACACTGCATTCCTGGCTCAGTGCTAGGGAATCCTGGGGATTGTCCACTCGTCCCTCCATATTTGCGGATTTGATATTTGCAGATTTGATTATTCACAGATTTGCTTAGTATGTTCTCTCTGTGAATATCTAGGTCCTCCATTGCAACTCTATGGTCAACTTTAACTAAAAGTTGCACTGAAAGACCTAGCGATTCCTAGAGATAATACTGCACTAGGCCTTTGTAGCTTCTCCAGTGCAGTTTTATGGTCAGTGTCTGTCAGACACTGACCACAGAGTTGCACTGGAGGACCTAGAGATTCCTAGAGAGGTGTCCTCTCAGGTAAAAACATGGTGTTTTTGTTATCTGCGGTTTTTTCATATTCATGGGGGTCTTGTGCCCCTACCCCTACGAATATGGAGGGACAAGCGCAGTTTGTTGTGGCACCAGAGCTCTCCAACAGAAAACGCTCAATGTCTTACAAAACTACAATTCTCAGAATTTCCTAGCAATCGAGCCATGGCAGTTAAAGTGGTCTCAAACTGGATTATTTCTGCAGTGCACTTTGGACTTGTGGTTACTAGCAAAAACTTGATACCATACCAAGTCGCCCAGGTCGCCCAGGCAGGGGATACATTGAAGACATTCCTTCGGGATGTAGTCAATGCGTCCCTTAGAGAGGGTACTATTCCATCCTGTCTGAAGGAGGCGGCTGTAAAGCCTCTCTTGAAGAAACCTTCCCTTGATCCCCTGGACAGAAACAACTACAGACCAGTTTCCTTGCTGCCGTTCCTAAGCAAAGTGATCGAGAGAGCAGTTGCCTCCCAACTCCCAAGCTGTCTTGGATGAAACCTTGATCTATTTCAAACTGGCTTCTGAGCAGGATATGGAGTTGAGACTGCCATGGTTGCTCTGACAGATGACCTCCGCTTGAGCTTCGACAGGGGTAGTGTGATCCTGCTGGTGCTTCTGGATCTCATAGCGACCTTTGACTCCATAGAACATGCCATCCTTTTGGACCGGTTGATGGAGATGGGTATCGGAGGCACTGTTTTGCAGTGGTTCCGTTCCTTTCTCTCCGACAGGTCCCAAAGGGTGAGGCTCGGAGACAGTTGCTCCTCTAAAATCAAGCTAAATTGTGGCATCCCTCAGGGTCCCATCCTGTCCCCGATGCTATTTAATATTTATATGAAGCTGCTGGGTGAGATTATTTGGAGGCATGGAGCTCAGTGTCATCAGTAAGTTGATGACACCCAGATATATTTCTCCATGACCAGATCATCTGCTCAGACCTCAGATGGCGTCTCTCCTCTCAATGACTGTCTCGCAGTGGTAATGGATTGGATGAGGGAAAACAAATTGAAACTCAGTCCAAGCAAAACGGAGGTACTCACAGTTACAGGCCTGAAACCAGGTTTGGGAATACAATCTCCCGTTCTTGATGGAGTCACACTCTCCTTGAAGGACTGTGTTTACAGCTTGGGGTTACTTGACTTGTCGCTTCACATGACTAGTAAGGTGAATGCGATGGTCAGGAGTGCCTGTTACCAACTTCGGCTGATCCGCCAGCTGCGCCCTTTCCTGGAGAGGAAGGATCTGGAAACTGTGATACACGCTCTGGTAACCTCACGACTGAACTTCTGTAATGCACTCTACATGGGGCTACCCTTGTGCCTAACCCAGAAACTTCAATTAGTCCAAAACATGGCAGCCAGATTAGTTACTGGTACACCGAGGAGAGAGCATATAACACCTGTGCTTAAATCTCTCCACTTGCTGCCGATTAGTTTCCAGGCACAGTACAAGGTGTTGGTTTTGACCTTTAAAGCCCTACATGGCTTGGGTCCAACCTATCTTAGAGACCCCCTCCTCCCATATGAGCCCCCTCGTACACTACGGTCCTCTGGGAGGAACCTGCTACAGCCTATCAAAACTAGGCTGTCGCAGACCTCCCAGAGGGCCTTTCCTGCCATTGCTCCCAGGCTGTGAAACAACCTGCCAGATGAGATGCATCTTATTACAACCTTGGATGGCTTTAATCGACCAAGATGCATCTCTTCTGGCAGGCCTTCCCGGATAGTAGCTAACCCTCCCGCCACCTGAATGACATCTAGCTCTTTCCATCTCCCATTAACATCTGGCCGCCACATTGGACCTCGAGATTTAGTGTTGTTTTTTAGATTTGATACTGTTTTAATTATGACTTCGTTTAATCCATTTTTAAGGGGTGGGAGGTGGGTATGGGTTGTACAGGTTGCAATTTTTAAACTGTATATGTTTTTAAATGTTGTACCCCGCCCTGATTGCTCACTCAGAAGGGCGGATTAGAAATAATAATAATTATTATTACTATTATTATTAATCATATCTAAACATCTAGATACCCAGAGGAACAAGTGTAAGAAGTGTCTGGTTATACTGCCACCCTTTCTTTTTTCCCAGTTCCTTAGTGGCCATTGGTAGGTTGGCTTCAGAATGCTTCTTTGGCCCAAACATAAAAAGTTACTTTTGGGGTTTGCCACTCCATGTTGCCTGTGGACTTCTGGGAGTGGTAGTTTCCAGTAGTAACTTTTCCAGGCTTTGCCTTTAGCAGACTGTTCCACACAAATGTTCCTAATCCACTAGAACAGCACTCCTGCCCTGTTCTTGTGAGTAATAACTTTTTGCCAAGGCCTCCTTGGCAAAGATCATTTGCTCTAAGTTTAGACACCCTGTTCCCATGGATTTTCTAAAATGGTTCAGATAATTAAATGATCCACACACATAGTGCTTATTCAACGTCAAATTTATCAACATAGTGCAAGCACAGTAGTATAATATATGCTGAAGAAATGTCTAGAAGGCATTAGCAAAAATCATTTTGTGATTTTTCTTGCTGTCATCTCTGCCTGCTTAATTTGGCTCTATGGAGTTTATTAGTTGCTTCTACTTAAATTACACACGATTAAATTACACATTTGGAAGACCATAACATAAACATTGCCTGACGATATTTCCCTTTCAAGAATACAATTTGAAATAACTATCTTTACTGTGAGAAGCACAGCATTTTATTTTATTTTTTAATTAAAATGAATATATTCATTTTACAAGCAATAAGTTTAGTTTCCACATTAAGCTTTTAGAAGATGTTACTGTTGTTGAGTGCCTTCAAGTTGCTTTCGATTTCTGGCGATCCTAAGGCAAACCTATCCTGGGGTTTTCTTGGCAAGATTTGATCAGAGGAGGTTTGCCATTGCCTTTCCCTGTGGCTGAGAGTATGTGACTTGCCCAAGGCCACCCAGTGGGTTTCATGGCTGAGTGGGGAACTGAACCCTTATCTCCAGAATTGTAGTACAAATAAATCCAGCCGAATAGGTATATTAACCACTGCTATCCATACCAAATAAATCTGAATAACTAATAAAATTAATAAATAGTTTTTTAAACTTTTTGTTGGCTTCCCATTCTCTGCAATCAGGATTACTATGCACACAGCATAATCCATGGACACAGCACGCAAAGAAGGTGGCAAGATTCCTTCACATCTTTGATAGCCTGTGATCTGACACCAGGGAAGCACATTGTTTCAGGTTGATTGTACCTATCTCTTGCAGAAGTTTGTGGAATTTAGCTGCAAGCTAACATAAACTGTCATATTGACTAAGGCACTGTCATCACAAAGTTCTATTAACTTTAACAGAACTCATGCTTTGCAACTGAGACACTACAATTTAAATTTCTATACACAAGGAGAACCAGCATAGCGGTTTGAGTGTTGGACTATGATTGGAGATCAGAGTTCGATTCCCAGCACAGCGATGAAACCCACTGGGTGACCTTGGGCAAGTCACACTCTCTCAGCCTCGGGGGAAGGCAATGGCAAATCTCCTCTGAACATATCTTGCCAAGAAAAACTCCTGATAGGTTCCTCTTAGGGTCACCATAAGTCAGAAATGACTTGAAGGCACACAACACACACATATCCCAAGCTATTCACTTGTTAACTCTCTGAACAGTACGTGGATGATGCATCTGTCTACCCACATCACTTGTAAAAAATGCAGTCAAATCATTTCTATATTGATTCAGGAATCCCACTTTATCTGGCAGTACTTACCACATAATAGGTCTCTGTAGGCTTTGTACTTATGGCTGTTTTGCTTCCCCACAATGTATGGTTTCAGCATTTATACATTTCCTTCTTATGTCTGCTTACTATAATTCCTATTGTGCTCAAAATGGGTTGATCTCAAAATGAGTTGATAAAATAATGCTGCGATTACTTGCAAGTAAGCCCCATTCAAGACAACAGATTTACTTCCAAACAGAACAATCTCTCAGATGACACAGGTCTACTTGTGAGCCAGCATGACACAGTGGTTTATCTGTTGGACTAGGATTCCAGGAGAGCAAGGTTTTAATCCCAACTCAACCATGGAAACCCACTGAGTGATTGTGGACAAGTAGTCACACTCTGTCAGCCTGAGAGGAAGGCAAAGACAACCCCCCTCCAAAGAAATCTTGCCAAGAAAACTTAGTGATAGATCACATTAGGATTGCCTAAGTCGGAAAAGACTTGAAGGCACACAAGAACAAGTCTACTCTTGTTTAGTACACAGAATGACAGACAGCCCAAGTTGTTTTACAGATTTTTAAAAATTCTGCTGACCATTAGGCAATACACCAATTTTAGGTCTCTTAATTATCATAAATTAAACATGGTTTACACTGACCTATACACACTATGTTTATGAAGTCAAGAAATTGATTATTTACAACTATAAATTAATTACAGTACTTCAGTAAAACGCAGAAGACTTATACAGTCAAACTCCATTTAGAAATCACAAAGGATTTACAGGTAATTGCCACAAGGGATTTGATTTCTTTTTGTAGATCCATCAGGTAACCCTCAACAGCTAAGAGTGCATCTCTTGTTGTTGTGTGCCTTCAAGTCACTCCCAACTTACTGTGGAAGTAAATAATGCAATCTGACACTGTTTTAACTTCCATGGCTCCATCCTACAGAATCCCAGGATTTGCAGTTTTGTGAAGCACCAGCACTCTGGTGGGGAAGGCTTAATAGCAATAGAAATAGCAAGTACATTTCTATGGAGCTTGTCAGTGCACTTAAGCATTCCTTTTCTCCCAACAAGCTGGGTACTCATTTTAGTGACCTCGAAAGGATGCCTTTATAAAACTACAGATCCCAAGATTTCCTAGGATGGAGCCACAGTAAAGTGATGTCAAACTGCATCATTTTTATAGTGTAGATGCACCCTAAAAGGCCAATAGTTTATCACATGGGAGGAATTTCTCTCAATTTCGAAAGAAATGGAAGTGCGGGCAGTTCGGAATTGAGTAAATTTGCTAGTTCAGCGAATTTACGTGATTGCGTATTGACGCTGCATTGCGTTTGGAACTGCCCAAAATTGCCTCCCAGTGCCCGAAATAGCGTGTGATAGTTTCTCACACAGTAAGGCGAAACCTCATGATTGCGTTTGGAAGGACTTCCCTTTGCCCAAAAATGTGTGTGATCAGCTTTCACGCAATCACGCGAAACCCCATGATTGCATTCAGATTGCCATTGGATTGTATTTCCAATTCCCTTCATGTGATAAACTCCCATGTCTCTGATCCTTGAATACGACAACAGGCTTCACCCCCCCCCCCATACTATCTTTAAATTATCTTTATATTACATTTGCTTTTTTTGCCTCGACTGTATGTATAACCTTTTAACCAGCTGGTGTGAGTCAGGCAACCTTACCCTTGTACCTTTCCCCCCTCCAACACATGCCTTTGCATAACACCAGGAAAAGGCAATAACTGAGTAATTTAAGCTTGCAAAGAGATCTTGTAGCACCTTTGAGAGGGAGTAAGAGCCAGTGTGGTTGTAGTGGTTTGAATGATTGATGATTCTGAAGACCAGGGTCCAAATTCTGGCTTGACCATGTAAACCCACTAGGTGACTATAGGTAAATTACACTCTCTCGGCCACAGAGAAAGGCATTGGCAAACTCCCTTTGATTACAAAGATACAGCCATTCTGTAGAATCAGTATGTGGAGAGATCTTGCAGCACCTTTGAGACTAAGGAGTTTATCAGACAGGAGGAATTTCTCTTTTATTTCGAATGGAGCCAATTGGAGCCAATTCAAATTCACATGAATTCGCTAGTTTAGCGAATTTACGTGAATTCCAATTGCATTCGGAATGTGTTCAGAATGACTTCCCATTTTCTGGAAATGACTTTAAGTTGCCCAAAATTGAGTGAGATGCTTTAATACGCAATAACATAAAACCCATGATTGCGTTCGGAATGACTTCCTTTTTGCCCGAAATTGTGTGAGATACTTTAATACGCAATAACGTGAAACCCCATGATTGCGTTCGGATTGCCATTAGATTATACTTCCAATTTCCGTCGTCTGATAAACTCCTTTCTGAAATAAAGAAGTTGGCGGCAAGAGCTTTCCTAGACCTGAGTGTCCATCCTCAGATACATTCAAAGTAGGCTTTAGCCTAGGAAAGCTCCTACTGCCAACTTCTTTATTTCAGTCATAGTTGGCCCTCCTTATCTATGGATTTGAGCATACATTACCAAAAAGTATAAATCCCAAATAGCAAATCTTGATTTTCCATTTTATATATGGGACACTATTTTGCTGGGCCATTATATTTAATGGGACTTGAGCATACACAGATTTTGTTATCCACAGAGGGTCCTGGAACCAAATCCCAGCGGCCTCAGAGTTTCTACAACATCTCTCTACATACCCATCTGAATAAAATTTGCCATGAAAATCCCACGATAGGTTTCTCTTATGGCCACCATAAGCTGGAAACAACTTGAAGGTCCACAACAACAACAACAATTTAAGACTTTCTCCTTTATTTATTTATTTATTTATTTAATCCAGGGAGGATTAAAGAGGGAGTTTATAGAATTTTGATGTTAATTTCTGATTATCCTTTAATAATAGATTATCTAACTCATTTTCCCTGTTTCAAAATTCTCTTTGATTACATGTACTTGCCACTCTTTGTATTATGCCTTGTATCTTTTTAAATCTTACTGGTTATTGACTGAATATAAAACAAATCTATCATCTGCTTTCAACCTCTCTAAAGGTTGGTTAGAAAGAAACCCATGTTTTTGTAACTCCATAGGTTCTATCTCTTCTACAGATTTAAGGTTATAGTCATTCTGGTTGTTGTTATTGTTTTCATAATGTCATCACTAATATTTTTTGAGAGGGAATAAAGAGCTGCCAGCGTGATGTGGTGGTCTTGGTGTCGAAATATGGGTCTGAAGAGCAGGTTTCTAATCTCCTTTCAAGCATAAAAACCCACAGGGGTCATTTTGGGAAACCCCCTCTGAATAAATCTTGCCAAGAAAATCCTGTAATATGTGAAGTCGGAGGTAATTGTGCGGCCAGAAACTTGGCCAAGTCATATGTGGGGGATCCCGGTCTCGAGTTTTCCCAAACAGTTTCTCTCTGTAGAGATTTCCAATGTGAAGTCAAAGGCTTTCATGGCCGGCATATACTGTATAGTTTTTTTGTGGGCTTTTTTCAGGCCACGTTGTAGAAGAGTTTGTTCCTTGTAATAAAAATAAAAATAAATAAATTCCTGAGGTTTGGCAGATGTCTGTGGTTGTCATCTTCAATAAACTCTTCTAGAACATGGCCACATAGCCCGAAAAACCCACCAAAAAACCCTATAAACCCCATGATAGGTTCCCCTTAGGGTCACCTAAACTGGAAATTGACTTGAAGGCATACAACAACCACCACTCAAGACTCCCTCTTTTATTTATCTAACTTTAATCCAGAGAGTGTGGCCTAATGGTTTCAGCCAACTGGGATCTGGGTTCAAATTCCTGCTGGAGCATAAAAACACAATGGAGGAGCGGGGAGGGTTGTTATTATCTTTTTAGATTGTAAGCCTGAGGGCAGGGAACCATCTAATTAAAGACAGTTGTATGTTCAGCAATTATTATTATTAGCCTTTATTTATATAATGCTGTGTAAATGTACAGTGCTATATAAATAAAGGTTAATAATAATAATAATAATGGTATTTATACCTTGCTCTTCAGCTCTAAAGGCTATCAGAGCGGCTTACAATTATTATTTTAATTAATAATAATAATTATTATTATTTATATCCCGCTCTTCAGCCCTAAAAGCTGTCGGAGCGGCTTACAATTATTATTTTTAATTAGATGGTTCCCTGCCCTCAGGCTTATAATCTTTAAAAAAGACCTTGGCCATTATTAAGTCACACTCTCTCAGCCTCAGAGGATGGCCATGGCAAACCCTCTCCGAGGTAAACCTTATCCTCAGGGTCAACATATATAATAAAACAGTGATGATGTCCAAACTCTGGCCTTACAGGTGTTTTGGACTTCAGCTCCCAGAATCCCAAGCCATTGGCCAAAGTGGCTGAGGGCTTCTGGGAGCTGTAGTCCAAAAACCTAGAGGGCCAGAGTATGGATATCATATTGGAGCCAGCAGTCAGTCACAACTGACCACGTGACCTGCCTCCCTCCCTTCCCCCGCCTCCATTTTCTTAAATATCCTAATAAAGGAGGGACTACTACGGCAACCTAATTGGCCCAAAAAAACTTCCCAGCCAGTCACTCTCCCAAACAACGGGAGGAGGAGGAACCACCTCATTCTCTCTCTCCCTTTCCCCCTCCTCCTCCCATTATTTGCATGCCGCTCTCTGATTGGCGGGAGCGTCTCGAGCGGAGTTGTAAGGCGGCCGGGGATTGGCGGAGGCGCGGCCGCGTGCCCCCTGGGCCTCCTGCTGCTGCTGCCTCTTTGTATACAACTTAGGCCTTCTCCTTCTCAGTCTGTCTCAGACTCAGTCTGGGGCCGCCGGGGAGCCTTTTTGTAACAATGGCGGCGGCGGAGGAGAAGGAGGAGGCTGGGAATAATAATAATGCCCTCTTCCTCCTCCTCGCCGCCGCCACAAGCGGAGAAGAAGGAGGGAGCCCCGGGCAGGACGGAGTGAGGTGAGTCCACCAGGAGGAGGGGAGCCTCGCTGCTGCTTCTTTGTCTGCCACGAGGAGGAAGGAAGGAAGGAAGGAAGGAAGGAAGGAGGGATGGTGGCCGTTGTGGTGGGAAACACCTTCTCCCTCCCTCCACCTTCCTCCCATTAGTTCCCAGTCCTCCTCTTCCTTTCCCCCCACTGTTTCCTCCTCCTCCTCCCTCAGCAACACCCTCCTTTCCCCCGGCTTCCCTCCTTCCTTCCTTCCTTCCTTCCTTCCCCCCATTAATTTCCCCTTCTCCTGCCCCACATCCCCCCCACACTTTCCTCTTTCCTTTTCCCCATCTCTTCCTATCTCTCCCCCCTGTTTCCTGACCCTACTTCTCCCCCCATCAGTTCCCCCACCTTCCTTTAACCCCCTTCCTTCCCCCCCAATTACTTTCTCATCCTCCTCCTGCCCCACAACCCCCACACTTTCCTTTTCCCCACCCCCTTCCTGCTTCTCCCCCCTGTTTCCTGACCCCCCCTCCTACTTCTCCCCCCCATCAGTTTCCCGACCCCTGTCCTTTTTCCCCAGCCCTCTTCTTTCTCCCCCAATTAATTTCCCCTTCTCCTGTCCTGTCCTGCCCCACAACCCCCACACACTTTCCTTTCCCCCACCCCTTCCTGCTTCTCCCCCCTTTTTCCAGACTCCTACTTCTTCCCCTAACACCACCCTCCTTTTCCCCAGCCCCCTTCCTTCCTTCCTTCCTTCCTTCTCCCCCAATTACTTTCCCTCCTCCTCCTGCCCCACAACCCCCACACTTTCCTTACCCATCCCTTCTACTATTCCCCCCCATCAGTTTACCTCCCCTTCCTTTCCCCCTGTTTCCTGGCTTTCTTCTCCCCCCCATCAGTTCCCCTACCACCGCCCTCCTTTTCCCCAGCCCCCTTCCTTCTCCCCCAATTATTTTCCCCTCCTCCTTCCTCCCAACCCCCACACTTTTCCTTTTCCCATCCCTTCCTACTACTACTCCACATCACCTCCTTTCCCCTTGTTTCTCAAACCCTTCTTACCTCTTTTTCCCACATCAGTTTCCCAACCCCTACCCTCCTTTTCTCCCAGCCCCCTTCCTTCTCCTCCAATTACTTCCCCTTCCTTCTCTTTCCCCCCATCACTTTCCCACTCCCCTCCCCAGCCCCATTTACTAGCCCCCTACTTCTTCCCCCATCAGTCTCTCCCGAGCCCCACACCTTCCTTTCCCACCCCCTTTACCCACCTCTTCCTACTTCTCCCCCATCAATTTACCAACCCCTTCTTTTCCCCCTGTTTCCCCAACCCTCCTCCTTCTCCCCATCAGTCTCTCCCAACCCCCAATCCTACTTCTCCCCCATCAGTTCCCCTACCACCGCCCTCCTTTAACCCCTTTCCTTTTCCCCCATTACTTTCCCCTCCTCCTCCTCCACTTCCCCATTAGTTTCCCAACCCCACACTCCCCTTCCCAGCCCCATTTCTTGACCCCTCCTCCTCCTCCCCATCTGTTTGCCAGACCCCACACTTTCCTTTCCCCTTTTCCCCACCCCTTCTTTCTACAGTACTCCCCACATCACTTTTTCTCCAGGCCCCCTTCCTTCTCCCCAATTACTTTCCCCAAAACAAGTTTCCCAACCCCCTACTCCCTTTCCCACCCCTGTTTACTGACCCCCCTTCTTCTCCCCATCAACTTCCCAACCCCCCTTCCTTCTCCCCCTTTTACTGACCCCCCCCCATCTTCCCTTTAGTGTCCAGACCCCCTTCCTTCCCTCCCATCAGTTTCCCCTTTTCTCCCCCATCAGGTTCCTGACCCCCAATCTCCTTCTTCTCCCCCTGCCCTTCCTTCACATTGGAAAGGGGGCTCTCTTGTCAAGTAGGGGTCCTCCATACCTCATCTGTACTCTCTTCTTTTGGACCCTTTCTGATCCTGAGAGGCCAGGAAGGAGTGAGAGGACAAGGATCTCCTTGAAGGGAACCCCAAAGAACCTTCTTCTTCTGAAGTACGAAAAAACCAAGTTTCAAGCATCTTGGCCTTTAAAAGCCAAAAAAAAAAAAAAAAAAAAGGTCTCTGGAGTCTTAAAAGACTTTAAAAGTCTTGGGAGTCTTGATCCCACAGTGCTAGAAAAGCCTCCGCAGTCTGAATTCAGCCCTCTTAGAAAAATTTCCAGAGTCTCGATTCAGATTCATCCCTCTTAGAAGAGTCTCAGGAGTCTCAATTCAGATTCAGCCCTCTTAAAAAAGTCTCAGTTCAGACTCAGCCTTTTTTTATTATTTTAAAGAATACACACAAGGAAGATATAGGAAAAATCCATCTCGTATATACTTGAATACATAAAGCTAACTGTTATAGATCTCAACTTATTTAAAGTAGACTTCCAAATCTTCTTCACTTCATCTGTAGATACTGCAATCAAAAACAAATACAGTATCCCAATTTTCTCTTACAAATTAAATCTAAAGAGCTCTATATTGATGGTTTTTCTTACATTAAACATGATTTCTTCTTAATACATACTCTTTAAATTAGTTCACAAAATTAAAGTTCCAACCTTGTTTTACCCCATACTTTTTTACACAGTCCCAGTCTCTAATCGGATCTTTTGAAGGTTCATTGCACATAATTGAGGTGAGACTATCCATGTTTATATTTTCCTTTAATTTAAAAATTTAAAAATTCAAAGACTCAGCCCTCTTTTAAAAGTCTCAGGAATCTTTATTCAGATTCAGCCCTCTTAGAAAAGTCTCCACAGTCTCAATTCAGACTCGGCCCTCTTAGAAAAGTCTCAGGAATCTTTATTCAGATTCAGCACTCTTGGGGCCAAAACAGACTGCAGAAATAATCCAGTTTGAGACCACTTTAACTGCTATGGCTCGGTGTTAGGGAACCCTGGGAATTGTAGTTTTGTAGTTTAGCCTTCTCTGTCAGAGAGCTCTGGTGCCACAACAAACTATAGTTGCCAGGATTCCCTGGCACTGAACCAGGGCAGTTAAAGTGGTCTCAAGATGCATTATTTTTGCAGTCTGTTTTGGCCCTCTGAAGAGTCTCCGGAGTCTTGATTCAGATTCAGCCTTCTAAGGCTGCGTTCACACTGGAGAAATAAACTGGTTTAAATGCCATGGCTCAATGCTGTGAAATTCTGGGAATTGTAGTTTGTTGTGGGGCCCAGAGCGGAGCCACTGCCCTCCCCCACATCCCCACACCAGTATCCTGACTCCTCCATCCACTTCTTCCCTCCCCACACCTCCTTCCCATGGGGCTGAGTGGGACCAGCTGTTCTTCAGGTCAGTGGGCTGCCTCTCCCTGAAGAGAGAGGTGTGGGGATGCTGAGAATCTGGGGCTGGGGAGAGAAAATGAGAGGAGGTTTTAATGGAGGGGAGCCAAAGTAAAAAGTTCCCCCTCCCCATCATCAGTGGGGGTGGAGCAGGGTGACCTTACTGCCAAGGATGACAAAGCGCTGCAAAATGTAGGACAGGACCAAATGAAAGCTAAAAACACTCCTAGAAATATAAATTCATGCTGCTTAGTCGTGCCCAAAATGGAGGACATTTTGGAATTCCTCAGAAGTTTGGAATGTAGGGCGTGTCCTGGGAAAGGACCTCTGGTCACCTTGGGTTTTCTGGGCAAGATTTGTTCGGAGGAGGCTTGCCATGGGCTTCCCTTGAGACTGAGACAGTGTGACTCACCCAATGTCACCCAGTGGGTTGTATGCAGGGTGACCAGATGTCTTAACTGCAAAGGAGGACTAGGCATTGCAAAATGTGGGACACTGAAGAAGAATGGAGGATATGACAGAATAAAGGCTAAAAACATTCTAATATAAATATTGATTCTTGCTTCTTCATCATGCTCAACAAACATTTTGGAATACCTCTTGGACAGAAGGTTGAAATGTAGGACATGTCCTAGAAAAGGAGGACCTCTGGTTACCCTGGGTCAGAGAGGCATTGAGGGCATGATGAGTTGTTGCTGTTCTGAGTGAGTGCTGCTTCTGATCTTTCTCCTTTACTCTTTCTTCTTCTTCAGACTCCAGGGCTGCTGCTGCTGCTGACTGCTAGCCACCCCGCCTCGTCCCATGGAGCTAGAAGGGCAGTGGTGGAAGGGACAGCTTGCCGCCGACATCCACCAAGCCCTCCGCTACAAGGTAACCCCCTGGGAGTGAGGTCACTGCCATTGCTCTGGCTGCTCACTTTCCTGGTTGCGCATGTCGGGGATGCTTTGATGGAGAGTTCCTGCATGGCAGGGGGTTGGACTGGATGGTCCTTGTAGTCTCTTCCAACTCTGTGATTCTGTGATCTACCCCAAATCAGAAAGTTGTGTCTGATGGAGAGGAGAGTTAGAACCAGGTGGGCTGGTCGCAGTTTTGGAGCCCTTGGGGTGGGTGGGACAGAGGGGGGAAACATGCCTTTGCATATGTATGTGTTGTGTGCCTTCAGGTCATTTCCAATTTAGGGCAACCCCTGGGGTTTTCTTGGCAAGATTTGTTCAGAGGGAGTTTGCTATTGCCATCCTCTGATGCTGAGAGGATGTGACAGTGGATTTCATGACCGAGTGGGGGATTCAAACCCTGGTCTCCAGGAGCCTTAGTCCAAGGCTCAGACTGCTACACTGTGCTAGCTCTTTCATTCACATTTACAGGTGGACAAACTGAGGCAGAGATTGTAATCCCTAGCACAATACTAAAAAGCAAGACTTGCTGAATTTGTTTCTAGGCACCCCCACCACATTCACTGGAAGTTAGTCTTGCTGCTGAAACTTAGAGATTAAGTAAGCTCCTAATAACTTGCATTGCCAGTTTCAGTGAGAGTAAGCTGTGGGTGAAACTGGTTGTCATCCTTTGCACACTTACCGTTCAATCCACTGATCTCCTGCATAGACACACATAGGAGTGTGGCTTTATACAGTGGCCCCTTGGTATCTGCTAGGGTTTTCCAGGCCCCCTAAAATCCATGGCTGTTCAAGTCCCATTAAATACAGTGGCGTAGTAAAATGGCGTCCTTTATATAAAATGGAAAAAAATCAAGGTTTGCTCTTTGGATTATTTTGGAATATTTTCAAGCCGTAGATGTTTGAATCTGTGAATACAGAATCCGTGGATTTAGAGGGCCAGCTATACATATACGGTTGCCTAAATTGCTCCATTCCCATCATGGAGGTAGTAATTCTAACATCACCCCTCTATCTGCAGACCCTCGCATGGCATTCCTGAGGAATCCCCAGGAACAAATCTTAAAATGGGTTCAGAAAGTAGGTGAAAAAAGCCTGCTCCCTGAACTCAAACTATTCTGTTTACAAAAAGAAAGTTAATATCCTTACTGGCATGTCTGGGTGTGTCTAACCCTGCCCATCATCAGTCTGTGCCTCTCTTTTCTGGATTGGAATCTAAAAAAAAAAAAAAAAATTCTGTGGCAGTGATGGAGCTTGAAGAAGCTCCCAGAAATCTGAGTTACTGTCTTGAGTTATGGTGGCTGCTTCTACGTAAATCACCATTGCCTTTTTGTGAAAGAGTCTGAAGCTGGAACAGGAGGGAGGCTGAATTAATTGGTCAGTCTTCATCCTACTTCCTCAGATGCAGAAAAGGTGACTGTGATGTCATGATCAAGAAATTAATTCAAGCCTCTCTATCTCCACCTTGGGCCATTCTACACTATTATAGTAGTATGAGTCCCCTTTAACTGCCATGTTTATCCTGTGGAATCCTAGTCTTTGCAGTTTCATGGGGTATTTGCAACTCTCACCCAAATTGCTCTGGTGCTGCACTAACCTACAAATCCCAGGATTCCACAAGATGCAGCCCAGCCTCCCCAAACCTGAACAAATCATCATTAAGTTAGCTGATGGGCAGACTCTGCTCAGCTGATGACTTTGGGGGAAAATGGACCTCCTACTCATGCAGCTGTCCAGTAAAGTATGTTGAGGGTGAAAGTTACAATCATAGCAATAGTGTCAAAATAGTGGCTAAGTAGCATGGTAAAGTGTTTGTGTGTTAAGTGGTTGACTTGAAACCAGAGTTTGATTCCCGCTCAGCCATGAAACCCACTGGGTGACCTTGGGCAAGTCAGACTCTCAGCCTCACGGAAGGCAATGGCAAACCACCTCTGAACCTATCTTGCCAAGAAACCCCCATGTGAAGTTCGCCATAAGTGAAAATGACTTGAAGGTACACAACAACAATGACAGATTCCATAATGAAGGTCAAATTCTGCCAGTACTTAAGGGAATAAATAGAAGTCACCAGAGGATTTTTAAAATGTTGCTTGCGCATATAGGTGGATATATACTTGGTTCCAGTGGCTTTTCTGTTTTTACAAATATTTGAAGAATTGCCACCTGTTTCTGACAGGATTGCTGTACCTCATCAGGAAGATAAATATTCACCAAGGGCAACTTTTCTGCATAAAGCAAAGTTATATTGTCTGAATTCTTACATCTGTGCAACTCTGACATAAGCCCTACCAGAAGAACAAGGGCCACTTGACAGGAATTGCCAGTTGCTGATTCTTACTGATTCAGTTCTATCAGCTGTATAATCACTTTGCACCTATTTATTATGCCTGTTGTATATAGTTGCCTCTGGTAACACAAATGCTCTCTCAGCAGTTACTACTGCTGTAAACGTCAGATATTGATTAATAATGGCAGGACTTTCTTTTCAGTTTAACTATTTCTCAAGACCTTTGTGCCTTTAGGCATGATTCCTTAGCTAGACAGTAAACAGGGGTCTGTCCTTTTCATCTTGGGCAACTTCCTGGATTGCTGACCTAATGGTACATGCCCCCAGGATGGCATCGTTGATTCCTAGGCCTCAACCATGAATTGTCTGCACCACTTGAATTAGTTTTAGTTATATGCTCCCTCCAAACGTAAATTGGCAACCAAATAACTCTTTGTATGACAAGACTGTTCTGAGAATGGAGCTCATACAATGAACTCATGTAGTGAATTGTCTAGCTGTTTTGTGCTGTAGGAATGGAGTAGGTTCATACACTGGATTGAGAGAAGTCTTATTTGAGCACAGTGGTAAACAGCAGAACTGTCATATTGGGGGTGGAGCAGGCTTGTTTTCTGCTGCGCTGCGCCAGAGACTAGGACACGGAACAATGGATGCAAACTACAAGAAAAAAATTCTGCCTAAACATTAGGAAGAACTTCCTGACAGTAAGAGCTGTTTGACAGTGGAACACACTCCCTCAGAGAGTGGTGGAGTCTCCTCCTTTGGAGGTTTTTAAGCAGAGGCTGGATGGCCATCTGTCGGGGGTGCTTTGATTATGTATGCTGACATGGTAGAATGGGGTTAGGCTGGCTTGACCTTGTGGTCTCTTCCAACTATGTGATTCCATGAACCGATATTAAAAGTAGTGAAGATGCTAGTGATGGGTAGGCATAGGGTTCTCTCAGACAATTTGCATTTCTCCAAGCTGACATAGTAGAAATGTTCTCGTGATGACAAGCCTGAATTTCAGAGGCTATGCCACACTGCATGTAATGTGGGAGGCTTTGGGTTGCATATAAACCTCCCAACCTCTGTAAATTTTCTCAGATCTCCTCACCTAAGAACTGGTAACAGGGGAAGAATTTCACCTGGAGTAACAGCATAGGGGGAAAGGCCAAACCTCTCTGACCTCAGCACTGCTGGCCTAATCCAATATGCAGCCATTACTGCTGCTTTTGACAGCAGCCACAGCCCAGACTTTGAGAATTCTGATCATAGTCATAGTCTTCAGCATTTGGTCCTCATTACTGTTTGATTCCTTTACCATGTGTAATGTCATGACATATCGAATCAAGCTCCTAGCCATTTGGTCATCCCATGACTAGTGAGGATAGAGTGGGGCATGTGGTAAGATCTCCAAGTCCCGTCAGGAGGGAGGGGGCAGGGCAGTAGAGCTGCGTCCCTCCCTCCTTCACTGTCTTTCCCAGCCTGATTTTTGCTACTATCCATAGTTTTGCCTATGCATACAAAGTCAGGAAACGTATTCCCTGCGGATATGGGGGGTCAAACTGTACATTCCGCAGCTAAATTATTTGTTTTTTTATCTTTGAGACATTGCCAACTATTTTTTGTCTTTTCTAAGGTCTTCCAATGACCAGTGAGTGTGAGTTGTGATATAACTCTGAGTTTTTGCTGGGTTTTGCCAGTTGTTGTAGCCTCTGTATCTACCTGTTCCATTCATTGAGAGATGGATGTTTGTAGCAATTGCTTCAATTTGTACTTCCACATGTCCAAAGGATTTTTAAGCTAGGGCATATTTTGTTGAGGTAGCCCTACTGTCTCCAGGGCAACTTTTCTTCCCTGAATTTTAATTTTTTAAATAGCAATATAGTACAAAGGAGCCAGCGTAGCATAGTGGTTTGAATATTGGACTATGACTCTGGGGGCCAGAATTTGAATCACCGCTTGGGCATGGAAACTCAAGTCACAAACGCAGCCTCAGAAAACCCTGTGATAGATTTATCTTGAAGATGCCATAAGTTGGAAATGACTTTGAAGCACACAACAACAATAAAAAGTGAAAAGGTTACCCATTCCATTGATGTATGTAACTCAATTGTTTTTCACGAAAGTTGGAGAAGGGAACATATGTTTTGATACGTCTCAGAATTAAAAAGAAACCCACTCAAGGGTGAGAATGAAGCACTGCAATTGGTCCTTTTTTGTTTTGGTTTTTGTGTTAGAATCCCATAAACAAGGTTTGAAATCCCATAAACAAGGTTTGAAATCAGCAGCATATGCAGTGTGTCCATCTTCCCGGAAAGTGTGGTGCTGACATTGGCTGCATCTGCACTGCAGAAATGATCCAGTTTGATACTACTTTAATGGCCATGACTCAGTGCAGTGATATGCTGGGATCTGTAGTTTGTTGTGACACCAGAGCTCTATGACAGAGAAGGCTGAATAGCTTTTGTGTGGGTTTGTTTTGTTTGCTTTCAAGTCATTTCTGACTTACGGAGACCCTAACCCATCATGGGGTTTTCTAGGCAAGATTTTTCAGAGGGGGTTTGCCATTGCCATCCTTTGAAGCTGAGAAAGTGTGGCTTGCCCAAGCTTACCCAGTGGGTTTCCATGACCGAGCTGGGATTTGAGCTCTGCTTTCTAGAATTGTAGTCCCAGTGCTCAAAACCACAACACCATACTGTCATATCTTACAAACTACAGTTCCCAGAATTTCATAGCATTGATCTATGGCAATTAAAGTGGTGTCAAGTTGCATTATTTCTGCAGCGTGGATTCAGCCATTAGCAGCAGCCCTGTTGTTCTCCCTTCCTGGGTCCTTGATTCATTTACCATAAATACAGTGTGGTGAAAGTGTGCACAAAGTTCTTGCATCTGACCAGAAATAAGCATCAGCATGCACACGACTCTGTAAAACCTTTTAACTGTTGTACATCCTTAGTACTTGTATAGTACCTCTTCTTAACTATGAAAAAAAGGATGAACTGTAACCCTAGGATCTTAAATTGTACCAATCTTTTATATTTATTTAATTGTGCCTAAACAGTGATGCATTGTTGTGAAAATATTGTTCTCCACTTAGGAGCTGAAGCTACCCTCATATAAAGGCCAATCTCCCCAGCTAAATCTGAGAAGGTATTTTGCAGACTTAATTGCCATTGTGAGCAATCGCTTCAGACTCTGTCCTGCTGCCCGACATCTTGCTGTTTATCTACTGGACCTCTTTATGGACCGTTATGACATATCCATTCAACAGCTACATGTGGTTGCTCTTTCCTGCTTGCTGTTAGCAAGTAAGTATAAAGCAACAGGCTTAATCAATTGATATTACTCAGTCCAGCAAGTGTGTGGCTTTGTTCCAAACTTCTTGGGAACTGGACATTAAAATCAATCAACTTGAAATCCAGTTTTGGTACACTAGGCCCATGTTCTCTATCCACTTAGACATATTATTCGAGAGGCTGGAAATTACAGATTCCTTGGGTACTATTTTCATATCCCGATTCTTACCAAACCTAACTTATATTTGATTTTTACTTTGGTCTTGTTTATATATTTAATGTTAAACCTTTTATTCAGAATTTTACAACTGTTACCCATGTAAAGCTACTCAGTTTCCCAGCCGATTACAGTGGGCCCTCCACATTTGCTGGAATTAGGGGTGCAGGGACTCTGTAAAAATGGAAAACCCACAAATAAAAAATACTTTTTTTTAACCTGCTAGAACTGCACTCTAGGAATCTCTAGGCCTTCCAGCACATGTCTGTGGTCAACATTATGATCTATTTGCTGGAAGTTGACCATAGAATTGCACTGGAGGGCCTACAAAAGCCTAGAGAAATATTCTCTCTTAGAATCTCCAGGTTCTCCAGTGTAACTTCTGGCAGACATTGACCATAAAGTCGCACTAGATAACATATTAATCAAATCCACAAAAATCAAATCCGCAGATGTGGAGGGACGACTGTATATGCCCTGAAATCGCAGAAATTGTTGCAGGATTTTAAAAGATTGCAAGGGAAGTACAGAGATTAAGCTGTTACTCATTAGTTTATGTAAAATAGCACTGAGTTTCATTCATATCTACATGCCCTGTGTCAGGGCATCACTCACTGTGAGCAGAATGATTACCAGAAATTATTGTAGCTACTTTAATAGGTTTGAGGTGGTTAATTTTGCAATGGCATTGGGCAGAATTTCTCAAATTATGTGAACTCCTTTTTGTGTTAATTTCAAGAAGTGTTTAGCCTGTTAAAGCCAAAGCAAAGAACTTTAGAGACTAACAAGTCTTGTTTTGGATGAGCTTTAGCTGGTAAAGCTGGCTAGAGTCAATGAAAGCTTATGTCAAATAAAATTTGTTAGTCTTTAAGGAGCTATAAAACTTTGTGTTCTCTTTTGCATTGCAATTGAAAATATGAAGAACAAAATAGATTATTACAAGTTATGACAAATGGCAAATCAGAGCTTTAAAAATAGGTGTGCACACATCTTTGAATGAAAAACTTGCTTTTTAAAAAATTTTTTCTCAAACATAGATTTGTTATCATCTATACATGAAAAATACATCCAGTTGTGCTTTTCTGTAAGTGATCAGAGTATACTGAATTTCTAACTTTCCCCCCAGAACAAACTATTAGCTAATTTTTTATAGCAACTGTTTTTAAAAAGGAATCTTCTCTTTTAGAGAGATGATGATTCAGGTATGAAAACATACACAATCTCTTTGGTCACATAATTAATTGCATCATGCTATTTCGTCTTCTCATTTCCATCAAGGTAAATTTGAAGAAAAGGAAGACAGTGTGCCTAAACTTGAACAGCTAAACAGCCTGGGTTGTATGACTAACATGAACTTGGTCCTAACTAAACAGAACTTGCTGCATATGGAGCTGCTGTTACTAGAAACCTTCCAGTGGAACCTTTGCCTGCCAACAGCTGCTCACTTTATTGACTATTATCTCTCTATTGCTGTGCATGAATCGGATCTCCATGATGGATGGCCAATGGTGTGCCTGGAAAAGACAAAGTTGTATATGGCAAAATATGCTGACTACTTTTTGGAGGTATCCCTGCAAGGTGCGTTTTCATGGCTTTGTTCTAAAGACACCTGTAGTTACTTAGTTGCACAGCTAATACTGTGTTTGACTTAACCGTGATCCTCCGATGTCTCTCCAGATCATGCATTTTTAAATTATGCCCCTTCGTTAGTGGCTGCTGCATGTGTGGCTTCTTCAAGGATGATCTTGCGTCTTTCCCCAACTTGGCCAGCACGACTCCATCGTCTCACTGCATACTCCTGGGACTTCTTGGTGTCATGCATTGAACGGCTATTGGTGTAAGTTTTTATAGTGGTTTCTTACTTTGATAGTCTGATGTATTTAACCCACACAAGGATTTTCCAAAGATTTCCCATCCAGCAGAAGTGGTTATTTGATTTATATTCCCCTGTTCACCTCAAATGGGGACACAAGACAATTTTCTAATAAGTTAAAAATACATAACTAACGTCTCCTGGCCCAACTGCTCAAGCCTGCCTTAGCAGCCAGCAGCCACATTGAGAGAAGAAGGTCTGTTCCATTGCAAGTTGGAGCATGAGGAGTCTGACATTTCCAGCTGCCTCCCACTAGCAAGTGAGACTGTAACAATAAAAAGCAGGACCACTGTCACAATTCCTTATCAGAGCGTTGCTTGCTGGTGGGAGGGGCTGGAAACATCATCCTCTGTGTGCCTCGATCAGCAACTGAGCAAACCTCCACACTATGCTATTGCTGGCTGTTAAGGTGGGCATTTACAATCATGGCAATAATGCCACAGTCGTGACTACACAGTCTTACTAAATACGGAGCAGTTACAGATCTGTAACTCTAGGTTATGAATTTGTAACTGTAATAGAGAATGCCAGTAGCAATAGCACTTACATTTCTGTGCCAGTTTATAGTGCTAACCCAGTTGCTCCCAACAAGCTGCGACCTACAAAGGGAAGGAAGGCTGAGTCAACCAGGAGACCTACAGGATCAAACTCACAGCGGTTTGGCTGCAGTGCCAGCATTTAACCACTGTGCCACCAGGATAACCCATGATTTTATTGTTGCGTCATGTTAGAATTGTTGTACACTAAGCTGGTGACTTCTGTGGTACACACTGAGTCTCCCTTACCCAGAATTCCAAATCTGAAATATTGCAAGATCCAAAATTGTCCACATGGTTGGCCAAGATAGTGACATCTTTGCTTTCTGATGGTTCAGTGTACAGACAGTGCCTCATGCACAAAATTATTAAAAACATTGTGTATAAAATTATCTTTTAGGTGTGTGTACAAGGTGTATACGAGACATATATGAATTTCATGTTCAGACTTGGATTTTATCTCCAGGATACCTTATTATGTATATGTAAATATTCTAAAATCCAAAACACTCCCAAAACAAAAACATTTCTGGTTCCAAACATTTTATATAGGGGAGGCTCAACCCCTCTGTGTGTGTGTGTGTGTGTGTGTGTGTTAATAAATTAAGCACAGGAATGGACTGCTGGGCACAAAAGGATACTGCCAGAAGAAGTACTGGTCTTCATTAAGGACACATGGAAATGTTCTATACTTGCACATGGGATGGGTGGATTGTGAATTGTAGCCATAAAACAGAGCATTAACTAAGTTTAATTTTATATTTTAGTGCCCATGACAATGATGTAAAAGAAGCCAACAAGCAAAAAGGACATGTTTCTCAAGCTGCCCAGCCCAGTTTATTTCAAACAGCCACTCAATCTCCTCAGCAGCACATACCCCAGTATATTCAAGCACATCAGACTCCTCTACAATATCCTCAGTCAGCGACACAACAGAACTGTCAACAGATTGCATCATCTGGTCCCGCATCATCTTACCCACTACATGCTTGTCCAGGTGGTGTACAAGGTGGTGTTCAAGCTCGAGGCCATATACAGACTGCTGCTGGGATGTCCTTAGCTGTACCAATAGAAGTGAAGCCATGTTTAAGTGTTTCTTACAACCGAAGCTACCAGCTTGCTGGACGTTATCCTTGTATTACCCCCTGCTTTGAGAGGTGATAACTACAGGGGATCCCTAAATGTTATCAAGTACAATGGAGGGCAGTAGTCATCTTAACAAAAAAGGAAATGGGGAGATTCCATTTCCCATCCTCAAAAGTAACTCAGAGTTTATAGATATGATAACATATCTTCAACAGGGTGCTAAAATTTCAGAACATTGGGGAAAATAATTCAGACTCACAGAAGTTATTTGTGTTCAGCTTAAACCTGTCCTCCTGACTGCACTGACTGCATATTTGTCTTCCCACAAAGAGTGACCCCTATCGCACACCTCCGTACAGTATTGACTAAGGCATTAAAAATCCATGAAGTGCCATCATTTTTCAGAAAATGGAGAGCCAGGTGGGAGAGAAGTGAACGTCTTCATTCAATCAGTGGCTCGGTTTCCTATCAATACCTGTGGATGAGGTCTTTTGTTGTAGTGGATTAACATTTTCATATGTCTTCTATTTCAAAGTACTTTTGTCTTCATTGAGACCATTTAGAGATAAATTGTCATACTAACTCAGGGAATAATCAAACTACTGTGATACTGGTTTGTATTGTGGAAGTAGTTATCTGGAGGTATCTTGCTTACTGTTGTTGCAGTTGCAAATACCAAAGGGAATTCAGATAGTCGTCTAAGCTATTCCCTTCATCCAAAAGTGTACTTTTTAAAGAAACTTGCTGGGGGTGGGGAATAAGTTTACTATGTTTAAACAAAGCCAATATTGTACCACAGCTAGTGGGGAGAACTATTTGTGATTTCCCCTAGTTTATGCAACCACTTACTTTATCCAGAAAACTCAAGATTTTTTTTCATTATATGAATTCCCAGTGCTTGTACTGGGGAAGCACAACTCAAGTGCTTACAAGAAATACCGCCTTATACTTGATATCTATAGAAGAAACGAGAAATGGAAATGTGCAGCTCTAGCAAAGAGCTACATTTCCTGTCTCTACTATGAAATAAATAGTGATTCCAATATTTTTATGGTGTGAATCAGGCAATAACACTAAGTGTGCTGTGATACTAGTATCACATAACTACCATATGTGAGAGAGCTCAATCAGAAGCAGAATGATTTAAGTGTGGATAGGATATCGGTGATGAACTTTTGTTATGGGAGTCTCTAGCTTACAAAATTAAGAAATTAGTTGCTTATCCAAAGTAGATATGGAAAGGAATCTGTGGAGGTTGGGAGTAGGGGGTACTACTTGCAACCTTCGGTCTGGGAATATCTTGAGGGTTTTTTCCAAAAGAATATTCGGAGTGGGGACAGAAGTGGGTGAATAATATGAATTGGATGTTAATTACAACACGCTTTTCCAAGGGAAGAAGGGGCCATCCTAAAACACTTGACATTTAGAGGAGAGTGACTTTGCTAAATGCCCCTTTTAAAGAGCAGAACAGATTGCAAAAAACATTCTTTAATTTAGGGAAGAAGCAATCCTATGTGTAGTGGTAATTACTTTATTCTATAATATATTTTTCCAAGACATCTCTGATTTTAAAAAATGGATTTCTGAAAGAAAGATGGAAAACATTCAAACAGCATTTTTTATGTGCTTTGGAATTCTTTACTACTACTTTATGCCCATTGTAGTGTTAGTTTTGTTCCCTTTGTTTCTTCCTTCAGAGGAAAAAGAAAGTTAGTTAAGAGTGGGAATGTCTTGTTATATGGTGTACATTTCTGATGGCTTCATTTTTAAATGGGGATGAAGGACTACAGAATGCATCTAGAACAGAATGATACACATCTCAGTTTGCAATACTATATGAAAAATTCTTCATTGTTTGACTACCTCAATAATACTTTGAATGTACAGTCTTGTGGTGATCCATGGCTTGAAATACCAGCAGGATGCATTGGTTTCAGTTTCATCCTCCATGTGCAAGACAAGAGTAGAGTTACTAATAAATCAGAGGAATCTATCTTGTAGGCCTTTACTCTCAAAACCATTAGCTAATTAACACTGGAATTATGGGGAGGGAGGGATAATTTTTCTAGTTAACACAGAAAAGCCTACATAGGGTATCTTGTTTGTATTTAAGTCTTTAGACTTAATTGTGGTGTTTTTTTTAAAGGATCCATTACATGCTATTGGGTTTGTGGCTTTGGTTTTTATTTATTTATTATTTAGCATTTTGAGTTTGACATTCTAGCATTATATTGACAATAGAATATGCACTGTGAAACATTTCCAGTTGTTGTTTTTTTAAACTGAGTTTGGTCGTTCTCCACTGAATCAACACACTACCTGAAGTTCCCACTGCAGGAGTTAAAATGTGTGTGTCATGGTCATGAGAGAAATATCCACAACAAAGAAATCTGGATGGGTGCCATGCACTCTTTTTAAAAATAAAACTAGTTTTGAGTAACCTGCCTGTGTGTTTGAATATACAAAGTGGAGTTCATAATTTGAGCACACATCCCAGCACACTCTTTAAAGTCTGATTTAGGTACTAACCAAAAAAAGGCAGGAAGTGAAGCAGGAAACAGTGTTTTAAAATAATTTGACAGTGAGTACTCTTACATTTCATAAGACGTCCTCATCTGGAAAGGAGAGGAAGGGAGGGAATTTTTTCTTTATGAGCTTGTGAACAACTAAATCTACATCTTTACACGGGTAGATGATTGAAATACTGACCATATAGTCAAAAGGGTTAAAATCTAAGTGTTCAATAATGTATTTATACTCTTGCTGTCAAGAAACTTTCCTCTTTTGAGTTCATACATAATGTACAGGGAGGGCATTGGTTATATTTGGTAGGAAGGTATCTACTAAGAATGAAACATTTCCCTGGTTTATTCAGTGTGCTTCATGGTATCTTAAACACCAAGCCTATGCTAACATCAGTATACAGCTAGCCCTTGATATCCACAGATTCAACCATTCGTGGCTTGAAAATATTTTTAAAAATATAAATTCCAAAAAGCAAAGCTTAATTTTGCCATTTTATATAAGGGACTCTACTGTGCCATTTTATTTAATGGGAATGAACATCCACAGATTTTGGTATTCATGGGTGGGTGGGGGGTGTTCCTGGAACACAACCCCAGTGGATACAAAGGGCCCACTGCATTTAGGTTTGGATAGTATTGGGCAGAAGATCCAGTTACTGATAGAAAAGAATACTATTGGATTCATTGTTCTTTGGGTAAGAAATCCTATTATGTGGAAACACATTTAGAAGGTGTGAAGTCCTTACAAACTTCCAGTTCTTTGCTTAGTAACTGTCATGTACAATATACTAGTTTAGGGGATTAAGAGAGCTTTTTTTTCATCCATGGAACTACACTATATTGCCAAACTAATCTTTATATTAATAAGACTGATACCAATTTTGAAATGCCCTGTATTGCTGCTGTATAACATCCAGCAATGATATTTCTTGATAATGACTGGATGGTCACACCTCTTCTGGAAAAAAAATGCTATACAGGTTTTTAAAAAATCCAGGAGTCCCAAGTTTTAAAATCCAACAAAATAGTCAATGTCGCATTTCCAGCCTGGGTGTGAGTGGTTCACTAGTTGCCATTTTAGAGCAACACAAAACTGACCGGTGAAATTTGGGTGAGAGTGACAGGCCATGATGAGCAGCCCATAACATTCCATTCTCCAGTTCAGCATGCTCACCGGGACTGTTCACCTGTGTTTTCAACTAACCGTTGCTTGACACATCTGAACCCATATATGGCTTAGGGAAATAAGCTAGGAGCCCTAGTGGCACAGTGGTTAAATGCCTGTACTGCAGCCACTCACAAACTACAGCCAGGGGCTCAGGATCAACTCAGGCTTTCATCCTTCTGAGGTCACTAAAATGAGTACCCAGCTTGTTGAAGGCAATTAGCTTAAACATTGTAAACTGCTTAGAGACTGCTTAGGTGATATGAAACAGTATGTAAATGAAGTTGCTATTGCTCTAAGCTAATACAGTAAACTAGAGTCTGATGTTGGCTTATTGTCTAGTTAAGATGAAACAGTAGCTTGTTTAGGTTTGGGCATAATAAGCAACATCCTGGACATAATGGGCAGCATCCTTTACTGATATATGTGCACACAAGTTGGCTTATGCATGAATGTCTCTTTTTGGATGGGACACAGGGCGTTGTTCTCTTGCCAATAAATTCCCATGATAGCTTTGCCTTAGGGTCAGTATAAGTCAGAAATGGCTTCAAGAAACATAACAGCAACACTTCTCCAGTGATTTCTTAGTTTGTTCTTGTGCACCTTCAACTCATTTCCAATTTATGGCAACCCTCAGTCAAACCTATCATGGTGCTTCCTCTGCGAGAGTTGGGGCTGAGCAAACAGGCCAGGATAGCATGGGCCAAGCTTGGTCAGTCACTGGGATAGTTGGGGATGGGTAGGTGTTTACACACCCACCTGCTGCCGCACCATGGACCTGCTACTGCCACATGCACCTCTTACCTTCCTGCTGTCACCTTTACTGAGAAGACCCCCATTGCAGCCTTTGATGTGAAAATGGGGTGCCTGGCTACACCCATGTGGCCAGCAAACAGCTCATCTTTTTGACTCACACTAAGGCCCCTTTGAGCCAAGATCAGACTGGGACACACACACACAGATCAACATCCAGTCTGCCCAATTCTGGCCTAAAAAAGGACATTATGAGGCCAAGAGGAACATGGGTCTTTTGGCCCATGTCTACTGGCCCTGTGTTTGCTGTCCTCTGAGAGAATGTGACTTGCTCATCCTTGTGGGTTTTCATGGCTGAGCAGGGATTCAAACCCTGGTCTCCAGAGTTCAAGGGACTATACCACATGCAATATTTCAGGTGTCCAGGTTTCATGATCTTGAAGCTGTAGCAGACACATAAACACACACACACACACACTGCTGTATTAGATGAAGTAATGAACACTGCTTCTCACCATTAAGCAATGCAAAAATGGAGGTACTTAGAACCTACCTTTTAAAATAAAAGCTGAATCCAGAGATTTGGATTGTGTTAACCAGGATTAAATGCTCGTTAAAGATAACTTTCAAGCAAAAAAGTACAAGAGCCGTCCCTGGAACCATTGATTTGGGGACGGGGGAACCGCACACCGTGCCCCCCAACCAGCAGGTCCATGGCATAAAAAGAAGCTGCGATAGTGGCTTCTTTTTGCATCATGGAAAGGGCACCTTAGCCACTGCCACCACAGCTCTTCTGCAGCTCTTTGGTGCAGCGCGCCTACATGCTGGGCCAAAGATGTGCCAAGACGCCGCTCGCCATGCAGTGGGGTGCGTGGCATGATGCCAGCATGACACCGGTGTGGGGGCAGGCACAGGGTGGTCACCATGCCCCCACTCTGCCCTCACTCCGGTGTTTCTTGCTGGTCTGTTGAGAGCCTAAGTTGTTACTTCTACATTCAAACTATTTGGATTCACTAATACATAGGAAAGCCTTTTAGTTTTATACATTTCAAAATCTTTGATCTGACTCTTGTCGCATGGCTTGTACATCAACAAATGGATTTATGATTTTAAACCACTGTGTTTTAATGAATAATTATAACAATCAAAAATATAAATTTTGGATTCATTCAATAATCATGCATTACAGAGGAAAGTTATTCATTTTCTAATAATTATTAAATTCTATTAATGCTTTAACACTGTTTACTGTCGCAGGAACTAAATGAAACATATTTATAGTAATCCTTTTAATAAAGTCACAAGCAAGCAAGATTTTGGCAAACATATCAAGAATGGGTAAGAAACAATAGTTGCAAAAAGACAATATGAAACTGAAGAAATAACTTACAGTATTTCCTTTTTTGCAATAACAAGAATAACATTTCAGAAATTCACAAGGAATAAGCATTTCTTGGGTGCACCAAATAACTCATTCCTGAACAGATCTGATACTACTGATGACGGACCAAAGATACTAAATAGATCCAGACAGACAGCATATTATTTGGGTAAGGATGGATATACACAGCAAGAGCAAATTCTGTGTTGGGAATCTCTGAAGAATGAATTCCTGTCTGATAAACAGCCTCCGTTATTGACTGTACATCCAGATACAGCATCTGAATAGGAAATCCTGTAACCTACAAAAATAGAATTCTATATAAGTTTTCACAACTGCCATGTAAAAACATAATGCCTTACATGCTCTTATGTTGAGCAAAATATTATACATTCTTACTGAACAATCGATGAGGGAAGAACAATAGTACTATTACAAACAAAGGAAATATTTAATAATTTGGAGGCAGAAATGAAAAGTTACCCATTTAAACATTGGCACATTTTATAAGCAAAAAATGATTTAATGTCACTGAAGCCATCTTTCCTTTTCCTTCAGTGACATACCTCAACAATGACATTTCATTTTTGTTCAAATTATTTGTTAATTTGCATGTAAAATACTCCAAGAGCCATTAGGAATATGTCAGTGTTGCTGGGTCACAGCTTTTACAGCCCCCTTAAAAAAACCACACCTTAATTCCCCACCACCACCACCACCACCACCACCCCCCCCACCACCAAGAACTTCAATAAGATGCCAGCATCTTCATTTCTTCTTAACATCTCTGGGCCCTGATTTATGACCCAGATGCATCATAGGGAAATCAAGATGCCAGCAACTGCAGCTGTTTCACAGAGCACTCAGAAGAAATTAAGAAGAAGCACACACAGAAGAAATTAAGAGGAAAATTTAGAACACACTGCATAGCTATTCACCCATAGTAAAGCCTACTGTGGTACATTTATCCACCAACATTTCACAGATGAAAACTGGGACATGTGTGACCAACCAACATCAGAGTGTAGTCAAGCTAGGAGAAGCTGCAACAGTTTGCTTTTTGCCTGACCCTACTCAGGAGGGCAAGAATCTACACTCTGAGTTTGAGTGCAAACTATTTTCCTCTTTGGACTCAGTTTGAGCCCATTGAAGCTAGCATGAGTGGTAGCCCCCACCACAGGAAAGTGTAAGAGGATAAAATTCACCAGTCCCTCAGCTCATAATATCCAATTCAGTGTTCTTGAGCAATAAACTGAGTCTCATCCAAGTTACTAAGTCAGCTCATTTGCACAGAAAACCACAGACAAACACTCTTTCCCTCTGCTGGATCTAAGGGGGAATAAATTTTTCTGCTACGTGCCAATCTAAAGTACAGTGTGTCCTTGGTATCCACTGGTTCTGGGATTTGGTTCTAGGACCCTCTGTGAATACTTAAGTCCCATGAAATTCAATGAAATAGTGAAATGGTGCCACTTATCTAAAATGGCAAAAACAAGGTTTGCTTTTGGAATTTTTATTATTTTTAAATATTTTCAAGACATGTATGGTTGAATCTGTGGATTAAAAAATTCATGGATGCAGAGGGCTGGCTGTATGGGAAGTTTATATCTACATCCCCAGTTGGGTGTCTGCGTGTAGCCAGCACAAGTACATTCAGAAATGTTGCTGCTGCTGCACTCTGTACAAGCAGTGATACCTGTAAATGATTAACAAAGAGTAATGGTCCCTATAGTGTGATTGATTCAGAGGCCTCATTGACCAAGACTTTGCAGATCTAACATACAGCACCTGCGCCCCCCCCCCCCCCCGGCCAACTTATTGTCTGTCATATGTGTCTTCACAAGTTTCTAGATAACTTAAACTGGGAGTTCCAGTTCACTTCCTTTTTCTGTAAGGCATTCTTGGAGCCTAATGTCACCTTAGCTTTCACGTGAGCATGAACAGTGTGACATGTAATTCTAGTGGCTGACTTGTACCTCATGGAGTGCCCTTTGCTGTATCCTGAAGAACTGAGGTATTTCAATAATACAGTAGAGTAAACACTAACCCAATAATGCTCATGAAAAGTCTCCAAATAATTTTCTTCTTTTTCTTTAGCTATATGCCCATTTCTAAATTCTAGCTTCGGAAGAATTTGTCGTAAAACGCTGGTACATTGTCGATGCCACCGAGTTGGATGCTGGGATCGCCATTCCATCATTTTATTTTTTAAGATCTTTTCAATCCTGTTGGGGAGAAAATGTTACAAATAATCAATATTCTATTGGGTTATGGGATCAGGTAATGATGAATCCTCTAAACTGTTGTGGCATAATGGAATATTCACAAACAGTCCAAGTACTGACTAGATTAAGCCAGGAAAGGTCACTTTAATTGGAAAAACCAGACAATAGACCCAAGATACAGGAGATGTGATGGTGATAAGGGAGAGAGGTTGAAGAGATCCAAAAAGGCAATGTAGTGTTTCCATTTTGAACAGCACAACTGCCATTACCATGGGAGACAGGTAACCGGGAAGTTATATACTGTGAGGTTCCCTTCTGGCTAGCAGATAAGAAAAAAGTTAGAAGAAAGATTAAAGGAAAGACAACCACCATCTTCTGGAAGGGAGAATCCACACAGTTCAGGACATGATGCTTGTGCCAGAAAAAGCAGGCATATAATTTCAAAATTGCTAAAGAAGTCTTAGCAGAAACATAACAAAAGTAGCGCAAGAATTTAGGGGCTGGATGAATATAGTGTGAGTTAGAGTACCATCTGAAGGAGTATATTTCCAAAGGAGGTCTTGATTGATGTGAAGGCACTGGTTCCGTAATGCCTGATGAAGATAATCAACAGAGTACAACTGACAGGTATCTCTGAGAGTGGCATTGGTATTCAAGGTTACCGAGGCGGCTGGACTCTGGAAGTAACAGCTGATGGGACTAGATGAGTAGGCTGATTACCTATAACTGCAATTTTAGAAGTATCATCTGTGAACTGATATGTATAGCTCTTGATTCTGCACAAAGCCATGTCTAGAACATTTCCAAGCTCAATATCTGTTTTCTGGAACTACACAGTCACCTCCTCCAGTGACCGTGTACCCATATATTTAAATCTGCCTCAGTTCAGAACAAACAAATGACTGAACACTGAATATGAGAGGAAGAGGGAGGGCTCTCTGAATTATAACCACTCAGAGAACTGCAGTTATAAACCTATCCTCCTCCATGGTGGTCTCTGTGACTCGCACATAGCAAGCTAACTTACCGAAGGTGGATAATGTTAAACCAGGATAGAAGGCAACACCAGCCTAACAAATGATGAATTTCAGCCTCTGGCATCTAGTTGCTAATATTTTATACAAGTCATGGAGAAAGAAATTTCCCAAAAACTGTCTTATCCATTCCCACTCTACTGCAGTAATCAATGTTTTCGCTGTTGTTGTAGACAGAAGTGAATTCCTGGCAAACCTACATTGGATACTACCCAACTTCCAATGATGTTTGCAAGAGTTTTGTCCAAGAGTGACTATTCATGAGTAATAAAGACATCCCTCTCCAAACCATCAGCCATGACAATTCTTCTGCCTTGACAGGCCCCTTGTTTGGAGTGATGGACTGAGGAACACACCAATTACAAAACTACTGCAGTGAAGCAACATGCCCAAAATAGTGCCTTCTTGTTTACTGATATAATATACAGTATGGTGGTTTTGTTGTTCATAGCCATCTGGACTACTGTGTTGCATCGGAAGGCTTGAATATACTTTCAACACAACAGGCATCTTCAAGATTGATGTGTAGGCCATATTCTCTCCTTCCTTAATGCCCTTGTATACAAAGACTGCAGCAGTGTGCAGCCTATCTGTGGTGATCATGACCATTGATTATGGACAGTGAAAAGTAATGGTGTGACTTTGGTGAGGCAGTGAATCTTCATCCATCAACACAGACCTAGTGAAATGGATGATGGGTCACGCCCAAGGATCATCCAGCTATGCTTCTAATCAAGTCTCTTATAGATGTGTAGGAAACCATGGGAGGATTGCCATTACAATGTTGTCTGAATTGCAACATTATGTGAATGTTGCTGGGAGACTCTACAATATTATTATTATTAATTGCTCTTTAGACATACTCTCAGGGTGGCTTACAAATTCTTAATTATACAATAAAAGGGCCACTGAGCAATATCAATGCTGTCCAAACTAATGGGAAATATTAATTGCTCATTATGATCCATGAAGGTTCTGAGAGCTAACCTCATTGTCTCCAATACTAGTTTTTAATACTTTTTTGGGCTAAACCTTACATTTTAAGGAAACTCTTCCTGATGCTTCTATTCTCAGCAAAATGTTAGGCATGATACTTAGACTTAGTATCAAGCCTAACATTTTGTACCTCTCTATGGATAATTTTACGCTGAGTATATTTGGGAACATATGCCAATGTAGTAATACCCCCACAATTCTGCATGGACTAACTCTGTAGGCATGCCTGCTCTGTAGTCTCAAGCTCAAAGAGAAAAGGCACCTTTCAAGAGTAAACTGCATCTTCATAAGCAAGCAGCACAATGTGTGTAGAATTTTAAATGGAAAAGTGGTGCAGGCCACAACGAAGACTGGTACTGAATGTTGGCTGCTTTTCCTTCAGATTTTAAGCGAACGTTAAATACATTTCTTCCTCAATGGCCCAAAACAGACAGGCCAAAGAAAGTAGCTTCTGATTGCTTTGGGGACACAGCATTTGGATGAATCACATCCTTGAACCTGCTGGAAGCTGCTCCAAGACCGCCAAAGGTGACGCGAAGCCGCTGGAAAAAGGAGTGGCAAAAAACTGCTCCTGTCAGGGGCACATTTGGGACCATGGTGGCAGCCCACTTTGAGAGCGGGCTGCGCAGTCACTGTGATCCCAGGCCAAATGTGGCCTGATTGCTGCTGGAAAAGTCTCTGACCACACCTTGCCACCCATCTACTTCACTCCAAAGTTATTAAAACTGTTTTGGTCCTGAGTTTCTAATTCTTATGGTTACTAATAACTGATTAAAGTAGTTACCTGTTCTGTAGTTCTTCTACCAAACTTTCATCAGTTGGGATATAAAGTATTTTTTCAGGCTGAAATAAAGAAATGTAATATAATGCTGTGACACAGAGATGCATGTTAAATTGGATCTTGATGGATAATCTGAAGGCACTACATTTTTCAATAAAGAAAAAAAATCACATTGTTACTGATAAAATTGTTTTTCATCAATTTTAATTAAGATGAGTGTGGAATGAGATATTGCTGTTGGCAGTGATGAATAAAGAGAACAATGAGAGTGGCTGGGCAGAGAAGTGCTATTACTGAGTGAGGCATTAATACAGTATGAATACAGTGCACCCTCCCTTACACAGGGGATCTGTTCCGGACCCCTCCTCCCCGTGTAAGGCAAATTCCGCCTATGTTCAAGCCTCATTTATTTGAATGGGACACCACCACCACCCGTGGCACATGCTCCATTTACCATATTAGGGCCCGCCTCAAGTCTGCATATAGTGGGCTCATGTATGGCATGGGTGTGCTGTACAAGCAGGGGATTTCTACTAACTGCAACACTCTCATTTATTTTCCCAATAAGAAAAAGTGTTATATTATGCTGTAATCCCAGCATTTTCCTTTCTTTGTGAAGTAAAAAATAATTGTAAAAATACTGATGTTGGCATGGAAGTAAAGCTTCTTGGTTGCTGCTTGACTGCCTTCTTGGTTCATGCTTGTCCTTTGCTCAGTTGTTGCTCCCTTTGCACCTGGTTACCCTGGGAGCACCAACCGAGCAGCTGGCTGAACAGCACCCAAGAAGCTTCTCGCCTGTGCCAGCCTTGCAGCAAAGTCTGGAATGAGTGAGAAATTTCTTGGTCACTTGCTCAAATGTTGCTCAGTTGTTGCTCCCAGTCACTCTGGGAACAGTGACAGAGAAGCCACTCACCTGTATCAGCCTTGTGACAAAGGCCAATGTGGGTGAGACCCTTCTTACTCACTGCTCAGACAGCTGCTTGATTGCTGCTCCCAGGGTGGCCAAGTACAAAGAAAGAAGCTTTCCTAGCAAGGGAAGACTCTCAATCCTTCTTTGCTGGGGCGGAGAGGGGTGCAGCTATACTCCTGCTTTTCTCCCCAGTGAGGAAGGACTCTCAACCCAAGAAAGATGAGGGAGGCAAAGGACTTTTTAAAAGAACTGACCCCAGATACTCCTCCCCTTTCCCTCCAGAGATGTACCTTCCCCACACAAACATTGTTTCTTCTCCTACCTCTTCTCTCAGTCTTGTTTGATGAAAGAAAGCAGGCGCAACAGTGCAGCTCCAATTTGTCAGCTGAGTCTCAGCAAAGCTCACAATACTTAAGCAGGTTCCCAAATGTAAAAGCTCCTTTTGCTGCCACTTCTCCCTCACGGCCGCATGCTATAATTTGTTATCTCCACCTTGGTCCTAAAGGCCACTGGTTCTTCTCACCTTTTGTGCATGCCAGTACTTTCACCGAAGACTCACCTGTCTCCCCCTTTCCTCACTGCCCTCCTGCCACTCCCTTTTCACTCACTGCCCCCTTGGATCTTTCTACCACCCATGTTGGGAATAACTGACCTAAAGTCTTGTATGCAAAACACATGCACACTTTGATTCCTCTGGTTAATACAACAGTGTGGTGGGAAAAAAGGATACAAAGAGGGCCTCTGGTTTTCTGAATGCCACAGTATGTCTGATATAGCTTTAGTGCTATTCTCACATGTATGTAGCTTGTGCCATTGTTTTTCCAAGGGGTGTGTTGTGTGATGTTAGAATGAAGGAAGTACTATGGGTTGGGAAAGATGGAATGTAGAATTTATCTTGGATAGGAAACCTGGATCTAGCCACAGGGAAACTGTGTCAGCATCAAATGTACAGCAAGATGGAGCAATGGATAAGCAGCAAGCTTTGAAACCCTTCTGGCTGAAGTGACTGCACCAGAAACGGGCTTTTGATAGAATCCTGAGTGGAATGAATGTAAGTAGTTCAAAAGGAAATTAAGATAGCCCTTTGAGCATTTTGTGGATGTCCCAGGAGGAAAACCTGTGAATCACAGGATGGCTGAGGAAATTCGCCTCTCTGGGAAATCTCCTAATGTGAGGGTGAGATGAAAGAAAACATGTATTTGATGAGGAGAACAATGGTTGCTAATGCTGCTGTTAATGGTGAAGAGTGTTTGCCATAAGTCAAATGTCAAGACCTGATTGTAGGGTTTCTAGAATGTTCTTAAAATTTTGTAGTTTGGAGAAAAACAGATTGTCTATGGGACTAGCTCAGAAAAGCCTTCCAGGCTGTCTCTCAGATCTGAAGAATGGACTTTCGTCTAGAAGATGACAGGAAAGTGTTTACCACCCTGTGCCTTCCAGACACACATTTGGTCAGATTGCTATCCTACAGTTAATAAAGGTGCTCACACACGGACACACCAAAGTTGTAATCCTAAATTTTTATAGGGAGTTGGTGCTGTATCACAATATTAGCCCTTTCTGATATATAATGATGAGTTTGGGATTCACAGGGGCTAAACAGAAGGCAAAAAGAGGTGCTTTCAGGATGGCTTGAAGACGTGGCGTTTAGATGACACATGCTTTGAAGCCAGCAGAAAAGTGCCCTTGTGCATAAAAAAGTTGTTTTTAAAAGAAGCAGCTTTTTCCCACTTCTTCTTAGCTTGAAGCCATGCCATGTGGTCATGACATGAGAACTCCAGCTGCCTTGGGAGCCGGTGGTGCGGTTTCAATGTGGCTTCAGAAAAGGCAGCTTCAAGCCACTTTTTCCTGCCCATCTGTTTTGCCCCACAGAATCACAACAGCATCAGTATTGTTACAGTTTATCCCATTAAACAATATACATAAAGCAGACTTTTTTCCCAGTTGAGAATATTAATAATTGATTATGAAATAAATATTTAATCACCTACATATAAGTCTGTCACTACCCTGAACTAGGGGGCTAAACAGACAGGCAAAAAGAGGTGCTTTCAGGCTGGCTTGAAGGTGTGGCATTTAGATGACACATGCCTTGAAGCCAGCAGAAAAGTGTCCTTATGCAGAGAAAAAACATTTCAAAAAGAAGCAGCTTTTTTCCCCGCTTCTTCCTGGCTTGAAGCCATGTCATGTGGTCATGACATGAGCACTCCAGCTGCCTGGGGAGCCAGCAGTGTGGTTGGTGGGGTTTCAATGTGGCTTCAGAAAAGACAGCTTCAAGCCACTTTTTCCTGCCCATCTGTTTCGCCCCTAGGATGACTTTGAATATTTTGACCTTTTCCCTCACTTTCTCTTTTGAAATACTTACCTGTACAGTTTGTGTTTTAAAATCCTGAGAAATAACTGGAAACATTTGTTTCCAGAAGCATTGCTTTGAAATGTCAAAACTGATACACATGGGTGAACTGTTTTGCTGTATGTTGAACCAGACCTATGAAAATATTAGAACAAAGTATGCAATCAATGTGAAAAAGTAATATTACAACAAAAATATTCTAATAATGTCCTAACATTATGAAAAATGGAAAAAAAAAAGAATAGAGAAAATGTTTACAAATTCTGTTCAAATAACTACAAAGGAAATTTTAAAAATGATGGGTACTTGTGAAGGGTTTTTTTTAGTTGGTAAAGAAAAGGAATCCACACAATGTCGGTTATACAACCATCACCACCAAGAAAGATGCAAGGAAGCCACATAGTGTCAAACTAATTGGCCACTTAGGCACTCCTGCTTCACTTCTCATAATCAAGTAGGAAAAAGCAGAACAAACAAAATGATCTCTTCCATTCAGAAACCTGGTACTCTATAGAACAAGGGCAGCATAACATGAGGCTGTGGATTCTACCAATCCAGAATTAGACTTCATAGTAAGTACCCACTGGATGGTGAGAGGAGGAGACAAACTGGACATATTCACATGTCCATAACCCTTCAGAGCAGAAGTGACTCTGCAACTACATCCTGAACCAACCATCTCTATTACTTGAATTAATCAGTTTTGTAAGGTCTACGTAATGAAGATGGTAAGTGGCTCTAACCTGAATAAATGCTGGCTCTAACCTGAATCAATAGCTCCTACTATATTTACCTGCTTACCTAATTTTTTGAAGTACTGTACTCCTTTGCCCACCCCCACTAGAAGGGATGAGATGGATGACTACAATAGACAGTGCTTTTTTTCATAGTGATGCTTCATTTATGGAATACTCCCATGAGAGAGTTCTGGAAAACAAAAGGCTCTTACTGCTAATCTGGAAGAACCCAGCAAGACTCACTGGGTGACTATGGGGCTGGACAAACTGCCCCTAAGAGGTGGCTGTGTGTCATCCCTGGAAGCACTGGGTTGGGGACACAGCAACTGCATGCTCTAAATACTAACTGACCATCTTGTTGATAGTTAATGCCTGTCTCTTTCATGCTACGTAATTATAGCATTACATAATTAACTGCCATGGCTACATCCTACAGAATCCTGGGATTTATAGTTTGGTGAAGCTGTAGAACTCTCTGGCAAAATATTCTAAATACCTCAAGAAACTATAAATTCCCCAGATTCCATCAGCCAAGACAATTAAAATTATATCAAAGTGTTACAATTGTGTAGTATGAATGATACTATCTAGAATGATCCATTACCTTTCATTAATGTTAGGAGATGATTTCTCCAGGAGATGATTTCTTTGAGTGATTCACAAGCTTTAAAAGTTTGATACTTATTGAAGCATGTAGAAAATTACATTTTTGCAGCTGACATGGTAGAGAAAAGTTAAAAGTGTCTGGATGTTAAAACACACACATAGAGAGAGGGAGAAAGAGTGGTGTATGAGATCTTCCTTCTAACTAAAAGAAACTGATGTCTGAATGATGTCTGAGATCTTTCTAACCAGAAACTGGAACATGCTGGTGTAGCCAGATGACTGAGAAGTTACTCTCTGTGAATTTGAAGCAGGCTGCATATTTGCCTTCCTGACATTGTGCTTATATAACTGCTTATAAATATTAAAGGCACACCACAAATCTTCAGTTTTTATAGGTTTTTTTAACCCAAACCCTAGTACCCTGTACTCTTGACTATGAGGAGAACTAAGGATCAGGTACTGTAACCGTGCTAGATCTTCTCAGTCTATTTAATCATAAATACTTACATTTTCACAATTGATCAAGCAATCAACACTCTGTAGGGGACAAAATGCATCAAACTGCTTGTAGCACTGGCCACTGAGAGGATTCCATAGGAAAAAATATCCATTTTCTTGTGCTGCTACATAAGCTACCTTTCCCTATATTAGCAAGAATAGAAACCACCAGTTTTTATTCTCTTCCAAAGAAAAAAGAAACTATTTATTCGTTATACTTCTTGACTGTTAAGTTAGCAACTTAAAATTTTTTTAAGAGAAAGAAAGACGCAAGGAAATAAATAAATAACTCATTCAGAATAACTTTTTTACATATCTCATTCACCTGAGTGGATATTTTATTTTGTGTTAGAAGACAGTGAAAACTTAAGACAAGCTTTTTCCAAAATAAAATAAAATAAAATAAAAATAAAAAGGATAGTGGTGTGTGTGTGTGTGTGTGTGTAATTATCTTCAGTATCACAAATGGGAAGCTCATGCACTGAGCTTGGGGAAACCTCTTCACACAATAATGCAGTTATAAAAACAACAACAATGCAAATCGCACGTTTGACAGGAAAAATAAAATGTTCATTCAGTTAAAAGGGAAATGAAATAATTTATACTAAAACATTTTTCTTTTTTGTCTGGAATGGAGTTTCTTGCACCTAGAATTTAAGAAGGAATGTCTACAAGTATTAGAGCTACTAAAACTAGTTTACAATACTTTCCTTGTTAGGACAATGCCTATTTATTTTATATCATTCCATCCATTATGCTACTTGTTAATTTTGTGAAGAATTGTACAAAGGAGGATACAAATGTTTTGATAGACTTACTTCTAACACAGATGTCCCCAACAGTACCCAGGCTTTCTTCCCAATATACAGAAGGTAGTTACACAGAAGCACGGCATGTTCTTCTTTATTGCAAACACCCCATTTGATGCAGTGCTGTAAGAAATGTAACAGCATACATTTTAAAAAAGCAGCAGTGTATTTTTATCATCCCATAAAAGGATGCTAGAGTGACATTACCATGAAAATAATCAGAAACTGCTAGGCTTCATGGGCAGCCATATATTAATAAAATATTAAGTTTAAATAACGAAACAAATGCTCTCACGTTAGCTAAATCAATTATTTCTTCTTTTAGCACAATGGAAAATGCTCGGGTGACTAGTTAAAACTCATAAATGCGAGTTCATTTTCAACTGCTTTTAAGGATGACTACCTACTTCTTTGGGTGCCCAAAGATTCCTCATGTTGCCCATCAATCTCAGTTGTCCTGAAGAGAGCATGCCTCTCATAATCGGCCACTAAGTACTATTCTGTATCAAGGAAAAAACCATTTGACTTCCTCTGAGGTCCCCCAAAAGTGAATTTTGTGTACATCACACAGTCTGTCACACAGTCTGTATGTCAAATCAGACCATCTCAAACATCTTCACCCAATTTTGATAAAAATCCAATATCCATTTATGTGTGATGAAGTAACAGACAAGTAGAAAGAAACAGATGCTTAATTCATCCTACAATTTAACCCAGTTTGCAAACCAGGTTATAGGTGCCTCATTTACACTCAAGATTACACCTGCAAGCGTGTTCAGGGTGAATTGACACAAACCTGCCTGAATGAGTTCTTTTGAATACAGATATTTTATCACATCTTTTGAAAAGATGCAGGTTGCCACAAATGTGAATGCACTGATGACATCACATTCAGGGCACCTAGGGGAGAGGCTCAATGGGCAGAGAGGGGGCAGAGGGCTGGGACATACCTAAAGGTCTTGCCAAGCTTTCTTTTTTCCCTCTCAGCGTTCACAGTTCCATGGGGCTCTTTGTGGCTTCAAATTTCCTGCGCTATCAAAGTGGTCCCTTTAAATCACTGTGCAGCTGTTTCCCACTTCTGCCAGGGAATTGATTCCCTTTTCCCTGTGGGCCAGAGCTTGGGGAAATCGGGGGAGCCCTTGGGGGGCATGGTGCAGCATATTTGTTTTTGTTTTTTTAACTTTGACAGCTTCTGCGCACTGTCACATTTGCTTGGGTTCACAGTGGGGGGAGACATGGATGCCATGGGGGGATTCTTCCCTGGCATGCATGGATCTATGGGTGCCCTGGGTTGATTCTTCCCTGGCACATTGGCTAGAGTCTCTCTCCTTTTCTTGTTTCCATAAATAACTTTTCTTATAAATCTGCTCCTCAGATTTTATGGAATTTGAAAGGGATCTAGGGAGATAGAATTGCAGCTGATATTTTGCTTTACTGAATTGTTTGTTGAACAAATTTATACCCAACTCTTCAAAACAAGCATTTGTAGGATAGTTCACAAATGCTGAGCAGTAAAATTTTAAATATTGCACTACCTCTGATGTCATCCATATATCCACATCATCATATTCATCCACAGTGTCTGATATGCAAGGAATTAAAGATACAAATCGTGATATAAGGTCCTGCAAAATAAAGAGAAGTCTATCCCAGGAATGTATGTTAGAAAATTGCACAGATATGAGTTCATCTGAAGTTATTAAAAAGATAAAACAAAAACCATGACGTTCATTCTATTTTTGTTACATTTTGTGGGAGAGCAACTATTTCTAGTTGGCATTCCAGAAAATATAGAAGGAAAGTTTACTCAAAGTAAATCAAAGAAAATGTTACTTAAATCTGAAATGTCATATTCTATGATAAACACTCCATACTTACAGAAGCTGAGTTGGGATCATCAGCACACATATCAAGTAATACTTGTGGTGGATTCAGAGGTGTAATATATTTTGTTACTAAAATATTTCTTCCTTGATTGTCAAAAACTGAAGTTATTATTCTTCTCTTTGGAAACATCATTTTACATGCTTGCTTAAAAATATATGCTCTTTGCAGTAGTGTTTCATCTTCATGATCTACAAGCTAAAACATACTTAGAACTGAGACAATATTTTTAAAATTTCTAAGTGATATTTTCACCTAAATGTAGATGAAGATTTCCTTTTAAAATTATTGCATTAATTCAATGGGGAAAGTATATAAACCAACCTTTTCTGATTCCAGGTTATTTTCAGCAGAAGATAACTGAGGTTCAATAGTGGCAAAGATGCTTAAAAAAGTAAACTCTTTCAAGTTTTGCCCATAACAGTCTTCTATAGGAGGTACATATGTTTTACTCCAAGTATACCCAAGCAGAACTGGTGCTGTATTTACTTGAAAAGTACCACATATCTGTGAACACATCATCAATAGATTCATTCAAATAAAGGCAAGTAATAAGGACAAAATCCCAAAAACTAAGGTGGTAACTGCATTACAATCTAGTTACTTTAAAAGCAATATATTACAAAGGGCAAAGTTCAATTAGGGACTTTGGCTGTCAGAATGGCAGAATCCAGAAGAACTAGAAAAGGCCAGTTTTCCCCACCACTGCAGGCTGGTGTGCAGCCCCAGAAACATCTCTAGAAGGCTGGGAAACTTAGCTTTCAGTAGATGAAGAGGCTACAGAGGGAGAGCAGAAGAAACTTTCGGAAGTTCTTCCAGAGAATTGTTAGATTTTAAAAGATCTCAAAATCTTTAAAAGCATTTTTTTTCTTTACCTTTGATTGTTCCAAGAGAGCAGAGAAAGGAAATGTAACTGATCCAAGCCAATTCTTCCTTACATAAGAGTGACCGCTGCAACTTTTTGGACAAGTATCCTAATGAAACACATAATTTGAGCCAATTGATGGTATTTTAGATGTACGTACATATGTGTGTATATTTGTTTTAGGCACCAACAGATCCACAACTGATCAAATCAAATCACGTTTTGTCACAACTACCAGTCTGAAACATTTCTACTGAGCAAATTTAAAGGGTTTATCAGAGACAAAGTATTTTCCTAGATGTCTAAATTAGAAATTCACAAGTGTACATAATATAAAGATAAGCATAAAATGTACATTTTTGGATATGCATTTTTCCCATTAATATTGCCCTCCTCACATTCAAAAACAGTGATTTTAATAGCATAAATTAAGCCACCGTTCCAAAAGAACTGAAAAAAGAAGTAATATTTAAGCCAGAAAGAAGACATAATATTTAAAACTGTAAAAATTTCAAACAGTTCAGCACAGGTTTTCATTTTATATTAG
Organism: Urosaurus nigricauda; assembly: GCA_034509955.1. NCBI lineage: Eukaryota > Metazoa > Chordata > Lepidosauria > Squamata > Phrynosomatidae > Urosaurus > Urosaurus nigricauda. Next base: position 191,152,026 of record JAOEGL010000003.1, on the reverse strand, counting down.
ATGTCTTCCTATAAACAAGCTCTTAGCTACAGGAGTTTAACATAAATTATGCTAAATTCAGTGCACAAAAATAATAGCACTTTATTTCCTTAAAATGAATGAGTGGAAACATTGACACCTTCCATTACTTAGGAATGGAAACAAAACTGCTTGTTAGCTTCTTTCACTTAGAAATATTTTTATAAATTCAGATTCCATGCACATTTAGAAGAAAAGCATTTTAAAAGTCTACAAATGGATAGAATCCACTGTTGAATAGCTCTTACCATTACAGTACAGTTTTTTCCTAATGCTTAATAGAAATTTACCTCATGCTTTTCAATTACAAATTCATCAAAAATGTTAATATTTATGTCGTCTTTTATTTTAGATAGTCCTATGAAAGTATAATCATGTCCTGGAGAACTGAAACAAAGAAATAAATATTGTAAATCATATTTACAAAAATGCTTTCTTCTGTTTTAAAAGCAGTAAATCTATAAAGAGAGCAAAGGCTATTTTGATAATGAAGTTACTTAATGGTGATACAGATAGATGCGTCTTAGTGCTACCAGTCAAAATGCATTGTTTACTGCCTTTTCCATCCTTTCCTCCTTAAAATGCTTTTTAGTAAGGGGGAAAAACATAAAATAAGTCTTGGAGGCAAAGCAGAGGGTTACAAGAGGGAGGCAATGTTGTCTTTTGCCCCTGTAAAACTCCATGTCTCAGGTATAATGACAACTACAGTATATAAGGGCCTCCTCCAGTTACATTTTCCAGCAGTATTTTATCAAGGCACTTTGGAAGGTTCTGCCTTGAGCAGTTGGGAATGTGTGTGACAGCCTCAACACACTCTGTGAATCTCACCTACTTCCCTGAATGATCAAAAATATTTCCATTCAGGCAGCAGGAACTAAGAAAGCCTGAAGGCTGGTATTTACAGTGCAGACTTATGAATGTTTACTCAGAAGGAAACATTATAGTGTTCAATGGGGTTTACCCTAAATTATAACAGTCCTCAATTTCCCTGTAAAGCAATCTCTGTAATCATAGTCAGATTATTCATTCCTATAACCCAAACAACAAATGATAGCTCCTTTATTTTATCCATTATAGTACATGTAACAGAAGCAACTCATTTTAAATGCCTTAGTAAACAGAAAAGATTTCAGTGTTACAGAACGGTGACTATAGAAAACTTGAGCTTCAGAATACAGTTACATAGATACAGACAACTTACGTAAAATCAACTTGAAGTTCTTCATTCCAACATGGATGGGAGCCATCTGCAGTGCTTGTCTGATACACAGTGTTTTGGAAAGTTACTTCTACAAAAGGGTGGACAGAAACCTAAAACAAAACATATGCTGTGCCTAATTAATTATATTTTTATCTCACTTTCAAACTTATCATGAACTTATTTAGAACTGGAACTCAGGAAAACTCACAGAAGTTAAAACAGAAACAGTTAAATTTTGTATCATGCAAAAGTAAAATTAAAAACATTTTAAAAGTCTACCCATTTAAAAACAACAACGAGAAACAATACTGCATATTGTTAAAAACTCTTTCCCCATGAGCTTCCTAAAGGTCTTTTGAAACAAAAAATCTTCACTTTAGATCTAGGCATGGCTTTTCAACTGTGGTCATATAACTGCCTCCTTTGGGCATGATACAAAAAGCAAGGTCCACAGTCAGTCAGGGTGCAAGCCAAAGGGTCAAACAAACAGCATAGTTGAGCAGTCCAAGAAAGTCAAGGGTTCCAGCAAACCAGAATGGTCAGTCCGAAATCCAAAGATCCAAGCCAAGAAGAAGAGAATCCAGTAACAAGATGCTTTTGCGAGAGAAATCAGTTAACCTCTGACAAAGGCTCTGGTGTCCTTTCTGGGTTTTTATCATCTGCTCTCACAAGTACAGCTGATTCTCAATTGCTGAACATTTCATACAAAGCCTCTGAGACGGCCAGCTGTCCATTGGTCTTCTTGTCCTCCTCCTCATTGTCCACATTTCCAGATGTGAGATTTGGCTCCTGGGGGTTTGCTCCTGATTATCTTCTGGGGCCATAGTCTCTGCTGGTATTGTCAGGGCAGAGCTAGGGCCAGGCTCAGGATCAGGCTCAGGGTCAGGGTCAAAGTCCTCTCCTGAGTCCTCAGCCATGCAGGGCATGACAGTGATGAAGGTCTGGGAGAAGGAAAACTCCATGTAGAAGAGTCCACCAATTCTCCCTCAGAAACCAAAACAACCTGAGCCTCAACAAGCTGGAGTGAAGGCATGGGCGATGCAGGCTTATCTGATGGTTGGGTCTCAAGCCTGATCACTTTCTTGATGGAGGAATGGGAGGAAGAATGCTCATGGTTCCTCTTCTTGTCAGTCTTCTCTCCTTTGTCACTAGCCTTCTAAGGAGGCTTAGAGGTTGACTCAGCAAGGGAGGATCCTCGGGTTCAGTGGCCTCGGTTGAACACTGATGATCGGCATCAGTCCTATGCATAGCTGATGATGTCTCATGGCTCAACCTTGAGGAACCTGAGCGAGCAATGTTCTCCTGATAGCCAGACTCCATAGTAGAAGGTCTCTTATGAGATGGAGTCAGCAGAGGGATATAGACTGTAGCAGTCGGGTGCACATGAGGTTTCAAGGCCCTCTCATACAACAATGACTGAATGTGGAAGAGTTAATTTGTCCTCGCCTGAAGGGTAAAAGCCCTGGAGTGTGTGCAGATCTGCATGCTGTGTCCCTCATCCAGGCAGAGCAAACAACAAGAGTGTTTGTCTTGCCATGGGATTTTGCTCCACAATCATCGCACCTCTTGAAGGACATGGATTGGGATGCCATTTTACCAATCCAATCAGAATCAAACAACATCAAAATCACAAGACAGAGAGTAGTTAAACCATGTCAAAGCGCTGAAATATAACTATGTCGAGGCCAAAACCGGGATAGAGAAGTCAAAATCTAGATGGTAGGGATTTTTCTTTTATGGTAATTTCATATAACCAGCAAAATCAAGCAGCAAAGTTTTTCTTGCTGCAGGGTGCTTACATGTTTTAATGCTGTCGCAACATGGGGAAAATCATAAACACAGAAAAACTATCAAGGAAATAGTGTCAGCCCTGTTATAATGGTGTGTCATAATTTCTTTAAAAAAATAGAAACCTTTTATTCCTCTACAAATGAAATCTCTATAATTTTTTAACAGGCTCAGGGAAAGACACAGAAACAATTAAATATCAGGCCAGATTTTCCTAAGGCTTTTAAACTGCTTCCTTTGTAAATATAAAAATACACCAACTGAATAATATTCAAATACCCAAGATGCTGATGTAAAGAATATAGCTGATGACAAAATGTGGCTTTTGTTTAAACTTTTAGATAGTAGGTGAGATATTGTATATTAATATGTTATTGCTTTGCTCAGGTATTTCATGTCTATACAGTGAAGTCTACATTTTAAATAAAAAGTATTATAAAATAATTACCTCACTGAGAAGATCAACTGTAAGGGCTGAGTTTCCTGAGAAAACATGTCTGCCTCGAGACATACAATTCGGTAAATAAGATGAGGAATGAGCGACTGCACCCCTTAAGATATTAAATAAGAATGGCATACATATTTAAGCTAGCTTCTCTCATGAAAACACTCCATTCTTGTCTATTTATGGTCATGCAGACATAATTGATTAATTGATAATGCAACAACAAGGCAGCAGAAACAACAATTCAGGTTTGCAGTGGTAGAGGGCCACTGAAGAGACCCCTGAAAACTGACCTGTGCTTTGACATGGCAGTTGTATGATGCAGAAGGAGGGAAGAAAAGGCTGATTATAGGAATAGAATTTACTGGCTTTTCATTGTACTGCTAGTTATGTAAAACCTGGAACATTAGTAATTTGTTTGTTTTGTTTGTTTTTTTAAATTAGAGGCCTCTTATAAACTGAGTCCCCAAACTGTAGCTTACTTATCTTGTTTAAAAAATCTGCTACTGACTTTTAGATGCCAAATAAGCAACACCACATACGTTGTTATCCTGAACAAGAGGAGCGGGTCTGTTACCCAAACCCCAGTTACAGAGACTATTTCACAATACATTCTCCATTTATTTTAAAATGATGTCTGAAAAAGACATCCCAGTTGTCCCAAATTCCAGAACAGATTTTAGAACATTTTAGAACAGATTGTGCCATGGAGTGAAATCATTTACATGGTGTAAAATCCAGAGCCTGGAGTACTACTTTCAAAAAATAATTTCTGTTTTTTTGGTCATTACAAGCCCCAAACAGCAACTCATTAAACACTGCTATGTCAGAGATTTGCAAATAAACTTACAGTTAGCTCTCTGTATTCAGATTCTGCATTCACAAATTCAACCATCCAAGGCTTGAAAATACCCCCCCACCAAAAAAAAAAAAACAAAAAACCCTTGATTTTTCCCTTTTATATAAGGGACACCATTTTATTGCCACACTGTATATAATGGGACTTGAGCATCCATGGATTTTGGTATTCATGGGGAGTCCTGGAACCGGTTCCCAGAAGGTACTAAAGGCCCATTGTACTGTGTTGCTCATAACTCATGGGGGGAAGGATAGGAAGTTAGCACTTACTATACGAGGTGGGTAAAAGGTTACATCCCTGCTGTGTGCCTGAAACAAGAATCTCATACTGTATCTCTTGCAGTGGTCCCCAAACTATGCTCTTTAAGGGATTTTAGACTTCAGCTCCCAGTATCCCAAACTACTGGCCAACATGGCTGAGGCTTCTGGGAGCTGAAGTCCAAAATCTCTTAAAGGACACAGTTTGGGAACCACTGCATCTCAGTTGTTGTCTGTGTCATTAATAATCACACTACCACACAGCAATGCAACACCCCAGCAGCATCAGGAGTGTTGTTGGCAAAGATCAATACTACAGTACATAAAGGGAGTCTGGACTTATCTCAAAGTACTGCCAAAGGAGCAGCACAGCAAGAGCCATTTCTGATAGTGTTCATGTTAGAGGATGAACACTTTATTTATTCCAGATCTGGAATCCCGTGTCGTCATTCTGAGTGTGGGAGCAATTATAGTTAATAGTTTTATTTGTTCCTGACTGTTTGGGCAAAATCATGAATAATGTATCTGTTCAAAGTGATTTTTAACAAAATAATGTAGTTCTCTTCAAGCCAGTAGGAATGTACATAGTTTATAATTTTTTTCCCTGTGTCAACAACTGTTGTTAAATATTACTTAGATTCCTCTGAAAAGAGGTTCTGTCTGCATGCAACCTACATTGTACCATTTAAGCCAAATTATTTACATAATAATAAGTTTGAAATGTCATACATTTATAAGGGCACATTACTTTTTCTTTGTTTCACAATGCATTAAACATTTTATTTTAGAAAAGAATTTGATTAAATTTTGGAAGCCATTATGATAAACATATACACTTTTAAAAGATTCTTCTATATATCTATACACTGAAATACTCTCATAGCAGTTCAGCTTTGGATAAAAATAGAACAAAATGCTAACAATGTGTTGATGGTTAGAGGCTACAATAAAGCATGCACTATGTTTAAGATATGATATGTATACCCCATGATTCTATTAATAATGCTTCATAATCATATTAGGGTTGAGTATCCCTTATCCGATATGCTTGAAACCAGAAGTGTTTTGGGACCCAAGTCAAAATATAAAATTCATTTATGTTTCATATACGCCTCATATCCAAAACCTGATTGTAATTTTATACCTAATATTTTAAACAATTTTGTTCATGAAACAAAGAAAGCAAAGACGTCACTGTCTTAACCACCCATGTGGACAGTTTTGGATTTTGGAATATTTTAATTTTGTAATTCCAGATAAGGGAGACTGAACCTGTAAAACACTGTAAAACATTTCCTTCTAGTTTGACCATTATGTTATCTCATATTGTGTCTTTCATTCAGTGATCTTACAGTTACCTTGTGTAGCTGGAAATATTTATCTAAATGATTACATTTTTCTTACACTCCATTTCTTCATTCTAGAAAATGAAGTAATATTTTTAACTCTTTAACTCTTAAAAATCTCATAATGTAAAGCACAGAGGCTTTGAAATCTCTGCATAGTTTCTTGCATGTCATAGGTACAATGCAGGAGAATGCAGATAACTGCATTTTCAGTCTTTGAATTCTATACCTACTTAATTTCCAGCACCTTTCTTCTAGGAATATTATATGCTCTCAATATTCTGATGAGAAGCTTAACATCGCCATCAGAAATAGCCTGAGCTGGAACCTTCCGTCTCTCTTTCCTTTGTGGCTTCAAATGCCTTCTGCGTTCACCTAGCTTGAAAATTGCATCACTCAATTGGCTAAAAAGTAAATACAGAAGAAATTTATATCACAGTCATATATGCTAATATGACAAAAGTGTAAAGTCATTTATATAGTTTTTAAAATATAAAAGTAAAGGTAAAGGTTTTCCCTTAACAAGATTGTCTAGTTGTGACTGACTATAGGGACGGTGACCATCTTTATTACTAAGCTGAAGAGCCAGTGTTGTCAAAGAGGACACTGTGATCATGTGGCCAGCATGACTTCACAGAACACTGTTACCTTCCCAACATGCTTTCGGACGGCTAGGGTGGCAGAAACTGGGACTGGTGATGGTAGCTCACTCTGTCATGCAGCGCTTGGGCCTTGCCAATCTTGCAGTCGTTAGAGTCAGTGTCTTAACTGCTGAACCACTGCATCCCTTTTAAAAAATACTGTATTTTTTTAAAGCTAGGAAATCACTATTTTGAGTAGTGTAAATGTCCTTTAGTGGTTTTCTACCTTCTCACATCTTGTAATTAAAAGATCTGCAAAATCTGACATTACCAACTATTAAAAATATATTTTACGCCTACTCAACCCAATTTAAACAAAGCCAGTTTATAAATATGTACCTCATAGATATAATTTCTTCATAATCATTAACAATATCTGATAAATTATATTTGTGCCGAATGGTTACAATTCGTTTTCTAATTTGCTTTCTCATCTGTAAAAAAATGCATTTAATAAATGTGATTTGAAACTAAATTCTTGTGGGTTTGGCTACAAAGATAAACATTATTTGGGGCATTTCGTCTCAATACACTGAAAACAACTATACAATCAACATTTTTGACTAGATGTTGCTGAAAGCAACACAGATTGTTAAGCAACACTTCTGTCTCAGAATTCAAAAGGAAAAAAGTAGTTAGCATCTAAGTGACAAATTAAAACTTATGTTAAATATATAATCTGCCTCTGACTACAAGAGATTTCCTTCACAAATAACCAATTATCGTCCAGTTAGTCTGACATCAATTCCAGGAAAGATTCTAGAGCAGATCATTAAGCAGAGAGTCTGTGAACATTTAGAGGCCAATGCCATAATCACAAAAAGCCAACATGGGTTTCAGAGAAACAAGTCTTGCCAGACAAATCTGATCTCTTTTTTTGATAAAATTACCAGTTTGGTAGATGAAGGGAATGCTGTGGATATAGTATATCTTGATTTCAGTAAGGCCTTTGACAAGGTTCCCCATGACATTCTTGCAAACAAGCTTGTAAAATGTGGGCTAGACAAGGTAACCATTACATGGATTTGTAACTGGTTGACTGACCGAACTCAAAGGGTGCTCAACAATGGCTCCCTTTCATCCTGGAAAGAAGTGACAAGTGGGGTCCCACAGGGTTCTGTCCTGGGCCCAGTGCTATTCAATATCTTTATTAATGACTTGGATGACAGAATTGGGGGCATACTTATCAAATTTGCAGATGACACCAAATTAGGAGGAGTAGCCAATACTCCAGAAGACAGGATTGAAATTCAGAATGACCTGAATAGACTAGAAAGCTGGGCCAACGCTAACAAAATGAAATTCAATGCGGAGAAATGTAAGGTTCTGCACCTAGGGAGGAAAAATGAAATGCACAGATATAGGATGGGGGACATCTGGCTGAATGAAACTATGTGTGAAAGGGATCTAGGAGTCCAAGTAGACCATAAGTTGAACATGAGTCAGCAGTGTGATGCAGCAGCTAAAAAGGCCAATGCTATTTTAGGTTGCATCAATAGAAGTATAGTGTCTAGATCAAAGGAAGTAATAGTGCCTCTCTATTCTGCTTTGGTGAGGCCCCACCTGGAATACTGTGTCCAGTTCTGGGCACCACAATTCAAAAAGGATGTGGAGAAACTGGAGCGGGTCCAAAGGAGGGCAACTAAGATGGTGAAGGGTCTGGAAACCATGCCCTATGAGGAACGACTTAGAGAGCTGGGGATGTTTAGCCTGGAGAAGAGAAGGTTAAGAGGTGATATGATAGCCCTGTTCAAATATTTGAAGGGATGTCATATTGAGGAGGGAGCAGGCTTGTTTTCTGCTGCTCCAGAGACCAGAACGCGGAGCAATGGATGCAAGCTGCAGGAAAAGAGATTCCACCTCAACATTAGGAGGAACTTCCTGACAGTAAGGGCTGTTCGACGGTGGAACACACTCCCTCGGAGTGTGGTAGAGTCTCCATCCTTGGAGGTCTTTAAGCAGAGGCTGGATAGCCATCTGTCGGGGATGCTTTGACTGGGAGTTCCTGCATGGCAGGGGGTTGGACTGGATGGCCCTTGTGGTCTCTTCCAACTCTATGATTCTATGATTCTATGATTCTATGGAAAGAATATGGACTGGGAACATGGCCCGGGGGAAGAGGCTTTAAATAAAACATATCATATCCAGAGTCTTACACCTTATAGTGGAATAGAGAAAAATATTGCCAATCACTCCAACAAGGGTATTTTTACTTACACAAATAAGAAAAGTATGGTCATTCATGTTGCTTCATCTGGACTGGATATCAGTGTGGCCAAATAGGTAAAGCACTTTACACTTAACATTGTAACCTGGATCTACACAAGACTATTTGTGATCTAGGACTGAGCATTTGTGAAAGAACAATCTAGCACTGAACAAAAAAAAAAAAAAACACAAAAACTATTTTATGTGATATTAGTCCAGCCCTCAGATATGCTGATATACTCATTATGGCACCAGAGCCTACATCTGCCTACATCACACTAACAGCACTGTGTGAAGTATGAATGGAAAGAATATTCACAAATATTTATAAAATGATCAATAACATGTTTCTCAATGTCAAGAAACCATGATAAAAAGTTCATGTAGTACATGGTTGTTTGGTACAGAAAAACATAATGTTGAATGAAAAAGATAATATTTATGTGCTCAGAAAATGCTGTTTTAAGTAGAAATTACCACATGTGTGGATAAGTTCTGTAGTGTGAACAGTCTTCAAAAATTGCACAGTTGCACTCTCACAGCGGGAAGAAAATTTCTAAAATTACTTATTGCTTCCTTTGAGTTACCACAGATTTACATTCTTAGCATGAGGTCAGTGTAAGTACTGTACTTTAATTCTTATTTAAAAAGGAATCATTCCCTGGTGAAAAGTGAGAGCTTAATCTGAGCACCTAAAAGAACCACCGTCTTACTCTTTCATACATCCACCCTTTAGGGTGAGCACAGTTATGCCTGCCAGAGTTCTGTCAGTTCTTTGATAGAAGAGTTGTTCTAGAACTTGCCACATAGCCCAAAGGCTCCACAAAAAACTAATTATATTTTATTTTTAGATTTGTAGCTTGGCCCATTAGGAAACCAAAACAACTATTATTGATACAGTGATGTCATCTGAGACGGCCATACAACAGGGAAAGACCATCACATGAGACTCATTGGGGAACAACAGTCCTTAATTCCAATACAAATTGAAATAATATATACATGAATTTCCAGCACAGCAGGTAGTTTTGCAGCCCTTTCTCTTATAATACAGTGGTCCCTTGCCTTACATGGAGGATCTGTTTCGGATACCCCCCACCACTACCCCCCCGTGTAAGGCAAAAAATGTCTATGCTCGAGCCCCATTCAATAGAATAGGGCTCGTGCTTGTGGCACGGGAGAGCTCGTGTGCTGCTGGCACGCGCACCATTTATTCTCCCATCTCACGGCATCGGCGTAACCTGAAAGCCGCGTATGGTGTGCCCGCGTATGGCGTGGGCACACTGTATTACATTTATCAAAAGTATCATACCATGCTAATAAAGCTGATAGAACTATTCCTTTGTGCAGAAATAGGATCCACATCTGTCATCAACATGTCCTTTTCTAACTGACTTCTATATTGCTGAAATGAGAATTAGGCACATATATCTCAAACATTTCCTTTCTTAATTTGCTTCAATTTTCCTGAAATAGCAATTGGGTTATTTTAATAAATTAAATATTAATCTATACTTGATTGTTCAGCCAGACAGAAAGACAATATCTAAGTTACCAACAATTATGCTCCACTTTCTTATTAGATAGAGATTCTCAGAGCTTCAAACAAGTACTTTCTATGTGATTTGTTATAGAATTTATGTCTTGATTTTCCTATGTACATTTTAGAAATTTACTTTTTTGGGGGGGGGGGGGTCGAAATATTATTCAAGTGTTTACTATCCACAAAAATATCTGCCCAACCATTAATAGACCCTTACATTACTTCTTTAAGGGGAAAACTGAACAGAGTAGATTTCAACAAGATATAGAACTCTCCCAGGGCAGGAAAAAAGCAAACAGAAGCCATGTTGGTCCATAAGAAAAATTCTTCAGTCTGTTGATGGACAAAACTTTAATTACCACCAGCTCAGAAGCTTATTGCATGTATTATTAAGCCAGTTTATCTGGTTTAAGAGTTAATTCGGGCGGCAGCCTAATCTTATCACACACTTTTTACTGCTGAAATTGCCAACCAAATACATCCTGGGGGCGATCCCTTCTTGCAGAGTTGCTCCTCCCCACTCTTTTCAACTCCAGGAGTCTTCCGATTTAAGAAAATGGCTGCTGGAGCAGCTCTGCAAGCAGGGATGGACCCAGGTTGCATTCGGGCAGCAATTTTGGTGGTAAAAAGCATGTGATAAGATCAGGGTGCTGCCCAAATTAACCCTTAAACCAGATACAAGTAAACTGGTTTAATAATACATACTATAAGCTCCTCAGATAAAGCAAAATAGAGAGCAAGCTTTAAAGTTCTTCAGTAATCTTCATCAAGGGGCATGTTAAATACAGTTAAAGTGAGGTGAGATAAAAACTTGGTGTGCTATTGAAAGTGTAGTCAGATTTCAGCTCATCTAGAAATCACCACAGCATAGGCCCAGTATTCTTTTTCTACTCATATGAGACAGTCATTGAAAAACTGAGGTTGGCCTAAAGAGATCCCCCATACTGCAAGTGTCTGCACAGTGACACCTGAAAATTATACTACAATATGTTGGACTGGCTGCTGTACTGACAGGTGATTCACTCAAGTATCAGTAGAAACTGAAGTGCAAGTAGTAACTGGTGCTGTGAAAGGAATCTGCTCTTCATTTTCTTTCTTTTTCTCTCTCGCAAATTATTTTGAATGGAGTCAGTTCAATGACGCAACATTTTCTTATCCTTCTTTTGTTACAATGGATCTGACAATGATTTTTCCGGGGTAACAAGAGAAGAAGACTTATGCTGAAAAAACACTGGGATGGAGCAAAACTGTGTATGGATCAGTGGATCCTTCACTGGTGGAGATATAGTGGAAAGTCTGTCATGAAGCAAAGCTGCCTTTTCAAACTGGGCTGATCACAAAATCAGTACAGAGTAAAACGCGGTTAAGCCAAGCCATGCCCTCCCTCCAGCCCATCCACCTTGGTCCAGACCTCAGAGGGAGTGAAGAACTGCTGGATTTGATATCCTTCCATAACACCATTCCCTTCTCCTTCTGTGTCGTGTCTCTTTAGATTGCAAGCATAAAGGTAGGGAACCGTCTAATTAAATGATTGTATGTACAGTGCTGTGTAAATTTACAGTACTATATAAATAAAGGTTAATAATAATAATGGTACTGATGAGGAACATGTCAAAAATTAAATCATTTTCTGTATCTATAGATTGACTTCTCTTGAGAGTGCTGAGGCTTTGAAGTAAGGGACAGTAGTCAGGGAATGATTTTAGCCATTTGATCTGCTTGTTCCAGAGCTTTACTTCTTGCAGATTTATATTATATGTCACATGCTTAGGATAAAAGCAGAATGAAGGCAAATAAAAAGGTATTCAAGTACTATGTAAAACTGAAGGCCAAGGTTTACTGTTAAAATGAAATACCTGGAGGACTGTGTCTGGTATCTCTCTGTCATAAAGAGGAATCTGCTGAAAACAGTAGAAGTCTAACTGTCCTAAGCTTCTCAGCTGCAACAGCTGAAAACGTTTGCAATTTTTAATGTCTTCTGCAGTGGCAAAGTTAAATTCTTCCTGCAGCTGTTCAAGACGAAAATATTTAGAATCACTTTGTTCTTGGGATTTTGCATACTGTTAGAAAATGGAAAATATAAATAAGAATATGCAGCTGATTAGTTAACTACAGCAAATAAATATTGTTATATAAACCCCAAAAAACATTATTATTTTGAGTACTATTTCAATTGTTATACATTAAAGATGAGAAAGTACAATTATTACAGGAAGTGCAAAAATCACCAATCTTTGCCACATCAGAAGACAATTGAATAGATCTTGCAGATCTGGATCAGATACTGAATAAAATCTATGTCAAATGTACATCTAACCTTTCCAAGAAGGGTATGACGTGACAAAGGAGTTGTTCCTTCAGCTATTCTGCACTCAGCTTTATACTAATGTCATGTGTATAATAATATAATATCAGGCAAATAAAAACATCATCTCATGTATGTTATCATACATTTTAAAATAAAAAACAACAAAGAAAACTAAAACCAACTGGAAACAGAAGGAACTAAAGGCCCAAACAGACAGCCCTTTTAAGATGCTGCCTGGGCATCATTGGAATGTGGCATTTTGATGCCGCATGTCGCAATGACACCCTGAAGCTGTCCGGAAGTTGGGCCAATGGGAATGGACCAACTGGGCTGATGCAGTGTGGTCCCCATTGTGGTTAGCCCATAGCCAGTTTGGGGCATAATCCTCTACACTGGCCCTGGATTAAGCAGCTGTGTAGATGCACCTAGCCTCTTATCTAGATTTTAAACCAATCGTTTTAAAATATACAGGCAACTCCTTAATTTCTGTTATTAATTTACCCCGCAAAATAAGCTTAATTATTAGATGTTAAGATGTCATCATTACCATTACTAATTCAAACAAATCTGTGTAGTCAGGATCATTAGGATCAATATTGATTTCTTTTGCCCAGTCAATACATTTCTTTATATCAGAATGCCACCAAATTCCAGTTCCTTTTCCTGACCTGATATTCCTTGACATACTGAAAAAGAAAATAAATAAAATAAAATAAACACACATATTACAGTTAATTTTAAGGGTTACTGACACTGCTTTAACCTCTTTGTATTTACCCACAATTGTTTCAACTTTGAAAACAATATATATTCTTCAGATCAATGACATGGACACCAATACTTGCATGGTCCCCTGACATCTTCATGGCTGACCTAAAATAATGTTTTCTCAGCTCCAGTCCTCAAACATCTCTTCTCTGCCTGAGATATATTCATGATATCTTTTTTATTTAGACTCATGGACAAGAGACTCTGATGAAGTTCCATCATGACTTCAATTGATTTCTACCTCATCATCAAACCAGTCTATAGCATCCCAAAAAACGGACACATTTTTGGGTACTATTATCCCACTCCATAAAATATATTTATGCCTAAATTCAATTTTACACCCATTGAATTAATGAGAACTAAATAAGTCAATACTTATGTAAGCTCCACAAATGTAGTGGGTCTAAATGTGACTAACAATTAAGGTTAAGGCACATGGACCACCCTTAAGCAGAAACCTATTGACTACTACATGCATTCATATGCATTCAACTTCAACTCAGTACATTCAACAAAATCTGTTTTTAACAGCTATGTCCTACTATGTAACTACCAGGTCCTGTGATATATTTCTGTTAGACTTTTCAGAGAGAGATTAGTAACTAAATTATTTAAATTAGGCATTTCTCAGACTACAATATCCCTTGCAAAAAAGTGGAGAAAAACAGAATAGCAGGGGCAGACAGGTACTCGGGAGTATCTATTGTTACTAGATTTGTCCCCAGAGCACTTGAATGAATTCATACATGTTCTGAGTACACATGTCTATCAAGGATCTTGTGACTTCGACAAAGAGGCATATATCTAAAATTAGAAATGGCAATATTTTTAAAAAAACACAAATTTTTGAACAAAGGATCTTACAGACAGATTTCAGTGCAAATAGGAATTCATCAAATGTTTTAACTGATGCAAAGATATTGGGGTTACCACCCAAGAACTGTTTTGTTAATTGTAACTGTTGTGGCAATTATCACTAACCAAATGTTTTACAGTGTAATTGTATCTGACACCACTGTTTACACACACACACCCATCACCATGTCTATACAAATCTGCCAACATAGCTGCCACTTCAAACATCAAATGAAGTAAGCCATGTCTACAAAATTCCAGGCTAGATTGGGACTGTATGTTTTTAATCTACACAGCAGGGCTAAGTAATTTCTGAGGGCTTGGGGGTCATTTTTGCTGTCCTGCACATCCGCAAGGCCTAGCCCCACCCAAACTTTAGGATGGCTAAAATTACAAATCTTCACAATAATTTAAACATACTCTACTGTGTATAGCTATGGGGTGGTGGGGTATAACTATGGCATGGTGGGGGACAAAATGACAGCTTCTTGCTATTGTATGCCTTCAAGTCATTTCTGACACCTGTCACAGGGTTTTCTTGGCAGGATTTGTTTGCAGGGAGTTTCCATTGCCTTCCTCTTAGGCTGTGACTTATCAGGTCACCCAGTGTGTTTGCATGGCAGAGCAACGTTCAAAATACTTCACCATACTGCATTGTCTCCCAAATAGGAATTCTGTCTCCCTCAATGAAATATTCCTTCTGTCCCCAAATTTCTTTTCAATTCAATATGCAGTTCTAGCATAGCATCTGAATAACAGTTTAGCATTTATAAATACAGTTTAGTCATCCAAAGAAAAGTTGTGGGGGGGGGATTACCAAAGGAATGAGAACACAGGAAAGAAACATTCTCGGTATGAACTATTTTCAGTGTCTGTATTCTGATTTGGAGGAACAATGCCCTCATCCCGCCCCCAATATACTCTTAAACAAATTATTTTAGGTTAGAAAAGATTTGTTTAAGAAGTAGGGAGTAAAAAGCCAACAACCTTTGCCCATACCTGCTCTACAAAAGGGCAGAGTTACTTGATCCTGAGAAATAAAATTGACTGCTTGCCCAATTATTTTTTAATGCAGAATTTATCTCTAGCACTAACTAGAATACACATGCTCTTTCTGAGGCAAAGAAGAGATGAGATTGTGATAGCAAAGCTATTACAGAACCATTTAAGTATTAAAGTTATATTTTCAAAGACAGGAGGATTCAAAAAGTTGGTCATGACATTGTGATATTCTGTTGATCCTAATAAAATAATCTGTGTAACTTGCAGAAAATAAAATTGTGATCTTTATATACGGATTTGGAGAAGAAGTCAGCAGACTTAACATTCTATTCAGCAAACAATTCATGTTGCCTACCTGGCCTGTAAACCAACTGGATGACCTTGGGCCAATCACATTCTCTCAGCCTCAGAGGATGACAATGGCAAACCTCCTCTGAAGAAACTTGCCAAGAAACCCCCATTATAGGATTGCCTTAGGGTCATCATTAATTTGGAATCGACTTGAAGGCAAACAACGCACACATCCACCTGATAAGCACATATAGGACAGCAGCCTAATGTATAAATGTTCCTACCTAGTACAGCCAGCAGGTGGGAAGGGTGCTAAAGGAATTCCTCTGTCATCAACTGTCCAAAATAAGGAATATAATACTTTTCCTGATGTCAGAATACATAGTTCTTCAGTTTCATTCTCATCAAGATAAAAAGGTATATCTGCAACAGAAACATAATTGAAAAAAGCCTTTTTATCATAACAGTACACTCTAAATACATTTTTAAATGATGTCTTGCTTGTTCATTACTGTAGTGTTTTCCCACAATGGATAAACCCTTATAGAGAAACAAATTAAATGTAATTAACACTATAGCTGACATCCTTAAATGTATTTGCATTGTTTGGGTGAAGCAAGTGCATTGATATATGTATAATGTATTGCTTTCAATCCCATGATGTCTTGTGCTAACGAACCAATGTTCAGAGTGAATCATCCAGACAACAACAGTATTAGTTAAATCTTTAGTAATGAAATGTTAGGGACAAACTAATTATGACAGCAACAGATCCATTTATTTAAATATGCATCTGCCCCAAACACATTACAAAAGGGCTACTGACCAGACAACTGAATGCAGAAAGCCAAATATCCCCAATGTTTTCAGGCTCCTAATTCCATGTGTGGGTTAAAACCCATAATTCTAAAATACAGTTCTATCATGGAACAATATCAACATTGTTAATGCTGAGTTAATGTCTGGTTAATGCTGAGATGAATTTTAAGACAGGAGAAGTGAGAGCTGGTATCCTTTCCTCTTTGGTTACAAGTGATCTAATATCACCTCCTCCTAGTAACTGAATATTCGTCAGTATCTCATTTTTTTCTGTTATAAACCCTTGATATAGTTTTATTGCTAAACCCTTATGACATTTTTTCCTCCTTCTAACACAAAACACATTAATAACCTCATATTATCTATATCTTGCACAATTTCTTCAGCCTAAAGCCAAGATATGTTCTATCTATCTGTAATCAAGTGGTGCTCATATTTTTTTTACTTTGTCAATCCAGCTCTCAGTGTTGATCATGGTGACTTTGTAATATATTGCTTTTAATGATCTCTACAACAGCAATCAACTTCTTGTCTATTCAGTTAAAACTGGTATGATTGACTTACTACTTCCCACCGCCCTGTCCACAGGTTTAACTTGCTGCTCGCAACTAAATTCTACCTCATCCAAAACATCTTTGCTTTTTAATATAATATTGCTGGGGACAGGCAAGTACACTCTGGCCAACAAGGATGGTTTTCTACTTGATTCAAAAATCTAAAATGGAAAAAAAGTACTGCTTAGTTGTTAGGTAAAGCTCTGTCAAAGTAAGATGTTTCATAATAATTACCTAAAGCAAGAGAAGAAATTTGAAAAGAAATTACAGTACTGTATACCAAAAACTACCAATGTTGTATTATAAAAAATCTACTTTTAAATAAATAGATTTGTTGACTCAGCATCAAATGTTGTGCTTCTTTTTGTCAAACAAAACTATGAACAACATTTTGTTGGGATGAGAAAGGCCACAGTTTTACTGGTTACAGACAAAGAAGCTAGGTTCCAGGTCCAGGTCCAAATCCAGACATCTGATGACCTGCCTGCTGGCCAGTATGAACCAATTCCCCCAGCCTGCCTGCTGGGTAGACTTGAAATAACATACATGGAATGCCACTTCAGCAGATACCACTATATGATTCACTTGCCTCTCAGAGCCATTTGTCCCCAAGCTCAGTGTAACCCTGGTAGCCTATACCCAATGTAATTTAAGGAGACCTCCACACTGGCTATGATGGGTGCACAGTCCAGTCTCCCATTCAACTGATATGACACTCATGTCAAGGCTCCAAAAGTTATGACAAAAGGATAGCAGCTATAACAAAATAGAACCAAAATCTGAACAGTTATGTAACTGAGGATGTGGGGCTGGGACGAAGATTGAAGCTGACTATTAGTGTTGAAGGGGAACCATTTAAAAGGGTTGAGAATGACGATAGCATCACTAAGGGGGGTGCAGCCCACACCAGGTGACAGCCCAGAAGAGGGGATACCTGGCTGAATGGCCCCAGGCATCCCTTCCTCCCTGCCTGGTATGGCTTTACATGTGTGTAAAGCTGTGACAGGCAGGGAGTTGAGGGTGAGTCTTTTTGGCCCCACCCCTGAAGCCCTGCCCCCAAAGCCCACACACACACACACACACACACACACACACTGGGTGTCACCCAAGTGTGGAACACCACTGGAGAATGGAACAAACTAAAGTTTCTAGTCACTTCCAAGCCCTATCATTGCCAATAATCTAACTGGGTCTGACTGGATGGACTTCATGTTCTTTCCCAAAGACACTGTATGGTTGCATGGTATTACATTCCCAAAATGAAAAGCCTTTTCATTTTTACTATTTGTACATGTTGGTACAAGCAAGCCCTAGCAGGTTCCTGCTTACTCTTAGGATAGACATGCATGATATGAAAAGGGCAAATTATACTTTTATATGTTCAGGGCTACATATAAGTTCATGCAATGTACTTCTGGCCAACATATTACCTTCAAAATATCTAAATTATCATAAGTAATATGGTTAATAAAAATTACAAACAGTGTTATGACATACTAGGCTAAAGACAATGAGTTTAAGTTTCAGTTATGGTATAACATCATTTAAACATGTTACCTCTAAGCAAAGAGATTCGGGCCAGTTTAATACTTGAATTCGAAACATTTGCTGAAATATTACTTTAAAATCCTGACAGAGAGGTGCTTCCAGAGTAGAAGAAACCAATTTATTATTGTAATATATTTTAATAAAGTATCTCTCCAGCTTGACTTTGTCTCTTCTCTTTTGTTCATCTCTAGGAATACAGACCAAACAAATCAAAGAAATATCTGATTAGTATTTAAATATATAATCATATCACAAAACAAAGGTAACTTGTGCAGAAAAATGAAGCATATTTACCAACTGCACAGTAAAAAATCATTTTTGTTTAAAAATGTACTGCATTAAATATCAACAAACAAAAATATAGAACTGGATGAATATCCTGAGAAATACTCTTACATACCCTTCTTGCTAGATACTATGGGGTACTATCTGACATTTTTTACAATACCATTTTATAATGAAATCAAGATAATACATTATAAAAGCATACACTATGCAAAGCTGAAAACACTTTGAAACTCACATGGGGCACATGTTTGCTGTTGTTATTTCTGTCACAAATGTGAGGTGTGGTATGAAGAGAGATTCATTCCAACCTCCAAGTTCTGTTGCAGTTTGAAGTACATGAGATGAATCCAAGCAACCCTAGAAATCAATATTAACATGTTTACTGCATCTGGTATTATTTCAAACAGACCACAATGTCTAGATTTATTTTTATTTTAGAACTACATATAAAATTGGAAAATATGTAAGATCAAGCACTCTAGTTAAAATTTATAGCAAAGAGGCAATATTTAGGTCTGCTATATTTCTGTAATACGAGTAAGACATTAATATACATAAAGAGAAAAGGTAATGACACCGGTGTCATGTGTCTGACTGCAGCAGACATATTTATTTTAAAATTATTTCAGAATCTTATTTCTTCCACATGTTGAAATTCTGTTTGATAATAAGTATCAATTTAAGCCTGGGGGCAGGGAAATGTCTAATTAACAAATTGTAAGCCGCTCTGATAGCCTTGGCTTAAGAGTGGAGTATAAATAAAATTATTATTATTATTCTCATTTTTCTTTACCGCTTTTTCATCCTCTTCAGATACTTTGGCTTCACAGCTGTCCAGTTTGGAGTTATTTGCCAGCCTTGTTGAAGGACAGAAAGGAAGCAATGAAATCTCTATAGATGTCTACACATAGTCCTAAATCTAGCTAATTAGTCCCAACTAGATTAGGACTATTGAATCATGGAAACTTCTGTCGACATTTACATAATTCCATTGGCTCAATGGATGTATTCGAGTTGGGACTAATACTGTAACTGTATTTAGGTCTGAGGCTCAAACTACACAGAAAGTTGCATGATTCCCCTCCCCCTTACTTTCAATGCAAAGAGTGTATAATTGAAAAGTGGGAAGAGTAAAGAGGGGAAGGTGGTAACATTAAAACATTCCTTACAGGTGTGTTTACTCAGTAAGTATGAGTTTATATATATGTTCTGAGAATATAACTGGTGTGGAGCTACAAAGCTGATAGCAGGAGCCTCTAGGAGGCTCAGAGTGGGCAGCTGGGAGTAACAGGGTCCAGAAATGGCAGCAGCACCAAGCAATACACAACCATTTGTCAGCAACCAAGGAGGTCTATAGTTGTAACAGGACAAAGAGAATGGCACCAAGCTGTGTAGGGGTGAGAAATTTTTAAATGACACAAGCAGAATGCTTGCCCAACAGTGAAGTGGTGGCCACTTAGCTTTCCTGTTCTGGGAGATCAAGAGGATGACAAGGTAGAAGCCTATCCCCAGTTCCCAACCTTTGAGAGTAAAGGAGGGCCTGAGATGACAGGCAGAGGAGATGCAGGTGGAATTTTCCAGGCCTTGACCTTGCCTGGAACAGACATCCATCCAGCTGACCACAGAGAACCAAGAAGAGTGGTCCAGAGTCCTAGATCCAAATCACACTCCAGAAACAATCCAGTCTGAGATTACTTTTAACTGCCCTGGCTCAATGTTAGGGAATTCTGAAAACTGTAGTTTTTTGAGACAGTTAACCTTCTCTGTCACAGAGCTCTCGTGCCACAATAAACTACATTTCCCAGGATTGCCTAGCACTGAGCCAGGGCACTTAAAGCAGTCTCAAACTGGATTATTTCTACAGTGTGTTTTTGGACCATAGAATGCTATTTAAATCCCTCTGGAGGATTAGGAAGTGTCTGGCAAATGGCAGTGGTCACCATGCTATGAGTCTGATGAAGACACACATGAGAGTCCCCTAGGAAGAACCACTGACAGGGCCAGTTCAATTTTAGAGCCAGGCCAGGAGTTTGTGTGTGTGTGTGTCTGTATGCGTGCACATGCGTGCATGCGCAAAAGAAAGGATGGGCTTAGATCTACTAATCTGAGCACCTGGAAGCTTTGGAGGGGATTTAGGCCCTATACAGGCCAGCCCAAAAGGCCAGCCTGTGGGTGGAGTCAGGGCACAGTGTCTTGACAATGGACATCTTGACTCTGCCCCAGGGTGTCATGATGCCATGTGCCATTCCAGATGGTGTGCAGCATCATGGTGTGCCTCTGGTGCTGCATCCAGATGATGCAGCACCAAAAGGGCGTTATACAGCCACGCTGCCATAGCTATGGTGCCTTTCGGAGGGCGCAAAGAGGAGCCACATTTTGTGGCTCCTTTTTGCAACCTCCAGAGGCCGGATCGGAGCCACAGCGTGAGGATGCTGCAGCTCCGATCCAGCCAAGAAAGGGGCAGCCTTCCGTCACTCCATGGGGCAGTGTGTAGAACCCTTAACTTAACCTGTGAAAGTTTATGATGGCTGGAATTCTGGGAAGAGTTGCATATGTAAATGAGGTCTGAAGACATTTAGTTGTAGCTAGCATTTTCAACTTGAACATACTTACCTCTACAACCATAATCTGCGAAGACTGATTTGTCCAAGATAGCTCAGGGGAATTTGTGTGGCATTAGTCCCTGGAAATAAATAGTTTGACCTCATCTATGATATGATATGAGCACTATTTGCTGGCTAAGGAGTAGTAACAGCATTTGGTGCAGTTATGCTGGCCACATGACCACTGGGGTCATCTACGGACAACACTGGCTCTTTGGCTTAGTAATGGAGATAAGCACCACCCCCTACAGTTGGTTATGAATTCATTCATGTCAAGAGACCACCTTTGCCTTTACCTTTAAGGAGTAGTAAAGGAAGGCATGGGGTTTAGGATCCTTGTCTTGTAGTGTGCATTCCATGACACCTGCCAATGTAACTTCAATCCTGCCTAGTATATTTTCAATCTGTTTTTATAATTAATATATTACATTTTCTAATTCTGCATGTGAGTAAAGCACATGCCACTGAATAACAATTTCTATATAGAATGAAAAGGCAGTTCCCAAGTATTATGAATGTTTTATCCACTTACCTTTGAAATTGCAGCTTTACTGTAGTACTGGTAAATCTTTGTTTCATACGTACAGATTTTATCTGTTTCCATACCTTCAGCATACTTTGTATTAAAGAACTATCTCTTTGGCATTCTTTGTCATATAACCTTTTAGTATGTCTTTTTAGAGTGCAAAACAGCAAAAAAGATCAAGCCATCAAGAAAAAAAGTAAAATGACAAGTTTTATGATTGTCAGTTATTTCTTCTAAAATCTTGACAAGTTTAAAAGTAAACTAACAAGCTTTTTTATTTATAACAAAATATTGTTTTTCAAGTGTCTTCAACTAAAAACAATTAAGGAAATCTCTAAAAGTAACTAAAAGTTTATCTGGAGTATAACAGATTTACCATTGTTTAATAAGTAATAAAAAACACTTTTAATAATAATTTGTTGTTTAATAAATAAACATTTAATTATAAATTTGCTTCCATCATCCAAAAATAGAACATAGGTTTCATATACTATTAAAATGAATATTTTGCCAGTTATATCATCATAGATTTGAATAAAGGAATGGTTCACACAGACCTCACTTCACTCCCATCTTCTCCACTAACCAGCTATAAAATGTGAGGCATTACAGACAGTAGTAGCCCCTTTTACAAAATATTGTAAAATTTTCTCTGGCCAGAAATAGAGTAATTGCTATCCTGCCTGATAAACAGAAACAATGGCTGCAATTCTAGGACCAACGAGGCAGAAGAGATCTGGTGAGCTCATCATAATTTTTTTTTTTTTTATGTCAGTAGAATTCATATGGAGAACAGATTTTTCCAGTGCAACAAAAGGCACGCTTTTACAACCATTTCCTTTGGGAAGAGACTGGAAGTGCTATGACAGCATGCAGAGAGGCACAAAGAAAGCCACTACTCTCCCACTCTATTTCAACTTTCTTTTCCCATGCAATAAAGTTACAAGTCTACAAAAGCTTATGCTACAACTTCTTTCGCATAATTAATCTCAAAAGTGCTACAAGATCCCTTTGCATATTAAAACTTCTGTTGTTTGGCTTCTGTGGCATGCAGACTGTACATACACCCCAAACTGTACTGGATCGATGCATCCCTGAACTGGGGACACTGAGTTTAGCACATCACTTTTCATTGCCTGCTTGGCAATCACAAAGGAGATTATCGCACCCAGAAATCCCGCCAGAATATACACATGATTGAAAAGTCAAAGCCGGGTGTTATCGCATGCAGCTGCAGCCAGGTGAATGCAACCTATATGCAGCCCAGGCCCCAGCCGTGCTTATCTAGCATCATTTAAAAAATGAGAGCCTGCCATTTTTGAAAATCCACTGAATAAGCGTGGCTGGGGTCCAGGCTGCATATAAGTTGCATTCACCTGGCTGTGGCTGTGTGCGATAACACCTGGCTTTGACTTTTCAATCCTGCGTCTATCCCAGTGGGATTTCTGGGTGCGATAATCTCCAAACAGTGTGGAGTCGAAGGTTTTCTCCAAACAGACTCCTTGCTACACTAAAGACAAGGAAAAATACCCTTGTAGGCCTTCCTTTGCCCCCCAAAGCATAATATTAATCTCTAGCCTCTTTGATAAAATTTTGGGATCATGAAACTGGCCATGGCTGCTTCATATTTCCACCTTCCAGAGTACATTCAAACAGCATGGGAGCTTGGAACTGCTCCTTTCTTCAACCCTCGTACTTCATTGCTACAGAAAAGAACAACAGGATTTTTAAAATGGCAAAGGAAAAGGGAAAGACTAGCATGGAATTTTTTTTTCAGCCACATAATCTGTACCCACCCACCAGTTTCTGTCTGCACCCTCTATTTTCCTTTTTGTTCCCCCAATGAACATTCAATATTCTATAAATTCAGGTACCACAATAAATAGAAAGCTTTGTGGAACTGTCCTTTTTTATTGTTTAAATGCATCTCATCACCCAGGGAATCTCATCACTCATGTATGCAGAAGCTGTATTTTGGAATTATACCATTTTGTTTCAAAACTGATAAGCATGGGTCTCATATTCAATATCAGAGGAAAATATGTAGATTTGCCCTGGTCCAGCAGGTTATGATTTAACAGAAATAATAACCTTGAAATTAAAATATGTACAGCCCAAACAAGACAGCTTACATGTCACACTGGTTTCAGCATTGGACTTCAACTCTGGAGACCAGTGTTTGAATCCCTGCTCAGCCATGAAAAACTACCTTGCCTTGGGCAAATCGCACTCTCTCAGTTTCAGGAGAAGACAAAGACAAACCCCCTTTGAAGAAATCTTGCTAAGAAAATCCTATGGCAAAGTTGCCTTAGGGTCACTAAAAATTGGAAACAACTTGAAGGCACACAACAACAACAATAACAACATAGACCAAACAAGTCAAAACACCTACTGCATGTTGGATGTCCATTTCACTTTCCTAAACAAATACCTTATTTGTGATCTGAAATCCTTTAAAATGCTTGTACTCAGCTGTTTTGTTTTAAAATTACTTTCTGATAGCTTAGTGGCACTTGTTAATGCTCTCAGCTGTAATAAAAACGATCTATTTAGAATTTATTACATTTTTATTAGTAAATTAATAACTTCAGATGGCATTTTATGAAAAAATAGTTAATTATCTAAAGCGAGAAAGTGCCATAGTCAAGAGCAATAATATAAAAAATAAAGTTTAAAAAAAAACCACATTATGCACAAAAGTCATTATTTTCTGTATCTCCAGCACACATATTTAGTTAAGCGAAAGATTTCTTCATATATTAAGTTATGCCATACATTGGCAAAAAATGTGACAAGTATCATAAGGTGTGATAGCAACTAGCTAATTTAGGTCTAAAGAATCTGATTAACAGCTATTAGAGACAGAAAATTATTTTTATTTATATTATATAAATATATAAATATATTTATATTATATAAATTATTTAAATTATATAAATTATATTATTTTTAAGGATATATAAATAAAGATTATTATATAAAAAAGAAAATTATTATACATTGAACTTGGATCTACAGGAACTCTTCTTATGTTCTGATTTGGAAGTACAGTTCTCCCTCCACATTTGCAGGGGTCAGAGGAACAATACCTCCACGAATGTGAAAAATTTGTGAATAACTCACCTGCTGCAGTCTTAAATCAGTTTGCTTACCATGCTGTACCAAGATTTGCAATTAGGTGATCATACAGTGGGCCCATGGTATCTGCTGGGGTCTAGTTCCAGGACCATCCATAGATAACAAAATCCATGGATGCTCTAGTCCCATTATATATGGTGTCCCTTATATAAAAGAGCAAACTCAAGGTTTGCTTTTTTGAAATTTGTATCTTTTTGGAATTTATATCTTTTTGAAATATTTTCAAGCTATTTGCTAAGGAGTGGGGGGCTGAGCAATTTTTTAGTAGTCCAGGGTATTCATGATCTAATAGAATGACTGAAAGTGCAATTTGATCTTTAAAATAACTTCTAAAGAATGCAGAGACACATGAGGGTCTGTATTTTACACTGCTGGGATATTCTAACACACCAGCTACTCGAATGCTATACTCACCTGCATAAACACTAATGGACAGGATGTTAAGATGCAGCTTTCAATAGCAACTACTTTATTATATCTTCAGATTCCCACTGATGTGGGTCAGTCCTTCAGAATGTCCAGTAGAGGGGGGAAAATTTGTGTGTGTGATCAAACAGTAAGGTTGATGGAGCATTTGGAGAGTTGTATGGATAGAATCTAAGGACTTTTTTAAAAAGATGGTTCTCTGCTATTATTATAGCAATATATAAGCCAAGGTGGTCTATCACATATCTTATGAGGCGTTAATATCTCCAGATGTAGACAGGGGTCTTTTGTGTATAACATCTCAGTAGCAGGCAAGTATTGGTAAACTCTGGCTCCACAGTAGTGATTTCTTTTTATGTTTTAATTACGTAATTATATGTATAATTCTAGTAGTCATGAAGTGCTATATAGTGTGCATAAATGTTTGTTTCCGTTTCATGAAAGGAAGAGATCTCTTTAAAGCTTATCTCTTTCAATATACCTGAACGCTGAGTGCCTTGTTTTAGGAGTTTATCAGATGACGGAAATTAGAAGTATAATCTAATGGCAATCCGAACACAATCATGGGGTTTCACGTGATTGCCTATTAAAGTATCTCACGCAATTTTGGACAAAAGGGAAGTCATTCCAAACACAATCATGGGTTTTACATTCTTGCGTATTAAAGCATCTCACGCAATTTCGGGCAATGGGCAGTCATTTTCGGGTAATGGCAAGTCATTCTGAACGCATTCCGAATGCAATTGGAATTCATGTAAATTCGCTAAACTAGCGAATTCACATGAATTTGAATTGGCTCCATTCGAAATAAAGAGAAATTCCTCCCGTCTGATAAACTCCTTAGTTAGATCGCCTCTAAATATGCTCTTGCTGGTGTGAGCCGGAATGTATCAAACACTAAACTAATTCTCAGTTGTATGGGAATTTTGCTTCAGTGTATAGAACCTGGGAGTACAGAACATTATGCAATAATTACTGGGATGGATCAGATGCATGGGATCCCATATGACATTCTGAAATTAGAACAACATATTCTCAGATCTTTCAGCTGTGTAACCAAAACTGTAACTTAACATAAAAGTATTTCCTTACCTTTTCATATAGCAAGTGAGTAACATTTTGCCGTTGTCTTTTTTGAAAGCACTCGTAAATGTCAAGCAATCTTGAAGCTAATACTTGTTCACAATTGAAGAGAGAATGGTGACTGAATACAATGCTGGATATATTAAGATCTAGTTGATAAATCTTGTTTTCCTCTCCTGACTTAGCTATAAAACGTTTTTCTAGTTCAGGATTCATTGCCTACATTTAAAAAAAACTTAATTGAACAAAGTCCACCTGTCCACCATGTCCTAGACAAGGACATTCACCAAAACTCAGTGACAAGGTAAGGAGTGCATTCATCCGACAAGCAACTGAGGGCCAATGATAACTCTGAACTGGCTGAAGAGGTCAGCAGCTGAGATAGGAAAAAACCACCATGTGACAACAGAAAGACATTACTGAAAAAAAATTCATATCAAAATCTAGTTGGAGTTTGCCAAAAACACATGGAAGATACAGCAAACACATTAGAAAAGGTTATTTGATCCAATGAGCTCAAAACTGAACTTCTGGGAATTGCCATTATGTGTGCACAAAACCAAGAGTGCTCACTGCCTTCAGAACACCATTCTCACAGTGAAGCATGGTAGTGGCAGTATTATGATGTAGGGATGCTTTCCCTCAGCAGGGAAACTGGTCAAGACTAAAGCCAAGATTAATGAAGCTAAATATTACAGAAGAACACAAATTTTAGATTACAATGCACCTAGGACTGGGACAAAAATTCACTTTCCAGACATCACTGAGTCAGTGAATCATAACCCTCTTCATTTCTGCTTCCATCTATTGGAAAATATTTGTTTAATTTGGAAGATCCTTGTTGATGCAAACAGATCCCTGCTGAATGGTCCCAGTCATTTTTCTAGGTCTTTGAATACTTCTGCATGTAAGGACCACTCTCCTGGATGATTTACGTTCCGACTTAGGTAATCCACTTATATATTCTTTTTTCCTTGCAGATACACTGTTCTTAATGATGCCAGGTGATTCTCAGCCCACTGAAACAACTTGTCGACTCTATCATCAAGGGCATTGACCTCGTTACCCCTTGATGAATTATGTAAGCCAAACCAAAATGTTGTCCGTCTGGACTTGTACATGCTGCTTCTGTAGTGTTGATATAAATTTCTGTAGTGCTGTATCCTAAACATTTTTTCGTATTAAGTGTAGTTTTCCATTCAGAATCTATTACTTGTTTAAACATTTCTGGCATAAGAATTCTGTTGCCATTTGCAGTTTGTTTGTTTTTTTCAAAATTGATGCTATCTTATTATTATTTGCCATGTCATCTGTTTGAGTATTGTTGTTATATAACCCTAAAGTGTGCAGTACTCTAATATTCTTTAGAATGTGTCATAGGTGAACAACCTATCCAAACTCGTTTCTATTATTTCTTCTTTATCTGTAGAATAATATTCATATGCACTTTCAGTCTCATTTATGATTTCCTGGCCAGTTTCATCATCGTCTTCTAAATGTTTCCCCTTTTTTATACTCTTTTTAGGTTTGCCATCTGCTAATGCTTCTTTTTCATTTTGTTCTGAGTTGCCATACTGTATATTCTTAGGTTGACCCTCCTAAGTGTTTACTATTTTAATAAAAAAATTTAGCACCTCTAACAAATTGTTTTCATCTCAACATTTGATGCAGATGTAAAGCTGACATTGATGAAATCATGTTTTCTATTTAATCTCATCAACTCTTTTATTTAATTGGTCACAGCTTCCTTAATTAATTCCTTAATATCTGCCATTTGTTTGTATGTATTGTTTATATTACCACCTGCTGTTCCTGTATTGACATTGCACTTAGCTGCCTTTCTGCTGCTTCCTGCAGCTACTGGCAGCTTTTCTTCATATCGCTTGGCTGTTGCTCTGCCTACTTCAATATTTGCCCTTACAGTGTGGCCATATTCACCATTGGCTGCTCCCCCTCTTTCTGGAGCTTCTGAGCAATTAAAATGGTGGCCAGTGGCATTACCGTCTCTGCTGCTTCTAACATGGCCTCCTGGACTGCCTTCCAACTGTGCTTCTGGGGAAAGAGCAGCCAAGTGTCTTCTGTTCACTTCCGCCACTTTTGCAACATTTTGGCACTTTTTTCATTGCTCCCTATGCTGATTTATTTACTTTTAACACTGCTTCCACAATGTTTAACTCCGGCCTTATTCCCACCACGTTTAAATCGGGATCGGGATCCAGGTTAAATGGGCATGGTTCCCACTGAATCTGATTTCAGAAATCGATTCAGAAAGGGGGGGCGTGCTTTTTGCCCAGTTTTGTCCATTTAACCCACATCAAAAAGACGCTGGTAAAATGGGGTGTTTTTTGGGTTGAATCGGTTTATTTAGAAATAAATTGATTCAGCCCAAGTGGGAACCAGACAGATTCGAATTGGGTTCGAATCCGCTCTGGTTCCCAATGGCAGCCCGGCCCGGGGGGGGGGGGTCTGATGGCCCATCCTGTCTCTGGCCTCTCCTGGCCCCAAAGTCCACAGCCCAGCCTCCTTACTGGATTCTTTGGCCGCTGACTGGGTTCCATGCGCCTTTTTAAAAATTTCCTGTGGCCGGGGAGGCCAGAAGGAGGTTGCAGAGAAGCCGGAAGCTTTGTGACCTCCTTCACGGCTTTCTCCCAGCTTCTCTGCAACCTCCTTCCAGCTTCCCCAGCCGTGGGACATTTATAAAAAGGCCACAGGGAAGCCAGTCAGCAGTCAAAGAAGCTGTTAAGGAGGCTGGGCCAGGGATTTTAGGGCCAAGAGAGGCCAGAGACAGGACGGGCCATCAAGCTGCCCCCCGCCACTTGCCTATTCCTAAAACTGGCACAAACATAGTAGGAACTATGTTTTTTCTGAACTGGTTTCAGGAATCAGTTCAGGAAACAGATTTTCCGGTAAGTGGGAATGGGGCCTCCATGACTTTTTCATTAATTTAATATAAAAAGTAAATCTTCCATAGACTGAAACCCTAATGTGGCTGAATCTACTTATGACAAAAGTGTCACAAGTATGTTCAGCCACACTTAGCGTTTCAGTCTATGGAAGACTAAGGGCCAAAACAGATGGCCTGGTAAAGCCACCTTCTGGGCAGTGTGGGGGCATGGTGTTTAGACGCCACATGCTCCCAAAATGTCTTGAAGCTAACCAGCTGTTTAGACATGGGCAGCTTCAAGATGTTCCAGTGGTGTGGCATGTATAAACTGCATGCTGCTGGAATGCCTTGTGGCTTCAAGCCACTGCAGGGCATGAAAAGCCGGCTTTTTGACAAATGAAAAAGGAGCAGAACTTTGCTGCTCCTTTTTTGGCTAGCTTCAGTGGGGCTGGCTTGAAGCCTTTTGGGGTGGTCTGTTTAGCTCCTTAGTTTTTATACCAAATTAATTGCAAAAAGTAGGAGATTATGTTTCCCCTATGATTTATACTGGTGCTAGCTGTTAATATAAAATCATTGTCAATATGCCAGATTAAGTTAATTGAGTTTCATGGATATCAGTATTATAATCCTGCATAGCAATATGATTATTTAAACTTTATATTTGTTACAAGTGGTTTCAGCCATGTCTAGGGTTTCAGTTCATGGGACATTTAGGACCAATGCAGACTAGCACAATACACCAGCTTTCTGGCGCTTGGATGGTACGCTGTTTAGACAATGCACAATGCAGGAGGACCATGAAACCGCACAGCTGAACGCACATGTGGCAACTTTCCAGCACTGTGGTAGTGTGGAATTTACACAATGCGCAGTGCAGCAGTGCCAGGAAGCCACTGTTTGCCAGGAAACACTTTTTTTCCTTTGTAAAAAGGAGCGGTGATTTGCCACTTCTTTTTGTGCCAGAAAAAAGCTGGAGTGGGGCAGTAGTCTATGGTTGCCACAGCCCCCACCCTTTGGGGTGGTCTGTTTCGCTCCTTAATTTATACAAGAAGCATCTGAAGAATAAAAAGGTAATGTATTTAATTGGTATTTTGTCCCATCTGAAAACCATTGCTAACAGGTTGGATAAAGCTGCTTGCAAAAGGCAGCATACATAAAGTCTTACTATATCCAGTGGGGAATAGCTTATTTCCAAATGAGGTAAGAATTTATTATTATATAGATATAACACTTTTATTGGGGTGGGGGGAATAATGGGAATTTAATAATGTTACTTTTATATTCAAAATTTGTTGGAATTTTTTTTGAAAAACTGCATTTTGGATATTGATTTTTGGAGTCGATACATAGCTGGCATAAATTATTACTACTGTAATCGTTTATTATTACTGATGAAGAAATATCAAATAAGTCATGGCTTCAACAAACTCCATGCTAAATAAAGGTGCTGATTGTAGACAGTTAAATTTTGACAACTGCCACCATACCATGCTCAAGAATGTTCATTGTATTTGATTCCATAATGGTGGAGCTCCTTCCCAATTTAATTGCTAGGACAGTACTGTATATAGTATACAGAGCACAAAAAATATTGCAGCTGAAACATAACAAAAGGACATGATATAATGCTGAAATTGGTTCAGTTCCTTTCATTTTAGTGGTATAATGCACAATTACTAGAGAGTCCCCACCCCACATGCACTGTTGTGAAAAGGTAGAATAATGATTTCATAAAACATGCTAGCAGTGTTTATGCACATGTGTAGTATCTCTAAACAAGGTAAATCAAGTATTTCCTAATGAAACATTTCAACACTGTGAGGAAACAGTAACAAAAGGAAACGCACAAACCTTCCTGTATGTTGTCCTTAACTGTATATCGATCTCATTAGGAAAAGATACTCTGCAATTATGCGATTGTTTGATAGGTGAAGGTAGTGATATTAATTCTCCATTTTCTTCAAACCAGTTTCCCCCCTTGATAAAGATGATTCAAACACATAAACAACATACAAACAAGCTGTTAATTACATTTTAATTGTATTATTTAGAAATACATATAAATATGAAAAATTGTACATGTACCCCTTCTTCCTGGAGAAGACGGTTTACCATTTTGTGATATGTATTCCTAGAAATATAAGGTTTTCTTTGAATGTAAAATCCTTCATCTTCTAAGTTTCTTGGTAACATATTCTTTAGTAATGTAGATCTGTGTATAACTGGGAATGATAAGTATGATTTTAGTATTGCACAGAGAGAGAGAGAGAGAGAGAATACATCCTCAGTTAAATGTTCTCCCTTCTTTTACTCCACTTTGAGCTCTGACCCAGGAATTAACAAAGAAGAGATCAGAATAAATGGCATGACAGCAAATCCTACCAGTTTGTTGCATCCATCCCACATACAATCAGCTCTCAACTGACCATTCTCTCTTTCCAACTTTTGCTCCTCTTTATTCTTCCCACCGCTACAGAGCAGTTCACACTGACATGAAATCTCAAGGAAGCTTAAAACTTCAGTAATCTTTTCTGAAGGTAATGCTACCCATTTTAATAGAACTATGCCAATCTTTGAGACCTGTTGGCAAACAAGAGTGGTCACAGCAGACATGAGCAGAGCAAATGTCCCCATCTTCAAAAAGGAAAGGGAGGAAAAGACATATACAACTACCAGCTAGTTAGCTTGACATCAAATCTAGAAATGGGTGTACAGCAGGTATTCAAGGAGTCAGTCTGTGATCATTTAGAAAATAATTCTATGACTACTAAAATCCAGCATGGATTTATTAAAAACAAGTCATGCCAGGTTAATTTGATACTTCTTGTTTTATGTAGAGTTAACACACTCAGTATATCTTGATTTCAGCAAAGCTTTTCATAAGGTTCCCCATGATACTCTTGCAGTCAAATGTGGGCCAGACAATAATACTGTCAGATGGCTTTGTAAGTAGCTTATGGATTGAACACTGTTTAATGGTACCTTATCATCCAGGAAAGAAATGAACATTGGCTTACCTTTTGAGATGTTTGTTTTCAGTGATGTGGAGGTGGAACCATCCTGTAGCAGGTTGGTTCCCTCTTCTGGCTCCAACAGGCAGGAAGTAAAGGTCTTCAGATAGGCCACCACTAGAGGGAGCCAAACCCCCCCCCCTTTGTGTGCTTCAGTCAATGTTACAGCCAAGCATAAAGAGAAAGAGAAAAGACTAACAGAACATTTAGAACCACACGAACAGACCCCAACTGTTATAAATGACAGACTAAACACAAAACAGAAAGAACATGATAGAACAATAGTCCATCCAAGAGACCAAGAGATCAGGTCCTCAGTTCAGGGTGGGTAGAATGCTATCCAATGATTGGAGGGGAAGCATCCTGTAGAGGGACATGTCCTAGCTTCCTGACCTATGGGTGGGTGAACTGAGATCTAATAAATGTGGAACAACAGACTGAAGTACTCATCTGCTGAATTATGCCTAAACAGACTAGAATGCATCCAGGTGGTAGTGGTGGACACATGTAGAAGGGGAAGACCAGATGGCTGTCCTACACATGTCTACAAGAGAAGCATTGGTGGAGATGGCAGCTGAAGTAACTGCACTGTGTGTGGAGTGAGCCTAGACTGGGCTGGAAAGAGTGGAGCCTGAAGAGGAATAACAGGTAGTGATGCAATATCAGATCCATCTAGATAGCATAAAGGATGACATCTTCTTGCCCAATGAATTCTGATGAAAAGAAACAAAAAGTCTGTCAGATACACAGAAATGGTAAGTGAGCATGACATAAATCTGCAACACCTGTGAATGTCAAGCATGTGCCAACTTTTCCCCAAGTCTTTTTTGGCATTGGGACAGAAGAGGGGAAGAATTACTTCCTGTGTTCTGTGGAATGTTGTCAGAAAGGAACTGGTTCCAATTGAAGTACTACCGAATCCTCTCTAAACACACAAAATTCTTCACAGATGGACAGGGCCCATAATTCAGTCTTTTGGCTGAAATGATGGCTGTAAGAAATAAGACCTTCCAGGTGAGGAACTTCATATTTACTTTCTTAAGTGAGTTGAACAGTTTCTTAATGAGCAGATAAAATTTTGGGCAGGTCCCAAATGGGGTACCTGTGTATGGTAGGGGGCTTTATTAACACCGTAGCTCATAGGAACCGTTTTGAGGTAATGGTTGTTGGAAATCTTGTGTGCTTATTTTTAAGGGAGTGCTGAGGTGATTGCTGAAACTTGTCTCCTGAGTGTGTTGGGACTAGGTCTCTTGTCTAGGCCCTCCTGGTGGAAGGAGAGAACTCATTGTTACCTTTTGAGATGACAGATTCTTGGTCTTGCATCATCAGACAAAGGCACGATAGGAGTATTCAAATATCCATCAGGTGAATGATCTTCTGGATTAAATAATAGTATCAGCGACCTGTGTTGAAAGGTTATCCTTCAACATAATTTGGCATTCAACTTGCATGCATGAAGGGTTGAATCATTATGGATCTGGCTGGAATATTTCACCTTGAATCAGCAGGCCTTGTCGAGTTTGAAATGTTCGTGGCAAATGGCTAGAATCTCAGAAAACCACGGTCTTCTTGGCCAGTGTAGGGCTATCAATGGTTGCTCTTTCTTTTCTTAATTTTTTTAAACATCTGGTGATCATGGATGTTGGAGGAAAGGCATAGAGGGTCCCTTGTGGCCAGGGTGCATGACAGGCATCTATTTTCTCTGCTCCCTGGGTGAGGAAGCAAGAAAAGAAGTGTAACTCACTGTTCATCAGTGAAGTGAATAGGTCCACCTGCAGGTTGTTACCATGCAGAAGACTTCTGGGTGAAGGTGCCATCCTGTCTCGCTTGTCTCCTGTTGGCTGAGCCAATCAGCCCTTGAGTTTAGAGTTTAGAGGTGCTGAATATCTTGAGACAGTTCCAGGTGGCTCTTCCCAAGATTGACCAGAGAACCATGTTTTGCTAACAATGTAAGGACCCAACAAACATCCTGTACACCCTGCAGATGAGAGGGAGGTAAGGATGGACATGGAGGCCTTGTAGTCTCTAGTGTGCCACCAAGAACTTTGTGAATACCCAGGGCATGAATGATAGGCCAAAGGCTAGAGCCCTGTACTGGAAGTGGTTGTGTTGATAAGCACATTGCAGGAATTGGTGATGTGATTGATGAGAATATGTAAGTACGCTTCTGTCAGGTTGAGTAAGGCAAAAAACTGTAAGGTCTCAGGGACTTTAAGATGGATCTGAGCGTGTCCATCTGGAAGTGCCATTTTTTGATAAACTTGTTCACCTACTTTAGGTCCACTGCTACCTACACAACCGTCCTTCTTGGAAACTATAAAAACGATGGAATAACAGCATTTCAATGTTTCTGAAGATGGAACGTAGTCTATCATCCCAATCTGTAGTAAGTGATCTATTGCCTGTAGCATCAAATGGTGTTTCTTGGGTTGCTTGGGTCCTGAGGAAGGAATGGAGTGGTGGTGTGGAGTGTGGGAGAAGTCTATCAGATAGCTGTGAGTGATGGTAGAAATAACCCACTTCTCGGATGTGGTTATTTCTCATACGTGGACAAATTGCTATAGTGTGCCGCCCACCTTGGCAGGCACCCAGTCAGAATCTGGAGGTTCTGGTTTTGTTTCCCAGAGAAGAAACCAGAGTTCTGGGCAACAGAATTAGGGCGTCTCCAGAATCCTTGGGATTGAAAAGGCTGCCTTGTGGTAGGTTTTCTTTCAGATCACTGTTGCCTCCTGAATCTGTTTTCTCTTGAATGAAAGAGCCTGAATTGGTCTGCTAGTGACGAAAGGATGATTGACCAAGATGAAACAGTCTTCTATCATGCCTTTTTGGTAAGGAGGGTAAGGCTTTCTTCTTCTTCGTTTCAATGAGAACTTGATCTAGAGCCTCACTTAAAAGCTTTCCTCCCCTGAAAGGAGCCAAGGTTAGATTTTGTTTAGATCTAGCATCAACTTGCCAATTTTCAAACCAAATTTGTCTCCTGACTAGAATAGAGGCTGTGTAAGCCCTGGCAATCATTTGAATAATATCCAATGAAGCATCTGAGAACACTTTCAGTAGTTTATTGATGCCCTGACATAGTGTAATGTTGCCTCTGGGAACTTCCCGGATGAGGTCTTTGACCCAAACAACAGTGGCTCTGGATAATATAGATATGGTGGAAGAAACTTATGCATTCTCTTTCCCCTCATTATATATATAGGGTTTCCTATTTAGGTCCCTCTCTCTTTAAAGGCTTAAGAAACCTCATGACTCGATTTCTGTAATGCACTCTACATGGGGCTACCCTTGTGCCCAGTCCGGAAACTTCAACTAGTGCAAAATATGGCAGCCAGGCTGATCTCCGGAAAAAGTAGGAGTGACTGAATAACACCTGTCCTAAAACCTCTTCACTGGCTGCCTATTAGTTTCCAAGCACAGTACAAGGTGTTGGTTATAACCTTTAAAGTCCTACATGACTTGGGTCCAGCCTATTTGAGGGATCGACTACTCCCATATAATCTGCCCCCTACACTCAGGTCCTCTGGGAGAAATCTATTGCAGCCTTTAAAAACTGCGATTAACTGCTACCTCCCAGAGGGCCTTCTCTGCAATTGCTCCTAGATTATGGAACAGCCTGCCGGACGAGATCTATCAAATTACCAGCTTAGTCAGCTTTAAAAAAGCTGTCAAGACAGATCTCTTTTGGCAGGCCTTTCCTGAATAAAAATGCCCGGCCGCGAATGATCACCCCTCACATCATATATTAGCCCACCACTCTGTCCTCGTTATACTTTTATTGTCACACACACACACACATATATTAATTGTATCATGTTTAATCCTGTTTTAAGGGGGGAAATCAAAGACGTAATGCTGAATGTGGGTATTTTCATGTGAGCTGCTTTGATTGTCTCGTCACAGAAAAGCGGGTTTCAAAATAAAAGTTTTATTATTTATTTTATTATGTATTT
Source organism: Urosaurus nigricauda (assembly GCA_034509955.1). Classification (NCBI taxonomy): domain Eukaryota; kingdom Metazoa; phylum Chordata; class Lepidosauria; order Squamata; family Phrynosomatidae; genus Urosaurus; species Urosaurus nigricauda. The sequence goes on along the minus strand of JAOEGL010000003.1, from coordinate 191,115,663 downwards.
AAGACTAATTGGCTCTATCTCAAGATTCTAAGCTGTTAATCTTACAGTTAGCATGTGTCTCTAGCTTGACTGCTATATTTCTATCTTCCTGCTATATATATAAAACTATCTTCAGTTAGATTAGAATTTAGTTTTTGTTATGTAATTATTTATTAAAGCCATTATTATTATAATTTTGGAGTAAGTCTTTCTTCTTTAGGAAGACAGATTTAAAATAATAGTCTCACCCTCACTTTCATTATATTACTGATAAAAATTGAACTCTAACAACTCTTTCAAACCTGCATATTTTTGTTTCCCTTTAAAAAGGTTAACACCCTGGGAAACTAAAATTGCATCCCACAGGACACCGCAGAGGTGTCTCTGATTGACATAGATGAGGCTTCAAAGGATTTTTTAAAAGGCTGAATTAGCCCTCCTATCTTCTGGATTCTTCAGGGAGTCCTCACCATTTTTGGATTATATCACTGAAGTGACCAGGGCAGACATAGGTGCCTCAACTAACATGACCTGCAGTTTAAACATGACTGGCTGGGGGAGGGAGTAAAACTTCTTGACTGTGGACTAGCCATAATGGCTTAGACCACTCCTCTCTCGCCACCCTCATAAAGTCTGCAGGAAAGGGCACATCTTTTATTTCTTTATTTCATTTATATCCCACCTTTCTCCCAAAGGGACCCAAGGCACCTCACAGAAAAACCTTTAAAATTATTATATACATCTATGGAGGACATGCTAGGTTTAGGAAAGAATCCTCCCTTCCCTGGGGTAGATCAGTGTCCTCAGTTTGTGGGGGGACTGAGCTCCCAGTCAGTTCCAGAGCTTTGACTGCCTTTTAAAAACAAAATACAGTGTGCCCTTGCTTTACGCGGGGGATCCATTCCGCCCCCCCCCCACACACGTAAGGCAAATTCCACATAAGCTCGAGCTCCATTGTGCATGTGGTGCAGTGTGGCACACCCGCCATTTCCTCTTTCATCATGCAGCTTTAAGTCGGAGCTGAAAGCCACGTATGATGTGGGCGCACTGTATCAAAATCCTCCGGTGGGAACAACCTGTTTGATGATGTGTCATTAAAGAGCCATTGTCCTCCCCACCAGAGAGTTCTCCCTTATCCTGCTCAGAGACCAACAGGGAGTGGTCAACTGAACCCCCACCCTCAACTGAGGAGTTAGGGTTTCCAGTTAATTTAGCTTTCTTTGATATGACTTTATGGCCAGTAGAGACCGTAGGTCTGTTGCCTTTCCCTTTTTTTCTGTTGCAAAACGGAGGTATTTTCCCCGCCTTTTTACAGTGGCATTTATGTTTGACCCATCTGGGGACAAACTTTCCCCACTTAGAGGGCAGGATAGACTCCATAAAGGAACAGAAAATGAGGGAAGGAGATCACTCTGGATCCCAGGACCTGATAAGTCTATCCCCACACTTGGCTGCCGATCCAGAGATGACTGTGGCAGGTTGGGGTGGCTGAAGGTTTGGGTGGGAAACCTCAGTTTGAATGCCTGAAGTGGTGCCCAGTTGACTGGGGGGGGGGGTAGGAAACTTAGGACAGATGTCTAATGATTGCCACTGCTTGCAAGGAAATGAGGGAGTATATAACAGAAGTCAGTTCCACTGCTGGCAACTGAATACAGGGAATGGCAGCAGTGTTACTCATGCCTGCTGGTTTCCATGCTGGAGTTTGCCACCCAGTCCTGATCTGGGGAATGGTGGTCACAGCAGGACGCTGAGCAGTGCGGAGACAAGGGTTCTCCCTCCTCCGACTGCATCATCAGGCCTCTGGGCCTGGGGCCTCAGGTCCTTCAGGGTTCGGGGAAGCTCTAGTTTTACCCCGTGCAGTCCCGATGGTCTCCCCGGACATGCCGAGGCTGTTATCCACATCCCCTTCCTCTGACATAGTCGTTGATCTCCCAGTTCCAAGACAGACTCATCCAGACAGTGAGGGAGGGGGAAAGAAAGGCAAACCTAGAAAGATAAAGAGTAAAGGAACTATAGATAACAGCTTTTTTAGGTAGGAGAAAAGCAGAGTTGAAGATTGAAAAGGCAGGAAAAAAAGGGAATCACAAGGCTGAGCCACGTGGAGGTGTGTCTGAATGGAGCAGAGGCAGGAACTGAACTGAAAGACGCAAAGAGGGTTGGCTCCCTCTAATGGTGGGCTATCTGAAGACTTTTACTTCCTGCCTGTTCGGAACAAGAAGAGGGAACCAACCGCTACAGGATGCTTCCCCTCCATCCCTGGAAAATGACATTGTGCTGGTTCTTTCCTTTGTTGAACAGCTTTATAAATGGCTTGAGTTGTATCCGCACTGCAGAAATAATCCAGTTTGACACCACTTTAACAGCCATGGCTCAATGCTATGAAATTTTGGAAATTTTAATTTGTTGTGGCACCAGATGTCTCTAACAGAAATGGCTAAATATCTCACAAAACTGCAATTCCCAGATTTCCATAGTATTGAGCCTTTACAGCTAAAGTGGTGTCAAACTTAATAATTTCCGCAGTGCAGATGGAGCCTTGGAAAAAGGAAAAGAAGACATGCCAATCACATTTGGAGATGACACCAAATTAAGAGAGGGAGATAATACCCCAGAGGATAGATTCAAGATTCAACAATTACCTTAGCACACTGGGAAGCAGGCCAAAAATTAAAAAATTATTTTCTACAGGATAAATAAGGCACTATATTTAGCCATTTACTGCCTAATTTGGTGTCATCTGCAAATTTGATTGGCATGCCCTCTCCTCCTTTATCTAAGTCATTTATCAAAGGCTGGATGACCCTTGCAGTCCCTTTCACCTTTACAGTTCTATCATTCTTTAACCTACTAGAGAGGTGAATGACATGGTATTTACTGGTTCTGATACTTGCCCCTTCAAGCATCTATGCATCTATAGTATATGTAAATAAAATAAAAAAAGTTGTAGACTAGGCTGCAATGCATACTCAATAATTACCAGAAATTCCATCTCTACTTTTCAGGTATCATTAGCATTATATATTGTTGTGTTGTTGTGTGCTTTCAAGTCATTTCCAATCTATGGCAACCCAAGGCAGCCCCATTACGGGGTTTTATTGACAAAATTTGTTCAGAGGGGGTTTGCCTTTGTTTTCCTCTGAGGCTGAGAGAGTGTGATTTTGCCTAGGGTCACCCAGTGGATTTCCCTGGCCAACTCTGTTCATCAGAGTTGTAGTCCAGTGCTCAAACCACTATACAACTATGGTTCTCAGCCTATATATATATATATGCATTAACAGTGAGGCTTATGACAAACACTCACCTTTGCTAATGCAGTTCCCACCATTTGTTGGACAACTTACAGGGATACGCAGATATCAAGCATTATGCCCTACCATGTGGTTGATGATGTACTCATATGAAAGACAACAAGGAAGTCTGCATATGAATGCAACTACAAATGACAAAATCGTCGTTTAAAAAAAATAGTACAAGACGTTATTTCTGTATTTAATAAAAAGGACAATGTCATATTTTTAAATCCAACGTACCTGGGAAAATGCTTGGTACAAAGAGATAATCACATTGTTTTTCCTTGTTCAGATTACTGTCTTCAAACTCAGCAGGCTTTACTTCAAGAAGTGCTGGCAGTATTTCTTTCACATGGTGAAGCAGTGGGGTTTGCTCATTTAAGTCACAAACATTTTGAAGACTGTCATTTATTGATTTCTGTTGTGTATGCATTATGAACAAAATCAGTATGAATTACTGAATTGAGAGAAAAGTGGGCAAATAGCTTAGATAAAAATATTAGAATGGATACAAGTAATTATTGGATAAAATACAGTTCATTGTATTTGCATATAGTAACAGCAGAGTAAAAAGCATTATAAGAATCAAGTAAGAGGTGGCAAAATAACATATTCTGAGGGTTTTTTTTTTCAGTCTTTCAATTTGCCTCTGGATTGTTTCTGATTTCTAATTTCTAATTATTTCTAATTGATATCTACCATTTTATGGCATTTATCATACTTAACAAAAACCATATTTTGACTTTTTCTGGCTTACCAGTGGGTAAATTTTGGAATTCACATTTATGGTCTTTGCACCATTGCAAAAACTGTGATCCCCCCAAATTTACCATAGAAGACAAGCAACCCTTCCAATGGGTCAGAGGTGCTGGGACCAGGACATAAGTGAAGAAGCATCCAGCCTTCTGTCATCAGCAAGTTGTAAAATCCCTCCACTGCTGGGTCTGCCCAGCTTCTATAGTAGGTTTTGAACAGTTGTATTGGAAGACCAAGAGTGTATCTACACTGCAGAATTAAAGTAGTTTGACACCACGTTAACTGTCATGATTCTATCCTACAGAACCTTGGTATATGTAGTTTGGTGAGGCACCAGAGCTTTCTGACAGATCGGGCTGAATACTTCACTAATCTACAAACATTTAACATTCAGTTAAAATTCAGTCAAACTGCCTTATTTCTGCAGTGTTGACATATCCTATGTCTCCAATGCAGGTTCTCAGACGTTATTTCACTAATTCTGTGTGTTCACACAGCAGTGGGTGAGCAAGAAAGTAAGTAGCCATTCCAATTGTTTCCACTTAATTCTTTACAGGTTACTAAGATTTTAAATTGAGGGACTACGTGACTGCTGATGGAGAAAGCGTAAGAAAGCAGTTCCTGATTCAGATTCAAGACTTCAGGATGTTTAGAGAGAAGCTATGAGGTTCCAGTGTCTATTTAAACAAACAAAGTGAATACAGCACATCAAAAAAGTTTATTCACATACTATATGTGACTATAACTCAACCTCATGTATAAAGCGAGGGCAGGTTTTTGGGCCAAAATTACAAATTCTGAAATAACCCGTGGATAAGTCAAGGATAAAACTTAGGGGCATGAAGCAAATGATTTAAAGGATGAAGCAAAGGAAAACAATGCAAAAGAATTTACAAAATTCCAGCAGGCATAACTGTTTGTGTTAACACTAAAGGCTGGACGGATCAGAGAATAGAGGGGAGTCAATGCTTCCAGGACAGATATGCTCTTGCCTTTCACCAGGATTGCTCCTCTTTAAATAGGAGTTAAAATACTTACATTGACCCATGGATAAGTCAACTTTGGTTTTTTGGGGTCAATTTTTTTTCTAAAATTTTTGATTTATAGCAATTCTAAGGCAAACATATCACAGGGCAAAATTTATTCAGGGGAAATTTACCATTGCGTTTTTCTGGTTTAATCTGCATAGCAGTGGCTCCGAAACTCTGGAATGACCTGCCGGAAGAGATCCGCCTGATAAACACTCTAGAAGCATTTAAAAAGGCGCTGAAGACGGATCTCTTCCAGCAGGCATATCCACCAGACTTTGTATAACATCTAACTGAATCCCCTGCATTGTTGAAACCCCCTAGATATAGACCACATGGCAGATTTTAATTAGTTTTTAACTAGATATAATTTTTAGCTTGTTGTATTGTAGTTGGTGTATTAAATATATTGTATGTATTACTGTTTTTATGCTGTAATCCCGCCTTGACCCGCAGGGAGAGGCGGGAAATACAAATAAAATTTTTTATTATTATTATTATTATTATTAAATAATGCAGTTTGACACTGCTTCAACTGCCATGTCTCCATCTTACGGAATTCTGGGATTTGTAGTTTGTTGTGACACCAAAGCTCTCTAACAGAGAAGGTTAAATATCTCACAAAACTACAAATCCCAGAATTCCATACTATTGAGCCATGGCAGTTAAAGTAGTGTCAAAATGCATTATTTCTGCAGTGCAGATTAGACATCTGGGAGACCATGGTTCAAATCCCCATTCAGCAATGAGAACTCACTGGCTGATCTTGGGCAAGTCCAGAGGAAAACAATGGGAAACTACACATCCATCTCAGCATAAGGCTGGAGTGGGTCAAACAAGCTAACATTTTAGCACATCTTATACAGAGATACTTTCCCAGGTATCTTTCTTAGAGTAATGACATCACTACCTTCTCCTCTGATACAGATTTCTCATACATAAGTTACCATCACTGGGAGATAAAATGGAATAGAACAAGTCATTTCCTGCCCATTATTACTAATCTAAATCATATGAATCCACCCAGACCACAGACTAAAGCTGAAAGAATAAAGATTCACTATTGACTGTAGAAAACAAGAAAAGGGTTACATAATATAGTACCCATTTTCGGAATGTTGTTCACTAGGAAAAGGGAATCACAGTATCACCTTGAATTTTTTGCTGACAAGATTAAGGTATAAGGACAAGCAAACATGGGAACCCCATATTTGCCTCACTATACATAACATTCTGCATTAAAATGAATCATTGTTATGTTTTGGAAGTAAACATATTATTTCTTTATCTAATGGGTTTAACTATAGGATAACCATCTGATATGAGTATCAGTACAGTGGGCCCTCGGTATCCACGGGGGATCCATTCCAGCTGCCCCCCCGCCCCACAGATACCAAAATCTATGTATACTCAAGTCCCATAGCACTTAATGGTGGTACCATTGAGGACAATGGCACTTTGCTCTTACCCCCTCCCTGATGCCAGCCTCACCATTTTCACTACAGCAGGCAGCAGGGAGGTACTTCTTCTTCCTCCTCTTCCCCACCTCCTCCCCCTCTTCTCCTCTTCTTCCCCCGTTGCCACTGCCACGATTCTCTCTCCTCCTCCTCCTCCTCCTTCACTTCCCTCGCCTTCTCTGCCTTCCTCCTCTTCCCTCGCCTTCCTCCTCCTCCTCTTCCTTAACATGCTCCACTTTCTCCTGCTCCTCTTACCCTTCTCCGTCACGCTGTGCCTCTCATCCTCCTTTTCGTCCTCCTCCTCCTCTTCTCTGCTCTTCCTCCTCTTTTTCCTTCCTCCTCCTCCTCCCCTTCTCCACTCTCCCTCGTTCTCCTTCTCCCTCCTCCTCCTCCCCTTCCTCTGCCAACGCGGAGTTGCCATCCGCGTATGATCAAATCCACAGATGGCAAGTCCACATATATGGATGGCAGACTGTACTATACTTTTTCCTAATAAGATAAGATAGAAATTTTTTTTGCATGACTTACTTCAAGTGCTTCTTTTCAGGGTTTTGTGTTTTGTTTCTTCCCCAAATGCTTCTAAATTCCAGAGGTGTAAACTGCTATTCTATTTACAGCTTCTCCAAACAAAAACTACCAGTATGTATAGATCATTGTCAGTTTCTATTATCTCAAAATATCATGGTAGTCTTCATTCAGAACTAATAACAACAAATCCACTGCTATGTATGTGAGTCTTTTTTGAAGAAATATAGAAGCCTACTCCAGAGAATAGCCATATGTCTGTTCCCTCTCTTTTTAAAATTATATCAAGAATGTATTCTGGAACATGGAATTGGGTGAATGCAGAGGCTGCAAAAGAATCAAACTGCTTTAAAGGAAGGTCCAGTTGTACATGCACTGTTTTTATACATGGGTAAAATACTTTTTTGCATCATAGGGGCCGTTCAGACTACCATATGAAGCAGTTTGTAAACCGGTTTAATATCGAGAAGCCGGTTTTAACACTATCGAATCTGGATCTTGCACACCCGTAGTGGGGCAAATCCCCCTAAACCCGGTTTTTCCCAAAGCGGTGTATTTACCGTTTCTTTTGGGAAAAACCGGTTGGAGGGAATGTGAACTTGGCTCCGATCATGATCGGGTCAAGTTCAGGGGAGGGGAAAAGGCCAGGGGACAGAACATACCTCCTCTCCTGGCAAAATCGGGCACTCCTGCATTTTTAAATATTTTTTATTTTATTTATTATTTATTTTATTTTAATTTATTCTACTTAGTATATATTTTATTTATTTCATTTATTTATTTATTATGTATTTTATTTTATTTACTATTATTTTTATTTTATTTTATATTATTATTTTTATTTCATTTTTACAATTTGACAGCTCATGTGCATTCTACACTCCAAACTGGAGGTTCCCTTTTCATTCAGAGGCCCATTCACTCAATGGGGCTATTTAAACTGGAGGGAAAACCCCCAATCCATATATGGTAGTTTCCCCTCCGGTTTGAAAATCCCCATTAATAAGCTCACCATGAATGAGGCTCTTTAAAATGAATGGAAAGGGAGCCTCCGATTTAAAGGGCCTCGTGTAGAGTGTGCATGAGCTGGCAAATTCTAATAATAATAATAATAATAAATAAAATACATAATAAATGAAATGAAATGAAATATATACTAAGTAGATAAATACAATACAATACAATACAATAAATAATAAATAAAATACAATAAAATAAAAAATAAATAAAATAAAATAATAAATAAATAAATAAAATAATAAATACTGAAAATATAATAAATAATAAATAATAAATAAAATAAAAAATAAAAAAATGCAAGAATGCCCAATGAAGCACTGGGTGCTGATAAAAATGGAGGAGGAGGAGGAGGGGGAGGTGGGGAAAGGATCCCCACAACCTGCACCGCTCCCAGCCCTATGCTCCATGCGCATAAGCTGTTAAATATAAAACAGTATAAAAAAAATAAAAAACAGCTCGTGCGGCCAATGGCTACATCAGACGTCACTTTGATTGACAACCAAGAGGCTCCATTTTGAATCGTTACTTTTTCGTGTATGAACTTAAGTGGGATAAAATGCACTGGGAAGCATCGATGGGGGCAAAAGGTAGTATAAACTTCTTTTCGGAGAGATTCGGTAATGGCACGGACAATCTCATCCGGATCTAACCAGGGCAAATGGGCTAGTAGGAATGGGGCCTTAGTCAAAAACATCCAAGTAACAAGAGTGGAACAAGGTTATTTGAAAGTTTACACTAAATATGCAACAAGAAAAAAATCATTAAACAATATTTTACTATTAAGTACATCTATTCTGGTTCACTGAAGATAAGCCATCTTAAAATAATTTTTCCTTTGTAGAAAAAGAGACGAATAAAAGTGCCTAAGAGCCTTCAAACATGGGAAAATTCTTCATCAGGAGGGGATCTGATCCATTATAAAATCTTAATGTAACAGGAATTGAAACAATGTAAATGAAAAGAGCAATACCTGTTCAACACTTGGATCAACTTCTTCCAGCTTTGAGTGCTCTTCAAAAGTTGATGTAAAAAATTCCAAGCCCTCATCTACAGGAGCTTCCTTTCAAGACAGAAAAAAAGCTAAGTAACTTGAAAAGAGCTTATCATTAGTCAGATCTCTTGTCTCCCAAATTTTCTTATTAAGTCCTAATATCCATTGGTAACACCACACCTTCATGAGGTGCTTCTTTTCTGCTGTGCCTCTTCTCTACTTCTGCCTCATCCAGTTACTAGACTCTACGAGAGCAAACCCACCAAAGAAATCACTAAATTAAGGCAACCAGAAATATAAATGTCATGGATTCAATTGATCTATTTTGTCATTGCTGTTATTTGCCATCGGGTCAACTTTTACTTATACCAACCCTATGCATAAGGGACCTCCAGAAGCCACAGTCAACTGCCCTCCTCAGGTTTTGCAAATCCAGGGCAGTGGGCTTACTTGAGTGAGTCAATCCTCTTTTAAAACTGCCTTCCTCTTTTCTTACTGTCTTCCATTTTGCCAAGCATTATCACATTTTCCTGTGAGTCACATTGTCTCATAATACGTCCAAAATGTAACAGCTACAATTTAGTCATCTTGGCTTCTAGTGAGAGTTCAGGCCTGATTTGCTCTGGGATCTATTAATTTGTATTTTTAGTAGAACATGATATCTATAGAACTCTCCTCCAGCACCATGTTCAAGTATATTGATTCTCCTTCTGTAACCTTTCTTCACTGTCCAAATTTCACAACCGTACATAGAAATGGGAAATATTATGACATGGATTATTCTGATAGCTACTGATATGTAGAAGAAGAAGCTATATGTAGAAGAGCCCTCCCTCCAATCCATCTGCCATGGTCCAGGCCTCTGAGGGAGAGAAGATCTGCTGGACTTTCCCCCTTCCCCACCACCTCTCCCGTTTCCTTTTGTTTCATGTCTATTTTAGATTGTAAGCCTGAGGGCAGGGAAATGTCTTAATTAACAAATTGTAAGCCGCTTTGATAGCCTTGGCTGAAGAGCGGGGTAATAATAATAATAGTAATAATAAGTCTTTACACTTATTTAATTTCTTCATAGCTGTCTCCCAAGTCTTGGGGGCTGTACATACAGCCCCTAAGGGGTGGGGAGACGCTGCCCCTTTCCTAGCCAGATCGGGGCCATGGTGTAATCCGGCCTTTCAAGGGCGCAAAAAGAAGCGACAAAAAGTGGCTCCTTTTTGTGCCCTCTAAAGGGCTTCATACCCATGTTGCCACGCTTTCAGCACTGTGTCTTATGGACACAGCGCCGAAGGAGTGCCATGACTCCACGTGCCATGTGGAGCAGCATGTGGCATCAGGGTGCCCTGGGGAGCACAGCTGGGCATGCGTCATGAGGACGCTACAGCCTGACTCTGCTCCCATGCCAGCCTTAATGGCAGATGTGTACCGGGCCTTAGTCTTCTTCTGATTTCTTAACTACAGAAATTTCTTAATTTCTTGACATTTACCTTACTATTCTCGGCTATAAGTCGACTTAATGTATAAGTTGAGGGCAGGTTTTGGGGTCAAAATTATGGATTTTGATATGATCTGTGAATAAGTCGAGAGGGAAACTTAGGGATATGTAGCAAAGGATGAAGTAATGAAAAAGATGCCAAAGCACCACCATTTTCCCCACCCAGGCATTTAAAAAACCCAGAAGCAGAGTAGCAGCAAAGAGAGCAAAGGGGCTGGTGCTTCCTTTAGATTCTCCCAGGATAGACTAAGCTCTCACCATTCACTACTCTACTCAGAGAAGAGGATAGTTTCTATTTTGATAAGAGTTAAGGTGCAGTACATACACTGACCCGTGGATAAGGTGACCTGTTTTTTGGGGTCTGTTTTTTTACTAAAGTTTCTAGACTTACACATGAGTATATACAGTATAACATCTGCAACTATGTTGATGGCTTCAGTACCTATTTTAAAGTTATGTAAATAATTTGTGGTCATTATTTTTGTCTTCTTTCACCCTGCATTCACATTTTTTTCCTTAAACTTTCCTCAATAGTCATACAAGTTGAAGTGCCCTCTCTCCATGGCAACACCATCTGGCCTGGGAGGGAGTAAAAGGAGAGGCCTAGCAACACCATCAGGCCTGGCCTCAAGTTAAGTGTCCTCTCTCCATGGCAACACCATCTGGCCTAGGAGGGAGTGAAAGGACTGGCCAAACTCCATCAGGCCTGTCCTAGATTATGAAGCAGAGCCCTCCTTCCATGCCATCTGCCTTGGTCCAGGCATCAGAGGGAGAGAAGAACTTTTGGACCTGATCCCCTTCTCCATCACCATTCCCTTCTCCTTTTGTGTTGTGTCTTCTTAGATTGTAAGCCTGAGGGCAGGGAACCGTCTAATTAAAATAATAATTGTAAGCTGCTCTGATAGCCTTTAGGGCTGAAGAGCGGGATATAAATAAATAAATATTATTTTATATTATTATTTCAACTTTTTGCTATTTTCTGCAAGTAATATGGTATCATCTGCACATCTTAAATTGTTGATGTTTCTCCTTCAATTTTCATGCCTCCTTCCTCTGACTCCAATCTTGTTTTCTTTTGAAATGTTTGCTATGTTTTGATATGTTCCCATATAAATTAAAGAAACAGTATGATAAAATGCAGCCTTGTCTGACCTCCTTGCCAATGGGAAATCATTTTCATTCTCTTTATTGTGTCCCAACAGTGACCTTTTGTCTAGAGTAGAGGTTATACATCAAGACAATCAGATGCTTTGGTACACCCAGAGGTTTATTTTAGAGCAAACTATAATTTCTTATGATCTACAAAACTTTTGCTGTAATGTATAAAGCACAGGTTGATTTTTGTCTGAAATTCTTTAGTATCCTGGTATTCCATTGTCCAACATGTTTGAAATATGGTCTCTTGTGTCTCTTCTTTTTCTTGTCCTAGCCTGGATATTTGGAAATTCTTGCTCCACATGTGGCAAAAGCATTTCTTGTAAAAAAAATGGAGTGTCCATGGTCTTATGGTTCCTACCATCCCTAATGTCTTTTGAGCATGGCATCACATCCTTTCAGTTTGAGTCCAGCTACATCATCAGACCCAACACTACTCAGTTGTCCTCCTCTTTTGCCCAGTAATTCATTGGGTGCCATCTGATCAGGAAGGCTCATCTTCCAGCACAATCTCTTGTTTCATTTTGGATTTTTTATTATCAGAGGTTTTTCAAAATAAAGGCATTCAGGAGTGGTTTACTATTACCACTCATGGCACAGTACTAACTTCTTGTAAGCTAGCTAGAGCTTCACTGCTATTGTCTCTGAGAGATCCTCCACCAGCCTCTCTCTCTCTCACACACACACACATACACGCTAATGCTTTTGCTTGGTAACTATTTGGCATATTTAGACTGACTCCTTAGCAAAAGCCTGTCTGACTTGGGAGACCCTGACAGCAGAAATGCTACATCAACTTAGCCACTTACTCAAAAGAGCATGCGATCCCACCATCACAGATAGGCCATCTGTTTTAGTTGAAAAACTGGATTTATACCTTTGCTACCAACTTAAATCACTTTTCCTTGTACAGTACTTTATAAAGTTTACAAAAATCTACCCATTCCACTCCACCTTCTAATCCCAGTTTCATATTCTGTCTGGACATCTTGACTGCTACAACTCTATTCTCTCAAGCTTTACCTTGTTGTGTGGTAGTTCAAATGCTGCTATCCAAAATTATGTGATCAAAATCTTTCACCTCCATTCCTCATGCTCCATTTCTCTTCAGGTCTCCGACTCTCACTCCCATTTGCACTCAATACAAATTCCTTGTCCTTATCTTCAAAGCTACAACCTTGCCTCTATGTTGTCCATGAGTTCATGTGAATATTTCTCAAAATATTACTGCCCATAATATCAACTCACCAAATCTACAACTCTTAATAACAATTGTTTTGCTCTCTAAAATTCTAAGTAAAAGTGAATACAATGGGCCCTTCCCTTATGCAATCCCCCTTACGTAAGGGGAATTCTGTGTATGCTCGCGCCCCATTGAAAACTATTGAGCGCTTGCTTGCAGCACGCACACCATACACTTTATTGTTGCAAGGCTTCAGTATAAGCTTGAAGCCGCGTATAGTGTGCCCGCTTCACAAGCATTCTTTCCCAATCTGTCTATATTTTCTTTTTATCATTCATTTTCAAGGCAAGGTCCTATGGAGAAAAGAACACCTCTTTTCCTTTGGGAATTTATCAATGGCACAGCATGGTGTGGTGGCTTGAGTGTTGAACTATGACTCTGGAGACCAGGGTTTAATTTCCAGCTTGGCCATGAAAAACACTGGGTGACCTTGGTCAAGTCACATCCTCTCAGAGACCCAGCCTCAGAGGAAGGCAATGGTAAACCTTCTTTGAACAAATCTTGCCAAGAAAACCCCATGGTAGGTTTGTCTCAGGATCACATCAGAAACAACTTAAATGCACACAGCAGCAACAACAAACTAATCAAAATGGCTATATGTACTGCCTCCAGAATCAGAGTGTTTATCCGCCTAAATACCCGCAACTAGTATGATGGGTACTATTTCACTGTTGTCCTGTTAGTAGGTATCTTAGAGCACCTGGCTACCCATTGTGAGAACAGGACTTTGGTGTGATCCAGCATGGCTCATTTTATCTTTTTAGCCTATTTTCTTTTTTGCTGTTGTGTGCCTTCAAGTAATCTCTGACTTATGACAATCTTAAAGTGACCTATCATGGAGTTTTATTGGAAAAAATTGTTCAGAAACAGTTTGCCTTTGCCTTCATCTGACACCAAGAGAGAGTGACTTGCCCCAAAGTCATCTAGTGGGTTACCATGGCTGAACAGGGATTCAAACCCTGGTCTCCACATTCCAATGCTCAAACCACTAAACCATGCTGGCTCCCTATATATTTTTACTATATATATATATATATACAGTGGTACCCCGGGTTACGAATCCCCCGGGGTACGAAAACCCCGGGGTACGAAAGAGCCGGGGCCGCAAAAATGGCCCCGGCTTACGAATAAAACCCCGGGGTACAAAAAAAAACCGCACGGCCCCTTTAAATTTGCCGCGTGGTCCAGCAAAAAAAGTGGTCCCCCGGGTTACGAAGACTTCCGGGTTACGAAAGTAATCCCAGAACGGATTACTTTCGTAACCCGGGGGACCACTGTAAAACCATTGAGATTGGCAACATTGAGTTTTCAAAATGTAACAGTACACATTAAAGACACAAGTAAACTTTTAAATGAAGTTGACTTGATGGCACAGGACATGTAAAGGCAGTATAACTGGGAATTCAAACATTCCACAAAAATGTGCTCATATTGCATCCATAGTACTAAAATGAATATAAAGAACCTTTATTATTCTTCAAAGCATTTTATAAAAGTTTTATTACCTTAGCGTTCATGTCAAGGTTGTTTGGATATCCTTCAGTATGAACATCCTGGTTCTCAGGAAAAAAATCTTGTTCTGCCTAAAATAAAAGGATATCTCAGTGCACTTTTTAATAGCAAAGACAAGTAAACAAGAACTCAGATTACTCACAGGATTCCCATATCTGGAACTTGACTTATTTTTTCTGAGATAATCCAAAAAGTGTGGCGAGGAACACGAGCCTTTTAAATTGGTTGAATTCTCCCCCTTTAATAGAACCATAAATACATTTTGTTGCAGGTTTCATTTGAATGCCAAATTACAAGTTCAATTAAAGTTATTCATTACCTTTATAGTTTTCAGTTTCCCTCTTACTCTATGCCGTAATGCTTCAGTTAATATCCCTTGCTCAACATCAGTCGCAACTATTATTTTTTAAAAAAGAAAAGACTTTTAAGACACATTTTGCAACAGAACTCTTACACATTTTCTGCAATAATTTACACAGATGATAATGGAGTCTGAAACACATGCCAGTAATCCATACTTAAAATGGTTTTTCAAAGTTTGTTAAGTATTAACTTCAGGGCTTTTAAATCTGAAACATATTCATATTTTAAGTTTGGTCCAAGAAGTGTAGAAGAATGATGCACCATAATGGTGCACAGAATGCATGCCTTCAAGTTACCAGTACATTTTTCCTTTACAACAGCTGACAATTTTTTATACAAAATACTATAAAACACACTTGAATATTGTAATTTTGTACCATATTCAACTACTACTGATGGAAAATGGAATTCCTAGGAAAGGAAAATGAATGTTTGGCATTTAAATTATAATCCAATTTAAGCCTCATTTGCAAAAATGCTGTTAAAACTCAATATGGTAAGAGGGGAAAAATTGAACTACCTTTCTGTGGATCTTGTTCCAAGGCTCCTTTTGATATGAGGCTAACATCACATACATCATCTTCTGTTTGCTACATTAAAGAAGGAGAAAGTTGCAAGTAAATATTTATTTTAGTTTATTTATATCCTGCCTTTCTCTGGGGGTGGAAGAGTTTCCAACATTATAGGAAAACAGTAACAAGCAAAGTCAGTAAACATTCCGGTCTCACATACACTTAATGATCAAAATCGAAAACATTTGAAGCAGAGTCGGCAACAGCCAAGCACTGAAGGCTGCATTTGCCCTGCATGAGATCTCAGAGAACATTCCACACATCCTGCTGCGCCCCCTAAAATACAGTGGTCCCCCGGGTTACGAAGGTAATCCGTTCCGGATTACCTTTCGTAACCCGGAAGCTTTCGTTTCCCGGGGGACCGCTTTCGCTAACGGACCGTGCGGCCGATTTAAAGGGGCCGCGCGGTTTTTTTATTCATATCCCGGGGGATCTTTCGGATCCCGGGGGATATGTTAGCGGTCCCGCGGCTTTCGGATCCCGGGGTTTTCGCAACCCGGGGGATTCGTAAGCCGGGGGACCACTGTAAAACTTTTTAAAGAAATGTTCTTGTTTCCAAATGCCTTTCAAATCCAAGGGATGTTGGGGCAATTTTACTATGCCTCCCTCAACTAATGCTGTTTTAACCCCAGGAGAGACCTCTCCAACTTCTGTATGATCTTGTTAAAAAGAAGTCTTCTCCTGTCCTAAAACAGCCTGGGGCAAAACTGTGGCAAAACCGACCCTATAGCCTTGAGGTACTGCATTAGGCCTGCAGGCTGCACTTTCCAAACTTGTGATCTGTTGTGTTTGTGGAAAAGATGTCTTTCCACCAGTCTATGCAGTTTTATTTGGATTTTAGAGGTTAGGACAAAGAACTGTTACTCATTTACAATCTGAGAATAAGCAGAAGAATTAAGATCTGTTAAATCACTAGTATTCAGATCATACTTGTGATCAACATCAAAAGTAATAAAATTTGTAATCTTTATTTTACACAACTGATACCACTTCTCTTAATAAATTCAAAAGCTTTCCTTTCTCACAAAAATAGGGGAAACTGTGAGGGAAAAGTCTAAAATGGAAGCAAAATCCTGTGCTCTGTCTCATTACCACCATCACTATTAAGCAGTATCACCTCTTAAGCAAACCCTTTCAATTAAAAGCAGCAACAAGGGGTGGTTGCAACAAGGGGATAATAATAATAATAATAATAATGTTTTATTTATACCCCGCTCTTCAGCCAAGACTATCAGAGCGGCTTACAATTTGTTAAACAAACAACATTCATTTACAATTCAACCAACATTGGAGGACATGTCTGGAAAAAAAAACTTGAGAGAGATAAAAACCCTGGAGAACTAGAATGCTCAGATGTGGACAGAAAATGGTCCCTGTGAAACAGTAAGGAAGACCTGAATCTGCATTTGGTAGTGGCTTACCAAATTAAACTGATCTGACAAGAAAATATGAACAATCAGATAAAAATCAAAGTACCAGTAGTAGAAACTCCAGAATTTCAAAAGAGTATATAACGTGTTACCTCTGTGATTGCAGCAACAGAAGGCTAAAACACTAATGCATTAGAAGTGCAAGCTCATATAAAAGCTCTTAGAGAAGAAAACTAAAAGTGCTAACATCCATATTCATCTAAAACTGGCTGAAAGATAATTTCTCCAATAAATTCAAAGACACAGCAGTGTTAATTTGGAAAATCAGTATACAAAGGGATCTTGTAGTGTCTTTGAAACCAACTGAAAGAAAGATGTCGGTAGCATCAACTTTCATAGACTTCAGCCAACTTCCTCAGATGCATGGGGACAAATCAGCTCAAGTCTGTGGAAGCTCATGCTACGAACTTCTCTCTTCCAGTCTCATAGGTACTACAAGATCTCTTTGCATACTGATTCTTCAGTGAAGATTTATGTCTAGCCTGAATTGAAGAAGTAATACAGTTTGACACTGCTTTAACTGCCATGGCTCAGTGCTATGGTATTCTGGAATCTGTTATTTTATAAGACACGTAGTGAGGCTCGGAGAGAGCTGATCTTCCAAAATTGAGCTTAATTGCGGTCTCCCCCAGGGTGCCATTCTGTCTCCTATGCTATTTAACATCTATACGAAGTCGCTGGGTGAGATCATTTGGATGCATGGAGCACGGTGTCATCAGTACGCTGATGACAGATATATTTCTCCATGACCAGATTGTCGGCTCATACATCAGATGGCATCTCCCCTCTCAATGACTGTCTTGGGGCGGTAATGGATTGGATGAGGAAAAACAGATTGAGACTGAATTCAGACAAAATGGAGGCACTGACAGTCATGGGCCCGAAACCAGGCCTGGGTATACAACTTGCAGTCCTGCAAGGAGTCACACTCTCCTCTAAGGACTGTGTCCGCAGTCTGGGGGCACTCCTAGATTCGTCGCTTCACATGACTAGTCAGGTGAATGCGATGGTCAGGAGTGCCTGTTATCAGCTTCAGCTGATACGCCAGCTGCGCCCTGTCCTGGATATGAAGGGTCTGTAAACTGTGGTACACACTCTGGTAACCTCACGTTTGGATTACTGCAACACACTCTACATGGGGCTACCCTTGTGCCTAACCCGGAAACTTCAACTAGTACAAAACTTGGCGGCCAGGTTAGTTACTGGAACATCCAGGAGAGAACACATAACACCTGTGCTTAAATCTCTCCACTGGCTACCTATCAGTTTCCAGGCACAGTACAAGGTGTTGGTTTTAACCTTTAAAGCCCTACATGGCTTGGGTCCATCTTATCTCAGGGACCATCTCTTCCCGTATGAAACCCCCCTCGCGCATGCTCCAGTCCTCTGGGAGGAATCTGCTGCAGCCCATGAAGACTAGGCTGTCGCAGACCTCCCAGAGGGCCTTTTCTGTGACAGCTCCCAGACTATGGAATGGCCTGCTGAACGAGATCCGTCTTATTTCCACTCTTGATAGCTTTAAAAAAGCAGTAAAGACGGATCTCTTCTGGCAGGCCTTCCCGGAATAATTTCCCAGCTCAATGAAGATGATCACTACCCGCCCGCCCTTTATGTCACTGCCTGTGTTGCCCTAACGCTGGTTTTATTGTATTTATATTGTCCTATTGTCATTTTAACTCTGCTTTAATCTAAAGGGTGGGAGGGTTAAAGACTGTGTCGATAAGAGTGTTTTTAAACTGTTGTTTGTTTTAAATTTTGTTGTACACCGCCCCGGTTGCTGTGCAAAGGGGCAGGTTAGAAATAAAATGTATTATTATTATTATTATTATTATTAGAGCTCTTGTGCAACAAGAAACTACAAACCTCAGAATTCCAGAGGATGAGACATAACAGTTAAAATGGTTTTAAAACTGCATTATTTCTGTAGTACAGATTAGACCTTTGCATCTGCATTGCTAGATTGGTTCAGATAGATAACACAAAAGCCCAGTTGGGAACCTTTGCCCCGAGAGAGGAGAGGAAGGGAAGCACTAAACTGATCATTCAGCAGAATAGAAGATTCATGGTACCACCTCATTAGACCATGTACTTCCACTCCTCTCTTGGGACAAAGGGAAACTGAGCTTTGCTCTCTTCATTTCAAAGGGCTAGGTGGGAATCCTTTGCTGTCATTCATCTGCCATTTATTTATTTTGATTGCAAACAATGACAGCAATTTATATTCTACTCCAGAAACTCACCCTAATCTGTGGGATTATTAATCAATAAAATGAGATGTAATTTTCCTAAGACCAGCCAATTACGACACAAAGTTATGATATAAAATTAAGTAGGAGAGCACTTTCAAAAATTTTATTTTAGTAAATGGCATGCTAAACTCTGAGAAATATTGGAAGCACGTACAGTACCTTCTTTCTAGCACTGTCCTCTAAAGAGATTGTTTTTCTTGCAACTCTTTTTTGAAATTTTTCTTTCTAGATAAGTCAAAAGAAATCATTTTAACTCATCATCTGGAAATCCCATTTCATAAAAGAAATCAAACAAATGAAATTGCATACATTTAAAGAAAGGACTCTCATATTCTACATGTTGAGCTCACTATCCATTAATATGGTTACACCTGCATTGCAGAAATAAAACAATTTGACACTGCTCCAACTGCCATGCCTCAATGCTACAGAATTCTGGGATCTGTAGTTTTGTGAGCCATTTAGCCTTCTCTGTCAGAGGGCTCTGATGCCAGAACAAACCACAAATCATAGGATTCCATAATATTCAGCCATGGCACCTAAAGTAGTGTCAGACTGGATTATTTCTGCAGTACGAAGGCAGCCTATATTTCAATAAATGACAATACTGTCTTTTAAACAATTAATTATATTGTTAGAATTCCCATTATATGTGAATATTCACCATATTGCAATTTTGCTTTTAAATAGGAAGTGATACCACATATTTACACACAAATGGGGCACCTACTTGCTTGGGGTTTGCCTAACAATTCTGCACAAGGGCTATATAACTAGGGTCCAAAACACAATGGAGATATAATCCAGTTTGAGACCACTTTAACTGCCCTGACTCAGTGCTAGGGAATTATGGGAACTGTAGTTTATTGTGGCACCCGAGCTCTCTGACAGAGAAGGCTACGGTAAATGTCTCACAAAACTATAGTTCCCAGAATTCCCTAGCATTAAGCGAGGACAGTTAAAGCAGTCTCAAAGTGGATTATTTCTCCAGTGTGTTTTGGACCTATGTTGATAACTTTGCATGTCTAAAAAGGTGAGAGGGATAATTTAGTTATACATCAAGAATGAAGTGATGACAGCTTGAAAAGGTTAGAAAAAAGTCAAATATAAATATTAGAATTGTGCCAAAGTTCCATGAAATGAGAAGTTTCATGAGGTAGAGATTTTATTATTGTACAGCTGTAATGGATTACTGAAGTACAAAACAAAGTGCAGAAATAATCCAATTTGAGAGTGCTTTAAGTGCTAGGGAATTCTGGAACGTTTAAAGCTATTTAATGTGTTTTAATTTTTGTAATATAATTTTCACTGAATTTGAAAATATAAATACGTAGCTAAGAATATTTTTCATAGCCTGCCTTAGTTTTTCTCTTCGTTGATATTTCTAATTCCTCGTCAGAATCCATTTCTCTTTTTTAAAAGTGGATTCAATCAGTAAATATAGAAGCTGTAAAAATATAAAATATCAAAATTGAACATGGTTGACAGAAACATATACTCTGTATTAATATAATTTCAGTGTACGATGCATTAAAAAACCTCTTTTTCATACAAAGATCAATCGTGCTGTCCATCTGTTAAGTTTAGTGTATGCTGGTGTAGAATCTTTTTGTACAATTCAAAACATTAGTGTGTTGACACACTGCCGGTTATAGCAGGTCTGCATAACCTGGAACACTACAGATAAGCCACAGCAAACCAGGGAATGAATGTGTGTGTGTAGACACACGCACACATATATATACACCTATTCATTCCTGTACTTTCTCTATACAGCAAATCTGCCTATTCTCTGACAGAGAACTAACCCTCCTCAGTTGGTAGAAACTTGAAGGCACACAATTATACACAGACACAAACATATAAATACACATATAACATACATATACAATATACGTACATATAGCTATTGTATATGGATGTTTAGTGTATGTGTGTGTCTGTGCCTCTATCTATTAATAGACTATATATATATATTCATTATATATGTGTGAACATAGATTTTATACATCTATAGAATATATATTAAAATAACATATATATTACACATATACACATGTGTAAATTATATATTCATCCAAAAGTTTTAATGATCACCTTTAAAAATTTTTGACAGAAAGTTTGTTTTGATTTGTAGCTGATAACTTATCTCTATGTAGTCACTATCTAGATTTATACATTTTTCCCAGCATATCTTGACCCTACGAATACCTGATATTGTAAAAGTCTGCAGATTGTGCCTTACGAGGGGGTATCGTAAAGTAATAATTATCACTCGGATGTTATTATGGCATATTGATGAAATTTTGTCCGTGTCATCATTGGTCCCTAAGTGCACATTGCTGAGAAAATCAGCTCATTGAATCCTTTATTTTTGTGACTGGCTGTGCCAGAAGTGACTAAAGTTTAAAATCCTCATCAGGCGCAACCTGCAGACTTCTACAATATCAGGTATTCAGAGGGTCAAGATACGCTGGGAAAAATGTATAAATTTAGAGAGTGACTACAGAGAGATAAGTTAACATATATATGAGTATATATATTAAAACAACACATATATTACACATATACATATGTGTGTAAAATATATATGAATCTATCTATATAAATATATTAAAATAACATATATATTACACATATAAATATATGTGTAAAATATATGTGAATCTCTCTCTCTCTCTCTCTCTCTCTATATATATATATATATTAAAATAACATATTTCAGATATACATATGTGTGTAAAATATATATGAATCTCTATATATATAAATATATAAAATTACATATATATTACACTTATAAATATATGTGTAATATATATGTGAATCTATATATTAATATAAAAATAACATATTTCAGATATACATATATGTGTAAAATATGTATCTATATCTATCTATATATATTAAAATAACATATATATTACACATATAAATATATGTGTAATATATATGTGAATCTATCTATCTATATATTAATGTATAAATCTAGATAGTGACTGCATAGAGATAAGTTAACAACTTCAAATCAAAACAAACTTTCTGTCAAATTTTTTTAAAGGTGATCATTAAAATTTTTGGATACCCCCTCATATATATATATATATATATATCACATATATTACACATGTACATATATGTGTAAAATATATATGAATCTATCTAAATAAATATATTAAAATAGCATATATGTGTAAATATGTGAATCTCTCTATATATATTTATATTAAAATAACATATATTTCAGATATACATATATGTGTAAAATATATATATGAATCTATATATATATATATATATAAATATATTAAAAACATATATATTACACATATAAATATATGTGTAATATATATGTGAATCTATATATATAAATATATATTAAAATAACATATTTCAGATATACATATATGTGTAAAATATTTATCCATATATAGATATATATTAAAATAACATATATATTACACATATAAATATATGTGTAATATATATGTGAATCTCTCTATATATTAATATATATTAAAATAACATACTTCTGATATACATATGTGTAAAATATATATGAATCTATCTATCTATATTAAAATTACATAAATATTACACATATAAATATATGTGTAACACATATATGAATCTATATATATATATTAATATATATTAAAATAACATATATGTCAGATATACATATATGTGTAAAATATATGTGAATCTATATATATATATATATATATATATTAATATATATTAAAATACTGTAACATATACTTCAGATATACATATATATGTAAAATATATATTCATATATATATATATTACAAATATATTTATTTGTCTAATATATGTGTAATATATATATATATATATATAAAATCTACATTCTATATATATATATATATATGTCTATGAATATATATATATATATATATAAATAACATCCAATAATATATAAACCCCCCCCCCCACAAACACATATATATGTATATATATATTAACATACACTTCCACATATCCCTATCAATTCCTGTACATTATTGAGTAAACCCAACAACTGCTCCTCCTCCTCCTTAGCTTAACCCTCCCCTCTCCTCCTGACTTGGGAGGGAGGCATGATATCCCAACTCTCGCGAGAGAGGAGGCCCTTTCGCCTGGCCGCTGCCGGCAAATCTCGCGATATCTGGCTGAAAAGAAGAAGAAGACACCAAACAGTGGCACTATATAATATAAATATAAATCAATTTATTTTGGGGACTGAAGTCCTTCCTTTGTGGGCCTGAGGCCAAAGGCAGACACTGTTTTGGGGGGGGGGGGGGCTGAAAATAACGAATTTTATAAAGAAACCCCTTCTTCTGCTCCCAAAAAGGGAGCCTTGACTAGAAAGGGGCTGAGTTAAATAAACAGAGGAACAACAAGAAGCAAAATTATATGAGTAGTAAAGTAAGGGGGCTTTGGTTTCCAGTGATATTGAGATATATATATATATATATAGTGCCACCCTTGTTGGATTGGATCCTCCTCCCTCAGCCTGAAAGTATGGGCAGGAACAAGAACCCTATCCCTGATAGGTAAGTATCCAAATCAATAAATATGTGGGGAAGGATATATATATATATATATGGGGAGGAGTTGATTTTTTAAAATATATATATATATATATATATATCAATATGTGTGGAAGGAGATATATATATATATATATATGGGGAGGGATTGATATATATATATATATATATATGGATGAACTGGGTCCACACTGGAGAAATAACCCGGTTTGGCACCGCTTTCAATGTGTCTGGCTCAAGGCTATGGAATTCTGGGAGTTGGAGTTTGTTGTGGGGCCCAGAGCGGAGCTCCGCTCCGCTCTGGGCCCACAACAAACTCCAACTCCCAGAATTCCATAGCCTTGAGCCAGACACATTGAAAGCGGTGCCAAACCGCGTTACTACTCCAATGTGGATGCAGCCTGAAAGCCCCATTTGCTTTCTAGCTTCAACAACAACAACGACAACACTCTGGCACCCGAGGTGAGTATTTGCCGCCAGGAGACTTTCAGATTTGGACTGCCATCAAGCTACGCTGAACATGAGACCAACGGCGTTCACATTTCTATACCACTTCATATTGCCATGCAGGAACTCTTTATCAAAATATCCTCGACAGATGGCCATCCAGCCTCTGCTTAAAGACCTCCAAAGAAGGATTCTCCATTACACTCCAATGGATTGTGTTCCACTGTCAAACAGTCCTTACTGTCAGGAAATTTCTCCTAATGTTGAGGTGGAATCTCTTTTCCTGGAGCTTCCCATTCATTGCTCCAGGTCCTAGTCTCTGGAGCAGCAGAAAACAAGCTCGCTCCCTCCTCAATGTGACATCCTTTCAAGTATTTAAACAGGGCTATCATATCACCTCTTGACCTTCTTTTCTCCAGACTAAAGATCCCCAGTTCCCTAAGGCGTTCCCCATAGGGCATGGTTTCCAGACCCTTCACCATTTTAGTTGCCCTCCTTTGGATACACTCCAGTTTCTCAATGTCCTTTTTGAACTGAGATGGTAGATGAGCTTTATGTTCCATCTTCTTTTAAGAATTATTGGCAAGTTCAAATCAATATACAGTGAGCTCTTGGTATCCTCTGGAGTTTGGGTTACAGAACCCACCATGGATAGCAAAATCTGGACACTCGAGTTCCATTAAATGCAGTGCCATAGTGAAATGGTGTCCCTTATATAAAACAGCCACATCAAATCTTTTTGGAATTTCTATATTTTAAAATATTTTCAAGCCTTGGATGTTTGGATCCGTGGGTAAAAAATCCATGGATACAGAGGTCTAATTGTATATGTTTCAATACCAGCCAGGGCTCAGGCTCAATTCAGGCTTTCATCTTTCTGAGATCACTAAAATGATTACCCAATTTGTTGGGAGCAATTAGCTTACCGCTTAGAGACTGCTTCGGTGGTATGAAGTGGTATATAAATGAAGCTGCTATTACTATTGCAAGGATTCACAGTTGTCCTTGCATCAATCTTGGAGCCCTCTGGGATCAAACTTACAAGGTTGAAGCATTTTAACTGGCATTTTAACCACTGCTCTTAGTCATGCAAGGTAAGTATTTGCAACGAGGAGGAGGAGGGACGCAGCTTGCCATCCCACTGGTGAGTATTTTACCCCATGCTTCCAGTGAGACCTATGTTGTCATGCAGACAGATAACAAGCCTCACCAGTTTGCCTCCTTCCTGTATCCTTCCTGTATTCTTGTGCCTATCTTCTAAACGGAAATGGAAATCTAGTGGAATGGCGCAACGTGCATATTGAAGTTTTTTTTAATGTAAAAATTAGTTATCAAACTTATAAAGGAAGTGTTAGAAGACAAATAGAAGCAGCATATCTAAACAGCAGAAGGAATTACATTATGACAGTTCCAAAGAATAATTTGTTGTGACAGAAAATCTCTTCAATTTGGTTTTCTTTTTCAGTTGCCCTCTGCTGTTTCCATTTCCCATCCACATTCATGTTAAATTGTCAACATAATCTATGCTTCAAGATTTGTGTATGTGTGTGCTTTCAAATTGACTGTCGGCTTATGCTGACCCCATGAATTTCATATGGTTTTCTTGGGCATGAAAGAAGTGGTTCTGCCAGTTCCTTCCTCTGAAACATAGTCTACAGCACCTAGTACTTGTTGGCTTTCTCCCATCCAAATATTAACCAGGGCTGGCCCTACTTAGCTTCTAAGATCAGGTAGGATCTGGTACCTTTAGGGTATTTATGTCTCCAGCTTTTGTTTAGCTCACTTTAATTGTTAATACCAAAATACAATGTAACGTGTAACCTGTAGTCAGGACAAGAAGCCACTGTTAGGACAGAATACAGAGAAACGGAATGGTTTCCAGTTGACAAGTCAGTCAGGGAAGGCTGCATCTTATTACTCTTATCTGTTTAACTTTTATGCTGAAAATATAATGTGTAAAGGAAGATTAGACTCAAACAAAGGAAGTGTCAAAATTGTGGGAAAGAAATCAACAATTTAAGACATGCAGATGACATCATACTGATAGCAGAAAACAGCAGTGAATTGAAACCATTGCTAAAGAAATTCAAGGAAGAAAATTCAGGTGCACAGTTGAACATAAAAAAAACAAAAAAAAAATAACAATGGATGTTTTAAATAACTTCAAAGTACACTACAAAGACATTGAAATAGTTCAAGTTTTTCCATACCTTGGCTCCATCATTAATTAGAATGGAGACTGCAATAAAACAAATCAGAAAGAGACTGGGACTTGGAAGATCACACACAATAGGAATAGGCTCAGTCAGAGAGGTAATGGACCTGAATTTGCAGGACCTAAGCAGAGCAGTGGAGGACAGGAGGTCTTGGAGATGTCTCATCCATGGGGTCTCTATGAATCAGGGTTGACTTGAGGGCAATTAACAGCAACAATAAAATTAAACAGTTAAGTAATTTTAAGTATTGCTGAGTAGCAATAATTTATAAATAAGTATAAAAAATATATATCTCAACAAAATTTACTGACAACATAAGAAACAGATTTGCACTGCTAAGCATAATAGACCGAGAACCAGAAGAACTATGGCTGAAATCAGGGACATAATAAAAGAGGAATTCAGACAAACACTTTCAATAAATAAAAAGAAAGAGAAAAAACCATGGATGACAGGAAAAAACACTAAAGACTATAAAGAAAAGAAAAGAAGAAAAACAAAAGGGAGATAGGAACAAACTAAGCATTATGAATGCAACAGCTTGTGCAGAAAGATAAAGAAAAATATCACAATGACTAAGGCAGAGAAATAGAAGACAACAACAAAAAGGGACAAGAGATCTATTTCACAAGATCTGGGAACTCAAAGGAAAATTCAGATCAAGGACTGGGATGCTATATGACAATAAAAATAACAGAATTCAAGACTAGGAGGGATTAAAAAGATGTTGGATGCAATACACAGAAGAATTATTCAAAAGAAATGACAAAATGAAGGACACATGGAACGAAGAGCCGTATGAAGATGAACCCCAAATTCTAAAAAGCGAGTTGGAAACTACAATAAGAGAAATAGCGAAAAACAAATCACCAGGAACAGATGATATTCCCTTTGAACTGCTGCAGTTCACATTGACAGAGTCAACTCTAGTGCTAACCAACATATGTCAGCAGATAGAAAACAAAATGATGGCAAACAGATTGGAAGCGATCAATAATTATCCCCATCCACAAAAAGGGAGACACAAGAGAATGCAGTAACTATAGGACCATAGCACTGATCTCCCATGCAAGCAAAATCGTGCTCAAAATTCTGCAACATAGACTCCAGCCATACCTGGGGAGAGAAATCCCAGTGGTTCAAGTGGGATTCAGGAAAGGAAGAGGCACTAGGGACCACATTGCAAACATAAGATGGCTATGGAGTGCAGAAGAAAATTACAAGAGAAAATCAGCATGTGCATATAGTGTTTAACAAAGCCTTTGATCATGAAAGGCTGTGGAATACCCTTAAAGATATGGGAGTGCCAACACATCTGATAGTCCTGATGAGGAATCTGTACTCAGGACAAGAGGCTACTGTCAGAACAGAACACGGAAAAACAGAATGGTTCCCAGTTGGCAAAGGGGTCAGACAAGGCTGTATCCTTTCACTCTTATCTGTTCAACTTATATGCAGGACATATTTCAAGAAAAGCAGAAGAAGGAGGAGTGAAAATAGGAGGAAGGAATATCAACTAATCTAAGATATGCAGATGACACCATAGTACTAGTAGAAAATCTCGCAGACCTGAAACACCTACTAAGGAAGATCAAAGAAAGGAAGTGCAAAGGCAGGCTTAATGTTGAACATAGGGAAAACAAAAATAATGACACCCGAGGACCTTCACAAGTTCAACCTAGTCTAGACAATGAAGAAATAGAAATAGTAAAAGAATTCCCATACCTGGGATCAAACATTGATAGAAATGGGGACTGCAGTCAGGAAATCAGAAGAAGAATGGGGAGGGTGGACAGTTAAGAAAGAAGATAGGAAGAAAATCAATTCATTTGAGATGTGGTGCTGGAGAAGAGTGCTGAGGATCCCATGGACAGCCAAAGGGACAAACAAATTGGTCCTAGAGCAAATCAAGCTGGAAACCTCCCTGGAAGCCAAGATGATCAAACTGGGGCTGTCATACTTCAGACACATCATGAGAAGGAAGGACTCATTGGAAAAGACAATAATGCTGGGAAAGATGGAGGGAAGTAGGAAGAGAGGAAGGCCACATGCCACATGGATGAACTCTGTTAAGGAAGTCATGGGTATGGGGTTGCAGGAATTAAGCAGTGCAGTGGAGGACAGGGGGTCTTGGAGCTGTCTCTTCAATAGGGTTGCCATGAGTCAAGATCGACTTGAAGGCAGTTAACAACAAAAGGCAGTTAAGAACAAAAAAAGAAGCATAGTTGAATTTTTCCTTTCCTTTCCTTTCCCAGCATCTGTATTACAAACTTAATATTCATTAGTTTTTGTTCATTCAAGAAGTCACTAAGAAACAGTATCCGTTTCCTTTTTAATGAAGCAGCTATTTACAGTCATAGTTCTAACAGAACTTTAGATAATTTTGTTTTGTGCTTGATCAGAATGATAACAAGCTACTTTACCTTTTATTAACTTTAGAGAATGTTTTTGTGGAAAGTTTATTTGGCCGAAGGGAAATGCTACAAGAGAGCCATCAGTTCTGAGCATGTCCTTGAATGTTTCTTATTACTTGTACTAAAGGATTTGAAGGATAGCTGAACTGTTCATTACTTTGCATACGAGGGGGTATCCAAAAGTTTTAATAATCACCTTTAAAAAAATTTGACAGAAATTTGTTTTGATTTGTAGTTGTTAACTTATTTCTATGTAGTCACTATCTAGATTTATACATTTTCCCAGTGTATCTTGACCCTCCAAATACCTGATACTGTATTGTAGAAGTCTAGATTTAGTTGAATTGTTATTACAACTACCGGTAACAGAATGGTTACCTTCTGTGTGCCAGTCATCCAGCTATGTTGTCTTAGGGAATACTTAATTCTATCCAGCTTTCTATTTTTTCAAAATTCCTTGGCTGTTGGAAAAGCTTAATTTCCATTATGCTGTTTGGAGAGGTGCCATTTGTGGGATTCCTAAAATATTTTTTGCACTTACAGTACATAAACTTTGGATATCAAATTAATGTGCTAAAACTATACTTTATCCTTGTTTGTCAGTGGCTGATTTTGGCTCCATTACAATCAGCACTGACTAGCTGAGTTCACTGTTAGAAAGGGCAATGTGCTCATCTTGCAACAGGCCGCATTACAGCACTACACTCTTATAGTGCTGCTATTCCACTTTTACTCTTCTGGCTGTCTCATGTTGCATTCTGGGGTTTGTAGTTCAGTGAGGCCTAAGAGGTCTCTGACTAAGAATTCTAAATGCCCTTCCTTTATCTTTGTAGACTATTGAGGATGATGCTAGGCAAGTCCTTCGTGTTGCTGCAAGCTTTCTTAATTCTGTGAGGCAGCGCTTTAAGTTTATAACCTTAGTCCAGCTGTAACTAAGGGTCACTTGTGTTATTGGTGTCATATAAAGACAATCTGAAATTACCTCCATGTCACAGCCAGATAGTGAGATGTTTTGCACCCATTATTTTACAGTGAAGACTATCCTCAACAGTGTGATTTATCTATATGTTAGCAGAAGCTGGAATATTTTCCAGTGGTGTTGAAACAAAATGTGATGCCCATAAATGAATACTGTGATTTATTTATTTTTTAAAGTAAGTGTTATTAACATGCCAATGGAGTTTATCAGATGGGAGGAACTTCTCTTTATTTCGAATGGAGCCAATTGGAGCCAATTCGAATTCACGTGATTTCCTATTGCATTCAGAATGTGTTCAGAATGACCGCCCATTGCCCGAAATTGTGTGAGATGCTTTAATTCGCAATAACGTAAAATCCATTATTGCGTTCAGAATGACTTCCCTTTTTCCCGACATTGCGTGAGATACACTCATACGCAATAACGTGAAACCCCACGATTGCGTTCGGATTTCCATTAGATTATACTTCCAATTTCCGTCGTCTGATAAGGTCCTATGAATTAAATGGCCAGTCAGAGAGCATTGACATCTACCGTATATACTCGACTATAAGTTGAGAAATTTATGCCCCCAAATGGGGTCTAAAATCACGGGTCGACTTATCTACAGGGCAACAAGTTAATACTGCTTTAAAATTTTGTTAACGAAGTGCCCACCTTCCTCTGCAGCCAGGGATCTTTGGGAGGTTCCTGTTTCAGTCCCCAGCTGCTCCCCGGCACGGTCTCCTCTCTTCCCGTGTGTGTGTGTGTGTGTGAGAGAGAGAGAGAGAGAGAGATCCCGACTCTCAGTCCCTCCCTGCAGCCAGGGCTAAGAAGGAGCTGCTCAGGAGGAAATGGGGAGAGAGAGTATGCCCAGGCTTGGACCCCGTTTGGCCAGCCAGGAGCCTGGAAATCCTGGGGGAGAGAGAAGAGAGGGAGAAAGGTCTGTCCTCCTTTCGCAGTCTCCCCTCTTTTGAAAGCAGTGGAATCCTGGGAGGTTTGGGGGGAAACAGAGAGAGGGGTTTCTCTCCCTTCTTGTGCAAGCAGTGGAATCCTGGGAGTTTTGGGAAAAGAAAGAGAGAGGGGTTTCTCTCCCTTCTTGTGCAAGCAGTGGAATCCTGGGAGTTTTGGGGAAAGAAAGAGAGAGGTTTCTCTCCTCTCTTTTGCATGCCGGGCTTTTTTTGGAATGCTTTTGGTAAAGGGAAAGAGTGTGTGTGTGTTGAGGTTTGTTTCCCCTTTTACATGCTGAGACTATGACTCCTGGGACTTGGGAGAGGTCCAGAGAGGGAGATGTAGGGAGGGAAGTGGTGATTTGTTTCCCCCTTTAGATCTTTTGCAACATGCCCCTGTGTTTGACCCTCGACTTATTCACGGGTCATATAAAAATCCATGATTTTGGCCCCCAAAACTGCCCTCGACTTATACATGAGGTCGACTTGTACACGAGTATATACGGTATTTGTTAAAGCAAGATTCACTATTAAAAGAATTCAAGAAGAATCAGTATGTGGGTCTTGGTTCAATCATACTGCAGTGAAACTATATTTAGAGGTCTAAATGAATGTTGTCATTTTTGTGATTTTCATTGGAATGAAAATGTATGCTAGGAAAACTTTGAACTAGGTTTAATAATAGTCAAAAAATAATTAATTTTGTTTTTACCCAATACTCATGGCTCAAAAACTAAAAATACCCTATTTTGATCTCAATTTATATTTCCCATGTTGCTAATTTTTTTGAATACCACACAACATATCAGAGACTAAAACAGATATTACTCTCCTATGTATTTTTGCAAAGTCATTTCTAAAAAGAAACATGATAAGTGCTCCAAGATTAACACATGTTAATTAACACATGTTTTATCCTCCCTTCATTGGCTCTCCTTCCCCTTCCACATCCAGTACAAGCTTTTGTTGTTGACTTTCAAAGCCCTCCATGGACTGGCCCCTCCTTATTTATCTGAACTTCTTTCTCCTCACACTCCTTCTCGTGCCCTCCGCTCTGGTAGTCAAGGTCTCCTGTCCCAGCCTAGGATCTCCACTGCTCCATCCCGGATTTGTCCCTTCTCACTTGCTGCCCCTCACTCCTGGAACCTCCTTTCCCTACGAGCGTGGCTCATTACTTCTCTAGCCAGTTTTAAAACTGAGTTAAAGCCCAATTTGTTCAGGGAAGCGTTCCCAGAACTGGGACTCAAAGCGGCTTCACAACATTAAAATACCTAGCCTAAAGAAGAAGGCCCTCCCTCCATGCCATCTGCCATTGTCCGGCCTCAGAGGGTGTGTAAAGGCAGGCCCAGCGCCATCAGGCCTATCCAGTGCAAGCAGCAGGGCCCTCCCTCCAGTCCATCTGAAATGGTCCAGGTCTCAGAGGGAGAGAAGATCCACTGGACTTGGTCGCTTTCCCCACCACCTTTCCCTTCCCCATCTGTCTCTTGTCTTCTTAGATTGTAAGCCTGAGCGCAGGGAACCATCCATTTCAATTGACTGTATGTACAGTGCTGTGTAAATTTACAGTGCTATATAAATAAAGTCTAATAATAATAATAATAATAATAATGTTAGTTATAAAGTCTCAATCAGTGGATTATAGTAGGTTCTTTCATTCTCTTTTGCTAAATATCTCTGATCTCTAAATTTCTTTTCCCTAACATCACAGTTATGTATGGAACTCTCTGTTTTGTAAAATTTATTTAGGCTTATTCTTGTCTGTGAAATTACTTGTACTGTATCCTTTGTTTCATAAAAAACATCAATTTTAAGGTGGTGGGTGAAAGAGTTTCTCTGACTTGTGAAGTGTTATGTTGCTTTATGTTTTGATAACTTCATATATTGTAATGTAAATACTTTGTTAAGTTGATTTATTTTTCAAAAATAAAGCTATGATAGAATACTGTCTCATTTGTTGCTTTTAGTATAGAAAGAGACCCTGAGTTCATAGCTCTGGTACACTTAAAGAGTACTGTGTAAGCAGATGTTTTTCCTGTTCGTTTGGCAATCGGTGAAGACCCCTATGTGTAATAAGAAAGCCCCATCTGTAAGTGCAGATGGCCCACTTTCTTTTCTCCACTTTTCATTTTATTCGTTAGGTCACAAACCATATCTTTAATAATAAATTCATTTGTGTGCATTGGCAGAAAAATAGAAAGTTAGTATAGGATCATAATAAATAAATGTAGAGTGTTTCCTTTTATCTATCAGAAAACTCAGCCTAAAAAGTCAAACAACTTCATTTGAGATACCTCACCAATTCATCATGCTAGATTTAATGAATATTAGCTTCAAGATAGTGGTAGTCTGAACTGACAAACCAAATCAGAGATTGTGATTTGAAATGAATTTGCTAATTTGATTACAACATGTTATTGTGTTCCCTCAAGTCGTTTCTGACTTGTGGCAATCCTAAGGCAAACCAGCATGGGGTTTTCTTGGCAAGATTTATTCAGATTGCCTTCATCTGAGGCTCAGAGAGTGTGACTTGCCCAAGGTCACCCGGTCCGTGTCCATGGCTGAGGTATGGTTTGTCAATTCAGTCTGCCTTCAAAAGCTTCTGCATCATGGAAATAGGAGTGCTTGTTTGAAGCAATGTGGAAAGAAAGAAGCATGCAAGGAGTTCTAAACCAAGTTCTGGGTCAACTTGGCATAATAATTGAATTGTTTGAAATTCTTCAGCTATTTTCAGAGTTGTTTATTGCTGTGATAGGTCTAGCTCCAGTCCAGTTTTGGAAACTGGATAGTCATATAAAAGAATGGAAGATTTTATAAGGATAGGGGGACTTGCACATTGGAGAAAAACTAAAAACAAGAAGTATCAGTCTTTATTCAGTTCTGAAGAAATAAAAATATTCTTCTTATTGAATAACATATGTGTGTGTGTGTGTATACGCACACACACACACACACATATATACACACATGCACATATATTTTTAAATGATACAATAGTCCTCTGTTTAAGGGACATTCCTTACCTATTTTGTTGCTGCTGTACTTAAAGGACCACATACACAACTATGTACAAGCACATTTTGTCTGAACCTTGATATAAGACACCACAGTCTTTGAATTAATCTCAAGAAATCTCTGATTCCCCTCCCCCCCTTTTTTTGGTATATTTTTGGCAAGCTGATTCAATAAAAGTTATCAACTTTACCTCTGTGTCTCTTTATTTCACCTATCACTTATTGGATTTTTTTTAAAAAAAAACTTTTATTCAGTTCTCTTGAGGGTGAACATTTAATTTCATAGGGGAGAGGGAATCAAAATGAAAGGGGTTAACACTTTACATGTTAGTTTTTTCTAACACAGTCATTCCGTTTGGAGTCCAGATGAGTGCGTTGTATAAATTCCATACCAGTTGCATATCCACTGATTAGATGGCTCTTACTGTTATCGCCAGTATGTTTTTCAACATAGTTGTATTTTGGATTAGCATACCTTTAGCAGTCAAGAAGGAGCCCAAGAAACATTCTGCCAGAGAAATATTGCACATTCTGTGTGCCAGATATTGGGAAGTGGAAGGAGATAGATTTCATGAATAACGTTTAAATCTGGGTGAGCAGGTGAAGGATGAACATGAATAAATGCTTACTCTTAAAGAACGTAAAGAATATATGCTTTAAACAAGGGCTTAGATAACCACCTAGAACTGTAGCCACATAGATCATCTCAGATTATTTAGCAAATCCAATAGCAAAGAATGGTGAGTTGCAGTCCAAAACATGGAAAGTATACACATTCCCCATCCCTCCAAAATAAGTGTACTTGGAAGTAAGTGTTGCTGATAGAGTAGGAGCATGGCAATAATTGTACTTGTGGAAATTTTTGTCACTAAATACACTGTAAGAAATATGTGCTAAACATTTTTAATCAATTATTCTCATATATTCAAATTTTAAGACTGTTTATTATTACAATTTTCCAACCCTCTTACTGGAACAGCAATGACTGTTTAGTTTAAACTTTTTAATTTATCAGATGTTAATTGTTAGACCAGTATCTAGTGTCAGACGCTTCTTTTTAATCACCTATTTTATAATGCAAAAAATGTCATTCAGAAACAAATCCTTTAATTAGCATAAGTTTAATCAAAACAACTTGCTTTAAATGAGCACTTTTTATGAACAATTATTATTTATACTAGTTGCCATAACAGCTGAATTGCATTTTTCTACTTAATTTTCTGATTTAGTCCTATATTAGTTTAGTCCTGTGTCCCTATATATAGGCTACCAACTTGTCAAAATAATTCCCAAAGTTTTATTGAAAGATGTAAATCATATCAAAGCCTAATACCTTTGGATTCTTAATGTTAGAAAACATTAAAACATGGTTTTTCAAAGTTTCTCATACATAATGTTTCACAGTGGGCGCTTTCACACTTGAGTTTTTGTAGCAAGGAGATCTGGGGAGATTCGATGTTGGGATTTTGAATTGAAGTTCACACTATGTTTGTCATGATCAAATCTCTCTGTGACAATTTAACCCTATTGACAGTCACATTACCATTTGTATTGATTTAAAATGGAGCCGCCATACCGAATGTGTATGATCATTCTTGGGGTTTTTTAACTGTCAATCAAATTATGTGCATCTGTGTCATTCCACTTTCGTTATCATAGTTGGTGATGTGGCTCTACATCAGGATGTGGGGAGATATTTTATGGAATATAACCATAAAAAGCTGAATTGGAATATATCCAAAAATTCTAGTCCATCAACAGTGATTTGAACAATGACAGTGGTTTCCTGGCTCACTACACACACTATAACACTAGTTAACTCACCAGCTTCTTGGCCCTTTAGTTGATTGATTGATTGATTGACTGACTGATTGATTGACAGACAGACATAATGTGTTTTTGTTTCTTACCCTTCTCTCCCTAAGGCTTGAGATGGAGTACAACATAAAGATATGGAAACCACTTAAACACATAGATTAAAACCCAGAAACATAGGATTAAGAGGAACAATACTCATTAAAATCATCCAGACAAAATTTAAAATATGTCAATTTAAAATTAATATGAAGTCGAAGACTTTCATGACCAGCATCCATAGATCCATAGATTTAGAGAAGATGCTAACCACAGATTCTGGTGCAATGTTAGGAATAAACTCTTCTAGAACATGGCCACATAGCCTGAAACCCCCACAAAAATCTATTAAAATTAATAGTTCAAAATCAGTTGGGTAGGCCTGCTGGAATAGGGAGATCTTCAGTACTGTTTTAAATTCAGGCAGCGTACTTAGCTGTCAAATCTCTCCTGGCAGGTCATTCCAGAGTCTAGTAGCAGCTGATGAAAAAGGTCCTCTGGGTGGCAGTTGCCAGTCTAATTCTGGCTGGTTGAAGTAAATGTCCTTCAGAGGACCTGAATGTACAGGACGGATTATATGGGAGGAGGCAATCCTGAAGGTAACCTGGACCAAAACCATGTGTGGGGTTTTAAAGGTAATAACCAACACTGTACTTTGCTGGAAACTAACTGCCAGCCAGATGAGTGATTTTGATATTGGTGTGATAAGATCACCAGTAATTGATCTAGCTGCTATGTTTTGAACTAATTGAACTTTCCGAACTTGGTACAAAGATAGCCCAGTGTACACTGTATAGCACTTTGCAGAGGTCCAGCCTTGAGGTTACCAGCACGTGCACTGCCATCTTTAGAGTTTCCAGTTCTAGGAAGGGGCACATCTGGCATATCAGCTGAAGTTGATAATAAACGCTTCTGACCATCATATCTATTCGAGTTGACATTTGGAAAGAAAGAACCGGGAGCGCTCATGTTGCAAGCATAGTCTTTCAGGGGGAGTGTAACCCACTCCAGAACTGGTTGACATACCTCTAGCCCCAGACTAGGACAAGTTTTGAATTTGTATGACTATTGATACAGTCTGCTTATAAAGGTCTGTTCCTAGGCACTAGTTTAGTCCAGGCATCTGAGGAACTAGACTAAGACCCGAAACACAAAGCCAAAAGAAGTGGCTTCTTCCCTCTTTGAGGGCGTGGTGTTCAAATGACACATGCCCCCAAAGTGACTGGAAACCATTCCAAAGCTGTGCCGAGGCTGCAGAAGCGGATTTAGTCTGCTCCTGCTAGTGGCCTGTTTGGGACTGTGGCAGCCGCTTGGTTTGGAAGTGGGCTGTGCAGTCACTGAGATCCTGGCCTGATCAGGCCTTCTACTGCGGCTCTTCATCTATGAAAACATACGTATACTGTAACCTTTTAGTCTCAAAAGGTGCCACAAGATCACATGAGGCCTGTACAAATGGGGGGAAAGGGGCAGACAGAGGCCACCCCTTTTTCTCCCATATTGTGGCCACACCAACCAAGCAGCATGGCCATGATCGAGCTGGAAAAAGGAGCTGCATGGCTCTTTCCGTGCCGCTGCCAAGGTGCTATGAGCACCCTGGAACAGCGCAGTGACATCTCTTGTGTGCCACGCCATTTGGATGTAGTGCACAAGACATGTCATTAGCACACGCACCATGTGAACACATGTGCACCAAAATGGCACCGGGAGAGCGCAGAGCGTGCAGATGCTCCGCTCTCCCAAGCCCTAAAATTGGCCCCAGGCCGGCACTTTGTGCTGGTCTGTATTGGGCCTTAATTTACTAGAGTCTAAATGTATATACCCTTGTGAGGCTTGCTGACTGAATAGTATGCTTCTGATACTATCACAGACCATGGTGGGAATTCTCCTAGTGCCATTCCTCTTTTTTTGTCTCTGGCTTTACTGAATAGTCAGTCGATGCTTTAGCATTGTTAAGAGTCTAGAGAGATCAGGATGTATGAAACTGCTCATATAGCATAGATGTTAAGCTTACAAAGGAATCCTTGGGTTTGATGTGCACACATACTGTGAAAGATAATTGAACTCCCAACTAAAAGCATACTTAGAATCCTGTAACTATGCTGAAGTTTCCAGTTATTTTTCAAACATATTTTCTAGTTATTTACAATTTAGTAACTCATGTCAAATAAAAGTCAAAACAATGTCAGTGGGTCCTGTGGGTTTTATTACCTGTTATCAACACGTAAGAAAAAAGTCTTGCTTCATAGTTTTTTGTAGGGCTTTCGGGCTATGTGACCATGTTCTAGAAGAGTTCCTTTCTGACATTTCGCCAGCATCTGTGGCTGGCATCTTCAGAGAGTGAAGCAGAGTCTTGCTTCAGTTATCATACTCTACAGTTGGACTGTTGGAATGTATTGTTCACAAGGCCAAATTTGAAAATGGTTCAGAATGAAACAGGCATGGTTTTCTACCCCATCCCTTAGCTTGGGGGACTGAGAGTCCTTGCTACTTGTCAGATAATCTGAATTATGTCTGGTGTCACCTGCAATCACCTTCTGGCTACCTAAGTACCCAAGTCATGATTATGGTTAAAACAGATAGACTTACCATCAACACTCCACAAGCATTTTTAAGTATTGGACTTTCAGGATATTTACTTAGGAAATGAGTAGACTCTTTGGTGCTGTTTTGGAATATTTATTATATGTAGCTATAATAAATAGTTTCATTACATTACACTGTATTGCATGAAAGGCATCTTGAATTCAATTTATTAAATCTTATGGGCATCAGGATGTTACCCTTTCATCAGGACATATTATAATGATTTTATTCAGCTGTTTAACAGGCTTTGTAATAATTAACACATATAAGAACATTATCCTTCTAAACCTGTCAACATAGCCTCATAACTTTCAGTGTTGTTGTGTTCTTGTTATTGTTATATATAAAGTCTGCTAAGACATTATGCAAATATTTCATAATGGCTTTCACATGTGTAGAATCCTATCCCTTGTATCACACATCCATAACCATTTTAATATTACAGCTTAGCCAATTATCCATTCAAGAATACATTCTCATCTGTTTGAGAAATCAGACATCTCACAGCTGTGACTACACAGATATTGAAAAGTTAATCTCTTTAAATATTGCTAGTATTTTAAAAGCATTCAGTACTATAAACATGTTAATAGGCAGCCATTGCAAGCATATTGGGACATACATACTATGTTATGTCTGTTTTGGCAT
This sequence comes from Urosaurus nigricauda, assembly GCA_034509955.1. Lineage (NCBI taxonomy): Eukaryota > Metazoa > Chordata > Lepidosauria > Squamata > Phrynosomatidae > Urosaurus > Urosaurus nigricauda. The sequence continues at coordinate 191,076,967 of JAOEGL010000003.1, read as the reverse complement.
AACTTTACCAGTATCAGCATGTGGGACAGCATTTCTAGGTAGTTATCAGTCTATCAGTTTGTCAGGAACAGTGCAGCTGTTTATCAACAGCCTTCTGCATGTGGTGGAGAGATGCCAGGTGGCGGTGTTGATCTGCTAGCTCTGTCTGATTATTTTTATCCCTACTTACACCCACTCAGCTTCATCTTCTGCTCGTTTATCTTTATCTTTACATTCCACTGAATACCTGGCAGTTTTCCCCCAGCTGAAGCAAGTTTCTTAATGACAAATGATACAGACACATCCTCTCACAGATTCAACTGCTCACGTTCTTATGTTCTGTGTCCCACAATTTATAGGCTATACTAAGTTAATTCTGTACTTTATAATTATATGACTAGGACAATATTGGCAACTGAATAAATCTGACTTGTGACAAGTTAGGGCCCGTACATATGGTCCTAAAGTGGAGGCTTGACACCGTCTCTTTGATCACTGTATTGAGGCCATGGCAATCACACACCATGCCCCCAATCTGTTGTTTTTCCAACCCAAAAAGAAGTGGCAAAATGCTGATCCTTTCTGGGGTGGAAAAAACTACCCTTTCTGCTGTGATGGTGCCTTTTCCGTTTTCCTATGGTGTGTGGAATATAAACACGCTGCTGGAGTGCTGCAACGGTGCCCACCATCTGATTGGTGGGCAGCTTGGGAGCGGTGTCGGCCTGTGCACCATCTAAATGACACATTCCCATGCTGACCCTAAGCCGGCGTATTATACTGGTCTGTTTTGCCCCTTAGGCCCAAAACTAAGGGTTACAAGATTGTTAATTGCCATGTGGTAATTCTAACTAGTGCCTTGTCAGGAGTAATGCTCTCTCTTCTGCTTCTGGATCAAATTCAGAATTCTCTTTAAGAGCTTGGGACTGTGTTACCTAAAGGATTTCCTCCTTCCCCATGTAGCTACATAAACCTCAACATCAGGACTAGTGTTAAGTTCCTGGAAGCGTCTGCATCATCATCCCAGTGAGCTTCCCCATCCAACATGATACGAGGGGGTATCCTAAAGTTTTAATTATCACCTTTAAAAAAATTTGATAGAAAGTTTGTTTTGATTTGTAGTTGTTAACTTATTTCTATGTAGTCACCAGCCAGATTTGCACATTTTTCCCAGTGTTTCTTGACCCTACGGATACCTGATATTGTAGAAGTTTGCAGATTGCGCCTTATGAGGGAGTATCGTAAAGTAATAATTATCACCCAATATACCATAATTATTGATGAAATTTTGTCAGTGTCACAATTGGTCCCTAAGTGTGTGATATTGAGAAAATCAGTTCATTGCATCCTTTATTTTTGTGACAGGCTGCGCCAGAAGTGACTAAAGTGTAATATCCTCGTAAGGAGCAATTTGCAGTCTTCTACAATAACGGTATTTGGAGGGTCAAGAAACGCTGGGAAAAATGTGTCAATATGGATGGTGACTACATAGAGATAAATTAACAATTACAAATCAAGACAAACCTTCCGTCAAATTTTGTTAAAGGTGATAATTACAACTTTAGGATGCCCCCTCATAGATGTCCCACCATCCTTCTCCCTTATCTTTCCATGATCAAATGGATGCAACAGCAGCCTCGCCCCCCCCCCCCAATAAAAACCCCAAGATGTCTGCTACTTTTTAAATTTAATTTCCTGGTTCTTCTGTGACTCTGATTAGCATCATTTTGAATCAAACAATACTAGCTACAGCCACCCGGACCATAGCACTGGGCAAAGTAATGCTGGCAGGACCACTTAGCAAGGCTGCCTGTAGATTACATTTGAAATTGCTGCTAGCCTGGGGCTCAAGCTGTCCGTGGTTGCATAACCAAGCTGATTACTAATGCTATTCCTGCTTGAGATGACCTTAGGCTCTTCACTGCAGGCTGCTTTCATGCTAGAACTTCTTTGGAAAGCCCTCTGTGGAAAGGTTCATGTAGTAGCTACATTTTCAGTTTGTTGTTCTTGTGTGTCTTCCAGTCATTTCAAACTTGCACCAGCCCTAAGGTGACCCTGTCACAAGGTTTTCTTAGCAACATTTGTTCAGCAGAGGGTCTTCTGAGATCTGTGCCTCCCTCTGAGGCTAAGAGAGTGTGACTTGCCCAAGGTGGGTTTCCATGCCTGAGTGGTGACTTGAATCTTTGTCTCCAGAATCACAGTCCAACGCTCAAATATTGACACCTTTTTCAGTATTTGGTTTTTAATTAAAACAGAAGGGCGGTACAGACTGCCCAAAAAGAGCAGCCTGGTGCCACCTTTTTTTGCGGCAGACCTTCGCCGCAAGGCAACCCTAGCATGTGACGAGGGCACCTTAAAGGGCTAGTCTGTACCGGCCCTAAGACTGTTAAGCAAAATAACTAAAAAATTGTTAGTGTTGCTTGAGAAATTTTTATATAGATTATCCTCTTTTTACATTGCATTCTGTTTTTTATTGTTTATTTTAATGATTTATTAAAATATTATGATTTATGATCATATTTTAATTGTTTTATTGTTCCAAAGCCCAGAATATTTTGTTTTTTAAGTGATGTTTATATCATGATTCTGTCCAGAACCAGTAATAGTAGCAAGGGATGTCTGGGTTATGTGCCTTCTAGTTACCTGTCAATTTATGATGACCTCATGAATTTCATAGGGTTTCTTAGGCAAGGAATATGAAGAGGTGGTTTGGACAATTCATTCCTCTGAAATATAGCCTACAGCCCCTGGTATTCCTTGGCAGTCTCCCATCCAAGTACTAAGCAGGGGTGACCCTGCTTAGCTTCCAGGATCAGATAAAATCTGTTGCCTTTAGAGTGTTTAGGCCAAGTAGCAAGGGATGTTCCTTCTAAATACTATCAGAAATAACATGAGAGCAGCCATATTTTTGTGCCAAAGTTTCATTCTTAAGTAGAGTAGATCTAATGACTTAATGGGATTTACATATATTCTGTCCTCATTGATTTCAGTGAATCTCGTGTAGCTGGCACCAGTAATTTGATTTAGGTATAAATTGCGATTTGAAAATCTCACTTGAATCTTCTGGATTGCTCAGTGGCTTTGGGGGAAAAATAAATTGGGGAGGGTGTGTAAATTACAAAAGTAAAAAAATAAAAAAATCATATAATGCAGTTCCAAGAGTCCAACCATTAAAACTAAACATGACAGCAAACACATTCTTCCAGATAATACACTCTCTTCTTCATACTGCTTGTAACATTTTTATGAATATCCTGTTAAATGTATCTTATTTTCCAGTTTTAAATATACTTATCCTACCTTTTTGAAGTATTTTTATTTCTGTAATAAGATAAGCAGGGTCAACCCAGGTTAGTCCTTTGATGGGAGACTGCCAACAAATGCCAGGTGCTGTAAGCTATATTTCAGAGGAAGGAACTGGCAGAACCACATCTGAGTATCCCTTGCAAAATTCATGGGGTCACCATAAATCAACAGGTGACTTGCAGTCACATACATACACACAGCCTTTCCAAAGCGTATTATGAAATCTAACCAAATATAGTCAAATGTTCTGTGATTTGTCTAAGGCTGGCTTTTTGTGATAATTTAGTGATAATTTTTATTACTATTTGAACTGAAGTTAACATTAGCATTAATCCTTTGATCCCTACATGTTACCACTCCAATTGGATTCACTGTTTTTGGTACCATTGACATTAGTATCAATCTAGGTTGTCTGCTTAGTTTCAAAGTTCATTTGCAGAGCAGATCATATGTAGACATCTCTTGAAATAATTGTCTATTAACAAAAGAGCACTAGTTCCACTAGAAAATAACAAGTTTTAAATAAGCTGTTACCAAACACATTGCCTCAAGTCTATGTACACTCCATGTTTTAGGGTGCTTAAGCAAATTCTTTTCGTCACTAAAAAGGATTAACACACTTCACTAACCTATAGTATAAAACACACAGTCCTCTTCACCTCACTGTTGTCTCATCACCACCAACAGAACAAGACAGCAGCACAAGAAACAGCATAAAACTTCACTTAATCTATGCAATATTCCTCTATCATTTAATGAAGCCACACTCCATACCTATACACGTAATGAAAAATGTACAATTATGTGGAAGAAGCAGTAAAATTACCCCCCTTTAAGATCTTTTAAAATGGATCTTATAGCACCTTTGAGACTAAGGGCCAAAATATACAGGCAAAAACCGCCAGCTTCAGGATGGCACGGGGGCATGGTGTATGTATGGTGCATGCCCCAATGCTGCCCCCAAGCTGGTGTTACGCTGCCATGCTGACCACACAGTGGGCAGCATCATGGCATTTCTGCTGTGTGACGTTTATATGTGCCATGCTGCAGAAATGCCCAAAAGCTGCCAAGGCTGCAGAAAGGGTGCCCTTTTCCCCGCCACCCTGGTGGCGCAGTGGTTAAATGCCTGTACTGCAGCCACTCACTCAAAACCATAAGGTGGCGAGTTCAAGACCAGCAAAGGGCTGAAGCTCAACTCAGGCTTGCATCCTTCTGAGGTCGCTAAAATGAGTACCCAGATTGTTGGGGGGCAAATAGCTTACAATTGTAAACCGCTTAGACACTCCTTAAGGGTATGAAGCGGTATATAAATGAAGCTGTTTGGTTTTTTTTGTTTTGTTTTGTTTTTTTTTTTTTTTTGAGTGACATTTTGCCGGTTCTTTTTGGGCTGGAAAAATGCCAGATCAGGGCCATGGCATGCAGTTGCTGCAGCCCAAATTCAGCACGCAAAGGGGTGGCATACAATCGCCCCTTTATGACTGTCTGTTCCAGCCCTAACTTGAGACAAAGAAAGAAGTTGCTAGCATAAGGTTTCGTAGCCCCAAGTCTACTTCCTTAGATGTTTTCCTTATTTTGGGATTCAAAGGAAGGATGTAAGTCAAATAAATACATAAATAATGGTAGAATATGTACATTTGGTATGTGAAAATCAACATTTTCCAGCTTTGAAACATAAATCTGAATAGATTGCAAGGTTGATTTGATAAAGTGGACATTTCCATGTATTGATTGGTTGTACAGTTGGCAATGGATAGGAAAGGAATGAACAACCCAGTATGGTACATTAAATTATTTTCCATCATGTATGTATGCAATAATTATCTGAATATTCAACAAGAAATGCCCATGCATTTTTACACATCTGCACTTATGTAATCTGGCCAGTGGTGTTGGGGTCACTGGCAGTGCTTAAGGCTTGCTACAGACAGGCCCAACTATAGCAGGGCCTCCATATCCACAGATTTTTTTTTTTTATCCACGGCTTCAAGCATCCAAAGCCAGAAAATATTTTTTTAAATATATAAATTCCAATTAGCAAACGTTGATTTTGCTGTTTTATATAAGGAACACCATTTCACTGTGCCATTAGATTCAATAAGCATCCATGGATTTTGGTATCTCCAGGGCATCCTGGAACCAAACCCCAGTGGATACCAAGGGCCCATCTATTCACAAAAGTATTGATTGTAATATTAATGCATCAGATTAATATGAATTGCCAGCTCTCAGATATGTCAGTCATTTTCATGGTATTAGTTTGTTGTAGAAAATGCTGTTTTCTTGTGGCACAAACCATTGTGGACTAGGAATGGGCACCTTTCCCATAGGGGGACAGTACCACTTTCAACCCCATCCTATCTCCTCACTCCACAGCTGGCCACAGTATCATTTTTGCAGCAACAAATGAAATCCAGAAGTGCCTAGAAGTAAGATTGTCTGGAAAATGTTCAGATTATTTTTAAAGTATTGGGAGTTCGTGGGGTTAAAAGGTAATCTTCCACTTCAGGAGTGATTTTGGAGCTGGGGGTGGTGGTTTTCAATTGAAAAAAAATAAAATGGTGTCTGGAGGTTCCAAGAGTGTTTGAAGGGGCTGTGTGTGTGTGTGCATGTGCACCTTCAAATCGCCTGGCAAACCCATGGATTTAATAGGATATCTTAGATGAAGAATACTCAGGTAGTTTTGGAGATACCTTCCTCTGAATATTACAGCATTTGTTATTCATTAGCAGTCTCCCATCCAAGTATGAACTAAGGCTGACTCGGCTTAGCTTTCAGAATCAGATGGGATCTGGTGCCTTCAGGGCATTTAGGCCCTTTGAGGAGTTTTGGGAGTTGCCAAAAGGTTTGCAGTGCCACACATGGCCTGTAAGCCATATTTTCCCTGCCTTGATTTATTTTGTCACATAATTAGCAGACCTAGATGGTATCTGCCAATAACTCCATGGCTCAATGGTATGGAATTCTGGGATTTATAATTTGTTATGGCACCAGAGCGTTCTGGCAGGGAAGGCTAAATATCTCACAAAACTACAAGTCTTGGAATTTCATAGTATTGAGCTATGGCAATGAAAGTGGTGTCAAACTGCATTATTTCTGCATGCAGATGTAACCTTATAGACTCATTTGAATAGCTCCATAGTAGGTACTAATAATTGTGCATTGAGATAGTGTTCAGATACCTTTGTTAAGATTAAATCAAATCACCAAAGAGTCAGCTATCTTTTTAAATTTCACAGAATAAATATTATTATTGTCATTTTTGTTTACAATGTGTGTCTTGCCCATCAGCATTACATTAAAATAAGTAGGAAAAAAACTAAAAGGAAAATTCAATAAAAGCTGCATTCAACACTATTCAAAAGCAGAATAAAAAAGATTGACATGACATAAGAAGCCTGAGAATCTCAAAACCAGTTTAACTTTGGAAAGACATCAAAGTGCCAGACAAGCCTGCTTGGGGAACATGTTCCAAAACTGAGACATCATCTTAGTAAGTTCTTTTCTCTCAGTAACCATCTGCTGTATCTCATAATATGGAAGAACTATGAAAAGGACCTCTCCTGATTATCTCAAAAGATTACTTTCTAAGGAGTTTATCAGACGGGAGGAATTTCTCTCTGTTTCAAATGGAGCCAATTCAAATTCACATAAATTCGCTAGTTTAGCGAATTTACGTGAATTCTAATTGCGTTCGGAATGCATTCAGAACGACTTTCCATTGCCCAAAATTGCGTGAGATACTCTAATACGCAATAACGTAAAACCCATTATTGCGTTCAGAATGACTTCCCTTTTGCCCGACATTGTGTGAGATACATTCATACGCAATAACATGAAACCCCATGATTTTATTCGGATTGCCATTGGGTTATACTTCCAATTTCCGTCATCTGATAAGCTCCTAAATCTAGGTATGAGAAACAGTAGTGTGAGAATACTAACCCTATCCACTGTATGTTAAGGTGTAGTATAATAGTGTAATTTCAGGGAAATTACCTGTAGGCCAATTATACTAGTTCATGACCAATGGAAACAACCTCACCAAAGCACTGAAACAAAGAAGCACTGGGCATTTTCCATTTGAAAATAATAAGGCTTGTTTAGATTTATTTGTCCTTTTTAGCCAATCCATTTTCCTGCATTATAATACTTTTATGTTAGCGAAAATTCTTCAACTTCTATAGGAGCTTACGAGACAGCAAAAGAAAATATTTTTTATTATTGTTATTAATATTAATTAAATTTATTATTTACATAGTACAAATTATATGATCCATAATTCATAATATACTTTACAGCAAAAATCTTTAGTTTCTTAGATGAATGATCCGGAAGATGAATTATACATTATTTCAATTTAGCTTTTAAAAAAAGCAGTGGGTAACATAGCTATATATGTTTTTAAATTTTTAATATACAAAATATCTACAAGGTGATTGCCATTTTTTCTTTATGTACGATTGTGTCCAAAAAGATGTGTGTGCTGGGGAGGAGAATAGCACTTAATAGGACAATCACATCCATTGGAAACGCCTGAGGGCACAGTTCTCCCTTGTGTGTGCATGTGTCTTCATAAAAATACTCTTTCCCATTGAAATCCAAGAGACTAACAAATGCTTTCGCTGCATCATGCTCTGAGGTCTCAGTAAGGGTTTTGTGCACACTTACTTTCAATGCTATGATAAATATAGCAGAAAATGAGAAAATAACACAATTCTTTAAAACAAAAAAGTGATTCTGGCATTGTTTTTGCTTACACAGTGATTCAGCTGAATTTACTTCTCTGGTTTTCTCTGGTTTTTGTATTGATTGTGTGTGTGTGTGGTTTTTTTGTTTTTGTTTTTGTTTTTTGTTTTTTTTTGTTTTTTTTGTATAGGATCTAAAATGAATCCTGCTCATCAGATCATCACTGGGGAAATTATATATACGTTGCATCTTCCACAGCTAATCTGCAATTATGTTATGCTAACGCTCTGTGCCAGTGTATTTATTTATTTTATTTATTTGGAATATTTATACCCCGCACTTCAGCCACAAAGGCTATCAGAGTGGCTTAATTTTTTTTAATTAGACAATTCCCTGCCCTCAGGCTTACAATCTAATAAGACATGACACAGAAGGAGAAGGGAATGATGGTGGGGAAGGGATCAAGTGTAAGTCTTCCATAGATCCATGCTTAGTGATATGAATTCCAAAAATAACTGCATGTACCTCCAGTCTATATAATATAGTCAGCTGTGCTCTGCAGACTTAATGTGTGCAGTTTTGTTTTGGTGTCTCGTTTTCTGAATCTATTGAATGTTTGAAAATAATATTGATGTGAAAGGATGGGCTTTGGCCCGATGAGGGGCCGTGGAGGGTGGCGAGGGACGCCACTCTAGCCCCCGGCTTGGGCCTAAGTTGGAAGGTGTCACGAAGATGCGTCTCCTGCTTGTGTGATGAAGGGTCAGTCGGTGCTGGCCGGGGATCCGAAATACATCAAGCACTTCAGCAAGTTCTCGCCTTCGCCACTCTCCATGAAGCAGTTCCTCGATTTCGGGTCCAGCAATGCTTGCGAGAAGACCTCATTCACTTTCCTCCGCCAAGAACTTCCTGTCCAGCTTGCCAACATCAGGAAAGAAATCAACCTTCTCCCAGATCAAGTGCTGAGCACACCCTCTGTTCAGCTGGTGCAAAGTTGATATGTGCAGAGCTTGCTGGACATCATGGTGTTCCTGGATAAGGACCCTGAGGACACTGGGACAGTTCACCAATGCTCTGGTCACAATCCGTAACCGTCACAATGATGTGGTTCCCACCATGACACAGGGGGTGACTGAGTACAAAGAGGCTTGTGGGGATGACCCTGTCTCTAACCAGAACATCCAGTATTTCCTGGACTGCTTCTATCTTAGCCGCATCTCTATCTGCATGCTGCTTAACCAACACACCTTGCTTTTTGATGGCAGCACCAACCCATCCCATCCCAAACACATTGGCAGCATCAATCCAAACTGCAATGTATCAGATGTGATTAGAGATGCTTATAACATGGCCAAGCTATTGTGTGACAAATATTACATGGCTTCTCCTGACCTGGAGATACAAGAAGTGAATCAGTCCCATCTCACTTGTATCACATACTCTTTGAACTATTCAAGAATGCCATGAGGGCCACTGTCGAAAGCCATGAGTCCAGCCCCACATTGCCGCCCATCAAAGTAATGGTGGCATTGGGGCATGAGGATCTCTCTTTCAGGATGAGCGACTGTGGAGGTGGAGTCCCTCTGCGGAAGATTGAACGACTCTTCAGCTATGTAGCATAGATAATTGTTCATCATATCATCAAAGACCTGCATGGAACCTCTTCCTAACCCACCCAACTCCTCCAGCCACATCCAGCAACTTGGACTTTGCCTTCCAAGAGTCATTTAAAAAAAAAAAGTCATATTTACTGTTTGCTCACACCACCTTGTTTTATTCATGGACCATAAAATGAAGGGACTTTTTATCTTGAAGGGCTGGGCAATAACCTTTTGAGAAGAATTAAGTGATTCTATAGGAGAAATTGAAGGCAGAAGCTGACCTGTTTTGAACTGGTTTTATTAACATTTCCTGATCTTGATGCAAAAGCCAGGAATATGAAACGTCACATGGAAGTAGCTGAGTTGGATGTGCTCTTTGCAAAGAGCAGGCAGGTCAGCAAAAACCAAGGGCCTTGGATTTTTTTATATAATATATAAAATTGTGTTGATTGTCAACACCATGAGAGAAAAATGGTGCTTGGGTATTCATGCATTATGATCTTTATACTTTTTCCCAGCCCATGTGTGACTCTTCCAAGTTAGGAGAGTCAGCATGAAAACTGAACATTTTAGCAGGGTGGGAGTTTTAATAGTGCAGTAGAGAATGCTGATGAAATTTAAATGGAATTGTTTCAGCCAACATTGACACAATCTGATATTTTTCTTCTTTGGGGTTTTCTCTTCCAGCTCATCTGTCTCATCCACCATAGGCAGAAAAAGCTGTTTTGCCTGGCAGTACACAGCAGCTTTTAGTGAGATTTGTGTCTGATTGTCAGTCATAGTGCACATAGTGCACATAGTGCAAGGTGTATCTTGCTCTTTGTATCCCAGAAATTGTTAGCAAAGGCAGCAAGGGAAAATACATTCTCTCCACGATCATAGTCTTGTCATGAGAGGTGTGGTGTGGATGGGTTGTCCTTACAATAGTGAAGTCCTTTGTGGCTGTTGCAGGTGTTGCACAGATCAGTTTATCTCTTTGTAGCGAGGATGGTACACCCACCCTTGAAAAAACATGGAGAAGAAGAAATGGCTAGGTAAAAGCTGAACTTGGAAAATGGACTACTTGCACTGCAGCTTCCAGAATCCCCAAGCCAGCAAGACCAGGCTTGTTGGGGAATTGGGCCTAGTTCTATTGAGTGGGATGAAGGATTGAGAAAGGAGTGTTGAGAACTTCCTTCTTACCCTTCAATTGTAGCAGAGTAAGTGAGCTCGTGTGTGTGTGTGTGTGTGTGTGTGTGTGTGTGTGTGTGTATTCAGTACCATTTACTTCCAGCACTAGCAATTGAACTGCCTAGGAGCTGTTTGCAGAAGTATCACAGAGCATCCTATGCAGGGGTGAGCAACTGATTCCCCTTCCTGCGGGGTATATCCCCCACAATAACCTCAAATACCTATGGATTCCTCTGTAGTCCCTCTCAAAATTATGACATGTCATGTCGCTTCCTGTCATCATTTTGAGAGGACTGCAGGGGAGAACAAATATTTATAGGGATGGCACAGGGTCCTGGGCAGCTTGTGAGAGTGGGAATATTTTTGCCTGTGTATGAGGAGTTTTCTATCTGATTTAGGGGAAGAAAGTGCCAAAGAAATGAAACCTCAGACATTTGAACACAAATATAGAGAGCTTGAGACAACTGATGGGGGCATTTGAGAGCTGCATAAGTAGTTTCTAGGGGCTGCATGTCGCTCACCACCTGCACCTGATGAAGTGGGAGGTGCTGAGACTGCAGAATCACGTTAACCTCAGCTTTCTCGGCTGTTACCATTTTTCCATCTTCCTCACACTTCCCACTCCAGTGGCTCTTGCTAGGACCTTTCTCCTATCAGTCAAAGCAGGTGGTAGTGGAAAGGTGTATGAACAGATGTGACCTCTGGAATGGGGAATGCAGTGTTTTTCTGATTCCATCCATTTCCTATCCTTCCAGTAGGCATCTTCAGTGTCCCTAAATCCTTCAGACCACACCATCTGCACCACCTGTCTGCTTTGCCACCCTGAGCAATTCAAAATCAGCCTGATTCTTTTCATCTCTCTCCCCCATCTCTCTATGTCCCACCAGCATGCTCTTGAATTGTCTAGAAAATCTCCATGTACATATAAATACATATATTTTTATTCTCTTGAGTGGAACCACAGACACATTCAAGACACAAGTGCTGCCACAGTATTCTTTATTCACTAGTTGGTAAAGAAAAAAAAAAGCAATTAAAGAACCATGAAACTTGAAAAAGAAAAAGAAAATAATACTGATGTAATGATATTTTATTTAAAGTCAGTCCAACTGAAAGGAAAACTCTTTCTTAAAGACCTGCAGTCTGATGCAGTAGGAGCCTCTGTGACAGGCTATCACATATGCATTGTCTGCTGGATTGGAAACCACTGATGCAAAAGGGCTTCCATATTTTACTTCTCTGACTCGGTAACAGTGGACTAACTGCATATGCAGTATTAGGCTGGTGGTAAAATCATCAGTTTTGGCAGTATCAGAAGCAGGGTGGGAATGAAAATAGTAGGTATCTTCCAATGACAGGGTGATGACAACAACAATGTGCCAGTGATCTTAATCTACAGTAATCTAAAAACAGTCTTTGGTCATTTTATATATCTTTGGATCAGGACCATGATGTTTACTGTAAAACACTTAACTGCAATATTGATCCTCCTAACATGTGCATAATTAAAATTCAAACATGTATTGTTTTTGTTCACAGATGGCAGGATATACAACCAATTGGACAACCTATGCCAGGGACTCGATTTATTGCTTTCAAAGTACCCTTGAAAGGGGTATGTATAAAATGCTATTTCATAAATGCCTGTTAATCATAGAATGTAAGAAAACAAAAACATTCAGGTACATTTACATACCATCAGGTACAGGTACATACCATCAATGCTTGATCTTCCATTCTAGCACAGATCAACAGAATAATCTTTACAAGAAAAAAGGCAATATTTCATCTTCCACAGTTTGTAAGGCTGACATCACTGAAAATAGTGTAGTTCTAATGCAAATTGTGGCCAAAATCCTGTTGGACTGCTTTGGTGCAACAACTAGGAGTTGCTGTTCTGCTTTTTCTGGCTTTGCATAAAGGAGGTATTGGGTACCTTCTTATGCAAGTGGTTCACTAGGCAGTGCAATGGCTGCTCTGTGGCCCCCAGGAACAGCTCCATCCCTGGTCAAAACATCCAGAGTCCACACTTTTCATAAATATGCTGGTGGGGCCAGTAATCCAAGTTTATTAAGGATATTGGCCTGTATGTATACTTTGCTCTCAAGAACCAGACTTGTCTGTTGGTTGCATCTGTAGAGTTAATTAAATCAGAGGCAGAAAAAGAAGGCAATTTCTATTCAGAGGACAGAAAGTGGTCCTATGTGCCCTATATTTATGTCCACCTTACACTGCAGTATTTCCTCCTGGGTCACATGAGAATTTTCCAGGAATCTAGATTTTCACAAATTGTAAATTCTCCCTGTCTAACTTGCTTCTTAGGGCTGACAAAAAGAAACAGGATGATATGTTAGTTAAATATGATTGCTTTTCTTTCTGTTCTTATTTCCTAGCCCCTCTGCTCTAGATGAAGTCACTCATAAGTTCAAGAATGGGAATTGTTTTTGCTGTTTGCTGATAAATGGTAGTATTGCCCAAGAGAATGCAAAGAGATGTAGTGTGAAGGATACTTCAAACAGTGAAAATCTAGAGATAAAAGATGTTTACAATGATCTACTCCACCTAGATTCTGCTTATCAGTTTGTCTTTACAAACATAGGCTGGAATTGCACTAACTCCAGTTCTGCAGATTTATGACCAAAAATCTGGCATTTGACCAAATGCCTGCTTTCTTAGACGCATTAATTTGTTCAATTTGGAACAATGCAATTTAGAACCGAGACTAGCATTACCCATTGCCAATTTGGATTGGTGGGGGATGTGAATAATATCCTACTACTTGTACCTCCTATTTATTTTAAAGTAAACAGTTATAAACTACCTGCTAATCTTGAATGTTTCTTTTCATTTTCTAATCCATATAAAGCAGATTCTTGTATTTCCATAACCTGTTTCCCCAAAAATAAGACATCCCCCCAAAATAAGACATCCCCCAAAAATAAGACCTAGTAAAGGTTTTGCTGAATTGCTAAATATAAGGCCTCCCCCAAAAGTAAGACCTAGCAAAGTTTTTGTATATAAATATATACAGTCGTCCCCCGGGTTACGAAGGTAATCCGTTCCGGATTACCTTTCATAACCCGGAAGCTTTTGTTTCCCGGGGGACCGCTATTCGCAACGGACCGCGCGGCCGATTTAAAGGGGCTGCACGGTGTTTTTTCGGATCCCGGGGGATCTTTCGGATCCCGGGGGATACGTTAGCGGTCCCACCGGTTTCGTACCCTGGGGTTTTCGTACCCCGGGGGATTCGTAAGCCGGGGGACCACTGTATACTGTATATAATAAACGTTCATTTTTTTTTTGTTCAAC